>CM069434.1:118420077-120820077 GCA_035610365.1 Aquatica leii | reverse complement strand
GATTGAAGAAGGATGCGTTTGCTTAAGTAATTATATCTAATTACATGGTCATTTACGTTAATGCCTGGCTTTCACAAAATATGTTATTACCAGTAAAATTTCGGCGTGTGTCAGACAATATCCGAGCGTTATTCCTGTATCTTACGAGTATTGGTAAGTACAATTTTTATATAATCTTTTTTTTTACATACAGTAATGCTTTTTATGCAATTACATATTTAATTCCAACTGTGTAAAACTATATTTACAGCTAATGGCAATTTTATTCATATGTTTGATACCCACCGCTAGTACTGATTGCAAATAATTTTTAGGTATAATTACTGCAATGGAAGGTTTACCCTGTTCTAAGTAGTCCTCTCTTTGAATCGGAAAATATCTGTGAAAACTGCAGCGTTAATTTAGAGAACTCAGGTATAACATCCTTTATCTTTACTATGCACGTTAATATATGATTTTCACAGATCTTTTTAAAAGTTGCTGCATAGTGGCTACATCGCAAAGAGATTGGTGTACTCCATCTGCTAGAGGCATATATGAAGATGATTTGCCAAGTTGTCGCGCAAGACCTCCTCAAATAAAGGATCGATCAGGTTTTATGACAGCTGATAGTGCCGATGATAGCATCATTAGCATTTCCTCGGAAGGTACGTACAAATACTTTTTATTTCTTACAACTTGAACAACTAACTATACTGCAGATGAAAAAGACGACAAAATGGAGGAAGACTTGGAAAAAAACTCTAGAATAGAAGCTATAATTGTACAAAACGAGTGGGAAGAACTTCCAGAAGGCGCATTAGAAATAATGTATTTCATAGAAGAGTTTATAATGAATTAAAAAATAAAGGTTTTTATATGTAGTTTTTATTGTTTTCAAAACTATTTGTATAAAATTTTCTCATTTTTTCTTTTGTTACAAACCACGTTTTTCAACCCTGCTTTCAGTACTTTCATGGCATTTTTTTTTATATATCACTATATCATTTACAATTCACCGTTTTGATTCAACTGTTTGCGTAGGCCAGTGGTTACGGTCGCCGCTTTGTAATCAAGAAGCCCGGGTTCAAATCCAGGTACACCCACAGCTTTTTTTAAATAAAAATACTTCTCGCTCGAATCATGAGACTTCATGACGCATAAAAAATTACCAGTTATGCGATGACGCACGACGCAATCAAAATTACCAATTATGCGATGATGTAACTATGTGAGAGAGAAAAAAAAAAAATGTGTGAGAGAGAAAAAAATGTGTGAGAGAGAAAAAAAAATGTGTGAGAGAGAAAAAAAATGTGTGAGAGAGAAAAAAAATGTGTGAGAGAGAAAAAAAAACCTTCACGTACGTTCGCGACGAGGTCGTGTGACGTCAAAAGTGGAGGGGATGCTGGTCTCTTTCTACTAGCACACATAAACACGTCCGCACTCCGCGCGCGCTTTAATGTATGTTTGTTTAATTTCTATTTACCTTCAAGGTTTTGTGAATTTTTTCCCTGAATAAATTCATTGGCGCCGATCTAGGTTTTTTGACTTTGTTCGTTAACATACAAGCAACAAACCATAAACCACCCCGAAAAGGTTCTCACTTACTTTTAGCAGTTTCAACACCAATATCTGAGCTTAGCCTGGCAACTGTGCAACTTTTGAAATGATTCAATATTTTTTTGAGATGACACCATGTTTATAAAATTCTCGTTTGTTCTTGGATGGTTTGTCATAGGTAAATAAATTGTTGTCTGGCATGTGTTTCATTATGTTTTCGAGATTATCATATACACTTTCTTAACACGCGTTTTTGCACAAACATTGTTTATTGGGCATCATTCTAATAGTTTAAAAATAGTTTAAAAACCCCAGTCGCCACATGTCACATCCTTGAGAATAGATGCTTTTTCTTCGTAAAAAGCAGCAGCCTGTGTTGCTTTATTTAATTTCTAAATGGGGTATGATTTTCTTGTACCCGCTTACTTATGTTTCTATGACATACCAAAACTATAAAAATTAATTGAAGTAGTTATGTGATCAACTTGGGCTTAGACTCTAATTAAAGTTATTAATTTACGATATTTCCTTGATAAAGATATTTTTCTGCACTCTCAAATACATATCTGAGAAACTGTGATAAGAATAAATACTTTATTGTGTAAACTCACCTGTTTAGACAGGAAATTTTGCAGTCAATATAAACACGTGTTATTTTGTTACACGAAAAAATAATTATTTTTGCACAGACGCGTTTGACTGCTTAATTGATTCAATATTTAAAATCATCATTCAAAAAAGTAGTAGAAGTATGGGTTAGTGTCACCGTACATAGAAATAGTGTTTATATTTTTTTAAAATTACATGTAAATACATGATGTTACCTTTTTTTTAATTTCTTTAATTGCAAATTTTAATATTTTCGTTATGACGCTTAACACAGTAATTCCTTGACTTATTTGTGCAGCATTTTTACTTGCTTTAGAGTAGAAAGGGCCGGACATCCCCTCCACTTGTGACGTCACACGACCTCGTCGCAGACGTACGTGAAGGGTTTTTTTGGGAAAGTTTGTTTTGTCTTTCACATTTTTTCTCTCTCACACATTTTTTTCTCTCTCACACATTTTTTTCTCTCTCACACATTTTTTTTCTCTCTCGCACATTTTTTTCTCTCTCACACATTTTTTCTCTCTCACACATTTTTTCTCTCTCACATTTTTTTTTCTCTCGCACATTTTTCTCTCTCACACATTTTTCTCTCTCACACATTTTCTCTCTCTCTCACAAATTTTTTTCCTTTGTCATTTTACGTCATCGCATAAGCGGGAATTTTGCTATGCGGCAGAAACACCGGTGATTCAAGTGAGAATAAAGTATTTGTATTAAAAGCTGTGGGTGACCTAGAATCGAACCCGGGCTCCTCGATTACGAAGCAGCGACTTTACCACTACACCAATTCGACTGTCAGGTTTAAACCGATGTAAATAAGATAGTTAAATAAAATACAAGTTTTTTCTAAAAAATTAGTACTAAAATGGCGGAATAACTTTTAGAGAAATTTAAACTACTAGATTACTTATTTAGTTGCCGAAAAGCAAAATAATTGAATCATTAACCTGTAAAGAATTTTTTTTATAAACAGCGACTTGCACTAGTGCTTCACGAACGTATTGGATTTAAACATTCAATTTATTGTTGTATACGAGAAAATTACAATTAAAAATTTGATTTTATTGTGCAATAATTCTATAATAGTTTTAGATTAAGAATTAATTAAATTGTAAACTAAAAATAACAAAATTAAGTTGCGCTGATAATTTTTTCAAAACTCAAGTTTTAGAAATTAGAGATCAATACTAATTCTAATATCAATTAAAATTTAAAATAAAATATAACGATTAATAATTTAAAGAAAATAATTTTTAGCTAAGTCAAAATAAAGTTTAAGACAATTTTAAACGAGTAAAGCAAAAAAGAAATTAAAAAAAGTACTTTTCAAGATGGCTGAATAATTTTAAAAATGGTGACAAAATAGTTTTAAAATAACGAAATCATTTTTCACAGTTGGTACAAAAATTAGTTTTAAAACGGCGTAACAACAGTTGGTAGTAAAAATGTTTTTAAAATGGCGGCTTAATTTTAAAATTATAGATTTGTTACTCATATACAAAATCCTATAAGTTACAATGTTCTAAATTTAAAATCAAGTATCTAATGTGTAGAGTAATGATTTAAAACAATAATTTGAAATCAAAATTAAACTTAAAAAATAAAAATCGAAGGAGTAAAACAATGTTTTATTTAACAAAAGTAAAATAATATAAACAATTTAAAAAAAAATTATAAAGATAGACTTACCCTGCGGCAAAAAAAAATTACACAAGCAGTTTTTTAAACATGGCAATTTAATTTACTATTATTTGAACGCACATGCTAACACACTTTCGTTTCAAGCCGAACTGATTGTAATCAAAAATTATTCAATTACTTGAAAATTTGAAAGTTTTCATTAAGAAATGACACACAGTTTTTGTTTTCACGTTATGTACAAGGTTTTTCCGATTAAACATAGTTTTCAAATAACAAAAATTAAAAAACCGTAAAGCTAAATTTATGTATAAGAAAGAAGAATCTGTATATAAAACAATAATTAAAACAAAACACCCCACAACAAAAACATATAGGAATTGCAAGTTATTATTAAAGAATTTACTCGTGCACATTTTAACAGGAATGATTCACAAATGAACCTAAGCTCAAGTAGCAATATTTAATCTTTGCGACGAAACAAGAAATGTGATTTCTGACGACCTACGTACAAACAAGTAATGCAAATTGCTGCAGATCAAATATTATTTTGTAAAACTGAACCGAATTGTAATTCTATTTGTTTAAGTTTAAAAGAAAATAGTACTGAAACTAAATTGTAAATTTTACCTATTACAAATAGTTGTTTGCTTATGACAAATTTTTTTATCAATTACAAGTAACACAAACTAGCTAATTATTGAAAGATTACAGCAATTAATCACCGATGCGCAATACTTTTTAAATGAATTATTCCTAGAAAAGCAGAAGCAACTACATTAAACAATCAAAATGCACGTTAACTAACTTTGGTAATATAAAAAACAATTTTTAAACTTTAAAGACGTGTAGTTAAAAGTAAGAATTTTCAACATTTTTGTGAAAACAGTACAACCAACGAAAGTGCATTAATGATTAATGATTAGTATTCAATGTTATAATAATTAATTCCGTTGACGCATTCCTCAATGTAGATATTTTATATTTTTTTTAATGATGATTCAAAACTTAAGTTGTACAACGGCAAAGTTATTTGTACATTTTAGCTTGCAGGTTTATAAAATATTAATATTTAAAACAACAAATATATAATTTAATTCAAAAAAGACTCCAACGTGTTATTTAAGAAACCAAAAGATCAAAGAAATTGCTGTAAAACATATCTACAAGAAATTAAACTTATATAAATGTGTTAGTAACGCAGTTAATGACGCTGTAATTAACTCAACTTTCAAAACCAAGCAATGTTGTTACAGTAAGGAATGTTTTTAGCAAAGACAATTATATAATTAAATTTAAAGTTACTTAAATAAAATTATTATTTACCATTATATTCAGAAAACAAAAGTTACATTATTTTATGGAAACGTATCTATAATCTATAAGAAAAAAAATTAATTTGATGTAAACTATCAGTAACAAAGATTTTGTTAACAAAAATGACTAATTGCCGCATGATAATGTGATTAATAACTAAATTTTAAGATTAAAGAAACATTTGCCATCAACACTTTAGGTAAAAAATTGTGATCAACACTACGTTTCACCATTGGTTTTACTAACAAATTACAAAACGACTAGTAAACTAAAAAGCAAAAAGAAAAACGTCTTGATATCACTAATAACACCAATATGCGTTTCTTAACATAAAGATTACTCTGTTCAATAAACTAGTAAATCTTATAACAACTGTAGTTAACGTCGAAACTAAACATTATTGAAACAATTATTTGAGTAACATAATTTTGTATTTTATTTGTCAACAATTTTGATAAACACGTAAAACTTGTTTTATGTAAAACTTCTCTAAAAACACAATTTAACAACGTTTTTGTAATATCAACTAATTTAAAAACTATTGCTAAGAGTTAATACACTTTACTCTTTTTTACTCTTACTTTCTTCACGTTAACATTATAAACTGTATAATAATGAAGTATATAAATGTTACAACGCTACAATTACTTAAAATTGAATACAAACATTGCAACTACAAACTGTTTGCAGTTGTATTTTAATTACTAAATCAAAGTTATATATATATGTTTGTAAAAAGTTCAGAACATCCTTAAAATAGTGAATAAGATGAAGACTTATTTTATACCTCAACTGGACAATCTAGAAAAATGTGATTATAGTTTTTAAAAATTTATTGAAATTGTAGTATACTACCTGTCTAGTAAAAGGTAAACGAATTAAAAATAATCATAATTTTTTGATAAACACGTGATTACCAACAGATAAACTTTTAAATTAATGATTAACTGAAAGTAAAAAAAAATATTGTTAACAAAAACAATTAAACAATTTAATATTATTAAAATAAAATAATCAACTACTTAAAAAAAACAAAATCGCAAAGTCAACATAAATTAATCAAAAACGTGTGAAATAAGAAATTTTGCTTATAGTTAGTAATTACAGTCAATAACAATGTAATTAATGACTAAGTTTTTTAAATTAAGGAACGCCACCAAAAATATTTTTAACAAAAACTATATGAATTTTGTTTTTAAGCGGTTATAATTAGATATCATAATCTCAAGAAACAAATAAAAAATTATAAAAAAAAATTCTAAAAGTGCAAGAAAAGCAATAGGAATTTACTGAAGTCATTAGAAATAAAAGAAGAGAAAACTTTTGTCAACGTTTATAATTACTTAGTCATGCTGAAATAGAAAACTAAGAAACGCAATTTAGTTTTTCGTTCAAATGATTAAAACTAGATACTCTAATACCATAATCTCAAACAGCAAACAAATAAATTATAATTTTTTAAATGCACAAGAAAAGCAATACATGTATAAACTGTTAGAAAAAGTAAATGTTACAATATTACAGCTAACGAACACTTAAAACAAAATTTATAGGAGCAAGAGAATAAAACTACTGAGAGAATAACTAATAAAAATTGTTTTATAGTAAATAGTGTTATTGTTTAATTAAAATTTTTAATCTTACAAGCTTTTGAACGTGGTCTACGTTCTTCGTCAGATAATAATCCACAATCACAAATATCTAGAAACATTTGAATCTAAATTAGTTTAAATAACATTAACATTTATTAAATCAATTAAAATTGAAACTGTTTAAGTAATAACTGATATCCAGCTTATGTAATCAGAGTTTTGTATTGAGAAGCAAGTTAGAGATATTCACGAACTAATAGATTTGATTATAATTTAACTTTTTTGTACATAGATTTTTCTTTTGTTTGATGTAGTTTTAATAACCAAGTTCGTTCCACGTGTGCACTATAGTGTCAACCGTTATTTAAATATTACAATACGTTTTTACAATTTGAGAATTATTAAACTTAAAGTATTAGCTTTAAGGATACCTACGTAACGTTTAAATGTATACCCAAAGTTAATGTTACCAACAACTATTCTTAAAACCAAACTTCGTTAATAATAGAAAAAAAGTTATAAAACCATTATAATACGCAAAGAAAAACTCATAGATACATTGTAACTTAATCTATTTTAAAAAATTACGAACACATTTATTTCTAAATTTACTATGTAGATACGGAGTTACCCAAAATGCGTGGAGTCAAATTAAATTTCCCACACAAAATTTATTAAATGTTGTTATCTTAAGTTGGTAGCAGTGTATTTAAAAGTAAATAAATACATTATTTACACTTTTAAGAAACATATAGTGTCACTTTAGATTATAGAGTATAGAGGATACGAAATAGAGCTACGCAAACCAAAGCAATTTGATCTCCAATCCGCAGCGGCGGACAGCTAAAAGCTATAACAGGGTTACTTCTTTTAACATCAATTATGAAAAATTTATTGTCTACATCAATGACTTTTAGAATGGTTATGTTACCTCTTATAATTTTTTTGTATATAAATTATTAGTTAACATAAAGTGTGAAACCATGTCAGTAGTGTTTTTTATGACTGCCTTCTTATATTTATAAAACTACATACAACATAACAGATAATTTTTGTTTACCTGTGTATGCTTATTCCAAACTTCTTTCTTCTAAAACTGTACAAACCATCATTCCAGCGAATGATAAATTACGTTCAATCAAGACTTATTTAAAATATGTACTTAAAATGAAATCGCAATACACAACTTGTTGTGAACCAGAGCAATAGCAATCAGACACAATTTTTGCTTTGAATAATATGACGCGCAGTAAGTCGATTTCAAATTCTTATCTTCCGTAATCTCAAAGTTTGACATTAATTATATTCAAATTATCTTTCTGGCTCACCCAGTATTTTAATTTAGCAACGCCGTTTTGTTTTAATAAAAATCATAAAATAACAGCAGAATCAATTAAAAACATATTACAGACTAAAGCGTTTAAGGTTTTGTATGACTGATAACTGATTCAGCTGTTAAGTTTAAATAGAAAAACTAAACATTTAATTAATAGATGATATAATTTGATTCTGATGGTACTGGATGGATGGACTCCAATTTAAAAATAAAACTTGATCGATTTTAAGAAATATAATTGCCAAGGGCTATAATAACCACAATAATATTACCAATTACTGACACAAAATAAGTCATTTTCATAAATTAATGTTATGTTATAATTATAAGTTACTCTAGTTTTTATTCTTTTTATAAACAACTCAATGGAAATGATTTTTAACGTTATTAATCGTTATTAAACTTTTATAGTAAAGTTTATTTTTAGAGACTCAATTCTAAAATTTAAAAAAATAATAATTAAACAGTTCAAAATAAGAAATATCCAACAATTTTAAGTAATTTTTAAACAAAATTACAGAAACAAACTGTGTTTTATTTCATTGAGGTTTTTATTTGACAACACAAAATCGAATGACCAATGTTAAATCCTTTTTCATCCTTTTCCAAAGAAAAGAAGCGGAAGGCCAAATACTTTATTTTTTCAGTTGATTGTGTCTTGTCGATTTTTAGTATTGTGTAAGAAATATAAGTAAGTAAGATTAGTTTTCACATAATAAATCAAACATCAAGTTATTTATTTAATCACTTATTATATAAGTACCTACAATGTTTGAAAACTAACTGCACCAGGTAGTACTTCAACTTTTGATTGATTTTTGTCATATCCTTTCTTTTGTGCAAAATAGCTGGAAGATGCTTACGAATTGCACGCCATGTATGTTCCATATTTTGAGATGGTACCCAGTTTAGATAGGTAACGTCTTCTAATACTGTGGTTTTACCTAGAAATATATTTCAAATTTGTGAAACTTTCTCTTTAAACTGCAACGTAGTCTCTGCTGTTGTGAAAGTTCGTTTTTATGCACAAATATGTGTGTAGAAACAGAAATTGAAAAAATGATACTTGATCCTTATCTACTAACCATACCGATCAGTGACCATACCCCACAACAGTACAATTATGTAACATGCCTTCTTTGCTAAAATATAAATGTAAAGGATAAAAAACACCATACAGTCATTGAAGCACATACCAATTAAACCTCACTTAATCCTTGTTTTGTATTATTCCTTTACAAACAATCCACACACACAGAAAATAAATGATTAAAAAATGGAAAATGAGTGTTAAAACTTAATAACCGGCACTGCATTTCTCAATGACAAACGTATCTGTTACACGGTTGTACAACAATGTTTGCGCCAAACCGCCATCTTTGTACGTCACGAGGTCACGGGTTCTGGATTGCCTAATAATTAGCCTATCTAACCTCACTCTTTCTATAATAAGTTAACATTACTTCTTTTGTAATAAGCTGACCATATTTTTTATATAATAATATAACCTCACGTTTATAATAATTAGACTAAAATTGCAAACCATATTATTTTTTAATAAATTAAGCATAATCAATAACTTTAATACAATCTTATAGATGTAAAAACAGAAACTTATAAGTAAGGTTAAATTATTACAATAATAATGAAGTTGGTTCTCCAAAAAGTGGCAAAAAGTTGAGGTGGAATTAATAACAGTAACACAAGTAAAAAAAAATATTTAAAAAAATATGTTTAATTGATCTACCTAATAACAATCAATTAAAATCGTTAATGTTTTATAATTCACGATAACTACAGTTCCAGTATGATTTTGAAAGTTTGACATGTCAGCGTTATATATGTGTTTATATACTATAATTGGATTAAAACACAGTTTGTTTCTGTAATTTTGTTTAAAAATTACTTAAAATTGTTGGATATTTCTTATTTTGAACTGTTTAATTATTATTTTTTTAAATTTTAGAATTGAGTCTCTAAAAATAAACTTTACTATAAAAGTTTAATAACGATTAATAACGTTAAAAATCATTTCCATTGAGTTGTTTATAAAAAGAATAAAAACTAGAGTAACTTATAATTATAACATAACATTAATTTATGAAAATGACTTATTTTGTGTCAGTAATTGGTAATATTATTGTGGTTATTATAGCCCTTGGCAATTATATTTCTTAAAATCGATCAAGTTTTATTTTTAAATTGGAGTCCATCCATCCAGTACCATCAGAATCAAATTATATCATCTATTAATTAAATGTTTAGTTTTTCTATTTAAACTTAACAGCTGAATCAGTTATCAGTCATACAAAACCTTAAACGCTTTAGTCTGTAATATGTTTTTAATTGATTCTGCTGTTATTTTATGATTTTTATTAAAACAAAACGGCGTTGCTAAATTAAAATACTGGGTGAGCCAGAAAGATAATTTGAATATAATTAATGTCAAACTTTGAGATTACGGAAGATAAGAATTTGAAATCGACTTACTGCGCGTCATATTATTCAAAGCAAAAATTGTGTCTGATTGCTATTGCTCTGGTTCACAACAAGTTGTGTATTGCGATTTCATTTTAAGTACATATTTTAAATAAGTCTTGATTGAACGTAATTTATCATTCGCTGGAATGATGGTTTGTACAGTTTTTAGAAGAAAGAAGTTTGGAATAAGCATACACAGGTAAACAAAAATTATCTGTTATGTTGTATGTAGTTTTATAAATATAAGAAGGCAGTCATAAAAAACACTACTGACATGGTTTCACACTTTATGTTAACTAATAATTTATATACAAAAAAATTATAAGAGGTAACATAACCATTCTAAAAGTCATTGATGTAGACAATAAATTTTTCATAATTGATGTTAAAAGAAGTAACCCTGTTATAGCTTTTAGCTGTCCGCCGCTGCGGATTGGAGATCAAATTGCTTTGGTTTGCGTAGCTCTATTTCGTATCCTCTATACTCTATAATCTAAAGTGACACTATATGTTTCTTAAAAGTGTAAATAATGTATTTATTTACTTTTAAATACACTGCTACCAACTTAAGATAACAACATTTAATAAATTTTGTGTGGGAAATTTAATTTGACTCCACGCATTTTGGGTAACTCCGTATCTACATAGTAAATTTAGAAATAAATGGGTTAGTAATTTTTAAAATAGATTAAGTTACAATGTATCTATGAGTTTTTCTTTGCGTATTATAATGGTTTTATAACTTTTTTTCTATTATTAACGAAGTTTGGTTTTAAGAATAGTTGTTGGTAACATTAACTTTGGGTATACATTTAAACGTTACGTAGGTATCCTTAAAGCTAATACTTTAAGTTTAATAATTCTCAAATTGTAAAAACGTATTGTAATATTTAAATAACGGTTGACACTATAGTGCACACGTGGAACGAACTTGGTTATTAAAACTACATCAAACAAAAGAAAAATCTATGTACAAAAAAGTTAAATTATAATCAAATCTATTAGTTCGTGAATATCTCTAACTTGCTTCTCAATACAAAACTCTGATTACATAAGCTGGATATCAGTTATTACTTAAACAGTTTCAATTTTAATTGATTTAATAAATGTTAATGTTATTTAAACTAATTTAGATTCAAATGTTTCTAGATATTTGTGATTGTGGATTATTATCTGACGAAGAACGTAGACCACGTTCAAAAGCTTGTAAGATTAAAAATTTTAATTAAACAATAACACTATTTACTATAAAACAATTTTTATTAGTTATTCTCTCAGTAGTTTTATTCTCTTGCTCCTATAAATTTTGTTTTAAGTGTTCGTTAGCTGTAATATTGTAACATTTACTTTTTCTAACAGTTTATACATGTATTGCTTTTCTTGTGCATTTAAAAAATTATAATTTATTTGTTTGCTGTTTGAGATTATGGTATTAGAGTATCTAGTTTTAATCATTTGAACGAAAAACTAAATTGCGTTTCTTAGTTTTCTATTTCAGCATGACTAAGTAATTATAAACGTTGACAAAAGTTTTCTCTTCTTTTATTTCTAATGACTTCAGTAAATTCCTATTGCTTTTCTTGCACTTTTACAATTTTTTTTTATAATTTTTTATTTGTTTCTTGAGATTATGATATCTAATTATAACCGCTTAAAAACAAAATTCATATAGTTTTTGTTAAAAATATTTTTGGTGGCGTTCCTTAATTTAAAAAACTTAGTCATTAATTACATTGTTATTGACTGTAATTACTAACTATAAGCAAAATTTCTTATTTCACACGTTTTTGATTAATTTATGTTGACTTTGCGATTTTGTTTTTTTTAAGTAGTTGATTATTTTATTTTAATAATATTAAATTGTTTAATTGTTTTTGTTAACAATGTTTTTTTTACTTTCAGTTAATCATTAAATTAAAAGTTTATCTGTTGGTAATCACGTGTTTATCAAAAAATTATTATTATTTTTAATTCGTTTACTTTTTACTAGACAGGTAGTATACTACAATTTCAATAAATTTTGAAAATTATAATCACATTTTTCTAGATTGTCCAGTTGAGGTATAAAATAAGTCTTCATCTTATTCACTATTTTAAGGATGTTCTGAACTTTTTACAAACATATATATATAAATTTGATTTAGTAATTAAAATACAACTGCAAACAGTTTGTAGTTGCAATGTTTGTATTTAATTTTAAGTAATTGTAGCGTTGTAACATTTATATACTTCATTATTATACAGTTTATAATGTTAACGTGAAGAAAGTAAGAGTAAAAAAGAGTAAAGTGTATTAACTCTTAGCAATAGTTTTTAAATTAGTTGATATTACAAAAACGTTGTTAAATTGTGTTTTTAGAGAAGTTTTACATAAAACAAGTTTTACGTGTTTATCAAAATTGTTGACAAATAAAATACAAAATTATGTTACTCAAATAATTGTTTCAGTAATGTTTAGTTTCGACGTTAACTACAGTTGTTATAAGATTTACTAATTTATTGAACAGAGTAATCTTTATGTTAAGAAACGCATATTGGTGTTATTAGTGATATCAAGACGTTTTTCTTTTTGCTTTTTAGTTTACTAGTCGTTTTGAAATTTGTTAGTAAAACCAATGGTAAAACGTAGTGTTGATCACAATTTTTTACCTAAAGTGTTGATGGCAAATGTTTCTTTAATCTTAAAATTTAGTTATTAATTACATTATCATGCGGCAATTAGTCATTTTTGTTAACAAAATCTTTATTACTGATAGTTTACATCAAATTAATTTTTTTCTTATAGATTATAGATACGTTTCCATAAAATAATGTAACTTTTGTTTTCTGAATATAATGGTAAATAATAATTTTATTCAAATAACTTTAAATTTAATTATATAATTGTCTTTGCTAAAAACATTCCTTACTGTAACAACATTGCTTGGTTTTGAAAGTTGAGTTAATTACAGCGTCATTAACTGCGTTACTAACACATTTATATAAGTTTAATTTCTTGTAGATATGTTTTACAGCAATTTCTTTTATCTTTTGGTTTCTTAAATAATACGTTGGAGTTTTTTTTGAATTAAATTATATATTTGTTGTTTTAAATATTAATATTTTATAAACCTGCAAGCTAAAATGTACAAATAACTTTGCCGTTGTACAACTTAAGTTTTGAATCATCATTAAAAAAAATATAAAATATCTACATTGAGGAATGCGTCAACGGAATTAATTATTATAACATTGAATACTAATCATTAATCATTAATGCACTTTCGTTGGTTGTACTGTTTTCACAAAAATGTTGAAAATTCTTACTTTTAACTACACGTCTTTAAAGTTTAAAAATTGTTTTTATATTACCAAAGTTAGTTAACGTGCATTTTGATTGTTTAATGTAGTTGCTTCTGCTTTTCTAGGAATAATTCATTTAAAAAGTATTGCGCATCGGTGATTAATTGCTGTAATCTTTCAATAATTAGCTAGTTTGTGTTACTTGTAATTGATAAAAAAATTTGTCATAAGCAAACAACTATTTGTAATAGGTAAAATTTACAATTTAGTTTCAGTACTATTTTCTTTTAAACTTAAACAAATAGAATTACAATTCGGTTCAGTTTTACAAAATAATATTTGATCTGCAGCAATTTGCATTACTTGTTTGTACGTAGGTCGTCAGAAATCACATTTCTTGTTTCGTCGCAAAGATTAAATATTGCTACTTGAGCTTAGGTTCATTTGTGAATCATTCCTGTTAAAATGTGCACGAGTAAATTCTTTAATAATAACTTGCAATTCCTATATGTTTTTGTTGTGGGGTGTTTTGTTTTAATTATTGTTTTATATACAGATTCTTCTTTCTTATACATAAATTTAGCTTTACGGTTTTTTAATTTTTGTTATTTGAAAACTATGTTTAATCGGAAAAACCTTGTACATAACGTGAAAACAAAAACTGTGTGTCATTTCTTAATGAAAACTTTCAAATTTTCAAGTAATTGAATAATTTTTGATTACAATCAGTTCGGCTTGAAACGAAAGTGTGTTAGCATGTGCGTTCAAATAATAGTAAATTAAATTGCCATGTTTAAAAAACTGCTTGTGTAATTTTTTTTTTGCCGCAGGGTAAGTCTATCTTTATAATTTTTTTTTTTAAATTGTTTATATTATTTTACTTTTGTTAAATAAAACATTGTTTTACTCCTTCGATTTTTATTTTTTAAGTTTAATTTTGATTTCAAATTATTGTTTTAAATCATTACTCTACACATTAGATACTTGATTTTAAATTTAGAACATTGTAACTTATAGGATTTTGTATATGAGTAACAAATCTATAATTTTAAAATTAAGCCGCCATTTTAAAAAACATTTTTACTACCAACTGTTGTTACGCCGTTTTAAAACTAATTTTTGTACCAACTGTGAAAAATGATTTCGTTATTTTAAAACTTTTTTGTCACCATTTTTAAAATTATTCAGCCATCTTGAAAAGTACTTTTTTTAATTTCTTTTTTGCTTTACTCGTTTAAAATTGTCTTAAACTTTATTTTGACTTAGCTAAAAATTATTTTCTTTAAATTATTAATCGTTATATTTTATTTTAAATTTTAATTGATATTAGAATTAGTATTGATCTCTAATTTCTAAAACTTGAATTTTGAAAAAATTATCGCGCAACTTAATTTTGTTATTTTTAGTTTACAATTTAATTAATTCTTAATCTAAAACTATTATAGAATTATTGCACAATAAAATCAAATTTTTTAATTGTAATTTTCTCGTATACAACAATAAATTGAATGTTTAAATCCAATACGTTCGTGAAGCACTAGTGCAAGTCGCTGTTTATAAAAAAAATTCTTTACAGGTTAATGATTCAATTATTTTGCTTTTCGGCAACTAAATAAGTAATCTAGTAGTTTAAATTTCTCTAAAAGTTATTCCGCCATTTTAGTACTAATTTTTTAGAAAAAACTTGTATTTTATTTAACTATCTTATTTACATCGGTTTAAACCTGACAGTCGAATTGGTGTAGTCGTAAAGTCGCTGCTTCGTAATCGAGGAGCCCGGGTTCGATTCTAGGTCACCCACAGCTTTTTTTAATACAAATACTTTATTCTCACTTGAATCATCGGTGTTTATGACGCATAGCAAAATTACCGCTTATGCGATGACGTAAAATGAAAAAGGAAAAAATTTGTGAGAGAGAGAAAAAATGTGTGAGAGAGAAAAAATGTGTGAGAGAGAAAAAAATGTGCGAGAGAGAAAAAAAATGTGTGAGAGAGAAAAAAATGTGTGAGAGAGAAAAAATGGGTGAGAGAGAAAAAATTTGCGAGAGAGAAAAAAAATGTGTGAGAGAGAAAAAAATGTGTGAGAGAGAAAAAAATGTGTGAGAGAGAAAAAATGTGAAAGACAAAACAAACTTTCCCAAAAAAACCCTTCACGTACGTCTGCGACGAGGTCGTGTGACGTCACAAGTGGAGGGGATGTCCGGCCCTTTCTACTCTTTAGTTGATTTTACTATTTTTTTAAATAACAGATATTATGATTTATAAACGAAAAAAAAACGTTTTTAATTTATTGTTTTTTAAACAATTTAAATTAAAAAAATTATAATTTACTCGACAAAAGTCAACTAAATATCTTTAAATTAATTGTTATAACTACGTAATTTTTATATTTGACAGGACTTTACAATATAATTGTATTTAAATTAGATCTAAGTGGCTGATTTAAGCGGTTTTAAATCCTCCCCAAAAAACAATTTTTATTCATTCTTAATTGGTCACTAATTATCGCGATGTTACTTGATTTTATAAAATATCTTAAATATTCAAATTTTTATTTATACGTGCATTATTTAATTTTGAATTTAGTGTTTTAAAATGTGATTTTAAAAAAATTAAATAATGTTGCATAATTGCACAGTGGATCGTATATAAAATGTTATATAGTGTGAGCTTAATTAATAATAAATTATTAATTAATTTAATTATCTAATATAACAATATGTACGATATTCGTTTGCCGTTTACATGCAAGTAACGACCATTTTTCACATTTACGAAAACGCATTTGTTTGCATTATGAGCCATTACACTAACTAATGGTTTGCTATATTTTTCATAGAAATTTTTAACCATTAGCTAAACCGGCTGAAAAATATGTAAAACGTCTGGGTATTTAATAAATTTCTTTCCATGCTAACAGTTTTAACTGGTGTGTATGTAAAAATGCAGACAACTTGTTTTAAATTACACAAAACAAACAAATAAATAGTACTTGGTATATTTCTAAATGTTTTAGTAAAGATATATGTGTTTTTTTGGCAACTGTTATTAAAACTCAAAAGAAAATGGAAAAACAAATCCCTAATTTTTACTAGATTTAACAGTTTAAGTTATGTTACGTAAAAACTTATACAAGCAAATTATATTATTTTTCATATTTACATTTATACTGCTAAAATAGTTTTTAACATAATCTAGTAATGTAATTATCTATGTCAGTAGAGGCATTTGCAACAAATTTTTCAATTTATAAATTTAAAAATTTGGCACACAAATTTCTAGCACTATCAAATCAAATTTAGTCGTATATATTTAGTTTTATTGTTCAAACATGGCTTTGTCTAAAAGTTTCTTTTATTAAATAATGTATAATTTTTTTAATTTATAGTTTTGTTCCATCTATTCTTATTTGAAAATTTAAAAAAAAATGACGAAAACTCTAACCGCGTTCATTTTCATTCCAGCGGTTCTCATATATCAATTTGATACCATACAAGTAAAATTGATTTTTTCTGAATATTTTAAAGTTAAGGTACGAATATAATATTTCTCGTTTCAACTCTTTTTATGAAACTACCTCAGAATTACAGATTCATAATTTTGTTGCAAATTTTTTTAACATGACGTACTTTTAACTACTGTTAAGTTTCATCTTACGCACTTTTGTTTTTTATTTGATTAACGTTTACTTTTCGTGTTAAGGTAGTGTTAGAAGATTGTTGGTTAGAAATTGACATTTCAAATTGGATGTATAGTTAAAAAATAAAATCTTGACGCAATAAAATAAATACGAATCGTAATAATGTGGTTGTTTCTAAGATTACCATGAATCGAAAATTAAAGTGTATGTGATCTGCACGCGCAATTAAAATAATTATGACATATGTACGTATATTACTGAAAAGATTAAATTTAAATTAAAGTAAATATCATTTCAGATAGTTGATTCTTTTTAATTTTTAGTATTCATTAATGCAATAGTAAAATGTTTTTAGGACTTTGCCATTTTAAATTAGAAATTGTAAACACACAAATGTAAAATTGGTTGCATAAACTGTAGTTAAAAAACTGTTTTCGTTTAATGTATATCTCGGCTTAATTTAATCATTTATCACAATTATGATAACCACAACTAGTACGGCTTTTTAACGAATCTATTATTGAAAAGTTTACAAAACAGAAAGTGAATCCGTACTCATTTCGGTTACCTAAACATTAATTTCCTTCTTTGCTGCTCATTCTCATCTAAATCATTATTATTTACTGTAAAATCAGACTTTCCACATCCATATCAACTAAACCATCTGCTTTCTACATTACTTCACAAAGACACATGATTTTCATTTGTTAAACTAGAAAATGCATTTCAAACTGACGTTTTAATATCAATGCCTTTCTGCGCCATATTATTTGATGCAACTTTTTTTTCACGGCGCTTCATATGAATTTAATTGGATTAAGTTTACGTGTAATAACATCTAAGTTTTAAAAAAACTCAAAGATTTTCTTGATGCAGTGTCAGGAAGTTTAGAATCGCTTTTAATTGGTTATATTTATTGACAAGGTACTTGTTATTTATCGAAGAAATCAATGACATTTCAACTAATATTTTGTGCTTGGGAATGAACAATTTTTCGAGTTTTGCTTTCTATACATTAAGACTGTAACACAAAAAACTATTTTATTTAATAATTATTACTAGTACTATAAATACAACAAATAAATTATTTTGTGTTGTAAACTAAATAAAAACAATTTTAACCTTAAACCTCCTGCTAACGTACGAACAAGACAGCACAATATTATTTTAAAACTACTGGTGCTTAAACCCAGTGCAATAGGGCTTGGAAACAGTCCTGAAGAAGTATGGAGACTTTTATTTTTACCAGAAATTATTAACGAAATTATTTTTCATACAAATAAGAAAATAACAGCGTTGTAAAAACATTACAAAGATCAGTCACACCCCACACTTCAGCATGTCAACCAAATTGAAATGAGAGCATCTTTTTGATCGCTGGTTTACACTGCGGTTTTCTAGTCCGGCAACAAAAATATAGATTGTCTATTTGCCACTGATGGAACAGGCAGGAACGTGTTTCGCTGTAAAATGTCGAAACGACGTTTTGAATGTTTACTTGCCTGTCTCAGATTTGATAATGCTGAAACTAGGGGTGAAAGAAAAGTTTTAGATCCGGCAGTACTTATCTCTAATGTCTTCCAAAGTCTTATCAAAAATTTTCAAAGATGTTTTAGTTTAGGAGCCAACGTAACGGTTGATGAAATGCAATGCCCAACAGATGCTAGAAACAATTATTTTTACAACGCATACATATTTATACGGGCAAAAATTCCGATGGCCAAACACTTTTTCTAAAAGAAAAACAGCTAAAGTTTCCTACACAGTCAGTAATTCGTCTTTGTAAAAAACTAGAAAATTCGCATCGTAATGTAACAGGGGACAATTGGTTCAGTTCTATACAGCTGGTCCAAGAGTTACAAAAGACAGGGCTAACCTATCTAAGAACGCTAAAAAAAATAAGGCTGAGGTTCCACCATAGTTCCTTCCACACAAAACTAGAAAAGTATGTACATCTTTATATAGATTTTACCAAGACATTACACTTTTATCATATGTCCCAAAGAAATCTAAAGCAGTCCTGCTTGTTTCCTCAATGCACCACATCAGCTCAGAAAACTTTGATAACGGAAAACCCGAAATTATAGAATATTATAACATGACAAAGGGTGGATTTAACACCCTGGATAAAAAGTGTGCTGGCTATAGTGCTAATAAAAGGACTAATCACTGGCCTATGGCTGTATTTTTTTAAATGCTAGATGTATCTACGGTAAATGCATATATTATCCACCAAAGTTATAAAAATGCCTGTAAATTGGAACGTCATGATTTTCTAAAACAGTTAGCCAAATCTTTAACGTATCCGCTGATTACAAAGTAAAATAATACCGGAAGAACTGAAACTCACTTTGGAGCGAATGTTGAATAAATCCAGCACACCAAACGAGATTGCAGATGAGGAAGAGCGCCTGGAAACACGACGTGCTTGTTATATTTGTCCTCCAAAATTAAAAAAAAACACAGTATCTCTGTATTACCTGTAGAGGACCAATATGCCTGCAGTGTTCAAGAAAAAATTGTTTAGAATGCAGTAGGAACAAAAACTTCTGAAACATTATACTTTAAAAGGTGTTTTCAAATATTTTTTTAAATAAAATTTGATTTTTGAATTCCAATGTATTTTTGTCAATTTCCGTAATTTGCTTTTGATACATAATTAAACGAAACAACTGAATAAATAAAAATTTTGTGGTGAAATTACTTCAGAAAAAGATTTAGGTCTGTGGGACCTCACTGTAGCGGTTGAGCGAAATTTATTCACCGTAGCCGTTAAGGGTTAAATTTATCACGTCTACTTTTTTTCTAGTTGTTGTATCAAAATCTTCAAACCTTATCTCCATTTTTTTTCTATTTTTAGTCATCATAAATACTAAAAATCGACAAATTTTATCGCAAAAAACCAAGACTAACTAATTACAGCAATTAAAATTTTAAGAAGACGATTGAAGTCGATTATTCTCAGCAATTAGTGGCATTAATGCCTAGACAGGGTCATACATTTTATCTATATCTATAGAATTTGTCTCAGTCGAACGCCATAACTTTATTATTTTAAATAGCATTCTCTGTATATTATTATTTGGATCTTACTAAACATCCTAAATAAGTTTTATTTATAATGTCTTATACCTAATTTTAGCAATTAAATAAATATTACAAGTTTTTCAATAAAAATGACAATCACTCCTTCTAACATAGTTGTCAATACTGTCCAAACGGCACTGTAATTCTTAACTTACATGTCTATTCCTACTTCAACGGTTTATATTTTATTTAAAAAAAAACAATTTTTGGTTGCATGAAAACGAAGATCGTGACCATAAAGGCATAGAGATTAATATCGCTTTAATAGTGTGAGTTATGTTGGTTGAACATACCATTTTTTGTATATTCTGAATAATCACTCCAAATTATGTTGCTTAAAAGTGACTCGTTTCGGTAGAGATAAATAAGAATAAACTCAGAAAAACATTTTTTTTTAAATTATTTTCTTTAAAGTGCTGAACTACGCAGAATGCATAAAGTTGACGCTTGTGTTTTTTCACAATTCTGTTAATGGTAGCCCAAATTTCTCATAGTCATTGTTAGGAAAGATTTAACAATTTTTTTTGTGCAGCAGAAAGTTGTGAATAATTTGCACCACCAGTTTCGGTGATGGTTTCCGTTTACCGGTGTGAAGTTAGCCATAGATTTCAGCCATAGAAATTAATTTCCAGTTTC
Source organism: Aquatica leii (assembly GCA_035610365.1). Classification (NCBI taxonomy): domain Eukaryota; kingdom Metazoa; phylum Arthropoda; class Insecta; order Coleoptera; family Lampyridae; genus Aquatica; species Aquatica leii. The sequence continues at coordinate 120,798,920 of CM069434.1, read as the reverse complement.
ACATCTTAAAAACGAATTAGAACTATTACAAAGTGTTATTTCATTCAATACTGTTACTAAATAATAAAAACAATCTTTATTAATTAATATTTAAAAAAAAAAAAATTTTTTAACAACTCTCACAGATAAAACCATTTCTTGCATTAACGCTTATTTTTCGCAATGACGTGCAATTCTGATTTTTTTGCAAATTCACATACGTATAGAAAATGTATTAATAAACAACATATCAAAAAATTAGGATGTAGTTATTTCTATAATTAAAAATAATTCGATTCAAAGTTGGACTTGCGCGGCACGATGCTAAACGCTAACGGCACCAAATTAAAATCGTTTTTTCGCAATGACGTGCAATTCTGATTTTTCTGCAAATTCACATAGGTATAGAAAATGCATTAATAAACAACATATCAAAAAATTAGGATGTAGTTATTTCTATAATTAAAAATAATTCGATTCAAAGTTGGACTTGCGCGGCACGATGCTAAACGCTAACGGCACCAAATTAAAATCGTTTTTTCGCAATGACGTGCAATTCTGATTTTTCTGCAAATTCACATAGGTATAGAAAATGCATTAATAAACAACATATCAAAAAATTAGGATGTAGTTATTTCTATAATTAAAAATAATTCGATTCAAAGTTGGGCTTGCGCGGCACGATGCTAAACGCTAACGGTACCTAATTAAAGTCGTTTTTTCGCAATACAATTCTGATTTTTCTGAAAATTTACAAACGTATAGAATAGTATATTAAAACACAAGTTACAGAATCCTATGACGTGTGCTTTATACTATTTTCTCTATTTTGATACAATATTTAATATTTCTCGTATAATTTTAATTTTAAAACAACATTGGAAAACTTTTATATTTTATTGAATTGGCAGCACTTACACTTTGACATATTGAAATTTATGTGTTAACCTAAAATTTCATACAAAATTATCTCTATAACTTTATAAGTAAACAACTTTGAATTAATGAAGCATTTTTATTTTATTTTGGCATCAAAATTTGAATTTCAATTGTTAAGGTCCAATAATTTTGATTTGTTTTTCATGTAACGTCAACTTACGATGCAGATACCAACTTTGAAAAAACTAATATTACTAAAATTCGTGTAAGAATTTGCTTATTCTTACACGGATTTTAGTGTAAGAATCGCTAATTCTCATGTCGAAATAGAGAATAAGCATATATAATGCAAGAAATTTGTGTGCTTGGCTAAAATATTACGGTATAGTGGTAGAAAATAGTACAAAACGAGGATGGACATTTCAGAATTTAAAAAAAGAGATACACCACAAAGCTATTAGCAAACCAATATTAATCATTTGTGGTATAAATGATGTACGAAAAATAAAAACCATAACAAAATCTAAATGTACAGTATATTTAATAACTGTACAACATTGCGAAAAAACTACTTTAATTTGGTGCCGTTAGCGTTTAGCATAGTGTCGCGCAAGCCCAACTTTGAATCGAATTATTTTTAATTATAGAAATAATTACATCCTAATTTTTTGATATGTTGTTTATTAATGCATTTTCTATACGTATGTAAATTTGCAGAAAAATCAGAATTGCACGTCATTGCGAAAAAACGACTTTAATTAGGTGCCGTTGGCATTCGGTATCGTGAGGTGCAACCTCAATTTTGAATCGAATTATTTTTAATTATAGAAATAACTACATCTTAATTTTTTGATATGTTGTTTATTAATGCATTTTCTATACGTATGTGATTTTGCAGAAAAATCAGAATTGCACGTCATTGCGAAAAAACGACTTTAATTTGGTGCCGTTAGCGTTTAGTATAGTGCCGCGCAAGCCCAACTTTGAATCGAATTATTTTTAATTATAGAAATAACTACATCCTAATTTTTTGATATGTTGTTTATTAATGCATTTTCTATACGTATGTAAATTTGCAGAAAAATCAGAATTGCACGTCATTGCGAAAAAACGACTTTAATTAGGTGCCGTTGGCATTCGGTATCGTGAGGTGCAACCTCAATTTTGAATCGAATTATTTTTAATTATAGAAATAACTACATCTTAATTTTTTGATATGTTGTTTATTAATGCATTTTCTATACGTATGTGATTTTGCAGAAAAATCAGAATTGCACGTCATTGCGAAAAAACGACTTTAATTTGGTGCCGTTAGCGTTTAGTATAGTGCCGCGCAAGCCCAACTTTGAATCGAATTATTTTTAATTATAGAAATAACTACATCCTAATTTTTTGATATGTTGTTTATTAATGCATTTTCTATACGTATGTGATTTTGCAGAAAAATCAGAATTGCACGTCATTGCGAAAAAACGACTTTAATTAGGTGCCGTTAGCGTTTAGTATAGTGCCGCGCAAGCCCAACTTTGAATCGAATTATTTTTAATTATAGAAATAACTACATTCTAATTTTTTGATATGTTGCTTATTAATGCATTTTCTATACGTATGTGATTTTGCAGAAAAATCAGAATTGCACGTCATTGCGAAAAAACGACTTTAATTAGGTGCCGTTGGCATTCGGTATCATGAGGTGCAACCTCAATTTTGAATCGAATTATTTTTAATTATAGAAATAACTACATCCTAATTCTCTGATATGTTGTTTATTAATGCATTTTCTATACGTATGTGATTTTGCATAAAAATCAGAATTGCACGTCATTGCGAAAAAACGACTTTAATTTGGTGCCGTTGGCATTCGGTATCGTGAGGTGCAACCTCAATTTTGAATCGAATTATTTTTAATTATAGAAATAACTACATCTTAATTTTTTGATATGTTGTTTATTAATGCATTTTCTATACGTATGTGAATTTGCAGAAAAATCAGAATTGGACGTCATTGCGAAAAAACGACTTTAATTAGGTGCCGTTGGCATTCGGTATCGTGAGGTGCAACCTCAATTTTGAATCGAATTATTTTTAATTATAGAAATAACTACACCCTAATTTTTTGATATGTTGTTTATTAATGCATTTTCTATACGTATGTGAATTTGCAGAAAAATCAGAATTGCACGTCATTGCGAAAAAACGACTTTAATTAGGTGCCGTTGGCATTCGGTATCATGAGGTGCAACCTCAATTTTGAATCGCATTATTTTTAATTATAGAAATAACTACATCCTAATTTTCTGATATGTTGTTTATTAATGCATTTTCTATACGTATGTGATTTTGCAGAAAATCAGAATTGCACGTCATTGCGAAAAACGACTTTAATTTGGTGCCGTTGGCATTCGGTATCGTGAGGTGCAACCTCAATTTTGAATCGAATTATTTTTAATTATAGAAATAACTACATCTTAATTTTTGATATGTTGTTTATTAATGCATTTTCTATACGTATGTGAATTTGCAGAAAAATCAGAATTGGACGTCATTGCGAAAAAACGACTTTAATTAGGTGCCGTTGGCATTCGGTATCGTGAGGTGCAACCTCAATTTTGAATCGAATTATTTTTAATTATAGAAATAACTACATCCTAATTTTTTGATATGTTGTTTATTAATATATTTTCTATACGTATGTGAATTTGCAGAAAAATCAGAATTGCACGTCATTGCGAAAAAACGACTTTAATTTGGTGCCGTTGGCATTCGGTATCGTGAGGTGCAACCTCAATTTTGAATCGAATTATTTTTAATTATAGAAATAACTACATCCTAATTTTTTGATATGTTGTTTATTAATATATTTTCTATACGTATGTGAATTTGCAGAAAAATCAGAATTGCACGTCATTGCGAAAAAACGACTTTAATTAGGTGCCGTTGGCATTCGGTATCGTGAGGTGCAACCTCAATTTTGAATCGAATTATTTTTAATTACAGAAATAACTACATCCTAATTTTTTGATATGTTGTTTATTAATGTATTTTCTATACGTATGTGAATTTGCAGAAAAATCAGAATTGCACGTCATTGCGAAAAAACGACTTTAATTTGGTGCCGTTGGCATTCGGTATCGTGAGGTGCAACCTTAATTTTGAATCGAATTATTTTTAATTATAGAAGTAACTACATCCTAATTTTTTGATATGTTGTTTATTAATGCATTTTCTATACGTATGTGTATTTGCAGAAAAATCAGAATTGCACGTCATTGCGAAAAAACGACTTTAATTAGGTGCCGTTGGCATTCGGTATCATGAGGTGCAACCTCAATTTTGAATCGAATTATTTTTAATTATAGAAATAACTACATCCTAATTTTCTGATATGTTGTTTATTAATGCATTTTCTATACGTATGTGATTTTGTAGAAAAATCAGAATTGCACGTCATTGCGAAAAAACGACTTTAATTAGGTGCCGTTGGCATTCGGTATCGTGAGGTGCAACCTCAATTTTGAATCAAATTATTTTTAATTATAGAAATAACTACATCTTAATTTTTTGATATGTTGTTTCTTAATGCATTTTCTATACGTATGTGATTTTGCAGAAAAATCAGAATTGCACGTCATTGCGAAAAAACGACTTTAATTAGGTGCCGTTAGCGTTTAGTATAGTGCCGCGCAAGCCCAACTTTGAATCGAATTATTTTTAATTATAGAAATAACTACATTCTAATTTTTTGATATGTTGCTTATTAATGCATTTTCTATACGTATGTGATTTTGCAGAAAAATCAGAATTGCACGTCATTGCGAAAACACGACTTTAATTAGGTGCCGTTGGCATTCGGTATCATGAGGTGCAACCTCAATTTTGAATCGAATTATTTTTAATTATAGAAATAACTACATCCTAATTTTCTGATATGTTGTTTATTAATGCATTTTCTATACGTATGTGATTTTGCATAAAAATCAGAATTGCACGTCATTGCGAAAAAACGACTTTAATTTGGTGCCGTTGGCATTCGGTATCGTGAGGTGCAACCTCAATTTTGAATCGAATTATTTTTAATTATAGAAATAACTACATCTTAATTTTTTGATATGTTGTTTATTAATGCATTTTCTATACGTATGTGATTTTGCAGAAAAATCAGAATTGCACGTCATTGCGAAAAAACGACTTTAATTTGGTGCCGTTAGCGTTTAGTATAGTGCCGCGCAAGCCCAACTTTGAATCGAATTATTTTTAATTATAGAAATAACTACATCCTAATTTTTTGATATGTTGTTTATTAATGCATTTTCTATACGTATGTAAATTTGCAGAAAAATCAGAATTGCACGTCATTGCGAAAAAACGACTTTAATTAGGTGCCGTTGGCATTCGGTATCGTGAGGTGCAACCTCAATTTTGAATCGAATTATTTTTAATTATAGAAATAACTACATCTTAATTTTTTGATATGTTGTTTATTAATGCATTTTCTATACGTATGTGATTTTGCAGAAAAATCAGAATTGCACGTCATTGCGAAAAAACGACTTTAATTTGGTGCCGTTAGCGTTTAGTATAGTGCCGCGCAAGCCCAACTTTGAATCGAATTATTTTTAATTATAGAAATAACTACATCCTAATTTTTTGATATGTTGTTTATTAATGCATTTTCTATACGCATGTGATTTTGCAGAAAAATCAGAATTGCACGTCATTGCGAAAAAACGACTTTAATTTGGTGCCGTTGGCATTCGGTATCGTGAGGTGCAACCTCAATTTTGAATCGAATTATTTTTAATTAAAGAAATAACTACATCCTAATTTTTTGATATGTTGTTTATTAATGCATTTTCTATACGTACGTGATTTTGCAGAAAAATCAGAATTGCACGTCATTGCGAAAAAACGACTTTAATTTGGTGCCGTTAGCGTTTAGTATAGTGCCGCGCAAGCCCAACTTTGAATCGAATTATTTTTAATTATAGAAATAACTACATCCTAATTTTTTGATATGTTGTTTATTAATGCATTTTCTATACGTATGTGATTTTGCAGAAAAATCAGAATTGCACGTCATTGCGAAAAAACGACTTTAATTTGGTGCCGTTAGCGTTTAGCATAGTGTCGCGCAAGCCCAACTTTGAATCGAATTATTTTTAATTATAGAAATAACTACATCCTAATTTTTTGATATGTTGTTTATTAATGCATTTTCTATACGTATGTAAATTTGCAGAAAAATCAGAATTGCACGTCATTGCGAAAAAACGACTTTAATTAGGTGCCGTTGGCATTCGGTATCGTGAGGTGCAACCTCAATTTTGAATCGAATTATTTTTAATTATAGAAATAACTACATCTTAATTTTTTGATATGTTGTTTATTAATGCATTTTCTATACGTATGTGATTTTGCAGAAAAATCAGAATTGCACGTCATTGCGAAAAAACGACTTTAATTTGGTGCCGTTAGCGTTTAGTATAGTGCCGCGCAAGCCCAACTTTGAATCGAATTATTTTTAATTATAGAAATAACTACATTCTAATTTTTTGATATGTTGCTTATTAATGCATTTTCTATACGTATGTGATTTTGCAGAAAAATCAGAATTGCACGTCATTGCGAAAAAACGACTTTAATTAGGTGCCGTTGGCATTCGGTATCATGAGGTGCAACCTCAATTTTGAATCGAATTATTTTTAATTATAGAAATAACTACATCCTAATTTTCTGATATGTTGTTTATTAATGCATTTTCTATACGTATGTGATTTTGCATAAAAATCAGAATTGCACGTCATTGCGAAAAAACGACTTTAATTAGGTGCCGTTGGCATTCGGTATCATGAGGTGCAACCTCAATTTTGAATCGAATTATTTTTAATTATAGAAATAACTACATCTTAATTTTTTGATATGTTGTTTATTAATGCATTTTCTATACGTATGTGAATTTGCAGAAAAATCAGAATTGGACGTCATTGCGAAAAAACGACTTTAATTAGGTGCCGTTGGCATTCGGTATCGTGAGGTGCAACCTCAATTTTGAATCGAATTATTTTTAATTATAGAAATAACTACATCCTAATTTTTTGATATGTTGTTTATTAATATATTTTCTATACGTATGTGAATTTGCAGAAAAATCAGAATTGCACGTCATTGCGAAAAAACGACTTTAATTTGGTGCCGTTGGCATTCGGTATCGTGAGGTGCAACCTTAATTTTGAATCGAATTATTTTTAATTATAGAAGTAACTACATCCTAATTTTTTGATATGTTGTTTATTAATGCATTTTCTATACGTATGTGTATTTGCAGAAAAATCAGAATTGCACGTCATTGCGAAAAAACGACTTTAATTAGGTGCCGTTGGCATTCGGTATCATGAGGTGCAACCTCAATTTTGAATCGAATTATTTTTAATTATAGAAATAACTACATCCTAATTTTCTGATATGTTGTTTATTAATGCATTTTCTATACGTATGTGATTTTGTAGAAAAATCAGAATTGCACGTCATTGCGAAAAAACGACTTTAATTAGGTGCCGTTGGCATTCGGTATCGTGAGGTGCAACCTCAATTTTGAATCGAATTATTTTTAATTATAGAAATAACTACATCTTAATTTTTTGATATGTTGTTTATTAATGCATTTTCTATACGTATGTGATTTTGCAGAAAAATCAGAATTGCACGTCATTGCGAAAAAACGACTTTAATTAGGTGCCGTTAGCGTTTAGTATAGTGCCGCGCAAGCCCAACTTTGAATCGAATTATTTTTAATTATAGAAATAACTACATTCTAATTTTTGATATGTTGCTTATTAATGCATTTTCTATACGTATGTGATTTTGCAGAAAAATCAGAATTGCACGTCATTGCGAAAAAACGACTTTAATTAGGTGCCGTTGGCATTCGGTATCATGAGGTGCAACCTCAATTTTGAATCGAATTATTTTTAATTATAGAAATAACTACATCCTAATTTTCTGATATGTTGTTTATTAATGCATTTTCTATACGTATGTGATTTTGCATAAAAATCAGAATTGCACGTCATTGCGAAAAAACGACTTTAATTTGGTGCCGTTGGCATTCGGTATCGTGAGGTGCAACCTCAATTTTGAATCGAATTATTTTTAATTATAGAAATAACTACATCTTAATTTTTTGATATGTTGTTTATTAATGCATTTTCTATACGTATGTGAATTTGCAGAAAAATCAGAATTGGACGTCATTGCGAAAAAACGACTTTAATTAGGTGCCGTTGGCATTCGGTATCGTGAGGTGCAACCTCAATTTTGAATCGAATTATTTTTAATTATAGAAATAACTACACCCTAATTTTTTGATATGTTGTTTATTAATGCATTTTCTATACGTATGTGAATTTGCAGAAAAATCAGAATTGCACGTCATTGCGAAAAAACGACTTTAATTATGTGCCGTTGGCATTCGGTATCATGAGGTGCAACCTCAATTTTGAATCGCATTATTTTTAATTATAGAAATAACTACATCCTAATTTTCTGATATGTTGTTTATTAATGCATTTTCTATACGTATGTGATTTTGCAGAAAAATCAGAATTGCACGTCATTGCGAAAAAACGACTTTAATTTGGTGCCGTTGGCATTCGGTATCGTGAGGTGCAACCTCAATTTTGAATCGAATTATTTTTAATTATAGAAATAACTACATCTTAATTTTTTGATATGTTGTTTATTAATGCATTTTCTATACGTATGTGAATTTGCAGAAAAATCAGAATTGGACGTCATTGCGAAAAAACGACTTTAATTAGGTGCCGTTGGCATTCGGTATCGTGAGGTGCAACCTCAATTTTGAATCGAATTATTTTTAATTATAGAAATAACTACATCCTAATTTTTTGATATGTTGTTTATTAATATATTTTCTATACGTATGTGAATTTGCAGAAAAATCAGAATTGCACGTCATTGCGAAAAAACGACTTTAATTTGGTGCCGTTGGCATTCGGTATCGTGAGGTGCAACCTCAATTTTGAATCTTATTATTTTTAATTATAGAAATAACTACATCTTAATTTTTTGATATGTTGTTTATTAATGCATTTTCTATACGTATGTGAATTTGCAGAAAAATCAGAATTGGACGTCATTGCGAAAAAACGACTTTAATTAGGTGCCGTTGGCATTCGGTATCGTGAGGTGCAACCTCAATTTTGAATCGAATTATTTTTAATTATAGAAATAACTACATCCTAATTTTTTGATATGTTGTTTATTAATATATTTTCTATACGTATGTGAATTTGCAGAAAAATCAGAATTGCACGTCATTGCGAAAAAACGACTTTAATTTGGTGCCGTTGGCATTCGGTATCGTGAGGTGCAACCTTAATTTTGAATCGAATTATTTTTAATTATAGAAGTAACTACATCCTAATTTTTTGATATGTTGTTTATTAATATATTTTCTATACGTATGTGAATTTGCAGAAAAATCAGAATTGCACGTCATTGCGAAAAAACGACTTTAATTTGGTGCCGTTGGCATTCGGTATCGTGAGGTGCAACCTCAATTTTGAATCGAATTATTTTTAATTATAGAAATAACTACATCTTAATTTTTTGATATGTTGTTTATTAATGCATTTTCTATACGTATGTGAATTTGCAGAAAAATCAGAATTGGACGTCATTGCGAAAAAACGACTTTAATTAGGTGCCGTTGGCATTCGGTATCGTGAGGTGCAACCTCAATTTTGAATCGAATTATTTTTAATTATAGAAATAACTACATCCTAATTTTTTGATATGTTGTTTATTAATATATTTTCTATACGTATGTGAATTTGCAGAAAAATCAGAATTGCACGTCATTGCGAAAAAACGACTTTAATTTGGTGCCGTTGGCATTCGGTATCGTGAGGTGCAACCTCAATTTTGAATCGAATTATTTTTAATTATAGAAATAACTACATCTTAATTTTTTGATATGTTGTTTATTAATGCATTTTCTATACGTATGTGAATTTGCAGAAAAATCAGAATTGGACGTCATTGCGAAAAAACGACTTTAATTAGGTGCCGTTGGCATTCGGTATCGTGAGGTGCAACCTCAATTTTGAATCGAATTATTTTTAATTATAGAAATAACTACATCCTAATTTTTTGATATGTTGTTTATTAATATATTTTCTATACGTATGTGAATTTGCAGAAAAATCAGAATTGCACGTCATTGCGAAAAAACGACTTTAATTTGGTGCCGTTGGCATTCGGTATCGTGAGGTGCAACCTTAATTTTGAATCGAATTATTTTTAATTATAGAAGTAACTACATCCTAATTTTTTGATATGTTGTTTATTAATATATTTTCTATACGTATGTGAATTTGCAGAAAAATCAGAATTGCACGTCATTGCGAAAAAACGACTTTAATTTGGTGCCGTTGGCATTCGGTATCGTGAGGTGCAACCTTAATTTTGAATCGAATTATTTTTAATTATAGAAGTAACTACATCCTAATTTTTTGATATGTTGTTTAATAATGCATTTTCTATACGTATGTGAATTTGCAGAAAAATCAGAATTGCACGTCATTGCGAAAAATAAGCGTTAATGCAAGAAATGGTTTTATCTGTGAGAGTTGTTAAAAATTTTTTTTTTTTAAATATTAATAAACAATGATTGTTTTTATTATTTAGTAACAGTATTGAATGAAATAACACTTTGTAATAGATTTAATTCGTTTTTAAGATGTAAAACTGGAAATTAATTTCTATGGCTGAAATCTATGGCTAACTTCACACCGGTTTTTCGTTTTTGTGGATAACAAACGGCAAATGACTTTCATGTTCTTCCCAAAAGTTTGACACATTCTCCGTAAATAATATTTTTTTTAATAATTGTTGTTTGAATATTGTAATCGCGCCGACATATTTATATTTAATATAATTAACATTTTTTTACATTTGTTTTAGTTATTGATGCCAAGCATAGCCAACTATCAAAAATACATAATACGGCGATACTTAAGACAACCAAATATTAGCCTCCAAAAATAGTTTTTTTTAAATAAAATAAAAACAATTGAATTAAAAGTCATAGCTGTTTCTAGTGCTAAATCTAAAATTACTGTAAAAAATGTATGTTTTGATTTGAAAAACTTAAGATTTTCACATTTTTTTAGTAACAGTTTTGATATCTTTTTTTCATAGCGTTTTGTATAAAAAGCGTTATAATTTGTGTTTGTATCTAAAACAACACATTGTTTACAGTTGCCGTGGAAAGTATCGACTATGTTAGGCAGTGTTGCGTAAGATTGAAATGTACAATAATATAAAGAGGGTTCTATTTAAAATAAGAAAGTTAGGATTCGTTTACGGTATATTTTTACATAATTATGTTGGTGGTTTACTGTAAAATGATTATATCCTAAATTTGCCAGAGTACGCTGACCACTTGTCTGAACTGATTGTTGAACCATGCTACACGTCACGTTGTATAATTGGAATTAATGTATTACGGGCTCTGCGTTCCACAACGCTATCTATCTATATTCTGATAGTGCCGGATGGTTTCCAACCAATAAACGACCACTATTGTATTTTCTCCGACCGACCTCGTGTCACCCATGGTCGAGGTATAAACGAAGGGACTTTGTTACGTTGGATTGCATCCCAGCCATTGTCCAGAGAGATAACAAGGGCTGTTGAACAGTTTACCAGTGTCACTTTCACTTCAACTGAGCAACATAAAAAACAGAGTACTAGTCGACAAATTCGTGACCATAAGGATGTAGACACTTTTTGTAATTGGTTATTACACAGTCCATTCCATCAAGAGTCGGGAGAACTAATCAACATTGATTCAGGTCTTGTTGCCGATGATAAAGTTACCTGTGACCAAGCCATAGAAAAGGGTATGTATTTATTAAGAGCAACGGAAGGCAAAGATTTCGGTGCAGTCGTAATTCACAGAAAAGATAAAGTTACACCACTAGCAGTAATGACCTCTGGTATCATTATAAACAACGAGGTAGTAACTGTGAATACACAGCAACTTTTTAACAGAATTATTGTTGTTGTACATGATCGAAAGGAGTTAAAAAGATGCTTACAGTATGAGCTTGCACCCAGACCCCCAGCATTGTTTGATAGTGTGTCCTTGAGGAAAAATAAAAAATCATCACTGGTCAGAGCTTTTGAATGTGAAAACTCTACTTCTTTGCCCAGTGACTGTGTTTACGTAATTGATGGTGGTCATTTACTTCACAGTGTTATATGGCCACGACCTGCAACTTATGAGGATGTACTCAACAGCTATATATCTTATGTGAAATCACATTATGAAGACCAATGTACCATTGTATTTGATGGATACCCAAACCAGCCAACTATTAAGAGTTGTGAACAAAGAAGAAGGGCTGCGAAAAGAACATCTGCAAATATACAAATAAATAAAAATTCTTCTACAACAACAACACAGGCAGACTTTCTGTCTAATACCAGCAATAAGAAACAACTTATAAACATATTAATAAGTCGTTGCCAAAAAACAAACGAACAAGTCAGTCAAGCAGAATCAGATGCGGACTGTCTCATCGTTTCAACAGCCATTGATAAAGCCATAACTGGTTGTAAAGTTGTAGTTGTTGGGCAGGACACCGATCTACTTGTTCTTCTTACTTCAAAGGCATCCATTTCTCATACACTTTTTTTCTATCGTCCAGTTTCAAAAAAAAGCAAACCAACATTGTTTAGCATTCCCCGACAAAAAAATGTTCTGGGTGAAATCTGTGATGTACTTCTTTTGCACATGCAATGTCTGGATGTGACACTACATCAGGTGTGTACAATCAAGGAAAACTGAAAGCTATTACAATTTTACAGAAAGATCCAGACCTGCGGTCAATTGTAAAAGTTTTCAATCAGCCCCTGGCCTCGCAAGAAGATATTGGAGCTGCAGGAGAGAAAGTTTTAATGAATTTGTATGGTTATACGAAAAGTACATGTCTCAATAAAGTGAGGTACTTCAGATACAACAACATTACATCGAAACAGCAAGTGAATAAATTATTTGACTTGGCATCACTTCCTCCAACCAGCGCTGCGGCTATGCAACATTCTTATCGTGTATACTTGCAAGTATAACATTGGAATGGCAATATGTTGGAACCAACGTTATGGGGGTGATCAAAAAATAATGATAAGTTAGTTCCCGTTACTTCTTCCATCCAACCAGCACCAACCACCTGAATTATTAAAACTGGTTATGCTCTAACAAGCACTGTGAGTGCGTAAAATCAGGGCTCCGATGTTCACCGATGTGCGCTACGTGTCAAGGCTTGACATGCGAAAACTGTGCAGAAGATGATAACATTGATATTGAAGAAAATGATGATGACATTATCTAAATAACAACTTTTATATTTCTTATATTTGTTATTTGCGAACATTTTATGTATGAAATCTCAAGAACAATAACCAATTTCGTTTCCGTATTTATTTAATTTCAATTTTGTTTTACATGAATTTTTGTTTATCTTTTTAATATACAGTGTGTCCGAAAAGTATGGAATATATTATACAGGTCGATAAAGATGCACTTTACACGAAAAAGTTGTAAATAAAAGTTGTTTATCACTTAGTTATCTACCACCTGGGAGATATCAATTTATATTTTTGCTGTAAACAAAATCGCAACGAATAACACTTAAATTTTTTTAAATGGCAAGGCACGTCTTTATTATACTCATTTGATAGAGTCTTTTTTTCTCTTTTCAACCATATGAAACTTGAATACCTTTACATCAAAAAATTTTCAAGAAAAACAAGGACATGTCTAACAAATTTATTTTACTGAGCCAGTATTAATCAGGTACGTAAAATGTAGTATTGAAACAATTGAATGCACTGTCACAATAGCAAATATTAAACTTTAAATATTTTTACATAAAATTGTTATAACAAAAAAATGTATTTAAACTAAACTTACAATAAATGTTCAAAATGTAAACCATTCATAATTTGACAGTGGTAAATTCGATTTTTAAAACCATCGATTGCTTTTGAAATCATATCTCGAGTTATAGCTCTTATCTCAACTCTAATGCGATTTTTCAAATCTTCAACATTATCAGGTCTATTTACATAAATTTTGCTTTTAATATAGCCCCAAAGAAAAAAATCTAGTGGACTTAAATCCGGCGAGCGAGCAGGCCATTCTATCGTACCTCTTCTGCCTATCCATGCATTTTGAAAAGTATTATTAAGAAAGTGGCGGACATTAATTCCAAAATGTGGAAGTGCCCCGTCTTGTTAAAGCCATATTATGTTATGAGGTATACCTGGATCTACTTCATGTGGAAATAACTCGGCCAAAGCAAGAACTAACTCAAATCTTAAGAAATCGAGATAAATATCCGCCGTTAAACTACCTTCAAAAAAATATGGCCCCAAAATTTGACTTCCAATAATTCCTACCCAGACGTTGACTTTCTGCTGGTATTGGGTGTGTCCTTCTAGATACCAGTGAGGATTTTGTGAAGACCAGTAACGTGTGTTTTGTTTGTTAATTGTGCCGTTTAAACAAAACGTGGCCTCATTAGTAAAAAGGATATTTTTATGAAAATGTGCATCTCGTTCAAGTTTGTTTGTTATTGTTTCACAAAACTCCAGCCTTCTGTCCAAATCGTCTTCAAATAATTCTTGAACTACACAAGCTTTATAAGGATGAAATTTTTCTTTTTTTAAAACGTCATGTACAGCCGATTTATTCAAATTATGGTCTCTAGCAATTTGCCGAACAGAAATTTGTGGATTTTCTTCAACAGACACGAACACATTTTCTCGTTCCACATTACTTAATGACAAAGGTCTACCAGTTCTACTCGCATCTTTCATTGAACCTGTCTCTTGAAATTTTTGCCAAATTTTGCTTACCGTGGACTGCGAAATGTTTAATTCTGGATGCAAGTTATTAAATAAATTACATACTTCGTCTTGGGTTCTTCTTCTATCTCCATATCCCAAAATCATTAAAATTTCAATTCTATGTTTCTCAGATAATTGAGCCATATTTCAAGCACTAACAAATAGCAAAGTGTGACAGTGTTCTAAAGTGCATTCAATTGTTTCAATGCTACATATTACGTACCTGATTAATACTGCTCAGTAAAATAAATTTGTTAGACATGTCCTTGTTCTTCTTGAAAATTTTTTTGATGTAAAGGTATTCAAGTTTCATATGGTTAAAAAGAGAAAAAAAACTCTATCAAATGAGTATAATAAAGACGTGCCTTGCCATTTAAAAAAATGTAAGTGTTATTCGTTGCGATTTTGTTTACAGCAAACATTTAAATTGATATCTCCCAGGTGGTAGATAACTAAGTGATAAACAACTTTTATTTACAACTTTTTCGTGTAAAGTGCATATTTATCGACCTGTATAATATATTCCATACTTTTCGGACACACTGTATGTGTAAATTTTGGAGAGAATTTTATCAGAATATTGTAAATTTATTTAAGATATTTTGGTTTATCACCGATGAAGTGCAGGTTTGATATAAAAACAAACAAATGTTAAAATACTATATTTTGTCATGTATCTACAAAATATTGCTTGTAGTTTTAGCAATAAATCAATTGATTTAAAATAGTAAAATAAGGTCTTCCGTCGGTGTTTGTTCTAAAATTTGTAATCCTACATTTTTAGAAACAATTAATTGGTGACTGCAGTGCAAACAAAATTTTTAGCGGAGCAAAGCAGTGCAAACAAAAAAGAATATATTTGTTTTTAAAAATTAAAAAAATTATCAAGTCTAAAAATCATTAACTTGTCCCTCCCATTTGACACCCCCAAAATAAATCGACTTAGAGTAGCGCAATAAAAACTGAAGATGGAGCAGACCAGCGCATACCTAAATTAGTCTGTAAGAACAAAAAAAAATTTTTGTAAGAAGGCGGGGTGGTCATTAACCACCCCTCTTCCAGACATTTTTGAAAATATCTAAAATGCGAGACTGGCGCAAACGATTTTTATTATGAAGCATATAGGCGCATACCTAGCGCAAACGATTGCAATAATAAAAATTAATTTTAATTATCTGGGTGGGGGGAAAGGGAAAGTTAATGGACACATTATTATCTGATGTACTGGATGTATTCTTAAACTAATAACTAAATTCAACCACAGTAATTTAACTGTGTTTGATGTGATATTATTTTGTATCTTTATTTATTTTTGGTATCAGCAAATTGATGAAACGAAATATGCACTTCTTAGAACAGTTTACATTAATTTGTGGTGTCAACAACCTTAGAAGATTATTTAATACAAACAGGTCCGTAATTTTTGATTTCTTTTGCTCAAAACGTTTTTTTTAATGCAATTTTTATTTTGACATTTTTTGTTTTAATTTTACCTTCTAAAATAACAACCTTTAATCAGATACACCTTGTATAAATGTCAAAATAAAAAATTATTATACATTACGTTATTTTTCTAGTTTAAACAAAGAGTATATTAGAACCGCAAATGAAAAACGCAAATCTCTTTTTATTAGAAAGTGTCAATTGCTATTTGAAGTTCAGGTCTTTCACTCGTTATTTATCTTACCGATCAATACCGTAGCTTACTTCGTAATGAAAAAAGGGTTTGCACAAGACGTAATTAATTACATGAACTTTAAGTACTTAGATTTAATGTAAAAGTGCGCGTATTTATAATTTGCACTGTTACCATTTTGTTTACTTTTAAAATACAAATTAGAAAACTTGAATTTTAAAAATATGATTGAGCACATGATGTATTTTTTATCCAACAGAATGCGTCAAGGATTAACTTTTAACTTTAGTGTTTAAACACTAAAAAGTAAAATTTCTTATCGTCGGCTTGAGTTGTGATGCATACGAGTTGGAAATGCAGATTTTACACTATGCTTCTTCTACGACTATATTATTATCACCAAAGTTAAATAAAAAGTACCTATGTGTATTCTTTGCACACTTTATTGACTTATACGCAATGTTTTTTTCTTCAAAGTTTCTAAACTAAAATGTTATAGTAATAAATAGTAACGTCTACTAACAATTAAATATGCAGCAGTGTGTGGGTTTTTATTAGGAAACTTAAATTGCTATGTAACTATAACGTTTAGAAAGACGACGTCGTACAACTTTTTGGATATCTCCAATAAATTGCATATTGTCACTTATAGATTTTGATGCCGTAGAAACTTTTTAGACCGTGAATATATCCAAACTAACGTTTTAGTTTAAACTCAATTTTAAAAAGATTTATTAGATCGGATCGAGATACGAACTTTTACAGTATAAGAGTGTATCATCTTCTACTTAAATCTAAATTTTAGTTCACGAATATAACATTTATATTAGCAAAAAATCAAAACCATTTTATATCCATTGAAATTAACAAAAATAAAATTATAAAAACAATTTAATAAAAATATGAAGAAAACGTGAAGCTCGTACTTTAACAGGTATTTTAAAATTGGATTTGAAAAATGTGAATTTATTTAATTACTATAAAATTTTTATAAATTTTTAATACAGGTTTTATTTAATTTTGTTTTATACTGCAGTTTTAGTGTTTTTGCGCAATTTAATTAATTTCTGTATAATATAATGCAGCAACTAGTCATTTTAATAAGATCGTTCATCGTTCTCACCAACTAAGTTTCAAAGCTAATTTAATTACAAGCAGGTTGAAATTTGCTTACAGGGCATTATAAATTTTGCGTTATAATGATGTAATATTCAATTTTCAACAAATAATACTTGTAAAATAATTCTATTGCTTTTTTTAGTATACTTTAAAGACTCAACGTGATTACTAACTAAAAATATTAGTACGTAAAAAATTATTTTATAACTGGATTATTTCTCAAATAATGTTTCATTATAATGTAAAAATAATCCTATTAATTAACTTTTAATGCAATTTAATTACTGAAACTTTACAAGTTTATGTACTGGAGAGTATAAATGTCTTAATACATAATAGCATTGATGTTTTGTAGCACTTGGATTTCTTTTCTTTGTTTTTATATAAATATTTCTCTGTAATATTTTAACTATTTTTTTTGTATTCTCTGGAGTATTACGCTTTTAGAAAACATATGGTTTTGTTTGTTATCTACAACGTTTACATTAAAAGAAGATATTTCTTATTATTTACCAATTCATGTTTTAGTTCATAGACGCTGAATTGCTATCATCCATAACAGATTGTTAAATTCGTGGCAGGCCCAATCATTTGCAATCGCCTTTACTTGCTAAATTATTAGATGTAACCAGTTATTTAGTATTCAAATTTGGTTTATCTAATTATAAAATTTAATTTACTTAAATTTAAGTACAGTTTTTTGAAACGATTCCAATCCAAAATCTAAAAATTTACGTTTCTATTTATGTATAAAAACTTTTACTTACATAAATTAATCTGTTTTGAATTTATCAAACATAATTTTATTATTAAAACTATTTATAATATATAAACTTATTGGTTTTTATTACATCAATAATAATTTTTACTTAAAAGTTGACGGGTATAAACATATTTATTGTAT
Source organism: Aquatica leii (assembly GCA_035610365.1). NCBI lineage: Eukaryota > Metazoa > Arthropoda > Insecta > Coleoptera > Lampyridae > Aquatica > Aquatica leii. The sequence goes on along the minus strand of CM069434.1, from coordinate 120,780,465 downwards.
ACAAATAATAATAAATGATAATTAGTTTAATTTTCTGTATTAGTTATTAATTTAACATGGAACTTCCATTAGTAATATTAATATTATTGTTGACGTTGACATTTATGTTTAAAATAAATTTTGTAATAACAATTTTAATAACATCGTACATCCACTGAGGCTTATGTAAAATAAATGTAAAGTTTATATAAATCATGAATAATTACTACATTATGTTTGTTAAATGCATTTAATACTTTTTTAAAAACAAATTAATTACGTTTAAATAATAAATTTAAGCTTAAAAAGAAGGTTTTTATTTTGTTGTTACTATTAAGCTTAGAAAGTAAAAGTAGCTTGGTTCATTCTGCTACATTTCAGAAAATTGAATTTTGTAATAGAATGATGACATTGATTTAAGCACTTGATTATTTCTGTAAGCTGTTCTTTGAATTACTTATAATGAATACCATTTATCAGCAATTCTTGTGTGTAAATAGTTTAAAATTAACTCAAAAGTTTGTTCAATTGTGGCAAATGTTTGTTCTATTATAGAGAATAATTTTTCCATTAAAGTCTATTTTATAATGATCAAACATGAACACACAATCTGTCATTTTTAATTCATGCTGAGTTTATACCACACATTGACGAGAATACGATATAAATTGTTTTGGTATATAAACATATTCAATAGTTTAAAAATCTTGTTTTGCTGAATTCGTAGTTAATTTGCAACACTGCAAAATTTTTGAATAAACTTATTGATGCTTCACTTACTTAGAAGGTGTTTGCATTTCTTGGTATGCTAACTTTGTTTTGTTTAAAAAAAAATTGTAATTATTAATTGCTAGTTCTAATAAATTTCTTAAATTTAAAAGGTTTTTTACGAGGGGTGAATATCTGACCAAAATTTTGTACACCATAAATCCTTTTATGTAAATAAATCCTCATAAATCCTGGTAAATCACAGAAAATCTTGATAAATCACTCTAAATCACGATGAATTCCTCTAAATCACCGTAAATCTTTATAAATACTTCTAAATCCTCATTTTCAAAATCGGATACAGAGAACGTTTCTGTATCTGTACTATCGTTATATTTAACCACTGCGTCATCTGCAGAGGAATCCGAACTGTCCGATTGAACACACGTATACTTTACGACTTCTTCTTCTTTACTTTTTCTATTTTTGTACTTCCTTTTACACTTTGATGTTCTTTGTGGGGTTTTCTGTTGAGTTTCGGCCAGTACTTTATCATTCTCGGGCCTTTCAGTACTTTTTGAAAGAAACCGCTTTAATCTGTCTGTACTGATTCTGTTTTTATTTTACTCTAGAAGCCAACAGAAAGAAGACTTTTTAATAACCTTTGATTTATTACCAACAGTGACTCGGACATATGGACCTTCTTCAATTATTTCATCTGCCATTTTATCATCATAGCTTCTGAAAATTAAATCATCATTAATTCCAGCAGATGATATATCAGATAAATCTTTACGCGTGTCACTGTTTGTATCAATCAATTAAATTACCGTTGCTTTTGTCAATTATGCTGTCGTCTATTAACACGTCTTCTTCATTTTCCGGACTTTTTATTAGTGGAATTGCCGTATAACATGCACTAAGATCTTCGACAATAATGCCGAGTTCACGTGTACTCTTTAGTACATCTTCTAGCGCATTCTCTACTGCTTCGTTTATTATAGCATCTGAAAACTCTTTTAGATCTAGAGTTGGATTTAGCGTCATTTTCATTCCTCTTTTTTCTTCCCTTGGAAATACAATCACTTCTTTCAGATCCTGCATAATATTATTGATAGTTCTAATTCTATCCAAACGTTTCATGATATCTTTAATACTGAAATTAATTATCGTTGAATACGTTGAAGTCATTGATCTCGTGGTTCTAAATATGTGTTCACAATTTTGACTATTAAAAAGGACGGCCAGAAACATGTCGCTTGATAAGAGTGGATTATCCCGAATAGTTAAAATAATTTTAATTAGAGAATGTGAATTGACTTCTAAACAAACATAACAGTTTGATGAAATAAAATTCTCTCCAATTTTGTGTTTGTTGGTTGTTAACTATTGTCGCCAAGTTTTTTAAAAAAAAAACGCATTACCAAATTGAGTAAATTCTAGTTCTGACATCCAACTTTGGGTCTAAATACGAATCTATAGCTAGACGCATTAGTTTCAAAAAAGCGACAGTACTTGCATTCTCTGGATCTTTCTCTAGAAGTCTAATTACATCAACTGAACATGTTTTGTCCGCGGCGTCAAAATTCATCTTATCTTCTAATTTTAAATCGGATATTGTTAAGGAGTGCTTGTCTTTAGATTGTTCTGTAATTAGTTGTTTCAAATGTTTAGACGTTGCAAAAAAATTTCCAATTCTTAACGTAATTTTAGAGTGAAGGAGTCTAATTCGTAACTTAGTAGCTATGTGCACGATGTCTTGAACATAGGAAGTGCAATCTTCTGCATCGTAACTGGCTTGGAACCATTTCCATTCTGGTCGTGATGAGCCCCCCGCACAAGGCAACTGAGCAGCTTGCCTCATCGCTTTCAAAAGGCGCGTGTCTCCATCAGATGCAAAACCCAATACAGTAACGCCTCGCTTTTTGAAATTCAATTTAATATTTTGCCACCTTTTTATAACATCATCCGCAGTAAATCGGTTATTCGTGCCAAAAATTGAAAGACAATATCCTGGTGCAGATGGCGACAATGGTTGGGCCATTACAACGTAGGCATAATTTGGTGTGATACCATTTTGAAAGTGGTCCTGTATTCCTTTCGCAGAAGTTGCTAAAAATGAGTCTGTGACAGGCATGCCGTTGACTAATGGCATAGTAAATCCTATTAGTTTATTAGTCTTAGAATCATATTCAATTTTACTGCTCACTCTTGTTGCATCTTCGCTAATCCACAGAACTTTTGGTAAATTTCTCTGCTCCATAAATGTACAAACTCTATCAAAGTCGAAAAAACTTTCATCTGTTTTAAAAGTATTTTTTCAACAAATTTATTTATGCAACTTAAGGATGGTAAAGTGTTCCTCATATTTTCGTAGAACGTTTCATACTGCAACCTCCCGCCTATGTAAAATAAATATAGCGAGAACCATTTAATTGTTTCATCATAAGTGTTTCTGTACTTTGACTTGTTAGAGTTTTTTTTAGCAAGATCAAACAACCAGCTCAAAAGTTGACTTTGTGAATTGGTATCATCCTTATTAATAGTTTTTGGTAAGTTTAGCAAAGCAGTCTGCAATTGCAATCTAATTTCATCGTTCTCCTCAATGATAGTTTTTGTGAGCATGCTAACCTCCTCAATAACAGCAAAGTATGAAGTGATAGAAGTTTGATTTTTTATTTGATTTAGTCGTTTTTGTTTAGTTCTTTCTAATTTCTGATACTTCGGAGTTGACCATTTCGATGGAGTTGATTGAAACATATTTAAGTCAGTAGGTGACTCTCTAAGCGAATTCTTTTTTTGGTTATAATGGAGGGTATTATGAATCTGCTGTACGACCTCTGAATTGCTTTTACATATATTTGTGTAACCTTCTTGAACTACTTGGTTGGATAAAATATTTATTTTTGGCTCAATTTGAGAAGATTTCATACACGAAGCTTCGAAAGGTTCTCCCAAAGGTTCTCCAATAACTGTTGAAGTAAAAATTACATTCTCGGATTTTTCCAAAAATTCCTCTAACTTTTCATCTTCTATGAGCTTATTATCGTCTATAATTTTTCTCGAGCTTTTTCTTTTACCGTAGGTAGTTAACAGTTTTTGTTCATTTGATTTTGATTCGATTTTTTCCTTGCAACATGAACATGATGTCGATTTTTTGGTTAATCTTGTCTTTTTCGAGGTATTTTTCTTGTACTGCAGAGAACTAAGTTGTTGTCTCAAGTGTTTCATTAAAAGTTTGTGGAAATTTCTGAACACCCATCTGGGAGCTAAGTTTTCTTTTCGAGGAACTTTTAAAACTTTATGCGAAGTCTTGCAAAAGCATCGCATTATGCAACATAGTTCATTTCTCTGGCCATATTTTGTTTCACATATAATTTGTGTATAGTATTCTTCCAACTTCCTCCACTCATCAGCATTTGAACATTTTCTTTTTAACCAGTGTTTGAAACTTGACGATTCTCATTCATAAAGTTTATAGCTTCATTCTGACAATTACCTGAAAGTTAAATTGACGTTATGTATTTAAATCCCAATTTAAATACAAATGTGAATAAAAAAAGACTAAAAGTGACAGTACCTTCACCACTTTGATCTTCCGTTTGAAGTGTAACTGACTTTTCCAAATCTTTGCGGCTAGTTGATAAGCCGTGAATTCTAGATTCCCGAGTAGATTTTATAATAGTCTTTGTTTTTGAAGAAATCTGCTATGAGTGATATAGTCTTTTTCTGCCCTGGTACAAACTTGAAATGATCGGTTTTTTGGTGGAATAACCCATAGTAGGATACATAATCCTCGCATAAAAAGCTCCATATCAAGAACATCTTGATCGCAAAGCTTTCCAAGTACAAGTGGATTATTAAAACCGTTAATTAACAGTTTTTTTTTTTATCATGGACGAAATCACAATTTTTAATGCAATTTCTGCCTATGCAAAAATATCTTCCGCTAAGTGTTCCATTGTAAATAAAAGAGTCATACGTTGTCATATATTTGGCGAGTATCCTGCAAGAAAATAAAACTAAATATTTCAAATTTCCGCTTTCAATCCTCGTTTCAACCTAAAGTTGTTGTCTAATAGCGAGTTGCATAAAACTTCAATACCAGTTCAAAATCGGGGTAAAACCGCATGTTAAGCTCAAAATATTTCGCTACAAATTGAGGTTATGTCGCTCCAAAATCACTTTTACTTTTATGTGAAATGAACATTACCAACTCAATGTTCGTGTTAAAAAGTTGGGAGTTGTAACTGTGTGGTAAAAATAAAGATTCCATTTTCACGTTGAATAATATCAATTTATAATTTAAATTTGACGTGTTTCGAAATTTTCTATAAATATTTACAGTAACCAAAATAATAAATTTATTCCATTTGGCTTTTCATAACCCGACGGCACGCTTTATGCAGATTGTTTCCACAATAGGAATAGATCTAATTTCCACGCAACGCTTCTTTTTGTAATCTTGAGTTAGTGACATCAAATCGTCTATTTCGACAAATTTAAAACTTTTGTGCAGTCGACTGGTTAAAAACATTGACTTTTACTGAAGTTTTTGGTGCTACTACAAATCTGTTCAAAAAAGATTGTACAATTCCTTACCGAAATTCTAGTCCTTTTATAAAAGCATTATGCATGCCAATTGCATTTGGCCTTGGTGCTGAAACAATCTTTTTCTCGCATTGGAGTATTGTTGAGATGTGTAACCGTCGTTTGATTTTTGAACGTATTTTTTTGCAAAGGACTCAATATTTGAGTAATTTTGTATTAATTTGTTGAAGTTATTTTAAGTTTTTGAATTCATCTTAATTGCACTTTTCATTTTATTAAGTACATATGCACTTAAGTTATTTAAGTCTATTTTTAAGTACATTTTATAATTTATTAGTTCCGTCAGTATTTAGTTTTTGGTTTCACAGCTTAAGATTGTAGCTGAATCTTCTGCTTTCAATAATTTTGTTTTTGTTAACGTTGCATTTCTTGTTGTCAGAAACGCAGTCAACGATCCCGTGTTTTTGCGTGTTGATTGAATTTTACATATTTTTTTCACGTCGTAGTTGTACTGTTGGCCTGTCTCTGTCTCGCAAAGATTTACGTCACTGGTTGTAACGGTGGAGGTGGTACCGAAGGTATAAATAAATTGATTTTTGTTATTAGAAGTTAGGTTTTTTAAGTTTGGAAGATTTTGCTAATACCTTACTACTTAAGAATGTAGTTTCTGAGTGGGTTTCGGCCGTTAAGTTTCTGCTGTTGGTGTCCGTAGGGGATACAATTAAAATTAAGCTTGGGAAATTTTCTTAGTTTGTATCTAATATGGTCTCGACAGATCACTGGTATCCGAGTTAATTATTGCAGCGTCGAATTTAATATGTTAAGTGCTTTATTATTCCATTTTGCCGTGTGTGCGGTTATCATATTCCGACGGACTATTGCAGACTCACAAGCACCCGAATTTTGGGCAATATCATATGGTGGCCTGGTCACCAAACGTGAGGCCGACTACCTGGAACTTCGTAAACAAATTAAGGTACTTTAAACTAAATAAATTTGTGACTTTATTTTTTGCAAGGTTAAGTGCTTTAAGGGATTTGATTTTAAGCAAAATAAGGTTTATTGGTTGTTTATTGCACCATTAAGTAAACTTTCGATTTTGCGACATTTTTATTGACATTTTAAGCTATAAACCTTCTTTTTAATATTGACGTTTACGTTTGCATTTTTGATTTTTCCAAATCAGTCACAAATATCTATTTTGAGCTAATCCACCCCTTACCACTGAGCACCGGCAAAACCTCATTTATATTACTTTTATTTAAGCAATTTTTGTTGAACAGCTTTTGCACGTAACAGATGGAAGTAACCGTTACTGCCACATTATAGACTGGTGAATTCTTTTCCATATAAATAATCGTACACCAAAGTGCGACGCGGATTGTTTCCTGGACAAAAATTAATTTTTTTATAAATTTTTATACACTTTTATCAATTTATTGTTACTTAGTATAACTCAAAATTAACCATTAATATAATAATTAAAGCCTCGCACTTTGTGTCGGAAATGGGTAGGTTTTCTCCGTGATTCATAATAACGTGAAGAATTTTAAAGAAAATGTTGCAAAAACCCATCCCTGCAAATAAAGTTTGATGCTTCGTGTTTTTTTCATAGTCCCAGTAAAACTTTCTGGAAGTTTGTTGTATTCACTTAGCATCAAAATACAAAAAAAATCACAGATATGGCAAATCTTGGAATTATCGGAAGGTGTTGAAAACAAACACAAGATTACCTACGTAATATAATGAACAAGATTTATTACAATTTTCAAAAGTAAGAATGCATACATAAATAATAAAAAAATAAAAAACACAAATAACTAGTATTCTAGGTACATATTAAACGAGAATAGAGTCGTATGATAATTCGTCAATTGTTTGTATTTAACATTTATCCATAAAATACCTGAGAATTGTTTTCCATAACCTCTTCATTGCTAGAAGATGATGAATCAGTAACACCAACAACTTATAGAAAATTTTTTGTGATAACAAATTATGAGCGAGACCGTTCATTATGAAGAATTACTGCGCGCTGATAAAACATAACTTCCAGTGACATATCTAAAGAAAAACCCGATCGCGTTATCTTAAATCTATGTACTTGCACAAACATCATGGCATGTAAATAGGCCGGCGCACAAATTTTTTCCATTTTTGTAGTTCAATTTGTTTGCCCTTTATCTCCCTAAGAGGAACAAAAATTGTGTTCGGCATTGAATTAATATTAAAACCTCTAAGTCCAAACACTCTCGGCTGTAGCTTCCCATTTATAGCTTTAGTAGTATGTAATAGTTTAGTGCAAAATGATTGCAAACTAGAGGGTACATCTTTTATAGACAATTTTTCTAGAGAAGCACAAAAATGAGTGTTTTGGTCTAATCTTTTCAAATCGTTAACAAAATGCTCAATAAACTGTCATAAGTTTGCGACTTTATTCACTCTTGGCACCAATGTCGTGAATGACCGTACTTATTTACTTTCTCAAATCTAAGCTTTGGTTAGGCAACAAGTATTAGGAAACGCTTATTTGACACAAAACATTTTCAAAGCAAAAAGTTACCTTCGAAAAGCTCAAAAAATAATATTGCGTTCACAAACATGTTATGCGAGGAAAGATCGAAAAATTGAGATTCACGTCCACTGTCTGTCATTTTCTGCTGGTTTATATACGGTTGAGAGCATTCGGATAAATGTAAAATTTTCTCTAGACACAATCAATTTTAGAACTAAAATAGAATTAAATAAATCATTCAGTGATTAAATAAACAGTTTATATCGCGTAATCCCTGAAAATTGTTTCAGCACACTCTAATCAATTGACGCGCATTTTTAAAAATACAACAGAACTAAATGATTACTGGATTTTACCCGAGTTTTATAGCGGTTCACAGTTCAACAACTTCTAAGATTATGACACAATTCAAGCTACGTTGCCACATGCTTTCAGATGTAAAAGTCGCAAAGTGGAGATTTCATCTTTGGAAATATGAATCCACAGTTTAAAAACTAGATTTTTTTAACAGTTTGTTGCATTAGCGATTCCCTGTCATATCTAACGAAGACTTACAGCAGATTGGACTCGCAATAAAAACATTTCGCGACGCGAAATAATCGACATGCTTATTTATTAAATTTTTTAAGTGTTCTTATCGTGATCTTTTGGCGCAAAAAAGTAAAACTAATCTTATAAGCGATTGCCAAAGACAAAGAAAAAAAATTAAATTTACTCTTTCCGTTTACAACAAAGAAATAAACAAAAAACCTCGTTTAAGCGATGGAATTAAATTTAAATAATAATTTTTAATTTTCTCGCGTTAGACAGTTCATCGTATCTTTTGTACAATAATTAAATAAAAAATTTACAAACGCATATTCAAATAAATTTAACTAATTTCTGACCTTTTTATATGGCGCCTAATCCTCAAATTGAAGAACACGTATTGCGGTTTTTTGGGTCTTGACAACAATCTGTCACTAACAAAAAAACTTTTTCGAGTAGGTAAAAAATAACCAGCGCGTAAATTAACTCTTTTGCGCAAGTACGTTAAAAAAACAGCCCGACAGTAACTTCTGTTTCTCGAGTAAGTCAAAAAAAGAACTCCGGTATGTAACTTTCTTCGTTTTTGGACCGCGTTAGGGTTTTTAAAACCTTCGTTTAAAACTCACCTTTTACTTTGTACACAATTTTGTCTATATTTCCTAAAACGCTTTTTTCAGATTGGTTAAGTTCACGAACTCTCTCAGTACCAAATCTGCCAATTAGTTTTCTTTTTTTTACTTCATCTGTTGAAAAGGGTGTTATACTTCTTTCTATCTTTAAGATGTTACGACGTTTTGTTACTCTCTAGTTTTAACAGATTTATAACGCGAATAGTCTTTACAATTGCTTAATTGTTGGTTCAATTTCAACATTCAAGATTTACTCAAATTTTATTTTACATACTTTCGTTCTATGTTAATAACTTTACAGTGAAATCCTTTATGACTAAAATTAGTAATTAGTGATAGTTTTTATTCTAAAAAAATTAGATTTATTAAATGATTACTTTGTTTATGCATTTTAAAATTAGAACATAAATTACCAGTTTAGTAGAAGATGTGTGTTTTGGTGACCACAGCGGCTTTTTTGCGGCTAAGGGTAGCTTTGTTGATGTCGTAATATAACACCAGGTATCTGGAGTTGTTTGTTTTGAAAATCATGCCTGCATCGAAATCGCCACAATTTTTGTATTCAAATGATTTGCTTAATAACCTAAAATAATCAATAAACTATTGCCCTAAAACACATACACATTTTTATACAGTACAAAATTTATTATAAAAAAGTCCGCGGAAGGGTACAACTACCTCTTCAATAGTTTAGAAGATAAAAGTGCGCAAAGTTGCACCAAAATGTCTCACATTACATTAAAATTCGTAACTCTTAAACTATTAGATATAATTATACATTTCCTCGGACTTTTTCGTAGTAAATTTTGTTTATGTGCAATTTTCATCTATTTTGTACCGTTTTTGTAGCGTACAAGGCTGAAGCTCGCGCGGATCTAATTCTATAGTTACTATAATTATTTTTTAGCACTGTAAGTGAAATTAAGATTTATTATATTTTTAAAACATAAAACGAATCATAAGGAATATCTTGTTTAATAATAAACAACTCTACATCGGAAAAAGACAAAAAATGAAATGAAATTGGGCACCACCACTAGTTCCAGCTGTGTTTCATCTGAGCGTTTCAACGTTTCGTTACTTGAACCTTCGAATCAACCATCCTATAAGTGTTTTTACCTACTAAAACTATTTGAGCTCGTCTCCTCTTTAGATATTTTGGAGTCTGCTGCATGTTTGTAGAGGGTTTATTGATAATTTTGTTTTATCAAATACTTCTCTAAATTGTCGTAAAAAAGTTTTTTAAAAACTCAACTAGAGACAAGTTGTGGTAAATTTGAATAATCCCAAACGCTTATGCACTGGATTCCAAATCCTCGGCAGTTCATTTAATCCGTCTTTTCTTCAAAATTGATGGTGTTACTCTCAAAGTTGATGACACTACCCTTGACGATAATGCCATAGCCACTGGTTTCTTCCTTTAAATTTCATGTCGCAATTTCTTCATCGATCTTTGATCGGTGCTCTAAACTTTGACCCAGACAGATTGTCTAATGTACTCCCGCCGTCTCTACCTCCTCAAACTTTATCGGTTAAGACCACTAAATCAAAAGTTTTAATAAAAATGTTATGGATGTTATAGCTGTAGGTTATTTCAATAGTCGCATGTAACGTAAAACCTCCTTAAAAATAAATAATTTTTTGAATTATCGTTTTATTTAGTCAGTTTTCAGCATTGATTATAAAAGTATTTGTATTTTTAATATACATTTAGATTTTAAAGTTGCAGTTTTTGGACAAGATTTTAAAGTTTTTAATTTTTGCTCTATTTAGATTTAGTTTTTATTTATTGACAACCATTGGTAAAAATTTTTTATTGTTCTTAACTGTCATAAATTTTAATTTTTCGCTATTGTAAACCGTCTTTGACAGCTTTGACACACTTGTCAAAAGAAACGTCAAATTATTTTTTAAAGATTTTGAGATTTTGTGGGCCTCCTAGTCTCGAGCAATAAAATGTTGTATTCAACTCTTTCCTGTGTAAATTGGACGTTTTTTTTCCCTCGATGACTTTTTAAAAGTGCCCTCTTAGGAAAAAAAAGTCTAATTTACACAGGAACTCGTTAAATGAACTACTATTTTTAGTACATTTATATTATTACTCTTTTATTAAAAAAATATTCAAAATTTTTAAGTTCTTACCAACCGAAATTGAGCAGTGGTGGATTTTCCGTTAGACGTTTGGTCAATGATTTTTAAAATACTAAAAGTTGTTTTATTATTAAATTACAATTGCAAATATGTATCGTTGAAATTCTCAAACATTCGAAAGCTAGTCATGTAGTAGAGTAACAAAGCGTTTTTGAAGTTTTAATATTGAAATGATCTTCCTGGAGCCACTGAAATTGAGTATTCTTGTTTCCTCAGAAATTATAAATAACTGAGTTTTTTTTAATTAGCTTTCAACATTGTCTACTTTATTACTTTTCAAATGAATTAATTACTAATTGTTCGTTTACCTGCATTAATTTGAATAATTAGTTGTAAAATGGTATTGTAACAGATACTTGTAGTGTTATTTTCAGTGTAGATAATCAATAAAACATCGACAGCAATTGTCTTTGTATACTTTAGTCGTCCGAGTGGAAAACACAATAAAATATTTAAATAACAATTAATTTAAAATAGAAAAATAAATCACAACGTGCAAATCAATATGTAATAATAATAATAATAATAACGCTAAATTACTAGGATTACAAATGTCTTTTATATTGTATTTTGTTATTATTCTACGCAAAGATTTAAACTTTTTAGTTGTTTTACAGCTTTGAGTGCTGTTTTTCAAAAGAATTAATGTTTGATGGTGGAAAATCGTAAAATCTGATAGCGATTGCAATCTTTGTAGAACAAAAATATTGCTACACACTGTATGCTGTTTTTGTATATTTTTAAAAGTTAATATACGTTCCTAGCTAATGTTAATTAAACCAGATTAAAATTTCTGACGATATTACACAAACTAAAACTAAACATGAAAAACAAGATTTGTTTTAGTTTGGACGTTTTTTATTCTTAATGTTCTAAACAACTGTTCACTAAAAGTTTAACATTGCGATAGTTGCAGTTTTTAGTTTGGTTCAAAATGTTTTGTTGCAATGCTTTAATTTAAATACCTATTGGCATTATATTAATTAATGCTGTTGCGCTTACAACGTTAAAAAATTTTATCTTTAAAATCTTTATGTATTTTATTTTTTGCAAATTTAAAAAAACCGGTGTCAGTAGCAGGCAGTGAAAAGGTAGTTTTAAAATGTTTTGTAAATTATAAATTGCGTAATGGGAACAGTTGTAAAAATACATTCAGAGCTAATAGTCAAACTTTACAACGTTAGGGAAGGTAACTTTTTAGTTAAAACAAAAAAAAATGCAAACTCCAACAAACTTAAATTTAATGCATGCAGTAGAAGAAGATGATACTAAAAAAACTTTAAGAACAGGTTAGTTTAAAGTTTTAATTATCCACACTATTGTTGATTGTTTGTGATGTTTAATATACAATAGTAGCACTTAAATATTTAATAGGATGTGTGCTGGTATAATAAATGAAAACTTTTAACAATCTACTTTTGAATTTTTTTTTGTATTATTTGCGTAAAATTTAATATTGGTGAAGTAACTCATTTCTCTAAGTGGAGTCTTGTTTAAAATAATATTTTATTATTCTTGAAGTCTTCTCCACAGTATTTTTAATTTTTTTAATATTTTATTTTAGGAAAATATACATGTTTCGCTAATTACAATTAGCATCGTCAGTATAAATAACTAAAAACTAAAATTAAAACAGTGAAATATAAATAAAGAATACTAACCGAATAAAATAGTTAACAAACTATAAATTAATGTCAATTAAACGTATTTGACTATTTAATACAGTCAACTATATTTAAAAAATTAATTTGAATAAAGAAAATAGAAAAATATCAAAAGAATAGAAAAATGAAAAGAATAAAAAGAAAAAGAATAAAACTATAATTTTGAGCTGAGAAGAATTGAGGGATTTAAATTTAACATTTCATTTAGACAATTTATAGAATTATTGTTAGAAATTCTATTAATTTCAAGAGTCTCTAATGAGTTAAGAAGAGATCCTTTATTACAAACATGTAAAATTTTGATATTCAAATCTGAAGAAAATGAATGTCGTGAACATAAAATATGGTTGGCAAAAGCAGAGTTAGTGTTATAAATATTTGTATTTAAATATCTATTTATTAAATATAAATGTTTATTTAGTCTCGTTTTGAACTTTCTACCTGTTTTACCAACATATGAAGAATTGCAAAAAGATCAAGTAAGTTTATACACTCCAGATTTATGTAAAATTGGTATTTGATCTTTATTATTAACTAAAAATAATTTAAGTGTGTTATATGTCGAAAATGAAATGGTGATATGTTTTTTAAAAAGTTTTTGCAGAAATTAAAAACAGTGACCAAAGTATGGAAGAGATCTAAAAACCATTTCATTATTAGTAGAACAAAATTATGAATTATGAACAATATAGAAAATACAATTTTTTCAAACTTTTAAATTAAACAAAATTTCCTTTTGGTATAGAAACGTTGATGATTGCTTAGTTCCATTGACGAATTAAATAATTTTAGTAATTTTATTATTTCTATCCATCCAAAAATAAAATTTACTTTAGATATTGAATCAAACAACTCTTTGTCTTATTTAGATTTAAAAATTTCACGGTTTAACAATAAATTTAGTTTTGATATTTTTCGCAAATCTTCTCATACAGATTGCGTAATTCCATTTAATTCGTGCCATCCATTTTCTCATAAAACTGCTGCTTTTCGTTCGTACTTTCATAGACTATTTTCTATACCTTTGTCACCTTCTAATTTTGCTAAGGAACACAAAATTATAAATCAAATTGGTTTAAATAATAATAATAATAATAATAATAATGTTTATTTCTGTAATATAATACAAAAGAATTTTACTTTTACACAAAATAGTTCTTACAGAAATTAGGTACCTCCTAAGGAGACCTGTGTTGGAGGTTACCGTCATAAAAACTTAAGTAACTACTTTACTTAGTGTAACAGTTAAAATAAATTTAACTGGTTTATTAACTATATGTTACATCTGTTACCTACATTGGTATTGATGTAGTAGAGGTGGTGGTGGAGGAATGGGCTGATACTTTTAGAATAATAAAATACTAAATAATAACATCAATGATTCACGCGAATACATAATTAATAAGAAAGAATACAGAATAAGCTATATAAGTATAAGATACTTACATAATGTTATACTTAACACATAGTCAGTGCTAATATTTTAGTAATTAGATTTCGTCTTTACTATTACCAATTATACTATGTAATGGGCCAAAATATAATTCAGGATCATCCATTAAAATTAGCCATTGACAAATTAATTGCTTTTTACTAGCTAATGATGTACATCTTGATATATTACTAGGTAAAAGATTAAATAGTTTAGGAGCCATGTACAAATTTGATCTTCTGAACCTTTCTGTTCTAGGTCTTGGCAGAATTAGTTTTCCAGCCCTTCTCCCTCGATTACCTATGTCTCTGGCAGTCGTCACCCTCAATTTACCACCCTCATCCAGAATGTCCAACAATATTTTTTAAAAAAATAAACATCTCAAAGGTAGAATGTTAAACGTTCTAAAAAGAGCCAGTGATCGGGCCGTTATTGACTTTTTTGCCATTAATCTAATAATGTGCTTTTGCCCAATTTGCAGAGGTCTAATAATACTTGGATATGCTCCTCCCCATGAAGAAATGCCGTATTGCAATCTTGATTGAATTAATGCAAAATACAACATTTTTAAGATCCTCATCGGGCATATATTTCTTAAAAAGTAAAATTTACGAATTGAATTCCCAATTTCTTTTTTAAGTTTTGCAATATGGTCCCTCCACGAGAGTCGCATATCTATGATAATTCCTAGGTATCTAACTACCTCAGCTTGTTGGACTAACTCACATGAACAGTTAGCAAACCTTCTACACGAGACATCATGATATTTTACTGTGCTGAATGATTCAAAATTATTATCAAGACTAAAGACCATATAATTTGTTTTTTTATATTTAAAGAAATTTTATTTTCATTCAGCCACCATCTCACTTGAACAAGGTCTGATTCCAATTTATTTACAAGTTCATAAGCAGTATTAGCTTCATAATTTAATACTGTGTCATCAGCAAACGATGTGACTTTTCCCTTAAAGTTAGCTGAACAAAGATCATTGATGTAGATCAAAAAAAGGGTCGGGCCCAGTACGGACCCTTGTGGGACCCCATGACGAATAACTCCTACCTCACTTAATTTATAATTTATTCTAACCTGTTGAGACCTCAAGTTGAGATAGGATTTGAACCAATCATTTGCTAATCCCCGTATACCCATTTCATCCATTTTTCTCAATAAAATACCATGGTCTACCATATCAAATGCTTTTTGAAAATCCATGAAAAGAGCAGCTGATTGAGAGTTATTATTTATTGCTACATTAATTTGAGAGACTAACTTTGTTATTGCCATTTCTGTGTTGAGTCCAGCTCTAAAACCAAATTGATTGGTACTCAAGATATCATTTACTTCTAAAAAATGAGTCACTCTATAATTAATAACTTTTTCTAATATTTTAGATAGAGGAGACAGCAATGCTACTGGCCGATAATTAGTTAGATTTAAACTATCCCCTTTTTTAAATATTGGCACTACTATAGCTTTTTTTAAAATATCAGGAAAAATCCCATATTGAATACTCATATTGAACAGGTGAGCCAACACATCCGCCAATTCATTTTGCAATTTTTTAAATACTGAAACCTGAAGTTCATCAACCCCAACCGACTTTTTATTCTTTAGTGAATTGATTATTTTACAAATTTCATATTTATCAGTCGGTTTAAAGAAAATTGAAATATTATTAGAAACAACGCAAAAATTTTTATTATAGCTAGATAACGGATTAGTAGACTTGCTGTGTAGTTCATCTTTTAATGTCTGCGCCATATTTATAAAGTAATTATTAAATTCACAAGCTATGTCGCTCTCCTGCTCAATACAAGATTCTTCTAAATTTCTAATATTATTTATTGCATTTACTAGATTTTTCTCCAATCAGACTATTAATAATAATCCATTGCTTTCTTGGATTTTTTTGCCTGACTAAATAAATTAAAGTAACATTCTTCTTTGGTTTTCCTTATCTCATCGATTAATTTATTTCTGTACCTATTGTAATACTTTTCTAGTTTTAAATTATAAGGCTGGCGTATTTTCTTTTTATACAATGCGTGCCTCTTATTTATTCTTCTAATTAATTCTTCTTTTATCCATGGTTTTAAGGGTCGTTCTGATTTACGTGTAGTTAATGTAACAGTACATGTGTTTATTTTTTCTCTTAGTTGACTACAAAAATAATTAAACGCTTCATTTACATCTTTAATTATGTACAAACTACTCCAATCCATTTCAAAAAAACAATTTCTTAATTTAAAAAAATCAATTTTTTTAAATGACACCTTTTTCTCGCTAAGGTTATTTACATAGCCTACTATATACAATGAACAAAGTGAATGGTCAGTAATGCTTACATGATCAACTGTCCCAACAATTGAGTGAATATTCAACATATTATTAGACCTTGCAAAAATATGATCAAGACAGCTCCCAGTTTTCAATCGTGTAACTGTATTTATGTATGATTTTAATCCATAACTATTTAAAACAAAATTGTATTCATCAATAATATTATTATCGCATAAGAGATTTAAATTCATATCACCTACCAAGAACAACATTTTAGTCCTAATAATGTCACCAAGCAATAGATTCAATTCATTAATAAAAATGGTTTCTGAATAATCATGATAACGGTAAAAGGCGAGAAGAGTAAATGACATGGTGTCCAGTATGCAGTCTATCTTAAGCCCACTAGCTGATAAGAACTGACAATCAGTTCCAGAACAAGCGATGTCATTTCTTATAAATACCATTACTCCACCAGACCTGTTATATTTATTGCAACAAGCAAAAACATTATAGTTATCAATTTTATAATTACATACCTCAGACTCAAAAATCCAAATTTCAGTTAGAATGATTATTTTAGGTAGCTTTTTATAATGTATATATAAGTAGCTAATAAACAAATCAAAATTTTTTCTTATACTACGAATATTTTGGTGAACTAAAAATAAATCTTTATTTGAATTCATTACATACTATCAAGTTTTCTTTCACTTATTTGCCTTTTAAGTTAGTTTTTATTATTTAATTTCATGCATATCACATAAATGGTAAAAGAAATCGACAATAGAAAAAAATTAAAAGGAAAAAAAAAAAAGAAATCACAAAAATACCTAGTTTATTATACCAATTTTGTAATATCATCCATTGACGAGATTAATAAGACTGGAGACCCATCCGCTTTTTTCATAAATACTTTACCATTCCTGGTCCATACATACTTATATCCTTTAGACTTTTTAGCATCTCTCGCAGCTCCGTATAATCTTCTTCTTCCAGGACAAAGACACTCATTGATATAGACTGGAAGGTCAACAGGTAAATTTATATGCCTGGTAGAAAAATCTCTCTTAACTTTTCTTAACCTCCATAATTCATATTTTGTTACCCTTCGCACAAACTTTACTATAATTCCCGGGGGTGACATTGATCCCGGAATTTTTTTAAACCGATGACATGCATCAATCATTTCATCTTTAATTTTAAGCCCTAGGGCAATGCCAACAGATTTGACTAAATTTATAATATTTTCATTTGGGTACTCCGGAATCCCATAAATTTCCAAAGAGTTCTGCCTAGAGTACTGTTCTGTTTCCATAATTCTTTTTTCTAATTCATCATTTTTCACTTTCAGGGCTCTAATTTCCGTCTTATTACTTTGAATTCCATCCGTGCAACTCTTGACCTCGGTTTCAAGTTTTTCAACTTTGGTAAGGACCTCAGAGATACTAGTGTGACATAATTCAATTGAATTACCTAAATTCGTTTCCATATTTTTGTTTTCAAGCCTTATGTCATTAAGTAACTTAACTACATCAGATAAAGAGGCCTTACCTTCATCAGCCGCATTTAAAAGAGCCATGCTTTTTCTTCTATTCACACTGCACTCAGTACATCGCCATACTTGATTTCATTGTTGAATAAATTCAATATCCTGCTTAGACAAATTTACGCATCCAGAATGAAATTTATTCTTACAGTCAGCACATTCAATACATTGTTGATTTATTTTTATAGTTTTATTACAATGCGTGCAAGGCATTTTGTTACAATATCTTATCGATTCTTGAACTGATAAATACACCCAAGGAAGTTTAACCACAACAGTATATAAAGTAATTTTAGAATTTATCACTTTATACAAAATATTCAATTGAATCCATTCGCACCATAATAATTTAGTATTAGATTAGTTAATCACATACTCGTTTAAACGATTCGTTTGACCTTGCCAAACCCACCGCACAAGCACCACTACAACCAGCCGGCTCGAGCTCACACTCATGATAATGGTTATCATATTCAATTAATTAATAGTATTTTTCACAGAGTTCGTATAAAACATTTATTCAAAAAATTGATCAATTTTTCTACTAATAATGAAATGGTTTTTAGATCTCTTCCATACTTTGGTCACTGTTTTCAATTTCTGCAAAAACTTTTTAAAAAACATATCACCATTTCATTTTCGACATATAACACACTTAAATTATTTTTAGTTAATAATCAAGATCAAATACCAATTTTACATAAATCTGGAGTGTATAAACTTACTTGATCTTTTTGCAATTCTTCATATGTTGGTAAAACAGGTAGAAAGTTCAAAACGAGACTAAATAAACATTTATATTTAATAAATAGATATTTAAATACAAATATTTATAACACTAACTCTGCTTTTGCCAACCATATTTTATGTTCACGACATTCATTTTCTTCAGATTTGAATATCAAAATTTTACATGTTTGTAATAAAGGATCTCTTCTTAACTCATTAGAGACTCTTGAAATTAATAGAATTTCTAACAATAATTCTATAAATTGTCTAAATGAAATGTTAAATATAGATCCCTCAATTCTTCTCAGCTCAAAATTATAGTTTTATTCTTTTCCTTTTTATTCTTTTCATTTTTCTATTCTTTTGAAATTTTTCTATTTTCTTTATTCAAATTAATTTTTTTAATATAGTCGACTGTATTAAATTGTCAAATACGTTTGACTGACATTAATTTATAATTTGTTAACTATTTTATTCGGTTAGTATTCTTTATTTATATTTCACTGTTTTAATTTTAGTTTTTAGTTATTTATACTGACGATGCTAATTGTAATTAGCGAAACATGTATATTTTCCTAAAATAAAATATTAAAAAAATTAAAAATACTGTGGAGAAGACTTCAAGAATAATAAAATATTATTTTAGCGTAAAATTTATTACACTACTCCAGATTATTTAACAGTAAAGTATCTGTTGTAATTAATTTGTAAAAAGATTTTGATGTTTATCCCATCTTCATATTTTTTTATTGTCAGAAATACAAAAAATGTACGCGGTGTGTAGCAGTCCAAAGTGTAATAAATTTTTAAGCATTGTTACAAATTTTTAATTAATGTGTTAAAGATTCAAATATACTTTTTAATGGAGTAGAGATAATTATATCTTGTAGTTTTTTGTTTTAAAGCATTATTTTTTTGCCCTTATTTTGATTAAATCTTACTGTGGAAATAGTTGTACTTCGTATTGTAATTTATAAACTTACTTTTATCGTAAAATTTGATGGTAAAAATTACCAAATGTATTTAAAAAACAAATCTTTTAAAAAGTTTTTATCCGACTGAAAAAGTTGCACTTGTCTTGTCTGAACTTTTGTTAACTTATCAGGGAGTTCAGCACTACTACACCTATTTATTTAAAAACTGTCAAATACTTTTCCCCATCTGAATGTAAAAGCTATACATCGTGGTCAGACAAAAGTTAAAACAATCGCGATAAATATACTAGAGTTACGTTATTTATTTCATACCTTAAGAAAAAACTGTAAACACAATGTTTAAAATTCGTTTATATTATAAATTTTATGAAAATTTAGATAAAAGTTAAACAACAATAATATACCGGTAAAAAGGTTTTTCTAAATTTTTAAAGTTTACAATTTTTTAGTGTAAAGAAAAATTACATTGCTCTAAAAGTATTTTTGAATTTGCGAGAAACGATTTTAGAACCTTTTTGTGTCACATTTAGACGTTATTTCCGCCTGTTGACGGAATACTACTTAATGGGATTGTTCTGAAATAACATTTTGTGAAGCAGAAACAAAGTAATGTTAACCTCTTGATGCGGAATTATTTGTATGACAATTTTAAAGACACATTTCAAAATAATCAATTATTCTAGTTTTATTTATATTATATATTATTACTTAAAATAATAAACACAATATTTAACTGATAGCAGCTTTAACGATTTTTACTTTAGTGAGATGGTTTTTAGATTTTACTTTTTTGGAGTTTACTCCTTAAGAATCGATTTGCATATATAAGGAGCCCGGTACGAGAAAAATCTGAGCAGTAAAATCTATCGATGAATGACCTCGTTACGTTTTTGGTGCGCATCCTATGTCGCGCAACTTTTTAATTTTACTTATATTGCTGTTTTTATTATAAATATCAATATTTAATATTGTTATTGTGAAGTTTTAATCTTTATCATTGTGTTCCGCTAAAGTGAACTGAAAGTATTTTCAAATAACTATGGCAGAAAGAGGTGTAGATGATATTGCCGGAACATCTAACAAACACGTGGCTGCGTTATAATTCATGTATTATATGTATGAGCATGTGCAATTTGTATTTATTAAATATTTTAATAATTATCGATGTAGTTCATATAAATATATATTTGAGAACAACACATAAAATTAGATAATAATTAACGGTAAAGTAGTTTGTCCTCCTGTTGGCAAGTTGTAGTTAGTTTAAGTTTTTAATCTTCTTTAGGAGGGGCAATAAAAACCACTCTAAACTGTTTTTATGGCTACGTTTCGTGCCTCTAGCGTGCACTTCTTCAGGCCACTGAAAATTTATTTACGGTAAGTGAACAACATTACACAAACGCATAAAACAACTAACTGAATTTGTTAACAGGTACAGCAAACAACAAAAAACTTACAAGAAAAGGTTACGAGTGGTGGTAGTCCACTGGTCCAATAAGCATACCGTCTAATAACTTACTTAATCTAGTTAACATGAACTTAAGTCAATAATTAAAAGAATTTAAATATATGTACAAAGAAAACAACGGACATTAAAGTTGAAACAAACAATATACACTGAATGCAAATTCAAAAATAATTGTAACTATGATAAGGCTAATAGATAAAAATGACCATGAAATCGCATACAACTATAAAGCTTATCTTGCAATTTTTGAAATTAAATTATTGTAAATATTACTTAAATTATTGGTGTCGTTATTGAAATTAATGTTGTTTTTACATATGTTGATGTATATCATTTCCGATACTAACCTTTTTTTGAAATTATTTTCAACGTCTAAAATTGTAGGATTGTTGAAATCGAAAGTATGTCCAGTGTTAATGTGATGGACTGCTAATGCTGTGTCTGCTTTTTTTGTTTTACAATCATAACGATGGTTATTAATCCGATTTTTTACTTTTTGTTTGGTTTGGCCGATATAACATACATTGCAATTCGTACAGTCTAATTTGTAAATTACATCGTGCTTTTCTATTGTGTTTGTTTTGTCTTTAGTTTTACTGTACAGTGTATTATAGATGGTGTTATTATTGTATATTGCTATTTTGATGTTATTTGTTTTTAAAATCGGAATGATTCTATTTGTTAAATTTGGGACATTAATTATTTTCATGTAAGTGATGTTAGTATTAAGGTTAGTGGTAGGATTGGTGTTAGGGGTCGTATTAAGATTAGTTGTAGGTAGGTTAGTTGGTGGCGGGATCACAATAGTTATGTTAGTATCAGAAAGTATTTTGTTTAATATATTTTTGGATAGTTATTCTTCCTTAATATGTTATTTAAGATGTTAAGGTTTTCTTTGTGAAATTGAGGGCTACTCAAATTTATAATTTTATTTTTCATGGCCTTGATGACATTAATTTTTTGATGGTGTGGGTGTCTCGATAAAAAGTTAATTGTTCTATTAGAGGCAATTGGTTTAGTATACCATTCTGTGACTAACATATTAGTGTTAACATCCTTACTGAGTCTAACATCTAGAAACTACTCTAGATGTTAGACTCAGTAAGGATGTTAACACTAATATGTTAGTCACAGAATGGTATACTAAACCAATTGCCTCTAATAGAACAATTAACTTTTTATCGAGACACCCACACCATCAAAAAATTAATGTCATCAAGGCCATGAAAAATAAAATTATAAATTTGAGTAGCCCTCAATTTCACAAAGAAAACCTTAACATCTTAAATAACATATTAAGGAAGAATAACTATCCAAAAAATATATTAAACAAAATACTTTCTGATACTAACATAACTATTGTGATCCCGCCACCAACTAACCTACCTACAACTAATCTTAATACGACCCCTAACACCAATCCTACCACTAACCTTAATACTAACATCACTTACATGAAAATAATTAATGTCCCAAATTTAACAAATAGAATCATTCCGATTTTAAAAACAAATAACATCAAAATAGCAATATACAATAATAACACCATCTATAATACACTGTACAGTAAAACTAAAGACAAAACAAACACAATAGAAAAGCACGATGTAATTTACAAATTAGACTGTACGAATTGCAATGTATGTTATATCGGCCAAACCAAACAAAAAGTAAAAAATCGGATTAATAACCATCGTTATGATTGTAAACAAAAAAAGCAGACACAGCATTAGCAGTCCATCACATTAACACTGGACATACTTTCGATTTCAACAATCCTACAATTTTAGACGTTGAAAATAATTTCAAAAAAAGGTTAGTATCGGAAATGATATACATCAACATATGTAAAAACAACATTAATTTCAATAACGACACCAATAATTTAAGTAATATTTACAATAATTTAATTTCAAAAATTGCAAGATAAGCTTTATAGTTGTATGCGATTTCATGGTCATTTTTATCTATTAGCCTTATCATAGTTACAATTATTTTTGAATTTGCATTCAGTGTATATTGTTTGTTTCAACTTTAATGTCCGTTGTTTTCTTTGTACATATATTTAAATTCTTTTAATTATTGACTTAAGTTCATGTTAACTAGATTAAGTAAGTTATTAGACGGTATGCTTATTGGACCAGTGGACTACCACCACTCGTAACCTTTTCTTGTAAGTTTTTTGTTGTTTGCTGTACCTGTTAACAAATTCAGTTAGTTGTTTTATGCGTTTGTGTAATGTTGTTCACTTACCGTAAATAAATTTTCAGTGGCCTGAAGAAGTGCACGCTAGAGGCACGAAACGTAGCCATAAAAACAGTTTAGAGTGGTTTTTATTGCCCCTCCTAAAGAAGATTAAAAACTTAAACTAACTATAATAATGAACCCAATATGAATTATCGAGCGCATCCACATAAAATAGAAAATTTCTAACCTAACCAAAAATTCGATGTCTATAAATTCTACCAGGTTATTATGATTTATTTTATAAATAATTTTTAAATATTAACAATTCTAGTCAATAATTCGATAATATTATCAGAAAAATCGACAATATTTTTTCATTATAATAATGTTTTCATAAAATTTTCTTTCGAAAAGTTATTTTTTACGTTCATACAGTATCAATCTTTTTTAAGTTAAATAAACCCTTTTTGCGTCTGGTTAGACTATCGAACTTAAGGAGTAAACTCCAGTCGTGCGTCGGAGCTGACACACACAATTTTTTTTTAGTCTATTTTGTTTTCAGAGTATTGGAACTAAAAATAAAACACTTTAAGGTATTAAGCTTCCAATAACTTATAAGATATTTTATATACATAAGTTTTTTTCCAAAAAATAATAAACTTACCGAGAAAAATAATTTTTCAGTATTTTTCGAAATATAACATAAATAGAATTGCGTACATTATATTATGATAACATAAAAATAATTTTTTACTGTATAGCACAAATTAAAAATGCTTAAGTAGGTGTTCAATATAAGTTTATGCAGTGTCTTCAGTACCAATGGAATAGTTCAAACATCAATGGAATTGAGATTATTGATATTTACACTTACAAAGTTTAAATTACAACTATGCAATTAGGTCGTGTGTACTTCCATTGTTAGCAGCAAATTTTGTTTACTAGTATTTTAATAGAACGCTGTAATTGTGGTGCTAAAACTGCAGTTACGTTAAATTTATTTTACGTTAGTTGGTAATCTGAGTTTCTAACAATTTAAAACATTCTTATTTATTAGATAATTATTAATAACAAAACACAGTTTGTGCTTTTTATTTTAACTAGAATATGAATAGTGCATTTATTTTTTTAATAAAAAGATGAATGTAATTGTTTATTAATTCTAATTTTAGATGTGTTTAATTTATTTGTTTTATTGAATGTAAGTGTACAGTATTTCAATAAATTAAACCCAAGTAGAATACACTGCAAATTTGTTACAACATTAGATGTAAACATTAGTTCAATTAAAAAACATTTGATACAGTTTTTAATAACTACTACAGAATCTAAATCAATTGCACTAACCTACACCGTTTTTATAGCTAACTTAAAAATCTAAAATGTTAGTATTTTGCATTGTTTTAAACATAAAAACTATACTGGAACATAGAGTATCACGTCACATTTTCAAAATAAATTTTTCACTAAAATTACAATTAAAAAAATATTATGTTTCACTGGTTTTTGTGTAACAAAAAAAGTAAGCGACGGCTAACACAGTTGTCCCCGGAGAGTGGGTCGCAGGCTTCGTGATGCTAGATTATAAATTAAATCTAAAGGAGCGCCAAAACGAAAAAAGACGAAATTAAGGAAACATGGTTTAAATCTACCCGCAGCTGAAAAAGAACAAATAACACGACAGAAGTGATAACACATTACGTAAATTTTTTAAATGGTAATACATCAGTCGGACAAAGTTGCGCTTTATACTGAGCAACACGTCGTACAGTAACCTGACCTAGTCGGTCTAACTTTTACATTCAAAGAAGGAATGACTTTATATTCATAAATTCAAAATCACCAAAGTATATAAACAAAGTTGAAGACTTAGAAACTTAACGCGCACTGCATGCGACTTTGTGACGCACAAAATAATCTTATAATTAATTGTGTTAACAACTTAACATGTACGTACAGATATTCTAACGATCGACATGATCAACGAAGTACTAATCATAAAATTAGAAATTGTAATACTTACAGTTATGTTTTATCCAGTAGAGGATTAGCTAATTTCGTACCGGCATTACCTAAAACGTAATATGAAATCTAACACAAAAACGTACATACGTCGTTATGACAAGTAAATTCCGTTTTTAAATAATACAATCATTAAAGATTGGAAATGCGCAGCGTTTCCCTTCGACTTAATGTAATAATTGATGGTAAAAGTTCTTCCCAAAAGAAATCGCAATCGTACAGGCCTTCAACCCATTGACGATGTGAATGGTTAAATTACAGCAACGTGACGTCATAGAAATTTCTCCCTAAATATGCCATCTGTTTGTTATCTTCACCGATAAAGGAAACGTGTGAGGGATACGGAAATCTGTTATAGACAATTATGAAAAAATCAATTTAAACCTCCAATACAATAAATTATAACCACATACCCCAAATAAGCTTCCATTCAGATAGACACCAAACTCAATTGCATGTTTACGTGGAATTGCGTGAAATAACTTAATTATGAAAGCCTTGGGCGTAGAGCTCTGTGTGTTGCACAAAACGTTACCGGAAAAAAAATGAATTCGTGGGCGTGTCGAGAGCAAATTTTTTAGTGGAAAAATTTTTACCTACAATTTTTTTAACAATTAATAATTATTATTAATTAAGCACGTTAACGACTATTCCGTGAAGGGACTGCGGCAATTAAAAATTCAAATAAATTGATCATCGCGGAATAAACTAAAATGGAAAGTTCTAGAATAGATATAAGGTGGCAGCTGGCGGAGTGATGTATTTGTTGTTGTTACTCAGCTACGAAAGTTTAAAACAGCGTTTCACAACTTGTATTATGTGTGATTTTCAAGACGTGGGTACCACTTATATGCTGTATTTCGTCTTATGTCAAATTAACTGAGTGGAACAAAAATAAGAATTTTTCTGAAACCTTGTTGCAAAAGGCAATTCTTTAACGTGAACCAACAACTCACTCCACGGACTGTTACCTTTGTATTGTAAAAATTCAAAGGATTTAGAAGGGAATAAATACAAAGTAACGTATCTAGACATTCCATTTAAAGACACAGTTCAAAGAATTGATTGTCAGTTGAAAACTTAATAATTCCTATGTTGTCGATATCTAATAAGCTGAGATTTGTCAGACGTAGCACTGAACATTTTAGAACCTGGAATAAACTGATTGATTGCGCTTTAAAGTCTTGCTTTTATAGACTGACCTCCGATTTATAAAACAAATGTTGTTTGGCAACATGATTTTGTGGCGCTCAATGAGTTTCTATGTCATTTTAACACATTAAAAAACGCAATGATTGCAACACGTCTAAAAAACATTCTTACATTAACGTGAATTATATTTAAGAAGATTTTTAGATGCTTAGCATAGAAATGCACACAATCTTTCTTGTTCCGTAGTATTGCCAATTGCGTAGACAACATTTTCATTGTGGTCTTTGATTGACTTTCGGCAAGCGCTGTGTAATTGTAAGCAAATATTAACTCTACCAAGAGTAGCATCATTCATACATTTTTTTTATGTAATTCGCCAATAACGAATGCTTTTCACTTCTCTTTTAAATGCTGTAAATCCGTGACATTATTTTTACACCATAATAATTAATGAAACATGTGAAAACAGTAAACATACAAAAGAGTTGCTACAAGCTTATAGGTGTTACGAACCCTGCTCGGCCAATTCGCATTAGTCGGAGATAAGGGAGGTTTAAATAAATAGAATTTAGTGGGCGCCAGATCTTACTAAGTAGAAACTTCTGTTTCAATCAAGACAGAAGGTCCAATCTTGCAACAAGCTCCGGTTCGTAATCCTCAACCGACTAAACAAAAAGAAAGATAGATGTGTACAACTTTAATTTAATATTGTCGATTATTAAAAGGCACAAGAATTTATATTTATATACAATGCATATGCTTAAATTACATATAGAGTGTTTATAGCAAAGAAAATTAAATTGTTAATGACAAATATCTATGCTTTACAGCATGCGACACACAAAAATAATTAAGGAAAATACCTAAATAGCATTGAAACAATTATTGTAATTATGCAAGTTACAATAACAAGCAAAATATTCGTGAGAGACCTTAATGATGACACGAATGTAATTAAATAAGACTTACCTACAATTCAGTACTTGCCTCAAGAAAACGTTTTCCTCGTTGTGTCTGGAATATTAATGAACAGAGCAAATCGTGTCAGCACAACGACTCACACAAGCAAAAATCTACAACACTATTAATTAGTGCTTAAATGAATTAGAAATAAAAACCCGGTTATCGAATGCTGTTGCACACATTGAATTAAAGGAGATATTGCAATCTATTGATTCGTAAGTAACAGTGAATGTGAACTAACACGCGTCGGGTCGTGCTAACAAATTAACAGGGAAATTACAAATGCATTCTAAAAACTAGTAGCACTAATAGCTTACCTTGTGATGAATAAACTAATAGAAACGCGTTGTCGTTTTATATTATAGCTTTAACACACACCGATGCTGTTAAAAAAAAATTAATTTAGACATCACAAGTACGATTTTTAAGTAATGGACGGTTTAACGTCTTGGCAGGAAGTGAAGTAAAAACAAAACTCGTTAGAAGGCGTCTAAAGTAGAAATCTAAGTTTAGTGTTATGAATATACAGGGTAGTACATTTAAAAATTTATGTACGTAACAGAGTTAAATCTATTATTTATTTCAAATCCACAAATCCAATCTAAAATCATACAGATTCTTTAAAATTACTGTTAACTTCTTTATTTTTATATGTTTACTGGTCTGTCGAATTTGACGTAAAGGCTGAGGACGAGCATTACATTTAAATTCTAAACCTGTAAACTATTATTAGCTAATAATTTTTTTATGTCTTGTACCACCGTCATTATGAAACAAAAACGATAACTCGTCCTTTACAAATGAATATTATCAATTAACTAAGAAAATTAACTCTAAGGTTTGTCGTATGTGATAAGAAATGTGCATTCCAGCATCTGTGTTTTACACAGACGTGCAGTCACGTAAGCATTGCACTGACCACCGACTATGCGGCCCGGCTGTAGACCGCACAAAAGCATTTAAAGATTCTTCTTTTTTAACTTGCATAAAATTCTATTGTGTGTGTCTCACTTTTGACTACAATAAATATCATTTACGATTCGGCTTTAGTATAGTATACATGCGAGCATAATTGCGACACACGTATGTGTCAGCCTCGGGTAAATTGGCAAGCTTTCGTATTTGTTGCGTTTAAATTGACAATTATTCAAACGGATGAAATTCAAACGCTGATAAATTGATTTAAATGCAAATTTTCTGTGATTTTATAGTAAATAAAATATCTTTCTTTTTCATTTGTTTGGAGGGTCATTGACCAAATGACCTAATAGAGAAGCCGCCACTGCGTTTTAATTACTCAAAATATATATCATTCACATTACAACATTCGGTTTATCAAAAACCTATCCATACACATAGATATTTAAATGGACTGTCTTACCATCACTTTTCTCAGAAATTATTAGTAGTGAATTCTGTAGTGTCAGAGCTGTTTCTCAACCTTCTTAACTCCAATCCTAAATTTTCAAAAAAATTAAATTATCTAACTAAGGTGTTAGTCACAAACCACTACAGTAGAAAAAGTATTACACAATCTATTACAACGTTTACTTCTGCGAAACAACAGAATCTAAGCTTCGGCCGTTAACTGTAGATCTGGTCGATGAAATACTTAGTCGCTGAACGAATAAATCGCTGCAAGTTTGTTTCGGTGCAAAGAAACGTACATACGTTGTCGTTGGTAGTTGATTGATCATGGAAGAAACACCTCCATAACCAATCGGCGCTGCAATGCAGTATTCTCCAAATTGCTTTCTCATTTTGCTGTCAGACACACTTTTCTTTTTTTCTTGCTACTATCTAAATCTACTCTGAGAACAGAGCAGATTTTCACTGTGCCAATCTCTCATTCAGATGATCCCGTGCAAAACGCATGCATGTTTGACGATGAGCTAGGGTAAGTTTTAGACCAATTGCAAGTGATTTAGGCGTCAGGTTACTTTTCTGTAGCATTAGTCTTACTGTCCACTATTAAAGCCACTCCTCGTATTTCACGGAACTGTTGTTGCACTTGAACATTAAAGCGACGATTTTCAAATATTGTCGACACAATAAAGCAGTCATCACAAACTGTTGTCAATTGCTTTCTGTTTGTTTAAGGTCGTCTATCAAAGGATCCTGTCTCCTGATGAAATTGGTGCACTCTACAAACCGCGCTCATATCCAGTTATCTAGCATTAGTTCGCTGGATAACTTTGTTTTTGATTAAAGCAATTACACATAAATGCTTGGAGTGGTTATCTGATACTTACAAAACACGGTGCTGAATAGACGGTTTTACATGTTTTATAAAATCTTTCATAAACTGAAACAATTCTTCGCTTGTAACCCATCTGCTGGTATTACCTGCTCCTATACAATAATGAAGACCACCATTAATAAAGTGGTTCTTAAAATTTAGTTTAACATAAGAGGTACTCTGTTCCCAAAAGCAGATACAGTAGTTACTATTGTAACGTTCGTTCCTCGTTTCTCACATGTCATAGCGTTGACATTACGTTTACCCTATCAGCTACTATTTTCTGTTTTATCCACATTTCGTATTTGGGACGCATTTTGTCAAAAAAAAATTTTCCGTTCTGGACATCAAAGGGTGTTGCCTTACCGAAGCTGGTGGGTTCTGGCTTTTAAATAAATAATTTGAGATTTTGTTTTAAAAACGTGGTTAGCCATTCTTTCTCGGTCATTTTATGTGTAGTTCAGGATGTTGAAATTTTAATTTTGAATTTAACTGCACACTTATAAACACGACGACGAACGGTTTTTGAAAAGTATCCATAAAAGATTGATGCCATTTGTGACAATCGATTAAAAAAAAAATTTTGCGTGAAAGAAAAAGTTTGCGAAACACAGTATAACCCATTGGTCAAACACCACTTTCAGAATCTAATTTCTTCCTAAATCTTGCTATATGTTTGATACCAAATTCCTTGGCAGCGGGAATGACACTTTTTCTTTTGTTGACAACTTTTGCGACATTATTTAACTAGTGAGTAGAGTAAAAACTTTTAAAAGTTTTTATTTACATGTAAGAATTAAAAAAACCGCTTATATTACTTTCGTTTTCAATCATAAAGATAGTTTCTATTTTTGTTTGATTCATGTATGTTTCTTCGTGTCTCTTAAACATACATTCAGAATTATCCGTTTTGTGGAATGTTGTGTAGTTTTACTACTATTCTTATTCATGGCTATGTATTTGTGGTATATAACCGGCATTACACACTAGCTAATACTTTACCTTTCTGGTGGGTTTAAGAGTTTTATTTCCAAAAGCCGCCTAGCTCAATTAGATTCTTCTTCTGGGTTCCGCAGTTTGTTTTATTTTATCTGTAATTATTGCTTAGGTAGATATATTTTTTACTTAGAATCTTGCTGTTTATTTGTAGTGGCTGTAAGTCCCATTAATTAAAATTCTTGGTTTAGAGAAGCAACAGTCTTCATCAGTTTCTTGCACAAATTAGAATTTAGAAAATATAACAACAAACAACAATTTTTGCACTTAGTTGAGTACCTTTCACTTTTTTAAAAAAAAATGTGCGCTTCCTTTAAAAACTTGTGTGTTTTAAATTCTGTCTTACATAATTTAACTTCGATACAAATATTTGTTTGTTGTCTTGGAGAAGGAACCGAGGTATACAAAATGCAAATACCTACTCGCAAAATACTTTCAGTACGTTTGATACACATTTTTGTGCAAAGCTTTATAGTATAAATTTAAAAACATTTATTTAAACATTGATTTTTAATAAGATTTAATATATACGTTATGTTGGTAAATATTTAACTGGTAATGACAAAATTCAATTAATTTCACAACTACAAAAGTTTATCACAATTTACCTTATTTAAAAATAGAACCAAAACTTGTTACAAGCTTATAGGTCTTACGAACCTTGCACGGCCAACTCACACAGTCGAAGATAAGGGAGGTTCAAGTGAATAATAATTAAGGGCGCCAGATCTTTTATAATTAAGACTTCTGCCTCGATCAAGACAGACGGTCCAAGCCTGTAACGAATTTTTAGGTTCGTAATCCTTGTTACTCTGATGTTTTGGTAACCACAATAAAAGAGAAAGGTATTATACCATAAAAGAAATATTAAACAGGTATAAAAACTTTAATTTAGTAACGTAGATTATTAACAAGGGTGTATTTAGTTTTCAATGCATAGATGCCAGAAGTATCGGCAACACACAATACAAAAGTTGAATCGAAGTTAATAGCGAAGAAAATTTCGTAGTAAATATTGTTTGTACACAGCATGCGATACACACAAAATAATTAATGAAAATACCTTAATGGTATTAAAACAATGATCGTAATTACGAAAATTAACATTAGCAAAAGTTCCGTGAGTGACTTTTCTGACAGCGATACAATAATTAAATAAACTTACTCACAATCCAGTACCTACTTAATCGAAGAAAATGTTTTTCCCGGTGAGTGAGCCTGGAATAAATTTGAATAGCAAATCGTGTCAACACAATGACTCACGAAAGCAAGATCTACAAAATTGTTAATTACTGCTAAAAGAATGTCCACATAACATAACCCGATTATCGAATGCTGTTGTACGCCTTCAATGAAAGTTGGTTTTGCAGGTGTTTGCCGCATGAGTAGGATCTCAAAGAAAAGTTCTTGTCTCCGGTTTTTTTAGTTTTTAACGTAGACCTTATGGAGTTATACTCGTCCCATGAAGATATTTATCGATGCTAACCCCTCATTATTCTTTATTGAATAGAAACATGTGGCCAAAGCGTGGTGGAACGGTTATCAAATTAACAAAGAAATTACAAAAGAATCCTAACAAAACGGCTGTAATTATCTCACCCTGTGACAAACAAATTACTGCAAACACGCAATGAATTCACAATTTGATGTTCATTACAGAGGATGTTATTAGAAAACGTGCAGTCTCTAAGCGAAACAGGCCATTTTATGCAGTTGTCAGCTTAACGACTTCGTCGTAAAAATGACAGTCACAAGAAAAGATCGGCAGAGGGCGTCAAAACCGGAATCTAATTTTAATTCAATATACAGGGTATTACGTTATAAAAATTTTGCACGTAACAAACTATTAATGTTGTTGTAATAAATATAAGGAAATTTATTATAGCATTTGTTTCAAAAATTTTTGTTAGTGTTATTCTAAACAACAACAATTGCGTATGTTAATAAATTTGACAGAATGACAGATAACGTAAAAAATTAATAATTATTAGTGCCTACTTCTAGTTAAAAAATTCTACTTTACTTTGCCGGTCTAAGTTGGAAAAGTAACACATCAAAACGGACGTAAGCACAATTTTTTTTTAAAGTTAGATTTACTTTTTAATAAATATAAAGAATGATAGGCTGTGACAAAAATCAATTGTCACTTGAATAGTTCGATAATGAAAAAACCAAAGATTTTGTTGATAATAATAATGAAAAGCATTGGTTTTGCAACTGCTAAAGTAAACATAAGTTATATAGTTCTTTCTAAAATATCTGCTAACAAAGAACCGATAGAGTTGTGACAGTACTTACTTGTGCAAAAAAGTTTCTTTATTCATTTGTTCAACAGATACAAACAAAAAAACTGTGCTAATTAATTACATTAAAAGTAATCCCTTCTGTTAAAACAGTGTCTATAATGACATTAAAAAGAAAACGATTAAAATAAACATTAAAGCTAATGAAGAGATTCAAAAAAAATTTGTGTAAAAAATAATCTAAGGTAATATTAAGCTAAAGAATTTTAAATAATGTGCTTTAAACTTTGATTTTGTAATTTGGTTTAATAATAACGTCTAAGATCTAAGATTGGTTATAATTATTTTGTTTTTAATTATGTCTAGTTACTTACCAATGCCAAATGCAATGCGTCTGTGTGTACATAAAACAACGAAAATTTATTGTTTTTAATTAAATTTTCGTATTTGTATTAAACTGAGACAGATAATTTCTTATGCAGACTTGTATTCACTTAAAGCAGCAGTACGCCGTAAATATAATAAGCTTTAAGCTTTTTCTTAAAAACATCACATGTTTTTTTATTTTTTATTATTGCAGTTACGAGAGACGTCGTTAGTCAACGCCTAACAATGGCGTGCAATAAAATTACGATAAGAAATGTTATATTAGTTTTTATAATGAATAACTTTATAAAAAGTGACTTACGACGACGTTGCAGAGTAATATAAATTACACAAGATACTGTGTATAGACCGTAAATTTATAACTTTTGTAATGAATTATACATTGAACATAAATAAATTTTATAAGAATAGCGCGAATTTAATTATTACACTTTTTACCAAATGGTTTTGTTGATTTCTAAGAAATGAGATTGTATACAATTTAATAATTTTGCTGCCTTTATTGCAAATTAATAAGGTTATTAAAATAACTCTTGCATTAGCAAAAGTAAAATACAAAAGCTTATATAAGACGTATTGTATATATTACTTTATATATTTTTATGCAATGGTTTCAATATGATATTGTGCAACAGGTTTTTTATGTTTTGTCGCATAGTAACTTTTAATATTGAGAAATTGTTAATAAAAGTTGGAATGTTTGATATCTTAATACATGAAGCTGAGTATTATATTAACAGCGGGATGTTTTTTTTAAAGTCATCTTCATGTTTTTGATCTTATTATTACTTTGTATTAAAGTTATGTTGCTAACTGTATCAGCTAAAGCTTTTTCAATTCTGTCAAATCTAATAGTCTCAATGCAATTTAATTATGTCTAATTTGTACTATAATGTTCATATTACGGTTCCATTACCTCATCTAGAGTAAACGATGAACCTAAATCTTGAAACAATTTCTCAGATACTTTGTATGTACGTTCAACAAAGAGTTCAACTTTTAACTCTATAAGTTTCCAATGGTAAACAAGCGCGGGAAACCGGTGAATTTTAATTATTTAATCGATAAACGAACAAAGCAACGACCAAAACCAACACCGCAATAAGTTATAAGAAGCCATCCGGTGCATCGCAGCACCGGTCGAGGGTAGCGTTACAACCAAGAGCAATTTGACTGTCCACCAAAAAGGTGCATAGCAGCATTTGTTACATGCAAAAGATGGAACTATGTCACTGCCTGAAATGAGATAACACAAATGATGTTGTGCCGCTGCTCAGTGGAGGCGGGGTGGGTTATATTTTAAAATTCCGTGATAACTTGGAAACGAGATTGACATAAAATCGAAATAAAACGGTAAAATACTCAAAATCGGTTAGGGCGCCAATCAAGGACACGATGATTGTAGCTTCCGGACCCCTGATAATCCAAAAGTTCATCTGGTTGGTTACAACCCCTGAACTTACCTCGAGTTGTAACTGGCTAAATTCTGAAATGTTCTTAAAAATTTTCGTACGCGGCAGCTGAATGAATAAAAGCTCTTTACAGTTTAACAATTTAACATTTATTGACTGAATAATGTTAAAAATAAATTTAAAAAAAATAATGAATATCCGACAAATTTGAATAAAAATAATCAATGAAATAAAAATTCACAAACGGAATATAAAAATTCAAATATATATAAAAGAAAATAAAGCGTCAACTTATTTTTCAATAATACACAACAATAATAAAATTCAAGGCCTTGTCCGCATACTTAATCCGCAAATAACAAACAAAAATACTAAAATACGAAAGTCATAAAATATGCGTCCGAAACTTTGCTTCGAACTAAACGTTCAAACGAATTATAGTTTACATATCGTTACATTATCTTTTATGCATGAATAAGATTTACTTTTACATACACACAAAACAAAATTAATTAATTAAATCGAACTTCACGCAAACACCATCAAGTGTTTCTTGAAATAATTAAAGTTAACCGTAATTCAATCGGCTCAAATCAAAGCTTTTAAATCATATCGATCGCGGTTCACTTTACGGTAATAACAAATTCGATAAATACCTTTACTCAATTGTTTACTCCAGATAAACTGTCGGCCACAGCGGTTCCAGACGCTACGAAGTTAGATTGAACTCGGGTCGGTCTAGGTGTACAGTAGTCGAATGCAAGCTCGGTGGATCCCCCAAACAATAGAATTCCGGCGGAAGATTTATTTCACTATTTAATTGAAATCCGCACATAAGCGAAGACAGGATTTTTCACACAAAACATCGAAAATAAATCCAACTCGAACGTGAGTTTTATTATGGATACTATGAAGTTCCTTAAACCGTAAAATTACGAATTTGGAAAATTACTATTTCCCATCACACCACTCAATTTTCACGGCACCATTTGTTTAACTTCTGCGGTATTGTTTAACGGTAGGGTAAAAACACCCCGAACACTTGACTACATTCCGGTACCCGGTATTCTTAATTGCGACCAAAGATTGATCCCCAAAAAACCAAACTTTACACCTTATAACACCTCGGGATCCCACTTAATTCACAAACTTGCGCCGTAAAATCTTTGACAAAGATAGAACACTAAACAACGTAAATTAACAAAGATGGAAACTATAATTGCCACGCGCGTTTTGTCACGTAGACCTTTGAAAGAAAGAAAGTCTTCCCACAGAAAACACTCACTTCGCTAAATTGACAGGTGGTTCGCAATCGCGCTCGTAAAAGAACTCAACATAAACAAAAATATAGATACCAAGAAAAATTGATCAAATTACATTCCAAAAGGAAGTCGTAAATTATCTAGCATTGTTATTTTACTGAGATAAACAAGTAAAACACTAAATCAAAGTCAAAACCACGGAACTTTATGCATTAAAAAAAAATACCAGTAATAATTGTGAAATAACTATGAAATACAAATAAACTTATATCAAACGTAATAAAATACCGAGCGAAACGTTTTCGATGCTAACATCAAACTAATCAATCAAAAAAAAAAACAGAAAACAGAAAATTCAGCCAGATGAATCTAAATACGGGGTCTTACATAAAAGATTCACTGCTAAATTCCAACGCAGGTTACACATTGGTCGGGGACAGCCCCAAAAACAACACAACCACGCAAGGTAAGAGTTACAAATTTCACACCGTTCACTTGAACATAAAAAGAGTACTTCCTTAAAAAATATTTAAACTTAGTAGTCCACAGTTCCACAATAAAACCTTTAACATTCTAAAAAAGATACTCCGAAAAAACAACTACCCTAACAACATAATCAACCCAATACTATTTAACAATAACGTAATTAACACTATTCTACCACAACCAAACACCTCTAATTCAAACCTAACTTACGCTTCCATCATCAACGTACCAGGACTAAGTAATAAATAAAATAATTGCAATATTAAAATCAACAAACATGCGATTAGCTACTTACAACAGAAATAACATCTACAACATGCTGTACACAAAAATCAAAGACAAAACTAACATGCTTCAGCGACATAGTGTTATCTATAAGATCAACTGTTTAAACTGCGGTAAATGTTATGTAGGACAAACAAAACAAAAAAACAGTTAACCGATTAAAAACCACAAATATAATTGTGAAAAGAAAAAACTGAATCAGCGTTAGCATTACATCATGTTGAAACGGGACACAATTTTGATTTTAAGAACTGTTTGTTACGTGCAAAAGTTGAAGCAATGTCACTGCCTGAAATAAGGTAACATAAACGATGTTGTCCCGCTGCTCAGTGGAGACGGGGTGGGTTATATTTAAAATTTTGTGATTGATTTGGACAAACTTGACAAAAACACAAAATCGAAAAGTAATAAAATCAAAATCAAAGGGCGCCAGGAAGGAAGCTTAATGGACTTCTGGCCCTTGCCAACCACAAGCCCGCTCTTGAAGGATACACTCTAATTGGACTTACCTTAAAAGAGTGTATCACACTAAAATCTGTAATAAATTAATAAAGTTACACACGCGGAGGCCGACGGAATTAAAAGCTCTTTACATTTAACAATTTAACATTTATTTCAACACACACAAAAAAAATAAAATGAAATAAAATAAAATAATGGTATTGAAATTCACAAAATTTAACCAAACAAAACAAAAAAAATGTGCATAAAATGAACGTTTGATAAAAAAAACAAAATAATAAAATTTAAAAAAATACAAAATACAAAATTTAAAGAAATAAAACAAAGCAAAAATTAGTAAATCTTAATTACCTAAAATCACGGCCGTGTGAGCGTCGAAACTAATTAATTATAAAAGGAAATAAACTCATTTAATATTAAACTAATATAAAACTTGAATCGAAAAATTATTCGGTCCCGTTTAACAAATTTTTAGCTCGGGATTATGTCACAATACCGACAAATACGGACAATAATTAGTTACATTATCGTTTTAACAATTCGAGACGCTTGTAATTTTACTTAAAATTCAAAGCTTTTAACACTCAATCGCGTAAACAAAAATTTCACATTTCAATAAATGGTGCAAAATAAATACCTTGAATTGTCGTCGTAACTCCAGGAAAGAACCTGTGGTTGATTCTGGGTTGCCAGCTGTCTACGGGAAGAAACGTTGGAAGGTACCCCAAACAATGCAATCACGGCGGAAGAATTTTCATTTAACACTGTGTTACAAGCTTTTGGG
The DNA here is from genome assembly GCA_035610365.1 of Aquatica leii. Taxonomy (NCBI): domain Eukaryota; kingdom Metazoa; phylum Arthropoda; class Insecta; order Coleoptera; family Lampyridae; genus Aquatica; species Aquatica leii. The sequence continues at coordinate 120,742,464 of CM069434.1, read as the reverse complement.
GTTTTACGAACCTTGCACGGCCAAACTCGCAATAGTCGGAGATGGGGAGGTCCACAATAAATATATATAACAGATGTTTCAGGGCGCCAGAGCTTATCCAAACTGATACTTCCGTTCGCTCACAACAGAATGGTTCAGAACTTGTAACAACTAGAAGATTTGTAATCCCTCTACTCAGCTGTTCGAGTAGCCCAAATTGGTTCGTAGGGAACAATAATCACAAGAGAAAGAATTAACAAATTTAATCTTTAATTAAATCTATATCACAAAAAAACGTGCATCGACTACTGTATATAGTGAAACCAAAACAGGTGGCTGATAATATAATTAATGTCGGCCCTGGGTATCCAACAATACTTCTGTATAACAAAGCAGATATGCAGTGACGTCTAACAGGTGGTTGATACCCCGTCGTGTCATCCACGTGTAGCAATATTTGCCCCGGAAAGGATTAGCAAGACCCCATTTCGTGGCATGGAAACCGCCTTCCGCCAGCGCACGTGTGCGGTAACGTGATGACTTAATTAGAAGTATTTTCCAATATCCTCTTATCGAGAACGTAAAATGTTCGAAGTGGAGGAAAGAAAAATGGCTGTTAAAATGAAGAAAGAATTACGAACGAATTTTTAATAAATGACGGCAATAGCTTACCCTGTAACGCTTCAAATATTCTAGATAATCAATCTAATTATAATTGGATTTCCATTTTTTCCGGATGGTATCGGATATACATAATATTCAACACGTACAGACCATTTTATGCCATTTACCGTATGACGATTTTCCGCCAAATGACAACCAACGAGAAAGCGATCGGTGGAGGGCGTCAAAACCCGAATCTAATTTCAAGTCGAAATACATAGGCGTACGTAAAGAAAATTTCGTCCGTAACAACTGAATTGAAATCCGCACAAAAGCGAAGACTGGATTATTAGCACAATACATCGATATCAAATCCAACTCGAAGCGTGAGCTTTATTTTTAGAAACTATGAAGAATATTAAACCGTAAATTACGAAATTAGAAAACCAAACTTTTCCACCACCACACTTAATTTTCACGGTTCCATTTAACTTCCGCGGTATTATATAACGGTAGGGTAAAAGCACCCCGAACACTTGACTACATCACGTTACCCGGTATTCTTAATTGCCACCAAAAAAATCTCCCTCAAAATCAATATTTTTCTCCTTATAACACCTCGTAATCCCACTTAATTCAATAAACTTGCGCCGTAAAATCTTTGTAAAAGATTGAACACTAAACAAAGTAAATTAACAAAGATGAAAAATATTGTCACCATATGCGTCACGTCACGTACGCACACGAAAAGAAAGAAAATGTTCTCACGAAAACTGCTTACTCTGTTAAATTATCAAATGCGCTCGAAAATGACTTTAAAATGAACAAAAGTAGATACTAAGAAATATTGATCAAATTACATTCCAGAAAGGAAATCATAAATTAGATAAAGTTGTTATTCCAATGAAATAACCATAATTAAAACGCTAAATCAAAATCAAGACCACTGACCTTTATGCGTTTAAAAAAAATAAACCAAAAATAATTGTGAAATAACTATTAAATACAAATCAACTTAATTAAACGAGTGAAACGTTTTCGACGCTTACACAGAACTACTCAATCGCTTAACAAAAAAAATAAATTAAGCCAAATAAATCTGAATACGGGGTCTTTCACAAAAGATTCACGACCAAATTTCAACGCCGGTTACATATTCAATTTTAGATGAACCAAATTACAGAAAAAGATTAATAGCGGAAATGATTTTCATAACAAAACATAGTAATAATGTAAATTTTAACTATGATACTCAAAACTTAAGCACTATTTATAAAAATTTTATCACTAAGTAAAGTAATGTAAGGTTTCCCCAGCTATGTCCGTAATATTTTATCTATTAACCTTGAATTGAATAATTTACAGTATGTTCCACGTTTCTTACTGTTGTGTTGTATTTGTTCTTGTGTTCAATATTCATGTGATTAATTGTCTTCACAGTGTAGGTCAAGACACACCATTTTTTTAGTCTAAAATATAAGTGTAATTCTTGTAGTACTAATTATTGATGACATATTTGAAATTACCTGCCATATAATAATTACAATTTTTTATAAAATAGAGGCATGAAGAAGTGCGCCTTCAGCTGCACAAAACGTCGCCTTACACATACACATAAAGTGTTTTGATACCCCTCCTCATAGAAGAACCTTAAAGAAATCGTGATAATTTATTACAAAATATTGTTGAGAACTGTACTATTGTAAAAATTGGTCAATCGCCAACCAGGTTAATAGCCCTTAATCAGACAAACTATGTTCTAATAACTGAAAGTGAAGTGTTGTTAAAATACCAGTACAAAACGAAGAAAACTGTTACGATGAATAAGAATTCGTTAATTAAACTACCTTAAACTTGTTCTATGGAATTTAAGCAACAATTGTTTGTTAATAGTAAAGAGGAGTTATACGAAGAAATGATTTTACCTGAAATTAGGCGATTAGAATTTAAAGAAATTAATACAATTAATCAACTTTTTGAGCTAACAAAAATTAATTTCGACGAAAACTTACAAAAACAAATCTTTGAAGATCGAGTAATGCACCTTCAAAAAATACCTCTTCATTACCAACTTACCATCACATTAAGACCAGAACGGGAAAGTATAAACTGCAAAGAGCCAGCCAAACCTTGTTAAGGGAGAGGATACACGAAACTAGACGTTAATTAGACCTAAAAACTACGGAGTTATTTTTAGTTTATTCACGACTAATCAACACAATAGATTCGACAATATGGGATTTGATTGACAAACTATCTACGGAACAAGCCGAAGAGATCGCCAAGAAAGTAAAGAAAATACAAATGGCGAAGTTCCAGAAGTTACAGGAAGTACAACATTCTTCACCGCCGCAACTAGAAACGGACAGGATCATTGTTAATATGTCTTCTATCACACTCAGTGGACCAGCAACGACCATTTTATCAAAAGGATTAAATCTTGCTATCACACCAAAATTTATACCAAAAAAAGAAATAGTGAGTTCATTGGAAAGCATACTCAGAACTTTGCCACAGCATATTCAAGCATAGGTGATGGTCAAAACAGCGGATATTCTGAAGAAATCTACAGCACCGAAACCCAACATCAATCGAGAAGAAAGAGATGCTCTAAAGGAACTAGGCCAACAAAGAAATCACTGTATTACCAGCTGATAAAAGAAATGCTTTTGTAATCATGAACACCAACGACTACATAGAAAAAAACGATATTTTGTTACAAGATTTGGCGTACAAACCATTGAAGAGGAACCCAATAAAACCTCTAGAGAGAAAAATTTAGGCGGCTGTAAAATCCGCAAGCACGATCTCGGAAGAAGAGACGACTAATTCCTCCAGACACCAGGATGCCGCACCTTTACGGCAAAAATTCACAAACCAGGGGTACCGCTTCGTCCAATTGTGAGTGCTACAGTTTCAGTTACTCATTCTCTAGCTAGATACTTATGTACGATTTTACAACCGCTTACAGGAAAAAGCATCCTTCACGTAAGGAATTCCTACCTCTTAGGCTCAAGGATTAAAGAAATTAAATTGGAATCAGAAGACTTTTTGTCAGTTTTGATGTGACATCTCTCTTCACAAAAGTGCCACTATAAACAGCACTAGAGATCATCAAGACTAAATTACGAAAAGCGGATTTGGATGAGGAGCTTAACGGACTAATTGAGCTATGCTTAAAGTCCACGTATTTCTCATTCAACAATATTGTATACGAAGAAATTGAAGGAGCAGCCATGGGATCATACCTTTCTCCAGTCATCGCCAATATATTTATGGAGGACTTTGAAAAAAAAGCATTAGAAACCGCTACTTTCAAACCAAAAATGCTGGCTACATTATGTGAACGATACATTTGTAATTTGGTCTAATGTAGCAGAAACACTACACAACTTTTTGGATCACATCAACCATTTAGATTTCAACATCAAATTCGATATGGAAAAGGAAACAAGCAGAAGCATTCCGTTCTTGGACGTACTGGTCACTGAAAAGATGGACAACAAATTGGGGCATCAAGTATATAGAAAACCGACACATACTGACAGATATCTCAACGCCGAATCACATCATCATCCAGCTCAGAAGTCTTTAATTCTAAAAACTTTAGTACACAAGGCCAAGGCGATCAGTGAATCGAACACGGTTAACACCGAGCTGGGTCACCTAACGAACGCCTTAATAAATAACGGTAATAGAAATGGAGACATACATCGAGCAATTAACAAACGCAGTAAGGAAAAAACAAAGAAAGAAGGTCCCGTAGCAACTTCCTTCCTTCCTTACATAAAAGGCTGCACGGATAAAATAACCAGGATACTACCTTCACTGCAACAAATAAAATTGCCGTCAATTTCTCAAAATCAAAGAAAACAAAAGCACCAATTGAGAAACCAGGAGTCTACCACATCCCTTGTTCATGTGGGCTGGCTTACATAGGACAAACGGAGCGCAACGTAGCTACTAAATTAAAAGAACGTAAGGCGGAACAAAGAAACATAACACAAGATCTGCTGTTGCGGAACATTTCTTAAACACCGGTCACACAATAAAATTTGAAGAGGCAACAATGTTGGCTAAATCCCAAAACTTCTGGCCCAGACTATACAAGGACGCCATCGAAATCCAGAAGTACGACAATTTCAATAGGGATAATGGAATCGATCTAGCGTCAATATGGAAAAACATGTTCCGGAAGACTAATGAATCGAAACAGTCACGAACGGCGTAATATAAAGGCTTGTTAGGATCCTATACCTTCAGTTTCAGTTTTTTCTGAAGAAGACAGCGACATCACTGTCGAAACGTCAAATATAAATTTTTAAAGTTTGTAAACTTTTTAAGTTTTATGAATTTTGTGAAAAGTGTAAATATGAATCGCGGTTCAAAACCCAAAAATATTTATTTGTTAAAAAATCATGGCCGCGAAAGCCTCAAAAATAATATTATCTATTATTTGTTTCTTATTTTAATAATTATTGTAACCATTATTTTTTTTTAATTAAGAATAAGCTTAGGTCAATGTTTGTATAAAGCCTGAGGACAGTCTTTCAACTCGGCAGGGTGGAGTTATATTACAAGAAATAGAAACAAGGGAAATGCTCATGTAACACCGCCGTATTATAGTATTAATTATTACGTTTAAGTTTGTTAACAACCGCCGCCGGCAATCGGCCGTTGAATAAATAAATAAAGTTAAATTGAAACTTAGTTTTCTTTTTAACAAAAAAATATTTCCAAAAGGAAATATAACTTACATGCCACGATATTAAAAATAATATAATATTTATATAGGTTGCCGTTCCACACCACATGAGGACATAAACGTTACTCTTCCTCTCTGCAGCCTGCTAAATATCAAGCTTGTTGCACTTCAATATTTTATAACTCTTATAATTTGGAAAATAATAAAAAATTGTGTTAATTTAATTGAAAATAATAATCTACCGTAGTTTTCAATTGATATGTTTAATTACTTTAAAAATATTGGTTCTACTAACAAAGTTATTATACTACATTACTGTTTTGCTTTATAATCCAAAAAATATTTGCATATACATTGTGCATCTTTTCTTTAATATTTGCGTAAAACAAACACCTTAAACTTTAAAATTTTAATATGTTTAATATATCTGTACCCCAGAACAAAACAGTATTAAGTCCACTTTTGTGCAAAAATATGTTTTTCGGTAACCATGCACTATATTAACTCCTCTTTTCATTGCAATATCGTATTAAGTCCAATTGTGATAAATGGCAGAGTTATCGTGGTTAAAATAGTATTAAGTCACACGGTCTTCCAAAGTAAGACAGTGTTAAATGATTCGAATTGTTTTATTCCAAAGAGTTAAATTATACAAATAAATCTCTTGTGCAAAAAAAATCTAAAAAATGTTTCCAATTTTTGTTTTTTAAAATTACTTATCGATTTAAATTAAACTTTTTTAAACTCAATTCAATAGAATAGTTCCAAATAAAATAGTAGCGAATTATTCCAAAAAATAATTAAATTCGGCCATTGAAATTTTTATTGCATGCAAAAATTAAAATCGAACTAGAAATTTGATATTAATTACAGATCAGGATTCGATTGTTGCAATAGAAGAAACAAGAGAAGAAGATTTGAATAATGATAAAGTAGATTCCATTTTTGCAGTAGAAGAAACAAGAGAAGGTTTGAATAATGATAAAGTAAAAGAGCCAGAACCTACAAATGTACCATATCTTAACGACTCAGATGACAGTATGAAAGATCCATCTTATCAGCAATCTGAAGATGAAGAATCTTCAGATAAAGAAAACATCGTTTCCAATAATGAGCATCCTATAGGGAAGTCAAGAAAAAGAAAAAGGCAAGAAAAATTTTGGAAACGCACCATTCAAAAGCGGCAGGTAGCCGCAGGAAATGAGCATGCTTCTAAAACCAAAACAATAGCAGCTAAAGTTGTCGGGTCACCATGCCAAAGAAACATGTCATTTAAGATGTTTTGAAAAAGTAACTGCAGAAAGTAGACAAGCAATACATTCTATGTTTTGGGATGTTGAAAAGGATATAAACCGCAAGCGACAATTCGTTGCCTCTAATGTAAAGGCAGTACCTATAGGTCGAAAGAGACCTACAACAGGAATTCGCGGAGATGCTAGAGAACATACAAGGCATTATTATTTTGAAGTAAACTGAACAATAACAACAGTATGTAAAGCATTCTTTTTTAATACGTTACACATTTTGCAAACATTTGTAACTACAGCTATGAAGAAGAAACAGGCCGGTGGTATTATTGCAATTGATGAAAGAGATCGTCATGTCAAAGTTCCAGAACTTGTTAGACAAAGTGTACGTGATCATATCATGAAGTTTCCGGCCGAAGAATCACATTACTCCAGAGAAAGATCGAAGAGAAAATATTTAGGAACTCATTTAAATTTGTCCAAAATGTATAATGTATACAAAAGCGAATGTGAAAAAAAAACTTATCAAAAAACATTATTGCAAAGAGGTGGTTGTACTGTGAAATATTTAACACAGAATTTAATCTTTCATTTAAACCTCCTGACAATGACACATGCGATAAATGTGACTTTTTCTTAATAAGCTTACGGGAGAGTCAAACTGCAGAGGGTAAAAAAGTAATGAATACAGATTTTAAAGAACACCTGTCTGAAGCATCTTAAAAATACAACCTTAAAAAAAAAGGACAAAGAAAACGTCTTACAAAATGCAGTTACTCAAATAATGATTTGCGTTGATTTGCAGAAGTGTCTTCCAACCCCTGTCTTAACTAATTCTCAAAGCTTTTGCTCATTAAAGCTGTGGACGTATAATTACACTTTATACAATGCTACAAACAAAAAGGTTACGTGCATGATGTGTGATGAACCCAAATCAGGTCGAGGCGCAAATGAAATGCCGTCCGGTATGCTTAAATGGGCTTTGGCTACTATTAAACCACAACATGAAGAAATATTTATTTGGTCTGACAATTGTCCCTCTCAGAATAGAAATATTGTTATGGTTATGGCATATTTCTGGATTTTAAAAATTTTCCCTACGTTAAAATGTATTAACCATAAATTTTTGCTTAGAGGACACACTCACCTCGAAGTTGACGCAAGTCATTCTCTTATCGAAAGAGAAAAAAAGAAGACTATGGGTTTCCAAATAATTACCCCATGGAATTGGCAACAACTAGCCAGGATGTGTAGCGCAAAGAATCGTTTTCAAGTAGAAAACTTGGAAGTAGAGGATTTTGAAGATTTTAAGTTATGGTACGGCGGTTCCACGTCGCCTTTCATTAATCGTAAAAGTACTGAATCTGGTAAACCTTTTGCTATTTTACAAATACTACATTTACAAGTAAGATCTGACGATAAAGGTCTATTGTATTATAAGACCGATTTTGACTGTCCAGAATTCCAAAAAGTAAATCTTAAGAGAACAGGAAGACGAATTGTTTTTCTGGAGGAATTTACCTCAATAAGGTGTGAACTAAACCCAATATCGACAGAAAAATTTAAGCACCTCCAAAAATTGCTTCGCTGGATACCAAAACAATTTCATGATTACTACAGAGATTTGGTACATCAAAACACCAAAGCAAGCCAAGGAGAAGAAGAAGCTGATTATGATTAATTTTAATTTATACCTGGAATAATTTCGATTTATTTTTATAGGTGCGTTAAATAAATTTTATTTTGTTTTCAATAGTACTTTTTTGTTTGTTTCTGTTATTTTATTGTGTTAAATTCTAATAACCGACGCATGCTGCTATATTAGATCCAAATCGGTTACTTCTTCCTAAAAATAAAACTATACTAATAGATATACAAAATAAAATTCTTGCTTTATCTATTCTTAGTGCATAAACTTCTATCAATTACTTTTTTAAAATATTAGACTTCAACTAAGAAGATTAGTTTTAGCTGTGATCATGTATTTTAATTGGTGTAGGAAGAATTTTTTTACAGCTAAATTATAAATAAAACAAGTTGAACGCTTTTACGTTTCGCCAACCAGTAGTCGTGTTAAATTATTAAATGTTAGTCCATATGTAATTGGTTTGTTTTATTATTTGACAAAAAAAATTTTTCTGCTATTTATTTATATTAATTTAAATGAAAAAGCCAATTAAAGTTGGCGAAACGTAAAAGCGTTCAACTTGTTTTATTTATAATTTAGCTGAAAAAAATTCTTCCTACACCAATTAAAATTAGACTTCAACGTTCAGAACGTTTTACTCCGATAGTAATTAACAGCAATAAACACGTTACATCGTTCTTGTCAATTTTTTATAGTCTTAAAAATGGGTTAACTAAATGTGAGCATTTAAATATATCTTAAATATAACACAGCCCAACACACATTTTGGTGCCAGGGTTTTTGTAACTGTTTTTAAGTAAGTTTTGGGTGCAGAATCCAATACTGTCTTTAGATTTGGTCTATCAGATCTAGTTTTTGAGATATTGTATTTTGACCTTTTTTTTTAGAAAGAAATAGTCTAGTTTTTTAACTTTTATACTTTTTTCGTTATTACTAATACTATCTACTTCAAGTGCTAGTAAAAAAACATATTGAAACGTCCGAGAAATTACTTGCAAATGCAAGAGCCTTCTAGAAGCTGTTATCTAGTTTCTAGAAGATATAGCGAAAAGTAAGGAACGCTCGAGAAGGATTCGCCGATGTCTATAAATACGTAAGAAAGAAATCGTAGGTCAGTTATTGCTGGAATGCGAATGTGTTAAGAAGATTATCAAGTGGAAATAAATCGTTAGCACGCGTCTGTCTACATAAATAAATCAAGAATAATCGTGAACGTGATATTTAGTGTAAACAAGTGTGATATCCGAGGACGTTATCTAATCTTAAGTGATTATTATATTAAGTGTTATACAACGGTTATACATAAATTATAGTGTAAGTGTTTTTATTATTAGATTTTATTAGTTCGGTTAATTTAAAAGTGTACATATTTCTAGATTAAGTAAACGTATTTTTAATCGTTTAAATAAATTAGTTTTTAATAATAAATACGGAACAATATAAAATCCAAAGTAATGTATTTATTTCACAAAATAAACAAATAAGTTTATAAATTATATTTACATATCGTTTAAAAATTTTCTTTTATATGACTTTCTAGCATGGTAGTTATTAGGACAGTCTTGCTGAAGGCTCTAGCAGTAGTCGGCCATCATGTGGGTACCCCATCTTCCTTGATATCGATCTTTCATAGTTTTCATGTCCTGATTGAATCTTTCCCCTTGTTCTTCACTCAAATCATCTAGGTTTTCAGGAAACCGATCTAAGTGGCTGTAGAGGTAGTGAACTTTTATGCTGATGTTGCAGCCGAGTATATTAAAGTTTGAAAGCATATTTTTCACTAATTCTATATAATTTTTTGCCTTATAATTTCTCAGAAAATTTTGTAGAACTTGAACAAATGAACACCAAGCGTTAGATTCAATATCATTTATTGATGCGGTAAATTGTAGATCTTTAATAAGCTGCCTTATCTGAGGGCAATCGATATTTCGGCTTTCAGTTTTTCCGTGCTATTCCCAGGAAATTTACGAATCAAGTGGCCAAAACAAAGTCCATCGCGATTTAAATCCTTCACAAATTGCTTCATAAGTCCCAACTTGATATGCAAGGGTGGAAATACGATTTTGTTTCTTGCAACCAAAGGTTCGTTGATTACAATTTGCTTTCCTTGAGTTATATTTCTTAAAGGCCAATTTCTGTTAACGCAGTGCTGATCCTTAGCTCTGCTGTCCTAAAGACATAAAAAACAAGGATATTTTGTATATCCACTTTCCTGCTCAAGGAGGAAGTTCACCATTTTTAGGTCGACACAAATCACCCACTGATGTTCTTCATACTTAATTTTTTTCAGGACTAGTGATATTGCCTCGTATTCCTCTTTCATGCTGGTAGAATGGCCAATGGGTATTGAGCCATATTTATTACCATTGTGTAAAAGCACACATTTCAAACTTCGTCTGAAACTGTCTATAAAAAGGCGCCATTCGTCTGATGTGTATTCCGACAAACCCATTTTTTTTAAGAGTCCTCTTATATCGTTACAGAATACCAGGTTATTTTTTCCAGAGTAAAAAGGCAGCAGATCCTTATCTCTTTTACGATAAAATGTAATATTGGTATCTGGCTGCAGTAGATTCTTCTCATTTAATCTGGAAGCGAGTAATTCAGAAGATTCCTTTGAAAGATTCAGGTCTCTAATGAGATCGTTCAGTTCTTGTTGATTGAAACGTTGCGGACTTAATAAATCTGCTTCAAAATCACTGTCGTTTTCTGATTCCATACACTGAATTTCATCAAACGTGGGTAGTTCTGCATCATCTTCCGGGAGCGAAGGCAGACTGCTGAATGATGGAATGGGTATTTCTTCACTATGCAGTACAGGCCTCTTTGCTGAATCTAAATCAGGATATGGCCATTTTTGTCTCTATTGTTCGAATTGATTTCTTTGATATTCACGTGACAAAAATAGCAGTCATCGTGATGGTTTCTTGGTTCTCTCCAAACCATTGGTACTCCAAACTTTAGACACTTTCTCTTTCCAACTGTCCACTGACGCAGATGTTCAATACTTGTTTTACATACGAAATTTTATTTTGTTGGGCTGTGATAATCGATGCTTAAGTAATAATGTGTTTTTTGTAATTTTAGAAAACTTACGTTATCTATTTATTTTTGTGTTCAAATTACAATTGCGTCAAAATTAATTATATTAAACTAGTGACAACAGTCATGATCACAATCACAACACAAAACACTCACATGATTTTTTAATAATTCTAGTAGTGGAAAAAATTGTATATAGACCACAGTTGAGAAAGTTATTATAAGCTAAGCGACAGATTATATCCCGAGACTTCTCAATTTTGGTACATATATATAATTATAACAATATTATAACGCAATGTATTTTAAAAATTCGAATATAATATAAAATATAAATGTGATGCAATAAACTTTTATAAGTGCCTATAATTTTTTTTATTATAAAAAAAATTTATTTAAGCCGTAGTTTTTACGTTATAAATTTTTTATTAAATAGTACTTAAAATTTATTGTTTTTAATGCAAATATAGGCCAATTTTATATTTTATGTTTATTAAAAACAAATTATTAAATTTTTCCATCTACTTAAAACGTGTAATCAATTTTTTGAAGAATTCAAAAGACAAAGCAATTTTGAATTTATAATTAGATGAGTACTTTTGTTTATCTTTATACTTTGCTCATATACAAGCTTAAAAAATTACATTAAGATCATTTGACTTTTAAAAATCTTTTAATGGAGCTTTTAAGGTAATTGATTTTCTCTTCGTGTTATTAAGTTTAATCTGCAAAGTAGTTTCTTAAATGTTTATGCGCCTTTCCTTAGAAATTTTAATAGCGCTTTCGAGTATAAGGCTTTTGTTCTAAAAAGACGCATCTTAGTGCTTGTATACCGTCTGAAGTAAATTATACGACGTTCTGGTGAAATTTTCGAGCACAGGTGTATCTTAAGATTTGAGACGCGCAGAATCCAATTGATTGCCCTATTCTGGGGTATGAAAGCAGCCTGGACCAAACCCCAGACATGAGCTTTTATATATCCGAAATGAAATAGAATTTTTCTACGGTAAATATTTAAAGAAGTCGTCGATAAAATAAATTGATGCTGAAATAAGTGCTAAGGTCTAAATGCTACTCTTAGTTCACGTGTTTTTTTAACGTTTATTTGGAAGTTTAATCCTTTTTTAACATACACAAAGTTTTTTATTATTTTTATTTTTTATCAAACATTAATACGTAATAATAATAAGATCTTGTCTTTATTGAACCATTACGTTGCGTATACTTTACTTAAACATTATTAAACTGAATACATATAACTCGTGTATAAAATCAAACATGATTGTTTCTTACAAGAATGTTTTTGCTTTATTAATTTGTTTTTTTTGTTGAAAAAATTTTGTTTATAGACTCTAAACTTAGACAGTGTTTTTAACTTTATCGTATTACTTTTAATCGATTTGTACGCTTGTGACATTGCACTAAAATTAGATTTGATAAGGGTATTTCTCCGAAAATAAGAAATTTTGGCAAACAGGTACTAAATAATAATTTTAAGTAGGTTGGTTATAATTTATTTTGGTATGACCGTATAGGAGACAAAAACCGGTATAATAAGTGGTTTTGCATAACAAAATTATAATGTTAACTAGTAAAATAATTAAGCTCAAACTATAAGATTTTTTGTGTACGAGTTAAATTAGAGATTTTAGTAGTGCCAATAAAACAACCCATTAAAGAAAATTTTCATTATTTCTTCATTTAACTTGTTACATTAATCAACAACAAAGTTTCAAAAGTGCTTTAATAGTATTAACGTAGAAATTTTTTATACTATACAGAAGTCATGATAGAATTAATTGATTTACGCTTTTTTATCGATAAAGCGCCGTTTTTTTTAAAGTTCGTTTAATGGCTGAAACAGTTGGAATCGCTGAGAGCAAATTCAAGACTGAAAGGTTTAACATTATTTCGCAGTTTTCTTATGTACAATTATACTTAGTATAAAGTACATAGCGTAATTAACACGACGCGTTTGGATTTTTTTATGCTTGAAGGCTGATAATTTTTGTTTGACTTGAACACTTTTTTCATAATTTCATTAAAAAAAATTAAAATACAAAACGATATAAATGTAATTACAGTAACATGAATACTGTAAAACTTATCACCAGAAAGAATTGTATGCGTTTCTGTATTTTAGACTTAAAAAAAGTGTTTTCATGCATAAAATTGAAATGGGCGATAGCTTTAATATTTATAAGCGTTTTCAAATACTATGCGAAAAGATTTTTTGAAAATAAAATATTTTTTATTCTCTCTAAGTAAGACGTTATCACGTGTTTTCGCACCACTTTTCTAAATTTTAATCCAATTTACAGTTTTTAGAAACAATTAAAAAATGTAAAAAACTTAATTTTTATTAAACAAAAAATCGTATATTGTAATAAAAATTTATAATAATGTTAATATTTTGTTTTATTTCTTTTTTTATTTTTAGTTAAATTGAATTTACAAATAATAGCTTTTTATTTACAGAAGCAATATATAAAAAACTTTATATATGACAACCAAAAACTTAGTTTAGAAAACAAACAGTCTAGTTGAGGTTTGCCACAATTCGTTGTGTTAAATATTTGCATTATTTTTGAGCTTGTTGTGCTAAAGATGTTTAATTATCATGGTACATAATAGAACTGTCGCGTCGCATTCAAGTAATATTCTAAGACTACTTATTCATTGTGCAGTTACATACAATACCATCAGCAAGGTTTTGTTGAATAACAATAAACATATAGTAGGTGGGGTTACATTTAATAATATTTAATTCAATTTAATTAACACTATCAAAAAATCGCAAAAAATTATTTAATTTGTTTTAATATTATTATTTCTAGAAAGTTAAAGTGACGTCCTGTTCTTACATCTTTTCGATGACATTTTATTTGTATACTGTTAAGTATGTTAATACCCTGGATGATATTTAATTAAACACCGGAAGGATATTTTACACGTTTATTAGCAATTCATACCGCATGAGTTCTGCGTTCCTCACTCACTACGTTGTGCAGCGTGGAACGTAGGAAAACCCCACAAAAATACATATCATTCCTCCCATACATGTTTCAAATACTGTCTGTAGGACGAAACCAGTCAGGCGGTTTTCTGTTTCTGATGGGTCTCGTCGCACAATCATGACTAGTGCTTGGAGCATCTGCAATGGTTTCAGCTTCCCAAATAAGTTTTTTAGAACTAACCTTCTCCGTTGCAGGTTCCCCAACCACCTCTAATCTATCGTCGTTATTAACAATAATGTCAGACGAGCAATGCTTTGAAACTTTAAAAGGGTAATTTTGACGTTATTAAACGAACAGAAACATTGTCGTCAGTTCCAATGCTTCGTAAGTATATGCATGCACCATAAACCATTTCGGAAGAATCTGAGAATCTATGCAATTCTATTCTTTTAAGTGCATCACATACTATACGACGTGGAATGGCGAGATCATTTAAAATATGTAATTGATGTACAAAATTGGACCACTCAGAAAATATGCTCATAGGAACAGACTCGTCCCAAGATATTTTTTCTAACCAAAGTTTTTTTTAAATTATTTTGCAGACCACAGTGCAAGGTCCAAGTAAACCTAGTGGGTCAAATATCTGGGCAGTAATTGAAAGAATTGACCGTTTGGTGACTGATTTGGGTGCTTCGTTTAAAGATATTTTAAATAATAACGAATCAGAACTTGCAGACCATGATATGCCGAGGGTTTTGCAGTTATCATTACCGATCTTTAATTCTGTGGGATGATCTTCTGATGAAGAAATATTATCTAATACACGTGTGTCATTCGAAATCCATTTTCTTAAAGGAAAACAGCCTTGGTTTAGAATTTCAACTATTTCAGCACAAAGAGTTATAGCCTCGTCAACACTATCAGCTCCAGTGAGCAAATCATCGACATAAAAGTCATTAATAATTAAGGAAGCTTTAGGAAATGTTTTAAAGTTATCTATCGCAAGCTGTTTCAAGCAACAAGTGGCTAAAAAGGACGCAGAAGAAGTTCCATATGTCACAGTATTTAGTTTATATATTAAAGGTTCAGAAGAATTTGACGGAGCCCAGAGGATACACTGCAACAATCTTTGCTCAGGAGAAACCATAACTTGCCGGTACATTTTAGTGATATCAGATGATATGACGATTTTGTGTTGTCGGAAACAACATAATATAGAAAAGATGCTGTCTTGTACGTTTGGACCAATTAATTGTATGTTATTTAAAGATTTTCCATTTGCCTCAACTGCAGATCCATCAAAAACTACTCGAAGCTTAGTAGTGGTGCTATTAGGTTTGTGAACTCCGTGATGGGGCAAATAGTACAAGGGTACTTCGGTTTCAGTTAACTTTGACATATGTCCAAGTGTTTCGTATTCCAGCATAAAACTGGAATACATATTA
The DNA here is from genome assembly GCA_035610365.1 of Aquatica leii. Taxonomy (NCBI): domain Eukaryota; kingdom Metazoa; phylum Arthropoda; class Insecta; order Coleoptera; family Lampyridae; genus Aquatica; species Aquatica leii. Next base: position 120,726,832 of record CM069434.1, on the reverse strand, counting down.
TGAAAATCAGGATCAACACTGAACTTTCTTTGAAGAGAACGGAAACGTTTGATGGCAATATGCTTGGAGTTTCCTAATTCATTAATAGAAGAACGCAGGGGAATTGATACTATAAATCTACCATCCTTATCTCGATTCATAGTAGTAGCGTAATGAGTTTCGCAAGCAATTTCATCAGGAGATAATTTCTTTATTTCCGTACATTCTTCGATTTCTCAAAATTTAGAAAGTGTGCTCTGAATGGCGTTAAGTGTTGAAACCGCTGATATTGAGTTTTTTAGAGGACTGGTAGCCATTGGACCAGAAACTACCCAGCCAAGTTTGGTTTTTTGTAGGATGGGGAGATTAGGGCCTAGTTTAATGTGCCCTATTGATATGAGTTGCCAAAAACATTCAGCTCCTAAGAGAATGTCTATTTTATGTGGTTTATTAAAGAGAGGGTCAGCTAATTCAATAGATGAAGGAATGTCCAACCGAGAAACATCAATAAAGGATTAAGGAACATGGCTACTAATTTCGGGTATTAATAAGCAAGATATAGTATCAGTGTAATTATTATTTTTTGATCGAAATTTGAAATTACATTTTGAATTTATTTTAGTATAAGTTTGACCGATACCTGATACTGAGAGAAACGTATTTTCAATGGGGAGGTTCAATTTTGAGCAAAGTTCCTTTGTTATAAAACTAGATTGTGAACCGCTGTCAAGTAGTACACGACAATCATGCACCTGATTATTTTTATCGAAGACTTCGAGTAATGCGGTGGAAAGACAAGTTTGGGAATGTATATGACTGGTCAAGGTGACGTGTTGTATTGGCTTCATTAACAGAGTTCAAGTCTTTAGAAAAATGAAGTAATGAATGATGACGCCCATTACACCTTCCACAAGAATGAGATCTACAATATCTCGTTGGGTGGCTACTTCTTAGACAATTGATACAAAGTTTAAGCTCTTTAGCGCGATCAAAACGTTTGGAAGGTTCAAGATTTTTAAATTCACTACATTCGTAAATTTTGTGGGAATCTTTACAGTGAATACAAATCTCGGCCGTGGACAAAAAGAATCGTGGGCCATTCAAAGTGTTATGTTTAGAAGTTGACGAAACTCCTACGCGAATCCTTTTTGAGTTGATCTTATCAAGAAAGTCTGCACGTTTTACTAAAAATTGTTTAAATGACGCGAGTGAAGGCAACTCATCGCACGTATTTGTTTCTTCCCATTTAGAAGCAGTTTCGTCATCTAATTTTTCACTTAAAAGATGTACTAAAAGAATATCCCACTCACTAGTTGCTAATTTTAGATTTTCAAGAGCTCGCAAGTTTTTAAAGGTACTGTCGGTTTTAATATGAGGTATGTTAAACAATGATTTAATATGATTTAATACGAGTGACTTACGATTATCAAACCTTTGGCAGATCATCTCCCAAGCCGTAGAAAAGTTTGCTTCACAGATCGGCAATGACTTAATTACCTGGGCAGCACCAGAAAGTGATGCATTTAGGTAGTAAAATTTCTGAATTTGCGTTAATGAATTATTTAAATTAATCATCGAATTAAAGGAATCTCGAAATTCCAACCAGTTTTCGAATTGACCAGAAAATTTTGGCAGAGATGGTTGGCAATTTAACACCTGCATTTTGATCATTTGCATTCGGAAGCATGGTAATATTTTTCGAGTCTAACTTGTTTTCATATTCTGATAATTAAGATTTGATTTTTCCAGAAATATTATAAAAATTATTTTCAAATTCTAATCCAAATAACTGACATTCCTCTGAATAATTTTCAGATTCTGCAATTTTTGATTGAAGGGTGCCATTAAAATTAGAAATACGAGTTAGCAATTCAAAGTGATAATCACAATTTTGCAAATAATCAGGGTCATTTTTGACGTAGTCAATGTAGTTAGAAACGCTATTTAAAAGTCCTTGCAGCATTCCTCGTTGATAAAGCAACGATTTTAATGCTTTCGGAATTTTGGGATCTTGGGTCATTTTGATAATGCGTATAAGATAGATTTGATAAGCTATAAGAGCATATATTGAATGTATTATATATATTATAAATTGTATTAATTGAATTAAATAATAATATGTACTATTTAATTGCTAATGTTAAAGGACAGGATTAAAGGAAAAATAAACTTACAGGAAGTCGCCTTGTGCGTCGAAATTGATTCATAATGTTCTTCACCCATAAAAAGTGGAACCATAAATTATTTAATCCGGCTCGAAGGACCAAATGTTGAGATTTTCTTGTTGAAATAAGTGGACTCTATTTCATAAGTTTTGATACATTTTTAATGTTGATTATAACATGGTTCGTTACATATCTGTTTCTAGATTTTTACTTTATGATTTTTAACTTAAACCCCCCTTTCTTTTAATCACCTTTTAAAACTCATAAGTCGCGCAATGTTGGTGGAGAAACTACAGGCGCATAAACTAAAATATATCACAAATAAACTAAACAAGTTCCTAGATCCATTCTGTTTTATAATTTTAGCCGGTACCTAACTCGGTTTAGAACGTCTATAATCGCGCACATACACATTTTCACCTTCATGAAACTTTACATTTCTTTTTGTCACTCTCGCACAATTCCTCGGTAGTCCCCTTCTGTAGGAACTTTCTTCCTCCTTACGCCAATACTGACTTTTCTTCTGTTCAGCTGGTAGTAAAAGATCAAACCGCATACTTAATTTTTTTTTTATTAACATCTCCACTGGAGTCACTCCCGTACTGGTGTGAATACTATTCCTATAGTGTAGTAGATATCTGTTTAATGCAGCAAAGATGTCCACCGATTTGTTTCCTTCAATCGCTCTGGATACGTGTGTTTTTACTGTACGCACCGCAACTTCCGCTAATCCATTCGTGGCTGGATGATATGGAGGTGGTGTTATGTGTGTGATTCCATTCATCCATAAAAAATGTTTGAAAGTTTCGGACACGAATGAACGTCCGTTGTCAGTTACGAAGATTTTAGGTAATCCCCATCGACTAAAAATTTCTCGTAACTTGTCTACCGTATTTTCTAAGGTAATATTCTTCATATAAATTACTTCCATCCACTTTGAGTACGAATCTATTACAATCATAAACATTTTATTATGTAATGGTCCAAAAAAATCTATATGTATTCGCTCCCAAGGTTGTTCAGTTTTAGACCATTCGATTACTTCAGTTGTTGGTGGGCTATTTCTGTGTTTTGAACAAGCTACACAACTTTTACAATATTCTTCAACATTTTTGTCGCACGAAGGCCACCAAACAAAAGATCTGGTTAAGGATTTACATTTAACTATACCCATGTGCGTTGAATGTATTTCCTTTAGAATTTCCTTTCTGCAACTGCCTGGAATGATTAATCTGTGTCCCCACATTAGCAGTTCATCTTCAATTGTAATTTGGTCTCTTCTAGTAAAATAAGGTTTCAGTTCATTTTTTTTACACTCATTTGGCCAAAATTGTATAGTTTTCGTAATAATTCATCGTTTTTGGTTTCGTTTTGAATCAATTCTTTGTTTAATCTCAAAACTTCTTGTTTTTCAAATAAATTCAAATACGTAAAATCTTCATCTTCTCTTATATCATTTTCTAAATTAATTTTAGTTTCATCAATGAGCCTTGACAAACAATCCGCCACATTCTTTGTTACATGCAAAAGTTGGAAACAATGTCACTGCCTGAAATGAGGTAACATAAACGATGTTGTGCCGCTGCTCAGTGGAGACGGGGTGGGTTATATTTTAAAATTCCGTGTTAACTTGGAAACGAGATTGACATAAAATCGAAATAAAAAGGTAAAAACTCAAAATCGGTTAGGGCGCCAATCAAGGACACGATGATTATAGCTTCTGGACCCCTGATAACCCAAAAGCTCATCTGATTGGTTACAACCCCTGGACTTACCTCGAGTTGTAACTTGCTAAACTCTGAAATGCACTTAAAAATTTACGTACGCGGCAGCTGAATGAATAAAAGCTCTTTACAGTTTAACAATTTAACATTTATTGACTGAATAATATTAAAAAAAATAAAAGAAATGAATATCAAACAAACTTGAATAAAAAAATACTAAACAAGACAAAAATTCACAAACTGAATATAAAAATTCAAATATATATATATATATATATATATAAAAAAAAATAATAAAAGCGTTAACTCGTTTTTCAATAAAACACAATAAATATAAAATTCAAGGCCTTGTCCGCATACTTAATCCGCAAACAACAAATCAAAAAAAAAATACAAAAGTCATAAAATATACGTCCGAAACTTTGCTTCGAACTAAACGTTCAAACAAATTATATGTTACATTATCTTTCATGCATGAATAAGGCTTACTTTTACATACACAAAACAAAATTAATTAATTAAAGCGAACTTCACGCAAACACCTTCAAGTGTTTCTTGAAATATTTAACGTTAGCCGTAATTCAGTCGGCTCAATTCAAAGCTTTTAAATCATATCAATCGCGGTTCACTTTACGGTAATAACAAATTCGATAAATACCTTTACTCAATTGTAAACTCCAGATGAACTGCTGGCCACAGCGGTTCCAGAAGCTTCGAATTTAGATCGACCCCGGGACGGTCTAGGTGTTTAGTAGTCGAATGCAAGCTCGGTGGGACCCCCAAACAATGGAATGCCGGCGGAAGATTTATTTCACTACTTAATTGAAATCCGCACAAAAGCGAAGATTGGATTTTCTAACACAAAACATCGAAAATAAATCCAATTCGAGTTTTATTATGGTTACCATGAAGTTCATTAAACCGTAAAATTACGAATTTGGAAAAAAAACCAATATTTCCCATCACACCACTCAATTTTCACGGCACCATTTATTTAACTTCCGCGGTATTGCATAACGATAGGGTAAAACACCCCGAACACTTGACTACATTCCGGTACCCGGTATTCTTACTTGCGACCAAAGATCTTCTCCAAAATCAAAATTTTACTCCTTATATCACCTCGTAATCCCACTTAAATCACAAACTTGCGCCGTAAAATCTTTGTAAAAGATGGAACACTAAACAAACTAAATTAAAAAAGATGAAAACTATAATTCCCACGTGCGTCTTGTCACGTAGGCACTCGAAAGAAAGAAAATTTTCTCACAGAAAACGCTTACTCCGTTAAATCATCAAATAGCTCGCAAATAAATTCAACATAAACAAAAGTATAGATACCAAGAAAAATTGATCAAATTACATTCCAAAAAGGAAGTCGTAAATTAGATAGAGTTGTTATTCTAATGAGATAACCAGAAGTAAAAACACTAAATCAAAATCAAAACCACGGAACTTTATGCATTTTAAAAAAAATTACCAGTAATAATTGTGAAATAACTATTAAATACAAATAAACTTAAATCAAACGTAATAAAATAACGAGTAAAACGTTTTCGATGCTAACGTCAAACTAATCAATCGTAAAAAAAACAGAAAACAGAAAATTCAGCCAGATGAATCTAATTACGGGGTCTTACATAAGAGATTCACGACTAAATTTCAACGCCGGTTACATCTTATCTGATTTAACGTACTAAATGTGGTAATTAAATGCTGATAGAAATAGCGCGTATCGCTGCAAACGACTCGCCGCCATTGTCGGAATTCTCTTTTTCGTCCCAAAAATCGATAAAAGAGGTTTGTGATCCGTCATCAATGTGAAATGACGTCCATATAGATACTGTGTAAATTTTTACACACCGAAAATGATACTATAGGCTTTTTTGTCAATTTGGGAATAAGCTCTTTGCGTTTTGGCCAACACCTTAGACGCAAAAGCTATAGGTCGTTCCTTTCCATTTTCATATTTATGTATTAAAATTGCACCGACTGCAGTTGATGAAGCATCCACTATCAATTTAATAGGAATCGTAAGATCGTATTCTGCTAACACGCTGGTAGAAGATATTTTCCTCTTTAATGACTCAAATCCTTTATCACAACTTTTATTCCAGTTCCAAGAATTTTCATTTTTCAAAAGGTTGTAAAGAGGTTCACACATAGTAGCAAAATTAGGTATAAACGAACGGTAATAATTGAACATTCCTAATACGGATTTCAATTCTGATTTATTTTTGGGAGGTACTGCTTCCAATAATGATTTTACTTTCTCGGTACATGGACGCAAACCTTCCTCGTCTATAATAAATCTAAGATAATTTACCGATTTTTGAAAAAAAAAGCATTTTTCTTTCTTAATTGTTAAGCCATATTTCTTTAGTTTCTTTAATACCAAATCCAATGTATGAAGATGCTCTTCTTTATTTCGTCCGGAAATTAAGATATCATCCAAGAAACACGTTACGCCTTTTAACCCAATTAAAACTTTCTCCATTATCAATTAAGATATTGATGGGACTGTTTTAATTCCATAGGGCATTCGGTTATACGCAAATAACCCTAAGTGTGTACTTATGGTGGTTAACGATTTGGATTGGTCGCTCAACAATACATGTTGATAAGCCGAACTTAAATCAATTTTCGTGAAATACTTCCCACCCGCTAATTTAGAGAACAAATCTTCGATACGAGGCAGAGGATAACTGATATTCTCTAAATACGGTGTTACAAGCTTTAGGTCTTACGAACCTTGCACGGCCAACTCACACAGTCTGAGATAGGGGAGGTTCAAAGAAATTATACTTAAGGGCGCCAGATCAAATCCAAATTAACACTTCTGCTTCGATCACGACAGACGGTCCAAACTTGTAACTAAATTTGAGGTTCGTAATTCTTGTTACGCTGATGTTCGAGTAGGCACCAATGGTTAATGGGTAACGACAATTAAAAGAGAAAGGTATGTTACCATAAAAGAAAGATTAACAAGTATAACAACTTTAATGTATTAACGTAGAAGATTAAGAAGAATATATGTAATTTCTCCACTCATCAATGCTCGAAATATTAACAATTATAATTAACAGGTATAAAAACTTTAATTTAACAACGTAGCAAACTAACCGAAATATGTTGAAGTTCTCAATTCATAAACATTAGACAAGCTAACAAGTATGATTAATAGGTGTAGAAACCTCGAAGTAACAACATAAAAGATTAACCGGAGTATTGTCTAACTTCTCGATTTATAAATGCCAGACATATCGGCAACACACAAGGCATATAGTTAAATCACATCGAGATAGCGAAGTAAATTTCGTAATAAATATAGTCTACTTTCAGCATGCGTTACACACTAAATGATATTTGAAATTACCTTATTGGTATGCAAACAATAAACGTAATTACAGACACCGACAGTAATCAAAGTTCCGTGAGTGACTTTTATGACAGCGAAAAAAATATAATTAAACTGACTTACCCAGAATACAGTGCTTGCTTGCGTGAAGAAAACGTTTTCCCACCGGCAGCCTAAAATAATTATTGAAAAACAATTCGTGTCACACAATAACTCACGAAAAAGGAAAATACAAAATCAGTAATAATAATTCATTAAATGCAATATAAGAACCCGTTGTATCAAATGCTGTAGGTTGTAATTACAAACAGGTGGTTGATAACACAATCGATTATTGTCCAAAAATCACCATCTCCGACGCATTGCTCGTCGAGACCTCGTTTTCGTTCAAGTCGTATGCCCTCCCAAAAGCTTATATGTTCGGTAGCGGTATTTATCAATCGTACTTATGCATCAGTATTCCTTATTGAAGCGAACAGGTGTTTGAAACGTGGTGGAACCGGCTATCACATTAATACAAAAATTACGAAGGAATCTTAATAGAATATAGACAAAATATCTTACCCTGTGCCGAACGAATTGTTATAAATTCGCAATCGCCTTATAAATTTGTATTCATCACAAGAGATGCCCTTAAAAATTTAGGAATCAGTTCAAGATTCTCGACACCGACCGGTTCAAGTAGTTGACAGCTTCAAAAATGGCCTCGCAGTCACCAACAAGGTCGGCAGAGGGCGTCAAAACCAGAAACTAATTTTTAATTCGATACAAAGAGTACTCCGTTGTGAAAATTTCGCACGTAACAACGGATTTAGTGTAATCTTGTAGTCGCCGCAAATTCGCACCGATCCGTTCGACTTCAGTACAGGAACAATGGGTGTTCCCCAATCACTCATTACTATAGGGGATAAAATTTTCAGCAACCAGCCTATTAATTTTGCTTTCCACTTTACCTTTCAAGGAAAATGATAGTGGTCGGGGTTTTAAAAATGTTGGTTCTGTGTCTATTTTTATTTTTAAATCGACCACTGCTTCCGTAAATGTCCTTAATTTGTCATTGAAGACTTGAGGATATTGATTAATAAGCTTGTCAACGTCACTCCCAAACATCTGTACGTTCTGTATTGCTTTTAAGATGTGCTGATTTTTGCTGAACCAATCACGACCCAAAATTGGCGGTCCCCCATATTTAATTACGAAAATATGGATTGGCTGCCTTCTATTTGAGCTTTCGATTGTCATTAAAACAACACCTAGTGGATTTATGATTTCACCACTCTAAGATTTTAGTTTAATGTCCGTTTTGTTTAAATGCGCGCCAGGGAACAGTTTATTAAATAAAAAAATATTCATCGCGGATACCGAAGAACCTGAGTCCAGCTCGAATTGCAGGTACACATGATTTAAACATACGTCTACTAAAATCGGTTCCTCATCACGTAATTTATCCTTTAAATTACTAATTGGCAACAATTGTTTGTTATCAATGTCTAAACTGTACAAAGTGTCCACAAAATGAGAGTTTATTGGTTTACGTTGAGCGTTATTACTACTGCAAACGCTTTGTAAATGTAATTTTTTTCCACATTTATAGCAATGATAGTTTTTGTAATAACAGTTTGTTGACACATGTTAGTTTTGTTCGCGCACGTGACATTTACCCTCTTTGCGAGAAGTATTAAAATATGACTTCTTACCTTTTTGTAGCTTGGTTTTCGTTTCTTTACCTACTTGGTGTACGTCCACAGGTTCCGATTTGATAGCTGCTACCGACGTTGATGGACATTCCAAACGCCTTTGGAAAAAATCTCCCTGATCGTCACCCTTACGACCTGATCGCGTCGCCTCCAATGTTTCATATGTTATAGCCTGCTTTTCCGCTTCTTGGAATGTAATGTTTTCGTCACTCAAAAATAATTTGTCTTTGATTTTACCATCATTATAACCGATAATGAATTTATCGAGCATGATATTATTCAAATTATTCCCGAAATTACAATGTGTGGCTAATCTACGGACTCGCGCCGCCCAATCGCTACATAATTCGTGTTTTTCTTTACGCGCACTATAAAATTGCTCTCTTTCAGCAAATATTGCACGTTTAGGATTAAAATGGTTATTAAATAGTTCAATTAATTCGTCGAACTCTTTTTCTTCCGGTTTTTCCGGCATACAAAGGTCCAATATTAATGAAAACGCGTTATCACTTAATGCGTTCAAAAATAAAGCACGCTGCTTACCCGGTGGTGTACATTAGGATCAAATTCATGTAAACTACCATGCACACTCGCGGATACATTGTTACCGTTATCGTTTCTAACTTGCACATATATGTCCGGATTTATATTTAATGCCATTTTAATTCGCACTATTTCACTATCGAACTATATCCTCATCGCCACTGTTAAGTATGTTAATACCCTGGATGATATTTAATTAAACACCGGAAGGATATTTTACACGTTTATTAGCAATTTATACCGCATGAGTTCTGCATTCCCCACTCACTGCGTTGCGCAGCGTGCAGCGTAGGAAAAACCCACAAAAATACATATCATATACAAATAATTTTGCAACTATAAGTTTCTTGGTGGTGCAAAAGTAATAAATTGTAACGTGCACTAGGGCGGAAGTGCTTCAATTACCTGCAAACTTAACAACAATAAAAGATTAACGCCAGCTCTGGTATCGGAGATTGGCGTGGGTAAAGCAACTAATACAAATCAAGGTTGTTTTTGATGTGCAGATTATAACTGCTTAAAAAGCGCCACAGCTGCTCGTTCATAGCTCTATACTAATAAAGGAATACAAGTAGAAACAAAAAATTAGTTTATTTTAACATAGACGTCTGTAAAATCATAGAGTTAACAAATATTTTGGGTGTTTCAATAAGAATGGCTGTCGGTTATATATCAGAAACCCTTTATAGTACAGATGCAAAAAAAAACATTTATAACAAAAGTGGTCTCGAGGAAAACCTAGAAATTATTTTTAAATTTGTATGTCTACCGCTAGAGGGCGTAATTGAATTAAAAAAAATATAAAAAACCAAATTTTACAAAATTAAACAAGTAAAAGGCATAACAAAAACAACGCATTCTTCAAAAAAATCTGTGCATATTTCATATTACAAGTTTTACAGCCGTATTCATAGTCGTTCGCCGGCGACTCGCTGGCGTTTCTCCGCTCGCCAGAAGGAAATTTCAATGCATAATCGTTCGCCAGCAACGACGCGCATGCGTTCTTCCACGAACTTCAGTGAAAACCGGGCAAGTCGCTGGCGAACGGTTGGAGGTAGTTGATACCATCTCCGGCAATTCTCTAGCATTTGGCAATTGCGAATTTTCGTTATTTTCAAAAATAAAATGGAACGTGAATTAAATATAATTTATAATTCAAACAGAGACATTTTTGATCTGCAAATTTACATACCTCGTCGGTATCAAATAAAGAAACCAGTATAAATGTTTTTCTTTATATTTTTATTTCATTTTTCTTATTTAAAAGCTGACATCTGACTATTAATTTAAATATTATAGGTATATTCGAGACATGGAAAACTCATTAGAAGTTTATAATGATCAATTTAAAAACGGTACAGATTTAGAAAAATTATAGTAGTTGATATATTACTACCAATAATAAAAGACCACAAACAAAATTACTAATAGAGGATTACCGGTTCTTGTATTAATTGCTATCTATCTGAATTTGAATAAAAATTTTTTTTTTCATCGTAAAAACACAATTAATATGTTTACTATCGTACATAGATAACCAGTTGCAAAAATTTGATATATTTAAACACGTGCATTTCATGTAAAGAAATGAAATGCGCATGATCAGTAAGACAAACTTTTGCCGGCGTGGCGAACCGCGGGAGAACGATTGTGCAACACAAATTATGTTTTAGCCGTTCGCCGGAGAAACCTCCAGCGAAACCGCCAGCAAATCATCTATGAATACGGCTGTTAGTCTACTCAAATAAGGGTTAGGTGAGAATGAGAATTTTGTTATGAAAAACTCTGGTTCTAGTTAACCGATTTTTGCAAACTTAGTCCTCTTGAAAACAGCTCTTTTCCACCAATATAACAGAAATAATTTTGACATAACTAAATAAGTAACGTGCACGCTACAGGGCGCTATTTAAATTTTATTTTAAATCTAGTTTTCTTTGAAAAATAAGAAATAGGAGTATGCATGTTTAATCGGGGATTATAAAAGTAGACCTAATTTTATGCATTTTTCTTTGAATATAGATTACCTACTATGGTTGTAGATACGGAACAGATTTTAACAATTTTGAACTTATTAAAATTGACTTTGTTCTATTAATAATAATTTCAATTATTTTTTCAATATTACTGTTAATGTTACTGGGAAACGGCGTTAAGGCAGGTAAAGTCTAAATATATAAAAAATAAGTAGTGGGTCATAGAAAAAAACAAATATTTGCCAAATGTTAATATATAATAAATTGAAACAACAATAAAAACAAACAGCACTATAAAATTTAAAAAAAAGCAACTAGTGTCAAGCTAAATGTTCAAATTGTCGCCCATCATTTTCGAAGAGTAGATTAAACAGCAGTATCAATTTCTGCTATTGAAATACTCTGAATGACATTTTGTATTCTCTCGATTATATTGTCTCGAGTAGTTGGCCTAGTTGCAAAAACAAGCTCTATAATCCGCCCTCAGAGATAAAAGTCTAAGTAAGTAACATGGCTGGCCAAAAAAATAACTTCCACGTTCTATCCATCTATCAGAGTATGTATTTTCTAAAAATTCTCTAACATCTCTGAAGTAATGCGCCGGCTTTGGAATATGCGCCGGACAACCATCGTCCTGGAACAACATGAACCTACGAATTGCTAGGGGCATGTCTTCTAGAAGAAGATGTTACGGTCGAGTTTCTTTATGCACGCCTATGTTGCTACGGACGAAATTTCCTTGGCGCACGCCTATGTATTTTCAACGTAAAAGTAGATTTGGGTTTACGCCCTCTAACGTTCGTTTCTCGGCGCGATTTATTTTATGGAAAGTCGTCACACGGGCATGGTATAAAATGGTCTGTACGCATGGGATAGCTATGTTATATCTTATCATCTAGAAAACTAATTCTAATTAGCAAAGGATCTGATTGCTTCAACGCGTTACAGGGTAAGCGATTGTCGTCTTTTAGTAACAATTTCGATCGTAATTCTGTTTTCCTTCTAACAGCCATTTTTACATTGCTTTCGTTAACATCTGGTACTTTATCGATAAATGGCTATCGTAAACGACTGCTAAATACGTGAACACGTTGCCGTACACGCGTACCAGCGTAAGGCGATTTCACGCTACGAAATTGGGGGTCTTGCGGAGTTTTCCCGGCCAAAGATTGCTACCGTATTCGATATCCATGTACGAGGGAATGAACCTTGACAAAGATTTAGATGGACGATACTAACTTCTTCTTCATACAGCTTATGGTTATAATTAATTAAATCAACGACAAGGGGTATAACAGCATCCGATTTTCGGGTTGTGTTATGTGTATACTTTTAAATTTAAGTAATGACTTTGTAGATTTGGATTTCGTGAGATATTAGGTTGACACGAATTGCGATTCAAATTGCTTACAGGGTTATGTGTCGGGGGAAGTACTTCCTTTGCACCTGCGAAAATTCCTGTATTGATGGTAAGTGCTTTTATATGTTTTTCTTTCGTTGTCAACGAGGTTACTCACGAAACTGTCACTAATAGTGTTTCCGTACTGATTACCGTAATTGTGGTACCATTTAATTAGTAAATTTGCTTATACTACGTATGCTGTATCCTACCCTTAATAATTGTGATAATTTAATGTTAAGACCATACTTGTCATCAGTGTTTCATTGTCAGTACTACCATATTACTAATTATGTAAACGATATTTACTACAAACTATTCTTCGCTATATATTTTTACTGTAGTTTACTTATGTACGGTGTGTTGCCTATGCTACTGGCACTTCTGTATTAAGAAGACTTATAGTCTGTGATAATCATCAGCGATTCTATATTAAAATTGTTATTGGGGTTAGTTATTTTTTTTATGACAACATACCTGTCTCCTTTGGCTATCGTTACCAACTAATTACTTTTGACTACTTGAACAGTTGAGTAGAGGAATTACGAACCTAACATCTTGTTACAAGTGCTACCATTCTGTTGTGAGCGGACAGACGTCGCTTTTGGGATAAGCTCTGGCGCCCTTAATTATATTTAATGTATCTATGAACCCCCTCTCTCTCCGACGCTTGGGAGTTGGCCGTGCAGGTTCGTAAAACCAGCAAAGCTTGTAACAAAGAAGCAATTCATCCCTTAAAAAAATTAGGTACCATTCCTCATTAAGTGAAGTATCGAAAATAAAGAGTCCAATTTGTTTGTTAATTATGTTGTGTTTTTCTCTTATTAAACGCTGTAACTTGAAGAAGTGAACACAATGGTCAACAACACATCGCTTCAAAAACATACAAATACTATTTATTGTCCTCTCTCTCCTACACTAGAAGGATTTACCACGTTTTCTGGATCACATCATTAGGTGTTGTAGTTTTTGCTAATTTATGTCATTATTATTATTTTTTTTCACAATTAATAATCATCTGGTCACTTAATCCGCAGTCTTTCTCTTTCCTTCAGGATCGGATGCCCTTCGATGGCTAATTTGACCATCCGGAGACGTGATGTAATTAGGAATGCGCCTAGAAATTTACATTTATTTATTTTTAGAATAACGATTTTTGGATTCATCGTTCGGAGACGTGGTGAACACTCGAGTGGTAGTCTCAGAAACTGAAGGCGTTTCGGGCAAAAAGTGTCTTGATTTAATGTCAGTTTTGGTTTTGATTTGGTGTATTCGTTTTCCTGTTTGTTTTGTGGGTTACATTTACATCACACAAGTTTGTGGATTTTTCTATGATGTTAAGAACACAAGTAGGGCTCTGGCTCTATTGTTCTAATTACAAATTTTCGGCCAACGCAACACACAGTATTTGCCGCCGACGCTCTACAGCAGATAAATAAGATTTAAGAAAATTAATTAATAAACCGAACGAATAACAGAAAAATAAACGTGGAAGAAATGATCTCCGAGTGTATAATTTTGTTTTGTTTTTAATTAACTTTTTTTAAATAAACAAACGTATACACAATCATAGCACATACGATCAACACAAAAGGATGATAAGTAAAAGGTTACTTACGGTTTACAATCTTTTGCTAATACTAGTAAAGGTGCAACCATCCTTAAAAACTGAGAGTAAATAAACAAGTAACACAAAACAAGAAACATAGCGTGCGCTTTATTTTCAATTTTTTAGATTTGTAGTTAATTTTAAATTTAGATATGCCGCGATAGAATTTTATAAACAAGATTCCATTATTGATGATTTTCTCAAAAGACAAATATTTGACTTACAAAGTAGTTAATACCACGTGTTCACCACGTAATTTAGTAAGTAGTAGTAAATGGCCAAATTTAGAAGGTTATAGATGCTAGAATCGAGTAAAGAAAATTAAACGTTGTAACCGTCGTTTGATTTTGTGCGTAAACTTTTGTAAAAGATCCGGTATTCGATTTTGTTTTATTCATTTCGTTTTCAGCAAGACCACTTGAGGAATTTTGCATTAATTCATTGAAATTATTTCACGTTTTAAAATTTATCTTAATTGTAATTTATTAAGTACATATTGAATTATTTAGATCGATTTTATTGTCATACGTTTTGAGTACATTTTATAATTTATTAATTCCGACAATTATTATTAATATTGAGCTTTAAAGATTAAGATTGTAACGGAATCTTCTGCTTTGGATATTTTTGTTTTTGTAATTGTATTTTTTTTTTCGTAAAAAAGACAGTCAACGAATCCGTGCTTTTGCGTTTTAATTAAATTTTTCATCTTTTTTTCACGAAAATTTACGTCATTCGTTGTAACGTTAAAGGTGGTACCAAAGTACCAAAAAAAGTTGATTATTG
This sequence comes from Aquatica leii, assembly GCA_035610365.1. Classification (NCBI taxonomy): domain Eukaryota; kingdom Metazoa; phylum Arthropoda; class Insecta; order Coleoptera; family Lampyridae; genus Aquatica; species Aquatica leii. The sequence goes on along the minus strand of CM069434.1, from coordinate 120,711,599 downwards.
TTTTTAGAAGTTAAGTTTCTCAAGTTTGAAGACTTTGGAAATACCTTTTTTAGGAATGTAGGTACGGTAGGTTTTAACCCTTAATACGTAGGTAGTGATGTACGTAGGGTTGTAAATAGTTGCAGTAAAATTTTAAGTGAATGGAATTTTCTTAATTCGTATGTTTTACGGTTTCAACGATTCATTGGTACCTGAGTATAATTAAAGCTTCATGAAATTTATTGTGTTAAGTGCCGACTTTGTGTCGTATTATTCCATTTTGCCTTGAAGTAGTTAAACATTTTCCGACGGACTATTGCAAATTTGTAACCACTCAAATTTTTGGGCAACATCTTCTAGAAGGCTTTATAACCAACCAAAAACCCATCTCTTTTAAACTTGAGTGTTTAAAAGCTTTAAATTTAAACAAAATAAAGTTTATGAATAATGTTTTTTGCATCATTATTAGGACCTCTAATTAACGATACTTACGATTTATTGGTCGTCTAAATTATTTTAAAACAAATTGTTATAGTTTTACATTTAAAAGAAAATAATAATATCGACGTCAAATCCGTCAAATTAAATCAGGACAGTAGTATTAAGATCTTTAACTTTATTGTTACGGAATGTTTATTTTGCAATGTATTTTATTTCTTATTTTATCCATTTTGCTGCGTACGAAACCTTGAAATTTTAATTTAACTTAACGGTACATAACCGATTTGTTACATTTGGTAAATTCAGTTTTAATCTATGTATTGTTTTCCTTTTAAATATCAGCAGCTAATTTCTATTCTGAGCTAATCCACCCTTTACCATTGAGCACCAGCACAACCTTTACGTTACTTTTATTTAGGCAATACGTACGTAACAATGTAACTGCAAAACGTAAATGTGCATCATCCCTCAGCGATTCTTCTTATAAACATCGATTTATTTTACATTCTATTTTTGCCATAGAACAATTCAATAACCGGAAAAAAAAAACTTCAATATTACCAACTGCATTGAAAATAAACGATGTCAAATATATACAAGGCGATTAGTAATAAAAGGTTTTTAACATAAAAAAATTGCAATAAGCAATAGAACTAAAACTAAACTAAAAGAGCATAAACATCAAATTTAATACAACAAACAAAATAAATTAAAAAAAAAATTATATACATAAAATAAAATTTTTTTCTCCTACCAAAATCTGAAACCATTCTGTTTTGTTTTGTATTATTTGTCTAGTTTCTTTTTATGTTTTGTATGTGAAATTTTCTTGATTGATTGGCTTCAATTTGCTGGTCGTTTTCTTCTTTTTGGTGTTATTTTAGCTCCCACATTTGTTTTACTTTTTTGTTTGTTTAAGAATGTTTTTTTGTTCATAAAATTACTAAATGACATATGGAACAAGTTAACGCAACTTATATTTTTACTATTTATTTTTGTTTTGCATTGACTTTTTTTTGTATCTCTTAAATATTTAATCTCTTAAATTTGTTCAATTTTGTCTTTGTGTGTGTCTATTTTCACAATTTCTTTATGTTTAGTTATAGCCATTATTTTGTTTTGTGTAGTCTGTTTTTATATTATGTTCACTAAAACACAAAATCATATCTTCGATTGTTTTCAAGTTTTGAGGCGGTAAGTCGTCAACACGCGCACACTCTGTCTTTTATTGGTGGTAAACTTTTTTCAATACACTTTATTTGTTCCGACGTAGTTTTTATTCTTCGTATACAAATTTTTCTTGAAATTTATAAAATTCTTTTTTTTTCCACGTTTTTAAAGATATGATCTTAGGTACTACGTTTTTTGCCATTTTGACTTAAGTAAGCGTGCATAAAGTCTTCTCCTAGAAGATTTTTTGTAAAGACTTCTGCATTTCGTCTTCGTCTGTTTGGGTAATTTTTTACAATTTATTTGTCTTTACAAGATGTCATAGGGAAACCCTACTCACGTGCAGTAATTAGTTCATTTGTGAAAAAAAGTTTCCTCCTCTTTATAATACTGTACTTTTCCTTTGCTTTTCGTAAACTTAATTTTCCGCTTCTAACATCTTCCAACGCTTTATTTAAAGTTTCTATTATATACGATGCATATCTGCGTGTCGTAATAGTATATTAAAACACAAGTTACAGAATGAACGCGCTTCAATCACGAGACCGAGTTTCACACACGAGCCGCGTAGCGGCGAGTTTATGAAGCGGTAGAGTGATTGAAACGTATTCTATGACGTGTGTTTTATACTATTTTCTCTGTTTTGATACAATAATTAATATTTTTCGTATACTTTTAATTTTAAAACAACATTGAGAAACTTTAATATTTGATTGAATTGGCAACACTTACACTTTGACATATTGAAATTTATGTGTTAACCTAAAATCTCATACGAAATTATCTCTTTATACCTTTATAAGTAAATGACTTAATGAATTAATAAAACGTTATTTTATCTTGGCATCAAAATTTGAATTTCAATTGTTAAATTCCAATAATTTTGATTTCTTTTTCGTGTAACGTCATCTTACGATGCAGAGATACCAACTTTGAAAAAATTAACATTACTAAAATTCGTGTAAGAATTTGCTTATTCTTACACGGATTTTAGTGTAAGAATCGCTAATTCTCATCTCGAAATAGAGAAAAACTTTTTTGCATTTTCTTGGCGTTTTACATGTGTCTCAAGTCACCGCATCCTATAACAAATCATGAAAATCAAACGTGTATAACCGTAGCTAATATCAAAGTTTAGGGACCACCAAAAACACCAAGTTGTTTTGTTTTAATTTAAGCCGGTATTGAGGCACGTGTTTTTGTTTTGTGGCGCTAAAAAAGTAAGAATCGCAACAACCAAGAACAAATGAACGGTTTACGAGAGTGGGTCTAAATTTTCGACATGTTAAGAAAATAATGCGTCAAAACGTATTAAGTCACCCTAATTTACGGTAATAGTCAAATCCGTTGATAGCAACAATAAATTGTAATAATTAACAATGATATAAATGGCACTGTTTTAGTATTTGGAAACAGAATGGTAAATCGAAAGTTTTTGATCGGATTTTTTAATTTGCGCACGAATCATAAATAGTCTGAACATTTATTAAAACAGATTTTTCTAATTTCTAATCAAAGTTAAGAATGGTTGATGCAACCGGGTTTAACTATTTTCTTTTGTGTGGCTGTTTTTCTTTGCTTTAAGTCTTCAATTTTCAAAAATTATTGTTTATAAATATATTGTACTGACAGTATATTAACTTCAAAACGCCAAATCCTATTATTTTTTTTATTATTGTTCAATTTTGATCGCAATGTACTTGAACAGTTTATATAAAATTTTTTTTAAATATTTTTTTATTAATCATCTGTATATTTCTTAGTTTATTTTTGATAGTGTTTTTCAATAAGTTAAAACCAAAAATCGTCAAAAATATTTGTATATTTTAAGTAAAAGTTTAAATAAAACTTAAAAATATTTATATTTTGATAATAACAAACGTCTTTTATAAAATTTTAGTTAAACAAAATGCAATTTTTAAACACCATGCTGCTACCGTACTAATTTGCGCTATCTTAATATTTAAGACGCGTTATAGAAAATACGTTTTTAAATATACCATTCCTAATAAAATTTTTATAAAACTTTTACGTAATCATTTCTTTCGCATTATGGACGGATTTGATTATTTCGATATTAATGTGAACTGAAGATTGCAATTTTGATTCAACCAATAAATTTTTCATAGATAATCCATATGAATTTATAGAGGATGAAATATTGGTTTTTATAATCAAATTAGTAACGTACGCACAATTTTTATCCCAAGTAAAATATTTATTAGTTTAATGGTATTATCACGAAGATAATATTTTATTCATTGATTTTTAAATGCCCGAATTAAAATTGCAGATAATACCATGTTTAGGAATATTAATTTACAAGCAAATGATTTTTACTTAATTCTTTAGAAAATGTTTATATAAGTTTATAATTTGAAAGAAAGCATGGCGTTTTATAAAAATATGACATTTTAAAAGGAAAATAAAATTAAAATAACATACCTACTAAGTTTTCACATTTTCTTATCTCAGACACCGCAGACATGGCACGTCAATTATATTGTAAAGTAAGCTAAAAAGACTTACGAAACAAAGAAAAGAAAATAATTGTCACGTGAAACGGGTGATTTCAAAGAGATTATCAGAGTAAACAATAAAATAAAACAAATATTAAACTTAATTCTAGATAATCGCAAAAGATATACAAAAACCAACACTTCCTAAATGTATTAATTATCGTATTCAATTACTAAAATATTTCATTTAATTTAGTTGAAACTGCTTTAATCAAATTTTATATTATTATACACATTGCGGTTAAACAAAGTTTAAAGTAAATTTTATTGAATGACAATTGTTGGTTGAGAAATTTTAATAATGTTGTAGAGTGCTAAAAATACGTGTATGAAACAGTATGATTTAAAATAAATTATATGACCGAATACAGTATAAAAAGCATTAGAATCTGCAGAGCTGCTTTGCGTGTATACCTTTGTAATGTAATATTGACAGAAACAAGAATCTCCTCTTTTCTTAGATAAAAAACTATCTTGCTAACAAGGCCCTTGTTAAAACTAGAACCTTTGATAGAATACTGCCTGATAAAATATAGAGATATTATACATTTGCAATGTTTAAATAACAATTATTAAGAAAATTGTGTTATTAACATTACAAAAATTTTGTGCTTAATGTTAAAAACATATTAAAAATGAAATGAACAATTTTATGTGTAACTTGCGAACGTACTTATTAATTAGCATAGTATGTACTTTAAATTGAATTTTATTCAACCTAACTGGCTACAATATTTTAGCTTTTTTCCGCATTTTAAATATTTTGTTTAATACTTTAATCGACTACAGTCAAATAAGTACAATTAAAAAAACAAAAGCGAATCAAATAAGCATTTATTATAAGTAAAACTTAAAACTTATTTTATTTTTACCAACTAAGGTGCGATTATAAAAATAGCGAAAAATATATATATATATTAACATTTTATTAAAATAATATCATCATGAAGTCATATATCTATACACTCAAAAAAAAATGTAAAAACCATGGTCTAATTTAGTCAAAAAGCTCTAAAACTAAATTACAACGTAACGACTAGCTTAAAAACTTTTTTATACATACCCGCATAATGAATAGGATTTTAACTATATCATTTCCTCAATGAAACGGAATTTTCCTATTACGACAAATGCGATAAGTTCTCTTATAATTGCGAAGAATCTTCTTTACGATGAATACAGAAATTGTTACAACGAAAACCAAGTAATAACATTAATTACACTGGTCTGCATGAAAATCGGCCCTGATACCATTCTTGACGATTCTTATATAAAATGATCTCCTGAATCCAAAAATGAGCTCCGTTTATACCCATCACCCACCTATTTTAGGGGGACACCGTTTTTATTCTATTTTTTGCATTTTTTTTAGAATTTTATCTTATAGCCGTTAAACATCCCAAAGCAGGTAATAAAATTTATACCAAAGTTTATGGCAAAAGTTTTGCTATAAAATGTATATAGAAACAACAATAAAATACAAATATATAAGAACCGTAAAAAATTATCAACAAACAGTTAGGAAGATTCACTGCACGACGCTGGCGATCTCAATACCACATGCAGCTTTGAACAGGAATTTTCGACAGGCTTGAACTTGCATTACTCTTCTCATTATAGTATATTACATTGTTTGCTTAACTGCTTCGATCAGTACATCCATAGCTGTTGCAGAGTTAACTTGTCAACGTTTTAAACGTGCTGGATTTTGTGTTCATTTTTGTTCATTTGTGTAAAAAAGTAAAACTACTTTTACTCCGGATTTTTTCAAGTGACTAAGTCTGATTTGTGGTTAATGTCGGGCGTTGAATTACTGTTTAATTATGCCACGCGAGTGTAAAAATCATCCCGATAGACTCTGCTATGTCTGCGGGGAATTAACTTTAAAAGCGCAACGAAAACCCCTTTCTCCGCTTGTTAAAACGGCTTATAAATTGTACTTTGATTGTCAAGTTGGCGACCAGGACAAGCCTTGGGCTCCATCAGTTTACTGTACGATTTGTTACAGTAGTTTGACCAAATGGCTCAAAGGTACCCGTAAATCAATGCCATTTGCTGTGCCCATGGTTTGGCGTGAACCTCGCTGTCATCTTACAGATTGTTACTTTTGTATGACTTCCACCGTCGGGTTTTCGAGCAAAAGTAAGCATAAAATTCAGTATCCCAATATTCCGTCAGCTCTAAGATCTGTTCCTCATAACGATACTTTGCCAATCCCAGAGCCTCCAAACACTTATTCTCTAGAGCCGGAAATTGATTTAAAAGACTCTGAGCCACAACCTGGGGCTTCGAATGATACGGTTAATGATGATGAAGAGTATTCCGCAGATTTAGTTTCTCGGCAACCTCACCTTCTCACTCAATCGGAATTAAATGATCTTGTCAGGGATTTGCAGTTACCCAAGGCTAAATCTCAGCTCCTAGGATTGCGACAGTGAAATCTCTTAGAAAAGGGAGTAAAAATATCTTCTTACAGGACCAGATAAGCAACCCTAAAATGTCTTTTCTCAGAAGATAAAGGTTTAGTGTTCTGCCCTAATGCAAATTTATTGATGACAGAGCTACAGATGCCATGTGACTCAGACAAATGGAGACTGTTTATAGACTCATCAAAAACAAGCTTAAAAGTTGGCCTGTTGGTAAATGGGAATGACTTCCCATCAGTTTCAGTTGCATACTCTGTTGATATGAAGGAAACGTACGAAAACATCTTCAGAATCTTTGATAAAATTAGTTATCATGATTATAAGTGAAAACTTTGCGCTGACTTAAAAGTTGTTGCTCTACTCACGGGCCCGCAATTAGGATTCACAAAATATTGCTGCTTCCTTTGTGAATGGGATAGCAAAGCCCGAGATAAACATTACATCGTACGGGACTGGCTTCTGCGAGAAAATCTTATTTCTGGTCAGAAAAATGTCGCCCACAATACTTTGGTTCCGAAGGAAAATATTTACTTACCACCTTTACACATCAAACTCGGATTGATCAAGCAGTTTGTGAAAGCAGTGGACAAGACAGGTGGCGCATATCAATTTTTGAAAACTAAACTTCCTCGTCTTAGCGAAACTAAAATCAAAGAAGGCGTTTTTGTTGGTCATCAGATTAGACAATTCTTCCAAGAATTGACGTTTATTGAACACCTAAATCGAAAAGAAAAACGAGCTTGGCTTGCATTTCAAAACGTTTGTAAGAACTTCCTGGGTAACCACAAAAGTGAAGATTATGTCGCTCACGTCGAGGAACTGCTTTTAGCGTACAAGGACATAGGATGTAACATGTCTCTTAGAGTTTACTTCCTTCACTCGCATCTGGACTTTTTCCCTGAAAATTTAGGAGCAGTCTCGGATGAACACGGGGAACGGTTCCATCAAGACATCGCTAAGCTGGAGAAGAGATTTTCAGGGAAGTGGAATGCAAGCATGTTGGCGGAGTACTGCTGTACCTCAAGGTATAAAAGGAAAGCAAGCACCAAGTAACGATGAATATCTTTTTATTTATTACTGTTTATAGCTAAAATAGTTCTTTCTCCCATTTAAATTAAATTCATGTCCATATATTTATTATTATAATAATTATTATAATTAATTTATCGAAAAGTGGTAAAATTAGAGATTTGGGGCTCCCTCGAAAATGGTGGGTAATGGAAGAAAACGGAAGACATATTTGGATTCAGGACGTCATTTTACATAAGAATCACCCGGAATAGTGTCAGGGCGCCATAAAAAATATTTTTTTGCAGACCAGTGTTATCAGAACAAAATGCAGAACTATGTACAATATGGCAAAAAGCTATAACCATATTCAATTAATGGTCGTGTGCGTTAACCATAAATTTAATACGATAATCGTATGTGTTATTATACCAATTACTAAAACATAAATACGGGAAATACATGCATGGCAGTGATCTTGATGACGTTAGATAAATTCAAAACTTCTATTAATATTCATAAACTCACCAGGAATTAGTTTAAATTTGCACATTGCCTTTACAAAGTGGAAATGTCTGCGCTTCTCCTCTACCTGAGCACTTCTCGCCTACCTGAGGACGTCTTGCGTAACACGTATGAAGAATGCATTTTACTTTATACAAAACTACACCGGTACTACGAAATTTTCTAAAACGTTTAATAACTCACGGATTACACTTGTTTAGTAAGCAATAGATAAGTCACATTCATTTTTAAATTCTAATTTTTTTAGGTCATATGTTTGTGGCTTTGCCATTTAAAGAAATTATTCCTTTTTAATTTAGAGACAAACCGTAAGCTGTAGGATCCGTTGTAATAAACTGGAGAATGGCTACTAACCGACTAGGTGCATCACGCTTTAAACTAAAGAAAATGTGTTTTACGGTGTAGTAGAAAAACGATAATGCGTTGATTCCATGATTGAGGAAAACATTGACGTCAACTCGACAGGAAAATCTTGATATCACCGAAAGATGCTGCAATAAAGTTGCAATTTTATAAAAAAAATTGAATATGTATTGGTCAAACGTTATATTTTCGAATAAAAAAACTTACTCGTCATTGCAGGACTCTCACATGCAATTATGGAAACAAAACAGAATCAGATACAATTTAAATAATGTACTTCCAAAAAAAAAAACAAATAAACGCATGAATGCTGGTTTTTAAGGGTGGATGTGTAAGAGCTGTCCAGGCAAAATTGTACTAGTAACACCACTAAGATTTATCGCAATTTCCTACATTGCAATTCTAAAAAACCTAATGTAACTTACTGCTTGTGCTCTGTATCCCAAAGATGAGATGGAAAAATGTGTTTTTGTGCGAGATAATTGCACAGTCTATACAGCACATATAGTGCAAAATTGGTTTAAATATTATACGGAAGTACAAGTTTTACCATAACCTACCAAATCAACTGTCCTCAATCTCATTAAAAACTTGTGGGTCGCTTCTATAAAAAAATGGGAAGAATTTAATACAAGTGAAGTTAGAGAAAGAAATGTTAAGAAATTAACGCAACACGTGACTAAAACCTGACCCTTAGGGAACACCCAAATTACGGAAACATCACAATAGTATGCGACAGAAGTTACAAAGTTGTATTGATAGTAATAGATATTATACAGCATATTAAATGTTAAAGTATTAGCTTGTTGTTGTTCCATATGTTTGACTGCTGGACTAATTAACATTGCTAAATTAAGTTGTTCATATTCGTGTACTTTAGTTTTTGATACTTTTTATGGTCATTGGTTTATTAAAAGTTAATATCCTTAAAGGAAACGTGGAAAACGAAAAACAAAAAAAATATGTATTTTTTTTTATTTAAAAAATATTTGCTCAATGATAATTTATTCAAGATTAGCACTTTTCCGGAAATTACCTGTTAACTATGTATATTGAAATGTAAATAAGTTTATTGTTTTTTATACGTCACTAAGTATCCAAATAAACCAGTAATACTTACGTATTAATGTAGATATTTTTTTGTAATTACTTAAATATAAGGATTATTTATATATTTAATTGTAAACAAACTTAAAAATAAATTTTCACTGTTTTTTAATTAATTGCACAAATTTCAATGTAGTGTTATTTACTATATATTTTTATTGGTTTTTAATCACATATGGAGACAGTAATAAATGATATATCCCTATTACGAAACCTATATACGTATATAATTAAACTAAATGAGTTTTGATTTTTTATTACGTGGAAAGTACATAACAGATTGTAGTTTCTATCTGTACGTATACCTGCTCATGACTGTACTTTCAATTAAGCAAATTTAGCAAACTTTTGCAGTATATTTTGCTGTTAAATGCTTAATGATTTTTACTACTGGAGTACATTACCTGTTGTGCTGTACTGTACCCGTAGTGCAATCAAATATTTTTTCTATTCTTTTACTAGTAAATCGCATATTTTATATTATTTGGCCGGATCTGTCGTCAATTAAAACGCTAACGCGTTTTAGATGGCAACAAAATCCGCCGTGTGAAAAATGAATCTGGACGGCTTCTTGTCTGAGGTCGTGGAAGATTCTGACCCAGGCGAGGATATTCGGGATGAGGGAGTAGGCGTTACGCCCTTTACGGAAAGTGTCCCACAGCCGTTGCCATTCACTAAAGATCAAGACTTTTAACTGAGGTTTTGCCGCTGAAAGAAACGGAAAATGATCAACGTGCTAGTCAAGTAAGTTGAATGAGCTAGTCTTGCGTAGAACTTTAGTGCAGTAAATTTCCTGAAAAAAGAGATGTAAGGAAGGATGCTTGGATATAACACATAGAGTATCTACAGGAACGGTGTAATAAGCCCCGAGGATAGTTCTAAGAAATAAAAATTGGAGCGAGGCTAGTTTCTTAACCATATGAAAGTGTCAAAGTCTGTGGTACCAGATGTCTAAGCTATAAACGAGCATAGAAATTACTACGTTGTCGACGATATTCGCAAGATATGACCACTATTGAAAAAAAAGCCGAGTAATACCGCATAGATGCAAGCTTGTACCCTGAACCTGAACTAAACTGGGTCAGCAGTATGTCAATGTTATAGTCGAAGGAGAAAGTTATTGCTTCGAAGGTCGCAACACGTTAGTTGTAAAGATACACTTGCGCGAATCTCAAAGCTAATTGAGTGTTTTCAAAGTCTATAATCGGTGTTTGATATTTTGACGTTGAGCCTTTTCAGGTACGCTAGGTCGCTTTATGCTTGACGACATCTTGTTTATGGCCAAAGTAAGTGCAGTTTGCGCATGACAGGTCAGAATCCAAGTTATGGCATATTTTGGCCTCGTGCTTCCCAGCACACTGACCGCACTACAGACGGAGGAGTGATGTTCATATTTCTAACTGTTGAAACAGTGTGTAGCTGAGATATGGTCATATACCCGGCACGCATTCCAGGCGACTTACAAACGAAAGAGACACTATCCCCGTAAAAAAACAAGCTGCAGATATTAAATCCAAGCTTTGTTTTTAAAATGTTTCGTCGAGTTTGTCTTCCAATGTAAAGTTTACACTTTTTCCATGTAGTGTCGTCTTTACCTAACAGTTCAGTTTCGTAGCTGCTTCTAACACCATCTTCTTCCTCTTTCGAATATTTATTTGTAAAAGCATTCTTTAATTTATGTTTATTATTAGTGTGTTTATTAGTTATTTAGGGTGTACTCGCTGCGTAAAATTAAATTATTTACAAAATGATTTTTTGCTTTTCTATATTTAGAAAACATGATGGAAAAATATAAAATAAGCGCTTACCTGATTATACAATTACGTTGCACTAAAACTTGATATTAAAATTTAAACTTCGCAAACTGCAAACACAAAATCCAAATGCATATTAGTAAAAAAAACTTTCCTTCTTGTTCTAAAAGCAGGTAAATAATATACTTTTTCAATGTTGCAAAGAATTGTTTAAAATTTACTAAAAGGTACTTTGTGTAAACCCGCTTAGAATGCCACAATTATATATAAAAAAGTAGAGTCTATTATAGACAGTCAAGTCTCACACAGGAGCTATTTAGCCTGCGACAATTATATTTGAAAAAGATGAACTTTAAAATCATAAATACCTACCAGCATTAGTAGTAATTTTATAGCAAAATTACAATACCTTGTCTAAAATTTCTTTGCAGCAAATGTAGTTTATTATTGTAAATTTTGTTTCTATTCAATTTAGACGCAGATGTCTCGATTTCATATGCTCCTTGTAAAATTTTTTTATAACTAAATTGCGTTTCTTATACAATTTTTAACAGATTACATACTATAATTTTTGGATTATTTTTTATTAAAATATACGCACATATAAATAATTTTTAAAATAAGCATAAAAAAGTTAGATACTGATTAAACATAAATATTAGCTTTATATATAATTGCAAAATATATTTTGTCAGTCAAACCTTGAAAAACATATGTGACTTTAGAATGCACGAATGATATTGTTGGTACATATTTTTATAACAGTGTTTTTATCTAGTTTTACAATTTTTTAACAAATAAATATTTTCGGGTTTTGAACCGCGTTCCATATTTACAGTTTTTACGGAATTCATAAAACTGAAGAAGATAGCGACATGACTGTCGAAACGTTAAATTTTTCAAAGCTTGTAAGCTTTCTAAGTTTTATGAATTTCGTGAAAAGTGTAAATATAGAGCGCGGTTTAAAACCCGAAAATATTTATTTGTTAAAAAAATCAAGGCCGCGAAAGCATCAAAAAAACAATATTTAGAACACATTTTCTACATCTTGCAATAAGTATTTAGAATTAAAACATTTACCTGATGTCATATAAACCTTGAAAAAATTTGTAAGGTTTTAAAAAACATGAATGATATTGTACGTATATATTTTTAGAATATTTGTATTATACACGTTAACAATATGAAGAATATATCTATTACACTAATATTTAGCCGACTTTCAATTTTGTCCTACGACCATTAGAATATTATACTCATATTTTGTGGTACTATGGAATTGTGACTATTTACAATATGCGCGTATGTTAAAAATGTAGGCTCAAAATAAATCGAGATCTTATATGATAACATACGGCTTACGGATCAAGGTTAATTTTTACTAATAAAGATAAATTACTGAAATATAATATTCAATGCACGTCATTAACTACTCACAGCGCCATCTGCGTTGTAATGGATGTACAGTCAATAAATTAAAAATCGAGACACTACCTGCGTCCGAATACAAGAATTTAGTTGTTTAAATGGGGTTTAACCCTATCAATTACAGACCCCAAATACTTTCAGGTAAACTATTAATTGTCCATACTTTGCAATCTGCTAGTTGTTTTTACTAAAGAATGATTTTATCGTTTACGTTTGCAATGCACTGCTTTTGGCGGTTACATTTTTAAAGAAATTTAAATTTGGAAACGCATAATCAAATTGGTTAGTAGTTTAAGCTTGATTATTAAGATAAACAACTAAAAGACTAAAGTAGATTTAAGAAAAGCACAGCATTATTATTAACAGATACAATAATTAATAGATAATCCACAATTTTTTTAAAAGCAATTACTTCGTTACATCAGCATATCATTGCTTAAATACCTACTAATGCTAAATCGTTGAAGACGAAACGGGTTATTGAATTGTTACGATCATTTTATTTGTTCTGATTGATTTTTTGTCATTCAATTTAGATCGAATAAATCAAATAGCAGAAAACAATTAGTTTCCCTATAAATTAGAGAAATCGTTAAAATGTAAAGTAATCGTATTCAACAAAAAATCGTCTACCAATGTTTGTTTTCTTAAATGTAGCAAATTATTATATTCAATACGGTAATTTTTTACAGACATTTTTAACTACAAGTGATCATGAATTAATATTTTTTTTTAAAAGTGCAAGGACACGCTTTGTCTGCAACAATATAGCACCATCAGTAGGTATTTAGGAAATGATATTCGCTAATTAGCTTTTGTGTAAGAATTTCTTCAACACAAGATTCATGTATATCATTAATCTGTTTTTTTAGTTATTTAAGTTAATTGTCAAATTTAATTTATAAACCAACAAAATTCCAAGATTAAAATAAATCCAACTATTTAGAAAACGTAACAAAAAGTATACAAAGGTCATTAAAAGTAACAAAAGAATCGTGAAAATACCGGAAATGTATTTATTGTGATGATAATTATATATTGCATAAAAATTTCTTAACTCATGGTATTTGGGAATATTGATTTAAATCAACTAAAATTTAGTCTACTAGTTATGCACGTTTTCACACTCAATTATAATGTATAATAAATTCCAGAATTTCTTAAAATCGCAATCAAAACAATTTGTCTTTAAAAAAAATAGCATTACAAATTTACAATTAAGTAAGAAATCTTTTTTGATTATTATTTTGTCACAAGGTAATCTTAAATTCTGACTGTGTTATAATACCTAAATGTTATGCAATAAACTGATACTCATATTCGTTAATGAAGCGTTTATTATACTAAAATATTGTATAACCATATGGAGCATAAAACTAATAACGATATAAACTTCTTTGTTTTGAATACATTCCTTTAACCGCCTGGGTATGGATGCTATCAAGTGATTTAAATATTCCACACTAATTGTCTCCCAAGCATTTTCAATCGCTCTAACTAATTCATTGCGATTTTTAGGTATAAAGATGGGACTTTGTTGTTCTTGGAGATATGCACCATGCACTTTGCTTGTTAGGGTAACACATTTAGGTTATTTTTTGTAACCAACGACGAACCATCGTGGATGCGTCTATAGGCACATTGCCCTTGTAACAAAAAAAGTGTCAAAACCATAGTGTCAAATCAAGAAAAATTAAGTTTATGATATATAACAGAAAACTTATTTGTTGAAATACATAATTTCTGTCATGATATACAATTTCGACAGACGGCTCCATAACATCCCGCAAATATATTCAAATAGCCCTCAGAATTTAGTCCACCATCGATGATCCAACAAATTCCTGGACCTCTCAAGCTAAATCAACCCCACACATTCACAGAAAAGTAGCCACTACGTTTTGTTTTCTTAACACGATTTGTCCCATAACGATTTTCTCGGGATCAATACGCTATAACAGGACCATTGTTAAAACTTTTAAATGTTTTTTCATCGCTAAAAATAACGTGATTCCAAAGCTCTAATGGCTGGTTGACATATTGTCTGGTGAACTCATTAGTGTAAGAAAAAAAATTCTAAGATTTAAATAACCTCATTCATTTTTGTAAGTATGCAAGGATAACGAAAGAATTGGAAAAAGTTGACAGGTGTAATTATAAGATATTGGCAAATAATTGTAGAAGTGGGGAGCCAAGTTTCCATAAATACCGATGATAACCCTAATACATTTTAATGTTTCGATCGTTATTTGAAATGCCTGCACATGTAAATACTGAGGTAAGGGTTCGAATTGTCGCAGAGTTGGCTAATGGTGTTAGTGTTCGCGAAATAGCGCGTATGTTAAATGTTTCGCGTGCTACTGTAGGACGTGTGCGTGTTAAATGGCATCGTGAACATACACTTGATAGAGTGGTAGGTAGTGGCAGAGAAAGAATTTCCACTGTAGCTCAAGATGAAGCATTAAGAGCATATGTGACTGAAAATCCATTTTCCACTTGTAAAAATGCTATACGTCAAACAGCATTTCCTGGATGTGCAGTAACAGCTTGTGCAAGATTGAAAGACAGTGGAATTAAAAAATTTACAGCTGTCTCTAAAGAGAAACTTAGAGAGCAAAATCCAAGAAACCGCTTCGAGTTCGCCAGACAATATGTCAACCAGCCATTGGAATTCTGAAATAATGTCATTTTTAGCGATGAAAAAACCTTTAAAAGTTTTAACGAAGGCCCTGTTAAAGTGTATCGATCTCGAGGAAATCGTTATGATGCCAATCATGTTAGAGAAACTAAACGTAGTGGCTACTTTTCTGTTAATGTGTGGGGTTGGATTAGCTCGAGAGGTCCAGGTATTTGTTGGATCATCGATGGTCGACTAAATTCTCACGGTTATTTGAATATATTGCGGGATGTTATAGAGCCGTCTGTCGAAATTGTATATCCAGACAGAAATTATGTATTTCAACAAATAAGGTTTCTGTTAAATATCATAAACTTAATTTTTCTTGATTTGACACAATGGTTTTGACACATTTTTTGTTACAAGGGCAGTGTGCCTATAGACGCATCCACGATGGTTCGTCGTTGGTTACAAAAAATAACCTAAATGTGTTGCCCCAACAAACAAAGTGCATGGTGCATATCTTTAAGAACAACAAGGTCCCATCTTCATACCTAAAAATCGCAATGAATTAGTTGGAGCGATTGAAATTGTTTGGGAGACAATTGGTGTGGAATAGTTAAATCACTTGATAGCATCCATACCCAGGCGGTTAAAGGAATGTATTCAAAACAAAGAAGTTTATATCGTTATTAGTTTTATGCTCCATATGGTTATACAATATTTTAGTATAATAAACGCTTCATTAACGAATATGAGTATCAGTTTATTGCATAACATTTAGGTATTATAACACAGTCAGAATTTAAGATTACCTTGTGACAAAATAATAATCAAAAAAGATTTCGTACTTAATTGTAAATTTGTAATGCTATTTTTTTTAAAGACAAATTGTTTTGATTGCGATTTTTAGAAATTCTGGAATTTATTATACATTATAATTGAGTGTGAAAACGTGCATAACTAGTAGACTAAATTTTAGTTGATTTAAATCAATATTCCCAAATACCATAAGTTAAGAAATTTTTATACAATATATAATTATCATCACAATAAATACATTTCCGGTATTTTCCGATTCTTTTGTTACTTTTAATGACCTTTGTATACTTTTTGTTACGTTTTCTAAATAGTTGGATTTATTTTAATCTTGGAATTTTGTTGGTTTATAAATTAAATTTGACAATTAACTTAAATAACTAAAAAAGAAATTTAATGATATATATGATTCTTGTGTTTAAGAAATTCTTACACAAAAGCTAATTAGCGAATATCATTTCCTAAATACTTACTGGTGCTATATTGTTGCAGACAAAGCGTGTCCTTGCACTTTTAAAAAAAATATTAATTCATGATCACTTGTAGTCAAAATGTCTGTAAAGAATTACCGTATTGAATATAATAATTTGCTACATTTAAGATAACAAACATTGGTAGACGATTTTTTGTTGAATACGATTACTTTACATTTTAACGATTTGTCTAATTTATAGGGAAACTAATTGTTTTCTGCTATTTGATTTATTCGATCTAAATTGAATGACAAAAAGTCAATCAGAACAAATAAAATGATCGTAACAATTCAATAACCCGTTTCGTCTTCAACGATTTAGCATTAGTAGGTATTTAAGCAATGATATGCTGATGTAATGAAGTAATTGCTTTTAAAAAAATTGTGGATTATCTATTAATTATTATATCTGTTAATAATAATGCTGTGCTTTTCTTAAATCTACTTTAGTCTTTTAGTTGTTTATCTTAATAATAAAGGTTAAACTACTAACCAATTTGATTATGCGTTTCCAAATTTAAATTTCTTTAAAAATGTAACCGCCAAAAGCAGTGCATTGCAAACGTAAACGATAAAATCATTCTTTAGTAAAAACAACTAGCAGATTGCAAAGTATGGACAATAAATAGTTTACCTGAAATTATTTGGGGTCTGTAATTGATAGGGTTAAACCCCATTTAAACAACTAAATTCTTGTATTCGGACGCAGGTAGTGTCTCGATTTTTAATTTATTGACTGTACCTAGTATTGCTACTAATTTAAAATTTTGTGTCGGTAGCTACTTTTAACTCAAGTTTGCGTTTTATATGTTCAATTTTTGACCATAATGACAACGCACTATAATCGTTAACATATATTTCACTGGAAACAGAACCACTCGAAAACTAATTTTTCAAGATTTTAAAATACCTTTACATGACGCTGACAAGATTTTTCTTATATAGGAACACATTTTTGTGTTCTTACAACTAATATTTTTTGAAATGTCTTGTGCCCCGTACACACGCGTGTGCTATATACGATACATAGACGAAATCCCAGCCTTAAGAAAATTTTATATTAAAATGAATTCAAATAGTAAGTATTAATAACACCGTAATAAAAAAGAAAACTAAAATTAACAAAACCTAATACTAACGATTTATTGCGAATATAACAAGATCTTTTTAAATGTCTCGAGTATTTGCAGACGTCGAAAAAACTAAGACCGAGTTACAAAACGGCGTAAAACTACTTGAAATTTGAACTGTTTTATTCAAAAAATAAGTAAGCTGTAATAACGATTATTAAAAATAAATGGTATACAAATAAGTAACATTACATTTTTATAAGTTTATACAAATACAATTTTAAACTCTTCTGGCACTGTGTATTAAAAAGAAGTTGAATTATTTCACTCGTAACGTGATCGATTGTAAAAATATTATAAACTTATAAATCCACACTTCATTTATAAAAAAGTTTCTCAAATAATGTTACGTCGTAATCATTGTACGCATATTTAAACTTCGACTAAATGGAAACACAATTTACAGCTTTGTCAATAAGGATACTGTCAGGAATTATTTTCTTAGATTTTTTTTACGAAAACGTAAATTTTTTTTTATATTTATAGACGTATGTTAGAAATTGTGATATTCATATAACATAATATTTAGGTTTCTTAAAAATAGGTATTTTTTCAAACAAGAAATTTTTTGCGCTATTTCCAAACGTTTAATATGGTAGCAAGTGAACGTTGTGTTAAGACTTATTTATGTTAAGAATGATTTAAATGTACAATAAAATGTGTTTTGTAACCGTCGTCTGAGTTTTGATTTTTGTTTATTCTAAGTTTGTTTAAAAGCTCTTTGTATTAAGTACGCTCACAGTGCATTTGCAATTAATTTATTGGTGTTAGTTTTATTAAATTCCATTTGTAATTGAGTCATTTTTATATTTTATTACTTCCTTGAGACAGTTTTATGATTCAGGTTTCAACAAGTTAATTTATATCACCTTTTTCATATTTTCGATGTTGTTGCAGTTCTCACAATGAGAAGAACCGTTTTCGAACTCTACTTTTACGTTGTAATTAAATCTGTTTGCATCTTCTTTTCGCTTCTTTGTTGTATTGTTTTCTTTCACAAACATTTACGTCACACCCTTTATGGAAGTGGTCCAGGTTTGAGGTTCTAAATATGGGTGATTTTGGTTTGGGAAAAGTTAGTTGGCAGTCGTTCAAAATGCCTAAAGTAACAAAATGTAGTTGGTTGGGTGGTAAACTCACCCCATTTAGATGAAGAATTACCGCAGAAGTCTTTAACAATGGAACAGTGAATAGTTAGTTTAAAGCGGGAAAAACTTTCCAATTTCGTAAAGCAAACACGTCTTATTGAATTTCACTGAATTTCGGTTTGGTTTTGTATTAGCGTACCGTAGATTTCTGCGTGAGTTTGTGCTTCACAATTCAATTTTCGCTTTAGAGCGGGTTATGAATATCTTCCGACGGTAATTTGTGCATTAGTTGGCGTTCTCTATCGTAATTTCTGCAGATGTCAACTGGCCTAAGATTAACTAGGAGTCTACGAACAAAATTTTAAGGTATTTATTGATTACCGATTAAGTTATTTATTCGGGAGTTCAGTGATTGAAAAGCTTTCAATTTAATTAGAATGAGAATTTACTGCAAGTCATCGAATTCTTCGTTCAATCGCCAAACATTTTACGATGTTTGTTTGCGCTAATTTTAATTTTATTTTTATTATTAATAAACAACAAAAAAAAAAGACTATGTGTAACCAACGTTTAAAATGTTTTATCCACGTTAAACCAGAGAAACTTATTAATTACGTACCATAATTTTAAGATTTTTGATTTTGTTTTATTGTACACAGTTACGAAATTTGTTTCATTTTATTAACATGCATTTAAATTTTTTTATGCGAACATGGCCGTGCGTTATATTTTGCTTTTAAAATGTAATTAAGTTGTTTTTTATTACTTTAAATTATTAGCATTTTGGTTTAAGTGTAACCATGTTATTCTTTTAATTCAGTTTTGTATTAATTTAAGATTTTATTTGCATTAAGTTGATTCAAATTTTTAATGTAATTTATTAATTCCTTGCGATAATATGCATTGTATCTACATATTGCATTATATTATATAATATTTGGAACGTAAAATTTTTTTGCTGCGACAGCTATTCGAGGTTGTAAAACCGCATCTTTCTTCACTTGAGGATGGCTTACGTCATTACCAATTTTGAAATTGCAAAGCTAAATGTTATTCAACTACAACTTGCTCCTACAATGAAACGCGAATGGTTTGATGCAGCGCTATAAAAGTTTTAAATTCTTAAAAATTTATTTAAAAAAAACTGTGGTCACCATTTTCCTATGAGGAATGATGAAGGAATGCCTACATATTTTTACTTTCCTATAAGAAAAGTATAGCGATCGCATTTTTTTCAAATTTTTTTACGTTTCATAGTCTCTTAAAACAAAAAAATGTATTTTTGACAAAAACATTTTGGGTGTGTGTGTGTCTGTCTGTGTGTGTGTGTGCAACGATATAGCCATATAACTTTCGAACCAAAAGTCTTAGTAACTTGAAGTTTGGTATGGAGCTGGCTTTCTATGTTCTCTCGGTTCTATCAAAAAATGGGTCTAAAAAAGAAACCGGAAGTGTGTGTATCAGTCATTTTTAACAGTTTTTTTTATATAATTTTGTACGTATGTAAATTATTCAAATTATTTTTACGGTTTCTTATAGAGGTAATTCTTCCTAACAATTTATTCAAACCAAAGAAATTCTAACATTAACACTATATTAGATATTGTATTTATAACTTAAAATGAATTCACAAATATAATATAGATTTGAATTCTGCCAGGGACGATTTTTTTTAGCAAAAATTTTATATCTTAAAGGGAAAGCAAGATACGTTTAAAATATCGCCTACTCTTTTATCCCAGATATCCTTACTTGGGTTCCATTCCAAATTCTTTCTTTACACGACGGATTTCGTAGTCATTTAAAACGCATTAGAGTTTTAGATGACGACAGCTGTTTGCGTGTAGCGTTTTTGACACTCTAGCACATCGGATTCTCGCCTGTCGGGAGTTCGTGGTGATCTGTTAGCCACGAATCCTCCTAGGTCATCTTTAGATTGGTACCTGATCTAAATGTATATAGACTTTTTGAAAAGAGGGACCAGAGCCTTTATGGGAAATAGTTTTTTTTAGTTTTATACTAAGTTATGAATGATAATTAAATTTTATTAGTTTGTAAAGAGCGATGGCAAAATAGAAGTTTAGTATTGTTATTAACATTGCATGCTTATTTAAAGTCACTTTAGTTTATTACATTTTTGGTTAAATAACACGTTTGATAAATGCTCTGTTTTTTTCTTTTTACTCACCTATATACAGATCCTTTTTCTTATCGACTTGGTATTTACCTAGAAGCGAAAATACGTTGTAACACAGGTACCTTGCGGAACCACGTGCACGCATAGAACGCACAAATACTTATCCCATCTAACCGGTCTTGTAAGATTTTCCTATTTACTCGCAACATTTCTTTACTTAACCTATCCCTCTTGTGGCGAACTTGCACCAAGCAAGTTTGGATGGTATGGTGGGTCCACATCCACCTAACATAAAAGAAAATATGTTCATAAGAGTGTGGTATGTTATAGGATTGAAAGAGGCAGAAGCTCTGAAAAATAGTTAACAATGAGGAAAAATTGAATTTTAAAGTTTGAAAACTATGCATTATTTATCAACGGGGATGTAGATAAGATGTTCGATTCTATCACAATTCTATGCAATGCAAAAATTGCAGGGGCATAGCTATTTAGTATTGTACTAGCTACAACAAATAAGCTTAATAACCAAATGGAGAACATCAATGGGTAGAGGAATAGTAGACCAAGTCAAATTATGCATTGACTTTAAACAAGCCTACGATAATGCGAAAAGAAAAGAGTTATACAGAGCTATGATAGTCTTGGGAATTAGCAGTGAATTGATAAACACGGTACAAGTAACTTCCAAAGACAAGGAAAGCACTTGCTGACGAAAAAAACTATCTTAACAAAATATCTGGACCTAACAAAACAATGCACTAAAATATTCTTTTTTTTTCCTGTCTTCGAATCAAGTTGAAAGTCTGTTTCTTTTCAATATTGCCCTACTTTCTTATTCTTGGTTTGGTTCAAAATTGCTGCTTCATCATTTTTGGTTCCGGGCCTAGATTCCGCCGTGTAGGTCATGATCGGTTGTACTGTGCTTTTGTATATTTTTGATTTTGTTTTCATATTTAAGTGCTTTTTATTCCTCTAGCTATCTGTTGGGATACTTCATTGCTGACATCACCGTAACTCGATATTTATGTTCTGAGCAAGTTGAATGACATTGCCGGTTTGATAATTGCTTTAATTCAAGTTACATTGCAGAGATTTACGTGTTGTTAAGCAATTTTTTGAGTAAATAATTTGCCGTTGTGTTAAAGTTTTTTTAATTTCTTGCAGATCCTTTTTATTTTTAGCAAATATTACCGCATCATTAGCGTAGCAGAAGATCACAATTGACCTCCCATTTTGTATCTCTTATCGGAGAAAATCTTTATGTTTTTGTCCATAACATTGGGTTAGCAAAAACTTTGGTCGAATTCCATTATTAACAGATATTTTCCTGGTAAGCATCCTATTAAGTCGTATTTGCACGCGTTTTTGAAATAGATGTTTTTGATGGTGATGACTAAATTTGCTCATGAAGATTATCGAAAGTAGCTCTTCAAATTGCTTATCAAACTATTAGGTATATTTGGTTGTAGGGAGAAAGTAATCATTAAGGACTTTTTGAACGTATGGTGTTAAATTAAACAGCAATTTCTAGCATTGGAATTAGTAACATTTAAAGAAAAGGTTTTGTTGAGTAAATCTCCACACTATGATTTATACTAAACAGTAAAATTTGTAATAATTTGAAAGTGTATTTAATATTTCTAATTGTTTTTTGCAAATTTTAAACGTAAAATGATGTTTCAGTCTTATCACGTCATAAAAGATTGTTAACGTTGATAATGCCCAAGGATAGTAAATGTAAAGGATTGCTCAATCACTCGATTTATTCTGTTGAGGTCATGTGACGAGTTGACGTCACGCGTAGACCTCGCTCTAGTTAAAAGGCTTCTAAATATTTTTGTGTGTAAATTTGACAATTTTGATTTAATAAGCAATGTCAATAGTGTTCCTAATCAAAACATTTATTTTTTATTAATGAGTTTTGTTGATTTATAACTTTTTAAAACTAAAAAATTAGTCTTAAACGTCATAAACCTTTAAATGTTTTTCACTTGAACGTAAGAAAACTTCCACAAAAAAATCATCTCGTTTGCTATTTGATGCATTAATCTTTTAATTAAACGATAAAAATAGTACAAAGCAATCCATGATATTTTTTTAGTTGACACGTAACCTATTCATACTTGTTTACACCGTTACTTGATTATCGCGAAGTGTATCGTTCGGGTTAAATTAATAACAACTGTACCGTTAATATAATTGTAATCAAGTAATTACACAATTTGTGAATATGTGCGGTTTGTTTTTTGTGTTAATATGCACTTTCAAGACGAAAGTTTCATCAGACTCGAAATGATCAGAGCTGTAGGATGCATCGTAAGGTAAGGTTAATGTTGCAAATAATCCCTTATTCTAATCAATGATTCTAATATTGCTGTTCTATTTAAATATGAATAGATTGTAATTTAGGTGTAGTTAGACAAAGCGTTTAGATTTTTAAAGTTGTTGTATAACGCTGACGTGTTTGTTATCTTTTCTAGCCTAAGCCAACTAAACATTTCCGAATAATTCTGGCTTGGTATTACGTCACGTTTCTTCATTCAATTCACAAAACCTTAGTAAAGTAGTGTGTACATATTCATTTTAAAGTCTTAGTTTTAAATTAAATTTGTAATCGATCTGTTCTTTAATGGCAAGGTTAATAGGGTAAATTCACCGGTAAGCCGGACAGCACCGGTAGTCGGACAAAGCTTGTATAATCTGAAATAACTTCTAAAATATAAAACCATATATAATATAGAATATAGCTAATTTCTAGTTCCTAAGTTGCCACCTTGAAATTGTTATAAGTGCGCCAAATTTACCAAGTGCAAGTGCTCTTCAATTCTTCTGAGTTTAAGATGGTATAAGATTATGGTATGGTTAAATTTAGGTGTCCGGTAACTGGATGACCATTTCATTAAAAGTTCAGTAGTCGGTCCATACGATCTTGGTTTGCTGACTTAAAATCTTTTTTAAATTAACTCGAACGCCGTCAATATTTTGGAAGATCCTAGTCGCATTTTGAACGCTGATGAAAGTGGCTTCAGTTTGTGTCCAAAGACGGGAAAATTGCTAGGTCTGAAAGGACATAGTCAACATATTGTTAAAAAAGGAAAAAGCAAGGAAAACTCAGCTGCTTTGATTACGTTTACAGCCGACGCTAGACTTTGCCCGCCTCTCGTAATATTTCCTTACGTAAAACCATCAAAGGCATTAGTGGAAAGCATGCCACCTGATTGGATCCTCGGTAAAACATCTGAAAACATTCTGTTTTGTTTTGTATTATTTGTCTAGTTTCTTTTCATGTTTTTTATGTGAAATTTTGTTGATTGTTTTGTTTCAATTTGCTGGTCGCTTTCTTCTTTTTGGTGTTATTTTAGCTCCCACATTTGTTTTACTTGGTTCTAGTTGTCCATTCTTGATAAATGTCGATATCGTTTTTTTATACGATCCATATTGGTTACTCCTTTAACTGTCTTTAAATATTTCATTACCCGAGCTTGTAACTTAATTTCTTGTTTGTTTAAGAATATTTTTTTGTTTATAAAATTACTAAGTGACACATTGAACAAGTTAACGCCACTTCTATTTTTACTATTTATTTTTGTTTTGCATTCACTTTTTTTTGTAACTACCGTCACTCTTAAATATTTAATCTTTAATTTTGTTTTGTGTAGTCTGTTTTTATATTATGTTCACTAAAACACAAAATCATATCTTCGATTGTTTTCAAGTTTTGAGGCGGTAAGTCGTCAACACGCACACACTCCGTCTTTTATCGGTGGCAAACTTTTTTCAGTACACTTTATTTGTTCCGACATAGTTTTTATTTTTCATATACAAATTTTTCTTGAAGTTTATAAATTTTTTTTTCCACGTTTTTAGAGTAAAGATGTGATCTTAGATACTACGTTTTTTACAAAATTTGTTTTTAAATTCTATAAAATCATTATTGACTTATAGCGTTAGTCTGTGTTCTAAAAATTGTGTCTAAAATTTTTCAGGCCATGCTTTATACATAATTAACACAATTTCATTTACCGCTCGTTTTAAATATTGGTCTTATTTCTGAGTGTTGAAGTATTATTCCTTCTTTTTATGTATTCTTAAAAGCATCAATGTTCCAATATTTTTTTATGTTTTTTATAAGATACTATCGTGTCCTGCCGCTTTGCCGTTTTAATTTTTTTGTTGATTTCTTCTACTGTTACGATTTTTGTTTTACTAACACTGGTTGTTATTGAAATATTATTTTAGTATTTCTTTTTCTATTTATCATTTTGGTGTGTTAATAGTTCTTGGAAAGTTTTTCAATTTTTGCATAATTTTTGTATTTTTGATTCGTGGCTCTCCATCTTTGTTTTTTGTGTGTTTGAGTAATTCTTTCTTACTACTAAGTTATTGATTAGATTGTTTTGTTGTTTGTATTTTGTGTAAGTGTTTTGGTTTTTTTCTCCAAGTGTTCTGTTACGTGTCGTTAGCATCAAATTTTCACATTTTCTATGAAAAAAAAAACAGAGAAACTTAAAAGGTAGTCAAAACTAGTCAAAATCCGATTGGAGTGTAACCGGGCTGAACCTGTCCATTAGGTATAAAACACCGTCACAAGGGAAGAATGCTTCCACCTTTAGTGGTTGAAGAAAAAACTTTGAACTTTCTCCATTCGTGCTGTAATTAATTATTTACCTGCAAGTAGTTCAGTATAAAGAAAATCGATCTAACTCTTTAATAAAAGAAAATTATCTTTATTTATTCTAATAGCTAAACGCGTAATAGTAACGATGACGTAAAATTGAATTAAAAAAAAATTACATAGGATTGAAGTTGTCTACCAATATCAATTTAATTACAGCGTCATCAAACAAAAAATGGTCTTTTGCAATTGTCAGAAATGAAATGCTGCTATAGTACTGCTAGTAGCGCGCTTCCTCACAGGTAAAAAATGTGAAAATTTATTACTAACGACACTTAACCAATCCTCTTCCTCAGCAAAATTAAAACCTGGAAAAACGACAAAAAAAAGTTTAAAAGAAAACAAAAGCCTAGCATGCGCCAAGAATTAAACGCTAAAAACTGAACTCACTTTCATAAAAACCCAACCCAAATGAAGAGAAAAAACACTTGCCGACCTGAAAAACACCAAGTAGTAAAATATTTGAGAAAGAATTGCTAAAGTGCTTAGAAGACTCTTTCACTAAAGAAACCAAAAAGACTAAGAATCTAAGAAAAAAAATCAACAACAAAATTTCAAATAAAATTATTCTGATTGAAAATTAACATAGGTTACTTAAAAGGCAGAGAAATCTATCAGTAATCCAAAGGTCACAACTCTGGATGGATGAAGTCAGACGTGTTCTACAAATTAGTAGCTAATGGATTAGACAAATGGTTAGATTAGGAAAAAATCTAGAAACCTGTGCTATTTTTAGTAGATAGACATTATATGTCACTTAACTTAAGTACGTTTTGTGATAAAAGTGGCATAATCTTGTACGTTTCACCCCCAAATGCGACTCATCTCCTTCAACTTGCCGACGTTGGCGTATTCAAACCTCTAAAAGAATATTGGCGCCAAGAAGTGATAGAGTGGCAAGCAAAAAATGAAAATCACGTAGTCACAAAAATTGACTTTTGTCCCATACCTCTTCAGAATTCAATAATGTCCAGTAATATAAAAAACGGTTTTTATCCATTCAATCCCGATTCTGTCGATTATTCAAAATGCGTCCAAAATGTGTTAGAGCATTTAACAAATCAAATAGAAAATAATCGTGACGAAATATCAGAAGCTGATATCATCATTACCGAAAAAGTGATTTCAAAGATAAAACTTCAACTTTCAGAGTTTGGGTCATTTTTTATGCCACATGGAATTGAAGAAATGGAAATAGTTTTCAATGAACAAACACTCACAACTGAAAGATATGGTGTAAATCAAAATACTGGTTTAGTAATAATACATCAAGACGTACTCCTCAATCCATATGAAAACGAAAAAACAATAAAAAACCTGTCTTACGTGATGAAACTTTAGAAAAAGAAATAATGGATGTCGTTAAAGATCTACTAGAAACCAGAGAGTCTATTTTAAAAAAAATATTTGCAAACGAGGACATTATGAAATCGAATAAAAAACAAATACAGGAAAAAAACTGACGAAGAATTCATAGAAATTGATAAAAAAATTAATCTGATCTGATTGAAATAAGTAACGAGAAAATTGTGAAGAAAACCTAGAAAAAGAAAACAGTCAAGAGAAGCCAGAGATGAAAACATCTATATCAGATGATAAAGGAGAAAGAGAGAAAACTGATAGTATACCTGATAGTTCTCAAACACAACTACAAGTAGAGAAGCTTGAAGATTTATTTGAAAAACACCTCTCATATACCCAACCTCTTCAAAGAACCTTTGAGAAACGCCAGAGAGAAAAGATCCTTTCGGCAATTTCCTCCGGTGCTTGGAGAAAATATTACGAAAATAAATTAAGGGAGAAAGAGGAGAAGGAAAATGCCAAAAAGAAGAGTAAAATAGAGACTATTAAAAAGAAAGCAACGAGAAAAGAAAGTAAAAAAAACAAAGTCAAAGGTCCTGAATAACAAAGAGACAGATAATTGTCAGACCGGCCCATAGAGGAAAGTACCATAGGCCTAGGCTTGGTCCAGGCTTAGCCCAAGTCTGTACAAGCCTGGGCCAAGTCTATATGCCAGGCTTGGGCCAGCTTTGGGAAAAGTCTGGAATGATAACCATGGCCCAGTCCTGGTCGCTAGGCCTGGGCCATGCTCAGTTGCCAGACCTGGGCCATGTTCAGTTGCCAGACCTGGGCCATGCTCAGTTGCCGGACCTGGGCCATGCTCAGTTGCTAGACCTGGGGCATGCTTAGTTGCCAGTACTGGGCCACGCTTAATTGATAAAACTAGCTCAAAATTAAATGCCAAGAATTAAGCATTAATAAAACAATGGAATAAATAATTGTATGAACGTATTTACACTTTATTGTTATTACTTGTATTATGTACTATTTAAATTACATAAAGTTTTTTAATTACTATTTAGATCTCGTCTTAAATTATATTAACATTTACCTAGTACAGTTATTATTCTCCATCACTAGTTCACATTCAAGTTCAACTCATTTTGGCACCTTTTGTTTGATATTTTTTGATTTTCTGTATCACTAGGGTCATTAACGTCACTCACACAGTTGATGTTTACACTTTGATTATTTAAACTTTGCCGGTTAACATCTAAATTAGTTTTTTTATTCAAAACTTTTTTGGTTTATTTAACGCACGCCATCTTTAAACTCTAAGGTAAGAATCAGACATAATTACTTTTAGTAGCCTCGCCTCGTGATAATTGCGGAGTAAACAAAAGAAATTATATTTGAAGGTTTTTTCCTTCTAGTTAAAACGTACTAACATTCAATGACAGTATAATAACTGAATCTCGGAGATTTGATTCATCACCTTTACTACTCTAGCAATGAGAAAAATCTTACATTTAACTAACAGATGATGTAAACAAGGATGGCGGCTGCGCTAAACGAAAATACCCGAATCTCGCCATACGTAACCGAACGGCTCAAGTTTTAATTCTACACTTTCGATATTATCATAACTCAACTTATTAACCAATTTTTAAAAATTTTTAACATTGAAAAAAATTATTATTGCTATTTTCTTGGATAATCCAGCTTTAGCCAGAGCTGGGTCAACCAGTATTTAACTAAGCTTGAGTCCCTATGGAATAGGAAGGCTGGGTTATCCAGGCTTGGGCCAAACTTGGATTCTCATGGAATGGCCAAGGATGGGTTATACAAGCTTGGGCCAAGCTTGGCTAATAATTTGCATGGCCGAAGCTGGGTCAACCAGTCTTGGCCCAAGCTTGGGTTTCCATGAAATAGGCAAGGATGAGTTATGCAAACTTGGGCCAAGCTTGGGTATGAATTGGCATGGCCGAAGATGAGTCAACCAGTGTAGGACCAAGCTTGGGTCCCCATGGAATGGCCAAGGCTGGGTTATCCAGGCTTGGGCCAAACTTGGATTTCATGGAATGGCCAAGGATGGGTTGTACAAGCTTGGGCCAAGCTTGGCTAATAATTTGCATGGCCGAAGCTGAGTCAACCAGTCTTGGCCTAAGCTTGGGTTTCTATGGAATAGCCAAGGATGGGTTATGCAAGCTTGGGCCAAGCTTGGATAAGCATTAGCATGGCCGAGGATGGGTCAACCAGTGTAGGACCAAGCTTGGGTTTCCATGGAATGGTAAACGCTAGGTTATCCAGGCTTGGGCCAAACTTGGATTCTCATGGAATGGCCAAGGATGGGTTATCCAAGCTTGGGCCAAGCTTGGCTAATAATTTGCAAGGCCGAAGCTGGGTCAACCAGTCTAGGCCCAAGCTTGGGTCCTCATGGAATGGCCGAGGCTGAGCTACCCAATCCTGGGCCAAGTCTGGGCCAATACATGTACGCCAAACTTAGGTTTCCCAGTACTGGCCCAGGTCTGGCCCCGTTGTCTAACTCTGGAGTTTCCTGTATGGGGGGTCGTTATCTTCCATAATTACTATAAAGGATGACGAAAGAAACAACCAAAACTGTAAACTAAAATGCAGTGAATGCGATGAAGAACTGGAAAGCGATACAGAAGTTGAACTTGAAAAAAATGTAGGTTGTGATTTATGTTTTCTAATACAACCATAAAAATCTTAAAATACGTGACTGTACAAACTTAACCAATCAGAGGTTGTCCGACTACTAGCAACTACTTGGTCGACCATTGGCAAACACTGTCCGAGTATTTTTTAAAATAATATAATGGTAACTGGCGGAAAGCCAAATATAAAAACCTTCCTGTAGAATAAGTTGCATTGCGATTTTTCAAATTCCGGTCATTTTATGTACATTTAAAATTGAGGTTTGCTTAAGATGTCGGACTACCGGCGAACCTACCCTATCTCTATGTATGTAAAACGATGTTTTAAAACTTTTTGAATTGATTTAACTATCGGGCATCAAAAACTTTAATAAAGCAATTTAGAAATCTTTAGGTGTTGCTGTGATCTTGAATTTAATAGAATTAATGCTTTTTACGTTTGCATTTTAACTATGTAACTATTTATTATTATTATATATTGTAAGCTTCAAATTGCTAAATCGGAGACATTTTTAAAATGGTCAAAAAAATTTTAAAATATGGCGTTAGTATTTTCGCTAAATTGACGTTTTTATGCATGAAAAGTGCAATGATAAATAAATATTTTGTTGGAGGAAGTAAGGAAATCTGAAGCTTGTAGATGCTTTTATTCTTGTTTGTTTTTTTTTTGTATTAGGGCTATCATTTTTGTTTCTACTATTTTTCAAAGTTCTTTTTGGTTAATCATTTTTTACCGAGGGCAAATCTGATATTTTGGTAAGTTGCACCGTAACGACAAAGGGGACAGCACAGTGACAGCAAAATATATTTTTTGACCTACTTACATTTCTGACGTTTATATTGATATGAGCTGTTCTAACCCTTAATTTTGTTATGACTATCCACTTGTTTGTAAAGCGTTGTTTTGAAAATTTCTTTAATTTTCAATTAATTTAAACAAAAAAAACTTTTTTTACCAATAAATAAAAATAAAAGAAAATACTTAGCAAAGAAGTTTCTACCTTCCTATAAGGAAAGTATAGCAATCGCCATTTTTTTCAAACTTTTTTTTTGCAGAATTTTATGTTTCTCCTGAATCAGAAAAATGTATTTTTGACAAAAAAATTTAGGTGTGTGTGTGTGTATGTCTGTGTATAAAAATGTACCCACGATAATTCTTAAACCAAAAGTACTAGTAAATTGAATTTTGGTATGGAGCTGGCTTTTCATATTTTCTCAGTTCTATCAAAAGACTGGTCTAATAAAGAAACCGGAAGTGGGTGTATCTGCCATTTTTAACGCGACAATTTTTTTTTAGAAAAAAATTCCATATCTTGAAGAGTAAGCAAGATACGTTAAAAATATTAATTTTCACTGATTTAGTAAAGGGGAAAGCAATATCAAGGCGTACAAATATAGGGGTTAGTCGATATGACAACATAAGCTTAATTTGCCATATTTCGGTTATATCTTAATGAAATCGCGGAGAAAAATTTCAAAAAAATTATAGCATGCTAGGAAGTCTATAAATTACTTCAAAGTAATTTATGACAACATGTCTTTTTTTTTACGGATTTGATTTCAAAATTTTAATTATTTTATTCACAAGAAAAATAGTGTTAGGAATGTTTTAAAAAAACTGTTTTATTAACTTCTCTTACTATTACTAGTTTTTGGTAATTTGTCAAAGTAACACAAATAACATTCACTGCTATTTTCTATAAAAACTATGGGATAAAGTTCTTATATTAGTTAAAATTTATACATCTAATGCCCGATTGCTCCGTATTTTTTAAGTTATATTTAATGTAAAGTAACATGATAAAAAATACTGCCTTCAAATACCACCTGAACGTTGATGATTTTGCATATTGTTGTCACGTTGGTAAAATACCTTACCAAAAATTGATTCAACCTTTTTGTTTTTTTTACTTTTTATATTTAAAACTTTTGGTCGTAAACGTTAACGTTGAATGTTCGCTAATATTTATTCTTCCATCAAAACAATACATTAATTAAAGAATTTGAAAACAAAAATTAACAACTACAATGACAAGATTAAATCTATAAACTTTATAACTGTCTGTTTCAATGTATAAATTTATTCTTTAATTAAAAGTAGTCCAATTATTCACAAAACTTCAATTGTTTGTTTAGCAAAATTCTTTGTTTAAAATTTTTTAATAAATTTAAAAACAATTAGAAATTGATTTAGCATACTGTACCTCACTATTTTATTTTAAGTGCAAAATTATCGTATTACAGCATCTATGAAATCTTGCAATTTTAATTTCTCTATAGATTTTAGTCACTACAAGATATTTTATTTTGTAATAAAAATCAATAGTGATAAAGCAATTTTACTCAAATAAACTTTATCAAAACTTTCCTTTTCTAAGTTTGTTTTTTAAATTTCTTATTCGTTAGTTAATTTTTTTTAACATTTTAATCATTCCTAACAATTTCTAATTTTTTCTATTTGTCTTAGGTTTAACTTAAAAAGAACAAGCCTGCAAATGTTTTTCAAAAACACGAAACTCTATGATAGCGCTATAAAAATACGTAAATTACATTAAGTACATAAATATGCTAGAATATATTTTTAGACTAATTTTATTGTTAAATTTAAATAATAATTTGCATTATTACAGATGCATAAAAATTACACTCTAAAGCAGTAAACTGTGGTACGCCACCGTGTTTGGTGGTACACAAAAATATAAAACCAAATTGTTTTTTTTAAATAATTCTATTATATATATTATTTTAAAATTATGTAATATACGGTTCAGACTTCGTTGGTGGTCAACTTGGCATAGAAACTTTGAAATCATTTAAAGTGAATCGAGGTAATTAACAGAATGTTATTGAAACAGATAAGGTAAGAATATAAAAAGTATTTCAAAAAAAGTTCGGGTCAGTACCCATAGAGGAAAGTACCATAGGCCCAGGCTTGGTCCAGGCTGGGCCCAAGTCTGTACAAGCCTGGGCCAAGCCTATAGGCCAGGCTTGGGCCAGCTTTGGAAAAAGTCTGGAATGATAATCATGGCTCAGTCCTGGTCGCTAGGCCTGGGCCATGCTCAGTTGCCAGACCTGGGCCGTGCTCAGTTGCCAGACCTAGACCATGCTCAGTTGCCAGACCTGGGCCATGCTCAGTTGCCAGACCTGGGCCATGCTTAGTTGCCAGACCTGGGCCATGCTTAGTTGCCAGTACTGGGCCACGCTTAATTGCTAAAACTAGCTCAAAATTAAATGCCAAGAATTAAGCATTAATAAATCAATGGAATAAATAATTGTATGAACGTATTTACACTTTATTGTTATTACTTGTATTATGTACTATTTAAATTACATAAAGTTTTTTAATTACTATTTAGATCTCGTCTTAAATTATATTAACATTTACCTAGTACAGTTATTATTCTCTATCACTAGTTCACATTCAAATTCAACTTATTTTGGCAGCTTTTGTTTGATATTTTTTGGTTTTCTGTATCACTAGGGTCATTAACGTCACTCACGCAGCTGATGTTTACATTTTAATTATTTAAACTTTGCCGGTTAAAATCTAAATTAGTTTTTTTATTCAAAACTTTTTTGGTTTATTTAACGCACGCCATCTTTAAACTCTAAGGTAAAAATCAGACATAATTACTTTTAGTAGCCTCGCCTCGTGATAATTGCGGAGTAAACAGAAGAAATTATATTTGAAGGTTTTTTCCTTCTAGTTAAAAAGTACTAACATTCAATGACAGTATAACTGAAACTCGGAGATTTGATTCATCACCTTTACTACTCTAGCATTGAGAAAAATCTTACATTTTACTAACAGATGATGTAAACAAGGATGGCGGCTGCGCTAAACGAAAATACCCAAATCTCGCCATACGTAACCGAACGGCTCAAGTTTCAATTCTACACTTTCGATATTATCATATCTCAACTTATTAACCAGTTTTTTAAAATTTTCAACATTGAAAAAAAATTATTAATGCTATTTTCTTGGATAATCCAGCCTTGGCCAAGGCTGGGTCAATCAGTTTTGAACTAAGCTTGAGTCCCTATGGAATAGGAAGGCTGGGTTACCCAAGCTTGGGCCAAACTTGGATTCTCATGGAATGGCCAAGGATGGGTTATACAAGCTTGGGCCAAGCTTGGCTAATAATTTGCATGGCCGAAGCTGGGTCAACCAGTCTTGGCCTAAGCTTGGGTTTCCATGGAATAGCCAAGGATGGGTTATGCAAGCTTGGGCCAAGCTTGGGTAAGAATTAGCATGGCCGAGGATGGGTTAGCCAGTGTAGGACCAAGCTTAGGTCTCCATGGAATGGCCAAGACTGGGTTTTCCAGGCTTGGGCCAAACTTGGATTCTCATGGAATGGCCAAAGATGGGTTATACAAGCTTGGGCCAAGCTTGGCTAATAATTTGCATGGCCGAAGCTAGGTCAACCAGTCTAGGCCCAAGCTTGGATTCTCATGTAATGGCCGAGGCTGAGCAACCCAGTCCTGGGCCAAATCTGGGCCAATACAGGTACGCCAAACTTAGGTTTCCCAGTACTGGCCCAGGTCTGGCCCCGTTGTCTAACTCTGGGGTTTCCTGTATGGGTATTTGAATCAAGTTTGGTCAGAAGAAGAATACGGTGTCGTTCTAAATAAATAAAGTGCTTCACACGTGTGTGAACTATACATAAACAAGTGCAAATAAATACCAGTGTAAAATAAATGAAAAGTGCAACTGATCGTGGACAAATTATTTGTAAATATTGAGTGATAGTAACATAGAAATTAAAGTATGTTGTTTTTCTTAAATATTGTTAGATTTCGAAAACCTTTACGGTTAGCTCGACTTAAAAAGTTTTAACCAGCAAAACAAGCATTGCACCAAAACGGTCATAAACTCCGCTGTGCTGTATAAATACCCGTGCAGAAACTAGAAAGCATCGAAAAAATAGCGCAACGAATACTTTGAAAAATGGAGTGACGACTTTGAACTGCAGTGCAATAGTCAAACAAAAATTAACCTCAACTAGTCATGTAACGGAAATCACCATTTAAATGGCATTGCCTATAGACTAATTGCACAACATTTATATTGCTGGCAAGATTTGTGGACAAAATGTTCTGTTACCGTTTGGCACTGAAGCAATAAAGACTATCATTCTCTTGACATGTTATTGCAAAATGAGAAAACATCACCACTAATAGTACGATTTCGAACGGCGACGGGTGAAGAAATACATACTCACGGACAAATAAAAATGACCATTAGTTTGGGAAAGAGTACTCGACCATCAAATACTGGTCGGCATCATAAAAAAAATTATCCTAAAAATGGACGTTTTAAACAATATGGGTTCTATTTGGAGATGAAGAACAATGCTTGTTACAAGCTTTTGGTTTTACGAACCCAGCACGGCCAACTCATATAGTCGGGAGTAGGGGGGGTTCACAGAAACTATGCTTAAAGGCGCCAGAGCTGATCCAAAGTAACTTCTGTCTCGCTCACGACAGACGGTGCAAGCTTGTAACTAATGTTAGGTTCGTAATCCTTATACTCGGCTGTTCGAGTAGCCAACGTTTGTTATTCGATAACGACGATCCAAAGAGAAAGGTATGTTGTCATAAAAGAACAAGTAACCACAATAACAACTTTAATCTAGAATCGTTGATGATTATCACAGGTATATCGAATTCTCATTACAGAAATGCCAATAGTATCGGCAACACACAATACATAAGTAAATTATGTTGAAATGAACAGCGAAGAATAGTTTGTAGTAAATATCGTTTGTATACAGCATGCGAAATACACGAAGTAATTAGTAATACGGCATTACTGACAATAAAACAGTGATAATAATTACTGCATTAATATTAAACTATCATAACAGTTATTGGTGAGACACCGTATACGAAACGTACAAAAGAATTAATAATACGACCTTACTGATAATAAAACAGTGATAATAATTACGGCATTAATATTAAACTATCATAATAATTATTGGTAGTACACAGCATACGTAACACAAAATAAGCAAACATTACTACCTAAATGGTAATACAACAATGTTAATAATTACGGAATTAAACATTAGTAAAAGTTTCGTGAGCGACCTTTCTGACAACGAACAAATAAGTAAAACAACTTACCCATAATACAGAAGCTTCCATTCGATCGAAGAAAGCGCTTTCCCCGGCAAGTGGGCCTGAAATCAATTTGAGTCGCAAATCGTGTCAAACCAATGCCTCACGAAATCAAGATCTACAAAAATGGTTACTTAATATTAAAGAAAGTACATATAATATAACCCGGTTGTCGAATGCTGTTGTACACCTTCGATGACAGTTGGTTTCGCAGGTGTTTGCCGCAGGAGTAAAATCTCGCAGAAATATGATTGTCTTCGGTTTATTTAGTTTTAACCGTAGGCCTTATAGATAGTTATAATCGTCCCATAAAAGTATTTGTCGATGTTAATCCCAAATAATTTGGTATCGACTAGAAGCATGTGCCAGATCGTGGTGGAACGGCCGGTGACGACTCGAATACTGTACGATCGTAATGAAGTTATAATTTTCCCTTGTAGATTTTAAATTACGACAAGAATACCTATATTTAGGAGGTAGCACATGGCGCCTGCGTGGATTAAATTAGTTAATTAAGAAGACTTCTATTTTCCATCGTGTCCCAACACGTGGATGATTTGAGAAAACGATTTTTAATTCACGCAGACATAGGTTATAACATGAACGATGTTAAAGTCAAAATACCGGTATCTCACCGGATATCGTCTACTCAATACGAAGAGACCAACTAGCCCAATAGATGGCGTCGAGAAATAGAAAAGTAATTTTTAATTAAACCAATATACAGGGCAATGCATTATTTAAATTTATGCACGTAACATGCTCTAAAAATTGAAGATGAAAAAATTGTAAAAAAAAAACCGGTGCGCGAGTCTTACTGAAAGAAGACGTGACTCTCCTAAACGAACTAAAAGTGTAATGATGGCACGCCTGGATGGAAAGTTCTGGGAAGGCTACATTTGCGCTATTGAACCAATGGAGGGCGACTTAGTCAAAAAGAGTTGACAGAAAATTAGTACAAATGAAAAATAAATGTCAACTTAGATACAGTAACGTTAAAAAGGAAAGCAGTGGTAGACCAATGTACGCCAGTGCTCACAATATCTATTAGACATTCTTACCTCCAAGTACCAAAACATCAACCAAGACTAGCTAGATAAAGTTAAAGCGTTGATCTATTAGTATCAAGATGTGTTTGCAGTGAAAAGTAGTTCCAAAGGGAGAACTAACGCTCGGCCGATATGACATCCACGTCGATTTTCTTTGACAAAACAAAAAGAAGCTAATCGTTACGAACATGGAGAGAGAAAGTGTGATTAAACATTTAAATAGTCGATAGGCGTCCCAGTGGTGCTAATAAACAATAAAGATAGATTAACAAGGATGTGCATAGTCTACAAACAACTGAACAACGTGACTCCAAAAAGGAGAACTA
This sequence comes from Aquatica leii, assembly GCA_035610365.1. NCBI lineage: Eukaryota > Metazoa > Arthropoda > Insecta > Coleoptera > Lampyridae > Aquatica > Aquatica leii. The sequence goes on along the minus strand of CM069434.1, from coordinate 120,674,484 downwards.
CTTTTTACCGAGAATTTACGATACCTTAGACACCCTGTCAGAATTCCAGTGGTTTTTTACGTTGGATTTGAAGACTAGTTACTAGGAAGTAGAATTGCAATCAAATATTTGTGGCAGTTCACCGTGAGGATTTTATGTCTGTTTAACACTCCTGCGACGTGTTAGTGTTTGATGAAGACTATCTTGCACAAACTGTCTTAGTGCTGGGTTTATCTAGACGACGTTATTGTGGTTGGAACAACTTGAAACAATTGTTCCAACCACTACGTGGGGCAAATCTAAACCTAGGCCACGTTGTATCTCAAGATGAAGTCAAAGCTGTCCCAAACAAAGTTCGAGCATTGCAAGCATAGTTCTAAAATTTGTAACAATATTTAACGTACCCGAAATTTGAACAACGGGTTGTCAACCTAACCTAACATTTTATCTATTCTACACTAGTTTATAATCTTTCAAACTTAGACTTATTAAAACTTCTTATAAAATTGGAAATGTTTTTTGATAAACACAAAAGTTTAAAACGCAAAAACAACACGAAAATTACAAAACCGTAGAAAATCAAACAAACGCAACAAATCTTTGTGCAGTAGTAGAATATTACCTGCACACATAAATATTAGACTATTTCAAAAAAATCGACAATTTTTGTTCCTTAGGCACTGTGCAAATATCATTGGAAATGACGAAAAAAAAATGCTGTGAAAGTTTCAGCTCTTAATATTCATATTAAGAGGTGCCGCATCGCAAATTTCGATTGCGAATATGTGTATATATTTTTACAAACATTTTCATTGTGGTTTTTATTTGACTTTCGGCAAACGCTGTGGAATTGAATTTGTAGGTGAATATTAAAGCGACCAAGATTAGCATAATTCATACAACTTTTTATGTGATTCGCCGATAACAAGTGCTTTTACACTTTTTTTTAAATGCTATAAATCCGTAACATTATTTTTACACTATAATGAATCATGTGAAAACAGTCAACCTACAAAATATTAAAATCTAATATTTACTTCAAATTCACTAATCCAATATGACGAATCGTACATAGATACTTTATAATCGCTATGGACTTCTTTATTTTTATGTTTACTGGTGTTACAAATTTGAAGTAAAAGCTGAGGACGACTATTAAATTTAAATTCTAAACGTCTAAACTAATATTAGATATTAATTTTTGTTTTTCTTGTACCACCGTCATTATAAAACAAAAACGATAAGTCGTCTATTACAAAAGAATATTATAGATAAACTAGGAAAATCGACTGTAAAGTTTGTCATATCTGATAAGAAATGTGCATTCTAGCATCTGTATTTTACACATACGTGCTACAAAGATAATGATAAATGACGTAAGTCACGTAAGCATTGCACTGCCACTGAGTAGGCGTAATGACCTCCGGACTCAAGACCGCAAGCAAGCACTTAAACGTTCACTCATCTTCTTTTCTAACTTGCATAAAATTGTACTATGTGTGTCTTACTGTACTGACTGCAATGACTACATCATTTACGATTTGGCTTATATATATAATATTATGCACGAGGGCACACGTAAATGTGAGCCTCCGGTAGATTCGCAAGTTTTCGTATCTCAACTCTCAATTAAAACGCATGAAATTTAAACTAAAAATTTGATTTAAACCCAAATTTTCTGAAATTTTAAAGTAAATAAATCTTTATTTATTTTTCCGGAGGGTCATTGACCAAATATCCTAATAGAGAAGTCGCCACTAGATATTTGATTTATAATTTAAAGCGAATTTCATATATAATTTGGGTTCGAATCCTGCTTGCGACGATTTTTTTTAGAAAAAATTCCATATCTTAAAGGTAAAGTAAGATACGTAAAAAATAACAATTTTTCTCTATATACTGTTGACTTCTTTATACACGGAGTGCTACATTTTCCTTACATTATCTTCGGATATACCCACGATAACTATCGAACCAAAAGTCCTAGTAACTTGAAATTTGGTATAGAGCTGGCTTTTTGTATTCTCTCGGTTCTGTCAAGAGATGGTTCTGATAAAGTAACTGGAAATGATTGTATACGTTATTTTTAACAGTTTTTATTATATAACTTTGTACGTATGTAAATTGTTCGTATTATTTTTACAGTTTCTTATGGAGATAATTTTTCCTAACAATTTATTAAAATAAAAATTTTTTTGACATTAACAGTTTATTAGATATTTTATTTATAATTTAAAATAAATTCACAAATATAGTATAGAATCAAATCCTGCCTGCAACGATTTGTTTAGGATTTCATATCTTGAAGAGAAAGCAAAATACGTTAAAAATAATAATTTTTACTGATTTATTAAAGAGGAAAGCAATATCGAAGCGCACAAATATAGGGGTTAGGGGATATAACAACATAAGCTCAATCTGCCATATTTCGGTTAATCTTAATGTCATTGAGGAAAAAACTTCAAAAAAATTGTAGCATGCTAGGAAGTCAATACAAACATGTACATATCACTTTAAAGTGGTTTTATGACAACATAGCCTTAAAAATTTAGTTAAAAGTGTTAATTTGTGTTGAATTTAGCTGGTTCGAGGTGATAAATAACGATAACTTTGTTACGCAGATGAAAAATAAATTCTTTACTTTTAATGCTAACTCCTAAGTTTACAATTGCAGACTGACTAAAAATGGTATACAAAGCGGTGAAATGTCTTCACTACTAACGCATAAAGGTGAAGCATTAACATACTCTCCAGCATTGAAATACAAATTTCAATAACACACAAATACAAATACATGAAAGGTAAACAACTATTAAAATAAAAGGTATTGTATTAATAATAAACAAAACAGAAATTTCACGGGCTTAGGTTCTTGGGCAGTGGGAAAATTCTAGTAACAGCGCTCTTCAGAACACCAGTGGCGGTTTTCGAAGTTACTACGCGAGCAATGCAATCACCACCTGGATGTAATGTTTGAATCCTAGCCATGCGCCATTGATACGGAGAAAGATTTTTATCCTTTATAATCACGAGATCCCTTTCTTCTAAAATTGTGGAATTGTGTTGCCATTTTTGACGGCGTTGTAATTCGGATAACTATTCGGATGACCATCGTTGCCAAAAATGCTGATGAAGTTTTTTCACAAGCTTGTAACGAATTAACAGATTTGGTACTGTTTGTATATTGGGATTGGCAGCTTCAGTTAACGGTTTTCCCACCAAAAAGTGAGCGGGTGTAAGAGGAGTATGATTCTTAGGATCAGTTGTCAGAGGTAAATAAAACATTACTGACAATACGCCTCAAGTGACGTTTAATTGATTTAACGCAAGACTCCCATAGTCCACCTTGATGTTGAGCGTAAGGAGGTATAAAATGCTATTTTATTTGACTATTTTCTAGTTCATCTTTAAATTCATTATGATTTTTAATTGATTTAAGTAACCTATGCAATTCATTGTTTGCACCGATGAAAGTTTTGGCTTTATCGGAATAAAGGTTGGCTGGTTTGCCACGACAAGCAATAAATCTTCTAAGCGACATTATAAAACTATTTACGGTGAAATCATATACAAGATCTAAGTGTGAAACCTTTGTGGCAAAGCAAACAAAAACGCATATGTAAGTTTTAAGGGTTTTGTAGTATCTTGCTTTGCGATCGCGTATCATTATTGGACCAACGTAGTCTAGTTCAGTATGAAAAAATGGAAATGAAGGGTAAACACGCGGAAGTGGCAGGTTTCTCATCATGGGATTGATAAATCTAGGGGAAGAGCGAAAACACTTAATACAATTGCGTACGACTTGTCTAGCTAAATTTCGTCCCGACAATGGCCAAAACTTGTTCCGAACTGTAGTTAACAATAGCTGAGGGCCCGCATGCAAAAAACGTAAATGTTTGTGTTCTAATATGAGTTTTGTAAGACGATCTTTACTACTTAATAGTATGGAGTGCTTTTTGTCAAAGGTATATTCGGAATTGGATAGACGACCTCCTACACGTAAGATACCTTGATCATCCAGAAATGGACTTAAACACATCAATCTATTATTTGGTTTTAGTGTTTTTCTTTGTTGGAGTGTTTTAATTTCTTTCTGGGACAGTTTAAGTAAAACACGAAATGAATTTTCAATTTTTTCATAAGTTAAAGATTGTAGATATCTTTCTGCAATAGGTTTTGTACAATTGCTTTTAAACTGAAGGCAGTATGCAATAACATGTTTAAGAGTACGTAGGTTAGAAAGTTTTCAATAAGAAATTTTTCAACTTCAAAAGTTACGAGAGTACAAATATTAGGTTTGATTTCGGGTAACTCTACTAGATTTATGCTTGAAATAGGCCATGGATCAGAAGTGTGGGATAACCAAAAAGTGCCATGCCACATTAACTTGGATTTTTTTAACTTAGAAAGAGATATGCCTCGCGATAATAGATCAGTTGGATTCTCATTAGTAGCGATGTGTCTCCAAAGAGTGTTTTCAGTAAGTTCTTGAATCTCGGCAACCCTATTACATACAAACATTTTTAGTTGATGTGGAGGAAGTAGAATCCGCTCAAAAACAATTAAAGAATCAGTCTAAAGAAAGCATTGATTAAATTTCAATCTTAAAGCACATTTGATACTGTAGAACAATCGCGCCATTTCTAAAGCGGCTAATAGTTCTAGTCGTGGAACAGCAATTGGTTTTAGTGGTACTACCCTAGACTTTGAGCAAAGAAATGGACTAAGTATTTGACCATACGCGTTGATTGAACGCACATAGAAACACGCACCATAAGCTATCGTGCTAGCATCAGAAAATCGGTGCAACTTGATTTGAGTAGGGCGGTTACAAAGAATTCTTCTAGGAATCTCTATTGAATTGACTGAATAAAGATCATTTTTTATAGCTAGCCATTTAGAAAGGATGGAATCAGAAAGGGGTTCGTCCCATGATACTTTTTCTAGCCACAGTGTTTCTATCAGAATTTTTGCTTCTTCGGTGTACGAACCAATCTGATGTTCTGTCAGTGCGATGTTGTGTAAAGGAGCCTGATGATTACATGAAACAGGAAACAAAAACACATCTCTTTCAAAATGCCAAATCAGGCCAAGAGTATTTGATTGTGATGTATTGCCGAGTATTAAAGAAGATGACTTAGGATTGGTTAAATTTAGATGAGTTCGAAATTCGCAGTTGTTGAAAATCCATCTTCTCAAATTGAATCCTGAAGATTGTGAAGTTTTGTTAAGAGTTTCAGCAATACTAATTGCTTCATTTAAAGAATTTGCTCCATAAAGGACATCATCTACATAAAAATGTTCCTTAATGGTTTCCGCTATGACAGGGTTCGAAGATTCACATTTATACGGAATTTCGTGGCGTGTTCGTGTAGTCAAAAAAATAGCGGACGCAGTGCCATACGTAACTGTGTTAAGGTTGAATACGTATAAAAGCAATAAAAAATCTACGAAAGTCTAATAAAATAGAAAACAAGTCTATGGAACGCCGTTTTACTTTTTATTGTCCGTTTTTATATGTAACTTATAAAATAACTTCTTGTGCATATTAAAAATGTTTGCTACAATTTAAATTTTGCTTTGAAAAACTTTAGGGTAGTATATTGTAAGTTGATTTAAAATGTTTAATGTAAATTCAAATGGAGTTTTTAAGTATTCTAATTGTATTTTAAATGTTAGGACAAAGACAATCGATAATTTAGTGGTAAGTTATACATTGTATATTTTAAGTTTTTATGCATGTAAATGTACCGGTATAAAATACTAAATTTAACTTTTTTAATAAAGATTTGGCCTGATGAAGTGGTCACATCAAAAACCACGAAACGTCGCCGTAATTACAACTACGGTTGTTTACTTAAATAAAAAATTCCACACCTAATCGAAGGCTTTAAGAAGAGAAAAAAAGCAACTGAAGATCTAATTTATAGGTGGAAATACGAAATTCAACTTAAAATGTTACTTGAATAAAAATAAATGTTAAAATTGTAGTAAGTAACATTATAAATCTTCGAATTTTCACGAATAAATTAAAATGCTAGAATAACTTTTAGCTACTAACATTTTAAATGATACAATTAAAATGTTAGTTGATAATTTTAATTGGTCGCTTCAATCGGTGGCGTCATTTAGAACTACCATGTACATGTATTTCTTTATACTAAAATAGTTACCACAGATCACAGCGACGAATTAAAATTATCAACTAACATTTTAATTCTAACTAAACAACTTTTATTAATAACAATATCTCGTATGTCCTGCCAAAATAGCATAATCTTAGTGGGAAAACCACTTTTTTGAAAGTCACAAAGAGATTTAAGTTCGTTAAAATTTTACAAAGATGTATAATTTGCAAATCCAAACAACTTTCCTCAATAACATTTTGTCGTATCTCCTACCAAAAAGTATTTTCTTGGTGAAAAACCCCAACTTTTTTGAAAGTTTTCAAGACATTTAAATTCGTGAAAATTTTGCACGGTTCTATGATTAGCAAATCCAAACAACTTTTATTAATAACAATATCTCGTATGTCCTGCCAAAATAGCATAATCTTAGTGGGAAAACCACTTTTTTGAAAGTCACAAAGAGATTTAAGTTCGTTAAAATTTTACACAGATGTATAATTTGCAAATCCGAACAACTTTCCTCAATAACATTTTGTCGTATCTCCTACCAAAAAGTATTTTCTTGGTGAAAAACCCCAACTTTTTTGAAAGTTTTCAAGACATTTAAATTTGTGAAAATTTTGCACGGTTCTATAATTAGCAAATCCAAACAATTTTTATTAATAACAATATCTCGTATGTCCTGCCAAAATAGCATAATCTTAGTGGGAAAACCACTTTTTAGAAAGTCACAAAGAGATTTAAGTTCGTTGAAATTTTACACAGATGTATAATTTGCAAATCGAAACAATTTTCCTCAATAACATTTTGTCATATCTCCTACCAAAAAGTATTTTCTTGGTGAAAAACCCCAACTTTTTTGAAAGTTTTCAAGACACTTAAATTCGTGAAAATTTTGCACGGTTCTATGATTAGCAAATCCAAACAACTTTTATTAATAACAATATCTCGTATGTCCTGCCAAAATAGCATAATCTTAGTGGGAAAACCACTTTTTTGAAAGTCACAAAGAGATTTAAGTTCGTTAAAATTTTACACAGATGTATAATTTGCAAATCGAAACAATTTTCCTCAATAACATTTTGTCATATCTCCTACCAAAAAGTATTTTCTTGGTGGAAAACCCCACCTTTTTTGGAAGTTTCAAAGACATTTAAATTCGTGAAAATTTTGCACGGTTCTATGATTAGCAAATCCAAACAACTTTTATTAATAACAATATCTCGTATGTCCTGCCAAAATAGCATAATTCATAATGAAAGTTGTTAAAAATTAGTATAGCATTTATATTCATTCATAATAATTAATTGATTTCTATTGTTACTTCATTTATTTTTAACGTATATTTTTATTCAAGTAACATTTTAAATCAATCAACAGATAAAAACATCAAGTTTTTTAAACTAACATTTTAATTGTGCTAAAACTCAATATTATACATTTTAATTAAATCTTTCAGTTACTTTATTGTTTTACTATTGAATACTAAATTTGTTTTGCTACAATTTTAAACAAACTTCAATTTTTATTAAGTTTATTTTCATGTTTGTCTATTTATTTTAATACATTAAAACTGTCTGCTAAACAAACTTAACTCATTTAAATTGTTAGCTGAAAACGTATTTACTAATGCAATATATATTGTGCTCAAAATTTTCTAACAGTCATATTAAACACTTTAATTTAAACTGAGAAATAAAGTATATAAACAAACATTTGAATTCATGTAACACTTTTTATTTAACAAATAAAAAAATAATCATTTAAATTAGAGAATTAATATGTGTGTCGAATTAAAATGTTACATGAATTAAAATGTTTGTTGATAATTTTAATTCTTCAATTTTAAATCAAGAATTAAAAGTACCAACAAACATAATAATTCTGAATTAAAATGTTTGTTAATAATTTTAATTCTTCAATTTTAAATCAAAAACAAAATTACCAACAAACATATTAATTCTGAATTAAAATGTTTGTTGATAATTTTAATTCTTCAATTTCAATTGGTGCTATGGATTGCGGAAGTTGTGAGTACTTTAACCAAACGATAGTGCAAGTTTACCACTGGTTAGAGTACTCACAGCCTACTCAACCTACAGCACCAATTAAAATTGAAGAATTAAAATTATCAACAAACATTTTAATTCAAAATTAATATGTTTGTTGGTAAAATTAATTCTTGATTTAAAATTGAAGAATTAAAATTATCAACAAACATTTTAATTCAGAATTAATATGTTTGTTGGTAATATTAATTCTTGATTTAAAATTGAAGAATTAAAATTATCAACAAACATTTTAATTAAGAATTAATATGTTTGTTGGTAAAATTAATTCTTAATTTAAAATTGAAGAATTAAAATTATCAACAAATATTTTAATTCATGTAACATTTTAATTCAACATGCATTTTAATTCTACAATTTAAATGATTCTTATTTTTTGTTTGTTATATAAAGTGTTACATAAATTAAAATGTTTGTTCATATACTTTTTTTCTCAGTTTAAATTAAAGTTTTTAATATGCTTGTTAGAAATTTTGAGCAAAATGTATTGCATCAGTAAATACGTTTTTACTTAAAAATTTAAATGTGTTAAGTTTGTTTAACAAACCATTTAAATGTACTAAAATAAATAGACAAACATAAAAATAAACTTATTAAAAATTGAAGTTTGTTTGAATGTAACGGAATTAAATTTAGTAATAAAAAGCCAAACGGCGTTCCATACAAGTCTCTTTAAATTGTGGGTCTTATCATTTGCAATGAGTTTAAAGAGTGCCCTGTTGACGTTACAGTGGAGCCGTTAAAGACTTTTTTTGCGGTTTCTTGCTTACCGATGATTAACAGCTTGATAATCTTAATTTTGTTCTGTTTAATTGGGTTGATATTTATCACGATCTTGATATTTGGCGAGGAAGGACCAATGTAGCTGGTTCGGGGTGATAAATAACGATAACTTTGTTACGCAGATGAAAAATAAATTCTTTACTTTTAATGTTAACTCTTAAGCTTACAATTGCAGACTGACTAAAAATGGTATACAAAGGGGTGAAATGTCCCCACTACTAATGCATAAAGGTTAAGCATTAACAAAAAGCAATTATATTTATCGTGTAAATATGTACGTCTAAAATAAAGTTCTAAATTTTATACAATATTTGATGTAATTGTTAAAAAATTTCAACTATAGAACATTAATCTTAGAATAAATTGTTTACACAAACTTCAACAACGCAATGAATATTATTTAAAAAAATTTGAAATAATTACATAAACAAAATTATTGATAACTCAAAAATTAGAAACATATTTAATTAATTATTTGTAAAAAATAAGAATAAATAATACTAATATTTTTGCTGTCAGATCTTTTGCTTGTTAAAGTTTCACACCTAATAATATGTACCTAATATTAATTTTGATTGGTTTTTTTTTAATTCGAAATTTGGATACTGTTGTAATCCGTAGAAAGTAAATTTTGATTAGAATGGATAAATAACATGCAATTTGTTTTGTTAAGTTTAATATCATTTTTATGTAAAGTAATTCCATTCTTTCTGTTTGTCTAATATATTCAGAATTTTAATCAAAACATGAAATTTTATAAACTACATAGATTAGATTTTAAATTTTTAAGAACAGTATCGTTTAATTTAGAAAAAATTAAACGGCCAAATAACATCTTTTATATGCAATCTTAAGATTAAAATTACATTGAAATATAGTTTCATTTTATTTTAAAAGAAATCCTTTTAATGTGACAGATTACATACAAGGTGATAATTTTCAGAGACTTGTTACGGTAAGAATTATATGTAACTAAATTTAAAGGGAGCGATGGCCGCAGTAGCTCGGTTCTTGTATGCAAATTAGGGTGGGTAAGAAATTGTGAGGGGAATATTTAAATCAAAGATGTCGTGGTAGATAAAGTTAGTCAAATAGTGATTAGAAATTGTTAGAAATGCGCGCCACACAATTTGTTTAGTTACGGTCCTGTTAAGTAAATTGTAAAAGTTTAACAGGGCTCTAGTAGTAGCGAAGGGTTGCTGAAAGAAAAAAAACGGGGAAGGTTAAGCAATAAATAGCAATCAGTAAATTTGATGTAAATATAATGAATTTAGAATAAATGGCAATTTACAAAATAATCACTAAAATATTCAATTTTGAATTATGCAAACAAAATATGCGTGAAGTTGAGTAAAACAATCGATAATGGATTTCAAATATTACAAAAATACAAGATCTAAATTACCTTGTGTTAAAACAAAAGTAATAAAACTAATTTAATTACGTTAGGTTCGCAAAACAAAAGAAAAAAAAATTTTAATTTGGGGCAGCAATCGTTATTCGACAAGACAGTAATTACAAATTTGAAATACAAAAAAAATCTTACCTTATTACTTCGCTGATGAAACTCCGTGCACGGTATTTCCAGTCGAAGTTTCCTTAAATAAAATATTTAAAACAAACAATTGGCCGTCGGCAGATAACAGCCGAGAATTAGAGTTAGGTTCAAGTTTACTATCTCGTAGATCAGAGAAGGCGTGACCAAATTTATGTAGGTTAATAGGTCACTTACAATTACGTTATGTCAAAAAAAAATTCAAGGTAAATCAGATAACAACTTCTTGTGGAAACAAAGAGAAATTAAATTAAGTAAATTAAGCCAAAGTTTAAATAACAAAAGTGAATTTTAAATAGCAAAAAAAAATTGTAAAATTTTAAAGTATACAGAAAAGTTTTTGAATTTCTAAAGTTGATTAAGCAAGTAGGATTTTGATTAAAAGTTCAATGTAGAAAATAAATCTTTGAGATTTGCACAAATATGAATTGATTCACAATAGAACGAAGATTAACGGTTGGTTTTTTTTCCACTTAGCGTCAGTTGGTGCAATCGAAGTTGACTTCTCAGCGTAACGTTAGTAGAGTTTACAGATGAACAAAGGAACTCTCACACGTGGAGTAAACAATCCGTTGGAGGAAACGTTCATATGAATTAGAATAATTTTGTCGGAAGAAAAACCCGCTATAAAGAGGAAGGGAGAGAAGCGAAGTTAGATTAACTAAATAAAGCAAAAACCAAGTACTTTACCTGGGTATAATAATCCAGCGTTAAGAAAACTAAGTACATTTTTAAAATTTAAAGTAACTTATAGCCGTAAATATACGATTTTTAGTAATTTTAGGAAAAGAACAGGTTCCGTAGATATACTAAAAGTTAGGAAAGTTTCAACGTAATATCCGGTAAAATCACCGTGTTTAAGTAAACGTTAGTACTTCCAAGGTACAGTAAATTTTCGAAGTGATCTTAACAAGAGTTTGTCAGGAACTAATTAAAGAAGGAAACTAAATAATCTAAGGTCATAATGACGTCACACGATAACAAAATAAATTCGTCAGCAAACTCGTGAGAACGCTCGAGTAAATGATATTTTAAACAAAAATATTTATAAGGACTTGTAGAAAAGCAGCATTTAATCACGTATTAAGCGAAAATAATACGCTCTTAATTACTCATAAATTACAAATTATCGACTTTAAAATGTAACATAATAAAGCGTGAAATTAGTAACAGCAGATTCCCAAACGTCTAGCTTAAATGAATCAGACAGTGCCGGATTTAGAAAAATTTGCTCAGGGCGTAACAGACTTACTATTGAGATATCGGAAACGGTAAGAGATAGAAAGTTGGTTAAGTAAACAAAGTGGTTTCATTTCATACCATCTTTACTATCCCATTTGCAAAATAACAAATGTTTATTCGTTTTTTATTTGAAAAAAAAAATGAAGACAGTTATCTTCAAAAACTTCTTTATTTTTGAATTTATGACAAAGTAGTTTTAGTGAATGTTTTATGTTATGCTAGGTACTTTAAAGTGATGATGTATAATGTCTGTTAATAGCAACATTAACATATAATAATGTATCAGAAATAGATCGTTAATGACCCCTATTAATGAACGATTTTAAACCAATGCATGAACTTCTGTTAATGAACGATTTTGTATAGCAACCAATGAAATCGTTAGCAACCACTGATTTAACGATATTGTGCGACTACTAGATATAACAACGGGTTACGTATACATTAGTTTTCTTATAACTTTACACGTTTTACTAACGTACGACCAACGAATAAACTTTAAAACTAACTCGTTTGTTAATCTGCGACAAATAATCTCGACAATATTAAAATGTCTCGATTATTAATCGCTATCATTAACAACCTTATTCGTTACATAATTATTAATAATTGTTATGTTTATGACGAAAAAATAAATTAAACTTAAATCAAATTAACTATTTGGTTCAAGCAACATTGAGTGTACGTATAGTAGATTATAATCAAATAATGGCATTCACTAACAAAATCTCTTATTTATTGAGTGGAAGAAATGCAGATTGTGCCTTACAAAGATACGTAGAACTTGATCCAGATTAACGAGTGCCGCATCGCGCATATTTTGTAAAAATACTGCGTAATCTGCGGAAATACGGGTCGTCCAACAAAAGAAATAAAATACGTGTGGTTTCAAAAAATACATTACAGAAAAGAAAAATAGAAATGCGTAATATTATAAACGGTTGTAGTAGGGGTTTAATAAGATGTGCTAGTATATGCATCCAAAACATTGGAGTGCAATTTGTACCCTTTGTTGGTTCGGCTTGTAAATTCTTGTAAAATTCTGTAAATATCGTATTATCTCTACAAAATACGTGCGATGTGGCAATTGACATCGTGTTTATTATGTATGTTTATTGTAGATAAAGTAAGGCATTTGGCATATCATAATAATACAAAAAGAAATTGACAATTTCAAATGTGTAAAAGTTCAATATGGCGGCCATAAGAATATTTTTTTTCAAAAATGAGACAAAAAATTAATTTTAAACATGCATTATTTTAAAGTACCTAACATACTGTAAAACAAATATTAAAACTATTTTGTAATAAATTCAAAAATGAAAAAATGACAGAAAATTTTTGAAAATAGCCGTTTTCATTATTTTTCCAAATAAAAGACAAATAGACAGAAATTGCTTTATTTTCCCAGTGGAATAGTAAGGAAGATATGAAATTACACTACTTTGTCTACTTAACCGACTTTCTATCTCTTATAGTTGTCGATATGCTAATAGTGAGCTTTATCCAACAAAAGTAACTTTTTTTCAACGATTTGTAAATGACCGTATTGTGTGCTCCAGAACATTTTTTGTACTAATAAGACAATTAATTATAACTGTTTTATTTGTAGAACAAAACAAAAATTATGTTTTAAAGTATACTTCAATAAGCATAAATAACTAAAAATAAACAAAAAAGTTAGCTTTTAGATGAATTTTGTTTTGCAATTAGTTGCATTATTTTTGTATATTTTTTATAAGACAACGCGTAATGGTTTCATATCATTGTTATATTAACCACAGAGGCATAAATAGCAGTTGGTTCGAAATGGCGAGTCTAACAAAAAAAGAAAAAAATACGAGAAGTCGATTTTTCACGAAAAAAGATATATCTTGATAAATAAAATATTGATTTTAAGAGACTGTATTAAACGTATTTACAAAAAAGTAAAAATAAAGCGTTGTTTGGTATAAAATACGCGTTATCATTTTTTCTCGGCTGTTATTTAACAAAGAAGTAAAAGTAGAAAGTAGTTATTAATCTCTTAAAACAATAACGTTTTTTGCTAAGTTAGTAAAATATATTATTTTATTTACATTTATTATACTACAACAACATTGACAAAACACTAAATAAAATATAGTTCATTTTGCATTATATCTTTATGCTTAGCAGCTATTTATGAAATAGTCAAATTTTTTACATTCAAATTAGCTAACATGAAGTAAAAATTAATTTTTTTAATGCTTTTGATTGTTTTTGTGAGATTTGTAGAAACATTAAAACAAATATGCCCTGTCTCAAATAATACTTTGAAGAAATAATATTGTATTTGTTTATTTATATAGGTAACAGCAAAACGTTTTTGAAAATTAGTACGTCAGACTTTAACATTTAAAATGACAAGGCAACTAAACTTAATCTAATGTTTCTTTACTCTAATTATAGTGTAACAAACTTTAAACTAACTTAATTATTAACTAAATATTTACACGATTTAATTTAACTATTTTTAACTAATAGCAAAAAAATGATAACAGATTGATAAACGTTGTCAGTCAATTTTACACCCGCGCAATTCAAAATTGGTTTGAATAAAACTGCAGGATCAAACCACAACGTAAGGGACACTGAGATTAAAGATATGTCAATGCACTTGTACAAATGCAATTAGAGTCAAATTGGAGAGAAATATGTTCTGGTTCCCGTTTTCACCGGACAGACACTTAAAGTAAACAAATTGAACAACCCAAATATAACAACAACTAATTGTTTGTAAAAGAAAAAGAATAATGCTACTATTAGCAGATAACAACACCTCATACAGGTAGGTAGATTAATTATTTTAGTATTATTAAAGTCAATATAATTTTATAAAAAAAAAACGAAGAAAAAGAATCAAATCAATGCAAATTTAGTGATTACGCAGTCAGAAGCAAAATCTTTGAATCATGTAAAGTTCATAAATCTAACATTTCTGAGTCGGAAGAGATAGCTCTAAAAAGTGTTTGTAGGAACCCCGATATTATTGTTTTACAACCGACAAAACCAACGCTACTGTCGTTTTTAACTAAATCGATTGTGCTGCGAAAATCCATTCTACATATTTTGTCTAATCAAACTTACGCTTTTCTAAATCGTAATCCCACGTTTAGTATTGAACGTAAGGTCAACCAAATCATCAAATATTTCAATCTACCTATAGAAACTAAACGTTCACTTACTCTTTCAGATTTAAACCTTAACTTTTGAGAGGTTTTTAATTAGATTTCAGTTGTTTATTTAAGTTCTTTGATTTTTCTCAGGCCCTGATAAAGCCCCTTACGAAAGTAGGCAAAGCATTGGTAACTTTAGTTACAACAATAACACGACGCAAACCCGGAATACGTTCGCATCTTAGTATAAAAATTAAATATCGTCGTAAAATAGGAACTGCATTCTTACCTCGGAGAATCTTTCACATGTAACACATTGAAATCGAAATTGATCTACTCATTATTAATGAGGATAATTCACAATACTTAAAACACACGTGCTGTTTCATTAAGGTCAGAAACGGAAATACGATAACCAACAACGTTCACTTGTAGGTAGCATTTACGATTGTGCAAAATTCCTACAGCACATAAAAACATACCAAGTTTTTTTACAAACACAAAGTAATGCGGTCACAGTAACACAGGCGATAAAGTTACAAAATAAATACAATCAAAATAATCTCCTTTAAATAAGCAAAACATAATTATTTTGTTGGTAATTACGTTGTTACAAGCTTATAGGTCTTAGGAACCTTGCACGACCCACTCACACAGTCGGAGATAGTGGAGGTTCAAGTAAATAATATTTAAGGGCGCCAAATCTTTTATAAGTAAAACTTCTGTCTCGATCGGAACAAACGGTCCAAGCTTGTAACAAACTTTAGGTTCGGAATCTTTGTTACTCTGATGTTCGTGTAATCACAATAAAAGAGAGGTATGTTACCATAAAGGAAAGATAAAATGGGTATGACAACTTTAATTTAATAACGTAGGTTATTAACAACGAGTCTTAGAAATCCTCAATCAATAAATGCCGGAAGTATCGGCAACACACAATACATAAGGTTACTAAAACGAGATAGCTGTAGCGTTTTATTACGATCGCAAAAAAGTATTAAAAATTACGTAGAAGAACGAATTAAAATAGCTGGGAAAATGTTCAATAATAAAACTACAGCTTCTAGTTCTGCCAATGTTGTAGAATCCTCTGCAAGTTCTTCAAGCGCTTATGGTAGAGATCAATACTTTCATCGATGCAAAATTTATTTTCATATCAATAAGAAACAATATTTGACTTTTTTATTATTGTCGATAATTTTATAGGAGAAATGTTTTTCTGAAACACCTTTCTTCCGTTTTGTTCATTTTTATAAAGGGCAAAAAACTTAAACAAGCAACCAAAATCTAATTAAGAATTTTTAAAGAGTTAGATAATTAATTTGTAAACCAAGCCAGATTCTAAACTTCTAAAAAAATTTAAAAAAAAGTCACGAACTTGAAGAAGCAAACGATTCTAATGCGGTTACGGTCAAAAAAGGCTCCTAAAGAAGAGATAGTTGGAAACGGTGGTCACCATTAAACTGATTGGGGTGTTTGATGATTTTTATACTCTATGGTTTTTTCTAATACAACGATTATGTCCTGAAAGGCGTAGAATGGCGCGACGACCAGTTTTACCGATGTAGACTAAACCACATGAAAAAGGAATTTGTTATACACCTTGAAATAAAAGTGTAGAACAGTGGTTCCTAAACTCTTTTGGCCATCGGATAAAATTGGAATCTGTTTTTGTGGCAGAAGTTGTCGTATCATTGATTAAACATTGGTTTCAGCTTTTCATTTGTGGATAATTTAAGTTGTTCTTGTATTAGCATGTATTAATCTGTATTTGTGCTGGGTTTGACTACTTGCAAAAGGGTTCAACAACCAGTCGGGAACATCGGGAATCTCTTCCAATCTTTGGTTAAGTCCGAATGAAGCGTCGTTAAGTGTTGACAGTAAGCAAACAAATCTTTATCTTTATTTTGCAATTTTGAATGATTTGGAAATTGAGAACATTCTCCCCTTCCTAAGTATTGTTTATACAGCAAAAGATTTACAACCAACTCAGATATTACAGTTTTAACTTTGATTAAATTTAATGTGTCACTTTGTAGTTTCAAATTAATCTTGTTCAAGCTGGTAAATAAATCAGTCATAAAAGCAATGTCATTTTCTAAGATGATTAAATTGTTCCGCAAATCATTCTCTTTAATCTCTAAAAATTTCAACATTGTATCAAACAGCGAATAGAAGCGACCCAAACATGCAGTTTTAGATAACTAACGTACTTCTGTGTCAAGTAGTAAACGATTACACTCAACATTATTTTCCAAATTTAAGCAAATAATCTCTAATTTAAGACATTCTTTGGATTTTATTAACTGTTCTAATAACATAATGTAGTGATTCATGCAAATGTTCACTAAGGTTTTTTGCGACCAAATGATGTTGATGAATGACAGAATGTGCCGATAATGCATTTGGTATAACTAAGTGTGCCAAAAAGCCTCGGTGTCGTTTTACCATTGCCAGAGAACCGTCAGTATCAAGGAGATGATATTAGACAAGGGTATAGCATTTGCATTAAAAAAAAATTTTAATTTAGTAAAT
The DNA here is from genome assembly GCA_035610365.1 of Aquatica leii. NCBI lineage: Eukaryota > Metazoa > Arthropoda > Insecta > Coleoptera > Lampyridae > Aquatica > Aquatica leii. The sequence continues at coordinate 120,657,056 of CM069434.1, read as the reverse complement.
AACGTTTTAATTTTTGCATTATTTTTGAAATATTTACCAAATATCAATTCTCGGAAAAAAGTTTCTTCTTTTATAAATCTCACATAAGCTAAAAGTAAAGCTTCGTTTCTTGGTAATGTTGACTCGTCCAGCTGTATGGGGAATTCAGATATTTTTAAGTAATCACATAAAGAGTTTTCTACCCACTGAGCTATTTCGTCGATTCTTCTTTGTACAGTATTATTACTCAGTGGAACTCTTTTTATAATATCGCAAGCTGGTTTGTGTAACACGGTGCGTATTACCTCACTTACATCTAGTAGAATAAGTTTTCCATCAATAATGTGGGGATTTCCGGACTTCTCAGTTATTAAAAAAATATTAGAAGAAGCACGCAGTTCATCGTCATCTCTCTTAGATGAGTTCTTGCAATATCTGTGTTTTCAAATATTTTTCTTTGATTGTTTGAAAAAAATATTACATCCATATCTTTTTTGTCACTATGGATTTCAATTAAACCTTTCTTAAGCTTAGAAGGTTTAATTGAATCGTTTGACATCCTTTTATTACATAGAAGACACATAGGTAATGTACAATTTCTGGTAATTAATAAAGCCATATTTTATATATTCAATTTTGCATTTTTTCTTTGACTCACTCATACTGTTATATAAAAAAAGGGCCTAAAAAATATAAGAAAATATATATCAAAATTTTTGTTTGCAACAAACCACGGTTAATTATAATTTTTTTTAATAGAATGCTGCAATGTGACGTTTTATTGAATTAATTATTTGAGATGCAAAGATAAAAATTTATGTAAATGTGACATATTGTTGAGGTATTTCAAGTAAAATAAACAATACAGTAACTCTAGACATTTGCGGATTCGGTTATTTGCAAAAGTAAACAAAATAAAAAAAAATATACAATAGTAATCTTTAACTTTTAGGGTGCATTATATTAAATTATAAAACCCAATATGTCTAACTTCTTTTACAGAATTATTATTAATATATTCTTTAGAAACACATCTGTGTTAAAAAAACATACAATTCCTTCTTAAGTTTTGAATTAAAAAAAATCTCTAATAAATGTTAAAGGATTACTGTACTGATAACTGTGATAAATAATCAATCAATCGAAACAAAAGTATAACTTGGCTTAAATAAATTTAAGTTAAAAAGAAAATATTAATTTCATTAAAATATACTAACGTAACGAAAGTACGCTATCTACGTAACAATACAAAAAATTATACTTTTTTTTCGTACAAGACTAGAAATATTTGTTGTATGCACTTCACATCACACATAACACAAAACTAAATTTTTGATTAAATGCACCACTTTTTTGTAGTTCATATTATAGACTAGTTGGTGTAGGTATCAGCTCTATTGCGTATAAACTTGTATAGATAGCCCTGACTCACCGTGATGTCTATATTTATATTTTATTTAGGACGTAAAAATCGTTAATAATTTATTTATTGTTATTTATTTTAATTACCATATGATATGTAACCTTATGAATGTAAGGTAAAAAAATTTTAGTTTGGATTTGGAAATATAAATGTTCTTAAATATTGAAACACGCGGATGTACACAACAATTAATACCAACCCAAATACCCCGTTGTATATATTTATTGTTTAACAATGTTCTAGTGAAATGACGGAATTCCGCGTCTAGACTCTTAAGTTCGCTAGTAGAAAAAGCGTGATCAACCAAAAATTCAATAACAGAAACAAGATGATTATAAGACAAAGCATGTTCCTATGGGTTAATTTACGATAAACAAAATAGCTTAAAATTCCGTCAAGAAAAATTTTTACCAAGTAACTTTTGAAGAGTTTGAGTTTGCTCTGGTGTCAAACTGGGACTCAATATAGACTGTTCACAGTTAGAAAATGTAGAAAACGTAGCTAACTCTTTAGATTCGTTTGTTAAAAATTTTCATTGACCTGTCCTTAGATTATGAATAATTCTCATAGTACGCCAAAAATCAACACCTAGAATTAAGCTTTGAGAAAATTGTGGAACAACCAAAATAGTTATCATTTTATCTTTAAATTCAAAACAGACCGGTACTACAATTTCTCCAATACACTCACATTTATCGCCTTTACCAACAACACAATAATCAATAGTAGGAGACTGCTTTTTAAAACCTAACGCATGAAGACGCTTCCAGCCAGGACCAGCAATAAAAGTTCTCGTCGCACCTGAATTTAATAAACCTAGGTAATTTTAACCAAGAATAGTTAAAGACCAACACGACCTTTCGTCCCCTTGTGCGTGTGACATTACAAAGTCTAATACTGAATTAGTCGATTCGAAACTACACTGAAACACTAGTCGACTTTCTAGTGTCCCTGGATGAGGTTCTCCGAAGACGAATTTGGAGAATTATTAGTACGACCGTTTGAACTAGAGGAGTTACTTATTGAAGAATTTTTTCTCATTTTGCAATCAGGACATCAATATTTAGTAAACTATAGTTTGCTACAACAAAAACATTTTTTTGTTTTTGGTTCAAGAAACTCAAATCTTAAATGTTCACAAATTTTGCAGTTGAAACATTTTGACCTGGAAGAAGAATTAATTGTATTTACGGAAGGCGTTCGAACAAAAGCCAAGTCAGACTCAAGATCTGTCCTTTTTCGACTAGGAGGAACAAAGCTTTCGACAACAGAACGCTTGGGTTCGATCAACCTACCAAACTCTAGAAGATCGTTTATTGACTTAATTTTATGAATCCCTAATTGCATAACATAATCTGGAGCTATATTTTTTAATAAAATTTTGAGTTTAAGATCCTCATTTAACTTATGAGTAAGCCTCGAAAAATGATTTTCCATTATAGTTATATAAGAACCCATACCTTCTTTAGGATCTTGAGTCCTACGCCTAATTTTTCGTCATAATCTTGCGGTAAATATTCTTCTCTTAATAATTTTATTAAAGAATTCCAGTCGGAAGTTTTACTTCGAATAGACCTAAACCATAACAAAGTTTGATTTTCGAACAAATCAATAGCCGAAGCAAATAGTTGTGATTCCGAGGTATTACGAGCAACTCTAAGTTCTTCAACGCGCTGAAGAAATGCTTTAAGAGAAATTTTAGATCTGTGTCCGCTAAACTTTAAGCCCCATTTCATGACTAAATTTGCTAAACCTAATAAACCGACATTGTCAACAAGATTTTCGACCTCCGGAATTGCATTAAAGTCTGACACTTTTTGTTGTGTGTCAGACATCAAACAAAGAATTTCCTGAGTAAAATTAACCCTTATCTTCTTTTTTTTATCATCGTCACTCGTAACTAAAGAATCTGCTCTACCTAAAACATGACTAAGTTTTGTTTGCAACTTTTTGTAAACCGGGGATGTTTCAGAATCGCAAAATAAAAAAATTGCTTGCTTCAGGTCGACAATTTTTGACTTAACAGCATCCTTGTCTTGTTCAAATGTAAATGGAGAAGTAGAAACACTAACACTAGATTGATCTTTCTTTAAACGCATAAGTTGACGAAGGGTCTTACGCATCCCTCTACAAACAAGTTCATAAGAATCTCTATTTAAAACAAAACAAAAACTTAATATTAGGTTAAAAATACTACCAAAGAACCGAAAATCAAAACAGAAAAAAACGAGTTGCAACCTCTTAACCAGTTTAAGCGTAAAACTTATAAATGCTAAAACAGTGATAATTAAGAAAAACCATAAAGAAAATATACACTATGATTGACTTTAACAAAGGGGTAAAACAATTTCCGCCAATTATACTACGAAGACTAAGTTTACTACTTACTGTAAATGCAAGAATTATGTCAAATCCTACTTAATATTGCACTTGCTAATTTTAACTTTATACAGAACTATTTTATAACTATAGAGGCTAAAGCTAAATTAAACTCAATAATGCTCCACGTTGGGCGCCAAATTTTATGTGGCCCGCAACTTAAGTGTTCTAGTTCGAAGGCTAAGCGTGAATTCGTTTGTTCTTAATAAGTAACGAGAGAAAAAAAACAATGTTGTAGAATTAGCGTAAAGTATAATTTGAATTATGTATTTATAATAAAAAAAACCATAAATATAAGTTGAGCGCCACCAGTTTTCTTGTTTAATAAATTAATAAGTAATCAAATAGCGAGGAAACTGGAACTCGTTTAGCCATAAAACAACTGAGAAAATTATTTATAAAATACGTAGATATCTTAAGAACTAATTAAACTAATTTACAAGCGTATTAAATTTCACTATCATTGTTTTTACCAACTTTTAGCAAGTGCATTAATAATTTAAACTAATAAGGGAAAAAAAACTACAAAACTATTGATACTTATACCTAAAATTCAGCTTTCGTGTAGTTGCAGCATATGAAGGACAATAAAAGCGGAAACGATGATAACCGTGACAGCGCCGTAATCAAAAACCCAATGTGGACAAAGGAAAAAAAAGCCTAAATATATATAACTCGAAACGATAAATGCATACTAAAAACAATAAAATAACCTTTGATCTTAGTAGGCTTGTAGTAAAAATGAGACAAAAGTTAATATAATTATGAATGTGCTTAATTATTGAATTATACCAAGCACCTAGAGTCATTTGGATACAAAATGGACGATAATTTGTCGATAAGTTGCCACATGTCTTATAATGTAAAAAAAGGATATATAAATTGTAGTATAGCTTCTGAAGAGTGCTTAATATCCACCGAAGCGTGATAGTGTCCTAAATGAAGCTAAAAGGACCCTATCGATCATTCGAATTAAGCGACCATAAATACGCAGAATGCGAAAGAATTGAGCACTTAGATCTTTGATAACCATTCGATCTACTACTATGTGCACAAATTCGAAAAAGCACAACTTCCTTTTTGGAAAAATTCTCAAAGAAGGCTGTCTTTATCACAAGTTTTGCGATATCACAGGTATCAGATAAAATTTTTGTGACGTTTAAGCTGGAAATAATTCCAATTCAATTTTTGAAAATGCAACAATTTAGACACTGCCTTGTTGTATACGTTAAACTTTTTTGTTATTTTTTCACTATGGCATCACGGCGATTCTTAACAGACGAGGAATTATGGTATGAAATAGAGCATCTAGGTAAAAGTGAAGATGATAATACGTCAAATGACACTAACAGTGAACTAGAAGATGAGCTTTTGATAGAAACTGATTATGAAGAAGACATTTTTAGTGACAATGAAGAAGTAATAGATATTGATTACAATAAGGATACAGTAATTGAAGGTGATATAAATTTTATGTTGGGCAAAGATTTAGAAACCATATAGGCAAACAAACCGCCTGACTCATAGAAACGCTAGAACTCCTAAGAGGAATTTGGTGACCCATTTACCTGGTCCCAAAGGGAAAGCGAAAGATCTTAGAAATGAAGTTGAAATATATTATTTGTTTTTTTCAGCTGATATAGTTAAAAATATTACAAAAAATAATATCAAAAATTACAAAAACCCGTTTCAACAATACGAAGGGGAAACCAAATTGGCATGGTCAGTAGGATACCTTCACCTACCTTTTCACTCCCAGCCATCTCAACTTCAAAAATGTAAATTGCAACTCTTCACTTATAATACATCGTTAAAAAAGTCTTTAAAAATGCTATTTAAAACACCAAAAACAATTTACTTGATAGTTTTGAAATAATTAAATTTAAACTAATTAAAAAAACTGTTTAAAATGTTGATCGTTTTTTCTAAACAGGAAAGTAGTCGAAATTTAAGTTATTGTTCTGTTGGGTTTGTCATCGATTGATTTGATGTAGCTCTATAAAAAAATGGCGATGACCTCTCAATTTCTCCTCTAGGTCAAATTAATTTTCTTGAACAATGCTTACTTAGCCACTGTATAGTTTGCGCGAGGTAATGCGGTGGAGTAACATCCAGTTGAAGCCATCTATTCGATTTTTCAAAGTTTGAACAATCAACGGTTCTAGTGTGTTTTCAGGCAAATTTAATCGGGATGTCAAGGTAGTTGTGCGCATCAGATTTGCTCAATTTTAGAAATAGTGATACACTATTTTGAGGAGTGTTGTAGTAGGTGTCATGCGTGACACTGCCTTGTTCTTTACGTTAAACTTTTTTGTTATTTTTTTCACTATGGCATCAAGGCGATTTTTAACAGACGAGGAACTATTGTATGAAATAGAGCATCTAGGTGAAAGTGAAGAAGATACTACGTCAAATGACACTAACAGTGAACTAGAAGATGAGCTTTTGGTAGAAACTTATCATGAAGAAGACATTTTTAGTGACAATGAAGAAGTAATAGATATTGATTACAATAAGGATACAGTGATTGAAGGTGATATAAATTTTATGTTGGGCAAAGATTTAGAAACCATATGGGCAAACAGATCGCTGAATCATATAAACGCCAGAACTCTTAAGAGGAATTTGGTGACTCATTTATCTAGTCCTAAAGGGAAAGCGAAAGATCTTAGAAATGAAGTTGAAATATTTCATTTGTTTTTTTCAGCTGATATATTTAAAAATATTACAAAAAATAATATCAAAAATTACAAAAACCCGTTTCAACAATACGAAGGGGAAACCAAATTGGCATGGTCAGTAGGATACCTTCACCTACCTTTTCACTCCCAGCCATCTCAACTTCAAAAATGTAAATTACAACTCTTCACTTATAATACATCGTTAAAAAAGTCTTTAAAAATGCTATTTAAAACACCAAAAACAATTTACTTGATAGTTTTGAAATAATTAAATTTAAACTAATTAAAAAAACTGTTTAAAATGTTGATCGTTTTTTCTAAACAGGAAAGTAGTCGAAATTTAAGTTATTGTTCTGTTGGGTTCGTCATCGATTGATTTGATGTAGCTCGATAAAAAAAATGGCGATGACTTCTCAATTTCTCCTCTAGGTCAAATTAATTTTCTTGAACAATGCTTACTTAGCCACTATCTAGTTTGCGCGGGGTAATGCGGTGGAGTAACATCCAGTTGAAGCCATCTATTCGATTTTTCAAAGTTTGAACAATCAACGGTTCTAGTGTGTTTTCAGGCAAATTCAACCGGGATGTCAAGGTAGTTGTTCGCATCAGATTTGCTCAATTTTAGAAATAGTGATACAGTATTTTGAGGAGTGTTGTAGTAGGTGTCATGCGTGACACTGCCTTGTTGTTTACGTTAGACTTTTTTGTTATTTTTTTCACTATAGCATCACGGCGATTTTTAACAGACGAGGAACTATTGTATGAAATAGAGCATCTAGGTGAAAGTGAAGAAGATACTACGTCAAATGACACTAAAAGTGAACTAGAAGATGACCAATATTTAAGTGTGTTATGACGAAGAACAGATTTGAATTTCTGTTGAGAGCTTTACGTTTTGACTAGAAAACAGATCGATTGGAGAGAAGAAGTAACGATAAATTTGCAGGATTTAGAAAAATTTGGACACTTTTTTTTGGGAAATATTACACCCCATCTGAATTTGTTACTATTGACGAGACACTTTTAAGTTTTTGTGGTCGTTGTCCGTTCAGGATGTATATGCCCCAGAAACCAGATAAGTATGGACTAAAGATAATCTCGATGTGCGATGCTAAAACGTTCTACTTCTGTGGTGGAATACCTTACATTAGTAAGGTAGAGATGAGAGATAAAAATATTCTGCTGCCTACTGAGTACACTCTAAAACTTACCGAGTCTATAGTAGGTACTAATAGAAATGTAACCACTGACAATTGGTATACTTTTTATGAACTGGCTCGAGAATTACTTAAACGGAAGTTAACCCTAGTGGGAACGATGAAGAAAACTAAAAGAGAGCTACCGCTACAGCTTCTTAACACCAAACGTCTTATTAAGCCATCACTTTTTGCTTATGATCCAGATGTTATGTTAGCCTCGCACATTCCAAAGAAAAACAAGAATGTTGTTTTATTATCAACAATGCATTCAACGGGGGAAATTGATAAGGAAAGTTTAAAACCAGAAGTCATTTTATTCTATAATCAAACTAAAGGTGGAGAACGACACGAAAGACCAGACGTTGGCCTCCAAGGTATTTTTTTGAAGTGTTGGATGCTTCAGCTCTAAATGCTTACGTAATTTACCAGTTGAATGGAGCTCATAAAGGTCAGAGTAACTTCTGTCGTTCAAAATTTTTGAAAAATCTTTCTTTCGCTCTGATAAAACCATATATAAATCAAAGGCTTTCAAACAAGTTTCTTTCAAGAAACCTTCGTGCAGAAATGCCAAACCTGTTAGGAAAAAGCCTAACTAAAATAAATCCAGAAAATACACCTAATCCACCACGGGGAAGACCCGGTAAATGTATTTTGCCCCGACTGCAGAGAATCTGAGAATAACTGCCTTCAATGATCTTGTTTGGTTTGTTTGTTTTTATTTGTTTTCATTTCATTAAATTTTTTTGAAAATTTTAGTTCCATTTTTATTTTCATAATGAACTAATATTATATTTTGCTTTTGTACTTAAATAAAATTTTCTTACATTTTTATCTTTATTTTTAATAATTCATTGGTTATAAAATGCTATTTATTGAAATTACAACAATAAAAAGTCGGTAATTATAATATGAGCCAAAATAAGTCAGATATAAAGAAAATGGTAGGTGTCATAAATGACACAGTCTTGTTAAATTTGTCCTTTTACAGTGCCTTGTTAATCAAGGGTTAAGGCGTTACGAACCGTCAGAACTAAAAATTATATTTCTATAAATGTATCGTTTAATTCGGTTTAATTATATGATAAAAACGTCATTTAAAAGCGTATTTTAAAGTTTTACATTTGTAACATTTTATTATAATATTAAAACATCATCAGTTTTATTAATATATTTTTTTAATCATTAATTTTTGTATTGTTAAATCTACGTTTTAAATCTAGTTATACATTTTTAAACAACAGTTTTGTAATTTCATTATTTACAGTATTTTTTTTTATTAATCGTTTTACAATTTTTCAAAGTTGATTAATCAAACCATTGTTGTAGCTAAATTCTTTATAATCTTTCGCAAGCTTTTGTGCTTGTGTTGCGAAACGTCTGCTTGTTTACGTGTAAACAAGCTCTTTTTTAATTAACTATAGGATTTATCATTGTCATATTTTACATTTTTAATCCTTTGTATTATCCGTAGAAAAAGTATTACCTCGAATCATCGTATAGTATTTCAAGTATTGTTTATCTGTATAATCAATACTCTGGGTGATAATTTACATATCCAAAAATAATTTGCATTATAAAAATGAACAATATAAAATTTTACGTTTTGATTTTTAAAAAAGTCATATTTTTTTTATTAGAGTTTAACTATAACGTTTAGTTTTTAGGTATTGTCTATCTGTTGTGGTTGCCAACAAAAAATTTTAGTTTTGCGTTTAAATGATTGAAGTTTTGGTTTTTGATTACAATATCTTTTCATTCGTACAAATTTGGTTCTATATAAAAAAATACAGTATTTATTAATAATTAACAAAAAGTAAATAATTATAACATATTTCTAGTTATTTGTAATAAAGAATATATTCATGTTTTCGCAGGATATTTTTAACGTTACTCGATCTTTGATTGTAATATCGTCACTGGTAAAAACGCCGTTCTACATCACACCGTAATATCAAATGACAGATCTATGATTAAGAACCCTTCAAAATTTGTGCGAATTTGTCCTAATCTCCTGTCAAAATTGATCTACAAAAATTTACGATTCATACCTCAAACATATAATTACCTCGCTTTTCAATTAATTGAGATCTTAAATTACTAATCAAATTTAAAAAAAAATAGTTTTTAGCTAAAAACGTGTAACAACACAATTCTAAAAAAATAACAAAATACTTTTAAGTAATGTTTTTAAATATTGTTTTAGTGACACTAATCTAAAAACGTGTTTATTTTCTATTGCTAAGATTTTTTCAATTTTTTGTTGATATTATACTTTAGCTAATTCTTTTTTGTAATTTACATTTACAATTATATATAATCATTATTTGTTATACTAAAATAACTTTTACTGTCTGAAGCAATACCGTCATCTGCTCTAAATATAATCTGACATCTAGCTTTTGTGTTGCTTTTAAAATCAAAAATACATAATGTATTCTATATAAAACAAATTTTTGGAAAAGCGTTCGCATTCGTTCGTTTATTGATGCCACTATAAAATAAATAAAAAAAGGCTTGTAAGTGACTTTTTTGAAAATAACCGTAAAATAGTTTCACACAAATTTTAATTTAATTTAATTCTAATATTTTTTTAAATATCCAAAATAATTATTTCAATTTAATTGCTCCAAGTTAGTAAATAAATGAGAGGCGATCTTTTCACAGCCAATTACAAATTTTCTTTTAGACAATTTGACCCATTAGTTAAATAAGGTCATTATCAAAACAATTAAAATCTAAGAATACTCAATTAGTATACATTTCGGAATAATAAAAGTAAGTACTTGCAGTTAGAACGCAAACATAATTAAATCAAATTTTACGCGTTTAAGAGATAATTTAGATGAGTTTAGGAGCAAAAGTGGCAATAATTATTAGGAGGGATCAAGAAAAACTAATTTTTGATAATGTTTTTGGGGTAGTGCGGAAAAGTTGCCTCTATATATAAGTAACTTATGTGCAAAATTACACCACCCTAAGATAACGTCTTCTGCCCTGGCAAGGGGCGTGAAATTTCAAAATTTTAGTAAAATTGCCAAAACTTATTTATTTATTTTTTTCAATTTTTTAAGTATCACAGCACTTTGCGGCAGTGTGTAAAAGTTGCACCTATGTATGGTTAATTACTGTGGAAGATTTTACGTCCCATGAACAATATCTTCTGTTCTGGCAAGGAGCCTAAAATTACCCTAAAATCGGCAAATACAATGTTTTTTTCATTATTTAATATTTATTAAACATAAACCAGAATTGTCATACACTCGCTTACTATTAGATATAAGAAATAAGTCTTCAAATTTTAAAGTACAAAAATGTGTGTTCTGTTAAGTCTTTAGGTTTTGTACTGTCTCTTGCACCTAAATTCAGGCATGGCTTTTCTCGATTTCAAAGTGGAGCGAATAAATTCGTCGTTGTTATCACCATACACTTTCTTTGGGGCCTCGGTAACTAACTTTAGTGTTCTTTCCACAGCTTGTGTGTGAGCATGGGAACTTTGTAAAAGTCCAGTCAATTGGTATTGGTCTTTCCAGCATACTTTGTAAATCTTGTGTAGTCACGTCATTTAGAATGGGTGGTGGCGTTACTTCGCTGGTCGACCAGTGAATTAGGTCGACGTAGTCGTTTTCTTCGAAGTTTATTTGTGGGATATTGAACTTTCTAATCCCAACGTTTCCCACTGTCTCATTTGATTATCGTGCTTTTATTGCTCTCCGAATGCCAAGGGTTCTGATATGTGTTCTTTCATCAGTCAGCATCGCGAGCAGAATGTTTTCTGGAGATGCAAAGTAAGCATTCCGAGAAATCACTTTGTCTACAACGTCGCGGTAAACTTGATCCAAGTATCTGGATGACTGAATGAAGTGGTAAAGATTTCGAGCTCCATCCTTAATTGAATGATGAACCCAAGATGGCACATACACTCTGATAACGAATTCTTCTAGAATACGTAAGCTGTCTGATGGTTCCGTGGTGGAAACATACAGTCTTAATATCCTGTTAGCTGTTGTCAACCAGCGGGACATGTTTAGGGGACCTGGATTGCGTTTAGCAAGATCTGAAGGACATTTGCCTGAGCTCACGGCGAGAGCAATATCCCTCAGATACTTCTGGTCCTTACTCAAAGTGGATGTATCATGGGATGGCAAGGTGCAGTTAACAGGCTCAAATGTTACCACTGGAAGCAGCTCACACGCTTTCAAAGATTTTCCAATCCAACTAGTATAGGAAGAGGGTCCAAAGGTGGGACCATCGAGGAACTCAAACAAGTGACGGAGAGGAAATTCATTGAAATGTAGTTGACAAACAGCCCATTGCACAGCTTTACCGGTCTTCAGTTCAAGACAACGCAGTACTCTTTTGTGTACGCCGGTATTTACGGCCGTTCCAGCACACCCTAGCACAAGAATATGGTTGAAACCTCCGGACACTTCTGCTGTAATATAGTTGTAAATACTTTCAGCAATGGCCAGACTTGATCCTGAAGCAGGTGTAACATGACCGATGTATCTAGATCCTGGTTCTTTCACCAAGGAATAGTGCTTCTCTACAATTGTTCTTTGGTAGTATTTATCATTCACCTTTTCCCTTGCCAATATTTTGTCACGTCGCCCGTCGAAGTAAAAACCTATTAAATGATCATTGTCAATGTCTGAACTCTGCTTTTGAAGCTCTTGCATGGTTCGATGCTTCTCTCTACCAATTTTGTTCTTACCAATCACTAAAGATGTATCCGATTCAGAGACTAGGCCTACGTCATGCAAAACGCTAGAGGCTATGGCAGCTATGGCTTGAAACGATACCCCAAATCTTTGGCTTACTAATGCGGTAGTTGTAAGTTTCCTTCGCATTTGCGAAGAGGATGAAGTCGACGGTCCGGGATTGTAGTCGTAGTTATCAGGTTCAGGTTCCTTATCCTCATCAGTTGCCTCATCATCTTTTAAGAACGTTGATGTTGACAAGGGCCCATCACCATCAGGCTGCGACGAGCAGGACGCAGTAGATTTAGAACCACGAAGGAATTGTTTTGCGTTCCTTCCGGCACGTGCTTGAAGCTTTTTGGTTTCTCGCAAATCGAACGATCCAATGCACATTAGGCGCTTTGTTCTTTGATCAGCAAGAAATGTCTATTCCTTAACGGGGACCTTGTATTCCTTCGGGCAATTGCACTCTGTAAACGTGGAGCTTCTGAAACTTCTCCATCCTTGCTTTAGTTATTATGCTTTTCTCTAATCTTTTATAAACTGCCTTGATATCGATATATTTCTTGTGATATGCATGAATCATATCATGGACACGTTTCTTTGAAACTGTCGGAATGGAAGCATCAGAATACAGCATTTGCAGCTTTACACAAACTTGTTCTGCGATGGAAGAAAATGCGGGTTCCTTGCTACCAGTTGTTTCAGATCCAAGGCGCCATCTTTCGTAAATGCAGCATTTAATAATATCCTCGTATGTTGGAAGTATCCTTCCAAAATTTGTCGGTGATCCGAAAATTGGGCAGTCTAATGCTCCTCGCTTTGAAAATTTTGAAGATTTTTCCATGTTTTCTTTATGCTCACTGCGAGCTCAGTTCACGACCTGTAACAAAAAAAAATTCCATCTAAACTTAAATAATAAGCTTTATTGCTGGTAAATAATAAAAATAATAATTTGGAAAATCTGCTGCTAAAATAATTATATTTATATCTAAAGATATAATGAGAAAACAGTGTATTTGTCGATTTTTGGGTAATTTCAGACTCCTTGCCAGAACAGAAGATATTGTTCATGGGACGTCAAATCTTCCATAGCAATTAACCATACATAGGTGCAACTTTTTCACACTTCCGCAAAGTGCTGTGACACTTAAAAAATTGAAAAAAAAATAATAAGTTTTGGCGATTTTACTAAAATTTTGAAATTTCACTCCTCTTGCCAGGGCAGAAGATGTTATCCGAGGGTAGTGTAATTTTGCACATAAGTTACTTATATATAGAGGCAACTTTTCCGCACTACCCCAAAAGCATTATCAAAAATTAGTTTTTTTCGATCCCCCCTAATGATCATATAATAATTTTTTTACAGTTTTAGAAATCTTTGTATTTCTTAATTGTATATTAAAAGTTTAAAGGTAGTTTAAGTAAATACATGCTTTCTTAACTGCTATAATTGGAACAATTTTAGTTTAGTCAATAAAATTGTGGGCGAATCCCGCAAAATTCGGTATTTTAAAAAAAAAACAGTTTGTTTTAGTTTGTAATTGTTTAATTATTTTCCAATATTTGTGTTTTTTTTATAAGAAAATAATGTGATTTAAGATTGATTCAAAAAGTTATGAAAAATATAACTAACGTAGGGTAGGCAGTGGCGGATACACAAAAAATTGAAAAAGGGGGTCGCTAGCAAAGCTTAAAAAAATACACCTACAAGACAAAAGTAACTACTTGAGTTTAATTTAAACGATGAATGTCATGCGCCTATTCTTCCTGGCAAATTGATTAATTACATTGTCGATAGGACAATCAATGCGTATTTAACAAAACTAAGCTCTTAAGAGGATTCTGTTTTATTGTCAAACTCCAGTGATGTTTTTGTACATTGTAATGTTGAAAAACTTTTCTCTGCTGTAGCAATAGATACAGATAGACAAGCATTTATTTTGTGCAGTGTGTATAAGTTGGATAGTTAATTCTGAGACAAACAGCCAATGTTTGCAGAACAGAATCAAGATTTTTAATTGTGTTTATGCTTGTTTGCTTGTATTAAAGAATCTCTTCCATTAGTTTATTTTTAATCACAAAAGGGCGATTCTTTATAAAACGAGTTCTCAGTTAAAGACTGATTCAATTTTTGAGCCAGATCATTAACGTTATGATTTAGTAGTTGTGAGGGCAAAAGTATGTTAAATTTGAATTAATAAATATTTTCTTTAGCAAAACGTTTTTTCAGCGCAGTGGTAACATGTTTCAGTGTCTAACTCTTCCATAACAGCCTTCGCTTCTTAAACAATCTGAGCAAAATGGTTAGCAGCGTTAGCTATATTGTCGTAGACCTTGAGCGTCGAATCTAACTTTACTTTTGCTATCGCTACGTCTAAGTCATGGTTTTGTAAGAATATGTTATACTTATAATTTCACTGAGTGAAAGAAAATATTTGTTCCGAGATGAATTGCAAATTTATTAATAGCATTATGTCGCTCAACTAATCTCGTTTGACAGTGTGACTGCAGCGAGTGTTTTAGGTGACTTTTCGATGTTAGACACTGTAAAGAACCTTATTACTTGTTAAATAGTACCAAGTGCGTTTCTCACATTTATAACTCTGCAACGGCGTGAGACAGTAAGGTTGAACTGATGACTCATCAAAGATGATGCTGTAATAACGAGATTCTTTAATTTCTTCTGGTATTTTTTATAACACTACTATTTCACAGCATGTAATAATATTGTCAAATGTTGTTTTACTTATGTAAGTAGCGTTTGCTTTAATGGTCTCAAGGGGTTATTTTAGTTGCAAAACTCCAACACCGATTCTAAATCTTAGAGGAGCTCGAAAGTTTTCCTTGTTACTTACTGCATATTAACAACCATTCGTTTCGTTTTCTAATAGTCTCACATCATTTTTACAGAGCACTGCTAACCCGACCTTGTTACGTGCAAAAGTTGAAACAATGACACTTGCTTGATATAAAGTAACATAAACGGTGTTATGCCGGTGCTCAGTAAAGACGGGGTGAGTTATATTCAAAATTTTGTGATTGCTGTGAAAAACTCGAACGAAAACAAAATCAAGAAGTCAACTCAAAGGGCGCTAGGAAAGAGTAAAACTCAATGGACTTTTGGCCCTTGCCAACCACAAGCCCGCTCCTGAAGGATCCACTCTAAATAGACTTACCTTAATACAGTGTATCTCACTAAATTCTGTAATAGACAAAAAAATCACATAACACGGAAGCCGACGGAATTAAAAGCTTGTTTACATTAATTATTTAACATTTATATGAACAAAAATTACTCAAAACAAGAAAATAGAACAAAAAAAAAATATTTAAACTAACGCATAATAACCAAAAAATTTAAGTAAACATAAAAGTTAAAAAAAAACAAAAGAAAATTTTTAATTAACTATAGCACGGCCGTGTGCGCATTAAATAAATATCAATTCAATACAAAATAAAATAAATTAATCTATTTTAAAAACAGGATGAAAATTTAATAGTGAATTTTTCGGTTGTCAAACAAATTCTTAACACAACGAAATTTTGTCAAATAGTTTTGACAAATACGGACAATAATCATTTATTAATTACTTTATCGATAAAATCGTTAATTCACAACACTCATTTTTCTTAAAAACCAAACTTTTTAATACACTTAAACGCGTAAATAAAATTTACAAACTTTAAGTAATTGGTACAAAATAAATACCTTAAATTATCGTCGTCATAAATCCAGGAAAGAACTTGTGGTTGGATCCTGGGTTGCCAGATGTACAGGAAGAAACGAAGGGTTCCTCAATAAAAAAAATTATGGAGCGTCGAAAGGTTTTCCATGAGCCGCCACCAAGGCGAAAATTGGATTGTAAAACACAAACTTACGCACAAATGCACGATACGTTAATACGAAACCAAACCGGTATCCAATGAAATTGAATAAGTCGTAATTGTTTTAGGAAATAAGAAAGTTTTTCCACTTGAACGATTCACTGTACCATGTTGAAGACTTCCGCGGTACTTCATTTCAAGGCGGTGACTTTAACCCCTGACAACTACATCCCGATACTTAAGTCATTTCGTACGACTATCAGCCAACTAACTTTCTTTTATCACCAAAATCACTTATATATATATAAACTTATTCGACTACCATTTTCCCAATCGCTGTCTTCGAAACTCCATGAAAGAAAACAATCTCACTGAGAAGTGCAAAGAAGATGCAAACAGATCAAATAACGTCCTAAACGTAGTGTTGGGCCACGGTGTTTGACAAAAAATCACATTTCAAGACGGTCATAAGAATTAGACTGTCTAATAAATTAAAATAATGACTTAATTTTCCACGTAATCTAATCGATCAACACAAAGAAACCAAGTACGACTGTACTTAGAATCCACTTAAAACCAACAACTTTTAAACAAACTTAAAATAAACAAACGACCAAAATATATTTAATTACAAGTATATCTCAGCGAGCAAAGAAATTGTCAAATAAACACAATCGCAGAATACAGATAAAAAATACAAAATTTGAATTACAAAGTTGAATTAAAAAAAAACGTAAAACAATTTCTTTAAATCATTCTAAAATCAATAAAACAAATTCAAAATACATGAAATGAATAACGTTAATACAAATACCAGGTCTTTTATGAAAGTAATCGAATCACTTTACGGTTACAACCTAAGGTTAGTAAATGTATACAAAAATTTTTACTTTGTTCTATATTTTAATATACTGAGTTAATCAACATGGTCCACTATTTAACAAAGAACACAAACTTGCAGAAAAAAACTTTGCGAGTAATTTTTGCTCAGAAATCTTTTATTTTTACGCACACTACGTAAAACAAACACTGACCGTACTGTAGGCTTTAACAAAATATACTCTACTATGACATTAAAATTGCAACATCAAGAAGGTGTAGGAATTTTGAAACCAAACTTGGCAGAAAAGTTTAGCTACTCAGAGGTAGTAAATGATAGAAGTTTTAAAGAAAAGGAACAAAGGGGAACAAAATGTTTATTCAATAATGTGTTGGCATCCTCTATTGGTTTTACACTTCCTGACTCTTTGCAGCATTGATTCCAGCAAGTAGTCGATTTCTTCTTGAGCTATTGTGTCTCCAGCAGCAATTTATGCCAAAGAGCTTTCTGTGTCTGTAGATGATGCGCTCTTCAGTCTTATACTCAGAATGTCCCACACGTGTACAATAGACCAAAGGTCGGGAGATCTTGGTAGTCATGGTAAGAGATTAACATTGACATTTTTGAACCGGTTTATAGAGTGTCTTGCTATGTGGGGACGAGCATTATCTTGTTGAAAAACTGGGTCTTCCAATGCGGAAGAAATGGAAGAACATGGGGTTCTACCACTTTGTTAACATATCGTCGGGCGTTCATATTGTCTCTTTTCACGCTGTCGCACTCTAAGCATAATCACACTCTCAAAATACGTTAAACAAAAAAACTACAAGAGATAACGATATTAAAATTAACCAAGACTCGCACAAAATACACACGATAATGAAGTAATACAAACAAAAAAAAGGCAGGTATGCTATTATCACTTGACGCATTTAAATAAAATTTAAATCATTTACTATCTCTGAGTAGCTAAACTTTTTTGCCAAGTTTGTTCACAAAATTCCCAATCTTTTTTGGTATTGCAATTTTTATGCCAGAGAGTATACAATTAACAAAAAATGTTTTTATCGTTTTCTTCTTTACGGATTAATATTGACAAAACAGATATCTAGTCGTATTCAAATAAACTACAAAAGCATATTGCTCTTGTTGCTTAGAGAAAATCAGCTAAATCGGTTGTCAGCTGAACAAGGACAAACTGTAACACCTTTCGCATAAAAGCGACAAAATGTTTCCTTTTTTTTTATATTTTACAAATAAGCTTTTGATAAAATATAAACTTATAAACTACGATATCGCGGTAATGACTACATTTATAAAATGGTTGAAATATTAAAAAAAAACTATTAATCCTACAAAGTGAAATCCAATGTTACTGCTTTTGAATAATCACGCAAAGAAGCTGTTTGTTATTCAAGGAATAATTATGTAACTAATTTAAAATCTAATTTATTTTTAAATAATTACACGGTTATTGATTATTTAATTAAAAACACAACACAACAAACTAAGCAAAAAAACGAACTAGCATTTTAATAGAAATAACACTTACATTAATTTAAATATCACTGTAACCGTATACCGTCCGCAAATAAGATTCACTTTTATTTATCTATCTATCTATCTATTTATTTACACTGACACAAGCGTTCAAAAATTACTTAACACTTATTTAAATAGATCCCAAAATTCTTCTTAAAACTGACTGCAACTTTCTTTGATTACCTTTTATATTCTCACCTCATCTAGGACCAGAACATTCAGCTTTAGAACTGACCACTTGAACGAGTTTTTTAAGTTTGGTTTTTAAAAGCTTGGTTTGATATTAAGCCAAAATTATGAAAAATCAAGCCAAGCTTTTAAATAATCAAGCCAAGTCCAATATTAGCCAAACCAAGCTTTTACAGGTCAAGTTTTTAAGTTTTTACCAAATTTTTAAGTTTTTGAAAATAATATTATCTTGATGTAAAAGTTATACCCAAAGTAAAATTAAACGAAGAAAAATTACACAACTCACTTTAGCAAACAGTGCACATAGGGGTATTAGATCGATCTGCGCGGCCAAAATTACTTTTTGATTTATATCAATTCTAATCAATTTTATGGAATAAAGCAAAGAATATAACAAAATCGGAAATGCTTATTACGTGCTTCTGCGGCTTCTTCTGGCAGCTGTCGAATAGACCACAAAGCATTTTTGATTATGATTGCATCATGCATAAATAATTTTGTCATATTCTTTTCAATTAATTATAAATCCGATGGAAATTGTTTCCAGGACGACCTTTAACCTGTGTATCAGGTCATAATTACTTTAGAAGCCAATTTTTTACTGGTAATTTGTAAGTCAAGTGAAAAATGTTTTTAAATACACGAATTCTGGCATGTTGAAGTGAAATCCCGAACTCTAAAGCTTTAGGATAAATTTCTGTTTTTGAATTCAATCGGTTTTAAGTCCTTCAAAGTAGCTCAGCATATACATATACTTTCGTCTACCATTGTCATTATGAACAGATGTTTTACTAAAAACTCATTCTTGTTTAAGTACATCTTGGTTACCTTTAGTGACTTAATAGAGCTTGTGACATAATTAATTTCTTCTTTCGTTATATCAGTGTTCTCTTTCACAAAACGGAATTTTAAAGGTCAGCAATATCGGGGAGAAGAGGGTGTTGGATTTTCCCATACAACATTTTTATCTGCTTTACCACAAAAGAACCGTAGAGAGACGAAACAACTATGAAATAAACTCGCGTCTGAGTCAGCATCATTTTCAAATTTTTGTTTGAATTGAGTTTGCTGAGATCAGTCACAACCGCATTTACAAATTATCTTCAGTGTATCTCGTTTTTGTTCTTTCAATGTTATAAGGACATCTTCTAGAAATGTTGACAAGCGCATAACTGTTAGGCCAATTAAAAACTGCAAATCGCTTTCGAAGCAGGTACTCGATATCCTGCACAACTCTACTAGAGTTAACATTCTTTTTTGGCTTTTGTACAAGGTTATAACAAGAGAAATTTTTCTCGCTAGTAGCTCTAATTATTTCATATTGTCGACAAGGCAAATCAGCTCGTATGTACATTGCCAACGCTTGTAATGGAGTAAGGGAGCAAGTTTTTTGGTTTTTTGATTTAGAGAATGTCTTTTTATATTTTGTTGCACGTGTCGGAAAACTAGTGATTTCTATAAGTATATTAGAAGCAATTTCCAGCTTTCTGCAACTCAGTCTGTACTGCACTAACAATTATTGCTTTATCTGAGATAGATCGAATCTTCCCAGTTTTCCTGCTTGTAGATCTTTTACTGAATTCACAGAATGATTTACGTGGTTGTTAGGATGAGTTTGCTTCACCACAAAAATCTCAAAGGTTCCTTTAAGCCATAAAACGTTGTATTTGCGAAATACGTTTTCCTTATTATGGGTCTTGGACCACCTTTGTTTAATTTGAAATTTAAAATGTTAATAACTACGTTTTAAGTATTCTTTTTGGTCTTCTGTATATTCTTCGTGCGACAAAAATTGCTCTTTTAAGAATTTTTTTCTTCTAGATTAAACAAATTTAAATTTTGCAGGCGGTCGAATAAATATTTACACAGCTCTTACCACCAATGTACTTTGTGAACTTAAAACAAAAAGATATTCTTTAAAACTAGTTTTAACTTCAACTTCAATCATCATTGTTTGAACTTTTTATCAAAAAAATTTAAACTGCCGAAATAAGTCTCATCAGTGATATTACGCATCTATTTTTTTCATTATTCATTACTTAAATTTTTAAAGTTTCGGTTGTATTAAGAATTATAACCGGATATAGCTTGCAGGTATAACAAATTCTTTAATGATTGAATAATTGATTAATATCTAAATAAAATATTATATATTACGTCTGACCTTCAGTACACTAAAGCTATCCTTCAAAATAACAAAAACAACCAAAATTATATTTGAAATAATAGATGGTTATCTGTTTTATCAGGATCCATCACTTTTTTTTCAGACATGAACTTAAAATAATAAAAATATTCGTTACGCGAATACCGAGAACGTATACACATTCACCAAGTGAGATAATCAAATTCAAACTACCATTACAGGTGTCTCGTGCACGTGAAGAAAGGAGGGGTAGCTAGTTATTGTACTCACACTAATTTTTTGACACAAGTAATCGTTTTATGTAAATATTTTTGCAGTTTGTTCTATTGACTTTTGGCCGCGTAAATTGTTGAAATACCTGTATGTGCAGCGTCAACTGAAGATACCATAAGAGAAATTAAGCAAATTGTCAAACTGAGTTCTAAGAAAACTAAATTTATAATTTATATTTCACTACTGCTTACATTGCAACGTTTTTTCTTTATTTAGCTGAAGTCTTGTTTTGGTTACAACCGCAGATAAACATAATCGAGTACATATTATTAGGTCAGTGTAAATACGAAGAGATAAACATTAGCATTTGCTGTAATTCTTTTACTAACAATTTATTTTTGGATGACGGATAATTAAAGAGAACTATAATTAACGCAATACATTAAGACGTTTTAAAATACGTATCTCACTGCATTTGCCACATGGTTAAAATCAAAAATCATCAATTTAAATAGACATAACCGTTCTGAACACTTTAATTGCAAATATTACTTTAAACTAAACCAAGAATTTTTTTTTTATTGCTAAAAGGAAAGTTTGTAGTCGTTTATTAGAAACATGTTGTATACTAAGTTACCTCATAACTCGGGATTAATCAAAACTCAAGCGTTAAGCTCGCTACATTTGAATAAATATAGTCTTGCTATAACCATAAAATGTTTATTGTGTATTTCTTATTATCAAATTAATAGTTAGATAATTAAGTAAATATTTTTATTACTCCCACGTACAAACGAATTTCCTTTTGTTTCAGTTTGATGTTATGAGGTAACCTATGATAGCAGTTGGGTAATTGTTTATCGTTTATATTGTGGCAGTGAGCTGCAACACGTAAGAGGTATGTTAGCGCGAGCGTTTTATTTTTAAGTCGTTTTCCTCGCGTTGCATTTTTGGTTTTGTGACTTGCTGTCCCCTCTTTTAAGTTTCATTGTAAATAGAAGTTTTTGATAAATACGACAGTACGTTACTTAGTTTTGAACCGATCATTACGTCTCCATTCTTGAATTATATTTCATTAATTTTTCTTAAATGTTAATTGTGATGTTTAGTGCGTAAACCGTGCGCCCTTTTGTGCGTGCTAAAGACCTAACTCCACCAACTAGGGAAAAGTAAGATCAGGGTAAGTCGAGCAATCGCTCATTTCTGGGTGAATCGAGGCCTTGATTAATTACGGGTTTGGGTGGTTGTGCGCTCCCGATTTTCCAGAAGAACCAGAAACTTTACGTAAGTAATTTTAAATTGTCGTTGACTAATAATTCGGTGGGTTGCTACCGGAAGTCCTCTCCTTTCTAATAAAGTAAATACAGTCCGCTGTTCGACTTCCGTGTGGCCGAAACATTTGGTCCTTCGAGCCGGATATTTAAAGGTTCCGTTTCTGTTACATTCCTTTCAATTTTTCAAGTTTATAACGATATTACGCGATAAGGATTTATTTAAGAATTTACGCCGATTTTAATACGGGATTTTCCGTTATTTGTATTATTCGTACTACGTTATTTCATATCACAAATAATGTCCGAAAGTGATTTGAATGTCTTGGTGGTAACGAGGTCACAGGTCTTTGCTGACGTCACTGATATCGCTGATCGCTGTTCTAATATTTCCAAAAAAGATGCGAAATTCCATCTATTTATGCTCGACGAATTGCTAATTTGCGAATCCAACTTTCGTGAAGTTCAGCGTCAAATATTAATTAAAAACACCGCTCTGGCTAAGAAAGATCAGGTTCCTACCGACCAAATACAAAAAAGCTTTAGAGATTTAGTTTACTCGATTCGGACCATATTTGCTAAACTTCAAAGTGCTGACACTGATAGCGGAGCATCACAACAATCATGCAGTTCTTCTTCTGGCCCACTTCAAAGTTTTCTTCCGAAAATTGTAATTTCGCATTTCGATGGAAAAATTGCGACATAGACTAGTTTTATCGGTCTTTTTGATTCATTAGTACATAACAATAAAAGCTTAACATCTCTCGCTAAATTTCATTATTTGAAAACGTCTCTTGCTGGGGAAGCAGAATCCGTTATTGCTAGCTTTCCATTAACCGAGGAAAATTATGAAATTGCTTATCAAGCATTAAAAGATCGTTACCAAAACGATAAGCGTTTAGCCGGAATGTACTTAGATAGCATTCTGAATTTTAAGCCTCTTGTTTCACCTACTCAAGAAAGTCTTAGAGTATATCTTCAAGTACACCAAAATGCAGCCAGTGTTTTAGCAGCACTTCCCATTCAAAATCACTTTGAATTTATTCTCTTTTATTTAGCTATGCGTAATTTGGATCTATCTACCTCTCGTGAATTTGAATCTCGGCGACAAAATGATGATTTTCCTCCTTATAAGGAACTTCAAATCACGTTTTTTGACCAAGATCAAATCAAAAATCCTTATAACCTCTGCTTCAGTTCCTCTTCGAGAAAAGGAGGTTGCTTTAACTTCCAAACCGTATTTAGCCGCTTCGTCCTTTAAACCTAATAAAGCAAATTCTACTTACAATCGTTCCTTTTTATCATCTAAGCGATGCCCTGTATGTAAATCTGACCACAGTATTACTTGGTGTTCAGAATTCCAACGAATGTCCATAGATGAAAGAAGCAAAGCCATGCGTAACCACACGCGTTGTTTTAATTGTCTCTGAGCTCATTTAATAACAGATTGTAAATTGAAACGATCGTGTGTGCATTGTGGCAGTCGTAAACATTTTTCATTACTGCATTTGGATAAGGAAGATAATTGTAATCCTGTACTTTCGAAAGCGGCGACTTCCTCAAGTAATCTTACAGCTGCTCAAACAATGTCTTGTTGCATTCCGCCTACTCATTCTAATCATACGGTTCTCCTAGGTACAATTCAAGCTTTGCTCCGAGATAGTTGCGGTGAGTTTTGCCCTGTTAGAGCAGTTCTGGATCCTGGTTCGCAAGTCTCTGCTATCACTAACGCAATGGTTAAAGGTTTAGGTTTAACTCCCAGCCCTTCTCAGTTACAGATTTCGGGAATTGGACAAATGGGCTCCCGCACTCTTGGTACTGTTGACTGTGTAATAAAATCTCGTTACTCTTCCGAAATTATCACAGCTACTCCTTACGTACTTTCTTCAATATCTCAAAACCTCCCTTCGGCTCGTATTTCTGAACAAGTCAATTCTAGTCTAAGACATCGTCAACTAGCAGATAAATATTTTCATGTACCTGGTAAGATAGAAATGCTTATCGGAGCTGATCTATTTTCTACAGTCATTCGAGAGGGTTTCTCTATTATTAAAGGTAATCCTTCAATTTTTCCTACTATATTTGGCGACGTTATTGTAGGTCCTGTAAGTCTGGGTTCGTTAACTTCTTCGGCTGTCCCTCTTCTAACTCTTCAGTCCAATCCTACAGACTTTCTCGTCAAGTTCTGGGAAGTCAAAGAAGTGCTTGTGGTAAAGATTCGTAACCCTGATGACGAATGGTGCGAACGCCTGTTTTGCGATACTCATGCTCGAACCTCCGAAGGTCGATATGTCGTAGCTCTACCTCTAAAACCCAACGCTGTCAAGGTAGCTACGAATTCAAAGTCATCGTACACAGCCTTTTTAAACTTAGAAAAGCGTTTGATTCGAGATCCTTCCCGCTATGCCGCTTATCAACAATTTATGTCTGAGTATCGAAACTTGTGCCACATGTTCGTTGCTACTTCTTCTTCGTCATACGTGCTACTCCATTACTGTGTTTCGAAATATAGTGAAAAGGGGACGAAGATTCGTGTGGTTTTTAACGGTTTGTCTTCTCTTCATGGTAAGTCTTTAAACGAACAACATTTAAGTGGTCCTAAGCTGCAAAACGATATTTCTACACTTTTGATAACTTTTAGGTTAAATCCGATCGCGTTGTGTTGTGACATTCGCATGATGTATAGACAAATTTTATTACGTCGTGAAGATCGTTGTTTACAACACATTTATTGGCGCAAATCCATTCATAATCCTGTCGTCAAGTATGAACTAAATACGGTAACGTACGGCTTAACTCCTTCCGCTTACCTGGCTCAGCGATGTCTTCAACAATTGGTTGAGGACGAAGGATCTCATTACCCGGCTGCGTCCGTCGCTATCCTTAAGAATACGTATGTTGATGACGTGATAACCAGTGTTGGCACTATTGAGGACGCGCTAATTCTTCGCACCGAACTTGCTCGTCTTTTGGGAAAAGGAGGTTTTGAATTGCGCAAATGGTCCAGTAACGTTCCTGAAGTTTTAGAAAGTCTTCCTGAAGATCATTTAAAAACTCTTCTAATGTTTTCGACCGAGGATAAGTCTCTTAAGATCCTTAGTCTGTGCTGGAATTATCGTTTAGACACTTTTTCTTTTCAAGTTCAGTCTTTTAGTGGTGACTGCACCAAAAGAGCAGTTCTTTCTTATACTGCTAGAATATTTGATCCTCTAGGGTTCCTTTCCCCTCTGGTTTTTACAATGAAGCTCGTTCTACAGCGTATATGGACCGAAGGGCTTGATTGGGATGATGTTCTTTGCCCGGTTCTTGCCTCCCAATGGACCAAATTGGTCGACGGTTTGCCTTACTTCCCTCAAATACACAAACCAAGATGTATCTTTCTTTCTTTGCATAAAATCTTACACGTTGTTGGATTATGCGATGCTTCTCAGAAGGGATATGCATCTGCTATTTACGCTTGCTCTGGTTCCGCTGAGTCTCAACAAATACAATCGTGCCACCTCATAATCGCTAAGTCAAAGCTAGCCCCATTAAAAGTTTTGTCAATTCCAAGACTCGAACTATGTAGAGCGCTCCTGCTGGCGCGCCATTACCATTCGATTAAACCTCTTTTTGCCAGTAGAATTATTAGAGAAGCTCGCCTTTACACTGACGCTCAAGTAGTTCTTGCGTGGCTCTCTCTTCCTCCACATCGTCTTCATACCTTTGTCGCTAACCGTATTGTCACTAATCTCGATCTCACTGAACGACAACAATGGCATCACGTTGATACTGCCGAAAATCCTGCGGATTTAGCCTGTCGTGGTGCTACTCCTGAAATTATGAGCAGGGCTTCTTTCTGGATTTCCGGTCCTACTTTTCTAAGTAAGCCTTTGTCGCAGTCGCCGTCCCTTGCTATTTCTACCGTTTTGGATTGTTCGTTACCTGATCTTAAAGTTGGCGCAACCCTTCTTGCTCGCCTTGTGCCTTCTCATCCTTTGCTCCTCGTCATCGAACGATTTTCTTCTTTTCAAAAACTGCACCGTACGTTTGCGTGGATACTTCGTTTCTTACAAAACACCCAAGCTCGCAACACAACCTTTGCTTCTGATAAGCTTCTGCCTCTTTCTCCTGCCGAACTACAAAAGGCTACGCATGCTTGTGTACGCATCACTCAAGCCGCTTATTATAGAGAGGAGATTGCGCTGCTTCGGCAAGGTAAACGCCTCCCTTCCTCTGTAGCACAGTTGTATCCGTTTATGGATTAGGAGGGTCTCCTTAGGGTGGGCGGAAGGCTGGGCCACTCCGCTTTGCCGTCATCTTCTCGTCATCCGCTGCTATTACCTCAGCAGGCTCATCTTTCCGCTCTTTTGTGTTCATACTATCATGTCGTCTCTCTTCATTCTGGTCCTCAGACCGTTCAAGCTTTATTACAAACTAAATTCTAGATCATTTCGTTGCGTAGTCTTCTAAGAAAGCGCATCCGTCAATGCCTGACGTGTCACCGCTTTAGAGCTGACACGTTTAAGCCAACGATGGCGCCTTTGCCTGCGGATCGCGTTAACCCGCAAAGGGCTTTCACCGTAACCGGCTTAGATTATGCAGGACCTTTTACTGCTAAGGTTAATACTCTTCGTTCGTCTCGTACTACAAAAGGCTATCTATGTTTGTTTGTCTGCACCGCAACCAAAGCTGTACATCTAGAGTTTGCTTCGTCTTTATCTACAGAAGCTTCTTTGCTTGTTTAGACAGGTTCATCGCGCGTCGGGGAATACCATCTCGCATTAGATCGGACTGTGGCCGCAATTTTGTTGGCGCAGCTAGACAGCTATCTGAGCTGTATGATTTTTTGCGCAAAAACAATCATTCGTTGTGCGAGCGTCTCTCTCTTCGTAGTATTCAATGGGTCTTTAATCCTCCATATGCTCCTCATTTTGGAGGACTTTGGGAAGCCGCTATTAAGTTCGCCAAGCGTCTTTTATATCGCAAAATTGGTAACACGGCTTTTACATTTGAAGAGTTTTGTACCATATTTTCTCAAATCGAAGCGGTATTAAATAGCCGTCCGTTGTGCGCCCTTTCATCTGATCCCGCCAAAGCTGCAGACTATTTGAGTCCGGGCCATTTTCTTATTGGTAAGCCTTTGCTATCTTCTCCTTCCTTTCTAGGTACTAATCACTTTACTTTCAAACAACGCTGGCGTCATCAAAACAGCATAATACAGTACTTTTGGCGTCGCTGGTCTGCTGAATATTTGCATACCTTAACTCAACGAACAAAATGGTTTCAACATAACCCCGGTCCTTAAGTGGGGGATGTAGTGCTAGTTCAGGATTCCAACCGACCGCTAATGTCATGGTTGCTTGGTCGAGTGACTGCGTTACACCCAGGACCTGATGATCTCTCTCGGATAGCCACCCTTAAAACTGCCGGTGGTCATCTCACTCGTTCGCTTTCGCGGTTAGCTCCGCTTCTAGGACCCGTTTACATTTCTTTCCTTCTTATTTTTTCTATGTTATTCCTTTTTTTATATACTCTTTATTTTTCTTTAAAATAGAGCATCGCTCATTTTAGGTGGGCGGTATGTTAGCGCGAGCGTTTTATTTTTAAGTCGTTAACTTCGCGTTGCATTTTTGGTTTTGTGACTTGCTGTCCCCTCTTTTAAGTTTCATTGTAAATACAAGTTTTTGATAAATACGACAGTACGTTACTTAGTTTTGAACCGATCATTACGTCTCCTTTCTTGAATTATATAACATTAATTTTTCTTAAATGTTAATTGTGATGTTTAGTGCGTAAACCGTGCGCCCTTTTGTGCGTGCTAAAGACCTAACTCCACCAACTAGGGAAAAGTAAGATCAGGGTAAGTCGAGCAATCGCTAATTTCTGGGTGAATCGAAGCCTTGATTAATTACGGGTTTGGGTGGTTGTGCGCTCCCAATTTTCCAGAAGAACCAGAAACTTTACGTAAGTAATTTTAAATTGCCGTTGACTAATAATTCGGTGGGTTGCTACCGGAAGTCCTCTCCTTTCTAATAAAGTAAATACAGTCCGCTGTTTGACTTCCGTGTGGCCGAAACAGGGTACTTTTGCAAAAGTAGCAAGAAAAAGTATTGAAATAGCTTAAAAGTTTGAACAACCTTGAAAACCAAGCCAAGCCTATGTCCACAAAGATCAAGCTAAGTTAAGCTTTTATTTTCAACAAACTGATCAAGACCAAACCAAGTTTTTACGTTTCAAACCAAGCTTCTTAGCTTAGTGAATCTTTAGTTTCGTTAAAGATATTAGACCACAAGCACCAAAACTATTAATAAAGTTAGGTCTGTGCCTATAATATTTGTCGAAAAATAGTGACAAAAATATTATGCTAAATGCGTTTAATGTGTGTTATTTTAGTACTATCAGTTTTATTTGGGTAAACAAAGTTTGCACTTCTACCTTAAATCTGTTTTGTTTGTATTTTCTAAAAACAATTAAAAAAGTTTATCATTTATTTACTAAAAGTTTGTACTTATGTGTAAATACATATTTTAAATTACTTCAAATCGTCATTTTAACAAATGTACTATTTTAACAATATTGTACGTGTAAAGTTAAAAATATCAATTTACATGTGTTTATATAGATTATGTTCCAACGTTCAAACACTTCAAACATATTAGCGATCAAGCGTCCGTGCATCCAAATGGTCGCGTTCAAAGAGTTGTGTTGATACAACTACGTACACATGTCCTGTGCTTAAACATAAACCAATACACGCATTTTTAACGAAACTGCGTTGTTTGTTTATTGAAACGCAACAATTAAAAATCGAACAACGTTTAATCTTGTTAAAAGAAGAGTTCTGAAAATATTAGAATCAATCTATTCAAACTTTACCATCCGTTTGGGGATTATGTAAAATTTTGCCCAGGATCTTAAATTAACTTTACTATATTAATAAATATAGGTATAACTTTAATAGTTATAAAAAACGTAAGAAAACAATCAAATTTTTTAGTTTATAATTTCTTTCTATTTTTAGGGTTTTTAGCAGAAACTCTTAGTTTAAATTTTATTTAACGGGCATATTTTTGTTTTTACGTTTAATTTTGTGTTAGTCTAGTAAATATATAATCAAGGCTGATATTTACATTTAATATGCTCAGTTTAAGTGCATTAACGTGTAGCAAATGTACATGCTGTACTATGCCATAAAAATTTTTGATTAATCACTATAGTATGGTGGCGCACCATTTCTACATTTAATATTAAAATTAAGAATGTATCATGAGAAATTATTTGCTATTAATAAATTCTTGTTTGTTGTTGCTTATTTTTATGGTATCAATTTTTATTCTAAGTCAATTTTATTTTCATTTCCTTAAAAGCTACAGGAGCACTTTGAATTCTTTTGAATCATCATATAAAAAAATCATATACATAATTAATGTGTTTTATTAAAATAACTTAATTTTAGTGATGTTTATTTACATGCAAACTAATATTTCTGATACAGTATAATAACTTAAATTAAGTCTCTAAAATATAATTTTTGGACTATGGTGTTTTCGAGAAGGCTAATATTATTTTGCAGAATTTTAATTACGTTTAATTATCCTTATGTTTAAAATTATAAGCGACTTTCGGCTTAGACCGCGTCGTAGTAAAACACCCAGACTTAGGCTTGGTCATAGTCTCTTCTTGAGAGCCAAAACAAGAAGTAGAACTTGGCCTTTGCCGTATTGTCGTTCGTGAACCCAATAAAACTGACGTTTTCGCAAGACATTGCAGCTTCATCTTCAAATTTGTTGGATATTCATTATTTTTTTTCAATTTATTTTTAATATTATTCAGTCAATAAATGTTAAATTGTTAAACTGTAAAGAGCTTTTATTCATTCAGCTGCCGCGTACTAAAGTTTTTAAGAACAATTCAGAATTTAGCCAGTTACAACTCGAGGTAAGTTCAGGGGTTGTAACCAACCAGATGAGCTTTTGGATTATCAAGGGTCCGGAAGCTATAATCATCGTGTCCTTGATTGGCGCCCTAACCAATTTTGAGTTTTTTTTACCTTTTTATTTCGATTTTATGTCAATCTCGTTTCCAAGTTATCACGGGATTTTTTTAAAATATAACCCACCCGTCTCCACTGAGCAGCGGCACACATCATTTGTGTTACCTCATTTCAGGCAGTGACATAGTTCCATCTTTTGCATGTAACAAAGTGTCGTATTTATATTTTTTCGAAACCGTAGTCCATAATGAAGTGTTCCTTTGATATAACGTAAAATTCTCTTCAGCCCTTTCCATAATTCTTCTGTTGGTGAACTTTGCTGACGACTAAAGTAATGCACCGCTGCACTAATGTCAGGTCTTGTCGTCATTGTTGCATATAGTAGACATTCAATTAATTGTCGATATGGATATTGTTCACTGACTTCACTTTCTTCATTCTCTATCATAGGTTTTAATTCCATAGGTGTTTTTGTTTGTTTGCAATCTTCCATTCCAAAACGTTTCAAAAGGTTTCTAAAATACACTGGTTGACTTAAAAACATTTCGTCTTCTTTTCTTGCGATGTTTATGTTTAAAAATGATTGCAATTCACCCAAGTCTTTCATTTTAAATCTTCCTTTAAGTTTGCATTTTATGTCTTCAATTAAAATTTTGTCGTTTCCTGCAATGATGATATCATCTACATATAACAGTAAGTAAACTTTTGAAGTTTTAAAGACACCAATATAAAAGCACTTGTCAGTTTTAGAATTGTCTAGGTTTAGAGTTTTAATAAAATCATCGAAAGTGTTATTACACACTTTATCATAGTCCTGACTGTATCCTGATGACAATTTCATGTAAATTTCCTCCTGAAGGTTGCCATGTAAAAATGCATTTTTTACGTCCATTTGATACGCAAGCAAATTTTCATTGACAATTATTGATAACAGAGTTCTAACTGTTGTTAGTCTTGCAACCGGAGCATACGTTTCTTCATAATCAATTCCTCTTCTTTGAGAACACCCTTTTGCTACAAGTCTTGCTTTATATGTATTAATGTTTCCATCTTTATTATGTTTTAATTTAAATACCCATTTGCTATCAATTAGTTGTTTTCCAGGTGGAGGAGTAACCATTTCTCACGTTTCATTCATTAGTAGAGACTCCATTTCTTCTTAAATTGCATCGTACCATTTTCTTTTGTCTGAACGTTTACATATGTCTTCATAAGATTGTGGTAAATCTTTTACAAACGCTTATGCATTCAAAGCTACAGCAGCATATTCATCAAGATAGGTTGGTCTTCTTACCTCTCTGTTACTACGTCGAATTGATTCATATTTGCACTTATTGATATCAATTCCTTTGTCTTCTTCAAAAGATTCTTCATTTTTTAATTCATTGAGTGTTTTGTTTTCTTCTGGATTTTCTTCCATTTCAGTATTTCTAACCTTTCCAAATTCTTTATTGTAAATCCAATTTTCCGAACTTGTTCCTTCAAATTCATACTTATTTTCTTCAAAAACAATGTCTCTTCCATGTAAGATTTTTTAATCATTAGGATTGTATCCATTTTTTTGATATCCTACAAAGTAACATTTCTTTGATCTAGATTAAAATTTATCTGTTATCAATTCCTTTGGAATTTTTAGAAACGCAACACATCCAAATACCCGTAATTTATTCAGATTTGGTTTTTCATCAAACCATAATTCTGCTGGTACTTTTCCATTTAATGCAAATGTCAAGCATCGATTTATTACATTGCGCATAAAACTGCTTCTGTCCAAAAACTTTTACCTAAACTTGATTCCAAAATCATACAACGAGCCTTTTTTATAATGGTTCTGTTCATTCTTTCTGCCACCCCATTTTGTTGAGAAGTGTACCTGACAGTAAATTGAAATTGTATTCCTTTATTCTCAAAGAATCTTTTCGTGTCATTTGTAACGTACTCACGTCCATTGTCACACCGAAATCTACTTAGCTTTAAGTTAAAATGAGCAGTTGCCATGGCTTCGTAAACTTTAAAGTAGTGTAAAACTTCCTTTTTTGATTCCAATGTATACACAGCTGTAAAGTGAGTATAATCATCAATGATGCATATTTCTTTCCATCATATGACGTGGGTGTAATAGGACCAAAGAAATCACTATGTACAATTTGTAATGGTCTTCTAGCTCTAACTCTTGTCTGAGTATGTGGTTGTTTCGTTTGTTTTCCTTCTATACACACTTGACAATTTTCTTTATTTCTATCAGTTATGAAAATACCGTTAATTTGCCGTTCTAATCTATCCATTCCATCATAGTTTAAGTGACCTAATCGTTTATGCCATAATGAGTAACTTTCTTTAGGCACACAAAGATTCGCAGTAGCAACTTTACTAAATTCAAAGTTTATTTCATACAAATTTGCCTTATTCCTATGTGCAACTGCAATTATGCGATCATATTTCTTTATAAATGCTTTTGAATCTTTAAAAACCACTTTATAATTGTTCAGTTGAAGCTTACCAACTGATAGCAAATTGTATTGAAGTCCTGGTACCACGAGAATGTCCTTAATAAGTATGTCCAGTTTCTTTCACATAACTAAACTTTTAACATTAGCTTCACCTTTCTCTTTGCCTAAAAGGTACGAACCAGATTTCGCTACTTTAATTTTTATAGGTTGGTCCATTTTTACAATATTTTGTAGCATCACACTACTGTTGACTAAATGTTCTGTTTCTCCAGAATCTAAAATCCAATTTAAATTTTCTTCACCTTTATTTCCAGTATAAGCGGAGAAGCAGTATTCATTGTTTCGATTTGTTGTACTTTCTCTATCTGAAGCCAGGTTGGCAGAACTATTTCCAAATTTTTTTATTTGTTGAAATTTCCTGTGACAGTCTTTTCGCATATGACCTTTCTGACCACAATTATGGCACTAAAATTTAAATTTGCTGTTAGAATTCCAATTACCTTTTGTGTTACTACTTTTTTAAACGTCTTATTATTAAAGTTACTTGAATGTGAGTAAAAAGCAGTAGATGGCTGCACATTACGGTAACCCTTTTCTTTAGCATCATTCCTCTTTGATTCTTCATCAAGTAGTCTATTTTTAACAAAACTTAGTGTTAGCTTTTCCGATGTTATCGTTTCAAGAGCAGTTACAATTGTACTGTATTCAGAAGGCATCGTTAACAACAAATTGCAAACAACATCTGTTTCCTCTAAAGTAGCACCCGTTGAACGTAGATTACGAATCAATTTGTCAAATCTCAAAAAATGGTTAGTAAGACTTTCCTTTAAAGAATTAAATTTCATAGTCAAAAGAGACTTACGTATAAGTAGCTGGCTAGCTATACCTTTGTGTTATGCCGATGCCGATTGGGGAAGTGAAAAGGGCAGAAAATCAACATTTGGTTATCTCCTTATGGTGTATGGAAACATGGTGAATTGGTCAACGAAACGACAAGCATGTGTAGCTCTTTCCTCGACTGAAGCAGAGTATGTAGCACTCTCCTCAGCACCAACTGAACTAGTTTCTTTGCTTTCGAGTTTCAACTGATTTCAACTGTTTAGTTTTTGGTCAAAGTATTTATTCTTTGATTGTTAAAAATTTAAAACAAAGAAAAGGCGTTATGGATATAGCGCAAGTCGCAAGCCACAGACGCAAGCGTACATCAGCTGTTTGTTGTGCTGTTAAATTATTTTTTATTATCAAATACATAATGAAAAAAAAACATAATGAAAATTCATCATCATCATTAAACATAATAAAAAAAAAACATAATAAAAAATCAACTTAATGAAAATGATTCTACATAACAATTGAATGTTATCGAAAATAACCATAAAATAAATTCAACGTAATGGGAAGGAAAATTATGAAAAGCAAAATAATGTGAAATCTTAAATTAGAAATGAAATATGATTACAACAGCATCAATAAAATAAGTTCTCATATAAACAGGAATCACAAAAATGTAGTTATTATAATAAAACGCATTAATATTATGATTTTTTATATTATGATTTAAAGAAATTCAACGTGCTCGTGTAGCTTTTAAACAAAAGAAAATAAAAACGAATACTATAGAAATAAGTAACAACAAACAAGAACTTAATAGTAAATAATTTCTCATGATGCATTCTTAATTTTAATATTAAATGTAGAAATGGCGCACCACACAAAAGTAACAATCATATTATAATTTTTTACAGTTTTAGAAATGTTTGTATTTCTTAATTGTAGCTTAAAAGTTTAAGGGTAATTTAAATAAATACATGATTTCTTAACTGTTACAATTGGAAAAATTTTAGTTTAGTAAATTTAATTATGGACGAAAACAAAAAAAACAATTTGTTTTAGTTTGTAATTATTTAATTATTTTCCAATATTTATGTGTTTTTTATAAGATAATACTGTGATTAAAAATTGACTTAAAAAGTTATAAAAAATATAACTAATGTAGGGTAGGCAGTGGCGGATACACAAAAAATTTAAAAAAGCGGTCGCTAGCAAAGCTTAAGAAAACTTGATTCAAACTGTCTTCAAGACAAGAACTACAATCAACCAAATAAAAACACACCTACAAGACAAAAGTAACTACTTGAATTCTCGATTTAAACGATGAATTTCATGCGCTTATTTTTTCTGGCAAATTGATTAATTACATTGTTGATAGAACAATTAATATCAAGATGAGTGTTTAACAGAACTAAGCCATTAAGACGATTATTTTCTATTGTCAAACTCCAGTGATGTTTTTGTACACTGCAATGTTGAAAAACTTTTCTCTGCTGTAGCAATAGATACAAATAGCAATTATTTTGTACAGTGTGTATAAAGTTAGATAGTTAATTCTGAGACAAATAGCCAATGCTTTAATAGCTTACGATCCTCGATAATAAGACCAAATTTAATTAATTAATTGATGTGGCCGACAATAAACCAAGTTGAGTTAAAAGGATATGTAAGACGCGATATTTTGTTAGGTGCAAAAGCTAGAAAAATAAAAGTTTCTTGAAAGAAAATAACATAAATGAGGTTTTGCTAGTGCTCAGTGAAGATAGGTGTGGATTATAGTCAAACTCCGTGACTGTTTGAAAAAATTCAAAAGGAAACGAAAATAAAAATCAAAATCAAAAGGGCGCCAGGCAGGTGTATAGCTTAAAAGGACTTCTGGCCCTTGCCAACCAAAAATCCCGCTCCTGTTGGATACCTTCAAATATCAAGGGTTGATTGGCCCCAAACCCCAGAACTACATCTTAATGTCCTTTGTGATTGAAAACTTGTAAACTAATCATTGTCCCAAAACCAAAAATATCTATATTTATAAACACAGATCGTGTTTGAAGGTGGTTGAGTGAGAACGTGTTTTGGTTAATATTATTGCGGAGTTTTGGATACATTAAAGTGATTAGGCTGTAAATATTAAACTGGTGAATAAACGTATGCGTGTTGAGAATTGTGAAGTAGATTCAGATAAGGAAGTAATTAGAAGTGCAGTTTTAATGTAAGTAGTGAATAATTACATTAAATTTATGGTGAAGAAGGTAAAGGCGAGCTCAGATAACGTGTGGAAATTTGAGCGGGTATAGTGGACTAGTTTAAAGGTCAAGCGCGCACTTGATAACAGTGACGTATATATTTTTATTTATATATTATATCATTATATTATAAGAAAAGATGGTAAGGAGGAATTAAAAAAATAATAATAATAACAATGAATTTAAAAATTAATAAAATAAAAAAAATAATAAATAAATAAGTAATAAAAAAAAGGGGGAAAAGGATGAATAAAAGAGATAGAGAGGAGGAGGAAAAAGAAAGGCAACAAATATTTGAAAGAGGAAAGAAAACAATAAGATCACCAGACATTAAAAAGATATCGGAGGAGAGCGAAAGAAAAACCTCAAGAACAGAAGGAGGAAGGATAGAAATGGAGGAGTTAAAAGAATTAATGAGAGAAATGATGAAACAGATGGAAGAAAATATGCAAGGAATAAGACAAGAAATCAAAGAAATGAAAAAAGAAATGGGAGAAAGAGAAAAGAAGTGGAAGAAAGAAAAAGAGAAACTGGTGGAGAGAATAGAAAAACTGGAGAAAAAGCGGAAGACGAGGAAAGATGGAAAAGAAAGAATAATATTGTGATAAAGGGGGGGAGAAGTGAAAAACCACAAAAAGATTTAGCAGAGATGCTGGAAGAAAAATTAAATGTAAAAATAGAGGTGAAAAAAGTGACAGTAATAAACAAAGAAAAGAAAAATGAGATGGTGGTGGCGAAAATCGGAGGATGGGAGGAAAAACAGAAGGTAATGGCGGATAAGAAGAAATTAAAGAATACAAGAATATATATAAGTCACGATTTGACATGGGAGGAAAGAAGAGTGCAAAGAGAAATAATGAACATAGCGGTGGAAAAAAGAGCGGAAGGAAAAAGAGTATGGGTAGGGTACAGAAAAATTGAGATAGACGGAGACAGATACATATGGAACGACAAGAATAGGGGACTGAGCAGAGAAAGGGGAGAGAAATTGGGGAACCAAAAGGCAAAAAACTAAAGTGTAAAGGGGGGGTGGTAAAGGAGAGAAAGTTGACGAAATGGCAAAGAAA
Source organism: Aquatica leii (assembly GCA_035610365.1). Classification (NCBI taxonomy): domain Eukaryota; kingdom Metazoa; phylum Arthropoda; class Insecta; order Coleoptera; family Lampyridae; genus Aquatica; species Aquatica leii. The sequence goes on along the minus strand of CM069434.1, from coordinate 120,620,123 downwards.
AGGAATAATTAGAGATGGAAATGGAAAAGAAAAAGAAGGAGGAAAAAAAAAGCAAGGAAGAAGCACAGGAGGAGGTGAGTGAGCTGAGAGTATTGTTTTGGAACGTAGCGGGAATAAAAAACAAGGAACAGGATTTCTGGAAGTACATCAAAGAACAGGATGTAGTGGGATTACAGGAAACATGGATGGAAGAAAAAGAATGGGAGTGGTGGAAAAAAGAGTTGCCGGAGGAATTTGAGTGGGTGGTGCAACATGCAGAAAGAGAAAAGAAAAAAGGGAGGGCAAAGGGGGGTATAATAACGGGAATAAGAAAAAAATGGTTGAGCCAGGAAAAGAAAGAGAAAGTGCAACAGAGAAGAGGAGTTGTAGAAAGGAACATACAGTGGGGAAAAACAAAAATAAAAGTAGAGACGGTTTATAGCAGTAGAAAGAAAGAGACAAGAAAAAACATAGAAGAGATGATAGAAGAGAGGGAAGAGGGATTGATAATAGTAGGGGACTTCAACGCAAGAATAGGGGAAAAGGGGGGAGTACAAGAAAGAAAAAGGACGGGAAAGAGACAAACAAAGGACAAGGTGATAAATAAAGAGGGAGAAGAACTGCTGGAATTGTGCAACGAAAAAGGGTGGGAAATAATGAACGGGAACAGAGAAGAAGATGGAAAGGGGGAATTTACGTACATAGGAGGAAGGGGAGAATCAATAATAGATTTTGTAATGACAAATGAAGAGGCCGCAGAAAAGGTAAAGACATTTAAGGTGGGAGAAAGGGTATAGTCAGACCATCAACCACTGGAATTGACAATGGAAGGGAGGGAAAGAGAAGAGAGAGGGGAAGAGGAGAAGTACATAACTAAAAAAAAGTGGACAGAAAAGAGTATAAAAAAATATAAAGAGAGAATAGGGAAAACAGTATGGATAGGGAAGGAATTACAAGAAAGTGTAGAGGAAATGAGAGAGATGATGGAGAAAGCAACAGAAAATGGAAGGGGGAGAAAACAGGATGGAAGAAATGGTGGGATAAGGAGTGCAAGGAAGCAAAGAAAAATGCAAGGAGAGCATTAAAACAGTGGAAAAAAGGGAGGAAAGAAAAAAAAGAATACAAAGAAGGAGTAAAAATATACAAAAAAACATGCGACAGAAAGAAGGAAGAAAACAAAAAAAAACAAGAGGAGCAGATCAAAGGAATAAAAACGGAAGAAGATGTATGGAAGTACCTAAAGAAGCAGAGGAAAAAAAAACATACCGACAAAGAGAATAAAAATTAAAGAATTGGAGATATATTTTCGGAACTTGTTGGGAGGGAAGAACAAAAGCAGAAAAAGAAAAAGAAAAGACGCGGTAGTAAGACAAGAAGAAGGAGATAGGGATAGAATAAGTGAAGAAGAAGTAATAGAGGCGATAAAGAATATAAAAAAAGGAAAGGCGGCAGGAGAAGATGGGATACAAGGGGAAGAGTGGATATACGGGGCAGAAAGTGTAGCAAAAAGGATGACGAAAATACTAAACAAAATATGGAAAGGGGAAGGATTTCCAGAGAGATGGAGAGAGGGAATAATATGCCCAATCCATAAAAAAGGCGAAAAAAATAAAGTCGAGAATTATAGAGGGGTAACATTATTGAGCACGGCATACAAATTGTACGCGACAATACTGCAAGAAAGACTACAGAAGGAAATAGAGGAAAGAAATTTGGTACCAGACGGACAAGCGGGATTCAGAAAAGGAAGAAGGGCAATAGACAACATATATATACTGAAACACTTAGCAAATAAAGAACTAGAAAAAAAAGAGGGAAAATGGTGGCACTATTTGTAGATCTAAAAGCTGCTTTTGACAAAGTGAATAGGGAAAAGCTGTGGGAATATATGAAAAGAAAAAAAATCAATGAAAGATTAATACAAAGAATAGAGGAAATCTACGAAGAAACGAGGAGCAGGGTTAAAGTGAATTGGGAAGAGAGTGAGAAATTAATCACAAAGAGAGGGTTGAGGCAGGGATGTCCACTGAGCCCAAGCCTGTTCTCAGTATATACGGGGGATCTGGAAGAGACAATGAGAGGACAACAGACAGGAGGGATAGTGGTAGGAAAAGCTAAGGTATGGTCGTTGGCGTATGCGGATGACATAGTGCTGGTGGCTAAGGAGGAAAAGGAAATGAAAGAGATGATGAAAACGCTAGAAAAATATATGAAAAAAGAAATGGAAGTAAACACGGAGAAAACAAAGATAATGATATTTAGAAAAGGAGGGGGAAAAGAAAAAGAGAGGAGTGGATATGGAGTGATGAGAAAGTGCAACAAGTGAAGGAATTTACATACCTGGGCTACACGATGAAACAGGATAATAAAGAGGGAGAACACATAAAGGAAATGGTGAAGAAAGGAAACAGGCTAATAGGACAAGTCTGGGGTGTGGGGGAAAGAGTATTCAAGATGGATATAAAAAAAAGAAAATTGTTGTTTGAAAAATTAATAAAGGGGGTGGCAATGTATGGAGCGGAAATATGGGGCTGGAAGGAGTAGAGGGAGGTAGAGGGGCTACAGGAAAAATAATGGAGATGGGTGTTAGGATTGGACAGGGATACACCGGGGTATATTGTGAGAGAGGAAGTACAGATAGAAAAAATAAGGGTAGAGACAGGCAAAAGAGCAATAAAATACGAGGAAGAAATGAGGGAAAAAACAGATTGCAAAATACTGCAAGAATGTTGGAAAGAGATAAAAGGAGGGAAAGTGAAGTACGGGCAGGAGGGCAGAGAAGAGTATTACAAAAGAAACGGGTACGCGAGTGAAGAAGTGGAGAGATTAAGAGAAGAGGGGGTAGGGACAAGGGAAGAAATAATAAGGAGAGATAGAGACATCGAAAAACAAGAAAGATGGACAAAGATAAAAGAGAGCAGATATAATAGGAATTATAAAGATATCAAGGGTGAAGGGGTGCCGGAATATTTAAAAGATAGAGAGATTAAAAGCAACAAAAGGAAAAAAATGGTAGCAAGGTTCAGATGTGGCAACGAGGAGTTAGGGAACAAATATTGGAAAGAAGAACCAGAAAAAGTGTGCAGGCTATGTGGAGAAGAAACGGAAGACCTTAACCACATGAGACAGAAATGCAGGGAACTAAGAGAAGAGGTGATGAAAATAGAGGAAATCTTAGATGAAAACGGAAAAGGAGCGGAATGGATGGAGGAAGTATGGAGCAGGAGGAAAAAGTTAAGGGGGGAGAAGGGATAAGAAAATGTATTATATATGTATATATAACACGATCAAATTTGTAAGCCAAATGGCAACGAATAAAGTTAAACTTATAAACACAGTGCGCTACAACTTCCATAAAGAGCTGTGACCAAAATCTTTGAGAAAGAAAACAGAAAAACGCAAGACGACAACATCAGTCTTTAGAAATCTTCTAAATAAGCTGACAGCATGATCAGCGAAACTTTAAGTAAAAGTTTTGTGACGCGGTAACACCCGAAAAACAGTGCTACAATCTCTTAATAGTAAAGGTATTATAGGTAGAGAAATACGGTATAAATAAAATGCTAAAATATTTAAAACTGGCAAATTAGATATATTTAACAAAATAAAAATTAAAGACATGCCTGTATTATTATAATATAAGATAAAATAAAAATTACATAGCCATTTATGCGTATATAGAGCTCAAATTCACAACTGCAAAGACTCACCAACCTCGCTCAAAAAAGTAGCGACTCCACAAAATTAAAAATAAAGAAATGTTTACATACAACGAGTTGTTAAATTAATACAGATAATTTGAAATGAAATAATAACAGTAACAAAAATGTTACAGTCTTATCAAAGAAATGGATAACGAAAAAACTCTTCTTAAATTTCGTTAAATGGTCGCGTGCAAAAAATGATCTAGTACTACTGCTATGGCCTTAACAGCATAGAACTTATAGATTATACCAGGGATTATGGTGTTCTGTTTACAAATCCAGTAAGCTCTTATTATAGAAAAGAAGTAAAAAAATATTTAAAAACTCATCCTGGTAGGACAGTTAGCCACTACCAGGTCGGTGAGTTTGCTGAAAATGCCTTTCTGCGAACAGCCACAATATCGGCTGCAATTAATAAATTTTGCCAAACAGGCCTATAATAAGTATACCACATTGCATTTTAAGATGCCGACTTTCTGCCAACTGCTAATGCAGCCATGCCTGCCAAACAAGAACAAAAGTTAACTACAAATAAGCTTGTAGACGAATATAAAAGCTTTACTGCAGAACTACCATCAAATGCAAATGACAATCTAGACACGTTAGCTACGAAGCTTGAGACGTCACACACATCGAGTACAACACATTAAATGACATGAGCATCTTGTTCATGAACACCACTACCAGGTCTATCCTCATCTTTATCTAGACTATCTATGCTAATTCCAGGTCCATCAAAATTTTTTCAGAAAAAGAAACGGCCAGATAAAACCAGCGATAATCTCAACTTCGCCGTATAAAAATAAATTCAAAACCGCGTCAAACGATACTAGTAAAACACATGCTGTGAAATATCAGTAAAAGAAAAAATCAAACAGAGAAGACATACCGGGCATAGAAGAGTGCTTGTGCTGGAAAAGACAACAGTGCTGCTCACATTTCTGCGTATTGTGTTTGATTGATTTTAGCATTCAAGTTGTATACTCATTTTGCCCTGATGCCGGTGTATAAACATAAAGAACATATGGAAGTTACGTATTGTCGTAACTGTTTTTTTTTTTTATATTTAACCGCTTTTCATGTTCCATCTAATAAAAGGATAAAACATCTTGCAAGTAAAAAAATTCGCAGTTTTCTTATGTTTCCTTTCGCTATAGTAAGTAATAATTCTTAAGGGAGTCGTTATAACCCGGCGTTTTTATACGTTTTATTAAATTACATTATTTTATCTACTGTTATAGTCTTTAATTTTGCATATTCTGTACGAGTTGTCTCATTTATAAATATTCTGTAATTTATAGCTTAAAGTATTATTTTAGCGGTTGTATTGCGTATAACTGATGATCGTGCTTCAGTTAATATTATGCAGCCTCCGGTTACATGTTCATTCGTTTTGGTTTGCCGGCGACATTTTCTGCACGAGTTGTTTTGCATCTTATTATCTTTTATAATGTAATTCTAATAATTCTATATAATTGTTAAGCTCTTAAAATAAATTTTAAGCAGTATATGTGTCTACTTTTTCACGTTTCAAAATTCACTTTATTTTTTGTTTTTGTGACATTTGTCGTAGTACCCAAGCGTTAAATTAAAATAAAATATTGTACCAATTATAAATGCAATTTAAATTCAACGCAATTAAAAACTCGTTTGTCACAGTAAAAAATACAATAAATCCGATTTTCAATTAGCACTAGACTTTTTTTAATAGATTCTCTTTCACTTACTACAAGCGACATTTTTTAAAAGATCAATCGCCATTGTAGTTGAAAGTACAAAAAAAATTCCTTAAACTTTTAAACCAATTTTATAAAGAATTTGCAAGGACTTGGAATAGGCAAACCTTAAAAGTTAGAATGCGCACGTGGTTTGAAATAGAATTAGATTTTCGAGCGCCATTACAATATTAAAGTTTAGTCATGCTTAAGAATCTAGAACACATAAATTATCATAACGTGTATTACCATCTAATATCTTTGTATAAGTAATATTCCTAAATTTGTATTTCAAAGAAGAATAAACGCCTGGCAAATCAATATCTATATTTTATTTATTTGCACACATTTTTTTATTCGGAGTATTCGTTTCGCTTTATGCAATATGTAACGTTAAAGTACCGTATAGCGCTTTGTTAATAATTTATGTATGTATTTTTTTTATTTTAAGATAAATTTTTTGTAAAAGCTCCCGTTAAATGATACAAAATTGCACAATAAAATTTTTTTATTTAACTTTTGTGTTTAAGTTAATTAAATAATTGATTAATTTTAAAAATTCTTTAGACTGAAAATGTTTCATTAGTGTCTTTGTATAATTATCGTTTGTATTTTTTTTATACAAAATTTAAAACATTTTATTATTTAAATTGCGTTTTGTTTAAAATTTTTAAAATACAAGTTAACACATCACAAAATTCATAATTAAAATGTAATTGTTAAATATCTTTTTCCATTTTATATATTTCGTCTAAGAAAAATTACAATTTGTCAAAACTTTTGAAGTACTTAAAACGTTTTAAATTAATTACATATTTTTTAAATACATAAATTTACGAGAGGGTAATGAAAAGGTTAGTTTGATAATTCAAAATTATTTTTTTACAAAAAATTATAAGTATCATTGGACAGACAAATTTAAACAAAAATTTAAAAGAATTACAATCTGCAATTAGGCTAGATACTGTTTTACATCACAGCAGCATAGTAGAACTGTACGTGAACAAAAAATGACATATCCGAATAACTTAAAAACTATATCATTTGTTATGTGTCATTATTTATGCATTTTGTATAAGTAATAATTCTAATTGAACTTCACGCCGTCATTGGTTTGCGGATTCCACTGTTTGCAAATGCTTAATTGTATTTGGTATTTACGAAAAAGGAATGCAAACAAAACAAATTTTCACTTGCTTCAAATTTCAAATTTTTGTTAAGACACTACCCACTAAATTGTAAGTAATTCTTCTTTTTATTTATTTTTTGTTAATTATTTTTATTAAGATTTTAGCAATCATGCTGTTGATGAATTAATCATTAAACTAGCAGGATTAAACAATTTTTAATTAAATTTGTAATAAATTTAAGATGGCGTCAGCCATGATGCTTTTAATACGTTTAAAATTTTTTCAGCCAGTTTCCTGGCGTTTTAAAACTGCTTTCCCAGTGGTATTAATTTGCGAGTAGTGATGGTGATACTTATTCAATAATCTCTAGAAGCAGTATTATTGGAGTCAATGATTCACAACTGTGGATTTTGCTTATCTATAGAATCCATTTATGGTAATAAATGATTCAAGCCTCATGCTAAATTGTCTTGACGTATTGTATTGTTAAAATTCGTTATTTGTATTTTTTAATCATCTATTCAGTCTTCAGCATTTTTTATTGAATGCATCACATTACTTATTTTAATTTGTAACTATTAAGAATCTAATTGTAGATCATACTAAATCATTTTCTCCTTAGTCTTAGATTTAAAACATTTTTAACTTTATGTAATGCAGCTGTCTTGAGTACATTGTCGTTATACCATTAAAGTTTCTTTAATTGTTTGAACGTAATTAAGATCAGATTTAAGCACATAACGCCACACATCCCAGTAAACACGGATTGAAACTGTTACAGTCACAAAATGAAAACAATTGTTTCATTAAGTTGTTTCGTGTTAGTTCCATTTTTATATCATTTACATGTAACTGACAGTGAATAAATTGAAAGAGTTCCGATTTTTCACAATCAGTTTTAAACCGTTTCAGCACTTGCAATTTTTATCTCATAATCAGCAACCGTCTAAAAACTGATTTATTAAAACCGAAAATTTTTTGAATAACTAGAATTGTTTAAAGATCGATTAAATAAGATTGAATTATTTTCAAAACAGTGGAATCGTTCTAGGAAAAACGAATACTTTGTGATTAGTCAGCATTAGTCGTTGCTATACTTTTGATTACTGTCGTCAACGCTTGCGCTGCAAATTGATATCTTTTCACTTGTTCGGTTGCAGTTTGATAAGTGATGCTGCGTGTACAATTACGAAATGGAACAATAAACGGTAAGTCGAAACATTTTATTATAATCCATAAATGTAATTGATATTATTATCATTTCTGTTCTTTGTATATCATGTTTTAATTTGTATTAAAAAAATGTAAATTAACACACATGGTTGCGTTAAGGTAGATTATTGCGTAAATCTGATGATACTTTAGGATTTATAATTACAGTTCAATTCTTCAAGTTTTCTATACGATTATGTACAGCTAAAGGTATTCACAGAGTTTTTATAACTTTCTTATGATTGTTAAAGTGATATTTATATTAAGTTTGTGTTGTTTTTAATTAAAAAAATGTAATTAATTTTGTGTAACTCTAAGATTATGTATGTGTATAAATGAAATATTTATTTCTATGTTATAGATGCGGTTTAAAGTTGCTACCCAACAGTAACTGATGCAGTTTTCGAGGCTTCCGTGAAAAGACCACATCCAGGAAAGTTGCAATATGTAAAAAACTCAATGTGATATTGTATTTAAAAATATTTATTGTGCAATAAAATTTGAAACGTGCATTCGAAAATGTATATTTATATTATTAAAAGAATTGTTTTAGTTCATTATTGAAACAAAAAAATCATACATGTATCGATCATTTAGTATCAGTTCAAGAACGAAGCTTTTAAAACGTAAACCGAATGCAACATTTAGTTTGCAACAGATTTGAATTTAAAATACCGAAACTATACTGATTCAAATAAGTGAAACAGCGATGGACTTATAGCTATTTCATTGCAGTTAGGTTTCTTTTATGTTTGAAACAAGAGTGAATCATAAATTTTTTGTTTTGAAACTGTTACTAAACATTATCAATTTTGTGTTTACTGGGATGCAAGTTTACATATTAGGCACGTCTCGTCTATAAACACATAAAAAGTAGTGAACGTTTTACTACTTGACACAAGAAACTTGAGTGGGGTAAGTTTTTAATTCTCATTTTAAGCGTTGTTATTATATATATTTTTTAATTTAATTTGTCGCAACTGCATGTGAACTAAAGGGTTGATTGATTAGGTTTGACATTACGGTGTTAATTATTCTAGTTGCTATTAAATTCTTTAGGTTATTCTTCTTCTGTTAATATAAACTTAATAGTAGTACATGTTATCGTTGGACAAAAATACATACGCACGTTACGTTGTTGTTGATTGTCGTTTTGTTCTATCCTATTCGCTCTGTAGTGAGTTAAGACATACCCTTGCTGTCTTCAAACCGAAGTGCTTATTAGTACAAGGAGTAATAGCGCTTAGTTTTTCTTTTACTATTATTATTTCTCAACTACACCTACTCAACCATTAACTAGCCGTGGTGATATGGTTGTTACCAACACGCCCCACTACAAAAAAGTTTAGTAACACATATATAAGTTTAACTTTATTTGTTGCCATTTGGCTTACAAATTTTGATCGTGCTATACTACATAACATTCTATATTTACATTTACATTCTATTTACTTTTTTTTTTGTTTTGAAATACATTTTCTTATCCCTTGTCTCCCCTTAACATTTTCCTCCTGCTCCATACTTCCTCCATCCATTCCGCTCCTTTTCCGTTTTCATCTAAGATTTCGTCTATTTTCATCACCTCTTCTCTTAGTTCTCTGCATTTCTGTCTCATGTGGTTAAGGTTTTCCGTTTCTTCTCCACATAGCCTGCACATTTTTTCTGGTTTTTCTTTCCAATATTTGTTCCCTAACTCCTCGTTGCCACATCTGAACCTTGCTACTATATTTTTTTGTTGCTTTTAATCTCTCTATCTTTTAATTATCCCGTAACTCCTTCACCCTTGATATCTTTATAATTCCTATTATATCTGCCCTCTTTTATCTTTGTCTATCTTTCTTGTTTTTCGATGTCTCTATCTCTCCTTATTATTTCTTCCCTTATCCCTACTCCCTCTTCTCTTAACCTCTCCACTTCTTCACTTGCGTACCCGTTTCTTTTGTAATACTCTTCTCTGCCCTCCTGCCCGTACTTCACTTTCCCTCCCTTTATCTCTTTTCAACATTCTTGCAGTATTTTGCAATCTGTTCTTTCCCTCATTTCTTCCTCGTATTTAATGCTCTTTTTCCTGTCTCTACCCTTATTTTTTCTATCTGTACCTCCTCTCTCACAATATACCCCGGTGTATCCCTGTCCAGTCCTAACACCCATCTCCACTATTTTTCCTGTAGCCCCTCTACCTCCCTCCACTCCTTCCAGCCCCATATTTTCGCCCCATACATTACCACCCCCTTTATTAAGTTTTCCAACAACAATTTTCTTTTTTTATATCCATCTTGAATACTCTTTCCCCACACGCCAGACTTGTCCTATTAACCTGTTTCCTTTCTTCACCCTTTCCTTTATGTGTTCTCCCTCTTTATTATCCTGTTTCATCGTGTAGCCCAGGTATGTAAATTCCTTCACTTGTTGCACTTTCTCATCACTCCATATCCACTCCTCTCTTTTTCCCCCTCCTTTTCTAAATATCATTATCTTTGTTTTCTCCGTGTTTACTTCCATTTCTTTTTTTTCATGTATTTTTCTAGCGTTTTCATCATCTCTTTCATTTCACTATGTCATCCGCATACGCCAACGACCATACCTTAGCTTTCCCTACCACTATCCCTCCTGTCTGTTGTCCTCTCATTGTCTCTTCCAGATCCCCCGTATATACTGAGAACAGGCTTGGGCTCAGTGGACATCCCTGCCTCAACCCTCTCTTTTTTTTCTTTTTATATATTTCCACAGCTTTTCCCTATTCACTTTGTCAAAAGCAGCTTTTAGATCTACGAATAGTGCCACCATTTTCCCTCTTTTTTTTTCTAGTTCTTTATTTGCTAAGTGTTTCAGTATATATATGTTGTCTATCGCCCTTCTTCCTTTTCTGAATCCCGCTTGTCCGTCTGGTACCAAACTTCTTTCCTCTATTTCCTTCTGTAGTCTTTCTTGCAGTATTGTCGCATATAATTTCTATGCCGTGCTCAATAATGTTACCCCTCTATAATTCTTGACTTTATTTTTTTCGCCTTTTTTATGGATTGGGCATATTATTCCCTCTTTCCATCTCTCTGGAAATCCTTCCCCTTTCTATATTTTGTTTAGTATTTCCGTCATCCTTTTTGCTACACTTTCTCCCCCGTATATCCACTCTTCTCCTTGTATCCCATCTTCTCCTGCCGCCTTTCCTTTTTTTATATTCTTTATCGCCTCTATTACTTCTTCTTCACTTATTCTATCCCTATCTCCTTTTCCTGTCTTACTACCGCGTCTTTTCTTTTTCTTTTTTCTGCTTTTGTTCTTCCCCTCATAACAGGTTCCGAAAATATATCTCCCATTCTTTAATTTGTATTCCCTTTGTCGTCATGTTTTTTTCCTCTGTTTCTTTAGGTACTTCCATACATCTTCTTCCGTTTTTATTCCTTTGACCTGCTCCTCTTGTTTCTTTTTGTTTTCTTCCTTCTTTCTGTCGCATGTTTTTTGTATATTTTTGCTGCTTCTTTGTATTCTTCTTTTTCTTTCCTCCCGTTTTTCCATTGTCTTAATGCTCTTCTTGCATTTTTCTTTGCTTCCTTGCATTCCTTATCCCTCCATTTCTTCCATCCTGTTTTCTCCCCTTTCCATTTTCTAAATCTGACTCTCTCTGTTGCTTTCTCCATCATCTCTCTCAATTCCTCTACACTTTCTTGTAATTCCTTCCCTATCCATACCGTTTTCCCGATTCTCTCTTTATATCTTTTTATACCCTCTTCTGTCCACTTTTTTTTAGTTATGTACTTCTCCTCTTCCTTTCTCTCTTCTCTTTCTATTCCTTCCATTGCAAATTCCAGTGGTTGATGGTCTGACTCTACCTTTTCTTCCACCTTAAATGTCTTTACCTTTTCTGCAGCCTCTTCATTTGTCATTACAAAATCTATTATTGATTCTCCCCTTCCTCCTATGTACGTAAATTCCCCCTTTCCATCTTTTTCTCTGTTCCCGTTCATTATTTCCCACCCTTTTTCGTTGCACAATTCCAGCAGTTCTTCTCCCTCTTTATTTATCACCTTGTCCTTTGTTTGTCTCTTTCTCGTCCCTTTTCTTTTTTGTATTCCCCCCTCTTCCCCTATTCTTGCGTTGAAGTCCCCTCCTTCTATTATCAATCCCTCTTCCCTCTCTTCTATCATCTCTTCTATGTTTTTCCTTGTCTCTTTCATTCTACTGCTATAAACCGTCACTATTTTTATTTTTGTTTTTCCCCACTGTATGTTTCTTTCTACAACTCCTCTTCTCTGTTGCACTTTCTCTTTCTTTTCCTGACTCAACCATTTTTTTCTTATTACCGTTATTATACCCCCCTTTGCTCTCCCTTTTTTCTTTTCTCTTTCTGCATGTTGCACCACCCACTCAAATTCCTCTGGCAACTCTTTTTCCCACCACTCCCATTCTTTTTCTTCCATCCATGTTTCTTGTAATCCCACTACATCCTGTTCCTTGATGTACTTCCAGAAATCATGTTCCTTGTTTTTTATTCCCGCTACGTTCCAAAACAATACTCTCAGCTCACTCACCTCCCCCTGTGCTTCTTCCTTACTTTCTTTTTTCTTCCTTTTTTTCTTTTCCATTTCCATCTCTCATTATTCCTTTTCTTTGCCATTTCGTCAACTTTCTCTCCTTTACCACCCTCCTTTGCCCTTTAGTTTTTTGCCTTTTGGTTCTCCAATTTCTCTCCCCTTTCTCTGCTCAGTCCCCTATCCTTGTCGTTCCATATGTATCTGTCTCCGTCTATCTCCATTTTTCTGTACCCTACCCATACTCTTTTTCCTTCCGCTCTTTTTCCACCGCTATGTTCATTATTTCTCTTTGCACTCTTCTTTCCGTCCATGTCAAATCGTGACTTATATATATTCTTGTATTCTTTAATTTCTTCTTCTCCGCCATTACCTTCTGTTTTTCCTCCCATCCTCCGATTTCCGCCACCACCATCTCATTTTTCTTCTCTTTGTTTATTACTGTCACTTTTTTCACCTCTACTTTTACATTTAATTTTTCTTCCAGCATCACTGCTAAATCTTTTTGTGGTTTTTTACTTCTCCACCCTTTTATCACAATATTATTCTCTCTTTTCTATCTTTCCTCGTCTTCCTCTTTTTTCTCCAGTTTTTCTATTCTCTCCACCAGTTTCTCTTTTTCTTTCTCCCACTTCTTTTCTCTTTCTCCCATTTCTTTTTTCATTTCTTTGATTTCTTGTCTTATTCCTTGCATATTTTCTTCCATCTGTTTCATCATTTCTCTCATTAATTCTTTTAACTCCTCCATTTCTTTCCTTCCTCCTTCTGTTCTTGAGGTTTTTCCTTCGCTCTCCTCCGATATCTTTTTAATGTCTGGTGATCTTATTGTTTTCTTTCCTTTTCCAAATATTTGTTCCCTTTCTTTTTGCTCTTCCTCTGTCGCTTTTTTATTTCTCCCTTTCCCCTTTTTTATTTTTTATTTATTTATTTATTTATTTATTTTTTTAATTTAATAATTACACATATAAAGTAAATATTTGTAAAAAGCAACAGAGTTTTTGATTCAATTATTTAACAAATATGTGCTCGATAGATTATTATAAACAAAAACCAACGACAAAACAACAATAAATAAAAAACAAATGCAAATGCACATTCGTTAACAGAATTTATAAACAATAGCCAAGTTGTTAAAAACCAAAAAACTAATGAAAACAAATAAAGTATTAAGTTAGAAAGAAAAACAAAAAAATAAAAAATAAAAAATATCGGCCGTATTATATGGCAACATAAAAGACCATATAAACAGAATAAAACCAAATGAGTAAAAACGTCAAGCTTAAAAACGATCCAATCATTGAAATACTGGTAAATACACATATCCAAATTTAACTCGTTACAATAACCTCCATATCACCGAGAGTCATCTATGCAGTTTTAAAGATATGTAAAAAAAACATAATCTCTAGGTTGTCCAAACACATAACAGCAGCAAGAATGGAAGAAAAAATCCAATACTAAATCATTATTGCTAATTTCAAAACTAAAGTGAGAAGTACAAATGTCAAAAATATCCTAAGCAAGAGAAACTTTGGTTCTAGTACAATAAGTGCACGAGGAAAAACTTTTATAAACTACATTTTAAAAAGAACTATATTGCATTAACACTTTTTTTTTAAATCGGCATCACAACGTGGTTAAATTAAGTAGTTATTCTAAGAACTGCACATTATTTTAAAATAACTCTCTAAAAATAACGCATTTACAGATGTTTAAATGAGGTATTGTTACGTACGTCAGTCGAAGTACTTAAATAAATAACAGTGCAAAAATAAAGCAAAAAGGCAAAATAAGTATTTTTAGAGTGCAATGATGAAATTTTTCACTCTAATCAAATGTGTTGTAAAAATTCAGTTCAGTTTTTCTCAAGAAGAAAATTGATAACATAAACAAAAATTACGATTACTATAAACGATGTTTTTTCTATGTAGTAACATACGTCCGGTCCGTTTTTTAATAAAGGTATAACATTACACGACTGATAACATTGTGGTGGATATAATATCAATTTCGCGCCTTCAACACTACCTAGAGAGTAGAGATTGTTTGAAGGAACAAAGAAGGAGCAACAACGCTACAAAAGACAGACGCAAACAAAATTAGTCCTTTATTTTTGTGCCATAGAAAAACCTCGTCTACAGTGAAATAATAATCAAAAATAAACATGTTAGGTTCAAATGTGTCTTTAATAACATGATCACTAAAATAGTGACCTTGACATGATGAAGTAATAATTGTTACATTTCATGTACATGTACATTGATGCAGGCGATAATAAGCGATAAAAAACATGGAAACAAGCGACAACGTTTTCGAAAACATGAGCATGGCGACCGACAAAACCCAAATTAATAAAATGGCAGCGACTCTGAGTAGTACCCAAATTTTGGCGAGAAGTACCAGTGGTTTATTCAACTAGAAACCCAATTTAAAATATTAAATATCCGAATCAATACTACAAAACTTATTTATATAATCGCTAATTTTGAGAATGAGTACATCCAAGAAGCAAAGAACATCCTTCTAGCGCCTACAGGTCAACAAACTTATGAAAAATTGAAAACTGAACTAATTTTACGTCTTTGAATTTCGCAAGAACAAAACATACAAACATTGTTAGAGCATGAAGAAATCTCAATGATGCGTCACCTAAAAAACCTGGCAGGTAGTGGCGTGAGTGAAAAGTTCCTACAGTCTGTAGCGTAGTTGTTTGCCACATAGCATGCAAGCAATTCTAGCAGCAATACACAAAAGCTTAGAAGACCAAACAGTGTTAGCAGACACAATTTTCACCACCTCAAACCAATCCAATATCCAAGCAGTAACATCAATCCCATCATCTCATCTACATATTCAGACTTACGGGCAAAGATCGAAGCCTTAACCATGCAAGTTGCAGAACGTACGAAACTTCATCGTAACTCAAGATATCAAAGTAAATCTTGTAGTCGATATAGATCCACATCACGGTCACGACAAAGCCACCAACCATCAGGACTCTGCTGGTATCACTTCACATACAAACATATGGCAAAGAAATGCACGGAGCCATGCAACTTTACAAGAACTAAAACTAAACGAGAAGACAGCACTAGCGGCCACCAGTCTTCCTTCCATTATTATAAGCCGCTTATACGTGACTGAAAAAAACAAAACTTCAGTACCTTGTAGACACGGGAGCTGATATAAATGCTTATCCTAAAAGTTTTATCAAACCTTCTCTCAGTAAAACTCAATTTTCTTTATTTGCTACTAACAATACCAAAATTGAAACGTTTGGCTTAATATCCTTAGAACTCAATCTAAATTTAATAAATTCGTTTTTGAGGCAATTTGTCATAGCTGACATCGACAAACCAATAATCGCTACAGACATTTAAAGTAATTTTAGTTTATTAGTGGACATGAAAACCGAGAGACTGATAGACAATTTGACAGCCGTGTCATCCCCGGGTAAATTAGTGAAGTGCGAAACAGTAACAATAATGACAGTAATTAATGATGATGATGAATGAAATGAATATACACAACGTTTCGATTGCTGTGGTATCTGCAATCGTCATCAGGTGAATACTAACAAACTTAGAAACTACTGGAGCTTATATACTAAAGACATGTTCGATGAAGCGTTCAAGCGTACAAAATCAACTTAGCGTAACAGATTAATTAACAAAATTACTTATTGAAGTTTAAGTTGTTTTAGAGGTTCGATTAGTGGTTTCCATATGTTGCGTATCTCGACACTTGGCTGGCTGAAAATTTCTTTGTTGTTGTTGATGAATGCCGCTACTTTAAATTTCCGTTTGTACCAATGTTCCTCTCTGTGTATGATTTTTGCTTCCGACCATTTCATTCGATGTTGGTTATCCCACGAATGTTGCGCGATGCCGGACTTAGAAGTCTCTCTTCTCTGTGTGTGCGTCTGATGTTCTTTTAGTCTGATGTCAAGTGGTCTTTTGGTTTCCCCCACGTATGATTTGCCACATTCACATGGAACTTGGTAAATACAGCTTTGGGAATCTCGACTCGTTTGTGGCTTTGTGTTGGAAATTATACTCCTAATGGTGGTCGATGATTTGAACACTGTATTTAAGTTGTAGCTTTTCCCTATACGTTTTATTGATTCTGATAAACCTTTGACATATGGGATGCTCAGCAGTGAATGGGGCAGTTCTTCTGTTTTAGGTTGTCCCATGGTGTTCAAGTGTTTTTTCTGTAAAAGCTCTCCTACAATCTTTTCTGGATAACCATTCTGCCTTAGATCGTTTCTAATGTTTTTGATTTCTTCTTGTAGCCCTTTCTCTGAATTGCACAACCTGTACGCTCTGTCGATTAAAGATTTTACTTCTCCCCTCTTCGTAGATGTGGAATGGTTGGATTCAAAGTTGAGATATCGACCGGTGTGTGTTGGTTTCCTGTAGACAGTCGTTTCCATCATTTTCTTGTTCTTTGTTACTTGAACGTCTAAAAAAGGAAGTGAGTTCTCCTTTTCCTTTTCCATAGTGAATTTGATGGATGGTTTGATGTTGTTCAGATGTTGTAGAATAAGGTCTAGTTGCCGATTACTGTGGTTCCAAATTATGAAGGTATCGTCAACATATCTAAGCCATGTTTTGGGTTTGAATTTTGATTTCTCTATGGCCTGGGATTCAAACCAGTTCATGTATATGTTGGCGACTACTGGTGATAGAGATGAACCCATTGGTAGTCCTTCGTTTTGAGTGAAGAATCTGTCTTTCTCCTGAAAGTACGAGTTCTTGAGGCAACATTCTAGGAGCTTCATTATTCCTTCTACCGGCAGCGTGGTTCTTTCCCGGAGTTTTTCATCTTCTCGGAGCTTCGTTTGGATGATTTTCAATGCTTCTTCAACTGGCACATTAGTATAAAGACTTTCTACGTCGAAGCTGACTAATTGATCCCGTGGTTGTAGCTGTATTGTTTTCAGAATCTCAACGAAATGTTTGGAGTCTTTGACAAAAGATGAGCTGTTCTTCTGTAGTGGTTGCACAATTGGTAGTAGAAATCTGGATAGCTGGTATGTGGGTCCATTACGAGAGCTGGTTATCGGTCGAAGCGGCATGTTGTTTTTATGTATCTTTGGTAGTCCATATAATAATTAATTAATGATAATGTGTACCATAATATATTAAGTGAATTTCCCTCTATTATAAACTTATGTGCTTCTACTCCAAAAACCGTGAAACATTCTACAGTGCATTACATTGAAACAAGTCCGGATCCACTAGTCAATAATCGCCCCAAAAGGTTAGCATCGGTACGATTCGATGTTGCAAAAAAGAGTTTAAATTAATGTTGCAACACGGTATTATTAGACTTTCAAGAAGCAACTGGTCATCACCTATTCACGTTGCACCAAAGAGGAATGGTGAATTTTGATCCTGTGGAGACTTCAGAGCTTTAAATTCAAACACGGCCCATGACTGTTATCCGATTCCTCACATAGAAGATTTCTCGCACCTTCTGTACAATAAAAAAAATCTTAACTACAATCAATTTAATAAAAACGTTTATTCAGATACCAGTGAATTCCGATAATGTCCCTAAAACGACTGTAACAACACCTTTCGGACTGTTCGAGGTTCTTCGAATGCTTTTTGGTCTGCGGAATGCAGTTCAAACCTTTCAGCGGTTTATCCTTCTGTTTTTGTTACTTAGATGACATACTAATGGCATCAGAAACACGAGAAGAACACATGAATCATTTAAGTATCCTTTTCAAACGTCTTAATAAATATGGTGTTTGTATTAACTCAGATAAGTGTGTCTTAGGATAAGAACAAGTAAACTTTTTAGGCTACACGATCATTAGCAATGGTACTTCTTCTTCAAAGAGCAGAATAGAAGTGATTACGAGTTTTAAGAAACCAAGCAACGGCAAAGAACTCAAACAGTTTCTTGGAATGGTTAATTTCTATCAAAGATTTATTCCGAATGCAGCGTACATACAAGCCCTAATGAATAAGTTTCTAGGTGGCTCTAAACTAAATAATAATTACCAATATTAAAAACGCTCTAGCAAATGCAACAATGCTAGCACATCCTTCACCAACAGCACAACTTTCAGTTATGATAGATGCTGCTAGTAATGCCATGGGTGGAGTTTTGCAACAAGCAGTAAATGATCAGTGGCAAACTTTAGTTTTCTTCACAAAAAAACTCGACACTGCACAAAGAAAATACAACGCATATATGATTGCGAGCTTTTTGCTGCATATTCAACAATCAAGCATTTTAAGAATTCTTTGGAAGGTAGAGAATTCACGTTGTTCACAGATCACAAACTCTTAATTTTTGCACTTAAACCAAATTAGAGAAATGCACACCACGCAAATGTCGTCATCTAGATTATATTGCACAATTTACAAATAACTACCAATATTAACATCCAGCATATTGCAGAGGCAAACAACATAACTGCAGATACACTCAACAGCGTAAATACGGCAACACTTGGTCCAGTAAATTACTTACAACTAAGCAAGTTGCAAGAAAAAGATCAAGAACTCCATGACTTGCTTTAACAGTCTTGTTCAGGTATAAAAATTAAAAAGATATTCTTTCCTGAATATGACGCCCATATTTTCTGTGACACGTCAACAAGTAAAATTCGACCATTTGTTTTACATCAGCTCAGACTACAAGTTTTCAACTGTATAGACAGATTTACGAGATAGCCGAAAGCGATTCCAGTCTCAAGCATCACTGGCAAAACAATGGCATTTGCATTCTACTACCATTGGATTGCAAGGTATGGAGTGCCTTTCAGAATAAACACCGATCCTGCCCAACAATTTAATTCAGCTTTATTTTCATCCTTAACAAAGTTGACAAGTACCAAGCACATAACAACCACTACATACCACCTGCAGAATAATGGAATAGTAGAACACAAGCAACTGAAAACGTCTATAAAGTGTCAAATCAACGATTCTTGGATTGAGAGTTTACCGCTCATATTACTTGGCATAAGATTGTCCGTAAAAGAAGATGTTAACGCAACTTCTGCTGAACTTCTTTATAGTCAAAATCTTAAATTACCTGCTGAATTCTTTGAACCTATAAAGAAAGCCAACGCTTTAGAATTTTTAGTGTACTACGCAAACATTTTTCATTAACCATGTCTTCAAAATCATCACAGTAAGCCAAGACCATTCGTCTTCAACGAATTAACTGTTTCTATGTATGTATGTAGACGACACGGGTAAGAAACCACTTCAGTCACCGTACAATGGTCCATTTCAAGTATTGTCTCGAACAGACAAAGCTGTCATAATACAAGTAAAGAACAAATAAATACCAAGTTATATCGTTAGATAGAGTAAAACGAACATTTATTGTCAGCAAAGATGAATCTCCAAAACACATACATAATTGTTCTGAAAATAATTCTTTAAAGAAACCTACAGCATCGAATAAACTTCCTGTAACCGCATCAATACCATCACCCAGCGAAATGTTTACGAAATCAGATAGAAGAGTAAAATTTCCTTCTAAATACCAAGACTTAGAATCCATCTCTTACAAAGACTTTTGATTATACATTTTGTTAAGTGTGGTTTTGTAATTAATTTATATTTCTACTACTAATGTACTTCCTAATGAAACGGAAGTTACTTATATATAGTTAATTCAAGATTTAAAATTACTTAGACTGAGGCTTTAACCAACATTATCGTAGATTTAAAAAAAACAGCAATAAATGCCATCAGAAAGGAATTTTCCGATTCCGTAAACTGTGAGTGTTTTTTTTATTTTACTTAATGCATATAAAAGCATTTTATATAACAAACAAGTTTGCATGTTAGATGATACAAAGACTACATAATAGGAGCCTTGGGCGACTTCCCAAAAGATGAATGGGCAATGGGCAACATTAGGAAAATGGCATGTCAAAACTAGTATTAAAAAGCGCTTGACAGAAATGAGCAAAAAGCAACAAGAAAAGCCTATATCAAAGAGTGAATGTCAAAAAACTGTTACAAGCTTCTAGTATTTTACGAACCTGCACGGCCAACTCACTGTAGGATCGAAACCATGCCTGTCGGAGAGAGGGGAGGTTCAAGAGACTTTATTTTAAAGGGAGCCAGATCTTTTGTTCTTTGCAGAAATAGCTCCTGCTAGATCAGCACAGGAGGCTCGAAGCTTGTACAAAATTGTTAAGGTTCGTAAGGCTGGAAGAAACGAAAAAAGAAACTAAATCGTTAACAACAATTGCACTTTAATTACTCTATAAGGATAAATAGATTAAAATTTGAATCGATAACAATTGGATAGCATGACAAAGAATAATTTGAGTCCGAGTACAAATATAAGCAGGTACTAGAATATCAGAAGTATCGGCAACTTACATTACACGTAAAACAAAAGTGTAACCACCAGAACATATATAAATCTTCATACGTAAAGTACATTAATAATGATAATTGACCATTGATATAATCAGCAAGCGATAAGTCATTTACTTAAACTAATTGAGTAACAATAATAAGCAACAAATCAATTCGAACGTACGATCAGTAAATCTAGTTCGTCGTGAGTATCACCGTAGCGACAACGAATAATTACTTTCAGAAAACGTTTTCCTACTGGCTTCCTGTAATTAAACTTCCTGAAAATAATCGTGTCTACCTGGCGACTCACAAACTACAAGTAAAAGAAACATTTAAAGGAAAGTAATCGAACCGACACTTATCGTATACTGTTACACTATATTTTCGTCTACGATGGTATTAATTTATTGCCTCCGAAGAGAATTCAATCGTATCCGGTACTTGGGATCTTCCGAACAAGGTGATATTCATTAATGGTATTAATTGCCTCCGCATCGAAATTCTGCACTTGTATCGCAGCGTTCTTAGCTCTACAGCTTCCGATTATAATTTTCCCTTGAAGATTTTAAATTACGACAAAAATACCCATATTTAGGAGGTAGCACATGGCGCTAACGAAAAGACATAAAAATTACCTTTAATCAAAGAAAGAACAAAAGCCACTTACCCTGCGTGGATTAAATTAGTTAATTAAGAAGACTTCTATTTTCCATCGTGTCCCAACACGTGGATGATTTGAGAAAACGATTTTTAATTCACGCAGACATAGGTTATAACATGAACGATGTTAAAGTCAAAATGCCGGTATCTCACCGGATATCGTCTACTCAATACGAAGAGACCAACGAACCCGATAGATGGCGTCGAGAAATATAAAAGTAATTTTTAATTAAACCAATATACAGGGTAATGCATTATTTAAATTTATGCACGTAACAAAATTTTTGCAAAAATCGATTGATAGACAACATAAATTAGTTGTAGATGTTTTTATTACTTTATGTCACTGCCTGAGTTATGGTTCTAGACATATATTAATTGTTTTATACCTATCCACATAAGTTCTGTAACAATTTTAATTACAAACAGCAATAAAAATGAAACTTTTTTCTTGTCAATAAGAGTACAAAGCTCAGAGATAGAAAAAAATTCTACACCACTTTTAGCAATCAATAAAAATTGTGCAAAAAATTTTACAAATTTAAAGGTAATTACTACACAATTTTAAACTTATAGCTATAGTAGCGTTTTTATGAACGGGCTAATAAATTACGATTTTTCACTATACTGAAATAATTGTTTCAGGACAAATTTAAGATAATAATTGAAATAAAAAAAATGGGTTTTGAAAAAGATTGTTATGCTTTTTTACTATGACGATTCAAAAAAAGTTTTGAGAACCATTTTAATGATGTAATTGTACATTTAATTTTTATATAAAAAAAACCAGTAAGTTATACAATTTATCTGATATGACATTTTTTACCGCCGCTGTGTAAAGTATAACCGTTTAGTTCACATAGGTGTCTCAACCGGACTCGTCGCCAAGACAGGTAGACACTTGTTACCAGCACAGCATACTCAAAAAAATATTATAGTTTTTTATAAGAAAATTGATGATAAAATTATTATCATCATCTACTACAAAAAAATAAAAATTTTTTATAAAAAATTAAGTTATGATATTAAAAAACAAAATAAAATTTAAGAATCAGTAAGTGGAGTGCTTTTAACGACGCTAGTGCTTTAAAGACACTAACTTTTACACGCGTGTCATACGCTATTTTTTATTGCAATTGCATTCTAATTCGAGAAAAGAACTGAAATTCATATTTAAAATCAGTGTTTTCATTTTGTATCATTTCGAAAAGTAGCTTATGCAATGACGTCATATTGTTAATATGGACATTGATTAGCATTTGTTGTTTACGTTTTTATGTAGATACGGCGTTTGTGAAAATGTTTCTGTAAAAAATGGATCAGTCTGAAAAAACTAATAACAAACTGGAAACTGCTGGAATCCACATATTAAATAATAAGAACTGTATAAAACTTATAATTAATAGAACATTATAAGAACGGTAAATAATTTTTTAGTAAATTTGTTTATTAAATATTAGACATATAAATTATGAGAATTGAACCTTTCGTACGTTTCGCATAAGCTTCTTCAAAGGTACAATAATGTTACATTTTAATATCTTAAAATAAAATACAGAATAATTATATAAGTTAGTGAGAAGATAATATTTTCTTAAACTTACGAAAAATTTAAAAAAAAATTTTTTTTAATGTTTTTAATATGAGAAAAGGAATAAGAAAAACAAAAATTAATAAAAACAAAAAGTTTTTTTGTTATTAAATTAAAATTAAATGTTTATGAAATGATAGAATAATAAATTGAATTAAGATTTTCTATGTCAGTTCTATAATTTACTGCATTAGGACTTTTTTTAATTTCTATCATCTCATAAATTAGTCTCTTTTTTAAATTTTTTTTTTATATAAGATTTGATTAGACAGAGCAGTTTTAGTATAATGTTGTGTATCTTTTTTATTTTTTATTACATTTTTATGTTGGTTTATTCTATTTTTCAAGTATTGCTTAGTTTGCCCAATATAACTACAATTGCAATTTAGGTAATTCAATTGATATACAACATGGAGTTACGTTTTGGCGGTGAAAGTGAAAGGTTGGACAGATACGTTAATTTATAATTTTTAGAATAACGCGTTTTAATGGTAAAAGTTAAAAAAATTTATAAACGTAGATAAACGCAGTAGTGATTTTAAAACGTAGTCGTTTGATTACGATATAAGGTGCGGCGTGCAGATTAGATACTGTTATAATCAATGTGGTTTTTCCGGCGTGTTTATATTTTACATTTATATTATTAAAATAGTGGAATTTTTTGGAGATTTAAATTTAATTTAATTATTATGTCGTTAATTTATAAAATACGTGTTTTTTTTTCTTTTTTGTGTTTGATTTTTTGGTGATTTTAATATAATTAACATTTCGTTATTCAAAAATGTCGGAAACATGGTTGGAGGAAAAAGACTGGGAAGTATGGAAGAAAAAATTACCAGAGGCGTATAATTGGAAGGTGGAATTTGCAACTAAAAGAGAAAGTAAAAGTAGAGCAAAAGGAGAAATAATAACGGACATAAAAAGGAACTGGTCGGTTGAAGAAGAGGAGGGAAACGAGAAGCAAGGAAAAGGGATAGTAAAAAATTATGTGGTTAGAGAAAGAAAGGAAAAATATATAGTGTTAACAGTTTATGGGCGGGATATGAGGTTGATAAGTGAACAGATTGAGAAAATGGTACAGGGGGAGGAAAAGAAAAAGATTATTATAGGGGGTAATTTTAACGCGAGAACAGGGGAAAAGGGAGGAGTAATTATAGGAGGGGAAGTAAAGAGAAGAGTTAGCATGGATAAGACAGTTAATAGAAATGGGAAAATGTTAGTGGAGATATGTGAAGAAAAAGGGTGATCAATTCTTAATGGAAATATAGAGGAGAAGGACAGAGGTGACTACACTTATATGGGAGGGAGGGGAGAATTGCTGATCGATTACGTGATGGTGAGTGGAGAAATGTGGGAGGACATAGAAAGTTTTAAAGTGGGGGATGAGGAGGAATCGGATCATCAGCTACTGGAAGTGATTTTAAAAGGAAATGAGCAAGGAATTAAGGAGGAACAGAAGGGATGGGGAGTAAAAAAGGTGTGGACTGAGGAAAGCATAGAAAGATATAAGATGAAGTTGGAGCAAGTGATTTGGGGAGATGTAGGGGGGGGGGAAGAAGGACTAAAGGAGTTGACTGCAAAAATGGAGAAGACAATAGAAAAGAAAAGGTTTGAGAGAAAGCAAGGAAAAAAGAGGAACGTAGAGAGGCAAAAACAGAGATGAGAAATGCTAGTAGAAGATGGAAGAAAGGTAGAATAGATGTGCAGGAGTATAAGGAGAAGAAATTGAAGTTTAAAAATGTATGTTCAAAGAGAAAGGTGTCGTATAAAGAGGAGAGGAGGTTTAACGGATATAAAAGTGTGGCTGAGTTATTGTATGGAGCGTTTGGAGGGAACAATAGAAGGACCAGGGCAGGTGATATTGCAAGGGGTAAATACAATACAGGAGGGGTGGGAGATAACGAAAGAGGAAATGGAGAAAGCAATAAATAGACTAAAATTAAGGAAGACGGCAGGAACGGACGGTACGCAAGGAGAACAATGAAAATATGTAGGGGAGAGAGTGAGAGGAAATATAAGGAAAATTTATAATATAATATGGAAAGGGGAGGAATTGCCAGGGAGTTAGAAAGAAAGTTTAATTCTGCCGGTTTATAAGGGAGGGGATAGGAAGAAGGTAAAGAATTATAGAAGGATTAGTGTCACTAATGTAAGTTATAAATTGTACGCCATGATTATACAAAGGAGGTTGGAAAAGGAAGTGGAAGAAAAAAGACTATTACCAGATTGGCAGATGGGATTTAGAGTGGGAAGAAGGGCAATAGACAATGTTTATATATTAAAACAGCTAGTGAATAGAGAGCTAGATAAGAAAGGGGGTAAGGTATACGCGTTCTTTATGGACATAGAAGCTGCGTTTGATAATGTGAATAGGGAAAAGCTATGGAGGGTGTTAAGGAAAAACGGAATAGAGGAACAACTAGTGAGGAAACTGGAAGAGATATATAAAGAGACTAAGAATAGAGTAAAAATAGGGGATAGTGTTAGTGAAGTGTTTTGGACGAGGAAGGGGCTAAGGCAGGGGTGTCCTGTTAGCCCTATTTTATTTGCGCTGTATATAGGGGACATAGAAGAAGTGTTGAAGGGAGGTCAGTGTGGTGGGGTTGTCATGGAGGGAGGGATTAAAGTGTGGGTGTTGGCATATGCAGACGATATGGTCATGGTGGCAAAAAATGAGTTGGAGATGAAAGGTATGATAAATACGATAAAGAGGTATCTGGAAAGGAAAGACTTGGACTTGTGTTGGAAATGTGAGAAAGTCTAAGATGGTAGTTTTTTAAAAAGGGAAAGGAGGGAAGAAAAAAGAGGAGTTAAGTTGGTGAGAACAGAGGATAGAGACAGTGAATGAAGTGACATATTTGGGATATAGGCTAAGGTATGATAATAAAGATGATGCGCACATAAGGGAGTTAGCAAAGAAGGGCAACGGGGTATTAGGGCAGGTATGGAGTTTAGGGGAAAGAGTATTTGGGAAGGAGATCGAAAAGAGAAGATGACTGTTTGAAAAGTTGGTTAAAAGTGTGATGATGTACGGGGTGGAGGTATGGGGTTGGAAAGAGTGGAACCTATTGGAAAAGGTGCAAATAAAATATTGGAAATGGATACTAAGTTTAGACAGGGAGACGCCAGGGTACATAATAGAGGAGGAGGGGAAGTTAAAAAAGCTTGTATTAATGTTTTCAGAATGAAATTTAGGTGAAGATAAAATGATTCCTCTGTCAATTAAATTAATTATACTTTTCTTATATTTGATGGAAGTAAATTACATAAACAAAATAAACCACTTAGACCTATTATCGCCTCAAATATGAGCCCAATTTACAAACTTTCAAAATTTTTATCCAATATTTTAATTAACATTACACAAGCAAATAAATACAGCGTAAAAGATTCTTGATAATTAATTATTATTGTAAATTACTTAATTTTAATATTAAAATGTTTAATTATAAATGAAAAATTGTTGGTGTCAGAGAAAAATTATCTTCTCACTAACTTATATAATTACTGTGTATTTCATTTTTAGATATTAAAATGTAAAATTATTGAACCTTTGAAGAAGCTTATGCGAAACGTACGTAAAGTTCAATTTTCATAATTTATGTGTCTAATATTTAATAAACAAATTTAATAAAGGATCATTTGTTGTTCTTATAATGTTCCATTAATGACAAGTTTTATACATTTTTAACAGCTTATTTAAATAATTTATTAATAAGAATTCTGCATTTAAAATTTGTTTAAAATAAAAGTGAAACTTTCTTTAAAAATGATGACGTGAATTTTTTTAATAGCAACTTTAAAACACTCCAGTGCTTTGAGGTTCGGGTTTCGCACGTTTTTAATTTTTTTAAACAGTTATTACAATGCAAGTGTAATAAAAAAACAATTTTTATTGTATTGCGTTACATAATATTAGTATAGTTAGTAAATTGTTGTTATCCTTAAACTGTTTTTTTTTATTTATTTAAAATTTAAAAAAAGAAAATCATTTGTACCATCGAGAAAGAGTTTTGACAAATAGTAGATTTCATTTGATATATTAATGTCAAAGCGACGTAAGTGGGAAATAGTTTTGAGAAATAGTTTTTATAAGTTTATCTTTTATCAGAAGCATATTGAGTCTCTTGTGAAATATAAAAAAAAAGAGAAAGCATTTTGTCGCTTTTATGCAAAAACTGTTAAAGTTTGTCCTTGTTTACCTAACAAGCGATTTTGCTACTTCCCTCTAGGCAATCGGAGCAATATGCTTTTGTAGTTTATTTGAATACGACTAGATGTCTGTTTCGTCAGTATTAATTAATTAACCTAATATCTAAAAATGGAAGAGAGCCATTAATTCCATTCCATTTTTAGATATTAGGTTAATTAAACAGAACAATTCTATACTAACAGACTGGTACACGAAACCGATAGCATCCAATCGTACCATTAATTATTTTTCAAAACATGCACACCATCAAAAAATTAACATAATGAAATCTATGAAAAACAAAATCATTAGTTTAAGTAGTTCACAATTTCACACTAAAAACCTTAACATCTTAAAAAACATCTTAAAAAATAACGATTATCCTAAGAATCTAATAAATAAAATATTATTCCATACAAACAGCAATAGCTTGCCATCACCATCGACCCAAAATAACACTACTTCTAATTGTGAGTATACTAAAATCATAAACGTTCCGGGGTTAACTGAAAAACTAATTCCGATTTTAAAAAATACTAATTTGAAAATAGCGACCTACAATAACAACACTATTTACAACACCATTTATTCTAAAACGAAAGACAAAACCAAGTTATATGACAAACACAATGTTATATACAGAATCGAGTGCATGGGATGCAACAAATGTTACATAGGGCAAACAAAACAAAAAACTATCAATCGGATTAAAAATCATCAATACGATTGCAAAAACAAAAAAGCAGAATCGGCTCTTGCTTTGCATCATATTGATACTGGCCACAATTTCGATTTTTGTAACCCTATCATCTTAGATGTGGAACCCAAATATAATAAGAGATTGATATCTGAGATGATTTTTATCACAAAACATAACAACAACTTAAATTTTAATACAGATACCAACAATCTTAGTACTGTTTATAATAACTTAATCAATAAAATGTCATGACCTAGACTTTTATCTATTACCTTTCAGTGCCAACATTTTTGGTTAGTTTGTTTTTGGTCTTTTCGATGTTTGTGAGTTGTTCCAACTATTGTTTGTTTTTTAAATCAATTATAATTTATGTTTAGTGTTATTTATTACATATTTGGAACATTGACTGTGTTTGGCGAATTTATCGCTACTTGTTTTAAAAGTTTTTTGTAAGTACTTTTTTATGTTTTTCTTACATCATAGTTTTTTATTCATCCTAAAAGATAATAACAATTGTATAGTATTAGCTTTAAGTATTGTTTAAATTTACCTTTGTTGTATATGTTGTATTAATTTGTTGTTTTATCAAATACAGTGGCCTGAGGAAGTGGACACGAAACGTCGCCTTAAAAAATTACATAAAGTAGTGTAATCGATCGCCCTCTCCTACTTTGAAGGATTTAATCACCATTGATAATTTAGTAGATTTAGTCATGGATCAAGTGGGTTGTACAAATTTCCTTAAACGTCATATCAAAGTCAATTTAGAACCTTTTAAGCAACGTTATTATCGTGTTTTGCCACGTATCCAAAAACAAATCAATACTGAACTTGAAAACATAATTAAGTTAGAAGTTGTAGAAAAATCTCACCGTGCATGGTCAAATACTACCCTTTTGGTTAAATTGAAAGATAACTTATATCGTTTTTTGTTTTCCGTAAAGTAAATAAAATTGCCGAGAAGGATGCATATGTTTATGTTTATGTGTCATCGATTTTAGACGATTAAAAATACATCTAATCACTGGATATTATGTCCGCTTATTGACAAAAACCGTTAAGTGAAGCAGTACACCGCTTTTGCCGTATCAAATCGTGGATTGTTTTAATTTACTAGACTACTGTTTAGTTTAGTGAATTCTCCAGCATCTTGGCCAATACTGATCGACCGTCTTCTTGAACCTGACTTTTGTGCCTACTAATGTTGCCGAGGTTAGACGTATTATTGGTATGGCATTTTGGTATAGACATTTTGTTCCAAATTTTTCGAATTTATAGCTCTTCTGACTACTTTTTTAAAAAAGAATTCAAAATTTAATTGGACTCAAAACTGTGATTAAGCCTTTCAGATTGTCAAAATGTTTTTTAGTTTCAGTTCCTACTTTAACTTGTCTCGATTTTGCTGTACCGTTTACTATTTAAATTGACTCTTCAAATTTTGCTACTATTACGGTTTTTACTTATGTTATAATGGAGAAAAACACGTAATTGAATTGAATGTTGGGCTGTCCTTTGGTCTATAGAAAAGTTACGTCCATAGTTAAAAGGTTTCAAGTTTATTGTCGTCACCGATTATGCATCTCTGGTATGATTGCACAATTTGAAAAAATTTACCGGTTGATTGGCATGTTCGACTGTTAGACTCCAACAATTTGATTTTAAAATTATACATCAAAAAGAAAGGATCATACCCACATAACCAAAGTTAACCTTAATTGTCTAAAAAGTGATCATACTTTAACCTGAAAAGTTGACAAGCATGTGGTATCTTTATCGTGCCTTTTAGTCATTCATAAAAGTTAGTTCTATCGCGTGTCCTTAATGGTTAACTTATTCACAACAAATAGTTATTCCTAATAATACGCCAAATTGTAAACGTAATGGTTACTTTTTGTATAAGCTTAAAGTATAAAATATGGCGACCTATCTCGTTTCTTACCCACAGAGGTTGACTTTTGGATAACTTTTCAATAGACAACTTTAATTGTTACTCAAAAGCCGTTTTAAAAAGTTAACTTGATGGTAACCATAAAAATTAACCTATTAAGAGCTTTCAAGTATAAAATGAGACTACTTGTTTTTTACTAACTCTATAAGTTAACTTTTCGATATCTTTTCAGAGATTTCTAATTAATGTCTTGAAAAAGTTATACAACTGACATCCTACAAAATTAATTTAATGTTAATCCTAAAAATTAAGTTTTTAGTAGCCTTATAGTACAGCATGAGACTACATGTCTTTTTAGTAACCACATAAATGTTATTTTCGGTGAGTTTTATAATCAACGTCTATAAAAATTGTGAAACAGACATTCTAAAAAGTTAATTTTATGTTAATCCTAAAAATTAACTTTTTAGTAGAATGTTTTTGTGTACAATAAGACTGTATCGCGGAAAAACGTCCTCGGAAGAAAAATCACCCTAAACCAAAATTACTTTTCTATATTCTAATAGTTACCTCTTACTATTATTACGACTTACAAGGAGGAACTAAGAAATGAGTTTACCAATTGCGTTTCTGATTTTTGGTGATTCTCATGGCAAAAAAGTACCTTTATTTTGGTTTTTTGTGCATTACCGCTTAGTTTTCAGATTATGAATTTTTAAAGAATTGATCAAAATCGTCAGAAGTTAGTTAGTCGCTCCGTAAGCTCTAATTACAACAAATTCAAGGGTATCTTTTTTTAAATAGACAAACACTTATTTTAAAAATATTTAAAAGCACTGCAGATGGAACCTGCAGTCATTGTTTCGCTAATTATTTGTTGTAATTCTTATAAGTATATAGGATCCGTAGTTGTATACGCTGAAACTAATTATCTTAGAAAAACTTGTATTTGAAAAGAAACATTTTAGTGGAGTTGTAAGTGTAATTGATTATTATTAATTAGTGTTTGTAATTTTAGTTAGGTACTGCTTACATTTATAATAAAAATCTAATTGGCTAACAATAAAATCCTTAGAAGTAAACTTTATTTTAGTTCCATCATTACCCTCGCACAACAGTTTTCTGGAATGTACTATTTTAATCCGATTATCGTCATAAACCTTGTTCTTTTTTGTTTGTAGCCTAATGATTTTTTAAATTTAATTTCAACCTAAAAATTATATTTTAAAACAAACTTTTTTATAATTTGTAATGTGGATCGATACAAAATCGTATTGACAATAGTTCAAATTATCGCCCTTAAATCGATAAAAAATATCAAGTTTTTCTTCAAAGGCGTTTAGCAGGTTAAAGAGAAAGTATTAATAAACGCGATGGCATCTTAATGTTGATTGTAAAAACTTTTTTTGACGTTTTTGTTTCATCCGTTACGGTAAATGATTAATTTTAGAACTTGTTTTGCATTGCGGCTGTGTGTCAACTGGGCACCAAACAATAGCCTTTGTGGAAATTTTAATCCTTTCAAGGTGTCGGTTTCTTCGACCATTCAAGGTCTTTTTCTTAGATATTGAAGTTTTAACGGAAATTTCATTCAAAGAATCTCATTCTGTCGATGCTGACAAAATTTTTTTAAAACAAATCGTTATTACTTTGAGCAGAGTTTAATATTCATTTCTGCTTTAACAAATCCGTTAAACAATTACAATATAAAAATGGCCTCTTGATAGCAAATAAGAAAAATGAATTTTTCCAAACAGACATACCGAACAAGTTTTGTATTTAAGCTTCTTTAATATTGTGACTCATAAAGGAGCTATATGCGCATCAATATCCAATTTTAAAAACGTAATACAGGCAAATTTTAGTGTTTCTTATTAAAGGATAGTTTATTCACGATAAACGGTAAAAAATTATTATTAATGTCGAAAGTGACAATACAATAATTGATCTAGTGCTTCAAATGAACTTTCTGGAATTAATTCAACAGTTTTTTATTATGTAGCCATCATTAAAAAAAAATTAAATTTCGTAAAAAAAATTGTAACTTAAGTTTTCATGTCGCACTTAACAATAAGGATATGACATTTGTACTGATTATTCTCAACTTCTTATTTAACCTCTTAAAGCATTTTTTTTTTAAAAACTACTAAAGAATAATTTTTTTTAATTTAAGAAAATACATTTTTGAACTTTATTTTGGCCAAAAGTAATAACTAAACACAAAATAACTGTCTATAAACACTTATCTTTGCAGTTTTATAATTTTTACATATTACATTACAAAAAAAGTCTTTCACTACTAAATCAATAATAATTTTCAAAAAAAACGTTTCTTTGTTTTACAACTGGACGAAAAGTAATATTACTCTAACATTTTATAGCTTACAAGACAGATGTAAATAAAAAAAATCAAAAAGACCATTTTTTTCTTATGTTTCCTATAGCGATAGCGCTCGAATTAATTCGAGCGTGCCTATTTAAGCCCATTTAGCGTAATAGAATTAACTCGAGCATGCACGTTACGGGGTTAATTTAAACTTAAAAAAAATAGATTTCAAGAATCATTGAATTAACATTGAACAAACGCCCACCGTTTGTAAAATTTAAAATTCTGTTGTTGAAGTGGGAGAGAATGGGTATAGTAATTTAAATAGCCACCGGGTTCTTTTAAGACTAGTTTAAAATTGAACGTCGTTTTTTTTTACCTGCTAGACAATCGTTCAAGTTTTGTTGATGTGCGTGTTGTACAAGTCGAGTGTTAACTTCGTGTAATTGTGTTATACTAAAAGTTCCAGTTATAAAGGTAAAATATCTTTATACATATTTTTAACAGACATAAAAGAACACATAATTCATAACTGCAGATGAACGGTCAGTATACAAAAAGACATAGAAACAGGCTTTCTCTAAATTTTACATGTTTGCCCTGATTTTAAAATACCCAGATTTTTACAATTTTCTAGATCGCTGGGAACCCTGTAAAAATTAAATCAAATATAAATATTAGTGGTTTAGTTAAGTATTTTTTCTAATTTCAGCTTCCGTAAAATGAATAGTTTCCACAACTACAGAAATGGACGTTTTAGTGCCGACAAAGGTGTGGATTAGAAAATCGAGAAAAAGTGTGAAAAAGGGTTAAAGGCGATGACATTTATTTTAGATATTTTTAAATTTGTAAATAAATAATAAATATATATGTATTATATCGTATCGTATAAAATCTGTTTTTCAAGACTTGCACCTTTACTTTAATGTGTTTTATTTTCAAATGTTAACTATAAGATTCCGTTAAGCAGCCATTAATCGTTGAGCAACTGAAAAAATAGTATTTTTTAAGCAGTTTTAAAATCCAACAATTATACATCTTTTACAGTTAACTTCAGGTTGATTCTTGAATAAGTGCAAAAATTGTATATTTTAAACAGCTTTAAAATTAAATAGTAAAATACCCATTTAGATTAACTTTAAGTTATCCTAACGGGTTGGACGTTAAGCAAACAAAAATTAGTATCTTTTAGGCAGTTTTAAATACCAACCATTAACAATCACTTTCGATTAACTTTAGATTACCCTAACAGGTTGAACGTTGAGCAAACAAAAAATGGTATCTTTTTAGTAGTTTTAAAATTCAACTATGCACCGGGCATTTCGACTAACTTTAGGTTAGCCCAACAAGTTGACCAATGAATAACTAAAAAGAAGTATCTTTTGAGTAGCTTTAAAAGTGGACAATAAGTTGTCCGTTTCGGTTAATTTCGGGTTATCCTAAAAGGTTGACCGTTGCATACACGCAAGGTCAGTATAAGAGTATCCTATGGAGGGATTAAGTGGGACATAGTTCACCATTGGGTGTACTTTTGGGTACTCTATGATCACATTTGACAATCCAAAGCGGTTACCTTTATTACGACTTTTGGTTACTTTTGGCTGTGTGGGTACCCTGATGGTTTGAGTGACAGCAAAACCTGGTGCTTTTCCACATTGAAAAATTGTAGGAAATAAGTTTATAAAAGTCATTGTCGATTATTAGGATTTACGTTCCAAAAAGGATAATTGGAGAAAAGTCGTTGCAAAACCCGAACGAGCAAACATTTTGTTTAAATTTTATGACGAAGCTACTGGGGGGAACTTAAGAATTTTTAAGACGTTAAAACGTATATCTCATTAGTACTATTACCCTAAGATAACAAACGTGATACACTACATCAACCGTTATTAGACTTGCATTGATCATATACCAGAGCAGAAACGTTTTGGCGAACTGATGACTCATCATCCAGTTGTTGATCGTCTATGGCAGATGATGTCTACTGATATTGTAGAACTTTTTTGTAGATCCAAACGAAGTTACCCTTATATCTTAGCCGTTGCCGATTATTTCTATCAATTTGTTTTGTTCTTTTCATTACATTTAACTAGTGTCAGTTCCGTTGTCAAAAATTTGGAAAACAATGTATTTTTAATGTTTGGTGTTCTACAATATGTTCTGTGTGATAATGGTTTACAATTTCGTAATATTCAGTTTAAAAAAATAGTCGAGTGTTACAAACCCAAGACTGTTTATAACGCTAATTACCACCCTCAGGCTAATTTACCTAAAAAACTTAATCCAATTTTAAAAACTATGTTATCTTTGTACTATATATCAAAGATAATCAAAAAAATTAAGACCAATACTTAGCCAAAGTCGCTTGTGCTATTTGTACTACTGTGCATAAAGTGACTGGGATGAGTTGTTTGCTAATTTTAGCAGATAGATTCGTTTAGACGGTTTTTGTTATGGTTCTCAGACCGATTCTAAATCCATCGATGAGCCCATTAGTACGGATCGTGGCTAATTAGCGCAAAGGAGCTCCACATTTCATAAAGTTTTTAGCGACATTCAGAGTAAGAATACTATACAGTGGTGACACTACTTGTCGTAAGAAGCGACTAATCAACGGTTTTATTATTTCCATTTTTCTTTCTTCTGATATTTTGATAAAATTATTTTTATGTAGTTGTTTGCAACGCAATGCTCGAATCTCGTGAAGTGCAACGCGCTCGCTTCTACTGTTCAGCATCAGATGTTAAGTGTTGAACCCAAGCACTACTACCCTCCTTTTGGTTTAGGTTAGTTTGTGTTTAGTTTGGTTTTTTGTTTTAAACTTGACAATTGCAAAATTGCAAGAACTGTAGGCTTAGTCTTTGTTCTATCGTTTATTTTACTTTAGTAGGGTTACATAATCGTAATTGTTTTAACGTTTGCAGCACTCGATTTAGGATTTGTTTTTGTAGTAAGGTGTCTTTGTGTTGGAAACTGTTTCATTGTAAGATTTGACAACATGAAGATCTTGTGAAGCATAGAATACCTCTTTCCTCTCAATGTTTAATACATCGTGTATAGTCTGACATTTCCTTAATTCTTCAGCTTGTTGCATTTTATCGATTTTGACGTATTTTTTGCCGAATTTCATTTCATTGTTTTTGTTGAAACATCGTATTGTCAATTTTGTTTTACCAAACTATCGATACATGATATTTTTGATATTAGTTATTGTTTATTTTTTTTATCGTCCTTGTCAATTCATCGTATTGACGATGATGATTCCGTTTTATCGTTATTTTATTTTACTCTCATAAAAGTGATTTGAGAAATCACTCTTCTAGTAAGAGGGGTGTAACCGGGTTTTGATTTTTGAACGCATTATTTCGTGGTCGACCCAGTATTTGAATTTGTTTTATTAATTTCGTTTTGTTTAAATTTATTTGAGTAATTTTGCATTAATTTATTAAAGTTATTTCATGTTTTCCACTCGTTTGCTTTAGTAATTTATATTTCGTTATCAGTTATTCTGCTAAAACCAATAACTTGGAACATGTACTAAGAGAAACATTGGTTAGTAACACCAATTTCTTTAAAAAAACCTAGGATCAAGTAGTTGACGTACTTCCTGTGATGTTTAACTAAACGTGGAAGCACACGTGCAATAGGAATTGTAAAAATTATTTAGAAGGTTGACGCGTTTCGTTGTGTCGATTCATTGTTTGACTTACAAGCAACTTACTTGTGATATCATCTTAGCCGTGGTATTGTGGTTGTTGCCAGTAAAAAAAATGTTGGTGATACAATCCGGAAATTATGACTCACAAACTCGACTAGCTTTATGTTTAACTTATTCACATTATTTTTATATATTTTTGAATTCTACGGCAATAATCATTAGTAAATTTTATTTGTTAAAAAATGAGTACTTGTTATAAACAGTTTTCTAGTTAGAAAAAAAATTATAACATAATTTAATTTCAAATAAAAGTTAGAACATATTGACAAAACAGAACTGGAGCTGGATTTAAGATTAATGACATTGTGATTTGAACTTTTTATAGAAAAATTTTGCTAATACAAAAAAAAACGATTTTTTAAATATCACTTCAGAAAGATTGCAACCTCTAATAATAATATAAAGAATTTCAATAAGATAAGAAAACTACAAAATCGTTATACCTGTAAAGACGTTTTCTTTGTTAGGTTATCGAAAAAAGAACTTTGTGCTAAAAGCAAAATAGAATTGTGTACCTTATTAAATAAGATCTGTTCTCTTTTTTTAATGATGAGTACTGAAAACTTTTCAACAGTTACCATGTTTGTAATTGTAATTAGATGCGATATTCATTTGTTTTTTATTAAATGTTTCTCCGGTTAATCCAATTTTTCGTTAATTCATCTGCTATAACATTCCGATTGTGTTTTATAATTAATGAAAAAAAATGATGAAAATATTTCATTAAGATTAATTTTTGATTATTTGCAAATTTTTTAATAACTGAACGATTTGATTTATTCAGCAATTTTCTTGAGGTTACAACAAGATGTAATTAAATTTTAAAATTATAATCAACTGCTTGAATTTTAAATTTATATTAATTATTACGTTTGGAAAATTTTAATTCTAGTACGAAAACGCTAAATATATAATTTTAATTTGATAATTAGTGTTACTTTGGAAGAACAGTACCATAGATTTAAATTGATTAATTTTAAATTAGTGCTGTCTTTTTAATTGCATTTAAATGAAAATTTGTAAGCTGTATCTAAGTTGTACAGGTTTCAATAGACGATTTTTATAGATTAGGTAAAGTTATTTAGAAAAGATCAAACAAATCCAATTATAGGTAATTCAATTCTCAATATTATTCTTTTGTTTGCAATCTGGTTCTCGTCTTACTTTTGTGGTTTTATAAATTTTGCTTTTATGTTCAAGTCTTTTTGTTTGTCAAATTATAATCGACATTTAATTATTTGTTAATAATGGATTTAGGTGGTATTTATTTTTTGATTTAATAATCTCTGTTGCGGTTATTTATTTTATTGGCACAACCACGTTAATTTAAATTTGTATTTTGCGTTTCTCTCCAGTTGTTGGTTTTGTTGCTAATATTTTTTTGGAGAATGTTGTAAGCAACAATCAAGTAAAAAAGTTAAAAATTACAAGTGTTTTAACACAACAATTAAAAAACAACGCACGTTACAAGTATTTTTACATCGTCCTTTGGACTGGAAAATTTTACTATTTAAAGGCTTTCTTAGAGCAGTATGAAGATAAAAATCTCTTTGTACAAAATTATTTACATAGTCTTTTTAATTTAAATAAAATTATGAAGGAATCTTCTGATGAATTGCAAGATATGTAAATTCAGTTAATAAGCATTTTTGTGCTTTAATAACATTCGGTTTAGCAACTGAGCGCTGGGATGATATTTTAGTTTTTGTAATATTTAGTAAATTAGATAACGTATCAGCTCGTAAGTGGGAGTCAAAACGGTCAAAAAACGATTCTCTTTATCAAGAATCACTTTCCTATATTAACTTAAGCGGTTACCACCTCCCTAAAACTGTGTTCAAAAACTAAGTGAAATAAAATCATACTACCAAATGCAAAGACGATGCAAACAGATTTAATTACGTCAAAAAAGTAGTGTTGGTAAATGGCTTTTGATTCTGTGTGAACTGTCAAATTGACAAAGTATTTTATTTCATTACTGCCTAGAAGATTACTTGTTGGGACCTGAATCATAATAACTGTCTAATAAATTAAAAGAAAAC
Organism: Aquatica leii; assembly: GCA_035610365.1. Taxonomy (NCBI): domain Eukaryota; kingdom Metazoa; phylum Arthropoda; class Insecta; order Coleoptera; family Lampyridae; genus Aquatica; species Aquatica leii. The sequence goes on along the minus strand of CM069434.1, from coordinate 120,582,386 downwards.
AAACTTAAAATAAACAAACTGCTAAAATATATTTAATTACAATTATATCTCGGAAGGGAAACATAAATTACAACTGGAATTTTGACAAAACAAAGAATGCGCCAAATCAACACAAACGTAATTATTTCTAAATAAATGAATACAAAATTTTATCCACAACTTTGATGGAAAATAACTTTCTAAAATTAACGTGATATCAATAAAAAAATACCAAAATACATGAAACTTATAAGTTCAACTGAAATACCGGGTCTTACACGAAAGTGTAACCTCAAGCGACAGTTACAAATGGCATTTGTCTCATTTATAAATACATTATCAATTGACACTTGAAAACTCTAATATTTATCTTAAAGCTAGTTCAGTTATTTAAAATAATATGTATGTTGACGACTTGTTGTTTGGGGCAAATAGTGTTACTAAAAGTTACTTCAAGTACGAAACCATGTCTCTAGTTTTAAAGACCTTTTTGATATTTGTTACAAACTTTAGGTCTTACGAACCTTGCACGGCCAACTCACACAGTCAGAGATAGGGGAGGTTCAAGGAAATTATAATAAAGGGCGCCAGATCAATCCTAATTAACACTTCTGCCTCGATCACGACAGACGGTCCAAACTTGTAACGAATTTTTAGGTTCGTAATCCTTGTTACTCGGGTGTTCGGGTAACCACAATTTAAAGAGAAAGGTATGTTACCATAAAAGAAAGATTAACAGGTATAAAAACTTTAATGTAGTAAGGTAGAAGATTAATAGGAGTATATTTGATTTCTCAATTCATAAATGTTAGAAAGATTAACAAGTATAATTAACAGGTGTAAAAACTTCAATTTAGCAACGTAAAAGATTAACAGGAGTATGTTTAATTTCTCAATTCATAAATGCCAGAAATATCGGCAACACACAATGCACAGGTTAAGTTGCATCGAAAGAGCAAAGAAAATTTCGTAATAAATATTGTTTGTACACAGCATGCGATACACCCTAAATGATAATTGAAATTACCTTAATGGTATTGTAACAGTAAACGTAATTACGGAAATTAACATTAGCCAAGGTTCCGTGAGTGACTTTTATGACAGCGAAGAAAAGTAATCAAACAGACTTACCCAAAATCCAGTGCTTACTTGCGCGTAGAAAACGTTTTCCCCAATAGCAGCCTAGAATAGATATTGAATAGCAAATCGTGTCACACAATAACTCACGAAGATAAGAAGCTACAAAATGGTTAATAATAATAAATTAAATGAGATATAAAAACCCGTTGTATCGAATGCTGTTAGTTGTAATTACGAACAGGTGAGTGGTAACGCAATTGGTGTAGAAGAAATAACATCTCCAACGTAATGCTGTCGAGACTTCGTTTTCGTTGTGGGTAATATGCCTTCCCAAAATCTTACACGTTCGGTAACGGTATTTATCAATAGTAATTATTCTCCATTATTCTTTATTGAAACGAACATGTGATTGAAGCGTGGCGAAACCGGCTATCAAATTAATACAGAAATTACAAAGGAATCTTAATAAACCGGATGCAAAATATCTTACCCTGTGCCGAATAGATTACAATAAATTCGTAATTGACTTATAAATTCGTACTCATCATAATGGATGCACTTAGAATCTTAGGAATCAGGTCAAATTTTTCGACACAGACCGTCTCACGTAGTTGACAGCTTCAAAATGGCTCCGCAACCTCTCAGTAACCAAAAAGATCGGCAGAGGGCGTCAAAACCAGAATCTAATTTTAAGTCGATATACAGGGTACTACGTTATGAAAATTTCGCACGTAATATATTCTAGAAATATAATAAAGCACTAAAACTTTAGGGTTATATTGTATATCTAGAAATGATTTTTTACAATTTAAAATAAATATTACCGATTATGCTACTGTTATAAAGCCTACAATTCTTGCAATCGTTAAACAAATATTTGATTCTTTAGGATTGTTGGTGTGTGTATTATTACCGACAAAATTTTATTACAGAAGTTGTGGCAAAAAAATTGATTGGCACAATGAGGTTTCTGACAATATAAGTGTATCTTGATTCAAATTTGATGATTGTTTAAGGTCTTTAAATTTATTACAAGTTTCTGGCTTTGTTATAATAACTACACGTGTGTTTAAATACACGGGTTTTCTAAAAAAAATTATATTATAAGTTGTCAGATAGACAGTGTTATTAACTTTTGCCCTGTTACTTTTTTTTTATCAACGAGTTACATGGCCTTAATGCTTTATCTCCAGTCCATTTTCTTAATTAAAACGCCTTCTACAGAAATTTTTAAGCCAAGTTTAGCCTTGATACCAAATGGTCGTTTATCAAAGTTTCAACGTAGTTAAAAATAAATAGAACATATTTGGAATTGTTGGAGCAGACAGTACTTACTCAATTTGCAAGAAAGAAAGAAGTAATGACATAAAACTGCTAACACAAACAATGGTCAAATGGCACTAATTTGAGTTCAAGCTAATTTCGGTTTTGATAAATTCATACGAGTAGCTAGGGTGCACACCGCTGAGGGTGTATTTACTTAGGCTGTTTCAAACTTATCTCTAGTACCATTGCAATAAGGTGTTACATAATAATATGATTATATTATTTAGTTTAATTTGTTAGAATTATTATGCTTTGTTAAGAGACTGGTTCTGTTCAAGGTTGCGATTATTTATTTTCTTGGCGCAATGACGTTACTTTAAATTTGTATTTTCTAATTATATAAGTATATATAAGTATATATAAGTTTAAAGCAAATAGCAAAAAATTATAGTTTGCATTACATTTGAGTTTTGCTCTTATAAATATCAATGCCACCAAGAGTTGCGTGAACTGGATTTGGATAGGAGAAATGCGTTTTTGCTTCCAGATGATTGAAAAATGTAACGCAAATAGGGAAGTTTTTAAAAAATCTTTTGTTTGCAAATGAATGCACGTTCACAATGCATAATGACAGTAGAGTATAGGCTACTCACAATCTACACAAAATTGTACAAACAAAGGTACAATATTAGATCATTACAATATAGGACTATTTTTACTAAAATCTAACAAGAGAGCGTTTCTTGCAGTTGTTGGAAAATGATATAGCTCCGATGGTGGCCAAAGTTTCTGGAAACAACTATTAAATTTGGTTTTAGGTGTATAATTGACAGTTGTTCCCATAAGGTCATCGTCCAAATTATACAATTAACTGGTCTACTAGATTTCCCAATATTTTGTCTAACTATTTTTTTCTTTGAGGAAATTTAAAATCTGATATTTATTTTGGACGAAAATTTTAAAATATAGAAGCGCTGAAAAACTGTATTCAAGGCGAGTGTAGTAAAATATCACAATATCAATTAGCACATGTTGGCAATTTTATAATAGGTTGCGCCAATGTTTAGCAGTAAATGATAGTTTGTTTAAACATTTGCTTCGATTTTCTATTTTTACTGTGTGATTTTATGTTTTTTTGTTAAAATAAACAAAATCCTGTTTTCTATGACTTTATATACACACAGCTGAAGTGCGACCAATTACCTGTGGCTAATGTACAGTAGCGAAACACAAAGTTGTTGAGAGTAGAGTGTGGACATAGTAACTAATAGAAGTTAATCGGTTTTCGATGTGTTGATTTTAATTAGATTAAAAAAGCACCAAAATTAGAAGACAAAAATTCCAGGTGCTCGTTTTCACCTAACAACAGTTACGGTAAAAGAATTGAACACAACTAACTCAACAAGAAGTAAGCAAAATTTAAAATTCTCTGAGTTAACGGTAGCTAGAAACCTGGACCGGACCGAAATAAAACGGTAAACCGGTCCACAACCGGCACGGTTAAAAAAACAGAATCGTACTGAAACCGTTATTACGTTTTGTTTCAGGTTTCTGGACGATACCCAAAGTGCTGTTAGAATAAAAATCTCGTCATAAAATACAAAAGCACTTTTTCGCGATTGTTTTATATACAATTATCGAAATCTAAGTTGCGCCTTATACTGGGCAACACGTCGTACAGTAAACTGACCTAGTCGCTCTAAACTTTTATATTCGAAAAACTTTATATTCGTAAATTTAAAATCGTAAAAGTATATATAAAAAAATTAAAGACTTAGAGACTCAACGCGCACTAAATACGACTTTGTAACGCTCAAAATTATCTTATAATTGATTGTGTTTACCTAACATGTACGTACAGTCAACAATCGACATGACCAACGAAGTACTAATCGTAAAACTAGAAATTGTAACACTTACAGTTAGGTTTTATCTAATAGGGAATAAGCTAATTGGGTACTTGTATTACCTAAAGTCTAATATTAAATCTAACACAAAACGTACATAAGGCGTTCACACAAGTAAATTTTGTTTTTTAAGCATACAATCATTTGAAATAGCAAACGCGCAGCGTTTCTCCTCGACTTAATGTAGCAATTGATGGTAGCAATTCCTCCCAAAAGAAATCGCAATCTTAAAGGTTTTCAACCCCTTGACGAAGTGAATAGTTAAGTTATAGTAACGTGACGGCATGGAAATTTTTTCCCAAATATGCCATTTGTTTGTTATCTTTACCGATAAACAATATCCCCTCCCCCCCCCAATACAAAAAAAATTTAACGACTTACCCCGAATAACCTTTCACTAGATAACCACAAAACGCATTTGCATATCCACGTGGCATCGCATGAAATAACTTAATGGTGATAGCTTTGTTGGGCGTAGAGGTCTGTGTTGCACAAATCGTTACCGGAAAATAAATAAATGAGCGCTTATAAAAATTTGACAATCGCCAACGAGAAGTTTTATACCCGAAAAATTTGAACCTACTAACTTTTTAACATAACAGAATTTTAAATTACTGAAAGCAAAATGGTCGACGCTATTTACCTGTGAGAACCGACTAAATCCAGAATTGTCTTAATTTCGTCAGTATACAAAAACATTCTTTATTTTAGTAAAATTCCTAAAAATTTAATAGAAACAATTGACGATAATAATTAAATAAAAAGAAGTATTAAAATCAAACCATTTACACCGACTTAAGATAGGAAAATAAACACCACCGGCGCAATCCTCGTAAGTATAAAATAAATTTGAATTATTTAACCAGTTGGGTCCGCATACCAGTGACGTAGTGAAATTTAACTGCAATTGCAACTATTAGAAAATTAATAAGCAATGACAGATAACAATGTATATTTAGGTGTTTTTTGCATATTGGTTTTTCGCGCATGTAATTAAATATTTACAGTAAATTGTATATCTCGCGTGATGTGGCTGGTCCTTAACCAAAAAAAAAAAACCAAATGCTATATGCAAGTCACAAACCAATAAACAATTTATAATTTTCATTTATTGGAAATTTGTATATTTAACATTAACTTAATTAATTACGTACTTAAAAATTAAACAAAAATTAATATTATATATAATTTGTTCAATTTGGTCAAAACTAAATAATGTAAATTTACATAAATATGTAGATTTTATCTGTTGTAGCATTAAAAAACAATTAGGAATACGAAATATTTACATTTTAGGTGAAAAGCTTTTAAGTAGTAAGTATGGTGTTTCAATCTTGTATTTTTTTTAAATAAATGTTTATTTGGTTATTTCTCAAATAAATGCTATACATTTAAATCGAAATACGATTTCTGGCATTTTTAGTATCTATTGTCTGTTGTATCTTTAATTTATGCAGCAATAATTCAGTTGTAATTACGCGCTATCTAAAGTACTTCAGATCAATTTTAAATTACTTGATTGTATTTGAACTCTTATTTCATTTAGTTCAGCAAAATCAAATTTCTACTAAATCGCTTTATTTTTAAATATGTCAAAACTTATTAAAGTGTTCACAAATTTTTATCTTTACAGCATTTAAACGGCATTCTTTGTAAATAAAAGCATATCGAAATTTTAATTTTTCATTATAAAGTATAACTAATAAATTAATTTAATTTTTAGAGCTCTTAAAAGAATTTTTAACTTTGAATAATTTAATTTCCAATTTTAAATAAACCTTTTAAATAATTTTTTACCATAGACTGATATTTAATTAAAGCGTTTTTACATCAAAACTTTATTTAATTGTTTTACCATCTAAGATATTGTAATTATAAAAGAATCTATAACAAAAAGCTAAAGTAGATAACAATTTAGTAAAATAATTATTGAATTCAATTTATAAGTTTATAGTGTCGATAAATAACACTCATCTACAAATTTTGGGTCTAGGTAAATTGTTCGAATTCAATTGTTCGAAATCAATTGTTCGAAATCAATTGTTCGAAAATCAAATTATTCGAAAATCAAATTATTCGAAAGTCATTTGTTCGAAAGTAAATGGTTTGAACGGAAATATTTGATAGAAAGATGTTAAGTTTGTACATTGTAGTATTTAGAATATTTTTATTAAATAAAAAAGTTCCCTTCACACTTTATACAGACTTAGGACTGTCAGCGCAAGGCTGGCGTGTTTAGATCTTTTTTTGTTTTCTTTTGTTTTTTTAGTAAGAAACGTAATTAGTAACTTAAATTATGTCGTATTCCTCTAATATGAAAGATTAAGATTACATTTAATTAGTAACTTAAATTATGTGCTATTCCTCTAATATAATCTATAACAGTGGTTTCATCGAAAGTTTCGATAATATTTAATATTCTTTAAGCATAATCTGTATACTTTTTCCTTGGAGTTGATGGAGGCACTCCTGCAGTATACTGTTCGATTTTTAATTCATTTAAAGAATGTTCCCTTTTGATGGCGTCAACAAATTTTCAGATACTTGGATGGCTAGCTGATATGTGGCATTCAAAACTTCTGTGCCAACCCTCTACAACGTTATTTGTTTTAGGTAACCCTGTCATAGCGCTATTGAAACAGTTCCATATAATATGAGGAAATGTAGCAGTTCTTCGCCTATTTCTTCTATCAGGACGGCCTATCCAGGTGTCTTCAAAATAGTCAACGACCGGCTGAGCTTTTTCTGGAATTAAACCTGTATCGTATAATTGGTTGAATGCATTTTCTACAAATTGTACTAGAACAAACGCTAGTGCATTGAGCATCCTTATTTTTAAAGAAAATTCTGCATCGTTGTCGTATTGATGTTTCAAGCCAGTAGATTGGATTTTTCTATATATACACTGACAGAAATGAAATAAACCTCCTCTTATTCTGGGTTCTGAAAAGGTTATCGACACTGCGTTTATCATAGCCTTTTCAAAATCAATCATCACTGTGGTTGGTGCAGCTGCCGGACAAAGGTTTTTCACCTCCTGAAGGAATATTATGTAGGTATCTTCTGCCTTAGATGGAAGAAGCGCATATAATAGTGGAATGGCGTAATTATCTTTTAATCCATGTATAGTGTATAATTGTTCAAACAAATGAGGCACTGTTTTAAAAGTTCCGTCCATAAACCAGTGATCTGATTTTTCAAGAAGTTTCATAGACTATTGCGTTCCAAAAATTAAAGTTCTGGCATCGGTGGCTCCAGAATCAAATTGAAGAAAAACTTCTCCCTTTATGGTTTTTTTGTTTTTTCACGTCTGGATTGAGGAAGTGCAGGTGCACCATCGTTTTCTGTTTAATGTTTCGGATGGTTCTTCTTATACTGTGAATTTCCGGCAAACGTCCAATTGAGCATCGATTGAGCTCTTCTGAGTATGTAGAGATAATACGTTGGGGAGTATTTTGTGTGCTTTTGGCAGAGTCCCGTACTTTGTCCAGAAATTTAGAGACATCAAGTCGTGCAGCATCTCCACTATGACTATGTTCACCAGGTTTTTTCTGGATATTATCTTCCACCGTAATAATTCTGGACTTACATTTCTTTGAATGGAAATGTTCACATTTCCAGTAAATTTTGGTGTCGATTTGTTTATCTTTGACAAACATAAAACCATTCAACACTAACTTGCGATTTCCTTTTTCACTTGAAACAAACTCCATATTAACAATTAAAAAATGCACAGTGAAGGTATCTTAGCCGTCGAAACTACTGAACAACTGTTTTCATTTTTTGTATTTATATTATTAATATAACAGTAAAGAAACAACAAACTAATTACATCTTAATAGACCTTAATGTAAAGTTGTCTAATTTCCTTTCTAATTATAATGATAACAATAAAGATTTACTTGTATCTACAATTTAAACAAATTAACATTTCTTAATATATTCATAACAATAAGGGTAGGTAAGTACTATAAAGTTAGTCTTTCCAGGAAACATCTATAACATTTTGTGGACTGTCTGTCATTTAAATTTCGTAATTATTTTTAAAATTTGTGAATAAATTATAATATATTTTGTTTTATAAATGAAGCATAAAACTAAAGTATTCTCCTTGCCCTTACTAGTTTGAACGTATATATTTTTCGAACAATTGATTTCGAACAATTTACTTTCGAACAAATGACTTTCGAATAATTTGATTTTCGAACAATTGATTTTCGAACAACTGATTTCGAACAATTGATTTCGAACAATTGAATTCGAACAATTTACCTGCACCGACAAATTTTAACTTTTGGTTATGTGATGACAATTTTAATAAAAATCATAGAGAATATAGAAAGATTTAGTTTGTTCAACGGTAGTTTTATTAGTTATTATTTTGTTTGGATTTTAACCCTTAACCTGAGAGACTCCGACGTTTAACCACGTTTTGATTAAATGGATTTAATTTTAATTAAATATACTAAATTAATATAAACACTAGCCAAATTTCAAAGAAAAAAACTGGTGTGGTCACCACACGACTTTATGAAGGAATATTTGCATATTTTTTTTTTAAGTTATGCTGTCATAAAACTATTTTGAAGTGATATTTACACGTTTGTATTAATTTTCTAGCATATTTGTGCGCCTCGATATTACTTACCCCTTTAGTAAATCAGTTAAAAAAATCGTCGCAGGCAGGATTCGAAACTATATTATATTTGTGAATTCATTTTAAATTACAAACTAAATATCTGATAAACTGTTAATGTGTTTTTATTTAAATAAATTGTCAGGAAGAATTATCTCTATAAGAAACGGTAAACATAATTCGAATCATTTAGGTACGTACAAAATTATATAAGAAAAACTGTTAAAAATGGCGGATACATCCAATTACGGTTTTTTATCAAACACATCTTTTGATGGAGCCGAGAGAATATGAAAAGACAGCTTCATACTAAACTATAAGTAATTAGGACTTTTGGTTCGAGAGTTATCGTGGGTACATCCAAAGATAATTTAAATAAGATGCAGCACTCCGTATATAAAGTCTAAAGAATTTAGAGAAAAATTGTTATTTTTTAACGTATCTTGCTTTTCTTTCAGATATAAAATATTTTCTAAAAAAAAATTGTCGTAGGCTGAATTCGAACCTAGGATCATAGATCGAATTCAATTTCAAATATAAATCAAATATCTAATAAACGGCTCATGTTAGAAATTTTTTTTATTTGAATAAATTGTTAAAAAAGAATTAACTCTATAAGAAACTGTAAAAATAATTCCAATAATTTGCATTCGTACAAAATTATACAAGAAAAACTGTTCAAAATGGCGGATACACCTAATTCCGGTTTCTTTATCAGACCCATCTTTTGATAGAACTGAAAAATATGAAAAACCAGCTCCATACCAAATTTCAAGTTACTAGGACTTTAGATTCGAGAGTTATCGTGGGTACAACGTTACACACAGACACCCAATTTTTTTTGTTAAAAAAACGTTTTTCTGATTCAGGAGACCTTAAAACGTACAATTCTTCAAAAAAAAATTTTTGAAAAATATTGCCGATCGCTATACTTTTCTTATAGGAAAGTAAAAAGAAGTATATTTGTTATTTAAGTAAAGAAAACACAAAAATATAAACAATTACAAACAAATGACTGCTTTGATTATTCCTGTCATTCCTGAACACATTCTTGACATACTTTTTTAGAATGTCTTAAACAAATGGGTTTTTTTACAACTAGTATGCCGTCTCCCTTTTAATTCTTGGTGGACATAGTTTGCAATATTTTCTAACAGTCAACGTCTCTTAAGTTGCTTCAAAATTGGTGTTATTCGAGAATGGTATTTTTAAATTTTCACTTTTATTGCTGTAGGTAAATGGGTCATTTGGGATCTTTCTTTTAAAAGTGGTGTAATCAAAGCATTTGGCAATATTTTTAAATAATTATGTCGTGTGACTAGCACTACATCTTTGTATGAGCTACTTAGAATATAGCTATGTTTAATGTATAATTGGCTGTTTTCTAATCCATGCAGTCTACTCCTCCTTTGGTCATATTATAATGCATTGCATCTTCTGGTTTACTACTCTCGGTATCTACTTCTTTGGCATGATGCATCGAAGATACAAGAACAGCAGCTTTATTTTGTTTTGATGCATATGAAACCATTGTAATATCACCACAAGAAACCAAAAAGACTGCTTCCTACTTCTTTATTTTTTCTGGGCAAAAATTCTTTTGGAATTGCTGCTTTGTTTTTTTTATCGTACCAACAAACGTAAGGTTTCTTTTACGGAGCTCTTCAACCAGTGGCATAGATGAAAACCAATTATCATTTCTGTTCGTGCCGTGTATTGGTTTTGTAAGGCATGGTATTGGAAGACGTTTTTCTTCTGCACTTAAAGTTCTACCATCACTATCCCTTCCGGTGTAAATGTAGGCATTTAAAAGATAGCTTGTGCGAGCATCGGTAATAGCTTGAATTTTTATGCCATACTTCGCTGGTTTTTCTGGCATAAACATGCGAAATTTACATCTTCCACGGAATGTTATCAACATCTCATCTACACAAGCGTATTCCCCTATAGAGTAACATTTTTGACAAAAAAAATTCAAAAATGTTTTTATTCGGAGCATTAGGATCATCCGCTTTTCTTTCTTCTCTAGTAGATAGATCATGAAATCTGAGACATGATATTATTATTTCAAACCGGCGTCTATTTATGGTCGCTCGAAAAATATCTGCCTGAACCATCTGTTGCATAAAAACTGTTCAAAGATTCTTTTGAGCTTTTAAATACTTGAGTGTAAAAGAGCAGCCCCAAAAAAGCCTAAAACTCGATAATACCCAGATCACGAAAATTAACGTTTGCACTGTCTTCATTATTTTTTTTTCTAAGCGTTTATTCGTCCATGTCAATATACTTTGAACGTTATCGTCAGAGAACAATAAGCGCCATACGTTTTCAGTTGCTAGATTGGTGCCTAATTGTTTTGCTGCGGCTTTGAGTCCAGGTAGACTTCTTATCAAGTTGTAGCTACGTGTTCTGGCTGTTTCGTGGTGGCTCTGCAGATAACCTGAAAACATATTTAGAGTGCACTACGTAATTATGAATAATTGCGTCAAAGATTAGGCTTACAAAACGTTTTTCTACAGAATAATTGTAACGAAGTAGTACAACAATATTTATTCTTACCATTTAATTTTATTGGTTTTCTAGCGTACATCAAAGTAAAACGATTTAGATACATCATTGATGTGTTCGCATCTGAATCTGAATTATTATAGCTCATCTCCTTTCGCTTTTCCAGTTTTCTACTATGCTAAGCAGGGTTCCGCGTTTTCGCGATTTTTAACTATGACATTATCAAATAATAGACTCAAATTTAAAAGATTCCAGGCGGCACCCGGTGACGAGCTTAACGAGACAGCGTGATTACCTAAAATCACCTAATTAGTGAGACAATTGAATAAATTACGCAAGGACGTTGGACACTTCGATCTTACCCTAACAAGCGCGCGACATTTCCCACTTCATGTCTAGTTATCCGATACTATAACGGGTATTTAATCAGTTGCAGCATCTTTAAAGTAACTCTCTCGTTCCGATAATTTCTTAAACCTAAAACCAAACCGACTTATTCTGTGTATAATAACCGACCTAGCAATTCACCAAAAATTCATTGACGGATCCATAACCTCATATATTTTTTGGTGTCGTAAAATTGCATGGTGCATAATTACTACGGTTGTTTATGTTAGAATCTTTTTAATTTTTTTTAGCGGAATAGTAGTGGTAATTTTTTCTGGGTAAATTGATTTGATTGCTACCAGTGTCTGAGATAACTAACAACGTACATACCAACACCCGTTCTAAAATCATTAGCACACTGATTTTTGTATGCAATAACTTTATTTGAAGTATACAACCTCGAGCAGGCAGTAAATTGACTTCTATAATTTGAATTATGCACCGATTCGAAATCCGTAAACGCGACACCACAAGCAACCAAACCTACGTTTCAATTAATAACTTACCGTATTGTTAGAATTAATAATTTCTGAACTAGTTAATCCAAACCGTTAAGTGGCAAAGGTCATCTTCAAAAAAATGAACTTAAACGGTCGTTACCAAATGTTGACCCACAGCTGTATAATGCCATAGTTTTTGAACTCTTATATTATACACCGTGTTCCGCGAGGTAAAGTACAAAATTTCAGGACGTGTTCCTCAGGTAAATTTGAGTCAAAAATGTCTATAGGAAGATGGTCCGCAAATGCTTCCTTATCGAGATATGACATTTTTTAAATTTTAGTAGTAGCTACATTAAGATGTTTGAAAACTCTCCCGAATACTCTACTATCAGGTATTCTTCGATTCGGATACCGGCGGCGGTTTTCTTCACTGATTTCCTACCACTGCAGGTGCAGTATCCATAGACTAACAGCATGTCTGCGTATTTTTTGTTTGTAATAACAAACTGACAGTAGATTTGAAATTAATTAATCAATCAAACTGACACAATAAATAATAACACAGCTTACATTGCCTGCTACGAAAAACATAATGGTGGGGGAAGCCCGAAGCAGTGGCGAGGGAACAATGGTTCCCCCGTCCGCGCGGGTTAAACATGCCTGGGCTAGAACATACCCAAACAGCAATGTAAACTTGTATCAAGATTGCAGCAAACTTATCGTGACAACTATAAAACTTGCAGCAATATTGTCATGACAAATCTGGAGACTTGCAGCAAGTTTGCTGGAAGTTGACTAAAGAATCAATAACAAGCTTGTGACAACCTTGTCTCGACAAACTTGCAGCAATATTGTGATGACAAGCTTGCAAGCTTGCAGCAAGTTTGCTGGAAGTTGACTAAGAAAGCAATAACAAGCTTGTGACAACCTTGTTTCAACAAACTTGTAGAATATTGTAACGTCTTGCCATGACAAGATTTGAATTTACATAAATGTTAGCCCTTTGTCATTGCAAAGTTTAAAAATTGTAAAAAGGCTATTGAAATATGTAATCACAAGACTTACTTACTTACAGACATATTATCGTTGCTTGTCATGGAAATTTGTCAAACTTTCAGTAATATCACTGGACTTTGCAGAAAGGTACAAAGAAAAACAAAATGTTATTTTGCTTATTAGAGATGTATTTAATTAAGACTTGATTCTACAAACTAGTTACAACTTAATTAGGTATTATTTGATTGTTTTCATTCTGTTCTATTTTCACCTGCAGAAAAATTCTAATAAAATCGCCCAATTAATGTTTATTTGCCGTACAGTTTTAGAATAATGTAATTTTGAATACTTTTTCAGATTAGTTTATATATTGTACATAATTTCCTTAGTATTTATGTATTTGGTAACATTATCTTTTTTCTACCGGATCTACTCGGAACCAGTTATAACGTTAGCGTATTATAATGTGAACACATTTAAAGGAAAAAATGGTTTTTAGTGACAAAAAACTAAATATCATTAGAAGCTTACCCGATGGCCTCTAAAGCTAAAATTTGGACCTTGAACGTCAGATTAGTATAATTTTACAATACTGTCATATTATTGTTTAACATAGAACTAACAACCAATAGTATAACATAATTGTAAAATTATACTAAGTATAACTAATCTGACGTTTATACCATGATTGTAAAAGCGGTACTTAATTGGTAAACAAAGAATAAAAACTTGAATAGATCGATAGATAACAATCAGAAGCAGAACGCACGTGATGAATTTAATCCGTAATAACACAAATAAATCTGCATGCATTGATCGTGATAACATATATATCTAAGTCATACTTAACTTCGACAGTAACATAAATTAATAAATAATAAAGGATAGCTACTCACGATTGTCCAGTGATGCGAATAGCTATTGGCATATCTGAATCGTTTCCTAAAATTGCTAAAAGTAAAAGAATTGGCAATTGATGTAAGTAACCAATGTCCCCAATTGTACGTGATTCCAAATTATCGACTCGATGTACTTAATAGACTGGACTTGCACAATTTTTAAATAAGCCAGACAGGTGGCTGTGACTTAAGTCGCTAAAATTATACGATAAAGTTAAATCGTTTTGTAAAAATATCAATTAATTCTCACCGTAGGAAAACCCTCACAAGACCATAAATGAATGGTTCAATGCAATTAACTCCAATTTTTAGATAAATGCAAGTATCAACACGTTCTTGCACAGTTTGAAATGGTCTATCAATTCGAGTAAATACAGGATTTTTTGCTTGGATAATAAATATAAAATTCATGTTTTAGTGGTGGCTTTCTCTATTGTACCGTGCAAGAATAGGTTAAATCCATGACTTAGACGGTTCTTGCTCAGCACGATACGAAATTTTGCTGACGCCACGTATCGTATTGTCGTGTTGTTTTTCTTACAAATATTGTGTTTATGCAACTGCAAGAGTCATTTAAAGTATATATAAAGAATCCCTCAAAGAAAAACGTTAAATTTACTTTGTCGAAATATGGTGTTTTATTGTACCAGAAGAGTGATATAGAGACATTGCTAAAATGTAGTGTGTCGGTTGAGGAACTAATATTTTCAAAATTCAATATTAAGAATAATAAAGTTTTGGAATCGGTACTAATGAGAAAAAATTGTATTTGGAACCAGAATTACTTTAAAAGAACAAGTTCAAACACGTGATGACACTAGCAAAAAACTATGTATCTCAGTGTGATCAATGGTTTTACAACCGCATCGAAGAATACCATAAACTGTACAAAGGACCTGATGTTGACACTTCAGTGTCAGAATTTAGTAGCAATGAATAAAATAAAATATGTCGTAGATGCTAATATCCTACCCTCAACATATACTGTTTTTTGACTATTTTATTGTTTCATTTTAACATTAATTGGAATTTATGTTACCAAAAACACTTAAAGACTGTGCAATAACCAGTCAAGTCCATAATTTTTTTTTATTAATAATATACAAAATTTTACTTACAATGGTTTACATGTATGCTAAACACTATTAAAAAATCATTTTTTTTAGTTTGCAAATTCTACATTCTACTTGTTTTACACAACGTTTTCTTCCGCTTTTGAAAAAGTGAATAAAAACATATTTTTAAAAATGAAGGTCACACTGGACGCGAACGTTAAGTTTATATACCGCCCTTCTTGCAACAAAACAGAATTATGACTTTTATTAATCTGTATATGTCAAAAATAAAACTAACAGCTGATACTCTAAATGTAACAAAAAAGGAGCGTTCCGGGACAAAACTTATACAACACAAAAATTACACTAAATATTTTTAACATAACAATTTTAATTCAAAACGCCGTAATATTTTTATAATAAAATTAGGATAAACATACAAACCAAAAAAAATGCTTAACTTAATAATCACATTAATATCTAATAAGGAACGTATTTACAACGTATAGTTACTTTATCACTGCACTTTTGGTGCGGCTACAATCTGATTTAAATACAAAAAAACGTATCCCTACAAATTACGGGTTATGCTTTATACAACAAACGCGTATGAGTTTACAACAAATGCACAAAAATCATTGTCAATACAACGACAAACGCATAACGTTGCTTTTTGCACAAGATAATTAAATATAACTAGGTTTTAATTTACAAAACGTAATCCTATTTTTAAAAGTCACAAATTAATATATGCATATATAATAAAAAATGTTATTATTATTGTTGACTAACGCCATTTTAATTTCAGGTAAGAACATTTGATTTTAATGCTAAGAAGATTGAAGATGCACAAAAGTAAGTGACTTTTTTTAAAAACCATTTATGTACTAATTCAATCAATTTTATTTATACTTTTAAAAACGCAGTAGTATATATAAACTGTATGTATAATTTAATTAATATTTATGTATTTTCAAATACTCCAAAAACGTAAATCTGTCTGAAAATAAGATATTTAAAAATAATATTTTTGTAGTATATCAAAAATTGATTATAAAATATTTTATTATTGACTTTTATTACGCGATTTTTGGTTTATTAAAATTTATCAATTTTTAAACAAAATTATTTTAATTAGATAAATAGAACATTAACCAGATGCCTTACGAACCAAAAAAACAAGTTTTTGTATAAACCGAAAATTATACCTACAAAAACGTGTAATTTTAAGGAAAACCAGTATTAATACTAACATTAGAATGTCTTCCGGGTTTGGACCGTGTCATAGTTGCAACCGAAGCTGCCAACGTTTCGCCCACTTTCGTAAGGGGCTTCATCAGGGCGTGAGATAAATCGCAAAACTCAAACAAGCAATCGAAATCTAACTAAGAACTTCTCAAAGTTAGGTTAGGTTATCCACTTGTAAAACAAGCCATAACCTAAACTATGAAAAGGAAAGAAAGAAAACGATAACCTGAAAAAGCAAATGAAAATCTAACAAAGAACCACTACCGAGTTAGGTAATCAACTTGTGAACCAAGCCAGATTCTAAACTCCGTAGAAGTGACTTAAGAAGAAATAGTCTCCGTATTTAAAGGAAAAGGATCGTCACGGATAATTAAGCTCGACCCTGATTGGGTTACGGTTGCTAGGGTTGTTACTTGAATTACTATGAAGTCCACGATTTTGTTAATCGAGTGTGTATAAGAACTTTATCAATCCTTTATTGTGAATTAATTTTTTGAAAAACAAAAGATGCGTCAAAATGAATTAATAACTTTTGTTATGTAATTTATTTAATCTAAATAGTTACATGCCAGTAATAAAATGATCATAACAGAAAAGTAATTAAGAAACGATATTTTCGTAAATCAATAATATTTGACATTTGTTGACATCTAAAACCTTGACCAACCACAACTTTAATGTGTGATAGTTTGAGTAGTGATTAAGTAAGGCTAAGTCACGTTTGCTTTTCCGATAACCTTGAGCCGTCTACTAACGGATTTGTAATAATAACACTGGAAATTTTTTTATTTAATAAATATCATTAAATATAAATGTGTTTCAGCAAATTAAAATAAGATGAAAACAGTGGGAATTGATCAACATTTAAACATTGTGACGTGGTAATCTGTACTTATACTCGTTGCGTGATCAAGGTTTGTAGTTAAAGTAGATTTAAAATTAATCATCAATCTACATATTTACTTCGTCAGCATATCAAACAAAGATTAGAAACATAATTAAAAAATTTAACTATTTAAATAATCCTAATTTTTTTTTCAAAAATCATTAAAAAGATTATTTTGTTAGTGGTATGGAAATAATATAACTAAAGCTCATCATCAGCAATTTCAGTTTATAATGATAGAAGTAAATATCATCTTTAATGGTCAGAGAGGTGCACAAATATGAAAACATTCGTACTGCTAAAGAAAAAACATCAGTATCAAGCTTTATTATGTTTAAAAAGGTAATATAAACAAAAAATATAAAATCGATGCAAAGTAATAGCATTCTGCTGAACTTTCATTGTTTATTATTTTAAAACGAATATACACAACGTTTTGATTGCTGTGGTATCTGCAATCGTCATCAGGTGAATACTAACAAACCTAGA
The DNA here is from genome assembly GCA_035610365.1 of Aquatica leii. Taxonomy (NCBI): domain Eukaryota; kingdom Metazoa; phylum Arthropoda; class Insecta; order Coleoptera; family Lampyridae; genus Aquatica; species Aquatica leii. The sequence goes on along the minus strand of CM069434.1, from coordinate 120,564,607 downwards.
AACTACTGGAGCTTACATACTAAAGACATGTTCGATGAAGCGTTCAAGCGTATAAAATGTAATTAAACGTTTTGCGTTTCCATGAAGCATATCACGTTTAATCCACTTGCCAAATACAAAAGATAGTTATTTAAACGCAGTACAAAGCACACTACACCGCGATGCAAATTTAAAAAATATGCAATTACAAAAATTCACTAATTTAATTACAAATTTTATTGAATGATAAACGCATTTGTATAAGTACGACGCACATTAAATCTACTGAAAACATTAAATAGATGTGAACACCGACACGGCTAATATATAATATTTGTGATATATCATACCACCCGATACAAACTGGTTAAAAGGAATTGATTACGTTTAATTGTAAAGAATAATAAAAATAATTACAGTTGATATTTTTACTGTCTAGACCTAGTTTGGTTCGTAACCATACATCCTTAAATGCTGAAAAAAAAAACGCAACAGACTGTTACATGCCAAGGTTGAAACATATACGGTGTTATGCCGGTGCTCAGTGAAGACAGGGGTGGGTTATATTTAAAATTTCTTGATTGTTTTGAAAAACTTAACGAAAACACAAAATCGAGAGTCAAAATCAAAGAGCGCCAGGAGGGAGTAATGCTCAATTAACTAGAAGCCCTTGCCAACCACGAGTCCGCTTCAAATGGATACACTCAAATGGGACTTACCTTATGAGTGTATCACACGTAAAATCTGAAATATTCTAAAAATTTACACACGCGAAAGCCGACGGAAAAAAAGCTTCGTTACATTTAACAATTTAACATTTATTACAGAATTGAAATAAATTAGACAAACAATAAAACAGGAAATCTACAATTAAAACTTAATTTGACACAAATATTTAAAAAAAAAACAAAAAAACAAAATGAAAATAATAGTTAAAAAACAAACTAAATTACCTTTTTAAACGTAAAAAAAATAAAATACTGAACGGCCGTGTCCGCTTGAAAAAAAAAATACTAATAAAATCAAGTCAAGTCCGTAAGGATGATATAAAACAAACTGTATAATCTTAAATTATGGTACGCAAATTAAGAATATCTTTCATTCTTTACATATATGTCGGAACAACCTTTATACGTTGGTTACATTACGTCTTTCTAATTTTAGTGCATAATAATAAAATTAAAATTAGCACACATGAACACTTAAGTGGTTTGAATCGTCGAAAAATTCAAAAACTATCAATAAATTCTCACGACTAATTTCAAAGCTTTTAAACACTGAATTCACGAATAACTGAACAATCGATAATCAATAAATACCTTTACTATTTAAGGACGAGTTCCTGCTTAGTTTAGGCCAGATGACGTCGTCCGGAATCTCAATAGGGCACCACAACCACTTGAAACATTTACTGACGGAAGATTTTTAATTATTCACCATCAAGGCGAGAATTGGGATTGCCAAACACAACGTACACGCAAACCCACGATATACTAATTCAAAACTAATAAACAGTGACTTCAATAAACCGTAAATGCTTTACGAAATAGGAAAATTTTTCTACTCGAACTATTGTTGAAGCCTTCCGCGGTACTACTACAACTAAATGGGGTAGCTTTAACCCCTGACCACTACATACCGATAATTAAGTTATTTCGTACGACTATCAGTCAACTTGCTATTATTACCAAAATCACATCTATATATAAACTTATTCGACTACCCTTTCCACAAACTTCATGAAAGAAAACTATCTCACCAAGAAGTGCGACAAGGAGGCAAACAGATCAAATTACGTCAGAAACATAGTATTGGAACACGGCATTTGGTTTCTACGTAAAAATGTCGAATTGACAAAATATTATATCTCAAGACTCTCATAAAATTTAAACTGCCTAATAAATTAAGATAATGCCTTAATTTTCCAAATAATCTAAACGATTAACCAAAGAAATCAAGTACGACTGTACTAAGACTGCACTTAAAACAAAGAACTTTTGAACCAACTTAACTTAACTTAACTTAAACTAACAGCTAAAATATATTTAATTATAATAATATCTCAGAAGGGAAACATAAATTACCACTGGAATTCTGAACAAACAAAGAAAAATGCTCAATAAACAGAAAACTTTATCTACAATTTTAAATTGTAACTTTGAATTTAAAAACGCAAAATAACTGATTAAACTCAATCTAAAATCAACAAAACAAATCCGAAATACATGAAATGAATAACGTCAATCCAAATACCGGGTCATTCACGAAAATAATCAAACAACCAATCATTTATTTTAAATGATGGTTACAAGATGGATATCACAAATAAATATTAAAAAAACTGTGTTTCTAAAATAAAATACAAAAAAAAACGTTGGTCTTCCCAATTACTTTACAAAAGTTATTCTAAGCAGTGTTGGTTTAATAAATAGTTTATATAGACGTGAAATTATTTAGAGAGCCCCAATTAAATTCTTTAGGGTTTTCCAATAACGTGGTAGAAATTGTTGTTATGAAAGCAGAAAACTGATCAAGTGAGATTTTTTTAATTTTAACAATTTATTTTAACACTCGTGTAGAAACTTACATAGGTTATATTACAGAACTCTACATTACCATAATGGATGACGCAAGACAAATTTTTTTATATGCGAATGGCGCTAAAAATACAAATTTAAATTTAATTATATAAATTATACTAAAGTATTGATGGTTACAAAAGAAAAGTGGAACTCCGCACGTAGTATTTACGTGCCCAAAACAACTGTTAAAGTTGTCTAACACATTGTAATGAAACGTTGTGCTAATACGTGGTGTCGTGTCTGGCAAGATTTCACGAAATTACTTTTATTTTTACAACTTAACATGCTTTTTAATAAGCTATGGTTTGGAATAAATATAAATTGTAAGGCAATGACGATGGCGTATGTATGAAAAGTTGACATTAAAAGAAAATAGAAATCTAAAAAATTAATGCAATACGATGTTGTAAATGAATGTTACGTGCTCTTGTTCTAAAAAACATTGTAACCGTAAAAAAACAAAAAAAAACGGGGTCCTAGCGTACGCGTAGAATCCTTGGTTCGTAGGAAATAAATGAAAAACTAGGGAAAAATGCAGAAGAGGTAAAATTATTGCTTGAAAAAAAAATAACCAGTTAAAACATGTTGCAATAGAACAAGGCAAAAAATTAAAACGCTGGAAAAAGAATCTAAAAAACAAAATTTAATAATTCAGGGACTAGAGAATGATGAAGAAAACCAAAAATGGGGCAAATATTGACGTTACGGTAGATACGGAAGAAATAAACATGTTATGTTATTATAAAGACAGCATTATTCATAAAATACGTGGAATTTGTGGTGAATTTAATATAATTAACATTTCGTTAATCAGAAAGGGTAGACAGTTAAGTAGTGTAACGATAAGAGGAGAAAAGAAATTATGTCGGATTCCGAGGAAGGGTGGTCTGAAGGAAAAAGAAAAAGGCAAGCTACGGTGGAGGAGGCGTTTAGGAAGAGCACCAAAGTAAGGAAATTACCGGTAGCGGAAGGAAAAGAGAGAAAAGATGGTGAGTTAGTAGAAATGTGTAAAGAACTGTTAAAAGAGGTAAAGACTATAAGAGAGGAACAAATTAAGATGGGTAAGAAGTTGGAAGAAAATAATAAAGAGGTAAAAGAGATGAAAGAAGAATTAAGAAATACAAATGAAGAATGGAAGAGGAAATTTGAAGAAATGGGAGAAAAGTATAGAAAGTTGGAGGCCAGATTGGAGAAGATAGAGAGAAGTTGGGAAAAAACGGAAAAAGAAAAAAGGAGAACTAACATAATCATAAGAGGTATGGAAATGAAAGATGGAAAGAAGGAGCAAAAGGAGCAAGTGGAAAATTGGATAAAGAAGGATTTAAATATAGAGAAAACAGTGGTAGAAACTAGAAAGCTAGCAGAGCGTGTAATGTTAGTAAGGATGGGTACATTTGAGGATAAGATGTATGGAAGCAAAAAAGAAGGTTAAGAAGTACGAACATTTATTTAGACGATGACATGACGAGAAGGGAAATAGAAATACAAAAGAAGATAAGATATGAGGCGAGTAAGATGATGGGAGAGGGGAAAAGTATTAAAATAGGATTCTTGAAAGTGTGGGTGGAAGGCGAAGAAAGGTTTTGGGATGAGGAGAGAGGAACTCTAGTAAAAAAAGGAGCAAAAAACTAAGAGTTGGGGGAAAGAAGGATGGATCAAACGATGTTGGCTTAGCAAGTTTTAAGGAAAAAGAGATGGAAATGCAGAATCAAATGAAATTATTGTTTTGGAATGTGGCAGGCATAAAAAATAAAGGAGAAGATTTCTGGAGATACGTAGAGGGTTTTTATATGATGGGAATGTCGGAAACATACTTGGAGGAAAAAGACTGGGAAGTATGGAAGGAAAAATTACCAGAGGGGTATAATTTGAAGGTGGAATTTGCAACTAGAAGAGAAAGTAAAGGTAGAGCAAGGGGAAGGATACTAACGGGCATAAAAAGGAACTGGTCGGTTGAAGAAGAGGAGGGAAACGAGAAGCAAGGGAAAGGGATTGTAAAAAATTATGTGGTTAGAGAAGGAAAGGAAAAATATATAGTGTTAACAGTTAATGGGCGGGATATGAGGTTGATAAGTGAACAGATTGAGAAAATGGTACAAGGGGAGGAAAAGGAAAAGATTAGTATAGGGGTTATTTTAAAGCGAGAACAGGGGAAAAGGGAGGAGTGATTATAAGAGGGAAGTAAAGAGAAGAGTTAGTATGGATAAGACAGTTAATAGGAATAAGGAAGTGTTAGTGGAGATATGTGAGGAAAAAGGGTGGTCAATTCTTAATGGAAATATAGAGGAGGGGGACAGAGGTGACTACACTGATATGGGAGGGAGGGGGGAATCGGTGATCGATTACGTGATAGTGAGTGGGGAGATCTGGGAGGACATAGAAAGGTTTAAAGTGGGGGATGAAGAGGAATCGGATTATCAGCCACTGGAAGTGATTTTAAAAGGAAAAGAGCAAGGAAATAAGGAGGAACAGAGGGGATGGGAAGTGAAAAAGGTGTGGACTGAGGAAAGCATAGAAAGATATAAGATGAAGTTGGAGCAAGTGAATTGGGGAGATGTAGGGGGGAAGAAGGATTAAACGAGTTGACTGCAGAAATGGAAAAGACAGTAGAAAAAAAAAGGTTTGAGAGAAGACAAGGAAAAAAGAGGAACGAAAATAGGTGGTGGAATAGGGAATGTAGAGAGGCAAAAACAGAGATGAGAAATGCTAGAAGGAGATGGAAGAAAGGTAGAATAGATGTACAGAAGTATAAGGGAAAGAAAGAAAATTTTAAAAATGTATGTTTTGAGAGAAAGGTGTTTTATAAAGAGGAAATGGAGAAACAAGTAAAGGAAATAAAGAAAGAAGGAGAAGTGTGGGAATTTCTAAACAAGAAGAGAAAAAGAGGTAAGAGGAGAGGAGGTTTAATGGATTTAAAGGTGTGGTTGGGTTATTGTATGGAGCGTTTGGAGGGCACAATAGAAGGACCAGGGCAGGTGACATTGCAAGGGGTAAATACAATACAGGAGGGGTGGGAAATAACGAAAGAAGAAATTGGGGAAGCAATAAATAGACTAAAATTAAGAAAGACGGCAGGAACGGACGGTACGCAAGGAGAGCAATGGAAATATATAGGGGAGAGAGTGAGAGGAAATATAAGAAATTTTTTTAATATAATATGGAAAGGGGAGGAATTGCCAGGGAGTTGGAAAGAAAGTTTAATTCTTCCGGTTTATGAGGGAGGGGATAGAAAGGAGGTAAAGAACTATAGAGGGATTAGTGTCACTAATGTAAGTTATTAATTGTATGCCATGATTATACAAAGGAGGTTGGAAAAGGAAGTGGAAGAAAAAAGTCTATTACCAGATTGGCAGATGGGATTTAGAGTGGGAAGAATGGCAATAGACAATGTTTATATATTGAAACACTTGGTGAATGGAGAGATGGATAAAAAAAGGGGTAAGGTATATGCGTTCTTTATGGACATAAAAGCTGCGTTTGATAATGTGAATAGGGAAAAACTATGGAGGGTGTTAAGAAAAAAGGGAATAGAGGAACAACTAGTGAGGAAACTAGAAGGGATATATAAAGAGACTAGGAATAGGGTAAAAATAGGGGATAGTGTTAGTGAAGTGTTTTGGACGAGGAAGGGGTTAAGGCAGGGGTGTCCTCTTAGCCCTATTTTATTTGCACTGTATATAGGGGACATAGAGGAAGTGTTGAAGGGAGGTCAGTGTGGTGGGGTTGTCATGGAAGGAGGGATTAAAGTGTGGGTGTTGGCATATGCAGACGATATGGTCATGGTGGCAAAAAATGAGTTGGAGATGAAAGGTATGATAAATACGATAAAGAGGTACCTGGAAAGGAAATATTTGGGTTTAAATGTGGGAAAGTCTAAGATGATAGTTTTTCAAAAAGAGAGAGGAGGGAAGAAAAAGGAGGAGTTAAGTTGGGGAGAACAGAAGATAGAGGCAGTTAATGAAGTGACATATTTGGGATATAGGCTAAGGTATGATAATAAGGATGATGCGCATATAAGGGAGTTAGCAAAGAAGGGTAACTGGGTATTATGGCAGGTATGGAGTTTAGAGGAAAGAGTGTTTGGGAAGGAGATCAAGAAGAGAAGATGGCTATTTGAAAAATTGATTAAAAGTGTGATGATGTACGGGGTGGAGGTATGTGGTTGGAAAGAGTGGAACCTATTAAAAAAGGTGCAAATAAAATATTGGAAATGGATGCTAGGTTTAGACAGGGAGACGCCGTAAAAGAGAAAGGAGGAAGCAGAATAGTACAGTACAACATAGATAAGCTAATGAAGGATCAGAAGGTACATCGGCGCTATACAAACGTGTTACAAAAAAAATTGGAAAAAAGAAAATTAGAAATAATAATAATATGGGAAACGTCAAAGAGCAAATAAGAAATACAACAATACCTATATACACGGAAAAAGAAAAATACTGACAATAGAAACTATTGGGTTATACATAGTTATAATTAAAATTTTCTTCAATATTATACAGAGTCGTCTCCAACAGCAGGCTTCTGACCTTTTTTTTAAACAATGTGGTGCTAGTAATAGAATTTATATTACTTGGAAGGTGATTGTACAATTTCACTGGTAACACATACGAACTGAGATGTACTATCGCTAATTATAAAGGAGAGGATAGAGGAAAGATGGGGTATAACAAAAGTATTGATAATAGCGACAGCAAAAAAATTTTTTGGAGAAGGAGATAGTAGAAGGAAACAAAAGTAATTCGATAAAAAATGTAGTAAAATACTCGGTGAAAGAAATAGTTTAAGACTAAATATGATTAAAGAAAAGACGGAAGAATCAAAAGAAACAAAAACAGAAGGCAGTAAAAAGCTATGGCGTAAAAAAAGTGGGAACAAAAGAAACTTGAAAAGTTGGAATGTTTTGGGCAGCAAAGTAAAGTAAAACAACTTTATAGAGAGGTTCTAATCGAGAACAACATGTTGTAGGGATAATAATAGACACCTAATTGGTATATAAGAGAATGTAATGAAGAAGCAGAAAAATCATTTGGAAATTTTATTGAATATACAAAGTATAACTGATAACTAGGAGGAAGTAAAAATTCTTAATATGTGGGAGCCAATAATAAAGCCACCAACATATGAAGAATTTGAAGAGGTGGCTAAGAGTATGCAAAATAATAAAACACCGGGTGAAGATAATATAAATATAGAGCTACTCAAGTTTGGCGGAGAAGCTATAAAGCAAGATATAAGCATAATAAACAAAGTGTGGATAAAAAAATGCATGCCAAAGGACTTGAATATGGCAATTACTTGTCTATTGCATAAAAAAATACAAAGCCAAGTACAAGAATTATAGAGGCATATACCTGTAGGTTATAAGATGTTCAGTAAACTTTTAGAGAGAAATTTTAATATTTATATGAAAAAAAGTGTGCATTTAGAAAAAATAGATAAACAGTAGACCAGATATTCAATTTGAGACAAACTCTAGAGAAATTTTATTAATGCAACAAAAATTTACACCACTTATCTATGTATTTTAAACAAACATACGACTCTATGATCAGAAAAAAGTTATATGAATCAATAGAGGAGTTAAAAATACCAGAGAAACTGCAAAGACTATTTAAATTGTGCTTGAAAGAGACGAAAGCAAAAGTCGCAATACAAAACCATGTTATTTGATATAGATCTAGAAAAAAATTTAAAAAAAATACCAATCCATCCAACTGAACGTGAAGCATCTTTAATAAGAGCAGTCAAATTTTAGCATATGTTGACGACATAGATATAATAAGTAGGAAAAGAGAAGATTTAGAAGAAATATATCAAGATTTCAGCAGAAAAGATAAGACTAAGAGAAAATCAAGAAAAAACGGAATGTATGGTAACATCGAGAAATTACTCAAGGCCGGAAGGAAAAAAAGAAGAAAAATGATACAAGAAATATTTAGAGAAGTGGTCAATTTGAAATAATTATATAAATAGATGCTTCTATGGATTAGGAGTTATATTTTAAACAAGGACACTTAAAAAAAACTCTGAAATAAAGATTTCTATAACAGTAATAAGACCAATAGTAATGTACGCCTCTAAAACATGGAACTTGAGAAAAAAGAAGAGAACATGCTAGGCATTTTAGAATAGAAAATATTAAAGAAAATATATGGTGCAGTATGTGAAAATAATATATAAAGAATAAGGACAAATACAGAATTTATGACACTATTTAATAGGCTAAGTATACCCAAGGAAATAAAAATTAGAAGAATAAGTTTGTTAAGACGTATTCGGCGTATGGAAAACAAAATAAACATGGATGGACGTAAGATAAATAAAGATACAGAATTAGAAACAAAATACGGAAAATAAGAAAGAATGGTTAGAAATAGTAAGGAGGGTGAAGAAGAAGTGACGGATCAGCTTCTCCTCCTGAAAGTAATTTCAATTGGTTAAGCATGCGGTTGCCCGCCGCAGCTTCTAAAACGCCTGATTACCCTAGGGAGACAATGACTCTAAAGGGGATTTAAAGTCACAGAGAAGAAGAAATGTTTAAGCAGTGATAAGAATGTCTTCCGGGTTTGGATCGTGTCATTGCTATAACTGAAGTTGCCAACGTTCCGCTCACTTTCGTAAGGAAATTCCAAGAGAGCATAGATATCATCACACCCTAATAACTTCAATCGCGATCATGGTTTCGAGTTATCCCCTCTTTGGATTCGGTCATTAGTTTTTTTTATCGAAAACACACCCCTTTTCAATTGTAACCTAATCATAGTCGAGCTTAACCATCCCCGACGATAATTCTTCTTTATTTACGGAGACTATTTCTTCTTTAGTCACTTCTACGGAGTTTAGAATCTGGCTTGGTTCACAAGCTGATTATCTAACTCTGTAGTGGTTCTTTGTTAGATATTCGTTTACTTTTTGAAGTTTATCGTTTTCTTTCTTATCTTTTCAGAGTTTAGAACCTGGCTTGGTTCCCGAGTTGGATTACCTAATCTTTGAAAAGTTCTTAGTTAGATTTTGGTTGCTTGTTTGAGTTTTTTCATTTATCTTACGCCCTGATGAGGCCCCTTACGAAAGTGGGCAAAACGTTGGCAACTTTGGTTACAACAATGACACGGTCCAATGTGATGTACCTCCTTTTGGGTAAAAGGTTCGTTAATTAAAACTCTTTTATGACTACAGTTTATTAAAACATTGATACAACTTATTCTTAATACTACCATTCTAATACTACTTGAACTTTGTTAAGAATTGAACTTATTGATTCTTGTTGAGGTGACTTGACTATTTCTTTAGACGGGAAATGCAATTACACGTCTTTCTAATTTCCTACAATTTACGTATAAGTTCAATACCCACAAAGGTCAATTAACTTATTAAAATAAATGCTATTATTATTACATAACACAAAACCCGGGAGACATTCTTATCTTAGTATAGTCCGGCCGTGAAAGCCTTCGCTATTACACGTAAGATATGTTAATAACAGAGAGAACTATACAGATTATCGACAGCTGAACGAATCCCAAATTTTTTTTCTTAAACGTGGCCTAGAGATTATCAACCCAACTCTGATTACATCGAATAGTTTTTAAATACTACTTCAATAAGATGATTTTTTTTTTTAAATGATTTAACTTCCCGTAAGCCATCCCAATCACTAAAAACATAATAGTAAAACGACGACGTAGAATTAAATAAAATGAAAGCACTTACAAGTTACAATCAGAACCAGTGGCGGCTGGTGGTCAATCATACAGAAGGGTCATTAAAAAAACGCAATTATCGCAAAAAGTCTAAAAAACATTCTTATAGTAACGCGATTTATATTTAAGATCAATTATATTTAAGATATTCGTCTTTACAATTACCAAAATGATCAATAACAAGCTAATTAAAGTTTACAGTTTTTATTGCACGATTTATCAATGCTTAGCATAAAAATGCGTCTCGTAGTATTGCCGATTGCGTAGAAATGCTTTAATTCCTTTAATGTAGAGAAACATCGCTCACTTGCTGGGGTAATCATAATAAAGTCAATTGATTGTTGTATTTAAAGATGTATCTATTTTGACAAACATTTTCATAAAATTTTTCATGCGATTTGCCGATAACGAGTGTTTTTTGCTTTTTTTTAAATGCTATATATTCATAACGTTATTTTTACACTATAATGATTAAGCAATCATGCTAAAACACTGTTACGTGCAAAATTTTTCTAACGGAATACCCTGTATATTGAATTGAAATCAGATTCCGGTTTTGACGCCCTCTGCCGATCTTTTATTGTGACTGCCACTTTACGACGAAATCGTGAAGCTGTCAATTGCATAAAATTGCCTGTATGGCTTAAAGAAATAATTTCGAAGCACATCCTTAATAATGGGAATTAAATTATAATTTCATTACGTTCGTAAAATATTTGAGTCGTCACAGGTCGTTTCCCCACGCTTTGAACACATTTTCGTTTCAATAAAGAAATGATGAAGATTAATTATTATTGAGAAATACCGTTACCGAACACTTAAGATTTTGGGAAAGCATATTCTCCACCACGAAAACGGAGTCTCGACAAGCCTTACTGTGGGAGATGTTATTTCGTGTATACCAGTCGATTGTGTTATCAACCACCTGTTCTAAATTACTACCTACAGCATTTGATACAACGGGTTCTTATATAACCTTTAATGATTTATTAATACTGATTTTGTAGCTTCTTATTCTTCGTGAGTTAGTGTGTGACACGATTTGCGATTCAATATTTATTACAGGCTGCCAACGAGGGAAAACGTTTTTTTTGCGAAAGTGGACACTGGACTTCGGGTGAGTTTATTTGCTTAATTTTATATCGCTGTCACGAAAGTTACTCACAGAACTTTGGTTAATGTTAATGACCGTAACTACGTTTACTGCTTATATACCAATAAGGTAACTTCAATCATTCATTTAACCTGTATCGCATGCTGTGTGTGTGAAAAACATATTTACTACAAGATTTTCTGTAATATTCGTTTCGACCTGACTTAAATGTGTAATGTGTGTTACCGATATTGCGGGCATTCATGCACTGAAAATTTAATATAATCTTGTAAATCTTATGTGTTACGAAATCAAAGTTTACGCTACGCTTGTTAATGATAATTGTTAGTCCTCCTAGTATTTATGGATTGAGAATCTAATATATAGCTGTCAATTTGCTACGCTACTAAATTAACGTTGTTATACTTGTTAATTATACTTAGAAATCATTCGAGCATAGATGAGTGGAGAAATTTCCTATACTCTTGCTAATATTCTACGTTAACACATTAAAGTGGTTATATTTGTTAATCTCTCTTGTTATTTTTTCTTTCTCCTGTAATTATTGTTACCTATTAACTAATTTTGGCTACTCGAACATCAGAGTAATAAGGATTACGAACCTCAAATTCAGTTACAAGTTTGGACCGTCTGTCGTGATCGAGGCAGAAGTGTTAACTTGGATTAGATCTGGCGCCCTTAAGCATACTTCCTGTGAACCTCCCCTATCTCCGACTGTGTGAGTTGACCGTGCCAGGTTCGTAAGACCTAAAGCTTGTAACAACACGGTCTAAACAGTAAAATCTATTCCTTATTTCGAATCCACAAATCCAATCTTACGAATGATTCATAGTTCCTTTAAAATACTATTCTTCATTTTTATATTTAACAGATCAGTGGAGTTTGAAGTAAAGGCTAAAGACGAGCAATCCATTTATATTCCAAACGTATAAACTATTATTAGCTATTAATTTTTTAATGTCTTATAAAACAAAAACGAAGACAAATGAATATTATGAATCAACTAATAAAATTGACTGTAATGTTTGTCAATGTGATAATAAATGTGCATTTCAGCATCTGTTTTACGCACACGTGCTACGAAGATAATGGTAAATGACGTAAGTCACGTAAGCATTGCACTGCACATTGCATCGAGTAGGTGGCCCGTCGCCCGGCTGGAAACCGCACGAAAGCATTTAAACATTTACTTATCTTCTTTTTTAACTCGTATAAAATTGTAATATGTGTGTCTCACTCTTGACTACAATAACTATCATTTACCATTCGGCAGCCTCGGGTAAATTCGCAAGCTTTCGTATTGGTTGCGTTTAAATTGACAATAATTTAAACGCATTAAGTTTAAATGCTGATAATTTGATTCAAACGCAAATTTTATGTAATTTTAAAGTTAATAAAATAACTTTTATTTGGAGGGTCATTGACCAAATGACCTAATACAGAAGCCGCCACTGATCAGAACCTATACGACTGAATCGTTTCGCAGCGTGCCTCAATAGCAAAGTGACCAACCAATTGAGACGTAGGTATAGCTCCAGGATCGTATTCGTTTACAGTACGGTACTAGGAATTTTCGTTAAATTACAAAACAAAATAATTGATTAATAAAGGCACGTAACGTAAGCGGTAAAATATTTTCATTCGATAATGTTTATATTGGCGTTTGTATAATATTTAACTATACAATGAATTCATCTAAATAATTACAGCTTAAAAACAATATCTTCTTGATTTGTTGTGGTTTCATCCATCATATTGAATTCAAATGTGTGGTTTAAGAAATTAAACTTTATGGTTATTAAAAAAATATAAGCACTTTTTTAATCTGTTTTCTTTTACTATTTTACAATCATTATTATTAGAAAATAGAAAACAAAGTCGTTTAAGGTACAGCATTATTGTAATAAAACACCAAACCTTAAATCTTCAGCTTTTACAGCATTTATGTTTCGAAACACTTATTACGAGGCTTATTGTGAATTATTAAAATATAGGGAAATGGTAAGTGCTAGGGTAATAAAAATTTAGTACACTTAGATTTAATCTAAACAATAATTTATTGCGATTTTCTTTTAATAAAAATCAACGACTACGCAAAATAACTAAAAATGGTACAATAATTATTAAAAAAAGCGTTTAACACAATCATATAAAATTATAATTAATAAACGTTTTTTGAATTTATTTTTAATATAAAAATTAATATCACAACTCAATAACTACATATGATTTTAATTAAAACGAATTTATTGACAATTATTATATATTAGGTTTGAAATAGATTTTAATTATAAAATCTGTAAATATACAACTATGTTTAAAATCAGTTTAACATATGGGTTTATACATTCTTTTTCTAAAAGTATGTATATTTGTGTGCATTTTTAAACATTAAAAAAAATAATATAATTAGATTATGTTTATTAACAAAAAAAGTAAGAATACAATGGCTGCCGTAATTTAAAACTTTAATTTGATTATCCAAGACCGTAAGAATATATAATATTAATAATAAATTAATACATTTTTATTTTTTAAATGTTTTTTTGAATATTTTGACTAAGACTGTCGTTTGCTTCTTGTTTTTGTTTTATTGGCATGTTCAGTATTTTTTTGTACTTGTAATTACATTTTATAAATATTTCTGTGTTCTATTAACTGTATTATTAGCGCTTATTAGCCATGTAGTTTGTTTTTTGCAACTTTCGTGACAATAAAAGTTGTGTAGCAGTTTATTTATTTGACCAAACTGTAGCTAGACTCTTAGATAGTGACGCGACTACTTGTACGTAAAGTTTTAATAGCGTTGTTTATTAAGTTCCTATTGGCGACGACCATACCACTACAACTACAATCGTAGAGTATCGTATGAGAAGAAGTAATTACCAAAGTAAATCTTAAAAAATAAATCTTAAAAGAGTACCTTATCTCTTAAATGCTTATTGAAAAATATTTCTGGATAATGCAAAACAATAATTGTAACCCGCAACTAAAGTAATGGTCCATACCAGTACACAAACACCAGTTAAACTAAACAACTTAAGAAAATACAAGACAACGCTTTAATATTGGTTGCTATAGTACATAAGTAATCACAGCCATATAATTTACATGTTGTACATTACATGCAAAGTACATGCCACACACCGTACCGCATTGACACTGGCAAAAGAAATTACGAGGTTTTCCTTTGTAATTTGAAATAGACAAATTTAATAAAGGTTTTTAAAACTTGATAATTTGTACGTTAAGGGGTCTCCGAACGTCGACAGTACAATTGCAATTTTTGCACTTTTTCTATAGATAAAACTGTGTTTAAAAAAGACGTCATTAGTTTTCTCAACATTTTAGTTTATACCTCAGGGTTTTAATAAATGACTATAAATTAAAAAAATGGTAATTTACGTAAATTAAATAAATTATTTTGTGACAGACTATGCAGCTACGTTATGCTCACATAACTACAAAAGTAAAAACATTTTTGCACGTTTTTTTCTATGAGACAAATTATATTCACTTTAGTTATGAAAATATGTTGAGCTAATTTTCTACAGTTATCATATTGATAGCAAAATCTCTTTAGAAAATTTTTAGCTAAAAGTTACCCTGACGGCTAAAATATTCCAAGTTAGATAACCAACATTACTTTATGCTAAATAAAAAAGACTGACCTCAAAATATTATCGTAGACTATACTTATTATATATTGTTAAAGTATTTCTTTTGTTTACAAAATCAATTGTTTGTGAATTACTTGGTGATTTGAGTTGAACTTATGCCATTTTAAAAGTAAAGTAAAAATGTGTTTTTAGTCTAGAGTCCCCTTAACACAACAATTAAAATATTTGTGATGATATGCACAGCTATATAACCTAGTTGACGTAACTCGATTGACAGCAATATTTATTAAAAAAGCAAAAAAAATATTTATAGTGTATACAATCTTTCTTACAACTCGTCGTCGAAAAATTTATCAATCATTCTTGGAGCAGCTAATGTAAAACGAACATTTTTCTTAGCGATGTAACGTAATTATCGAAATAATATGTATTGAAAACCACACGTTTGATAATCATTACATATAAATAATTCGGTTATTATGATTTTTAATAAGTTTTTTTGTAATATAAACGTGTTGTTTGTCGGAAAAAATTTATGATGATGTACGTGCTTATCTTATCAACTAAATGTGCAATATATTTGGAAAAAAATACAAGAAGCGATTTAGGTAGAAAGATATTTTGAACAAATCTGCTTACAAATTATCTAAGAATGTACTTTCATCAAAATTTATTGCTTTTTTTTAACTAAACAATTGCACATTAAAAAGGTGGCGCTAAGAAACTGAAACTTATAACTGTACGTTACTGTAGTGTAATTGCGGCTCAAGGGGTGAGATTTTACATAAATGCTGTAACCGTCATTTGAATTTGTGCAATTTCTTTTATGTAAGACCCGGTATTTGAATTGATTTTATTTGTTTTATGTACTTTGGGATTGTGTGATTAACTTCACGTTAATTTAATGAAGTTGTTTTATATTTTTAAATATATATTTGTCAATTAAAGTTGTAAGTAAAATTTTGTATTCAATTAATTCAAAATTATTACGCTGCTTAAACATCCTTATTCTGCATTTACGTTGATTTGGCATTTTCTTTGTCCTGTTAAAATTCCAGTTGTAATTTATGTTTCATTTTTAGGTAGTATTGTAATTAAATATATTTTGGGAGTTTGTTTGTTCTATGTTTCTTTAAAAATTCATTGTGTTGAGTACGTTCAGAGTGCATTTACACTTGATTTATTGATGTTAGTTTTATTAAATTACAATTGGAATTGTGTCATTTTTATGATTTATTGCTTCCTAGAGACAGTTTTATGATTCAGGTTTCAACAAGTTAATCTTTATGACCATAATTAAATCTTCTGATATTTTTATTGTCGTTGCAGTTCTGACAATGAAAAAGGCGTTTACCTTAATGGTAGTCGTAGAGCATCACGTTTATAAATATTAGTGATTTTGGGTTAAGTTCGCAATTTTTCTAAGCACAAAAAACATCGGAATGTAGTACAGAGGTAAGGTTGAATCAACTCTTAGTCATTAAGATAGAAGGCATAGTGAATTATTAGCTATCTGTTGGAAATAGTTTCCTAATTCGTAGATGTACGGCCTTTTATTATTTCACGCGTTTTCGAATGTTTTTCGTTTTACGTACCGTGGAATCGTAAGTTGATGTGCGATGCTGTGCTATTTTCGCTTTTGGGCGGCTTTTGAGATTCTTTCGACGGATCTTTGTCAACTGCGGTCAGCCTCTAGATCTTCGGGCCGATTACATCTGGTAATTTTAGGATCACTCACAAACCCTTTTCTAGATCTACTACAAAAATTTAAGGTATTTATTTTGTACAGACTAAACCAATTTGGTGAATTTAACTTTGCGATATTAGTGTCTTAAAAACTCTGGGATCTAAGCAGAATAAAGATTGTTGGGAATTACCGATTTTATCGATTTTATAATTATTAAATGATAATTGTCTGTATTTATCCAGACAATATGTTACAAAATGTTTGTTTTAAAACATTATGTTTGAGGTTAAACCGGAAAATTGACTAATCTCGTATTTTATTATTAAGATTTTCAATCTTGTGTTAAAAGAGATGAATTTATTTTATTTTGTTTTGTATTTAGTGAATTTCTATTAATGCGAGCACGGCCGTGAGTAAGGTAATTAAGATGTTTGTTTTTATTTTATTGCTTTTATTTCTTTAAATTTTGTTTTATTTTGAGGCGTTTATTCAATTAACTTGAATTTATAATTTAAATTTCTTTTATTTGTTTTTTTTTATCTTGCTCTAATTTAAATTGTGTTTTTTTTTATTTTGACTGTTGTTTGGTAAAATATATGTTAAATAGTTAAATTTTAAACAAGCTTTTAATACCGCCGGCCTGCGCGTTATGTGAATTTTAAATTATTTCAGAAGTCTTTTTAGTTTTACACCTTCCTGACGCCCTTTGATTTTGACTTTAAGTTTTGTTCTCGTTTGAGTTTTCCAAACGGTCACGGAATTTTGAGTATAATCCACACCTATCTTCACTGAGCACCGGCAAAACTTTCCTTATGTTACTTTATTTCAGGTAAGTTTCATTGTTCTAGCTTATATTAATATTAATATATATTAATTTTTGCAACTAAAATGTCATTAAACTTAACTTAAACTTGTTAAGCACTAACACAATGTTTTACTAATAATAGTTTGCCGTAAAGGTAAGAAAATAAAATTAAAAATGTACACGTTTTAAATCTTTTGTAAAAGAAGAATTGCGTTGCACTTTATTGCCAGTCTTTTATGTCACAATAGAACAGTTTTTATTGCCGGAAAAACATATTCATCACTCTTTTATTCTTCATCGTTTGAGTACTCACCTTTGTCTTTATTTTTTGCTTGACAGACAGTACTTGTCAACTAAAACTAAAAAGTTGTGTATATTCTCTATCACAATCAAATTCAAAAAATTGTCAAAGTAATTTCTCTATGGCAGTATTCAAGTCATTCTATACGTCTTTTTTTTGCAAAACTATATTTAATGCATTTAGAAAATTTTTTGTTCTTGAAAAATTATAGGACGTTTTATAATCAAAAATAATTGAATCTTCAAACACATTGTTACAACTATGAGTGATACGTTGTTACGATAAAATAAATTTTTGTGTTGCTTTTAGCACACCAATATTTGTTTGATAGTGTAGTTACGTATATGCCAAAACAAAAACTCTAGAGTTGCAATGTAGAAAACCAAATTCTACGTAAGATTATGATTTAAAAGTCTATTGTTATTTAAGTGTGTGTCTGGTAGAAAATGTGTTTAAAAGTTCTAAAATTTAGTTATCATTAGAAGAGAAACGCTTTACAAATTTCATAAATTTAAATATAGGAGTATTATATATTTAATAGTTAGTATTACGTCAAATATTTGAACTTTGAACTTAAAAGGTTTGGTTAGTTATAAGTGTACTACCAACATTATATTAGTAATCTTTTCAACGTGTTTTTTTTTAAATTTCTTTTTAATTTACAAAAAACGGGACAAAATCTAATGTATGTTACTTATGTCAAAAATCTCATAAAATAATTCGCTGTCATGCAGTTTTTGGCCTGTAGCCTCGCGCCGGATTTACGTTTGTTATGCTATGCTTTACTTTTGAGGCTTGTTACATTTTTTTTGACTTGTTAAATTTTTTTCTTTGATTATTAGTTTTTCCAAAAAAAGGTAGGATTATACACTGTTATATTGCAGCAAATTACCAAAATAAAAATCAACATTAAGAAAAAAGATTTATTTATATAGGTATTTTGTATATATAAAATAGCAATTATTAAGTGTGATATGACAATAAGCAGCCTTTAACATGTAAAGTTGTATTGTATTTCATACATTTACTTTTGCACAACACTTGTTCCTAGACCTAAGTTTTTATACTTTACGTCACAACCAGAACATTAGTCTGGTTTATATAACATAATCTAGTTGCACTAACTCACAGTTTATATTCTCATCGTAACTGCTTTTCTGTCATTAACTGTTTAGCGCGGTGACGCTCAAAATAAAACACCATAACAACTTCACTTTAACTATGAAATCTTTTTACTGGAGCATACTCTAAAAATTTTCTGTTTTGCAAATTAAATAGCGATCCGAGTCTGAGAGAAAATTAATCACTTAAACTTAGATTATTGTTAGCAGATAGTAACGTTTATTTCTTACCATTATTACTGACTGACAAAACGTACTTTGTGTACACGATTACGTTTATCTTTAGTTGTAACCAAATAAGGCTTCAGATAATTAACTGCAAAATTTAACTTTTTCAAAAAGTTCGATGATCTGATTTATTTCTGTCTTGATTTTCTAATGGATTTCTTTAGTAGATGCTAATACTTCATAATGTTTAATTAAACATTTTTTTATTATGTACAATTGCCTTCAATAAACTTTATTTTGACGTATGTGCAAAGACTTAGAGAAATCGAAGGTGTTCTTTCTACCTACGAAAGTTGTGGCCTAGAAAATATTAGCAACAGAAAAAGAATAAATATTTATGATAAAATCAATACTTTAATGTTTGTTTTTCTTCAATGTATGTGCAAGATATTGTACATTGTAGAAGATCAGACACAAAATAGAACTAGAGAAATAGGTCGCGTAGCTAACGTGTTCAATAGTAGGCTGCATCATGTTGTTACAAGCTGTTACAAGCTTTAGGTATTTTACGAACCTGCACGGCCAACTTACAATAGTCGGTGAGAGGGTAGGGTTCCTAGATAATAATGAAAACATATTTAAGGGCGCAAGAGCTTATCCCAAAGTAACTTCTGTCCGCTCACAACAGAATGGTATCACTTGTAACAAGATGTTAGGTTCGTAATGTTGAAAGAAGCGAAAGAAAGAAAAAAACTAAATCGTTAATAACAATTGTACTTTAATTACTCTATCAGGATAAATATAGTAAAAGGTAAATAGCCAAATCTAAGTAGGTACTAGCGAGAATATACAAAATAGAATAACAGCAGGATCGGCAACTTACACTACACGTCAAACAAAAGTGTAGCCACCATAACATATATAAAACTTTATCAATGAGTAACATTAATAATAATAATTTACTGGGAATATAAGCAGCAAGCGATAAGTCATTTACTTAAGCTAATTGAGTAACAATAACAAGCAACAAATCAAATCGAACGTACGATTAGTAATGATAATAAGTCGTGAGTATACACCGTAGCAACCACGAATAAATAAGTACAAATTGACTTACCCAAATTCCAGGGCGACCTTCAGAAAAACGTTTTTCCTACTGGCTTCCTGCAATTAAATTTCCTGAAAACAATCGTGTCTACCTGGCGTCTCACAAACTACAATTAAAAGACACATGTAAAGGAAAGTAATCGAACCGACACTTATCGTATGCTGTTACGTTAATTTTCTGTCTATGGTGGTGTTAAGTTATTGCCTCCGAATAGAATTCAATCGTATCCAGTAATTAGGATCTTCCGCTTCCGATTATAGTTTTCCCTTGAGGATTTTAGATAACGATAAGAATACCCCTATTCATGTAGGTAGCACATGGCGCTGACAAAAGACATAAAAATTACCTTTAATTAAAGAAAGAACACAATCCACTTACTCTGCGTGGATGAAATCAATTTAATTCAGAAGACTTCTATTTTCCATTGCGTCCCAACACGTGGATGATTTTTGAAAAACGATATTCAATTCACGCAGACATAGGTACTAACATGCACGATGTTAAAGTGAAAATGCCGGTTTGTCACCGGATGTCGTCTACTCAATACAAAGTGACCAACGAACCCGATAGATGGCGTCGAGAAATATAAAAGTAATTTTTAATTAAACGAATATACAGGGTAATGCATTATTTAAATTTATGTACGTAACAAAGCTTTAGGTCTTACGAACCTTGCACGGCCAACTCACACAGTCTTAGATAGGGGAGGTTCAAGAGAATTATACTTAAGGGCGCCAGATCAAATCCAAATTAACACTTCTGCCTCGATCACGACAGACGGTCCAAACTTGTAACTAAATTTGAGGTTTGTAACTTTTGTTACTTTGATGTTCGAGTAGTCAAAATTTGTTAATAGGTAACGACAATTACAAGAGAAAGAAAAAAATAAAAGAGGGATTAACAAGTATAACAACTTTAATGTACTAACGTAGAAGATTAACAAGAATATATGAAATTTCTCCACTCATGAATGCTCGAAATATTACTAAGTATAATTAACACATATAAAAGCTTTAATTTAGCAGCGTAGCAAATCGACAGCCGTATGTTAAATTTCTCAATTCATAAATACTAGAACGACTAACAGTTATGATTAACAAGTGTAGAAAACTTTGATTTAGTAACATAACAGATTAACAGGATTAAATCTCATTCTCAGTGCATAAATGCCAGCAGTATCGGCAACACACAATACATATGTAAGTCCAGTCGAAGCGAACAGCGAAGAAAACTTCGTAGTAAATATTGTTTGTACACAGCATGCGATACAATTTAAATGATAATTGAAATTACCTTATTGGTATATAAACAGTAACCGTAATTACGGACATTAACATTAATAAAAGTTCTGTGAGTAACTTTTGTGACAGCGAATAAAAATTAATAAAATACACTTACCCAAAGTCCAGTGTCCACTTGCGCAAAGAAAACGTTTACCCTCGCTAGCAGCCTGTAACAAATATTGAATAGCAAATCGTGTCACACAATAACTCACGACGAATAGGAAGCTACAAAATCAGTATTAATAATTCATTAAATGTGATATAAGAACCCGTTGTATCGAATGCTGTAGGTTGTAATTTCGAACAGGTGGTTCATAACACAATCGATGTTTATCCACAAATCAACATCTCCGACGCATTGTTCGACCAAACCTCGTTGTTGTTTAAGTAGCAGGCCCTCCCAACGGTTTATACGCTCGGTAGCGGTATTTATCAATCGTACTTATGCATCCTTATTACTTATTAAAGCGAACAGGTGCTTGCAACGTGGTGGAACCGGCTATCACATTAATACAGAAATTACGAAGGAATCTTAATAGATTGGAAACAAAATATGTTACCCTGTAACGAAAGAATCGTAATAAAATTGCAATCGCTTTATAAATTTGTATTCATCACTAAGGATGTCCTTAAAAATTTAAGAATCAGTTCAGGATCCTCAACACCGACCCGTTCTCGTGATTGACAACTTCAACAATGGCTTTGCAACCTCTCAGTAACCAAGAAGGTCGGCAGAGGGCGTCAAAACCAGAGCTAATTTTAAGTCGCTATACAGGGTACTCCATTATGAAAATTTCGCACGTAACAATGTTTTAAGGAGTTATTCTTTGTACCCTTACCATGTTTAATGAGTTCAACAGTTAACCAACGTTTATTGTGAACCACGACTTGAGTTTTGTAAGTGGTTTCAGCAACAAGAAGCTTTCGACTCTGACTTTAGTGCCAAAATATTATTTTCAGATGAGTGTTGTTTTACACAAAATGAAGTGCTGAATTTTCACAACACGCATGTTTGGAATGAAAAAAACCTTCATGAAATTATTTTGTTAAAGTTTGGGCGGGTATTTTAAGAAATAGTTTAATTGGACCGTTTATTTTACTGGAAAGACTTACAGACGACTTGTACTTTTACAAGAAACTTTTGCGCGATAGAGCTTCTCTGCATGTCAGTCGGCCCTTTTGGGATTTCTTAAATATACTTTTTACGGGTCCTTGGATTGAAAGAAACAGCACTAGACACTGTTTAACTCGTAGGCCAGTGTTAGAGCCGGTCCTGTACAAATTTAAATTTAGCTATTAGTAATAGATCGTGTTACAATCAGGTCCTGTTAAATACAACTATTTTGAAAGTTGAAGACATATACGGAAATTATCATCACGTAAGGTGCCTTTTAGATTGCGGCAGTCAGTCAAATTACATAACTGACTCATTACGACACATATTACACTTACGAAAAGACAAAACCAATTTTAAAATTTTAGGATTAGGCAAAACAAGTACGACATCTTGCTATACAGTTAACGCTAATATTAAGTCAAACAACGAGCCTTTTAAAGCCAGCATTTCTTGTTTAGTTTTAGATAAAATTACTAATAATCTTCCTATCTCGTCATTTGACAAAAATAATTTAAACATTCCGAATGACATCACTTTAGCTGATGCTAATTTTAATATTAGCAGTCCTATTGATATGCTTTTAGGAGTTGACATTTTTATAAAGTTATAGACAGTAAGCGAATTAAACTTAGTGAAGGTCTTATTTTACAAGAAACTGTATTAGGAGGTAACCTAAATTTAAACGGTAGTAGTTATGTAGTTAATACTTTTTGTAGTACAAGACGTATAGACAATGTCTCATTAAAGGATAATTTGTAACGTTTTTGGAAATTGGATGAATGTGACATTACAAAGATAATGTCAAAGGCAGACCAATTTTGCGAATAAGAGTAGTTTTTGACGCCTCTATGAAAACAACATCTGGGGTATCATTAAATGACGTTCAATACGTCGGTCCTACAATTCAGAACGACTTGTTTACAATCTTGATTAGATTTCGTGAAAAAAGCTTTGTTCTTACTGCTGAAATTTCGAAAATGTACCAGCAAGTTTTGATAAATACAAGTCAACGACATCTATAGACAAGCCTATGGAGACCTAGTTTCGAAGATGACATTAGGTGTTACCAGCTTAATACAGTCACCTATGGCGCGGCGTCAGCACCATTTTTGCCCATAAGGTGTCTCCATCAGTTAGGAATAGAATTTGAAAAGGAGTACCTAGAAGCGTCAAACATTATTAAAAATAACTTCTACGTCGATGACTGCCATTTCGGTTCCAACTCGGTAGAGAATTTAATAAAGCTCAAGACAGAACTAACAAAGATTTTAGCTTTCGCTGGTTTTCAGTTGACTAAGTAACTGAGCAACGTAAACATAAATGATGACACAAATGACAATGTACTTACATTCGATAAATCACAGCAGACAAAAACTTTAGGTGTTATTTGGAATTCTTCTGTAGATATATTTCAATACGCGATACGCGATTTTTCGAACGACTAAAAGAAAATTAGTTAGTATTGTTGCCCAAGTGTTTGATCCATTGGGATATTTAGGGTCTATATTGGTTAACGCAAAAATTTTGATTCAAAGCGTTTGGCTTCGAAGAATTGACTGGGATGAGCCATTACCCATTAATTTACAGGCAGATTAGAAAAAATTTAAATCAAATTTATAGTCATTAAGTCAAATAAAAATTCCTAGGTAAATTGCATCAGAGGGCTGTACTAGCATTGAGCTTCTTGGTTTTGCAGATGCTAGTGAAGCTGCATATGGGGTTTGCGCGTATGTTCGGTATTTTGATTTAAAGTCAAGGGTTTGTGTCAGTAATTTACTTTGTGCAAAATCACGAGTAGCACCGTGCAAAAAAGTATCTTTGCCAAAATTAGAATTAAGCGCAACCCTATTATTATCTCGTTTAATACATAAGGTGTTGAATTCATTAACATTAAAGGTTGAAAAAATGTACTTGTATTCAGATTCAACAATAGCCCTTTCATGGATAAAAAAAGAACCGACATTGTGGAAAACGTTTGTTGCAAACAGAGTTAGTGAGATACAACAGTTGACTAATATTTCAGATTGGCAGCATGTTAGGTCTGGTGATAATCCTGCTGATCTATTATCACGTGGAACTACTTTTTTGTCACTTTTAAACTCTAGATTATGGTGGCACGGGCCACAATTTATAACTCAAAATAATTTAAGTGAGGTAAAATATCAAGAAATTAGTTTTAAAGACTTGCCTGAGCAACGTGTTACAAGGTTTAGGTCTTACGAACCTTGCACGGCCAACTCACACAGTCAGAGATAGAGGAGGTTCAAGCGAATTATAATTAAGGGCGCCAGATTAATTCTAATTAACACTTCTGCCTCGATCAAGACAGACGGTCCAAACTTGTAACGAATTTTTAGGTTCGTAATCCTTGTTACTCTGGTGTTACGGTAACCACAATTAAAAGAGAAAAGTATGTTACCATAAAAGAAAGATTAACAGGTATAAAAACTTTAATTTAGTAACGTAGAAGATTAACAGGAGTATATTTAATTTCTCAATTCATAAATGCCAGAAGTATCGGCAACACACAATACATAGATTAAGTTGAAGCGCAATAGCGAAGAAAATTTCGTAATAAATATTGTTTGTACACAGCATGCAATACACACAAAATGATAATTGAAATTACCTTAATGGTATTGTAACAGTAAACGTAATTACGGAAATTAACATTAGCCAAAGTTCCGTGAGTGACTTTTATGACAGCGAAGAAAATTAATCAAACAGACTTACCCAAATTCCAGTACCTACTTGAGCGAAGAAAACGTTTTCCCCGGTAGTAGCCTAGAATAGATGTTGAATAGCAAATCGTGTCACACAATAACTCACGAAGGAAGCTACAAAATCGTTAATAATAATAAATTAAATGAGATATAAAAACCCGTTGTATCGAATGCTGTTATTTGCGATTACGAACAGGTGGGTGGTAACGCAATCGACTGGTGTACAAGAAATAACATCTCAAAGGTAACTGCTTGTCGAGAATTTGTTTTGGATAATATGCCTTCCAGAATCTTAAGCGTTTGGTGACGGTATTTATCAATAGTATTAATTCTTCATTGTTCTTTTATTAAATCGAACATGTGATCAAAGCGTGGCGAAACGGCTATCAAATTAATACAGAAATTACAAAGGGATCCTAATAAACCGGATGCAAATATCTTACCCTGTGCCGAATAGATTACGATAAATTTATAATTAACTGATAATTTCGTACTCATCACAGTGGATGCACTTAGAATCTTTGGAATTAGGTCAAATTTACGACACAGACCGTCTCACGTAGTTGACAGCTTCAAAATGAATCCACAACCTGTCAGTAACCAAAAAGATCGGCAGAGGGCTTCAAAACCAGAATCTAATTTTAATTCGATATACAGGGTATTACGTTATGAAAGTTTCGCACGTAACAAACGTGTAATTACTAATGTTAATGTATAATGTGTTGATAGACATTCTACTTTAGCTAAACTTATTCGTTGCTACGCATTTGTCATTAGATTTATAAGAAACGTAAAACTAAATAAGACAAATAGGCGTTTAGGAGCTTTAACTATAAATGAATTTAATGATAGTTTAAAAATATTAGTATACTTGTCGCAACGAAAATCGTTTAGTAGAGAACACGATGATTTAGAGAAAAAAAGACTAATACATAATAAAAGTAGTATATTAAGTTTAAATCCATTCATAGACAATGATAAGCTTATAAGAGTTGGAGGTAGAATACAATATGCTAGCTTGAGTTATGATCAGAAACATCCATATATTTTACATCCCAAACATTGCTTAACGAAACTCATTGTACAACAAGAGCATAAGCTCTTACTGCACTGTGGTCCAACAATACTTTTAGCTAGTATAAGAAATAGATTCTGGATTATTTCGGGTCGAAACCTTGTTAGAAAGGTCACAAGAAGTTGCATTAGATGTTTTAAAGCCAATCCCTTAAGTTCTCAGTATATGATGGGGAACCTGCCCAAGTCACGTGTAATTCAGGCACCGCCATTTGCAAATACAGGTTGCGATTTTGCTGGTCCAATTCGAATAAAAGATAGGAGCACGCGTTGTCCGAAAATTGTAAAGGCTTATATATGTCTCTTTATTTGCATGAGTACTAAGGCAATTCATTTAGAAGTTTTATCCGACCTTCGCACTGAGTGTTTTATAGCATGTTTAAGACGGTTTGTTGCCAGACGGGGCAAACCTTGTAATATATATTCAGACAATGGCACGACATTTATAGGTGCCAATAGAACTTTGAAGGAATTGTCAAGTTTCTTAAAATCCGAAGCAAGCAATATCATAGAAAAGGCCTTAGTAAAACATATTTCAGGGAATTTTATTCCCCCAAGATCTCCAAATTTTGGTGGTTTATGGGAAGCCAACATTAAACGCGTGAAATTTGATTTAACCAGAGTCGTTGGTAATTCACATTTAAATTATGAACAATTATCTACCGTATTATGTCAAATTGAAGCTGTACTTAATTCCCAGCCTTTGTGTCCTCTAACATCCTATCCAAATGACATGTCTCCACTCACTTCGGCTCACTTCTTAATAAGACGAAGTTTAGTCTCATTACCTGAAACGAATGTAATAAATATGCTCCAACATTTTTAGAACAGATGGCACTTCGAGTATCTACGAGAGTTCCAAAATAAAGTAAAGTGGAAGAAACATTCATCCAAGCTAATTAAAATCGGTCAGCTGGCATCAATTATTGACAATAATCTACCTTTTTGTAGATGGAAACTGGGTAGAATCACTAAAATGTACACTGGCAAAGACAATATTGTGCGTGTAGTTGATTTAAAAACCAATTGTGAAGTGCTAAGACGCGCAGTGTCAAAAATAGCAGTTTTACCCGAAATTGACAAGGCCTAACAAAGTGTAATAGAAGTGTGTACATTACAGAAGTGCACTACAATGTCGTGTCTAATAGTATTTGTTCTGACAATTAATTAGATTTTAATTAGACCTATTATACATATTTAGTTAGTGTTGAAGATGCGCGCACTTCAAGGCCGCCGGTATGTTAGAGCCGGTCCTGTAGAAATTTAAATTTAGCGCGTCTAAACGCCATCTATATTTTTTAAGAAGAAGTGTGTAAGCGTGTCCTGCGTCGACTCGCATATTTTTTGGCAATTTTCAGTTTTTGTACATTATGATGCATTCTATTTTTTTTTAGTAATAATCAGTAATGTTCCGTTGTTGTAATTTGTAAATTATAGTTGAAGTTTAGAAAGGCATTGTTTTATTAAATTTATATACAGTCCACTATGGTATACCATAATATTAGTTAAATTACGAAGACATAACAGCCAGATATTAACTCTTTAGATCTTTTTATGGAGCTTTGTAAAACATGAACTATACAAAATTCCCGTAAATAAAAACTGCAAAATCAATTTTATTTAACCACAGTAATTTAACTACGCCTTATCCGTTAACATTATTTTGTATTTATTTTTATTTTTGGTGTAAGCCAATTGCTGGAAAGAATGATTATAAGCGACTTTCGGCTTAGACCGTGTCGTAGTAAAACCCCCAGACTTAGGCTTGGTCCTAGTCTCTTTTTGAGAGCCAAAACAAGAAGTAGAACTGGGCCTTAGCCGTATTGTCGTTCGTGAACCCAAACAAACTGACGTTTCGCAAGACATTGCAGCTGGCGTCTGTCATCTTGGCTACCAGTATTATATCCTGTAAAACAAAGACTGACCTTCTTGGAAAGGGCACAAACACTTACTCCGAGTAATAACAAAGTCAGTCAAGCGGTAACCGAAAGATAAGGTCCGTTAATCACGCTAATCGCTATTGATATAAATATCGTCATTTACACTTTTTCTTTCAGTGACATTTACCACTCTGAAGATGCAAGCTGCAATGTCTTGCGAAACGTCAGTTTGTTTGGGTACACGAATGACTATACGGCAAAGGCCAAGTTCTACTTCTTGTTTTGGTTCTCAAGAAGAGACTAGGACCAAGCCTAAGTCAGTGTCAACAACTTTTGGAGACTACAGGTCCGTAATTTAAAGTCCGTAATTTACGATTTATTTTGATAAAAATTTTGAAACTTTTAAATGTTTTAACGCAATTTTTATTTTGACATTTTTGCTTGTATTTTTAACCTAATTTCACCTGATAAAACAACAACCCGTTAAACAGATACACCCTGTATACAAATTTATTACTCGCATCTTTACTGTTTTGCCCATACATACAATACATAAAACCATAATAACAAATTTTTATATTATAATAACAAAATTCAATTAACAGCATATAATCTTACTTCATTTTTATTTAAAAGGACAGTGAGGTTATTTGCAATTTTTAAGTTCTGAAATATAAAATTGAGATTAGATTTTTAACCACATTTTAGTTAGAACTATTAGTAACCATTCTGAATTAAAAAACAACGTTAACAATTTTTATTTATTGTAATTGAGTTAAATAGCTTCTATGATGCTTCTAAAGTTGTACTATGGTGCTGCTATGTAGTTTTAGTCAACGTAATTTATTAATTTAATACAAGTAACTGTACACTGTTTTTTTAAAACAACGAGTTTTAAATGGGTTAAAGTAAATAGCGAAAAACTTAGATTTGCATCATACCCAAGTGCTGGTAATTTTAAAATAGCACAATTTTTGCTCTTATAGATACCAATGGTGGACTGATCATTTAAATAATATAAATAAAATTATGTTTTCTATTATTCGTTTTATGATTTTGCAAATTAAATTTATTGTCACTTAAATGTAAATGCATTCGTTTGCTTTTATAATTCTATGGAATGAATTTTTTTCAATAGAATTTTATTGTTTCTATTTTTTCCATTCTAGAAAATGGAAAATTGTAACCAATACTATAAATGGATGTAGTATTTTTTCTCTATGAAAAATTTGTTTACACTTTTTCTAAAATAATTAGGAAAACGGATAATTCAACATTAGACTCTTACCATTGAAAGCTTTGTGTTCCGTTTTCCAAGTCCCCACTCTGTATATCTACCCAAATAATATAATTTTCTTAATTGTCAAATTTTGTTTCTATTTCGATCGCAAGTTAATTATTAAATTAATAGTTTAGTTTTTTTCTAATTGTTGTAACTTAATTATTTTGGTAATATAATAATATATTTTATTTAATTGTATGTTTTTAGTAATTTATCACAAATATTAGGTATAACCAAAATTGAAAAATTTAGATTTTTAATTCTCGTAAATTAATTTTTTTTATTTCAGTAAATAAAAAAGCACAAATGTATCAAATACAAATTATTTTTGTACACTTTTTAAACTTGCAAATTCAAATGAGCTCTGATAGAACTACAAAAGCATGATTTGAAATTCCTGAGTAATTAGTAGAAAAAATACGGGATTCGTAGAAGCGAGATATTCATGTATTTGTATATTTTCGTTATTAACCATTGTACTTTATCGATGAATTTTTAATAAAAACAAACGTTCGTGCTGTTGTAATTAATTAAATTTTTTTAAATCATATTTTTTAGTCTATATATTACTACGAATACGTTTTAATTTATATATTAATTAAATGCAGTACTGTAAATTACGATTATTACTAAATAGAAAATTTTGTTTAAACTATAGAATTTTAATTTTGTATGCTACAAAAAAAGTTTTGTTTGTTTTGTAATGTCAATAGCATATAAACTATTATATACGTGTTAAAAGAAAAATTATTTTTATTCTAATACCGTCACGGACAATAAGATTTATTTTTAAAAGGAGTTTTTATTAAAGTTGTTTTCAATACTTATATTGTTAACGTTAACTTTTATCGAGATTAGAGTTTGCTCGATTTTGAAACGGTAATAACACCCTTACGAAGTTTCAAATGTATTCATAAAATATTTTTCCACTATATGCGTTGATTATGTATGTAAACAAGTTATGATGTACAAGTTAAATAAATTAACTTAACAATTATTTAATATTAAAACAAAATTAATATAAACGTTAACAATAATTCTGCCTTTCTTTTAATATCAATACTTACAAAAACTGACCAGATTTAAACTGTTTTTAATATGTTAGTAACATAAATGCTACTGTTTGTAATATCATCTGGCTTAAATATGTTTAAAAAAAAACTCATCACATTTAAAATACAATAACGTTTAATGTACATAATTAATTACTGGATAATTATTTAAAATAATCTCTTCTTTACATTACAAACGTGTGTACATAACAATGAGCTCGTATAGCATAGAATAAATTAATTACGATAACCTATATTTTATCAACGGATTTTGATAGTTTATTTTTTGAGTATAAAAGTGTCAAAACAATTTGACTTTGATGTTCAAACATGAACAATAGTTTTCAAAATTAATCTGTGTTAAAACATTTATTTAAAAATTTAGTAATTTGTAAACATACTAAAAGATTACTCCACAATGTAGAACAATCCGTTTGTAAACGTAAGTTATTACGCTATATTTAGACTTCCTGTATATTAGCAAATTACTCACTATGTATTACATTATAGTAACCTACATTTAAAATTGTATACATAAAATTGCCGACTCCAAATTTCACAACGTTTGTAAATATTGTATATAAATAGTAGACAGTTATTAATAAAATAATCATTCAACATTAAGTTGTATGATCACTGACACTTGTCCTAGAATCTGGTATTGCTTAAATACTGATTACCTGGGCAAGTGTCCAACTATTAAGTACGAAACATCATTGTACTTAACATTTGGTTTTGGCTTCTTCTATGATCTTATGGACATGGGCCGGTGTGATTATATCGTAAAGACTGCCTCGATTGAAGTGAACTTCCAACAATTGTGAATAATAGTTGCAAAGTTTGCTTATAAAGTTGGTTGCTACTTGATACGTGCTTAGTAGATGAATGTTTAATTTATTCTTGTCAGTAGCCCTGTACCATGATTGCATCTTGTTGATTACTTCTATGCCTTCGTTTAATTTGGTTCTAAATCGTTCCAATTGGTTGTTGATTCTTGTCTCGGTGTCATTGAAAGTGGATAACGCAGCGATGAATTTGGTTTGATGGTCTGATTAGTTGCTGATTTTGTTCCATATTATTGATATCTTTGTAGACCTCATCGTTGACCCCGAATACATAATTAAGGAATTTTCCCAGAACTCCTCTCTTTGACCGATTGTGTATGATTCCAGTGATACCATCTTTGATCCATTGCATCTTGTGTTTTTGGTCTGTCAGGTGATGAATTAACGCGGTGCATTGTGTTTCGTCCGCGGTGCATTGTGTTTCGTCTGAAAGTGATTGCGTTCCTTCACATAACCTTTGAAACTCTTTGACAACATTGGAACGAAGTTCTATTCTGGCCTTGTCGTATTTTACTTCTATTCTGAATATTCCTCGTTCTATTCTTACGTGGCCGATGTGTTCGATGTATAGTCCTGGTTGTTGAAATTGTAGCGTATAGGCGGCTTGAGTGGATTTAGGTATAGTGCTAAGGATAAATCTTAACACCATAAGTAGTAAACTGACACTGATAGATGTAGGTTTTTTGCTCGTTTGTGGTTAGCTAAGATTGTCATGTTTACGTTGGTTGCTAGTACTTTAGTTTCATTCCTATTTGTGTCGGTTGTCAACTGATTTTCTGGTAATACTGGTATAGGAATTATGTTGTGGATACTTCGTTTAAAGGTGTTCCCATCTGGCTTCTTAAGTGTGACGACTCAGAGGGTACCATCTTTGACTGGGTGGACTTCTGCAATTCATGCTAACGGCCAACGACTTGGATTTATAGTATCTTCTTTAGATAGCACTAGATCTCCCATTTTTAAGTTGTCTTGGCGGGTTTTCCATTTATATCTTTGTTGAAGTCGATTGAGGTAATCTGAAGACCAGGCGTTCCAGAAGTTCTTCTTCATCTTCTGGACTAGCTGCCATCTCGAAGATATATTTGGTGCAGAGGTTGTCTCATACGTGACAGTCGTGAGGCAAAATTCTTGTATTAGTGTGAATTGGTCAAACCTCTATAAGATCCGGTGGAATTTTTGGTCTTCTTCAGATATTTTAATTTGACGGTACATTTTCTCAATATCGGCGCTGAATGCAATTTGATGCTTTCTCCAACGTAGTAGTATGTCGAAGAGTTCTTGTTGCAATCTTGGTCTAGCGTACATTAGTTTGCTAAGACTTACTCTATTGGATGCTTTGAATGATGCGTCAAATACTACTTTTAGTTTTTGAGTTTTTTAAGTTTTTTAAGTTTTTAATTTGATTAAGATTAATGCCAGAACTGTTGAATTATTGCAACAATTTTTTACTGCAAAATAGCGCCAATAAACAACTTTTAATAAATATATAAAGCTTGTGTGATAACGACAACAAGGGAATTATCCAGAATAAAAAATCGTGTTTAAGTGGTAAATTTTCATTTGTTAAATTTTCCAAATCATTATTTTGTCGGATCACATCACGTTATCACACTGCATCTTAGCCAGGTTGCCGCAGCGTGTTTGCCAACAGTTTCCAGCATAAAAAGTTTAAAATATCCGCACAAGGACAGAAGCTGCTCTAATGTTGCCACTTCATCGAAGAGACATTTTTTTTACAAGAATATATATTAACACATTAGGGAAAACCCTTTTTGCTGTATCATTTTGGACCAAATTAAAACAGATTACTAATTTTTAGTACAGCAACAAATATTTGATTTCTAGCTTAAAACAAAAAATTCTTATGCCCAGTTGCACCAGCCAAAAAACAATCCGTTAAATCGGCCGATAGACCGTAAATTAAAGCCTTCGTGTTGCACCACCCAAAAACAGTCTGTTAATCAACTGATTTTACCAACAAATTTAACCGACAGTTTTCGGGCGATAATTGCTAATACGGGCCGTTTTTCTCAGTAACCTCATTATTTTGTTAACTACTATTTTGTTTGATGTTGTGAAATTTAAGGTTATTCGGCAATCTTTTAATTAATAATGTTATTATAAGTGGTGTTTTATTTATTATAAACATACAATCTGCACATTCGTTTATAAGTAAGTTAATTTTTATTGATCTGTTATGATTTAATTGTATTTTAATGTGAATTTCAATAATACATCGTTAGTCATGGATACAACGTCTTCATCTTCTGCTTCATCTGATGAAGAGCTCGATCGCATAATGGAACTCCTTCCAGAAATACAACAAGTGAGGTCAAGACGTGATCCATTTAATTTATTTGACAACCGTGAGTTTAAAGAAAGATATCGTTTTTCCAAACAAACAGTCAACCAGTTATTATACATTATTGGAGAAAATTTAATTAACGCCCAAAAAAATAATGAAGTAACTCCTATAAATCAATTATTAATAACATTAAGGTATTACGCAACAGGCTCATTTCAACAAGTCCTTGGTGATCATATTAACGTACATAAAAGCACAGTGTGTAGAATAGTGCATCGAGTAGGGCACTAATAGCTTTATTAAGTGATCGCTTTATTCGATTACCTGTAACAAATGCTGAAATTACTGTGGTAAAACAGCAATTCTATAATATTGCTAGATTTCCTGTTGTTGTCGGAGCAATTGACTGCACGTATATTAAGATTTTGTCCCCTGGTGGAGAGAACGCAGAGGTTTATAGAAACCGTAAGGGCTGGTTCTCCATCAATGTGCAAGTGATTGGTGATGCAAAATTAAAGATTTGAGATATAGTAGCAAGCTATCCAGGATCTGTACACGATAGCTCTATTTATAACGATAGTTTAATTCGTGCTCGACTTCTTAATAACGAATTTCCTAACAGTTATTTGATAGGTGATGGAGGGTACATGTGCACAAACTATTTAATGACACCACTAAGTAATCCGCAAACACTATCAGAAAATAATTATCAAAACTCGAATATCAATACTAGAAATGTTATTGAAAGATTGTTTGGTATCTGGAAAAGACGGTTTCCTGTTTTATCTTTTGGAATCCAAATAAAAATTGATAATGTATTAAGAGTAATAATTTCCACAGCCGTATTACATAATTTAGCTATAGAAAACAATGAAATTTTTGAAATTGATTGCGATCAAGAAAATCAAATTGAAGCTGAACATCAACATGCTGAAGATGAACTAAGTGGAAATGCATTACGAACCCATTTGATTAACACTTTTTTTTGAAATTTGAATTAATAAAAAATTAACTTATTTAACTTTACTTTTATGATTAACTTCTATAGGATTACAGAAAAATACGTAAATTAGCAACCGTACTTTTTTCTAAAGTTAATTTCAGTTTCTTTTAATTCTATATCTGCCTTCTTAAGTTTGATTTCTGCTTTCTTACATTCAATTTCTTTTAGTTTTTCTTCAAAATTTAATATTTTTATTTTTATTGCATTTGCTATTTCATTATGCTCAAATTCTTGATTTTTAAATTTTTTTTCTATATCATAAATTTCACTTTTATTTTGATTGTTATATCTACTTTTAGGTTAAACTTACACAATTTTTGTAGAACTTCATGCACTGCTCACTTCACTTTAGAAAAAACACTCGATTCAAAAAACAACTGTAATTTTTTTTGGTGCAACTAGATAATTTGAAAAATCGAAGAATCGCCGATTAATCGATCGATCGACGGTTGTTCTATCGACTGTTTTTACGATGGGTTGGTGCAACCAGGCATTAGATTTGTTTGCTGCAAAAGTTGAATAGAATTATACCTGGAGTGTCACCAACTACCATCCTCACGGATTTTTAAAAAGGCACAATAAGTGCTTTTACCAAAAAATTTCCAATTTCAAAAGATCGTGGATGTTTCTTCTACTTTTTGCAGTGCATCTTTAGAAAAATTCAGACAGAAAGTTTACAGAACCAGTACAAAACAAATGCAGAATTTGCAATAAAAGTAAAGTTGCTGTCAGCATTAGCATTTGTGCCCATATCAAACGTAGTCGATGCGTTTGATGCCCTTTGTAACGAAAATGTGCTACCGGAGAATATCCAGCTAATTATTGATTATTTCAAAAACACGTAGATTGGACGCCATTAAAGACACCAACGTAACCGCTCGCTACAATTTTTTTACGATATGTGGAATTCTACGAAACTGTACTAGAGAGACTTCTAAAGACAAATAGTAACGTAGAAGGATGGCAATGAGAATAAAACCTTCATAAGCTTCAAATTGAATAGTACGTTGGAGGTCTAGAAGGCCATTTGCTCATAAAAAAGTAATGTGATGTTCCTGGACAAATCGCAGCGCTTGTAAATAGTTTTGACCATCGAAACCTATCCACTTACTTGCATGGCATAACTGACAATCTTACATACTAACAAAAAAATGATATTTTTATATTGCGTTCGTGTCTTGTTTGTATTTAAAACACTAAGTAAAACCCACATAAAACACTCACTTTTTTTGGTACGGAATGAATGATTGATCACTTATTTCCAAATTGTACACACGATCATTCAATCAACTTATAGTGAGGGCGACAATGTCACATTGTAGTGTTGCTAGATTTTATTTTAGTTAATTCAGTTTCGTGTTAAGCCCTTGTATGTTTTGGTAATATATGGATACAGTGGTTCCGTAAAGTAATCAATTTGCAGAAGGGTTGCATCCGAGTTAATAAAAAACTTCTACTTTCCTAATACACCACAATCACTAAATATTATTTCAAATTATTAAATAATTTTAAGACCGATGTAACCACAGTAGTGTACAGTTTCATTTTATTTTACAATATCCGGTAGAATCTGATGTCTCAAACCGAAAGATTTGGTTTCAACAAGATGGTACACCATTCCATATTGCAAAACCTGCTTGTGGTTATCTAAATATTTTTTGAATAACCACCACATACCCCAGATCGCTCATCTTTAATTTTTTTTCTATAGAGGTATTTGAATAGCAACATTTTTAAAACTAATCTAGCAAATATTGAGGAATCAAAACCACAAATGAGTGTATACTAATTTTTCCAAAAATCGTTAGAAATGTTTAAAACGAGTTTGAAATTCTGTAACCGTCGTTTGATTTTGTGCGTTTCTTTTCTGAAAGACTAAGCAATTGAGTTTGTTTTAGTCACTTCGTGTTCTTTAAGACCATTTAAGTAATTTAGCCTTACGTTATTGAAGTTATTTCACATTTTTAAATCTTAAGTGTAAATTATAATTTATAAAGTACATATTTGGTACGTATGCGCTTGAATCATTTAGGTTGATTTTATTGTATTACATTTTGAGTTCACCTTATAATTTATTACTTCCGACAGTCGTTTTTAATATTGAGTTTCAAAGTTAATCTTAGTGTTTGTAACTGAATCTTCTGCTTTGAATATTTTTGTTTGAATAACGTAACGCAGTCAACGAATTGTGCTTTTGCGTGTTAAAATAATTTTTGCATCTTTTTTCCACGTCATTGTTTTATTGGTCACTGATTGTAACGTTAGAAGTATACTGAGATAATAAACAAGTTAATTCTTGTTTTTAAAAGTTAAGTTTCTTAAGTTAGAAGACTTCGAAGTTACCTTTTTTTGGCAATTAATTACGAAAAGAGGTTTTAATCTTTAACTTGTGGGTAGTAGTGTTTCTAGGTTTAGTATGAGTTTAGTAATTTTGAGTGTTTTTAAAGTTTTAGGTTTGAACAAAATAAAGTTTGTTATTTGTGTTTTTTGCTCCATTATTAGAACTTTTAATTAACGACACTTACAATTTAATGGTTGTTTAAATTACTTAAAAAAATAATAGTTACAGTTCTACAATTTTTGTTTTAATAATATTAAGAATTTTCACATATGTAACATCAACTTTAAAAATTCATATCTTGTCAAATTAAGAAGTTTAAGCTGCGATATTACTTTCACTATCATTAAAATTATCATCTTTTAACCAACCTTTTGTAAAGATCCAATACACGTACATAGTGTTCATAATTTAATGGCATACTAGGACTAGAACACAATAAAATTCTGCATGAATTGGTATAAGGGTTCTCTATGCCCATCTTTAACCGTTAATGAGTTATAAGGATTTGTTTGATATTAGTACAAATTTCAATTATTTCAATATTCCAGGTAGTAGGCTGAGTAATAGGGTGAAGCGAAAATATTGCGTTTTTAATTTTTTTTTAAATTTAACAAGACTTGGGCGGTCAAAAGTTGTTATATATAATCATAACCCCATTTACTTTTCGGTGTAGAGTATAAAAATTAAACTTACTTACTTCATTTGCACCTCACTACATGTTTTTTTTTCTACCACTCTTACCATTCTTAATATTCATATATTTTACCCAAATTAATACACTTCACGCACGTTAGTTTATCTTTTTCCTTACTGTCTAATTATTCTATGCGTACAAACTTTGCCCGTTTTTTTTTCTTCTGTCAGTGTTTTCGCCTTTTGCCAGCTTTTATTGTACTTTTTCAGAATTTCTGCTATTTCCCCGTCCCACCTCTTCTTTGATCTTCCTCTTGGTCCTTTCATGCTTGATTTAGTTTCCCAGATAACTTTGGTTTGTCTATTATTTCCTATTCTGTTTAAGTGTCCGAACCATCTCAGCTGTTGTCTTTCTATACTGTTCTTTATGGATTCTACCTTTAGTGTTGTACGTATTTCTTCATTTCTTACTCTATCTATTTTTGTTACTCCCATGATTCCTCTTAAGTATTTCATTTCGCATGCTTGTATTTTGCTTTCTTGCTTTTTTGTGAGCGTCCAGCTTTCACAACCGAATGTCAATATTGGTTTATAAATGGTGTTGTATACTGTTAATTTTGTTCGATTGCTTACTTTTTTTTTCTAATAAATACATTACTTAGTGCATAATACACTTTATTGGCACTTTCGATTCTATTATTTATTTCGACTTCGTTTTTTCCATCCTTTTGTATTGTAACGCCCAAATATGTAAAGCTGTCTGTTTGTTCAATCTCTTTATTGTTAAGTTGTACTTTCGCTTTTGTGTTGTTCCTTCCTAATATCATTACCTCAGTCTTATCTATGTTTATTTTAAGGTTGCATTTTTGTAGTGCACTGTTCCATAGCTGCAAGTTGTCTTCTAGATCTTCCGCGTTTTTAGCACAAATCATCAAGTCGTCTGCGTACGCACACTCTGTTATATAAACTGGTTCTATATATCTGTAGCCCACTAGTAGTTTCTTAGCCTGATCCTTAACTTCTTTTATTACGTCATCAAGTACAATGTTGAATAATGTTGGACTTAGGACTCCACCCTGTCTCACTCCCTCTTTCGTCGCAAATTTTTCTGACTCCAAGTTATTTGTTCTAATCTGGTTCCACGTGTTTTTGTACAAGCTTGCTATGTTCTTTCTTAATCTTTTCCCAATTCCTCTTTTCTTAAGGCTGTCCCAGATGATTCTTCTCGGTATACTATCGAAAGCTTTTTCGAGGTAAATAAACGCTGTATATATGTTTTTTCCGTAGTATTTTTCTATTAATTGTTTTATGGTAA
This sequence comes from Aquatica leii, assembly GCA_035610365.1. Classification (NCBI taxonomy): domain Eukaryota; kingdom Metazoa; phylum Arthropoda; class Insecta; order Coleoptera; family Lampyridae; genus Aquatica; species Aquatica leii. The sequence continues at coordinate 120,525,566 of CM069434.1, read as the reverse complement.
ATATGTGGTCTTGTATTTTTCTACCTTTTCTGAAGCCACTTTGTGATTCTTCCATTTGAGTTCCTGTTTTAGCCTTTAGTTTGTCGTCTAGCAGTCTCTCGTATACTTTGTATGCGTTACTCAGTAGCGTTATCCCTCTATAATTTTTACATTCCTTTTTATTTCCCGACTTATATATGGGTAATATTATACCGATTTCCCACTCTTTAGGAATCTTGCTTTGTTCTGCAATTTTATTAATCAATATTGTTAGTACTTCTATTCCGTTATTTCCTAGCAATTTTAGCATTTCTGCAGTTATACCATCATATCCCGGCGCTTTGCCTCTTTTCAGTTTATTTATAGCTTCTCTTACTTCTTCTGTTCTAAATGCTTCTTCTTTTACTTGTTCATTGTCTTCTTCTTCTTCTTGTTCACTATTTCCTTCCACATTATGTAGTGTGTCTGTTATTTCCACCTTTAATAATTGCTCGAAATATTCTTTCCATCGCCGTATTATATCTTCATTTTGAGTTAACGTTTTCCCTTCTTTCGAGTTGATGTGTTGCGATTTATCTTCTTTTCCTTTCCTTAACGTTTTTAATATTTTATAGAACAGTTTTTGGTTACCCGCACTATCTTTTTCCATCTTTGCGCCGAATTCTTCCCATGCTTTTTGTTTTGCGGTTTTTACCGATTCTTTAACTCATAATCTCTGTGCTTTGTATTGCTTATAGTTTTCATTGTTTTTGTTTCTTAGATATTTTTCCCATTTTATTTTCTTTAACTTTACTTCTTCGTTTATTTCTGCATTCCACCAATGCGTTTTCTTTAGATTTTTGTTATCGTTTGTCTCTCCACATGTTATTTTAGCTGTGTTCAGTATTGCTTCTTTAATCTTTATCCATACTTCTTCTATATTATACTTTTTTATATTTATTTTAATGTTTCTCATTTCTTTTTCTATTTTTGCAGTATATTTATTTGCTACTTCATCTTCTTGCAGTTTGTATGTTTTTAATTTTATCTTCGTTTGTGAGGTTATTTTTGTGCACTTTTTGTTTTCCTTAGTTTCCGTTGCTATCCTCGTTTTTGATACTACCAGGTAGTGATCAGTATATATTTCAGCGCCTCTTCTTACTCTTGTGTCTTTTATATCTTTTCTATATTGTTTATTTATTATTACGTAGTCAATAATCGATTTTTCTTTTCTGCTCACTACTTCTCTAGTATATTTATGGATGTCTTTGTGCTTGAAAAAGGTGTTGGTTATTATTAAGTTGTTCATTATGCAGAAGTCTATTAATCTTTTCCCGTTATTATTTCTTATTTTCTCTCCATACAGCCCTATTGTCTCTCCTGATTCGTCGTCCTTTTTTCCTATCCTTCCGTTTATATCACCTGTTATAATTATTCTTCCACTTATATTTTCTATTGCCTCTGATAATTGCTCCCAGAACTGATTTTTTATTTGTGCTTTTTCATCTTCTCCTGGTCCATATGCAATTATTAACGTGGTTCTATTGGTGTTTTCTAACTGTATTTCTATTTTAAGTATTCTTTCTGTAATAACCGTAAATTTTTTAATGTAATTATTTATTTCCTTTTTAATTATGCATCCCACTCCCTCTCTTGCTCCCTGGTTGTGTTCGACTCCCGCGTATACTAGTAAATTTCCGCTAGGTAGAATTATTTCTACTTTACCTTTCTTTTTAGTTTCTGTTATTCTTAAAATATGTAGTTTTGCTTTGTTAAATTCTTCGTCTAATTCGTACATTTTTCCTGCTAAACCTCTTATGTTCCAAGTTCCTATTTTCCATCCATTCCTTATCTCTACATTATTCGTTGCCTTGTTCGGTGTCTCATTGGACCGTTCAGTTTTCATATCTTTTGTATTTAGTTTTTTTTCCAAGCCGTACGCGTTATTTTTCTTATTTGTTCTTCAAAGTTTTGACTTTCCGGGGACCTTTCTGTTACTTTTCTCTTGTAATTTGTGTTTTGATTCCATGTGTTTGTTTCTTGGTTTTCCTATTGTGATTCGTAGAATGTGCCTGCCTTATTGTAAATCTTTAGTTTGTCGTAAATTAAATATGCTGTTTGTCCTTTTTCTCTAGCTTCTTTTAGTAGTGGTATTAATTTTTTTCTTTCTTCTTGCACCTTTTTTGTGTAGCCTTCGTCTATCCAGATATCTGATCCTTTTAAATTTTTTGCGCTGTTTAAAATCTTTTTTTTGTACTCGTCTTTATTAATTTAACTAATATTGGTCTTGTTTTTCCTTCAGTAGGTTTTCCTAGTCTTTTTGCTTCGTCGATCTCCATCTTTTTATCTAGGCTAATTCCTATCTTGTCAATTACTATACAAACTTTTTCTCTAGTTACTTCTTCACACTCGTTTATATCTTCTTTGATACCTTTTATTATGAGATTTTTCCCTCTTATTTCTCTTTCCAACATTTCTATTCTTTCGTTTTGCTCTTCCACTTTTTTTGTAAGTTTTGTGTTCTCCTCTTTAACTTGATTTAATTCTTGTATTAACTTGTCCAGTTTTTCGTTTGTTTGCTTTGTGTTATTGTTTATAGATGCGAACATTTCTTCAATTCTTTCCATATCCATTTCTATATTAGTTGTGTTTTAGGTTTTTATATAAACAAATTTTTAGTAGTTTGTATTTTTACTAACTCTGCTGTTGTATATTTACAATGAGATGTTAAATTACGTATTTTTATAGGTGTCGGTTATTGTTGTTTTAATTTAATTGATAACGTATTTTAACGAAATATTTTATTAAATTGTAGTGTTTGTGTCACTAACCTTAAGTTATCCGTTATCGAGCGTCCTTGCCTGCGCGTATGTTGTGATTACGCACTGTCTTATTTTGTTGGAACTGTTATATTTATTCACTATAAAATCTTTTATTTACTTAATTATTCACTTTTGATTTATTAATTGTTTGTTTCCACTATTTTCGAAAAACTTCGTATTTAAATTTTCAAATTATGTTGGAATAAAGCCTGTATTCAGGTGTTTTATCGCCAACGCTTTGTTGTTACCTGGTATATTGTTTTTAACCTTTGAATTTAAAATAAATCAAATTATATCTTGAGATGCCACGGCGACCTTAAAAGTTCTAAAAAAAATTACACAAAAATAAATGCTTATTTAATTTTTGTTTTGTTCAAAATGTAGTTTAACTTGGGACAAAAATTAAATATTTATGTTATCAGTAACGCCCTAAAAAATATGGTAACTTCAAACAGATTCGTTGAGGTGCCACAATATTACTGAATGTCGAAGAATTACGGATAATATCACACAAATTTTTAGTTTTATTTTTTATTTATAAATGAAATGCTTGGCCACAAAGACTGGTTTTATAACTATATTTCTTTTGTTTTTAGATTATAGCAAGTAATAAACAAAAAATGGCAACTTTAACACGTGCAAAAGACAGTAACTGTCCGTCATTTGGAGTTAGAGTGCCATTTAATGAAAATGTTTTACCCACATATGGTGATTTATTGCGACAGTATATATTATTTACTCGTAACAATTTGAAATGGTAAGGTCAGTTAAAAGAGCCAACGTTTTCAGAAGTAGTCAAAATTATCGCCCCTTCTTTCAAGACACTTTGCAAGAAAGCGTCAATACCTATAATGTCTACTGAACGTATTATTGAAAGGATCCGTGATTACCACTGTAAATACAGAAATCTCATGAAACCCTTCAAACAACTATCCAATGTTTCCAGTTTTATAAAAAAAATCGAAGAGTTTTGTTCGACATTGAATCTTGCTAATGTAAAACTTACGAAAAATGCATTTGCGAAACAAATAAAAAAAGTTCCTGTAATGGAGAGAGTGTTTCTAACTGACCAAAAAACTATCAGAAAAATGATGATAGGAAATATTGATAACAAAATGACAAAACAGCTACAAAAACGGGAAAAAAAGAAAACGGAAACAAGAAAAATCACTACAAGAAGCCAACAGTTCTAAAGTGCAGAAATTTGAAAAACCCGATAAAGAAAGAACCAACAGGTCCGTAGAGTTAGGCGATAGTTTGTCAGATGATCATACTGTAGATTTAGACTTGCCTTTATTGGAAGATAATAAGACTCCCTCTACTTCATCTGGGATTTCCAACAAATCTCGTGCTTCATTAACAATAACATATGCCCAAATGCGTAAAACTCTGCCAACAGTAGCTCGAGAATGTGATCGATAGGATCTTTCCGACCGTAGTGCTGCTGCTGTTTCTTCTGCGCTATTACAAGATTTAGGTATTGTTACTGAAAATGATACAGCGTCTGTTATCGATCGTAGTAAAATAAGACGTGAGAGAAAAAAATGAAGGAGTAAATTCCAATCTGATGGTGGAGAAAATTTAGTACTAAGATCGATCTATTTTGACGGAAGGAAAGATCCATCCAGAAAAACTATTATAAAAGATGGAGTATATCATCCAGTAACAACTATTGAAGAACATATTGTGATTCTTCAGGAACCAAATTCCGAATATTTAGGATATGTTACTCCTACATCAGGACATGCTATTAGTATTTCAAAAGCTATTACGGATTACTGTTTACTGAAACAATATGACACTCAAGAACTAATTGCAATAGGATGTGATGGTACAAAAGTTAATACCGGATACGGAAATGGTGTGATAAGAAAGTTAGAGCTCCATTACAACAAATCTCTCCATTGGGTCGTGTGTTTGTTGCACACGAATGAACTTCCGCTGAGACATCTCTTCACTAGTATAGACGGCGCAACACATGGTCTTAATTCATTTGGTGGGCCAATTGGTATAGCTTTAAAAAAATGAGCTCTACCCGTTATAAAATTTAAATCGATTGAAGGACATGAAAGATCTCTCCTGCCGGAAATTGATTTAAAGGAACTAAGTAACCATCAGAAATATTTGTATAAAATGGTTCTTACTGTTACATCAGATGAATGCAGTAAAGATCTGGCAAATATTCAACCTGTTCCAATATCACACTCTCGCTGGCTCACAACTGCCAGTCGAATACTTCGTTTATATGTCTTCTCAAATAAACCCTCACAAAATCTCCTCATTTTAGCTACGTACGTAGTAAATGTGTATGCCCCGGTCTGATTTAGGATTAAAGTTAAATCAGCTTGCTGGGAAGGTCCAAGACACTTGTGGAAACTCATCTCATTAAATAAGTATCTTCCAAAACATTTGAAGGATGTAGTTAATCCAGTTATCCAAAGAAACGCATATTTTGCACACCCGGAGAACATATTATTGGCCATGATCAAAGATAAAAGACCAATCATTCGGAAAGTTGTCCTTTGTCGAATAATAGGTGCAAAAGAGTAAGAGACGCCAGTTTAAAGTTCCTTTCTTAAATTTTGAAGTCCAACAATACTACAACATGATAAATTATAAGTCGTTTAAAAGTATTGAACCCCCTTTAACAAGATCCCTTACAACAGCCGAAATTAAAAATTACTTAACTGAAAAAATGATATTGATAACGTTTCCCAAACTGGTGTGTCATTCTCAAGCCGTCGAACGATGCGTCCGTTTGGTGACAGAAGCTGCGGCAGCTGTAGCAGACTTAGAAAGAGATGGCTACATTCGATCGAGACTAAAGTCTAGATCTATCATGCCGAAATTCAATAAGAAATCGGAATACAAACTTATGTAGTTTAAGCTTACTATTTCAAAAATTTTGAGTGATAATATTACGTTTTTTTAAATTTACCTTATATTTGTTATTTGTGTACGCCACTGTCGTGGAATAAAAATATTTTTAGTTTAAAATAGTTCTAAATAAAATATATAAAATAACACTAATTTGTAAAACTAAAAAAGACTACCTTACCTTATGTAGAAAAATTAAACTTTATTTTAATTTAATGTGTTTTTCCTTATTTTTTTTTCCAAATTTGAATCCCTTTGTGGCACCTCAAGATGATACGATACTGGTTTAATTTTTTTTTGTTCCTTTTCATACCTTTGAGTACTTATTTTTGGCTCAAGTTAAACTACATTTGATATCAACAATTATTTAAAAAAACATTAATTCATTAAATCTATTATCCTTATTAGGAAACATTCAAGGTCGTTGTGGCATCGTTAAAAATCGACAAAGTTGAAAAAAAATTAATGGCAATCTACTGGTATATAGTAACTACTTCTTGTTGCACTCCCAAGCTTATTGATATAAAAAAAATTTTTTTTCGCTCACTACTGAGTAATACATAAAAAATTTGTCACTAATCCGTCAGTAAACATCATCGTTTGATACAATCTAATTCTAATAGTTATGCAGAAAGGTTTAGAATGATAGTTCCCTAGACCCATCTTAAACCGTTAATGAGTTATAATTAATATAAATTTTAATTAAAGTCACCTATTGTAGAGGCTTGCGCTAAAAACTGTATAACTAAATTGGCTAAGAGAAAATCCTGGAAATAATTTGTAAGTTTGTAAAATGACCACCAGGGGGCGTAACCGCATCTTGATATAAATTAGTGAAGTCCTTTGGAATATGCTTTCTAAAGATAAAATAAAATTAAGTATTTCTCGTTAAATACTTTTTGCTCTATCTCCGAAAATAAGGTGGTGACAAGTGTTCAAAGATTTTCGCAAAGAAATGTCTATAACTTCGAAACAGCTCAACGGATTTCAATAAACTTAATATTGGTAACAAGAACATTTTATAAGGAACTAACTCTAAATAAATTGTGGTAACTCCGATTTAGGATCTCGACACTAGAGGGCGTTTTAATTAAAATTTGTATTAATATTAAACAAATCCTTAACTAATTAACGGGTAAAGATAAGTATAGAAGACCATTATATCAATTGATGCAGAATTTTATTGTGTTTTTAACCATCTTAATATGTATAGGCCGTTCTATTAAAAAATATTAGTTTTACGCATGTAAAAGTTCTTAACTTTGGCATTATATTTTAAACACTCGGTATGTGTGTTGGACCTTTACAAAAGATTGTTTAAAAGATGATATATTTAATGAATAGTGATAAAAATATTGCATCCTAAACTTCATAATTTGACAATATATAAATTTTTAAAGTTGATGTTACAAATGTGAAAATTCTCAAAAAACATCTAAATATCTCAAACACCGTTGACTTTTGGGATAATGAGCTATAAACAAAATTAGTTTAAAATTATACGTACGATTGAAAAAATTAGTAAACAGTATAGCATTCTATATAAAATAAAAAGATATGTTCTTAAATATAGTTTAATTATAAATCCAATAACTATTTACTCAATATTAAAAAAAACTAAATCAAATTATGATTGGTATAAAGTATAAAAACTTTTAACAAACGGGTTACGTGAAAAATCCTGTATATTTTTCTATTATTTTTAATTTTTTTATGTTTTGTTGCGTTCAAAGCCTTGCCAATTTAGTATAACTCAAGGGTACATAACCGATTTGTTATATTTTCTAAATTCAGTTTTAATCTACGTATTTATATTTTTCTTTGGTTTTATATTCTTTTTTTTATTTTATTTGTTTGTTTCTACCTGAATTGTTAAGTGACTAATTTCAAATTTTAGCACTTTGATGCCATCTACACTGTTTTATTAAAACTATTTATTTACTTACGTTGTCATGATTTTCTGTTTTGTTTATATAGTTGAGTTGTCACATATATATAAAGAATTAAAAAAGGGAAAATATAGCATATTTTATTTTGTAATTTGTAATTGTGAACGCTGTAAAAATTAAATTTAAAAAAAATGTCTTTGTCATCAAGTACAATCAAGCTTTTTACGAAGGGAAACTATGATACATAGGCTATGCAAATTGAAGCTGTAATGGTAAAAAATAGCACATGGGAATATGTAAATGGCAAGAAACCAAAACCGTGTTAGTTGAAAATCATAATGCGTTAGTTCAGAGTGTCAGAAAATGGGAAGAAGAAGATGCTAAAGCTAAATCAGACTTAATAATTGCTATTGATCCGAGTTTATTACGAATGGTGAAAAGTTTAAATACTTTAAAACAAATTTGGGACAAGTTAAAGTCCGAGTATTCCTGTACGGGACCGGTAAAACGAGCAAGTTTACTCAAACGAGTAACATACATACACATACTACAGATGGAAAAGCAAACAGGTCGGTAAAACTTAATGATACATTATTAGTAAAAGAATTAAAAACTAATCTGTTATCTGTTGCGAGGATTGCAGACCACGAAAATACTGTCAGGTTTTCTAAAACTGGAGCAACTATTTTCGAAAAAGACGGCGAAATAAAATTGGTTGCGCAAAGAGTTGGAAATTTATATTATGTTTGTGGCAGTGAAGAGCAAGCAAATGCGGCAGTAAATAATTCAGCAAGTTTAAAGTTATAGCATCATCGTCTAGGTCATTTGAATAAAGAAGATTTGTTAGAAATTTCAAGAAAAGGATTAACTGTTGGAATTAAGATTAATGAAATAAAGAAATTGGAACCGTGTGATATTTGTTTACAAGGAAAAATGACTGCATTACCGTTTCCTAAAAAGTCTGAAAAATGCAGAAAGAAATTAGAATTGATACACACTGATGTTTGGGGACCGTCAAGAGTAGAATCATGGTCGGTATTTTGTAACATTCATTAATTATAGCACACGACGGTGTGAAGTTTGATTTTTACATGACAAGAGTGGTGTTTTTCATGCTTTCAAAGAATGTAAAGGACGTGTTGAACCCAGACAAATTGTAAAATTAAATGTTTGATGTCTGATAATGGAACAGAATATTGTAATAAAGAGTTTGACGAATTTCTGAAAAAAAATTGTATATCTCGACGTCTAATTGTTCCCTATACACCACAGCAAAACGGAGCAACAGAGCGGAAAAACAGGACATTAATTGAAATGGCCCGATGTCTTTTAATCCAATCCGGATTAAGTCATAGGCTAAGGCGGTGGCTGCTTCAAATTATTTAAGAAATAGGTGTCCAACATCTAGCTTAGATAATCATTCTCCATTTGAAATTTGGAACAAGGAAGTACCTGATTTGAGTAATTTAAAAGTTTTCGGAGCAAGAATTTTTGTCTTAGAAAAACAATAAGGAAAATCAAAGTTTGATCCGTGTTCAAAACAAGGTATTCTAGTTGGTTATTCAGAAGAATCAAAAGCTTATCGAATATGGATTCCAATTGAAGAAAAGGTTATTGTTGCAAGAGATGTACAAATCCTTGAAAATCAATTTTTAAATGAAGTGAAAGAAGATAAAGCTTCTGATAAAAATGAAGAAAATATTGAATGCGTTCATATACCAATTAAAACTCAAAATGAAAATGAAGAAATTGAAACTGATCTAATAAACGAAGATTGCGTACCAAGACAAATTTTACATCGAAAACCAGAAAGACCACGGATAGAAGAATCAGGCAGAAGAGGAACACCACGAAAAATCTACAACACTGGACAGACATTAAATCTGAATGAAGACCAAGAGGAATATGATGATGAAGACGAAATTCAAGAAAAGTTAAGTGACGATGAAATATATGTTGATGCATCAGAAAATGAAAATGAAACAATTGAAGAAGTAAATTTTGCCAATATAACATTAAAAGAAGCAAAGACTTGAGAAGAAACAACTAAATAGATGGAAACTATTACTAAAGAGATTCGTAGTTTGATTAAAAATAACACGTGGGAAATAGTTGAACGGCCAAATAATAAAAATGTTGTCACTTGTAAAGTTGTTCTAAAGAACAAATTCAAACCTGACGGAACACTTGAACGGAGGAAAACTCGAATTGTTGCTCGTGGCTTTACATAACGACAAGGAATAGATTTCACTGATACTTTTGCACCTGTAGCTAGGTTGGACTCCATCAGACTTTTGATGGCATTGGCTGTGCGAGAAAATTTGCCAGTTTTCCAAATGGATGTTGTATCAGCTTATTTGAATGGATACTTGGAAGAAGAGATATTTATGGAACTGCCAGAGTATATTAAAGAAGCGTTAAAAGAAATTATTAAAAAAAATGGCAAAAATAGTAATTTAAGAAAAATTACTTATAAGATGTTTCAAACATTATCCCAAAATAATAAGGTTTGCAAACTTAAAAAAGGGTTGTACGGTTTACGACAAGCTAGTCATCAATGGAATAAAATATTGAATGAAGAATTGGAAAGTCTTGGATTAACTCCAGCAGTTAGTGATACCTGTTTTTATTACATCAGTGAGGATCAATATAAAATTTTGGTAGTATATGTCGACGATATCTTATATATATCAACAAATAAGCAAGAAGTTGAGAGAATTAGAGCTGGACTTGCAAAGAGATTTGAGATATAAGACCTTGGTTTAGCACGACATTGTTTAGGAATCGAAATCAATCAAATTATTGGAGAAATTGAATTAAGTGAAAATGTGTAAAAGATCTTTTAAAAAGGTTCCATATGGAAAAATGCAATCCAGTAAAAACTCCAAGTGACTCTCAAGCAAAATTACCGACGGGAAATTCATATCAACGAAAAGATGAAGAAAAACCATTCAGACAATTAATTGGATCACTAATGTATTTAGCAAATGCTACTCGTCCAGACATCACATTTACTGTTAATAGATTATCACAGTTTAATGAAAAATATGAAGAAATTTATTGGTCAGCAGCGAACGTGTGTTACGTTATCTACAAGGTACGCAAAATTATGGGCTAGTATTTAAAAAAGATAAATTTAGAATCTAAGGATATTTTGATGCTGATCATGCTAATGATGAGAACGACCAAATTTCATGTATAGGATATGTATTTATATTAAGTAGAGCTGCAATATCATGGCGTTCAAAGAAACAACAATCAGTCGCAATCTCCTCAACAAAGTCAGAATATGTAGCTCTATCAGAAACATCTCGCGAAGCATTATATTTACGAAATTTAATGCTAGAATTGAAATTAAATGATTTATCAATGATAGATCTTAGAACTGATAATCGTGGAGTAAAGTACATTGCAGAAAATGCTACATGTCACTCACGTACTAAGCATATTGCTACAAGATATCATTTTGTTCGTCAGTTGGTGAAAAATAATGAGATAAAATTGAAGCATGTTCCAACAACAATAATGTCAGCTGATATTCTTACAAAGCCACTTCCAGGACCTGTACATTATCGTCATGTTGATGCCATGGGATTAAAAATCTGTTAAAGCGCAAAATTTGAGAGGGGCGTGTTAAGTGACTAATTTCAAATTTTAGCACTTTGATGCCATCTACACTGTTTTATTAAAACTATTTATTTACTTACGTTGTCATGATTTTCTGTTTTGTTTATATAATTGAGTTCTCATATATATAAATAATTAAAAAAGGGAAAAGATGACATATTTTATTTTGTAATTGTGATTAAAAATAAACTAACAAATATTAAATTGAATTTAATATTTATCATGAATTCATGTAATTATTTCCATTATTATTTGTGTTTAATTTAAATTTAATAAATGTTACAAAGTTTATTTTGTAAAAAGTTTTTATTCCGTATGCCTTTGCGCTTTTAAAATAATTTTAATTGTACAGATTTTTGTGTAATACACTCACATAAAGATAAGTTCTGTTCAGAGTGTGTTCCACTTGAGCGGGCTTTTTCGTTGGCAAGGTCCGGAAGTTTATTTTAAGCTATACACCTGTCTGGCGCCCGTTTGTTTTTGACTTTTGCTTTATTGTGATTTTACGTTTTGAGTTTCAATCATGGATTTTTTTTAAAGTGATCTACGACCGTTTTCACTGAGCACCGGCAATTTCTTAATTTATGTTACCTTATCGAGGCGATTATGGTATTGCCAAATAGTGAGTGGACAACATTTTGAGCATATATTGAAAAAAAGTTATTAAATAAAATAAGATTTTAAAATTTTTCAAATAGAAAATGTTTTTAAAGTTATCTTGTAAACGGGAAGCACGAAAAAAATTAAATTTGTAACTTGATTCGCCTTTCAAAAAACGAAGCTGCATAATTTTTCCTTCTATGAAAAAGACCGCAACTGGTAATGGTAATTGACGTGTAGCAACATTTTTTCGAATGAAGAATTTACTGAATTTACTCGAAGTTACAAGCTCGCACTGTATATTTATAATTTGATTTTTCATCTTAAAACATTTACATTTAGTACAATAGTCGCATCTCGTTCCTATTGGATATTCTGACCAATGCGATAAACTATGCATTTTCATCCAAAACGGAAGCGGATAAACCTTCAAAGAAGTAAAAGCAAATTTACCTAACCAAACATATACGCTAACTTTTTCGATTTTATTATATTTTGTTTTAATATTTCATCAAAAGATACGGTTTAAATTGTTTTTAATTAACCGGGTTTTGCAACAATATTAAATAAAACGTATTGTTACATGTTTGGTAATCTTTTGCAGTAACTCGTTTCTAAATTCGACTTAGCACCTTCAGCGTTCAACTGGAAACATATCATTTCGTTACTGTAAACATTTATTCGTTACATTTAGAATGTTTAATTATTCATCATATGTTATGAATATAAATCATATTATTTAATTAAATGTAATTTAAAATATCAATACATGTTAAGATGAAAATTTCAATTGTCAGCTACAAATACATGCAAGTGCATTTTCGAATTTCAACTAACGGTAGTTATAATTTGGTTAAATAAAATAGAACTTGATATCTTAGGTCTTTACGTCTAATTGCGTTAGTATATTGTAAAACGTTTATTACATCAAATGTATTACCTTTGCAAATTGCAGAGTACGTGAACAAGCGACTGTAAAGTACAAATTACATGCCATAGCATGTGATGTTTGCTGAAACAATTCAAAATTGTTTTTCGTTTAAAATTGTATTGCATAATAAAACATTGAGACCGTTCCGTCTTGCTTACGTACCTACCTGACATTCAATAAAAAAAGTATACGTGCGATGAAAAACGATCGATTTAAATTCATTTTATACTCACGTGTACCTTCTCAAAAGGGGTGAACTTTCCTATGCGTAGAGTATAAACTCCATCAACTCTGCGCTTATTAGACGTAGTAAAGTTTATCCCCACTACCGAAAGCATCGCGACGCTCGAAATTCAAGTGTTCAGTATCAGTTCAGACATTTCGTAGGCGATACTGACGTACGACGCATTCTTTATCGTACGACTTTAATCACAACACGTGTAACCGGTAGAAAGTAAACAATCAATTCACATTAAAAAAAACAGCTAAACAACAAGGAAGATTTCGAATTTTGTTTAAGACAGGTAAACTCGATCATTTTTGGCATGAAGTGTTAGTTCTTGCATTATTTTTAGATGTTTTGCAATCACGCACGCATTGTTAACATACATAATAGCATTGTATACTATAAATATTTATTTTGTGTTAAGCAAAAACATTGTTAATATTAAGCTAAAAAATACAACTACCTAATTAGTAAAAAAAAACTTTGTTATTAAATAATTTAATATTAATTAAATAAGCGTAATAAGACTACGATCTAAAAATAATTTAATGGTCCTCAACTACATACTTATTCAAAATCTTTTTTTTAAAGAAAATAAGTTATAACTGAGACGCGTGTTCAAGACGTTATTAAAGTATCAAAGATAAAATTGTTTGAACGTTAAAGTAAATATAAAAATTTTTGTTTAATTAATTAAAATTAATTATATCCACAATTAAAAATTAAAGGTACTTCCACCTTTAACTTTAATTTATTTTAATTTTGTGTTGTTACAATTATGCATTGTTGTATCAACATATTTTCGTAAATACTAATTACGCGTCGTACACGAAAATATTTAAAACATTTCAGTACGTTTGTAAACTATTTAATTAAAAAAATTGTTTACATTTGTACGTTACAACTTGTATTTACCTTTATTGAAAAATTTAATTAGAAATCTCCCAGTTTGTTACATTTACTTATAATTTATCATTGGTTGATTTTTATAATTAATATTATATTTTGGAGCTTTTGCGTTTTATGAATTATATTTTTTGACATAGTAAATTTAAACGAAAATTGACTTTATTTTTAATTTTGACGTTATTTCAGTACTTTTTTTTTGTATTTTTTGTGGAGCTATAAGTTCAAACAAATACGTAAAGTAAAAAAAAATATTTTGGTTTTGAAAAAAAATGATGCAATCTACAAACAAACTTTTATAAGCTAATTACTAGTATTAATATTTTACGCTAAACACGTCAATTCATTTAAAAATTTTATTAATAAGCGGTACATTATTTGATTAATTTTTGCATGTCTTAATAATCTAATAGCAAATCTAAAATTTAGGCTTTTACAAAACGTTAAAACAAATTGTTCCTAATTGCAAAATAATTTTCCACCTTTCAAATTATAGTGTAATTTTGTTGTAATCAATCGCCTTAATACTAACTATTGCTGAATTATGTGTACCTATTAATTTCTTGCAACAATCTAATCTGTAATCTTAAGTTTATACACAAACACTAATATAATGCCTGTATAATTAAATCAACTTTAAAGATTTCGATTGAATGGCGCTACACAATCGTATCAAATTTGAATACAAATCGTTTAAAGCAACGAAACCGCTTTGTAAATGTCAACATTCCGAAAATACGTATATTGAAAACCACATTTTAAATTGTTGTCTTTAGATTATTAAAATATTAAACAACAGTTGCCTATAACAGAATTTGCATTTTATAAGAACAAACTCCTTGGAGGCATTATCGCGGTTTATAAATCTTGCATAAACTTTACGAAAATACTCAGCAATAGCATTAATATACTGTAACGAATTTTATTATTAAAAGTAATTTATTGAAACTACTAAAAGTATTTTTACTTATACTAAAAATATGTACACTTTTAAATTAACCGAACTAATTAAATCTAATAATATTTAATAAAAACACTTACACTAACTTATATCACTTATACAAAGATAAGATAAAGTCCGCGGATACCTTCACACACTTGTTTACACTAAAGTCACGTACAAGATTATTCTGAGTATATTTATCTACACACACGCGCTAACGACTTATTTATTTAGACTTAAATAATCTTCTTAAAACTGCTGATGTCTTCGCATTACGGCAATTTTGTTTGTTCCGTATATATACACATTTTGGAAATCCTTCTCGAGTGTTCTATATCTTTCGGTATACGTTCCAGAAGATGGATAACAACTTCGAGAAGGCTCTTGAATTTGAGAACGTTTCAATAATATAATAACAAAGGTATATGATGTAGTTTGTATATGATGAATAATGAAAGACATTATTTATCATATAACATTAAATTAAACGACAGTTTAGTCGTCGTTGCTATCCTCGTTGACTACAGGACCAGTAGCGTCTTAAACAAAAATTGCAGCGGGCTTAACCATTCGCGATAGGTACCTTGCATGAGATAAATAGTCGACAAAGAGTCATCCCAACTGTAAGGTATGTATCCTCACGACTTTACAGATAAACCTACATCATTGTAAGCTTTAGCTGCCTTACAAAACTATGTAAAAATAAACAATGCTGATATTGCACTGATAAGTATAAGTACCTTGAGTTGGTCTGTCAGGAAACTAAATATGGGTGTTGACTGGAAACTGATCGGATGAGGTAATTGTCCAAGACCTTGCATCTTGTGAAAACTTAACAAGAGAGACCTAATGATAGTAAACACAAAAACGAGCATAGAAAGGAAGATATAAAACCAGCTTCTGCATTTCTCACATATAAAAACAACCAGAACAAATTTCCCACAGAGAGGAGTAGGAATAGACTTGAGCAGAAACTGGACGAGTGCTCATCAGTACATCAAACCTTGCTAGAAATAAAACTTATAAACGATACCATCAAGGGTTCAATCATAGACGCTTACAAAAGTAGTTGCTCACTAAAAATATAAAAAATCATACGTAAAACTCTTTGACAAAATTCGAAACATTCCTTTCTAAGAGAATAAACTCACACGTTTTTTGATTGGGTTAAAAGGACTTGAAGAATACGAAACTTCTTCTAAAATATGGTTACGCTATTAAGAATGCAAACGAAAAATCCTAGAAAAAACACTGTGGAAAGATCGAAGAAACACTTGAATGTGCTAGACTTCAGAAGAACATAACCAAGGTAAACTGAGGTTATTGCAAAAACCACAAGGAAGTTGTACCTTATCGGGAGGTAATGCTAGAGACACACTTTTTCGAATGTGATGACAATATTACGACCTAATACTTTGGGAATCATGATATTTTTTACACACAAAAACAGAAGAAGAGTCCGACTAAACCCAAATTTAATAACATAATCTAAAACATTTAATTACTTACTGAAAAACGTCAGATTTTGGAACTAGAACAAAAAATTATTCACGTTTGTTACGATTGTCACAGTTGTTAGCACAATCTAAAATGTCTTACTTTTGATACAAAATAATTTAAAATTATAACGTATTATTTGAGTTATGGAAACTAGAACCAATATGATATTCATTATTAATTCACTTTTCAAAACACTGTTTATCCACCACGGGCGTTATTACGAGGATTACGACCGTAGAGCCACGTGATACAGCTCAAAGGCGCTTGATCCAAATAATGTATGTTGCTTAATGGACCTAATCATTTAGTAACGCCAATGGTAAATACAAAATTATATTTTTCACATTATATAATATAAAAACTAAAAATAAATAATTATTTTAATTTTAATAAATATACTCGTTTATAAATAATTTGACGTTTAATCTTCTATTTTTCACTTCTTTGTAAAATACTTATAATGCCTAGGATACGAGATACGTAAGCATATACAACAACAAGCATAACGCCTTCTAATAATACCTTTTTTTAAATGATGTTTATTTTCATATTTTTGTTTGATTTTGATGGTAACACATTTTATATTTGTTTTTTGTGCATTTTTTTTTTGAACTTATACTTTAGCAATTCTAACGAATGTATTGTGATTGTAAAATCAAAAATAATCGCTATTATTTGTCAGATTAATTTTACAATCATAATAAATGTGAATAAAATTTCTTATTAAAAATCTCTACTTAGAGATAGATTACTTTATCTATATCATAATAAATTATTATACCCAAATATGTCAAAAAAATGTATAAAAAAATTGAACATTTGTTTTCAGAATCTAACAAAAATATAACAATTTTTGAGGGCATAATAAAAACCATAACGCGCTTTTATTATTCCCCGGTGGTGAAGGATATTTTTACGCATCTCGTACCTTAGGCATTGTGAGTAAATTATAAGAAAGTAAAGGATAATAGTATATTATATACCAAGGATTAGAAATGTATTATTATAGCCTAAGTGACAGATAATAGCGCGAAACGTCAAAAGATATTTTGCGCAAATTTTCAACCGTGGTCTATATAACTGTCACTAAATTAAATTTAAAATTTAAGATATTGATTTTAAATAAAAAATCGAGTGCTTTCTTTTGTGATTCAGACAGTTGTGACTAGTTTAATAGAATTAATGTTGTCGTAATTGTGATTTACAACACAAACAGACAACATGAGTTTTTTTTTGCTAAAATTACTAAAATTGTTTGTAAACGTTATTGGCGCGGCCCTCAAATTGATATCGAAAACTATTTTGTCTAGCAATACGGGAAAAAAATGTTATAAACTAAATCACATATAGGGAATTTACTGAAAATATTTTTACTTTTGAAAACTTTTTGCAAGTAGCGCAATTTGGGGGTGTTTTCTTTTATTTAATTTACGAGGTGATTCGTTTAGCGTTCCTGCACTGGAGTCTCCTTGGTCTTCTTGTGCACCTTTGATTTATTACTCCCTCTTCAGTTTTGTTTAGTGAATGAAGTCCAGAAGTTTATTCCAAAATGCTTTTTTCAATTCATCATCGGTTACCTTTGGTTTTTTAAGAATCGTTGTGCATTGCATTTGATACGCTTCGCATTTGCACAGCAGGTGCTGCGGAGTCTCGTCGTCCTCCAAGCATCCGCGACATAGAGGGCTACTTTGCACTTCCATTTTATGCATATGTTTGACAAGGCCACAGTGCCGTGTAATTTGTCCCGTGAATTTCCTTAATTTTTGTCGACTCATGCTTGATAGTGCAATTTAAGTGTTTAATTGGGGCTCTGTAAAAAAGAATTTTGCGTGCCTCATCCTTGAAGAATTTTTTCATGGTTTTTATGCTCTGCTGCAAGTTTTCTGCGAATTATTTTTTTTCCTTTTCCGGCAATTTCGAAAACGGGTTCAGGTCCGATATATGTCTCTGTTGTGCTCTTTTTTGCTAGTCCCTCCACCATTAGGTTACTCTTTACATTCTGGTCTTTTGGTATCTAGATGAGCTGCACTGGTTGGCGAGTTTCCACACTTTTTATGCATACTATAATCAGTTTGGATTTTATTACTGGTGATCTTAGCGCCACTAGCGCTGCTTGGCTGTCAAACATGATCGATATCGGCCCATTTCTGTATGATTTTGAGTCGATAATGTTCCTGACACACCAGTCAACAGCAGTAACTTCAGCTTGAAAATCGGATGCATATTTACCCAAAGTCAGCTTGCCTCCATATACTCCTGCTCCGGTACCGTTGCGATTTTTGGCCCCATCTGTGTACCAGATAGTTTCTTTAACCGCGCCCGGGTAAATGTTTTTTGTCCATTCGTCCCGTGACGGCATTATCACTTTAAATTTCTTTAAAATGTGTTAATTTTTTGTAAAGTCTGATCTCATAGTTAAGATCGTTTCTTCACGCAGCACGTTGTATATGCCCAGTTTGCTTTTCCCGTTGTTCATTAATGTGCAGCTTGTATGCTGCTTGTCTTGCTTCCATCATTAGAACGAGGTGTAATGGTGGAAGTGAAAGTAGTGTTTCCATGGCTGCTGTGGGCGTGGTTCTCATCGCTCCTGTTATTAGTAGACATGCCATTCTCTGTACTTTGCTTAGCTTTGCAGCTGTGATTTTCAGGTTGGTTCTCTCACCCCATACAAGCGCGCCGTATGTGATGATGGGTCTTGTTACCACAGTATATAACCATTTGGTCATTGTGGGTTTCAATCCCCATGTATGCCCGACCATCCGTTTGGTGGTATTAAGAACCCTCATGGCCTTCGTTGTGACTTTTTCTAGATGAGCATTGAAAGTCAGCCTGGTTTCAAGAGTAAGTCCCAGATATTTGACTTCTTCTGTCATCGAGAGCGTAACTCCGTACATCGTAGGTAGTTTTATGTCATCCGTTTTCCGTCGTTTGGTAAACGGAACAATTGCCGTGTTAGCGCTGCTTGGCTGTCAAACATGATCGATATCGGCCCATTTCTGTATGATTTTGAGTCGATAATGTTCCTGACACACCAGTCAACAGCAGTAACTTCAGCTTGAAAATCGGATGCATATTTACCCAAAGTCAGCTTGCCTCCATATACTCCTGCTCCGGTACCGTTGCGATTTTTGGCTCCATCTGTGTACGAGATTCTTTAACCGCGCCCGGGTAAATGTTTTTTGTCTACTCGTCTCGTGACGGTATTATCACTTTATTTTTTTAAAAATGTGATAATTTTTTGTGAAGTCGGATCTCATAATTAAGATTGTTTCTTCACGCAGCACGTTGTATATACCCGGATTGTTCTTCACGGTAATTGACACGTGTTCATTAATCTGCAGCCTGTATGCTGTTTGTTTTGCCATTCTCTTTACGTCGCTTAGCTTTGCATCTGTTGCTTCTCTCACCCCATACAAGCGCGCCGTATGTGATGATGAGTCTTGTTACCACAGTATTCAATTACTTGGACATTGTGGGTTTTAATCCCCATATGTACCCGACCATCCGTTTGGTTGTATTAAGAACCCTGATGGCCTTCATTGTAACAATTGCGTCTTAGTTGGGTCCACTAATAGTTTCCCTTTTTTGCACTATTTTTCAACAGTGTTTAGTGCACTTTGCAGTATGTTAAAATGCGGCACAAACAAATCATATGGCAGTTATTTCAGTAATTCGAAGACGGCAGTGCTAAGATTATTCAAATCTAAATAAATAAATAAGTGATTAACGCGTGTCGCGAGAAATCTGCGGTATATAACCTTGTACGTGACTTTAATGTATACAAACGTTAGTGTTTAAATAAATAGAAGTTATCCGTGGACTTTATCTTTCGGTCAGTGTACTGTATAAATTAGCGTGTTTGTATTAAATATCCTCTAGATTTAATTATTTCATTAGTTATAAATGTGTACATATTTTTAGTATAAATAAATTAGTTAGTAATAATAAACGTTACACATACTTGTTGATTGATTTCTTATTTATCATGCATTTAAACCGATTTTATATTAGTAGATTTAACACTACTAGTTCTAGCACTTGATCGGTACAATATTTACTTCTCAAGTATTTTTTCTAACTAATTTGTGTATGAATTACCAGGTATTAAAGTAAAATGAAAATAATATTTGACAATATACAAACCAACTGAAGTAAATAAAAGAATATAATGACTTTTATCTATCTATTTACGCGTAAAAAAGAATCTGCAGTAGAGACAATCAAAAGGGTACGGTGCTGTCGCAGAAGTATACAAAATATTATTTATCATGCATCATATTTACCAGATCTGTAGTCGATCGATTACCACTTCTTCAAACGTTCAGATAAGTTTTATGAGAAAACAGAAAACCTCTTTAGAAAATTTATAGACGTTACACAGATCAAAATACATCAAGTATTTTATTACAAGAAAATCTTTTAAAGCACCTGGTTCTCAATTTGATTAAAGGTATTCATAATCTCATAATTTTTTTAAAATAGAAACAAAAACTCATTTTAGATGTATAAGAATCGCAATTGACTAAATTGAAAATAAGTCAAGCGTAGGTAATATGACTATAATTTACTATAGGTAATATAAATTCTAAAAATAACTACGTAAACGCAATATTAAAAATGTAAGTTGCTTCCTCAAATTTCAAACAACGCAATAAAACTAACAAGTTGTTATATACGATATGTTTAAAGATAAGAGTACCAATATGTTCTAAACGTTTCCGTCTGAGCAAATTTCAAATAAAAACAACGTTGTAATAATTGTTTCTTTAACGTGCCCTTGAAATTTATTGACTTAACGTTTTTAAATAAAAAAGTACCCAAAAAAACAAGACAAAATTGTATTATTTGCTAATATTGTGTAATTTTAACTAAATCAGTAATTTTTAAATACTGATACTAATCAATTTTTGTTTAATAAATAAATCTCATTGTTGTTATTCTATTAAAACCAACTAAATACGAAAAACTAATTTACTTATTAAATATAGATAATAAATACTAACATTAGAATGTCTTCCGGGTTTGGACCGTGTCATTGTTGTTGTAACTGAAGTTGCCAACGTTTCGCTCACTTTCGTAAGCGGCTTCATCAGGGCGTGAGATAAATCGCAATACTGAAACAAGCAACCGAAATCTAACTAAGAACTTCTCAAAAGTTAAGTTATCCACTTGTGAAACAAGCCATAATCTAAACTCTGAAAAGGAAAGAAAGAAAACGATAATTTAAAGAAGTAAACGAAAATCTAACAAAGAACCCTTACGAAAGTGGGCTAAATGTTGGCAACTTTGCTTACAACAACAATGACAAGCCGGAAGACATTCTTATCTTAGTATGTTTTTAATGTTTTTTATTTTACCTCTCACTGCTGAAATCTTGACGAATAATATTGAAAATAATTTTTTTTTGGTTTAGATACGTTGATGACTGCATTGTTCTTTTTAATGGTTCTTTAGATGATCTAAATAATTTTAATAATTTTATTAATTCTATTTATTGCAATATCCATGTTACTTATCAAATAAATGTAACAATTCTCTTTATTTAGATATTCTTTTTTTGGGAGATAATGAAAACTTTAATTTTGAAATCTAACATAAACTAATTTATACTGGTTATTTAATTTTCTTTTATTCTAAGGTTTGATATTTCTTCTACTAATACTAACTTAAAATATTTTATTGTTAATAATAAAAATGTCATTGCTTTTTTAAATAAATCTGATAGGTATAAAATTTCTTTTGCTCTTCTTGTAATTGCTCATATTTAAGGAGAAACAAAATATATTTGTTTTATTACAATGTATTTAATTTTTAGTATATCAAACACTTGTTCTTCTTTTGCTAATCGTATTATATCCAGTTGTCATTTTTTTTCTTCTGACTTTAATGTCACATTTCTTCATTTAAGTAACAAAAGTTCTCATCTTAAAATTTTTTTAATGCATCGTCTTTATAATTGTAATTTAGATAAAAGCTCTTCGTAATAACTATATTGATTTAGTTTAACATTTTAACTTGTATTTTTTTTACATTTGTATATAAAAGCACTTTAAATATACGTTTTAAAATAAGTTAAGCTAAAACAATAAAAAGTAACAATTACGTTTTATAACGCATAATATGTAATATAAATATTGAAGGTATGTCTTTTTTAGCAAAATGTCAAACAAAGGAGACATTTTTTAAGTCATTTAATTTTAAATACAATTAAATTTTTTAACAAATAAATTTTCATATTTTGTTTTTAATTATAATGATACAAAGCACATTAGAAATAATTATTTTGTACAAATTTAAAAAACCTTATGTGTAAAAATTGGAGAAGTTGTAAAACCACGTCGTTCCATCGATTAGAACTTCAATAAAAATGGTTTAGAAGGTTTTGTGAAAGCGGCTTTAATTTGAAAGATAAACCACATTTCGTTGGACCTTCAAATGTAGATAACGATTATTTGGGAGTAATAGTGCAAAACAATTCGGAGATTTCAGAGGTGGATAAAAGCTGGACGTCGACAAATCTACCATATTTAGACGTTTAAAAGCTCTCGAAAACGACAAAAAGCTTTATATTTAGTTGTCGCATGCACTTAATACATAAAAAGAATGAATTATGTCAAGTGGTTATAACTTTTTTTTACATTGGGTGGTGTTCGGTATTTGAAAAAAGTCTTTACAAATTCAAATAATATAAAATTTATTTATATAACATAATGATTTAAAGAAGTTTTAATTGTACTCAAAAATTCTTTGGATGTCTATTATCATTTTTTTAAATAATCAAATACATAGATTTTTATTTTTAAAAAAATATTGAAAAGTTTTACTGTAACATTAAATTACGTAGTAACATTAGCTTGACTTAAAATACTTATGTACTATACTATATTTATCTTAAACACAAGAATACTTTTGCGTATAAATAAACTGAGTAACTTAATTCCGCTACCTTTTAAACACACGTTCAGTTTATATAAAATTTTGAGATTCTATGCAATCTAATTATTGTTGAACGTTTTTTTATTTAAAAAAAAAGTTATAAATATTGTTACGTGCTATCATAATAGATACTTCTTGGTGGTTTATTACAAAAACAAAGATTTTATTTTATTTGATATCGACGGAAATTGGTTTTTCTGTTTTATATTTCTTATTTTATGTGCAACAACGTTTATGCAATTTTAAATAAAATGTTTCTTGATACTTGTTGCAATATATTTCGTACTGTTTATTTTTTGAGTAAAATATCTAATAAATCAATTTTTTTTATAATTAAAATAAATTGTTACTGACTACTGTTTTAGGAACATATTTAGTATAAAGAGATCTTAACCATTTTGATCAGAACTCTTTTGACAATCCAACGACGCACTGTGATTCCAAATAAAAGTTTTTCTGTCACAAATCCTTAACTACGTAATCCTTTTACCGATTGTCATGAAATTTGGTATGAGTAATGACTAAAGGGCGGAATATATGCAACAAAGCATTACCAAAATATGCGCATATATATGCATTACTTTTGCTAAAAATATGCAGCTATTTTTTCAAAATTTTCCTAAATATGCAAATGCATATTTATTAAAAATACTCATAAATAAAACAAAATCTTAAATAGATACATTTATGTTTAATACATATGCTATTTTTTTAGCTTCAACCTATGACTTACTGTTTTTAAATGTTGGTCGACTTGAAACTTCTTCTAACAGAAAATCTGTAGAAGAGAAAATGCTGATGCATCAAAGAGAAATCAATTTTCATATGAACAAAAGCTACAATTTGACGAATTTACTAAACTAAATAAGAATTTTTAAAGTCCACACAGTCAAATATTATATTTTTTAAAAAATGTGACAGATTGAACTTTATTTCTGAAATTGCTCTGATGCGAAGAAGCATATTATAGGAAATTCTGATACCTACGTAAATTTTAAGATAATGACATGTCAAAATAAATGTAACTTACGATTTTAGAACAGACCTTGCAAAATAGTTTCTCTTTTTAACTTTAACTCGGGAAAACACTTCATCGAATCACTTTTTTGAATGGTAGACATATTTTAATTTAAAATATACAAAACAATTTAAAATCACTATCACGATATTACGTTTACTTTAAACAAATGTTTTCGGAAAACGGTAAAAATTATATTAGCCTCTTTAAAGCAGGTAGGTACCTACTTTATTTTTAGAAATTGTTTCTACGTAAATATTATTTAACAATACGTATTTTGAATACTAAGCTAATCTTTTTCTTGAAAAACCCCTCAATTTCAGAAACAAATTCAATGACATTGTAATGCAATCTTTCGTCGCATTGTTATTCAGGTAGAAACGGGAAAGTCCAGAGTTCGTTCATATCATTTCAAATTATAAAATTCGACCTAATTTATTGTAAAACAGTTAAATTTTAAAATTTCATATTAATTTATTTTTAGAATATGCAAAATAAATCGTGTTTAGCTTAAATATGCAATGTTGTTTGAAATATATAATAACTTTGCATATATTCCGCTCTCTAGTAATGACAAATAATTGATATTTTATGGGAACAATTACAAATAATAAAAATATTATTAGTTTATAAAGAAAAATATATCTACATATTAAAATGTATATTTAATTGTACATATTACAAGTTAAACAATTAAAATTATATAAACTGCTGCAATAAACACCTATTATTAACATAATAATGATTTACACACCTTGTTTAAAAAACACTTACATCCAGTTGTGTATGAATTACTCATCTAAATATAATATTCTCCATTGTTGAAATCCAGATATAAATTAATTGATATGAAGCTTATATAAAATCGATTTTTTAAGGGATCCATGTTATTGGTGTAACAATTAAAATATGGAGTAAAGGTCAAATAACCAATAATTAAAAATAATGTTTAATTCCTTAAGTATGCGACATGTTTTGGCCGAAACAATAAAATTGAGGCCATCTTCAGGCAATGATTAAACTAAAAATAATTAATTAAATTAGTGTTAAAATGGTATAAATTAACAAATTCAAAAAATTTTTTTAACAATCGTATGAACAGATAACATGAATAAAGAATTATAAATAAACTTACCAATTAATATTCATCATAATAAATGAAAATTAGAATTCTAAAAATTATTTTAAATATGAAATTTTTAAATAGTAATAAAAATTGAAAAATTAAAAATTATAATTTTTTTTAATAACGTGTCCGGTGTGGACATGTTGAAAGCAATGGAAAAATTTTTAAATACTTGAAACTATTAACGAACATGGTGGGGGTTATAGAAAACTGTAAGACTAAAAGCTAACAAATTATACAAAATTTTTAATACTGGATGGAGCAGGTAAACAACAAATTTGGTCATGAATAGTTAAATTTAAGATGAAAGAAATTAATTTGATCATCAATGAGATCAACTATGGGTAAGGATTTAATGTAAATATATTCTAAAATGTTGAGTCTAAAATTTTGGTTCGATACAGGGTGGATCAATGAGGCTGATTTAAAGAAATGATGATTAGAAAAAGCATGAAGTGAAAACTTAGATTTTATGGAAAAAGGGTCTGATTCATATTTACTATGATTAGACAAGTATCTTAAATGTTCCTTGAGTCTAATTTTGAAGGATCTACAAGTCCTACCTATATACTTCTTGTTTCAAAAACAAACTATCTGATAAATACCCGATTTATTATTGATGTCGATAGGAGTTTTAGTATTATCAAACAACTATTTAATATTGAGGGACTAGAGTAACAAAGTTTGAATTTAAAATTATTGGATCTATTAATGTAATTAACTAAATTATGTAAAGAAGGAATAAAAGGAATAGGGAAATTTCTACTTTAGACGAGGTTGGGGAAGTGTTCAAATTGATACAGTGTTTCAGAAAATTTTTGTAATACAGTTTGTCTATTAAATGAAATGGAAAACCGTTAGCTGAAGCAATTTTGTAAATTGTATTTAATTCAAATTGGAAATCAGATTGATTCAGTGGTAAGGAAAAAAGACGGTTGAAAAAATAGTTAAATGAAGCAAATTTATGTGAAAATGGGTGTTTAGAATCGTATGGTATAACATGATTAGTTTGTGGTAGGTTTTCTATGAATATTGAAATAAAATTTGTTGTGGTTTAGACTAATATATAAATCTAAAAAAGCGATTTTATTATTAACTGGACATTCTACTGTAAACTGTATACGTTGATGAATATTATTGAGAAAGTTGAGGAAAGAATGAACGTGCTCAACCTCACCTTTAAAAACACAAAAAACATCATCCACATGATTCCAAAAAAGGACATGATCTCTAAACAAATGAGAGTTACTAATGTGATTATTTTCTAAATCATCAAGAAAAATTTCTGCTAAAATCGGCGATAATGAAGAACCTATAGGAAGGCCTTGTAATTGTTTATAAATCAAATTATTGAATTGGAAAAAAACAATTTTAAGACAAAATTCGGTTAGATTAACTATTTGTTGTGAAATAAGTTCTGAAAAGTCAGAATGAAACAATAAATCGGAAATAATATCTAATACTTCATGAATAGGTGCTGACGGAAATAAATTGACATCAAAAGAAATAATAGTAAGGCTCGAATTATTAGGAAGAGAAGCTTTGTTAAGATTATTAATGAGTTGCTTACTGTTAAGAACGGAGTAAGAGGGTTTGGAATTGATGTTATGAGTGAAAGCTTTTGTTAGAAATTTCGACAAAAGAAAGGTTGGAGAATTTACATAATTAGCTATTGGTCTAACAGGAATATTATGTTTATGAATTTTGAGGAGACTATAAAGTCTAGGCAAACTAGGGTTTGTAGAAACGAATTGAGAGGGAATTGTATTAAAGAATTTAAGACAATTAGACGAATCTAATAAAAGATTTTTTGTATTCAGATTAAATTTGTTTAAAGAAAATTTTGAACTAACTTAAAATCTTCAGACTCGAGGAACAATTCAGTTTTCGGTATGTAATCAGATCTGTTTTGAATTTTGTCGGCTTTAGATAAAATAAGGTCATAATCTTTAATTTTATGTTTGACGGTTTTAATAGATTTATTGAAATTATGTTTAAAACGATTTTTTTGTTGGAAATTTAGGGGAATATTATTTAAATTAGCAAGACTACTAGGAATCGATTGATTGATTAAAGAAATAACTTGATTATTAGACTTAAATTTATCTGTAACAATTTCAAGAGTTGCTTTGAAATTATTAAAATCAATTAAATTGATTGGTATCTTAGGAGCAAATTTTAGTCCTTTATCTAAAAGAGAATATTCATCTTTGGAGAAAGTAGCATTAGATAAGTTGAGAGTTCTTTCATGAAAATTAAAGGCAACATCTGTATTAATGTTCCTACTGTTATCAATAGTTTGAGTGGAACATTTATATTTATCATTGTACGGAATTGTGAAAGATTTTTGTAAGAAAGGATTGTTGAAGGAAGGTTTAAATTGTGGTTTATTAAAGAAAGGTTTATGGAAGTAAGGAATTTAAAATGTAACCTATGACCAAATTGTGTTACCTAGTCCTCAAGTTTACAGATGTAAGCGTCCCAAATAGCTGAATGAAGTAGAGCAGCCAATGAAGTATGTAAGAACCACAGTTGTAAATTAACGAAGTAGCGTTTACTGTACCATTGCTTAATTTCAGGTTTAATATACGTGCATATGAATTTATGATAGGCGATTAAAGTTTGTTGTTTCTTATGATGTAGACATTTGTGGAGAAACCAAATGTTCATCATGTAACGTTTCTTGTTAAAAGATAATTTTTTGAATAAGTGCATTCTTCTGCTTTGACTAGCTGATTTTAGATTTTTGAAGGGATCCATGTTATTGGTGTAACAATTAAAATATGGAGTAAAGGTCAAATAACTTATAATTAAAAAACATGTTTCGGCCAAAACAATAAAATTGAGGTCATCTTCAGGCAATGATTACACTAAAAATAATTAACTCATTAATAATCTTAACAAAGTTTCTTTTCCTAGTAATTCGAGTCTTACTATTATTTCTTTTGATGTCGTCAATTTATTTCCGTCAGTACCTATTCATAAAGTATTAGATATTATTTCCGATTTATTATTTCATTCTAACTTTTCAGATCTTATTTCACAACAAATAGTTAATCTAACCGAATTTTGTCTTAATAATGTTTTCTTTCAATTTAATAACAAGATTTATAGACAATTACAAGGCTTACCTATGGGCTCTTCATTATCACCGAATTTAGCAGAAATTTTTCTTAATGATTCAGAAAATAATCACATTAGTAACTCTCATTTGTTTAGAGATCATGTCTTTTTTTGGAATCGTTATGTAGATGATATCCTTTGTGTTTTTAAAGGTGAGGTTGAGCACGTTCATTCTTTCCTCAACTTTCTCAATAATATTCATCAAAGTATACAGTTTACAGTTGAATTTCCAGTTAATAATAAAATCGCTTTTTTAGGTTTATATATTAGTCTTAACAACAACAAATTTTATTTCAATATTCATAAAAAACCTACCACAACTAATCATGTAATACCATACGATTCTTAACACCCATTTTCACATAAATTTGCTTCATTCAAGTATTTTTTCAACCGCCTTTTTTCCTTATCATTGAATCAATCTGATTTCCAATTTGAATTAAATACAATTTACAAAATTGCTTCAGCTAACAGTTTTCCATTTCATTTAATAGACAAACTGTATAACAAAACTTTTCTGAAACACTGTATCAATTTGAACACTTCCCTACGCTCGTCTAAAGTAGAAATTTCTAACTATTTCGCTATTCCTTTTATTCCTTCTTTACATAATTTAGTTAATCACATTAATAGATCCAATAATTTTAAATTCAAACTTTGTTACTCTAGTCCTCTCAATATTAAACAGTTATTTGATAATACTAAAACTCCTATCGACATCAATAATAAATCGGGTATTTATCAGATAGTTTGTTCTTGCAATAAGAAGTATATAGGTAAGACTTTTAAGGAACATTTAAGATATTTGTCTAATCATAGTAAATATGAATCAGACCCTTTTTCCATAAAATCTACGTTTTCACTTCATGCTATTTCTAATGATCATTTCTTTAAATCAGCCTCATTAATTCACCCTGTATCGAACCAAAATTATAGACTCAACATTTTAGAATATATTTACATTGAATCCTTACCCAAAGTTGATCTCATTAATGATCAAATTAATTTCTTTCATCTTAAATTTAATTATTCATGACCAAATTTGTTCTTTACCTGCTCCATCTAGTATTAAAAATTTTGTATAATTTGTTAGCTTTTAGTTTTACAGTTTTCTATAACTCCCACCATGTTCGTTAATAGTTTCAAGTATTTAAAAAATTTTCCATTGCTTTCAACATGTCCACACCGGACACATGTCATTAAAAAATTTTATAATTTTTTATTTTTCAATTTTTATTACTATGTAAAAATTTCGTATTTAAAATAATTTTTAGAATTCTAATTTTTATTTATTATGATTGAATATTAATTGATAAGTTTATCTATAATTCTTTATTCATGTTATCTGTTCATACGATTGTTAAAATTTTTTTTTGAATTTGTCAATTTATACCTTTTTAACACTAATTTAATTAATTATTTTTAGTGTTATCATTGTCTGAAGATGGCCTCAATTTTATTGTTTCGGCCGAAACATGTTGCATACTTAAAGAATTAAACATTATTTTTAATTATTGGTTATTTGACCTTTACTCCATATTTTAATTTATATAAAATAGTTAAAATGATACGAATGTCACTGACAAAGTCAGAAATTTTAATTAACCCGCAAATTAAATTAATTAGATCAAGAGCGATACTTAATATTATCATTCCTTCGGACGTTACCGGTGTCAGACAATTTATTGGAACGACTACTTTCATTTATTGCTGCTCATACTTATAAAAATGTTTCTTTTTGTTGGACATCAGAATGTCAAACCGTTTTGATTCTCTTAAAAACAGTTTGGTTACGTCCCAGATTTTGTCGTGACTGATTTTTTGGTTGTTTTTGTAGTACAAACTGATGTTTCGGACTTTGGCTTAGACGCTGTGATAAGTCAAACGACTGTGGATAGTAGATAGGTTGTTAGGTACTTTAGACGATCACTTACTAAAACGGAGCAGTATTATTCGACTACTGAGAAAAAATGTCGCGCTATGTTATGAGCCATAGGAAGTGCCGCAGTAGAACTTCATATAAGAAAAGTGAACATAAATGGTAAAAAATATGAAGCAATGACTTACAGATAAAGTAAAAATAGTTGCCAAGCCAAAGAAAGAAGCTCACGTAAGATATAAAAGCAGAAGAATACCAAAGATATAAAACGAATAGAAACAGAGTGAATATTGCCATAGAAGAAATAACAAAGACAGAAAAAAAACAGTAACGGAAGAAATAAATATCATTACTACAGAAAAATGGACAACGTATATAAGCGGCTTATATAAAACACGGTCCGACGGCAATAAATATTACAAAAACAACACCTACACAGAGCAACTCTTAGTAGAAGATAACGTAACACAGGAAGAAGTACATAAATCACTAGTAAAATTGAAAAACAGAAAGGCTTCTGGCCCAGATCGTATATATATGTACATACCTTCAGTGATGTTAACAAAATTCCAATTTTTAAATTTGTGTCGCGTTGCAATGAACGTAAGTGTTAATTTTTGCCATGTTTTATATGATATTTTGTATTTTTTGTATTAACGAGTTTTATCAAATGTCTTCTCGATTTTTGGTACCCACGCTTGTTTCTTTATTTTTTTCTTAGATTCAATTTTTTTTGTTCTACCATATGTTTTTAATCAGTTTGTTTTTGTTGATTTTACAGGTTTATAAAAGCTTGTAACTATGTTTTCCTTTTTTTTACAAAGTTTTTGAGTTTATATCTGGGAATATCAACCATCTTTAAGTAACCGTAAACCAAAGATACTTGAACATATTTACAAAATATGTTTTTGTCAAAAAATGGCCTGCAAAGTATTTCGAAATATTTTAGTTATGCCGACATTGCTAAAGACAATACAAAAAAACAAAGTCAAACGTGAATAGTAAAGAAAAGTATTATTTATCGGTTTATTTCTAATAATTTTCTGAATCTCTTCTTGGTTTTGTTTTTTAGAAATATAAACATGTTCGCCTGCTTTGCTTCTAATTTGAACTTGTATTTTTTTAATTTTTACTAATTATTTCTTTATTACGTAATAAAATTTTCTGGTTAGATAAAAGTAAAAGTGTCAAAACAAAAATTTTGTCTTTGATAAATTTACTACTACAATTTTTTTTAAAGTGAATTTTGAATTTACTTCAAATCATGCAAATTTATATGTACGCAAAACATTGAAAATAGTTTTCTTACATGCTGATTACGTTGCTAGATAGTAACTATTGTATGTTTTTAATGTTTTTTATTATTGTATTATTGCTACTGCTAAGTAAGCAGTTCTATACGTATATATCTTAAAGCTTAATTTTACATACTTATGCTTGAGTTTCGTAGCAGTTAGAAAAACTAAAAAAAGGATTTTAAACTGTGTAGATTAATTAGTATTTGTAAACAGGTACTAGTAATTCTAATTTGGAACAGCAGCACTTGACAAATATATACATTATCAATTTAGAAAAAACTTAAATACAAACGAACCCAAAAAATTTTTGTTGATAATTTATAATAAACATTTAAACCTAATGTTTGAGTCACTGAGTGCTTTTATAGTTTTATAAAACATTCTTTCAATAAATTTTTCTACATAAAAATCTATAAACTAAAAAAAGCTTAAAGCAATTGTAGAAATCATAATTATATCTCACTTACTTTGGTATAATGTGTGCAAATACCTCAGTAATGTATAAAAAAAATAATAAATTATAATAAACTAAAAATATTACATAAATGTGAATCTACAAATATACTGCAATTTATTTGCGGTTTTATTAGCTTTAGTATTTTAATAACACAAGTTTTTCTTACTTATTATATTGTAGGATTTCTAGTTTCTTTAGTTTTTGATAAAATTTTTATATTTTTGAAAAGATTAAAGCAAATATGAATTAAGCTCAAGAATACTTGAATTGATATTTGCTACTTTAGATGTACCCTTAAAATATTATTAGTATCGTAATAAGAACGGCTTCTTTATAACTGCTGAATAATAAATTACTGTAACATAACAATTTCAGAGTTTTACATTTAAAAAGTAGACAAAAATTTGTTTAACTTTTTTCATGTTTTTACATAAAATTACTAAATAATTTAATAAACATGGCATATTTAGAATCAAACTTAATGTTATATATAACTTATAACGTACAAATTAGTATTTATGAAAAAGAAATAAAAATTAAATAAAAAGATTAGTATATAAAATGAAGTAAATATTTACAGTTTTAGTATTTACTTTAAAGTAATAGCAATTTTACAGCTTAAGAAAATTTAATTGTTTTAGTTGATCGATACGTCTCAAAAAAATTGTATTTGTTGTAAATGGAGCAACTGGGTTCGCATAAATATGTAAGATCATCAAAGGGTGCAAGTGGAGATCAACTTTTATTTACAGTTCACTATATATTGAGCATGTTGTTTCGTAAAATTTTGCTGTTAATAATTTTTTTGTTTATCAACGTTATTGAATGTAGCTTTTATTTAAACATTTTTTTTTGAATTACTATTATGGATATAATAAATATATTCAAAGAAACATTTTTACATAATTACATTTTTTTTCTTATTAATTTTTTTCTGTTACTACTGTAGCACAATAATTCAAGCTCACACTTTAAAACGGTTTGATTAAAAACATTTTTGCACCAGATTTCAATAATCATTTGAGTGTTTTTATCATATTAGTAA
This sequence comes from Aquatica leii, assembly GCA_035610365.1. Taxonomy (NCBI): domain Eukaryota; kingdom Metazoa; phylum Arthropoda; class Insecta; order Coleoptera; family Lampyridae; genus Aquatica; species Aquatica leii. Next base: position 120,492,405 of record CM069434.1, on the reverse strand, counting down.
TAGAATAAGTAATTTATTTTTTATTTCGTGTTTTTGTAGAAACGCTTTTTGATTAAACTTTTTTAACAAAAGCTTTGCCATTTATCGTTTCTAAGTGATTCTGCGGTCTTGTGTTTCATTTTGACGTTTAGCTGATTATATTGTCAATGTTTTACAATATTTTAAATAAGTTTTAGTACTATGTTAGAAAACCAGTTTTTCAGACTTTTTATATATTTTTTTTTCATAAAATTCAACGCAAACTTCTATAAAATAAAAGTATTATGCAATGATCTTTATAATAATATGAATAGCTGATACTGTAGTCTGCTACCGATGCCGACAGTCACTTAATAACTAACAGTATGGTCATACAAATATAAACGTTTTATTTGATAATGTATATAAAAATAAATATATAATATAAACACAAAAACAAAATTTATATAGTAAATTATAAAATATATTTAAAAAAATAATAATTCTATAATTACATATTAAATATACCTATAACATCAAAAATTTATTTAAAATTTTATAAAAACAATACTATAAATTTAAATAAATTTAAAAGAATTTGATAAGATAACCTAAAGTTGTCTTCTTTAATTCAACCAAGCATTTTATACATTTATTTGTTGTCTAACACCAACGATGCCAATTACAAGACAATATTAAGTAAAATAAACTTCAATTTACTACAAAACTATACTTATGTTTATTATTGATTAATAACGCTACTTACTAGATATTATTTTAAAAAACTTAATAAAAATAATGTGTAGTTCTTTTTCTAACACATTAAATTATGAACAACACTAACATGTATCTATTAATTTAATAAAATCAAAATTTATCTAAATTTTACGTACAAACAGAATGTAAACAATGCAGATATTAGCATTAAAATAACTGGTTTTTATGACAACCAATCAATAACGCAACGTCGCACAGACGAGTATTTCTACTTGAAAGTTGATAAAAATTATTGTATAATTGTAATTGATTTTGCAAGTGATAAAACACGGTTTTGGATCATTATTTTGTATTTTAAACATTCCATCATATAAAAAATGTTAGAAAGTTTATATTTACCCAAACAACACATTAGTACAAAAAACGTCTAAATGTCCGTCTAATAAACGTTAATAACGCGTTTAAAAACGTTTTAATGTCTAATAAACGTCTATTAGCCGGACATTTAGACGTTTTTTGTACCAATGTGTTGTTTGGGTATATAATGTTATCAGTTTGGATAATGTAATCACTTTATTTAACAACGGGTCAGACGTATGCTACTACATAGAAAAAAAAACGTTTATAGTAATCATAGTTTCGGTTTATATTATCAAGTTTCTTCTCAGTTTTGGTTCTATACATAAACAATATTTATTTTGCGTAAGTTTTTTGGCTTTATTTTTACAGTATATTGTTTAGAGTGCAAAATTATATCATTTTGCCCTTAAAATAGCAGTTTTTCATATTTAGCTTTAGTGTTATTTATTTATTCAAGTTTTGAATGCATGTAGGTTCTTAGAATAACAACTTCATTTAACAACGTTTTAGGTGATAACGTTATTTTCTTCTTATTCTTATTTTTAGTGTCACCAAATTACTGAGAAGAAATATGTTGTTCCTAGATCAGTAAATTAAACAACAACGTTATTTTAGATTTCTTTTTATTAACCGTGTCAACAAACTATTTTTAATGTTTTTAAACGTTTTATAAACAATTTTTTGCTTGTATTGATGCTATGATTTCATCTTCTAAATTAACATCCTGTTAATCAGATATACCCGTTGTTTACTGATTTTTAACACATAAACATGTATCTGTTTTTTTTCTGATTTTCGGATATTGTTATCATTAGATTATTGTTATCAAAAACCCTAAGTCCCAACGTGATTCTACTAAGCGGCGTGCACTGTATATTATAATTAAAACTTATCACAACTGAATAATTATAAAACTTAACATTAATCAAATTCACTTTGATTAGAACTATCCTTCTTGTCTAAGTTATCACTTTGTAAAGACATTAATTCTGGTGGTGTTTCAGGTAGCAGAAGTGGTACTGTCTTACTGGGGAAAAGCCATTTTTTATAGAGTTTTTGCCTTGTACTGTTCAGTAAAAGATCAGAAGTCATTAACAGTCTGTTTAAGACGTCCTTATTGCAGTTTTCTCGCGAGAACTTTCTAGAATAATTTTGTCTAGTCAGACCAAATTATTTATTCCGGGCTTCGGCTTGGAGTAATTGGCCTATAGGCAATATGGCTTGTTCGATGTCTCAAAATTGGATTGTTAATCAATGTGCGCTACTCATACAATTCCACGTATAATTATGCTGTTTGTTCTGCGAATTGTTGAAATCAATTTTGTGCTCACTTGAAAGAACTTCTAAAATTATTTTGAAAATCGGATATTAACACTTATTATACGGGAAGCAGTTTCAGCATCATTGGGAATATCTACTAGAAGTCCCGTTTTATAAAAGAGATGAAGTAATGATTCAAAAATCGTATTCTTGCGTGAAGTATCAATATTCCAAATTTAAGGGCACCTGGATTTTCTCTAGTCGAAGCCCCATTTGGATGCGAGCTCTAAGTTAATTCTTTCAGGTTTATTTAAATTACTAAAAACTTCTTCAAATTAAACTCGAAAAAGCAAACAAAAATCTAACAAAGAACCACTACAGAGTTAGGTAATCAACTTGTGAACCAAGCCAGATTCTAAACTCCATAGAAGTGACTTAAACTTTAGTGAACAATGGTTATATAAAGCGAGATATTCATAGAGTTATTAATCGTCGTCTACATCCACGTACTCGATTACCTAAGGACATTTCAACTCCCGAATCCAATCCGTAATTGGCCTTTTTACCCTACATTCACAAGGTTACAGATCAAATAAGGAAACTCCTTCGTAAGAATGGTATTAAACCCATATTCAACTCGACAGGCAAAATCTCTCAGATTCTTCCTTCTCCCAAAGACAAATTTCCTACACTTTCATCTCAAGGTGTATACCAAATTCCCTGTTCTTGTGGTTTAGTCTACATTGGTGAAACCGGTCGTTCCGTCATTACTCGCATTTCAGAACATGATCGTTGTATAAGAAAAAGGTATACTTCCAAGTCTGCGGTCGCTGAACATAATTTTAGTACAGGTCACAAGATAGATTTCGATAACGTTTCGGTGATGGCCAAATCTCCATTCTTTTTTAACAAGAAATTTCGTGAGAGCATAGATATCATCAAACACCCCAATAACTTCAATCGTGATCATGGTTTCGAGCTATCCCCTTTTTGGTTCCCGGTCATTAGTCTTTTATCGAAAACACGCCTCGTTCAACCGTAACCCAATCAGAGTCGAGCTTAACTACCCGTGACGATACTTCTTCTTTATATACGAAGACTATTTCTTTTTAAATCATTTCTATGGAGTTTAGAATCTGGCTTGGTTCACAAGTGGATAACCTAACTTTTGAGAAGTGTTTAGTTAGATTTCGATTGCTTGCTTGAGTTCTTCGATTTCTCTCACGCCCTGATGAAGCCCCTTACGAAAGTGGGCGAAACGTTGGCAACTTCGGTTACAACATTGACACGGTCCAAACCCGGAAAACGTTCTTATCTTAGTATAGACTCCGGCCGTGGAAGCCTTCGCTATTACAAAATAAACTAATAAAAGGTTTTGTGAACAAATTTTAATATTTTTCTTCTTTTGCCACTTTATAAAACGTTTGTATGCACACTCACCTCTCTAGATTTTGTTAGAAGTAGGTCGAAAACCAACTTTTGTGCATTTTTTGACATCTCCATAGACATTTTTTTTTCTAAATTTATCGTTAAATTTATTAAATTTAATAAAATATTTAAAATTATTTACAAAACAATAACATAACGTAGTCCTTCGCCTGGCTAAAAAAAAAATTTTTGTTTGTACCTAAAAAAAATGACTACTATTGAAAAAAATTACTATTATTTTATTTTTGAAAGTTGCTTTTCATGTACAGAAATTCAGGTTGTGTATAAATTGATGAAAAAGCTACACGCTGCGACATTTTTTGTTCAATTCTGAATCTGAAAGCTTAACGTTAAACTGTTACATTATGCTTCGTCTGTATTCAAGAAACGCTTAAAGAAACATACATTTGGCAACACTGTAAATTAGCATACGACTGTAATATCTGCCGGCAATGACACTAACCCCTACAAAATTGTTCGAAATTAAATTCATCTGTTTCTATGCATAGTTGTAACGTTTGAGGTATCGTCTAGGTTCTCATTTTAGTCTTTTTAAAATGAAAACCAGTCGATCTATTCGAAAACCACTCTCTTACATTACAAGCAAAGTGAGCAGGAGCTCCATCGTGCATGTAAATCGTGCTGTGGCGTATTTTCAATGGCATTTTGTCAACAACTTGTTCTAATACATTAATGTACCCATTGACATTAAGACGATTTGATAGACACATTATACCAAAACTTTGGTAGAAAACCTTCTTTGGTTACCATATTCTGTAAATTTCATCTGCCCAATGGTCAAAATTATGAGTATTAAATACGCAATCTCTGGTAAACATAGATTTATCGCTTCTACGAATACGTCGGAGAAACTCGCCACCTTTTTGAATCGAATTTAAGATTGTGTTATAAAATTTTAATTGTAATATGTTCTCGTTATCATAGCGAAGATGAACGACAGAAACGCGATATGGATTAAGCAAATTTTCTTGTAGAACCAAATGAACGGTCTTGCTACAAGGGATATTTAATGTTGAAGCTAATTTTCGGGTACTAAGAATTTGTTCATCTAGTTGTATTGGACGCATTTGTCTTGAGTGACTAGCATTAGCGTTTTTTGTTATAAATGAATTAGTTTCTCGAAGTCGCTGATCTAGTCTTCGAAATGCATTTTTTCTAGGTTGTCTTTGGTTTGCAAAACAAATGCCATACTTGTTTATGGCCGCGTTAGCATATCCATTACCAAAATTGTACATTAAGTACATATCGACATATTTATTAGATGTAAAAGCTATTATGAGTGAAAAAAATAATAACAAAGAACGCAAAAACACAGAACCCAAAAAACTATTCAAAACTATACAAAAATTCCGAAAAAAGGTTATACAAAAATGAATCCAGAAAATCAAACTAGACATTTATATGTCAAAATTTGACAGGCGATGCTTCTGATTTAAATCTGTTGAAATTAGAACGGAAATTTTGTTTTTTTACGACTAACAGACAATACGATGCATTTTATGTTTAATTGCGATTAGGCAACGTTGTGCAATGTACTTGTCTAATTTCATTTCCGTACAGTTCAAAGTCATTTCCGTACAGGTCGTATTAACGTACAGGATAATGAATTAGAATAACATAATTTAGAAGACTTTTCGTGCATCATAATATATAAAATTTGAAAACGAAATCTTTGAGGGTCGTGTGAAAGGTATTGCATTAGTTTTACAGCGTGAAAAGAGTGGTTCATAAATTTCATTTTTTAAGTTATATTCGTAAACGTTGGCATTTAGTAGTGACTTTCTTGTAATGAAATGTAAATATATTTTAGAAGTTTAAGGTAATTAGAATAAGTAAAAACTTCTAATTTAAGTTTCTAATTAAATATAGAGTCGTAGAAAAAGTATAGTGTATAATTCCTAAGCAATATGTATTGCCAACTCGTACCAATTGCCAAGCTCGCCTTCGGCTCTGTTGCAAATATTTATACTCGTTGGCAATAACAAGCTGTCCTTACTCATTATAGAATATACTATTACAATGCCAAATAAGAAAATGCGTTAACCTTTGGATTACTGATGCGCCGATTACCAAGTGGGGTCAGATTTGACCCTTAGTTTCTTTTTCTAATTTTGTAAAGAAAAACCGATTAATTTGTAATGGTAACTTTGTTACGCCCTGAACAAATTTTCCTAAATCCGGTACTGTTTCATTCATTTAAGTTATACGTGTGGGAATTTGCTGTTGTTGCTAATCTCACGCTTTATTTCGTTACATTTTAAAGTTGATAATTTGTAATTTATGATTAATTAAGAGCGTATTATCTTCGCTTAATACGTGGTTAAATTCTGTTTTTCTGCAAGTCCTTATCAAGATCATTGTTTAAACTATCAGTTACTCGAGCGTTCTCACGAGTTTGCTGACGAATTTATTTTGTTATCTTCTGAGGTCATTATGACCTTAAGTACTTCGTTTCCTTCATTAACCAGTTCCTGACAAACTCTTGTTGAGATCACTTCAAAAATTTACTGTACCTTGGAAGTACTAACGTTTACTTAAACACGGTTATTTTACCGGATATTACGTTGAAACTTTCCTAACTTTTAGTATATCTACGGAACCTGTTTATTTCCTAAAATTACTAAAAATCGTATATTTACGGCTATAAGTTACTTTAAATTTTAAAAGTGTACTTAGTTTTCTTAACGCTGGATTATTATACCCAGGTAAAGTACTTAGTTTTTGCTTTATTTAGTTAATCTAACTTCGCTTCTCTCCCTTCTTCTTTATAGCGGTTTTTCTTCCGACGAAATTGTTCTAATTCATATAAACGTCTCCTCCAACGGATTGTTTCCTCCACGTGTGAGAGTTCCTTCAACTACCAAAATACTCCGTTCATCTGTAAACTATACTAACGCTACGCTGAAAAGTCAACTTCGATTGCAGCAACTGACTAAATGGAAAACCAACCGTTAACCTTCGTTTTATTGTGAATTAATTCATATTTGTGCAAATTTCAAAGATTTGATTTTCTACATTGAACTTTTAATCAAAATCCTACTTGCTTAATCAACTTTAGAAACTCAAGAACTTTTCCTTATACTTTAAAATTTTACAATTTTTTTTTGTTATTTAAAATTCATTTTTGTTATTTAAACTTTGGCTTAATTTACTTAATTTAATTTTTCTTTGTTTCTATAAGAAGTTGTTATTTGATTTACCTTAAAATTTGTTGACTTATAACGTAATTGTAACTGACCTATTAACCTACATAAATTTGGTTACGCATCCCCTGATCTACGAGATAGTAAACTTGAACCTAACTCTAATTTTCGGCTGTTATTTGCCGACGGCCAATTGTTTGTTTCAAATATTTTATTTAAGGAAACTTTGACTGGAAATACCGTGCACGGAGTTTTATCAGCGAAGTAATAAAGGTAAGATTTTTTTTTGTATTTCAAATTTGTAATTACTGTCTTGTCGAATAACGGTCGCTGCCCCAAATTAAAATTTTTTTTTGTTGTTTGTTTTGCGAACCTAACGTAATTAAATTAGTTTTACTACTTTTGTTTTAACTTCACGCATATTTTGTTTGCATAATTCAAAATTGAATATTTTATTGATTATTTTGTAAATTTCCATTTATTCTAAATTCATTATATTTACATCAAATTTACTGCTTGCTATTTATTGCTTAAACTTTCCCGTTTTTCTTTCAGCAATCCTTCGCTACTACTAGAGCCCTGTTAAACTTTTACAATTTACTTAACAGGACCGTAACTAAACAAATTGTGCGGCGCACATTTCTAACAATTTCTAATCACTATTTGACTAATTTTATCTACCACGACATCTTTGATTTAAATATTCCCCTCTCAATTTCTAACCCACCCCATTTTGCCTACAAGAACCGAGCTACTGCGGCCATCACTCCATTTAAATTTAGTTACCTATAATTCTTACCGTAACAACTTTTATTAATACTTTAAATTAACATTAGATTTCATATAAACTAATAAAGATATAAAAATAAAACATAAATTAGTGAGGGCAACAACTATTACATATTATTGTAGTTTTTTTTTGCAATGTTGTTTACATACAAAGAGTTTGCATTTTTCACATGTTTCCGAACATTTTTTGTTATTTGCTCTTAGACATATTTGACAACGAACTTTTTTTGGGTGAGCGATAGTTTCGTCTTGCGGTCCTACTTCCTCTGGTTCTGTGTCTGCCAAAACCATCGCTATTGCATTCTACACATGTCTTGGTAATCCGTGAAGTGTACGTTTTTTGATATGTGGGATTACTAATTCAAACCCAAGTTTTTGCAAAAATAATCTCCTTCAGGATGTTTTCTCTTTTTCAAAATTTCCAAATTTCGTAGTGTATAGAATAAATGCATTCATGGCAGCAATATCAAGAAAATTAAAAAATAGAACAAAAGGCCAGCGATTTGTATTTTTTCTGCTTTAGTATTCCTTCACCATTTTATCGACGCTGTCCACAGCTCCTTTGCAGCTATTATAGTCCAAGATAACTTTGTAACTGAGGTCTTCTCCGGGCAATTCCAAATCTTGATGTTGCGTTGAAAGTAGCATAACGCTTCTAAATTTTTTAGGTACGTAAGATACTAAAATTGTATCTTTTCCATATCGAATTTTGTTTGAGTATTCTGCTCGATTTCTTTTTGCCAAAAATTATTTTGATATTTCTCTACGTGTTTTACGAATTGTTCCGGTCAAGTTTTTTGATTGCTGCAGTAGCTTCTTCGCCAAAAACATAGACGTAAAAAAATTATCTGTGGTAATACCATAACCCTCTCTCAAACCCTCAACCATATCTAAAACTACCCGCTTCCTTAGAAATGAAATTTTATACTAGTGCATAAAACGATAAAATTGTGTTTTACCTTGTTCCCGTTCTGGAGCGTTGTCTACCATTTCAGTATATATTTGGAAATTCCAGCAGTATCTGTTACTAACATCGCATAAAGCCCAGATTTTAATTTCGTATTTATCTGGCTTCGACTTCATATACACTCGAAAGGGACATTTTCCACGGAAAGGAACAAGTTGTTCATCAATACATACTTCAGCATTAGGGTTATTCAATTTTTTGCAATTTACAGCAAGAATATCGTGAATGTTACGAATAGCAACTAATTTATCTGTTGCCCGTCGTTCTTCTCGGGTGTCCATATCGTCAAATCAAATGTATTTCAAAAAGTTTCTCATTCGATTACGAGACATTGCAGCACAAAAAATTGGTCTATGGAGAGAAATGTATTTCGTACTCCACAGCTCCAATATTGGTTCTTGGCGTGCTTTCAAACCACCGGCTAGAAGCAGTAATCCAAAAAATGCATGTAACTCATCCGCATCTACTGGCTTCCACGTATCGCCTACAATTCTTCTAGCTCGAATGTTTGTTTCCCTAAGTATTATGTCCATAATGTCTTCCTAGATAAATAAATAGAAAGCATCTAAGCATGTTGAAATATGTTCACTAAGGAACCATCTTTACCCACCAGTATATTTTTATCATTGGGCGAATTCTCATCACTGTCATCGTCTTCCGAACTTTCAATCGGGTTTACATCAGGTACACTTACTTCTTCAAATTCGGCATCACTATCGTCAGATAAAACTTCATCTTCAATTTCATTCAGTAAATTAATATTTCTAGCTATTTCTTCCACTTCACGCTAAGACAAATATTTTCTAGCCATAATTCAACAACAACAATATCCAATCAAATGTAATAACACAGCAGACACACTTTTCAACTGATTCGAACAAACTCACCAAATTTAATGACTAAAGACGGAATGGTAGTAATCATGATTGAGACGAATAACACATTGAAACACGTTGAAACAAGTAGATTAGATAACAAATGCAGACAAAATATTAGAATTACTTTTTAGAACGTCGGTTACCAAGTGGGGTCAAATATGACCCCAACGACAATATTTTTTTTACGTCGCAAAACAAATAACAATTGAAATATTTGTTATTTATTATTAAACATTGTTGAAAAAAACTCAGCTAAAAAAATATTGGGACAGTTGTAAAAAAAACTTAAAAAAAGACAACAAAAACAACACGTCTGGGGTCAAAAAAGACCCCAATGGTAATTGGAAGGTTAATAAAGAAATGTTGAAAACAAACTTTGAAGCCAAAGAAGAAATTGTTAACAAAACAGAAATATCAAAATTCCTTTATTATTCTTAATCGCAGCTATCTCTACCAAAAGGTCTCAAAACTTACACTCATTTATAGACCAAAAGTCTGAATTTTGAGATCTCGTGAGGACTTGTGAAGCATGATACATTTTACCATGAAGATTTTCGATTCAAAATTGTACGAAAAATGTCGCAGATTGTAGATTTTTCGTCAATTTATACACACCGTGTATATACAAAGATTAAAAATACGACTAAAAAAACGTCTGTACTTAAAAATAACAGTTTTTGTTTTCTTTGCTATTTTTTCTAGTGCTTTTAGTAAAATATTTTATTTTGACAATGTACATATTTTTGAGTGAAAAAGAATATGTCAAATACAAATACTTTGTATTTAATTGTTGTTAATAAATTATTGTTTTAAGGTTTTCTTAAGCTCAGTATTTTAAAAAAAAATGTTACTATTAATTTTATTATTATTCTTGTCGTTAATAATACATTGTGTATTTTTGTGGTGTATCTTATGTATACTTTTTAACGTTTTCTTTAATAAGTTGTTTAACGATCGTGTTTATGTGTTTCAGCTAGTTTAATGTTCCCATTTAATCAAACGTTTTGCTAATTGAATCCAATTTCTGAAGTAATAATATCGTGGCGAGTTTTTTGTTACGATAATCACAACGCAACATATATGTTTTTTTCAATATTTTTTTTTGAGTTTTTTAAATTATTTTATTTATGTTTTTTTACTGTCAAGGTTTTATTTAACATAACTTATTAAATAAGAATAATTTAAATAGTTTCTTTTAATTGAAAAGTTAACAAAAGCGATATCATTTTAAATTTTCCCATTTTATCGTGTTGCATAATTTCAAAATTCCTGAAAACGGTGATCCACAAACGTTATTGAAATTGGAATTACTTTTATCATAATAAAGCGCCACTGTATAGACGTAGTCAAGCTGAAGCTGTTAGCCGTAATCCGTAGCAACCACATCCAAATATAAACATTGAAATTGTTGTAGCAGCAATGGCATTAAAATTTATCTCTTTTAAAATTACAAAATTTTCAGTAGTTACTGTTATAAATAATTCTTCGCAGAAATGCGAATATAAGTAATTCATACATTTTATTTCTTATACTACGTATTTCGTCTATGGATTCGTAACGCAATTTATATTTTCAAAGATACATTTTCGTCTGTCAAATTTTTTAACGTAATTTCTTTTCCACGTGTAGCATTTTTCCTTTGCTAATAAATTTCGGCTGTATATTGTTAATATAATCCTTACTTTGTTATAGCAGATGTGTAAATCTCTTTGATTTTGTATTTATAACTTTCTATGAAGTACTCATCGGTGTTAAAGTTCATAATATATTTGTAAATTATATTAAAACCATATGTTTATTCTTTCTGTTAATGTAAAGGCGCGTATTTTATATACAATTTAATATAGCAAAGTGTGCGAGCTTGAAATCACGTTAGTGATAGAGTTTTTGTTATTTTACTTTAACGACAGAACAATGTTTGCATAAGTATATGAAAAAAATAAAAAAGATTTCATTTTACATAAACCTGTGTTTTAAATCTAAAACTTAATAACATATATTGGTCTTTCGAGCCGGATAACGAGAAAATCGTGGATTGAATCAGTATCCATTCGTCCATATTTCAAGAAAAACAGAAAGTTATAATTAGCAATTCAAGTGGCGATATGGTGACATCACAGCATTATCACCAATCAAAAGAGGCGTAATCTAGAGTAATCAACGATTATAAGAGTTAACACAATGGTGAATGGCAAAAAAAAATTCTTACACATATCCTTTATGCTTTGAATAACGAGTAACAAACAAATTTTGATACAAACACTTTCATACAATAAACTTAATTAGATTTATTTTTGTAGAAGGTCAACAAACGATCAATCTTTTGAGTAACAGTTGAGACAACTGCCCATATCCGAGAGACCTACCGAGTTGAGTTCCATTTGAGTATCGATTGTGAGTACACTTAACATTAATCCTTTCAAACGTTCTTGCAAACCACAATATTCGAGTTATTTTGTTTACATTTTATTGTATCATGTCGAAAACAAAGAGTCAAAGTATTTCAAGTGCACAAACCTCTTCAGCACCTGAAAAAAAAGTTGTTATTTTCCAAATTAAACAATCGAGTCAATAAATTAAAAAGTTTCAAACAATTTGTTTATCAACGTAATATTCTTAAGATTAATGAGGAAATATTAAAACAATTAATTACCAGATTTGAGTATGTCAAACCTTTATTAAATGAGTACGAAAATTTGTATGATGAATTTGTAGCATTTGAGTATGAAGATGCAAGCATGCTTAGTAATAACGAGTTTAAGGCTTCATTTGGAAGTGCGATCAGTAAAGCCAAATTAATTATTAAACAATACGAAAAGAAAGAAAAAGAGTATAATCAGCATAATATCTCTGGTACTTCTATAGGGTCAAATGTTGCACCTTGTGTGAAGTTATCTGAAATCAGTTTACTAAGTTTTACAGGCGAAATTTCAGAGTTTTCCAATTTTATCGAGAGATTTATGTCGATCGAAATCCTAATTTAACGGACGATCTCAAATTGACCTACTTACAATCTTGTCTAAAAGCACCCGCGTCTGAAATATTAACAGGTTTACCAATAATTGGTAGCAATTATAAAATTGCATTAGATCTTTTACAAAATAGATATCAGAATAAGCGTCTCTTAGTTTTCCAACACCTTGAGGAAATATTCGAGAGTTCTAAATTAAATAAAAAAAACGGCTTAAGAAATTTTTATGATTTAATCACAAAACACTTAAAAACCGTTGATAGCTTGAATCTTTCAGACTCTGACTACAACAGTGCCATAATAGCTTAACTAATAAAATCCAAAGGTGATACTCGAACAATTGTAGAGTTTTCTAAACAATTTTTAGAGGATATACCTAATATCAATGAGAGTTTAGAGTTTCTGAGTAACAGGTGTAGACTAATCGATGATATAAGTGTTTGCTTAAAGCAAAATGTAATTTACTATCCCTCCAACGTATTGAAGAAAAATCCCAAACCATTTCTCAAAAAAGACTCAGTGGGAACATTTTTTGCGACGAGCAATGGTAATTACCCACAGTGTAAGGGAAATCACTATCTTTATAAATGTGATGCCTTTCCTAGGTTACCAGTTAAGGATAGGTATAACAAAGTAAAAGAATTCCGCTTGTGTTTTAACTGCCTTAGTCATAATTACAAAAAAAAATTGCAAATCTTCTTCCAATTGTAGAGTCAGTCAAAGCGGTTAGTCTACAACTTGCAATTTAGCTGTAAATTCTAATGTATTGTTATCTACAGCAAAGGTAAAGGTGAAAAACGGTACATATATTTCCGAGGTGCGTGTCTAATTAAATAGCGGCAGCCAAAGCAATTTCATAACCGAAAAACTCTGCAAGGAACTAAATATAAAGTCCAGACCAATTAACCTGTCTGTAAGGGGAGTCGATTGTACTAGTACTCAAATAACAAAAATTGCTACTATCATCATTCAATCACTTACGAGCAAATATCAATTTGTTGCCCATTGTTTGATTGTAAGTGAAATTACTGATCAATTGCCTGTTGTATCTTTTGATAGAAGTTCATTGAGTATACCGTATCATGTAAGTTTGGCCGATGATTCATTCAATATTCCAGGAAAAATCGATATCCTGCTTGGTGCTTCTTTGTATTTTAGTTTGATAAAGTCCAATCAAATTTCATTAGGCAGAGGTTTGCCTGTTATACAGGATTCAATGTTAGGTTGGTTTAAAAGTACTTCTTTTGTAACTCATGTTCATCAAACCACTGTTGACGACTCTGTGAGTTTAAGAGAGTTGAATCAATCGCTTGTTCTATTATGGGATATTGATCATGTTAAACCCAAAACTAATTTGTCTTTATTGTCTCGAGAAGAAAAATTTTGTGAAACCCATTTTTTAAAAACTATCAAACAAAATGAGGAAGGAAGGTTGATTGTCTCATTACTTTTCAAAATTTATCTGGCTAATCTTGGGGAATCTGAGCCAATTGTAAAAAAACAATTTTTTTGTCTAGAGCGACGTCTTAGTAAAAATCCGAATCTTCGAAGAGAATATGTTGAGCACATGAGGGAATATATCACTTTTGGTCACATAAGTAAAGTTCGGTCGAAACAGTCTATCGGTAATTTCGAAACGTTAGATGGTCCGATTCATAGACTTTCTGTACTTAATTATTTTTTATCACAGTGTGTGTTTAAAGGAGATTCGTTAACTACGAAGATTCGAGTCGTTTTTAATGAAAGCCTAAAAACATCTAATAATATTTCTCTAAATGATTTTTAATCAGATTTGGAAAATTTTAATTTGCACTTACTGGCGATATAGCTAAAATGTATCGGATGATTAAAGTTTGTGAAAACGAGACAAAACTTCAAAAGATTTTTTGGAGAGAGAGAGTCCTTGTGATCCATTGGAAATCTTTGAAATCAATCCAGTTACTTTCGGTACAGCTACAGCAAGTTTTCTTGTAACCCGATGTTCGATTTTCTTTGCCGCCAAATTTACCAGTCAATACCCTGATGGTGCACATGCCATCAAGAAAATTTTTTACATGGATGATTTGTTATACAGTTGTCAATCAAAACAACAACTTGAGTCTATCAAAAAGCAAGTCACCAAAATTCTAGAGTCCGGATGTTTTATAATCAGAAAATTCCTATCGAATTGTTCAGAGGTAATCAAAGAAATGAATAGATTCTAGAATGTTGTTTGGAGTTAAGGACGAGTCCACTCTAACCTCTTTGTTGGCCTGAAGAAGTGCATGCATGATTGCACGAAACGTCGCTATATAAAAAATCTTAAGTGGTTTAATTTTCCCCTCCTAGTGAAGAGTATTCTAGAACTTATTCATTAATTAAATATAAAGGAGGACGTAACCTACAGTACTTGGTAATCAAAGAAAGCGATTATATAACAAATTATAATTTGATTATTATTCCTCTATGTGATAAAGCAAATGCAAAAACCTTAGGTGTTTATTGAAACTCTGTTGAGGACAAACTTTTCTTCAATTTTCATCTAAACTTTGATGAGCAGGATTATACTAAAAGAGCCGTTCTGTTTTAGCTCCAATAACCATTAAAGGAAAATTAATTTTACAGTCCCTTTGGCAGCGAAAGATAGAGTGGGATCAAGAGCTACCTCAAGATATGCTTAAGGAATAGCATGAGTTTAAAGGTCAATTAAGAAGCATCAATGATATTAGCGTATCACGGTGTTTAATTCCTTCTAATTTCAGTTGCTTGCAATTCCACGGCTTTTGTGATGCCAGTTCCATAGCTTATGGAGCTTGTGTGTATGTTAGAAGTCTAACTTCTAATGTTCGAGTATATTGTAATCTTGAAACTTCTATATCGCGTGTGGCACTACTGCACACCGTTAGCATTCCACTTTTGGAACTTTGTGCTGCTGTTTTACTTGCCGAGTTATCAAATGATGTTCTAAAAAGCTTTGATATTCCCTTCGAAAAAGTGTTTTATTGGATGAACTCCATGGTTGCTCTTAATTGGATCAATTATGCACCTAACAGATATAAGGTGTTTGTAGCTAATCGCATAGCTGTTATCCAAGAGTTAACAAACATTTGTGATTGGCGACATGTATCTTCTCAACACAACCCGAGTGATTTAATTTCTAGAGGAGTCAACCCAAAGGACTTGTGTAATAATAAGTTCTGGTTTCATGGCCCGCAATTTTGAGCATATTTGACAGCAATTTTGAAATATCAACACTACGTGAAGTAAACGAAACTACTAAGGCAAAGAAATCAAATCTTTGTTTTTGCAGTCAGACAACCAATCGCCTACACATTTTTGAGCGATTTTCTTCTTTAATCAAATTAAAAAAAGTATTTGCATACGTCCTTTGATTTATTAATAATTGTAAAATTACTAAACGCAGTCGAAAAAATAGTCATCTTACTATTCAAGAGTTAAAACAATCTACAGAGAAGTTGGTCCATCTCTGTCAACAAGAAGCTTTCGCTCAAGAGCTACAATGTTTGCAAAAGGGAATTCAAATAAAATTATCTTCTATTCGACTATTAGATCCCTTTTTGGATGACAGTAGGTCGATTAGAGTAGGTGGTCGGCTTGCACGTTCGAATTTTAATTTTGACAAGAAGTATCCCTTGCTTCTTCCTAAAAATCATGCTTTGACTAGGTTAATCTTCAATTATTTTCACATAACTTATCTTCATTGTGGTCCTCAACAACTTTTATCAATAGTGAGAGAATCATTTTGGCCAATACATGAAAGGAATACCTAAAAGCTAGTAGTTAGAAAATGTATTTCTTGTATAAAAGCTAGTTCTAAATTTAATCACCCTCTAATGGGAAATTTACCTCCAAATCGAGTATTACCAAACATCCAATCTTAATATAAGATCGCAAAACCAGAGGAGCCAAATTAATAAAAATCTACATTTGTATTTTCATATGTCTTTCCACGCGTACCTTGCATCTAGAACTAGTTAGTAACTTATCTACAGGGTCTTTTCTAAATATATTATACAGATTTATCGCAAGGAGAGGCATGCCGTCAAGTATTTTAAATGATAATGGTAGAACCTTTGTGGGCGTAAAGAACTATTTGAAAGATTTGTTTCAATTTTTTAAAGATAAGCATTCAAAGTACCATAATCGATAACTTAAGTCAAAAACAAATTAAATGGGATTTTATTACACCTAGAGCACCACATGAAGGAGGTCTCTGGGAAAGAGCAGTGAAGCCTACTAAATTTCATTTATATAGAGTTTTAAATAACTCTCATCTTGATTACGAAGACTTTTATACAATTTTAACAAAAATTGAAAGTGTTTTAAATAGCAAACCTTTATCAACGTTACCTAATGATAGCCAAGATCGAAGTCCATTGGCCCCAAGGCATTTTCTTATCTTACATACATCTTCAATGCTTTGCCAGAATATGACTTCAAATTCACCTAAATCGTATTCGTCTGTTTAACCGAATGCAAAATGATAATGATAATGTTGTATTGCTTACTAGAAATTTTTTTCGTTGCACGTTCTATTTCTTTTAACGATACGCAAATTCGTTTATTTTCTTGACTATACGTTTTCCGGATTAATTTTTACTTTCCTATAAGAAAAGTATAGCGACCAAAAAAAAATTTTTGCATAATTTTACGTCTCAAGGTCTCCTGAATCACAAAAATGTATTTTTGACAAAAAGTCTGTGTGTGTGTAACGATGTACCCACAATAAAGTTGGCTTTTCATATTCTCTCGGTTCTATCAAAAGATGGGATGACAGTTTATCAGATATTTGGCAATGGTTGGAACATTGCTTTTTAAAAGGAATGAAATAAACTTACTCATTATTTAGTTAAAAAAGAATGCATTATCATTACTAATAAGTTTTCGTGGAAGGCAATGCATTACAGTAATTACCAAAAAAGTAATGCATTATTTTGAACATTTGAAGAAACATTTGTAGTTCATCTAAACCATGAGACCAAATTGCAAAAACATCATCTACATATCTTAGCCATAATTTTGGTTTTTTTGAGGCAGATTTTAAGGCTTCTTCTTCAAAATATTCCATATATAATTTATAACTTTTACACCGACAGTTTGATGATAATACCATCAAGTTATTTGAACATTGTTGACAACATCTTTCTTTTCGTTTATTGGTGAATACTACAAACAGATGGATGGTGTAGCAATGGGATCGCCAATTTCTCCATCTATTGCTAATTATTATATGGAATATTTTGAAGAAGAAGCCTTAAAATCTGCCTCAAAAAAAACCAAAATTAAGGGTTAGATATGTAGATGATGTTTTTCCAATTTGGTCTCATGGTTTAGATGAACTACAAATGTTTCTTCAATACCTTAACAATCGACATCCAAACATAAAATTTAGTAGTGAATAAGAAATTAATGGTACCTTCCCTTTTCTTGATGTAAAAATAGAAAGAAAATCAGATAGTACTTTAATACATTCAGTTTACTAAAAACCAACACATGCAGATCAATACATAAACGCAAATTCTCATCATCACCCAGCTAAGAAACTTGGAACGATTCGCACATTATATAATTGTGCAAAAATAATTTGTCACTAAGATAAATTACAAGAAGAATTAGAACAGCTTAAGAAAGTTTTTATAAGAAATGGTTTTAATAAAGAACAAATTAAAAAGTTTCTTAGACCAAAGACAAGACCTACTTTAACAGATGATTCAACTGTTAACCAAAATTTTGTTATTATACCTTTTGTTTTCAACATAACTGACAAAATTGGAAGAATACTAAGTAAACATAAGATAAAAGTAGCTTATAATACTACTACTAAAATTAAAAATTTGTTGAATCCTATAAAAGACAAAATACCTTACAATACCTGTGGAGTGTACGTAGTCCCATGCACCTGTGGCAAGGTATATATTGGCGAAACTGGTAGAACTATAGATACGAGATTAAAAGAACATAAGAGACATCTTCGTTTACTACAACCTACTAAGTCTGCCATTGCCGAACATGCACTTGACACTTTTCATGATATAAACTTTGAGAAAAATAAAATAGTTTCTAAAGTAAAGAACTGGAAATCAAGAAAGATTAGAGAAGCTATTGAAATTATCAAACATCCTAACAATTTCAATAGAGACAGTGGTTACAAACTTTCTGACACATGGTTACCTGTTATTTCTTAATCTTAATTTGTCCACCATTGACACTTAAGCTACGTCTAGAGTTTTTATGGTGGTTTTCCTTTAGACCTTCGAGCAAATGCTGTAGCTAAATAATTTGCGCTTATTATCTAGTTCCCTTATAGTTATTGTTTTTAATTAGCTTAGTTTTTACAATTGTCAAATTAATTTAATTTTGCCTGATAAAGAACTTAGACCAAGCTCGAAAGCTTGCATTTATATTATTCTAAATAAATATACATCATTTGCCCTAAAAATATTTTAATATGCAATATTTATATTTAGCACATTACATGTCAAACAATGATTGTTGTTATGGTGACGATATTTTTGCTGTTTTAGTTTTTATTGGACTGATATAGACGACGAAGTACAAAAATTGTTTTGAAAATATATAGTTTATTTGAAACGCTTTTTGTTGATATTACAACACCTATTATTGAGCTACTACAATTGTACAACAAAATTATGTTTCGTTTCAAATATCTAAAGATATTTTTAGAGTGTGGAGCTATTGTCATGTCGTTCAAAAACGTGTGACGTGATTGCAACAGGGTGTAATTAGACTGTTAAAAACAGTAATCGTTGTTACCAAATTAGTAATAGCAACAACAATTTTACTAAATACAATAACAAAAGCTTAGAACTGGGAAAGAAAACTAATTTCTCATATGCGTATGTATATTAATACTTCTTGTACACGTTGAGGATTTATATAACTTGTGAAAGCATTAGAGGAGCGCCTAAATTTAATTAATACTTTGTTAGTAATTTAACTCAAATATTTTATTATAATTAAAATTCATAATGTTAGTATAAATTTTGCGTCGTAGATTTTTAGATTAGATTAAAGAAATGTATTTTATCAATAGCTTAAACATATATAAACTCATAGCAATAGACTTGAAGTATCAATTTTAGACTTTTTAACTTTTTATTCTGTTATTTTATTATACAAATATTGCCAGACAGTTTAAATTAAACAAATTGATTAACTGTTTTTTGTTGGTTTTAATATTATTAAACAAAATTATTAAATATTGAGGTTTATTATTTATATTTAATAAGTAAATTATTTTTTCCTTTTTAGTTGGTTTTAATAGAATAACAACAAAAAAGATTGATTTATTAAAAAATGATTAGTACTAAATTTAAAAATGACTGATTTACTTAAAATTACACAATATTAGCAAATAATACAATTTTGTCTTGTTTTTTTGGGTACTTTTTTATTTAAAAACGTTAAGTTAATAAATTTCAAGGACACGTTAAAGAAACAATTATTACAACGTTGTTTTTATTTGAAATTTGCTCAGATGGAAACGTTTAGAACATATTGGTACTCTTATCTTTAAACATATCGTATATAACAACTTGTTAGTTTTATTGCGTTGTTTGAAATTTGAGGAAGCAACTTACATTTTTAATATTGCGTTTACGTAGTTATTTTTAGAATTTATATTATAGTAAATTACAGTCATATTACCTACGCTTGACTTATTTTCAATTTAGTCAATTGTGATTCTTATATGTACATCTAAAATGAGTTTTTGTTTCTATTTTAAAAAAATTATGAGATTATGAATACCTTTAATCAAATTGAGAACCAGGTGCTTTAAAAGATTTTCTTGTAATAAAATACTTGATGTATTTTGATCTGTGTAACGTCTATAAATTTTCTAAAAAGGTTTTCTGTTTTCTCATAAAACTTATCTGAACGTTTGAAGAAGTGGTAATCGATCGACTACAGATCTGGTAAATATGATGCATGATATATAATATTTTGTATACTTCTGCGACAGCACCGTACCCTTTTGATTGTCTCTACTGCAGATTCTTTTTTACGCGCTGTAGTATAAGAATTCATAGATAGATAGATAAAAGTCATTATATTCTTTTATTTACTTCAGTTGGTTTGTATATTGTCAAATATTATTTCCATTTTACTTTAATACCTGGTAATTCATACACAAATTAGTTAGAAAAAATACTTGAGAAGTAAATATTGTACCGAACAAGTACTAGAACTAGTAGTGTTAAATCTACTAATATAAAATCGGTTTAAATGCATGATAAATAAGAAATCAACCAACAAGTATGTGTTACGTTTATTATTACTAACTAATTTATTTATACTAAAAATATGTACACGTTTAAACTAACCGAACTAATTAAAGCTAAAGCATATTTAATATAAACACTCTAATTTATACAGTACACTCACCGAAAGATAAAGTCCGCGGATAACTTGTATTTATTTAAACACTAACGCTTGTTTACATCAAAGTCACGTACAAGGTTATACACCGTAGATTTATCGCGGCACGCGTTAATCACTTATTTATTTAGATTTGAATAATCTTAACACTGCCGTCTTTAAATTACTAAAACAACTGCCCTATGATTTTATTTGTGCCGCATTTATACATTTTGGCCAAACGTTCGAGAATTTTCTATATTTTTTGGTGAACGTTCTGGAAATGTACAAAAACCTTGCGAAAGTTCTCAAATTTGAGAAGAATTTCTCAAACGTTTCACTGCCCTCTTCTTAGGACTGTTCTGTCCCAAAGCAGGAAACTAGATGCGACACCTGTAGAAAGAATCGTGGCGGTAGCGCCAGTTTTCTCTATTTCGGCAACTTCCTTGACCATGAAAGTAACAGTCAACGGACTTTTCCTGACCCGATATTCTCCTTGGTTGGTAACTGCAGACTATCACTTGAACGCCTGTTCCTCGGAAGACGACCTCCAACATATTTCGAACTGTCCCCCAATACAGTTTATCTAAGCCACAACCTTGGGCTTGGGTACTGCCAATTTCTTAACATGGTGGAACTCCATTTCTCTTTTGAGATTCCATAATGTCCGCCAAATTTTCGTATAACGGTATGGTACTTGAGTATTTCTTAGTGACCAGATAAGATAACGAAGCGTCTGTCACCACGTAGTTTCAAAATTTTTCCGACTACCGGTTGCTTTCTTCGTAATTTATCTAGCTACCCAAACTTCTTTTTAAATACGACTGCAACCCCTCTAGACATGTCAAGATTTTCGCTCACGCAAAGTGCGATGGCGTAATTTATACGCTGCACGACTTCATAAGGGGCCTCTGTTTGCTTTTGCAGCTTCGGCGACAAACCACGTCTTCTTTAGGCATTATACAACCACACCATGTTGCCAGGTTGAAACCCACCATTTTGTGCCTTGACGTCATATCTAGTATTTATTCTGTCGCTGGCAATTTGTGTGTTCTTACAGACCTCCTCATGTACTTCGTCTAGGCTCTTGGTCAGCTTGCTGACGTAGTCTTCTCCAGCAACTTTTTCTTCCGGTCTTCGTCCAAATTGGAAGTCGCATGGCAGTCGTATTTTGGGACCGAGCGTCACACAGAATGGTGGTTGGTCTGTGCTTTCGTGAATTAGTGATAGGTATGCCATTAGGAAAAGGTCGAAATACTGATCCCAGTCTCTTTGGTGTTTGGTCACTACTTTGGCTAAGTATTTTTCTGTTGTTCAATTCATCTGCTCAACCATGCCATCGGATTGAGTATGGAAAAGCGTCGTCCTAGTTTTCTTAATTCCCAACAGTCGGCAAACTTCTTGAAACAGCCCAGACTCAAAGTTGTTGCTTTGAACGGAACTCCAAACCGACAGAAAAACTCTTTTACTAATACGTCTGTATAGCGTAAGCATCCGTCCATTTCGTAAAACAATCCATTGCGACCAGGATGTATTTATTTCCCAAATCGGATTCTGGGATCGATTTTGCGATGTCAATCGCTACTCTTTCCAAAGGGCTTACTACGTTGTATTGCTTCATGGGTGCTTTGCGCTTTCTAGCTGGACCATTTCCTGATGCGCACACTGTACACTTACAACACCATTTTATGACGTCCTCTTTGCAGTTTACCCAGTAGAATCGTTCTCGCACTTTTTCCAATGTCTTTTTAATGCTAAATTATCCTCCTGATGTACTATCGTGGAGATACTAAAATAAGAATGTTTTCCGGGTTTGGATCGTGTCCTTGTTGTTGTAACCGAAGTTGCCAACGTTTCGCCCACTTTCGTAAGGGCGTGAGATAAATCGCAAAACTCAAACAAGCAACGAAATCTAACTAAGAACTTTTTAAAAGTTAGGTTATCCACTTGTGAAACAACCCATAATCTAAACTCTGAAAAGGTAAGAAAGAAAACGATAACTTGAAAAAGCAAACAAAAATCTAACAAAGAACCACTAGTGAATTAGGTAATCAACTTGTGAACCAAGTCAGACTCTAAACTCCGTTGAAGTGACTTAGGAAGGAATAGTCTCCGTATATAAAGGAAAAGGATCGTCACGTATGGTTGAGCTCGACTCTGATTGGGTTACGGTTGATAAGGAGCGTGTTTTCAATAAATGACTAATGACTGGGAACCAAAGAGGGGATAGCTCGAAACCATGATCGCAATTGAAGTTATTGGGGTGTTTGATGATTTCTATGCTTTCTCGGAATTTTCTGTTGAAAAAGAATGGAGATTTGGCAATCAATGAAACATTATCAAAATCTATCTTGTGACCTGTAATAAAATAATTACGTTTTGAAATGCGAGTAATGCCTGAACGACCGGTTTCACCAATGTAGACTAAACCACATGAACAAGGAATCTAGTATACACCTTGAAATGAAGGTGTAGGAAATTTGTCTTTGGGAAAAGGAAGAATCTGAGAGATTTTGCATGTCGAGTTGAATATGGGTTTAATACCATTCTTACGAAGAAGTTTTCTGATTTGATCTGTAACCTTGTGAATGTAGGGTAAAAAAGTCAATTTCGGGTTAGATTCGAGAGTGGAAATGTCCTTAGGTAATCGAGTACGTGAATGTAGACGACGATTAATAACTCTATGAATATCTAGCTTTACATAACCATTGTTCACTGAGGTTCTAGAAAGATGACGGAGTTCCGAGTCTAGATTCTCAGGTTGACAAAAAGATAAGGCACGATGAACCAAAGATTCAATAACAGAATGTTTCTGTGCAGGATGATGATAAGACGAAACATGAAGGTATCTGTCCGTATGGGTGGGTTTGCAATAAACAGAATGGCCCAGAAGTCCGTCGGGCTTACGAGTCAAGAAATGGGAGATAACCATTACTTTCGATTTCCATAGTAAATTTGATACCTAAGTGTTGATTGTTAAGATGATCAAAAAACTTAGACAATTTAAGATGACCATGAGACTAAACAATAAACGTGTCGTCAACATACCTAAACCACACTTTAGGTTTTAATATTAATAATTCCAAAGCAACCGTTTCAAAGGATTCCATAAAAATGTTAGCTACAACAGGTGATAGAAGAGAACCCATAGCAGCACCAGAAACCTGTTCGTAAAACTTGTTATCATATTGGAAGTAAGTAGAGGATAGACACTTATCAAGTCCTTGCCATGTTGAGACAGAATCTGTTTAATAATAATAAGCGAATCCTTAATAGAAACTTTAGTAAAAAGTGAAGTAACGTCAAAGCTCACGAGAAGATCTTGGGGTTTAAGTAACGGAAGACATTCTTATATTAGTATAGATTCCGGCCGTAGAAGCCTTTGCTATTATATCGTGGAGACGCTTCAACACTTCTGACACCCGGTTCTTTAGCACTACCAACTGTAGTCTGTTTCCCATGCCTTCGACACTTTCTAGGGATCGCTTAAGAAGACCGTCTTCTACTATCAATATGACCCACTGCGGCCATTACGCTTTGATGTTTCTGCCCAAAGCACTCACTTCTTCCCAGGTTGGTCGTCGGCCGTTTTCTTTCAAGTCCAGGAGTATTCTTATTTCAGGATCGTCTTGTTCGCGACGCAACTGCTCAGATTCCTACCCATCATCAACCATGGCAGTTCTTCAAAAGCATTCAACTTTTTTTTCAAGTCGCGAACAATGGTTGCAGTCCGCTGGACATGGTCTTCTGGACAAGGCATCAGCATTCCAATGACTGCTTCTGGCACGGTGTTCTGTGTCATATTCTTGCAGTCTCTCGATCCATCTTTCCACTTCTCTTTTTGGGTTACGAAACTGCAATAGCGATTTTAAAGCGGCGTGGTCCGTTCTCAGTAATAATTTTTGTTCATACAAATATTTGTAGAAATGTTCTATGGACTTGGCGACTGCTAACAGCTCCTTCCTAGTCACGCAATAATTTTTTTATGGTTTAGACAAAACCTTGCTTAAATGCGCGCTAACTTTTTTTTGTCTATCTTGAACTTGCGAAAGGAACACGCCTATGGCCAGATTGCTTGTGTTCGTATCCAAAACAAATTTTCTATTTTTTCATGGATAACTCAAAATCGGCGAAATGACTAGGGCCTGTTTTGGTTGATGCATAGGATTTTCCCAGTTTGCACTCCATCTAAATTCTACTTTTTCTTCGGTCAATTTCGTCAAAGGTTTGGCAATATTGGCAAATATTTGTTTATTGGTCTTAGCCATGCTTGCACTGTTCGGATTTTGTCTGGGTCAGTCTTTATTCCATTTCTAGATACAACTTGGCCAAGATATTGCATTTCTTTCTTAAATACGTGACACTTTTTTGAACTCAGTTTGGTGTTTGCCCCACGTAGTCGCTGGAACACTTCTTTCAAGTTGTTCAACTGTTCTTCAAACAACCTTCCAACCACGATCACGTCGTCCAAATAAACCAAACACGTCTTCCAAGACAATCCGCGCAAGATGGTTTCCATCACTCCACACTCGAACGTTGCAGGAGCGTTACACAGGCCGAAGAGCATCACAGTAAACTGCCACAAACCAGTTCCAATCGTAAAAGCTGTTTTTGCACGATCTTTGGATTCCAATTCTACCTGCCAGTAACCACTCTTTAAGTCTAACGTAGAAAACCACTGGGATCCTGACAGGGTGTCTAACGTATTGTCATTTTTGGGTAAAAGGTAGCTGTCCTTTTTGGTCACGTCGTTTAGTTGTCTGTAGTCTACGCAAAACCTCGTTGATCCATCTTTCTTCTTTACGAGTACTATTGGGGACGCCCACGGGCTATTTGAAGGTTCAATCACGTTTTCCTTCTTCATATCTGTAATTATTTGTTCCGCTTCTTCTCTTTTCGCCGAAGGAAGTCTGCGTGGATGTTGTCGTATCGGCCGAGCGTCTCCGGTATTAATTTTATGTTTTATCACGTTGTAACGTTTCCGTTACTGTTATTATTTGATTTTAAATTATCTATATTAGTTTAACTAAATTTGTGTGTAAACCTTCCTTTATTTTCATTTTGTGGAGTCGCTACTTTTTAAGGCGTTGTCTCCTTGAGATTCATTCGGTAGTGAGTCTTTGAGTAGTACGTATGTGGTACTTCTTTTTCGAAGCCATGTAGTTTTATCTTACCTTATATCTACAATACCTTTATTTAAAAAGTCTGTGTTACAGTACTTTTTTTTTGTGGTACCGATTTTATCTTTAATGAAATTATCATTATCTTTATAATTTGAATGGGTTTGGTATATCAATAATAAACTAAATACCAATGATCCGAATCCATTTTCGTGAAGAAAATACACCTTAATCATAAATTTTTGATGGGAAATTTCCCAAGGCTATCCGCCAGCTTCAACTCTGCATTCCGTTGGAAATTTGATCTATATGCGTGAGTTACTTTTATTTCTACATTCCTTTTCGTCGATTAAAAAGTGCTTTACCAACAAACTTGGGTTTTCTTCTTGCGAAATAACTTAATTAAAAATTGTTTTCTTACTATATGTAAATAAATACCGGTATTCTCTTAATTTTTAGTTTAATCAATTAAATGATAAAAAATTTCTGTTCTTAGTTTTAAGTAACCTTACTGAGTTTTACCTTATGTATTGTTTTTGTTGTGTTTTGTTTTTGAATATTATAGATTATAAATCTTTTAAGATTGAATCAATGCATTATTCTTGGTTAACTTTTATTGCAGATAAGAGTTTAATAGTTTAGTCTTAAAATCAAACTATTTGGCATCCCTGACATCGGAAGTTAATTGACCAATTTTGACAATTTTTCTAATTGTTTGATTGATTTCTTACATCGTTTGTTACCGCGCTCTTTGCTTATCTAAATTACCTGTGAGTTGCGCTACAATGTTAGTTCTTTCTTTGAAACTACTCTCTAGCGCAAACACATTTTGATACTCTTGGATCAACACTTTAATTTTAGCCAGCTGGTCTTGGCTGAGGTTTTGGCATCTGGAAGCAATAATGTTCAATAGATGTTGTAGGCACTCCTTCGGCGACGTATCTTCGTTAGATTTCACGCATCTCACAATTTGAGATACTGGCGTGCATTGGCCAACCACGGTCTTTTTTTTCAACGTTACAGGATCTGAGTTGATATTTAAGATCCTTACTGGTATCATGTTTTTCGCTCGTACTAAAGTTCTGCCAACAAGTAATCCCTTTTCAACTAAGTCGCCTTTTATTGGTTCAATCACACGTATGTAGCTTTCTTGGAAATTTCCATCCAGGCGTACCAACACTACACTTTCTTGCACGACTGCCTTCTGTTACAATATTTATTGTGATCTAATGGGGAAAGGTGGAGAAAGAAATAAAGAATGAAGAATAGTATCACTTCAACGTAATTAACCAGATGTAATCGCTTACCTTTTTGGCTAGCCTCGCCGCAGATGGTCGTCGGGTTAAAGAAAATCGTAAGATACTCAATTAGTTCCGGTAAGCTAAATGCCCAAGTGCGCCACCTTCTCTCGAACTGTTATTCGCAGAAATTATGGTCTAGGTAGGAGAAAAGGAAAGCCTAGACCCGAAGTCCCCCAAAAGAAAACATATTTAGTATTAACAATAACCATTTATTTTAATAAATGATTCACAACCTCCTTCCGAACGGAAGAAACACAAACTTCTTGACGGTTACGCCACTGGTAAAATCCCTAACAATTATTTATATAACCCCCCCACAAAGAAAAAATGATTAAGCACATATATCAATTACATATAAATACAAAAGTCACAAAAATAGAGTTTGGAAACCACAGAAGCTAAAACCGATTACGTAGCTAATTATTACCGCGGCTACGGTAGCTATGATTAATAGATAAGCGCGTTCCCGCTAAGTTAGGTACCGTCAGGTGACAGCTTGATCAAGCGTCGTAGAACCGGTAATAATAATAATAAATTAATTTCAGAGAGACGGATCGCTCCCAAAATTCTACCCTTGATAAAATTTATAACTACTGTATATGACGCAGATATGACTGAGAAGTTATCATAAATAATTGTAATGACTCGACCATTACAAAGGTAAAGTATTAAAAGAATTACTATCAAAATATTACACACAATAAAGTTTTACGTTAGGTGATAAGTAACATTACTCCGACAAGTTATAAAGACACGTGAACAGTACGCTGATAAGATAAATTTGTACAATTTTAGTTTTCTTAAAGCCGGTAATTAACATAAGTAATTAAACAATTTCACTCGACGTCGTCTCTCACTTCCGCAATCATTTATAGATATATCTCCGAGGTATCAATCTTAGTCTAAGTACATTATAAAATGGCGACACGAACACGATCTTGCGTTCATTAAGCCTGCACCGCGGCCGCTGACAATCGAAGGCTACAGCGTCCGGCCGAAATAAGGTCGACAGCGAGTCTCCCGCGACTCCAATATAAAGGTGTCATAAATACCTCGAGTACACCGCACCAACGATCCACTAGGACTCGTCTACCTGTAGTTCTCCTTATTCTGTCAAACATCCGAACTGGTTTAGTGCGTTCACCATTTCCCTCGGATTATCGATATAAGTATACGAAGATGTAATTCAGAACGACAGACGAAGGCGTCAGAAGCGAAGATCGAACATCCAGAATCCACATTAACATCAACCGCAACGTAAAAAGGAAAAGAAGAGACACAAAGAAGCTAAAAATTGTGAAGATTAGTTGGTTTGCCTCCATTACTAACACGTGTGAGGATACTAACCCGCTTTATGTGTTTGGCCGTCTACAAGACATCGTGCTGATTTTATTTGCACCGGAGGTTCAATCGGATTTATTTTCAAAATGCTAAAATAAACGTCGGTGTAGAAGATGTTACCAGATGAAAAGAAATTCCATTTATCTCACCTCTCCGATGTTTCCCCGTTGTAAACCGATCCACAGACAGCATAGAAATGAATTAATTTTGTCGACGACTAACAACCTTCGCGCCCTCATAAGCGTGATTTCGAACTACGGCTCGAGGCCGAAGATGTTACTGTAAGTTGCCTAACTCTCAGGCGGATTTTGACTCGCAGTTGAAATTTACACGTTACACTTCTCTGACGAATGAAAGGGAATTTTTTCATTGTCGATCTTCAGGGCATCGTTCTTCATATCCAAATAGAACCCATACTTCTTTATAACGTCCATTCCCAAGATAACTTCTTTTGTGATGTCGGCTACCAGTACTTGATGGTTGAGTACTCCATTTCCCAAACCTATAGTTACTTTGACTTATCCGTGAGTAAGTATTTCTTTGTCTATCGCCGTTCGAAGTCGTACTGTTACTGGTGATGTCTTCTCATTTTCCAATAACATGTCAGAATGAAGGATGATCTTTGTCGTTCCCGTGTAAACCAGTAACTAAACACTTCTTCCATTGATCTTGTCATCAAGGTAAATGCTATGCAATTGCTCCCTAGGCGATGCTATTTGAATGGTAATCTCCAGGGCATGGCTTGTTGAGGTCGACTTTTGCTCTATTCGGTTAATCTCTTCTAGTTTTCCGGACGCTCTTCTGATCTTCTTTTAGGCTTAGTACAACGTCGTCGTACGTGGCCTACTTCTCCGCAGTTCTAACACGTCACTTCTCTTCCTCTTCAATGCTTTCTTCTGTGTGCGACTGTATTTCTGCAGCACAACTGAGCTTATGGCTGCCTCGGTGCAACGCCTGTTACGCCGCCTCAAATTCCAAAGCATGGGCTAAGGCGTCATCCAACGCCTTCGGTCGAGCTAACCCGAGAGTCTACTGCGTTTTGATGCCTCGGAGGCCGTTTACAAACGTTTGAATAGCCAACTGCACCAAGAAGGTTTTGGTGCTGTAGGATACGCAAGTTGTGTTAATCTGGCGATGTCAGCCTCAAACTGTTGAAGACTTTCGGCAGTTTTGTGAACCCGACTTTTAATTTGAGCTTGATACACTTGTTAAAGATGAGGATCCTCTATATCTCATTTCTAATCGTGATATTAAGAGTTCGTAATTTTCTTGTAGGTGGTCAGGAACAGTTTGCAAGATTCCAAGAGCTTCTCCACGTAAGGACACTATTAAAGACGTCGTTTTCTGCTTGTTGCTTCAACCATTAGGCTTCAAATTGCTTGTAGTAGGTTGACCATGGATTTTTACTCTTTACGCTTCCTTCAACGTGACAATTCATTTGGTTCATTCTTTATTCAATCAGCTGTATTCTTTCTCTCAGTTTTTTCTTTAGCTTTTGTTTTAATTTGTCTTCTACTTTTTTTATTTTGTCATTCACAGTTTCGCAAATTTCTTCTTATAAATTTAACATATCTGCTTGGATTTCTTTTTGAACAATTTTGCTTTGATTTTTATGCGCATTTGTATTTCTTGTTTTAAACGTTTAGAATTTTCCATTAACTTTTTTTCTATTTTCTGGGTATTTTTAAATAATTTTTCTCCAATTTTCTTCCATTTTCTGCAAATTTTCGTGAAACTTTTCTTCCATTTTCTGCGCATTTCGTGAAACTTTTTTTCCATTTTACTACATTTTTTTTCCATTTCTCTATTCATCGATTCTTGACCATTTTTTATTGATTCAAAAAATTCAAATAGTTCTGCATCAATTTTGGTTTGATAACGAGTTACTGGCATAACTTATATATAACACGAACGACAAATTTAAATACACTACTTTAACGAAATGGAACAGCTAGAAATAACACGCTATAGACACGCGAATCCCAACTAAAGTTTTATTTATTTACGCAATCAATGTTCTTATTACGGGAGCGATATTAAATTACTTAATGGTATTTACACTAAAAATCGGAAACCCGACACCTGTGAACCACTGTAACGTTTATTATTACCAACTAATTTATTTAAACTAAAAATATGTACACATTTATAACTAACGAAGGTTATACACCGTAGATTTATCGCGACACGCGTTAATACTTATTTATTTAGACTTAAATAATCTTCTTAACACTGCCGTCTTCGAATTCATGAAATAACTGCCCTATGATTTGTTTGTGCCGCATTTATACGCTCTGGCCAAACGTTCGAGAATTTTCTATATCTTTTGGTAAACGTCCTGAAAATGTACAAAAACTTCACGAAAGTTCTCAAACTTGAGAATAATGTCTTGAACGTTTCATATGTAACTGTATATACATGATCTTACGGTGCATCAATCTGGTTTGGTTCAGCGCCATTACAAGTCTGTCTTTTACTTGGCGATTCTGTAGGCGATCAGAAATCTTTTTGCATGACTAATATAATAAATATAAACGAGTTATGTAAAAACACTGATAAAATAGCTTCAGTTTCATCGCATAATTTAGTCTTTAGTGTGGTGTGTTTTGATCCAGAATTATGTACTAAAAAGCATTTACAGAATAAGTTTCTACTCTATTTTCAGCCAAACCTGCACACAATTTAACTAAAAAGTTGTGATATCATTATAACATTATGTAGCTAACTCTCAAAATATTTTGAAGTTTTATCAACTCCATCGGAATAAAACAATAAACATGAAAAACAAAACAACACATTTCAAGGTTTTCAGTGACTATAACCACTGTTGTTAACATCACTAAAAAGAAAATTTATAATCTATGTTTTGTTACGCTAATAACAGGTCAAAAATTAATTTTTTTATAGATTGAATCAATTTAACAAGCATAGTAATGTTTTTTAAAATTTTAAACAATGGGTTTTGGTCTTGTATTGTAAATATAATTTAAATAACAGTTTGTATTGTTATTTTAAATTAAGAATATTATTAAATATTTTTTTTAACTGGAAGCAGTAATCATGCTAAAAGCTATTACTTCGTTTTTATCTAAAAAGTGTAAAATAAAATTTATTAAAATAAAAAAAATGTTCGCTTGTTTTTTATCGATTTTTGCTTAAAAATAAATTATTTATTTTAACACCTACAACCAATCACAGATTAAATATTTATATGTTTACCTTTAACATCGCGCTTTTTGTGTACAATGTATTGTTAATTAGATTAAAACCGAAACAATGTTTGTATCAATAAATTTATTGGATAAAATAGAACTGTTTTTTTATATAAAAATTAATTTTGTTAATAACTATATATTAAGTTAAATTAGATGTAACAAAGCTTTTATTTAACTTTTTTTCATACAGAACAAAAATCCTTTTAGGGAAGTTTTGCAGAGAAGAAAACCATTTTGCATGTTAAAAATAAACTTAACAGTATTAAGTACATTTTAATGGGTTTTTAACAGATGTTTTGTTTTCAGAAAAAGCACAAGCATTCATTGCTTTAAAACGAACCAACACCTACGAAATAACGCATTAAGTTCTATGTAGATATATTTAAAATGTGATTACAGTAAAAAAGGCTAATTTGATTCTAATACGGGCATATAATTATTTTTAATGGTTTATTTCCAGTGGTAGTAGGAAAACTTTTCCTTGTGAAAAGTTTATTTACGTGAATTAAAAATTAATATAATTTCAAATCTTTAATTCATTACTTGTATTTTTGTAAGATTTGGATTAATTTAAAAATTAACATTAACATTTTAAAAATTATTGATTTTTTTAAGTTTAAATTTTATAAAAAACAATTTCTAATTGAAATGTCTGTGATCATAAAATTATTTTGAAGTTGTGCACCTAAAACGTTCAAATCGTTAATTATATTAAATGTGTATATGAAGTGATCTGGAATTCTAGAAATAAAAGGTTTTTTTATTTAAAATTGTGTAACGTGCACAATTTTTACGATTGAATACGTCTGATCTTAGTTAACATTTTTGCGTTCACTATTTATGTAAATTCTTTTGCGCAATGAATTTGACGCACTGCATATGCGTTATGAGCCTTCTTCTTAAGTACTAAGTCGTCCTCCGGCATCTTACTTTTCGCAATGAGGCGAAGCGGACATTTTTTTGGGTGGAATGACCACTTGTTGAATTTGTGGTTGTGATTTTTTTTTGTCTTAATGGTGAAAATTATGTAAGCCGGCGTTCGTTGTAGCGTCTTCAGTTCGTTGTTTTTGCGAAATTTAGAAAGATAAGACTTGATAATTCGAAGGGGTAAGTCATTTTTGTTTTGATCCGCATTGTGTAATTCATCGCAATTTACGTTTTAGTTTTTTTGTTTGTTATGGTTCTTGGTTTCAAATCTTCGAAAAAGAATTAAGTATACGATTTACGGGAATTGCATCATATTACGTCATTCCAATGAGTCGCATGATGACCACACCCAAATAGAAAGCTGCGCAATTTTTTTGTACGTCCGAACTGGAAGTTTTTGCTTTTGATATACGACTACGCTTTCCGATTTATTCGATGTTTTTTGATTTGTGTACGTGTGAATTCGTTTATGGTTCGAAAATTTGGTTTGGATACGTACGCTTTTTTACGATTTTGATGTTTGAAATGCGATATTTACGCAGTACGTTTGATGTTAGTCACAACGTCGCTTTTACGAAGAATTTCCGCTACGAATTATGATTTTTATGAGTAAAAATCGATAATTATTCATGTGTTACGTCTGATGAAATTTGATTTGGATGTTGCGAATGAAGATTATCATACGCTACGTTTGTTTTACGATGTTCTGGTTAATGGATCTGTACGAATATTAGATCAATCAAGATAAATACGGAAAATTTGGAAATTTAAATATGCATTTCAAGAATTTCGTAATGTTGCGTCATCGCATGAATCAGATGAGAAACGCGTAATTGACCCCACCAATTTGACTTGCGCAATAAATTTTGAAATCAGGTAACTTTGATTTTATACTTAACCTTGGATACTGTTAAATATGTAAATATGTTTTTTTGTTATTATGTTAATGTGTAAATCTTTTGGTTTCAATATTTAACCTGTTACACGCTTTTTGGTTTTACGAACCTTGCACGGCCAACTCACAATAGTCGGAGGTAGGGGAGGTTCACAGAAAACACAGAAAATATGCTTAAGGGCGCCAGAGCTGATCCAAAGTAATACTTCTGTCACGCTCACGACAGACGGTTCAAACTTGTAACTCAATTGAAGGTTCGTAATCCTTGCACTCGGCTGTTCGAGTAGCCCAAAATTAGTTCGTAGATAACAATAACCGCAGGAGAGAGAAAACTAACAAGAGAGCTTAACGATTTTAATTACTTTAAGATGTGAATGGTAAACATTAACAAGAATATATGAATTTTCTACATTCATCCGTAATTGTAAGATTTTTAAATATAATTAACAAATATCACAGCTTGCTTTAGTAGCGCAGTAACTTGACAAATGTACGCTAAATGCGCCAACCTTAAATACTAAAATGACTAACAATCTGCATTAACAAGTAGAGGAGACTTTGATTTAGTAATCACATAAAATTTACTAGATTATATCGCAATTCTCATACATGAATGCCTGTAGTATCGGCAACACACACTACATATGAAAATTATGTCGAAAAGGACAGCACCGAAAGTCCCAGAATAAACACGTTTTCCCTCACAGCATGCGATACAATTATGAAATGTTTAAGATTACCTTATTGGTATATAAGCAATAACGTAGTTACGATCATTAACATTCAATATAATTCGCTGAATAAGTTTGGTGATCCCAATATAAAAGTCAAACAAGTAACTCACCCCAAAATCCAGTTTCCACTTTCACGTAGAAAACGTTTTCTCGTCAGTGGCCTGTAATAAATAGTGAAAAGCAAATCGGATCACAATCTACTTCACACAGAACAAAAGCTAAAAGAATAGTATTAATAAATCATTAAATGGCATATAAAAACCCGTTGTATCGTGTACTGTAAGAAACAATGTTAACACAGGTGGCTGATAACACAATCGACTTCTTCATTAAGCATTATATAGAACCCCAATGTATCGAATGATGTAAGTAGTAATTTAGAACAGGTGGCTGATAACACAATCTACTTCTAATCCCAAATCAGCATCCACGACACAACGTTCGACGAGACCCCAATGTTACTTAAATAGCAGGCCCTCAGAACAGCTTATATGCTCGGTAGTATTATTCATTAATGGTACTTATGCATCCTAATTGCTGCTTGAAATCCTCAATGGTGGACAACGTGGTCGGAACCGGCTATCACAGGAATATAGAATTTACGAAGGACCCTTAATAGATTTAAGACAAAAATATCTTACCCCGTGCCGAAAGAATCGTAATAAATTCTCACTCGCTTTATAAATTTATGTTCATCACACGTGATGTTCTTAAAAATTTAAGAATCAATTCGAAAACCTCGGCATCGGCCCGTTACTGTAGTTGACAGCTTCACGATTACTTCGTCAAATGACAGTCACGAGAAAGGCTCGGTAGAGGGCGTCAAAAACCGAATCTAATTGTAATTCATCTACAGGGTATTCCGTAATAAAAATTTCGTACGTAACAAACCCTTCGTAGTTAAAAAATATTGTGGCGTCCAATTTATAAAAATTTTGTGATTATCAAGTTAAAAATTTTTAATCTTAAGAAACGTTAGAATTTCCACGACTCTAATTTTAATAAATATGAAAATTTCTCATTGCTCTTATTTAGTTTGTGTCTTTAATGTGTGTTTTGAATAAATATTTTTGTGAGCTGGCTGGTGCATTAATTCATTTATTTGTTATGCGTTTGTTTTATGTTAAGTAAATTTCGTCGTAACTCTTGATGTTATACGGGCATGTGACAATTGTTGTATTAAGTTAGTTACTTTTTAGTTGAAGTGCATGGCGCATTTTTGGAACTTTATAATGTATTCTGACAAATCAACTTTTTGCAATACGCATTAAGTAAACTTTTGCTTTCATATATATTAGAAAAATAAAAAAAGCACTTGGAAAGTTTGTAGCTGAAACTTACGAACCAAAAACTGCCTGTTCTAGCTAGATTAAATATAAAATTAATTAAATTAAAATAAAACAAAATAATAAGCAAAATTATAAGTTAAATTAATTTAAATTTGCAAAAAATTACTGTAATTGATTCAAACAAAGTTAAAATGAATGGAAATTTAAATATAATTATTCAACAAAAACTATCATTTGGGATCAATTCTTAACACAAAATGCCTTGCACCCATAATAAAAATTTGGTTTAATTAAATAAAAATAAATACCTAATCTTAACTTAAAGAAAATAATATAAATTTGACAGGTATAACAACATCAGTTTAAAAAACTAGTAATCGGAAATACATTGCTTTTTGAGTAAAACAAAAAACGTAGTTGATGTAATTTAGTAACAAAGCCATAAACAAATAATTGAATTTTCTTATTTATTTCAAAGCTTTTAAAACATTTTTAGTTCCGGGAAATCATGTAAAATCAAAATTCCTTGAAACGGTAGTTCATAAATACCTTAAGTTTAGATATTCTTTCCATTAAGCCGGTTTTCTGTTCCACGGTAAACATGTTAACAAGGTTTTCAGTGAATCGTCGAAACCGTAACATTTACAAAATGGGAGTATTATTCTAAACTTAATTTCACTAAAAACTTCTTATTTTTACTACAAACTACCATCAAATCTTTTAGGAAAAGCTCTCTGAGAACTATTACATTATCGGGTCGAAATCAAAGTGAACCGAACAAAGATACAATTACAAAAACATTACGCACAATACGTTTTACAAAAAAGAACGTTCTAACTGGTGTCAGCAAAAACAATTAATAATTTGAATAGGTCTAACATAAACAAAACTTACTTGGAATTTTAGATATATTAACTTATAATACAAATTCTTACGATTGAAATGAGATATTTATAGCTAAAGGAACTGATAAAGTAATTTGACTTTATGACTAATACATCTAAATAATCTCAAGCGTATTTTTACTTAACAACCTACTTATAAAATAAAATAAAAACTAATTTAAAAACGTTTAATAACTTCGAAATTACAGTATAAAACTGTGTTTGAACCAACTGGATTTTTTACGAAAGACAGTACAAAAATCAAACGATTAGGTTTATGTTAGGGATACTTTTGAATAAACTGTTTAAGAAAGTATTGATAATGTCAATATTTTTTTTGTTACTTAGGTATTATATATAATATCTCTTAAATTCATTTTTATACATCTAGAAGTTTTACTCAATCTAGGTGAATTTGAAATAGAAAGGATAACAAGAAGAAGGAGTAGAACGGCTATACAAAAAAAGAAGCATTAAATAAAATAAAAGAGGAGAAGCAGAAGAGACGGATGGAAAAGGAAATATACAGGAGAGAGAACGAAAGAAAGAACAGGAAAAATTTTAAATAAGATATGGTCATTGGAAAGAAGCAATAATATGCCCAGTTTACAAAAAAGGAGACAGAAGAGAGGTACAAACTATAAAGATAGAAATGTAGCAATGTAGGATATAAGATTTATATGACAATTTTGTAAAAATGACTGGAAAGAGAAATAGAAGAAAAAAAATCTTACCAGACTGGCAGACAAGATTTAGAAGAGGGAGAAGGGCATTAGATAATGTATATATGTTAAAACAAATAGTAATTTAAGCATTAGAAGTGAGGAGAGAAAAAAATTTTGCGTTATTTTTAAATATAAAAGCAGCGTTTGATAATGTAGATAGAAGTAAATTATACAATATATTAAGAAAGAAACGGATAGAGGAAGAACTAGTTAGGAATATAAAGGAAATATATATTGAGATAAAGTGCAAAGTAAGAATAGATGAAAGGTTAAGTCCAGCATTTTGGACAAATAAAGGATTAATGCAGGGCTGCCCATTTAGAGAAAGAGTTAATAGAGCAACATAGTTGAGTAATAGTAATGGAGAAAGGGGTTAAAAGTGTGGGTTTAGCGTATGCAGATGAGATGAGAAATGAAGGAAATGATAAAGACAGTAAAAAAGTTTTTGAAAAAAAATGTTTAAATGTAAATGTGGAATAATCAAAGATAGTAGTATTTCAAAAATTGAACGGGAGGGTAAAAAAAGAATGGAGTAGAAGTGGAGAGACGAGGTAATAGAAAGTGTAAATAAAGTAACTTATTTGGGTTATCGAATCAGATACGACAATAAAGATGAGGCTCACATAAAGTGGCTGGCAAAGAAATGTAATAGAATAGAAGATCAAGTGTGGAGTATAAAAGAGAGGGCGTTTGGGAAGCAGATAAAAGCAAGAAGATGCTTGTTTAACAAATTGATAAAGAATGCAATGATGTACGGGGCGGGAATATGGTAGTGGAATGAACGGGAGGAACTGGAGAAAGTACAAAAAAATACCAGAAATGGACGTTAGGATTAGAAA
Organism: Aquatica leii; assembly: GCA_035610365.1. Lineage (NCBI taxonomy): Eukaryota > Metazoa > Arthropoda > Insecta > Coleoptera > Lampyridae > Aquatica > Aquatica leii. The sequence goes on along the minus strand of CM069434.1, from coordinate 120,454,264 downwards.
AGGAGACGCTAGGGTACATAATAGAGGAGAAAATGAGGTAAGAAAAAGATAAAAGTACTGGCGGGGAAGAGAATAATGTGTTACGAAAAACAAATGAAAGAAAGAGAAGAATGTAAATTGCTTCAAATATGATGGAAAGAGGTGAAGAATGAAAAAAATTAATTAAAGATAGAAGAAAGAAAAAGGTATTATGAATGAGTTGGATATGCGAGAGAAGAGGTAGAGAAAATAAGAGAGACAGGAAGGGAAATAGAAGATGAAATAATAAGAAGAGATAAAGATATACAAAAGCAAAAATAAGAGGGGGAATTACAATGAGAGATATACAAATATAGTAATAAACAATATTCCAAGGTACATAAAAGACAAAAAAAGCTTGAGATTAAAAAAATGGTAGCACGGTTTAAATGCGGGAATGAAGAGCAAGAGAATAAATAGTGAAAGATAAATTTAGGAAACGTAGACTATGTGGGGAAGGGTGGGAAAATTTAGAGCGTATGTTAAAGGAATGCATAGTACTAAGAGAAGAGAAGAGAGGAAGGTTGGAGATTTTGGGATAAAGAGGAAAAAGAGTGGGATGGTTGGAAGAGGTATTAAAAAGGAGAAGTAGTGTAAATATGGATATTGGGATGTATTTGTATATAGAGAATTGGTTAGTGGTGGAAGGTTTAGGATTATATTTGTTATGTAGTAGGATAATTTTAGGTTTAGTTTAAAAATACGAACTCTTTGTTAAAAATATTTTTTTCGTGACAAATAATGGCTATTAATTGATTACTCAATCTTTTCAAGTAAATTTCTCAATCATAATTATTAAGATGACAATTTTTATTAACAATATCTTAAAATTATAAAAGTTAAGAAGTTTAATTTTTACTGATTTAAACATTAGTAATATAATAGTATATTATATATCAAGGTTGAGAAGTGCATCATTATAACCCAAGCGATAGATTATATCGCGAGACGCGAAGCGTCGAGGGATATAAATCGCGCAGGTTATAATGAACTTCTCAACCGTGTTATATATACAATTTTTTCCACTACTAGAATTATTAAAACCTTTCTAGCTGTTACTAAATCAAATTTAAAATTTAAGATATTAATTTTAAATTAAAAATCAAGTCAGTAATTCTGACAGTTGTCATTAGTTTAATAGAATTAATTTTGACGTAATTCTTAATTGTGATTTAAAACACAAAAATAAACAGATAACGTAAGTTTTTATTGCTAAAGTTGTTTAAATTGTTTAAAAACATTATTATTTTAAGCATTGATTATATGTAAAACATATTTAACTCAATAATATTTACATTTAATTAAGCGCGAACTTCAAATAACTTACTTTTTAAAATCGAATTAATTTATTAATTGAGCGATTTGAAAACTTAAATTAGCATTAAATAAAATCTCTTGCTCTTGGTACGCAGTTTGGTAAACTTTTTTTCGTTGAAACTGTTGTAGTATTATCAGAAAATGTAAATATGTTCATTATTAACTACTAGTTAATAATGAAATATTATTTACCTGCGCTTAAAAAAGTACAACTTCACGGCCTTCTATTATACGTAATAATGCAAGCATATACAACTAGTAGTGGAAAAAATAAATTTTTAATCAATTGCAAAAACGATTTATAAATGATATCGTAAGCAGTAATACGTTTTCTATGTTTTGATGGGAAAATCAACAGTAACTAAATTTGTGTTGTGAGTTTTGTGTTTTGTTTTTAAAACGATAGTCTAAAATGATACAATTTAACAAAACTACAATTAGATTAAAAAATGTTTTGGTGTGGTTTTTGTACTGTATAAATTTTGTCCTGGAACGTAAATCTTTTGACATACAGGACATCTGTCAGTGTACCATGTATGTAGTTACATATTAAAACGGCCATTTCCATTTTTTGCAGTAAGAAAATCACACTTATGTGCTAGTGTAAAACCCGTGAGTTTCTACATTTTGAAATATCTTGATATAAGGTGTAGTCGTTATGAAGAATTTATAGGGTTAAGGGTGCATTTTTATTTTACTGCGCAATTTGATTTTTATATTTTATGATTAGAAATTCTGGTCACCTGCACGTGTGCTTTTACCTTTTGTTACCTGCATATGTTCCTTTAACTTTAAAGAATTTCTATGAATAATTAATACAACATGCATAGAGTATTGAGAATTGTTCCGGATGCGTATTCTGCATACCTACGTTAAATTAGGATATCGAAACCATCGTTTAAAATGCTACTATTACAAACAAATCGGAAGGCACACTTACTGAAATATCTATACGAACGTAGGAAAACTTGGCGCACTTAGTTTTTCTTAACAGGTCGTACGAAGCTAAGAAGTTTATTTTTGATAATGTTATATGTATGTAAAAATTTACTTCTTAGCAATTTTAGAGAATTTGTGTTGAATGTGCCATTAGCTAATCGCATACCCCAGTACACTAAATTGGGAGTATCTTGTTTCTCATATAATTTCATTTTTTTCTACATTGTCAGTCGTTTACACGTACAACTGTACGTATATATTACGTTTGTTGTCACAATTAAGAATAACATTTTTTTATATAACAAATTAAACGGCGCAATCTGTTTTGCTTAAACGCGAGATATTGGATATTGTGTTGTATTCACTAACGTTATTTTGTTTTTTTAATGTAAAAAATTAAACCAACGAATTTGTTTATATGTACAAAGTGTTGTCTAATCTAAGGTACCTGCGTCATTATTATTAACTGTAATATTTGTAGATGGATTCCTAATTGTTATTTATTTGCTATCGTTCTACCTCGTTTTTAACTCCTATCGCTTGTCAAAATAAATATATCTATTGTTATAAACTGTATTTTGAAACTTATTTCCTTTCAGTGTTTGACAGATTGTACGAGATCTGTAGATAGTTTTTTTTACCGTTTTGGCGCTTTTTTAATTATTTTATAGTTAGCACCCAGAGTACCACCTGCGATCCTGTCACCGAAGTGTTTTCAGCAGCTGGCTGCACTTAGTTACAGTTGAATTTACCTAACACTACTATAAAACATTGTATTTAATTTCCACTTCTAGTAGTTTTCACAAGTTTGTTTGTTATGTATAAATTTAAGAGATATTTTTAAAAATTTCGTGATCAAAATTTTTGGAACGACAATTCGAACTGCGGTTTGGTTCTTAAGAAATTGATGGCATATCATATAGATAATCTTTTTTGAATAGAATTAATGGTACTTTTTAATTCAATCAATTCTTTATTTTAAAATTACTTACCCTGGGGGTAAACGGATTAGTTTAAATAAAAAAATTTTGCCAGTTTGCTTTTAATTTTTCTACTTTAAATCGAAGATTTGCATGCAACAAACAAGATAGTAATTTCTTAATTGTAAAAGCTTTGCTGAAAAGAAAACGTTGCTCCAGTAGTTGACTGAGCAAATTTCAAATCAAATTGACAGAGTTACTCTGTTTTTTAAGAGTAACTCAAGTCAGGCAACATATGTCACCTTTTGACTGTACACATTTTTTAGTTAAATTTTTTTAATTAATCTATTACGCTTTACATAACAGAGACTTGAAGTTTTAATTTTAAAACTATTGTAAAATGGAGATAGATTTCTGCACTGTCGAATGAGTAGCTGTTAGCCCGGATAATTTATGGTATTCCATCAAAAGTATTTTTGGTTTATTAATACTTTTTTTGCAGACTTAGTTTTGAAAGCAATCTTTTATGACGTTTTGTGTACATAATTGTTTTAATAATACTAAGAAGTGATTAAATGTAGACTTTTACGGCCGTTGTCCATTGAAGTAATGTCTACCGGGTATTGCCGTGTTGTCATGTTAAAACTTGACATTTCGTTGCTGATGCTGTCAGTTTCTTCAAATTTTGAAAAACTGCTGTTATTATTCTTTGCTTCCGGTTATATACCCGTGCGTTGCTATGTTCCGTTGATTCTTGTCAGTTGTTCATTGAAACGTGTCAATTTGTGTTTGTTAGACCATGTCTAATAGTGTGTTGGAATGTGTTTGTACTAGTTATGTTTTTAGTTATTTTTTGTATATCCAGGTGTTTTTTAATCCATTCCTTTCTTTTTGTTAAAGTTGTTGTTGTTTTTCATTATTTCTAACACTTATCTTACCATTCGTTGATAATAATGTCTGTTCCTTGCAAGTATTTTAACGTTATCGTAGTTAATGACATGTTTTCTTGGTTGGTTCTCTTTGACATTCTTTTATTCTGCACCGTATACTGCGTTCAGTTTGTCCTGTCCTATATGACTTTTCACAACTTCAAGTCGGTCTTTATTTGTAGATACAAATTGCTTTTCCACCGTCTTATTTTAATGTTTCTCTTGTTCAGCACTTTTTTTAACCTATCAGCTACGCCGGCAACGTAGTGTAGGCAAGCGAATCTTGCTGGTTGTGGTTTATTGTTTCTTGTGGTACTTGCTTTTTGTCTTTTTTGAGATCTATATCCATTTTTACCAGCCCGTTAGTTACCTGTCAAATCTGGTTGGTTCGCCGGATCACTAATCTTTTTTGCCCAACGTAAAAATGTCGTGATATGTTATTTATTAAGTTGTGAATAACAGTTTAATCTAGCATGTAGATATAGTATAAGAAAGCTTGTTATGTGTGCGTTTTTTCAACTTTCATTGCAAAACTGATGAGCGGTGATGTTCATTTATATGGCTTGGAAGTTATTGTAAAAGTTTGATTCCATGTGGCCAAATTGTGAAGATGTCGTCCACGAAACGGTGCCAGCATGTGGGTTTCCTCTCACTCGTTTGTACAGCTTCTTTTAAAATCTCCATGAAAATATTGGCAATCACTGTCGATAACTGAGAATCCATAGGTAATCTTGGTTAAAATTGCACTGTCACTGCTGTGTAAATAGAAACCTGATTTAGTGACATGCGGTTTCAAATTTATCAGCTTTTTGGTGTTTAGAAATAAATAAAAAGTTGAATTAAAAGTATTTCTATTTTCTTTATTGTTACATTTTTTAAAAAAAAGTGTAATAACGATTATAAGTGAGTTTTGGCTTAAACCGTGTCGTAGTTATACTGTGCCAGTTGGTCGCTTACCAAGCTGTTTTATTTTATTTTATTTGATTTTATTTCATTTAGTTATTCTAGTTAGAAATTAGTTAGTTGGTAGTAAAGAAAAAAACTGTTAGTGATTTTAGTTCTTAAAAGTTTTCATTATTGAATACGTCTCGCATTTTAATTCAAATTTTTATCTGTCACATGCTGCTAAAAGTTAAGCACGCAGTCTTAAGCTATTTATTTGTATAAATAGGTAAATAATTGATCATCTAAATAGGTAATATTTAAAATATTGATTTTCCGTAGCTTTTCTGGGGGATCTATTCGAAATGTTGTAAATTATTCGACAATAGACTTAACCTCCGCTTCGATGCACGTGGGTTATTGGGAAGCACATTTCGTTGGTCGAATGGCTTTATATTACAATTGGAAGGACATATCCTTTAACATTGCCGATGGTTGGGATTGCTTATTTGGAATGCAATCGTTGTTAGGAGTTAACCTTTAAAATTTGTCATGAAGAAGTTAACTTTTGCGTTTGTCGTTTGGAAATAATTATTGCAGTTGTCGTTAGAAGCTAACCCTTGCAATTAGTCGTATAAAGTTATTGCAGTTGTCGTTAGAAGCTTACCGTAGCAAATTGTCATATCAAGTTACCGCAGTTGTCGTTAGAAACTAGCCTCTGCAGTAGTCGTTGGAAATTGGTTATGCTATCGTTATTGTAGTTTGTCCAGGTTAGTTAATCGAACTAGGCCTGTTATGTGGAAGTAACGACCGAAAACCTCGTCAAGTTTCAGGTCAGATAATTTCATTCTTAATTTAAAAATTTCAAGAAAAGTAACTCGAAAATTGTAAATATAAATGCTTGTTTAATTATAATTTATTCGTTCAATTTAGTTTGTTGCTAGTTGATTTGCAAGTAGCAACTAAAGAAATGATTTAATCAATTATTACATTCATTTTGTTTAATTAGTTTAATAGTAGTACTTATTAGTTTTATTCATCATCATCAATGATGATACTTGTAAACCATATATATTGAAGAAAGCAATTAAGATTTAAGTTGATTTGTTGATTGATAGCTTTCTGGGAAGCGACGTACGTTGAATTTGCAGAAGTTTCTTTTAATTTTTTATTTCAATTATAATGCTTCAATATAGGGTATAATTCAAAATATGAATAATAGGTTTAAACTTTTATCTGCACATATATTTGTTTGTACATTATTAATTACGATGTTATATCTTTGATTTATTAAATTTACAATTTATTTAAATGATAAAATTTTGTATGTGTATCGTTGGTTGCCTACCATAGGGATAAGTTTTCGTTATTGAATAAGAGTAAATTCAGGTGAGTGAGGAAATTTGTATTGGATATTCATTTCTTAGTAAATGGTAGCATCGTGGATTGTTGTCTTTAAGATTCGAGTCCTCCTTAAGTTGACAAAAGAGTCAATGTGTCAATGTGTAGATTCGTTTGCATTGGTTTCCTTTGTATTCGAGTATTCGATTTGATTGTTTCTTGGTACAATACACGTAGACTTATTAGACTTGCTCCTAGTCTCTCCTTAAAAGCCAAATCAAGAAATAAAACTTGGCCTTTGTCGTATTGTCGTTTGTGAACCTAAACAAACTGACGTTTTGCAAAACATTGCAGCTTGCATCTTTAAAGTGGTAAATGTCACGGACATGTAGATGGATGTTACGTGAATTTTTACCCGTAACTTAAAGCAGGCGCTTAGCTCAATACAGTTTGGCAAAAAGTTTGCAGGTGATTCTTGATGTGCTAAGTTATTAAAAATGCGCCAAAACGGTCGGAAACTATTAATTGCAGATACTGTTTCAATCTGCCAAATACTGAAAGATAACAAAAAGCAAATAATAGGTTATATCAATAAATATATACTCCATACATAAAATTATCGTAGTACAGTAACAGTGTAAATTAATAGCTAATCGAAGAATTCAACTTTGATTCGATGCGTATATAGTGAATTCACAACCATAAACAAAACACATTTAAAATAAATTAACTCGTAATTGTACAGACAATTTTGCGTTTGTTAGTCGTGATAACATCTATACCTACGTCGTACGTATTTTACGTTCGACACTTATACAAATTAACAGAGAATAACAAAGGTCTACTTACGTTTATTCTGACATCCAATTAGCTAATTATATATAAACCATTTTGACAATTCAAAAGTAGAAAATTTTGTAAAATTAGCCAAATTATATATGGATCAATCATATTTTCAAATTAACGATAGTATTTACCACCAAAAAAAACGGAACAACGTTGGGCAACTGCTCGTCTCCATTCATGGCTGATTTGTTTGAGTAAATTTGAAACCGATCTAAAACAAAATTTAAATTTCTTCCCGAAAATTTGGCTTAGGTATGTGGACGACATTTTTGAGGTCATGGATACTAATGTTTGCAGCCTCCAAAAATTTGTTGAGGTCTTAAATTAAAAATTTGAAACCATTAAGTTTACCCGTGAAAAAGAAAACTATGGGAAGTTGCCATTTCTGGGCATTTTAGTGACTAGAAAGGGCAATAAATTAGATATTGACATTTACCGCAAAGATACCAACACCATGAGGTTTATACCAAACGATTTGAACCGTAGCTTGCCACATAAATTTGCTGCTTTTCAATTTTTGATTTAACGATTATTGAATTTCCCGTTGTCAAAAGTTAATTTTAAAAAAGAATTAAAATTTATTAAACATATTGTAACATACAATGGATTTTCGGAATCAATGTGCGATAAATCGAAAATATATAAAATTAGTTGTAAGGATTGTAACCAAATATATATAGGGCAAACCAAAAGATCCTTAAAAATCCGTTATAAAGAGCACTTAGCTTATGTTAAATATAAAAGAATACATGTTGCCCTACATAGTATGTTTGAAAATAATCAGAAAATAGAAAACATCAAATTAATTAAGAAAATAAACAATATGAAAAAACTAGATCCATACGAGAATTTGAAAATTTGTAAAAATAAATGTTTATTGATAATCAACAATGACTATGGACCGTTAGGTTTTTCAGAACTGTTCAACTTAGTGTAAAAATTAGTCGGATGTAACAAAGCGTGACATAATTTTAGTATAAATTATCTTTATTAACAGATAAATACGTTTTGGTTTTGAACCGCGTCCCATATTTATACTTTTTACGAAATTCATAAAACTTAGAAAGCTTACAAACTATGAAAAATTTACAATATTTGACGTTTCGACAGTCATGTCGCTGTCTTCTTCAGAAAAAATCAAATCCGTCACGAACCACTGACCATAACGGTGTAATAAGAAGGCTTACCAGGATTCTATACTTTCAGTTACAGTTTTTATAAAGAAGACAGCGACATGACTGTCGAAACGTCAAATATCGTAAATTTTTTAAAGTTTGAAAGTTTTTTAAGTTTTATGAATTTCGTGAAAAGTGTTAATATGGAATGCGGTTCAAAACCTGAAAGTATTAATTTTTTTTTTAGTATCAGTTCGCTGATAATGACAGCATAGCTGTCGAAACACGTGTACGACAAGTATTTAATTTATTGTAGTTGCTGGGTTATTGTGAAACAAAATATTTAACGCTACAGTGTTTATTGTTTTTTTTATTCAACACAATAAAGAATGTTTTAGCTAAATACTTATAAAGAAATGTGATTTAAACAACACCCTAGTAGCACAAAATACACGTAATATATTAGTAAATAACATCTGGTAAATATTTAAATGTCACGCTTTTTTATATTGGCCATTTATTGTAATGTTATATCAATAATTTATATAAAATAAATATTTTATAAATATTAGTTATAAATTTTAGACATAAAACTTTCACCATAAAACATATTAAATTATTTTTAGGGTGTATATTCTAAATAAATATACACCATTTACCCTAAAAATAATTTAATTAGTGATAAATATCTCTTAAATATATGTTTTCAATATATGGCAGACATTAGGTGTAGATGTCGTCTCAATATTTGTTTCCAATGTATGAGAAATATTACTTTTCAATCTGTTCTAGATGTATCTCACTATTATCTGTGATATATTTGTCAAATATATCCCTACTACATACATGCATGTTTGCAAATTATATTTAATCTGGTTTTTTTTTGCTACGCATTGTACAGTTTTTATTAAACCGTATTGAAACACTGCAGATGTCTTGTAAAAACACGTTTATTTAGAAAAATGTTACTAAGAAAATAAAATTATAAATGATGAATAAAACATAAATATAAAACTTGTATACATTTTAAACATTTTTAAAAAATAAGTACACAAAAAAATTATATCTTAAAATTACTTATTAGTATCATCACATATTACATAAGTACTATATAAATGTTCTAAATTTGCCAAATATAACGCAACAGATTTACGTATGTAAAATCCCTTATGTCGTCTTGTGATGGCATCTGAAAAAAAAACACACACAATTAAGAATTACTCTAAGAAGTTGTATTAAAAAATCTACATTTTATAATAATAATAATAATTATGAAATGCATTAAAATTAATTAAAGTTATTTTAATTGGTATGAAATATACCTACAAATGGTTTTAGTTTAAATTTTTTTTACAAAAAACTTCAAACATGATTAGTTTTAAAAGTGCACAAAAGCTTTTTCTTGTGACCATTGTTATTCAAAAAATAAGTATATCATTCAAACAAATTTTAGAAACTGTTTTTGCCTATATTTACTTATATATCTTTTAAATGCGTTGTTTATTAATTATTGACCATAGTTACGTAAATAAAAGCATTTCTTTATGTTTCTTATTAGTGATGACCGTTGAAATTTCTTTGAATTATTTTCTGTAAACGTTAAACAGCCAACTAAGCAAACATCGCATTTAGGGTGTACTCGATGCGTTAAAATAAATTATTTACAAAATTACTTTTTGCTTTTCTATATTCAGAATACATGCTGCAAAAATAATAAATAAGAAAATTAATACTTACCTGATTATACAAATACGTTGCTCTACAACTCGATATAAAAATTTAAACTGCAAACACAAAATCAAAATGCATATTAGTAAAGAAAACTTTCTTTATTCTTCTCAGGGTCTATATAACTGTTTCTGACCTCAGTATCTAAAAGTAGGTAAATAATATACTTCTTAAGATGTTTGCAATATTGCAAAGAATTTTACGAATCTACTAAAATGTATTTTGTGTAAACCCGTTTAGAATGCCACAAAAGTATTTGGAAAATATGACCTTTAAAATCATAAATGCTTACTAGCATTACTAGTAATTTTACAGCAGAAATACAATACCTTGTCTAAAATTTCTTTGCAGCAAATGTAGTTTATTGTTGTAAAATTCTTTAGTTATAACGCAATTGGTTTTTCAATTCAATTCAAACGCAGATGTCTCGATTTCATATTCTCCTGTAATTTTTTAATAATTGAATTGCGTTTCATATACATTTTTTAACAGATTGCATACTATGAATTTGGATTACTTTTTTTTAAAGTATACACACATAAAAATAATTTTTAAAATAAGCATGTTTGAATCGTGAGAACATCGTAAACGTAAGGTTTATTAGGTGTAAAAAGTTACTAATTATTATTATATAAACAAGTTTTATTTATTTATTTAAAAAAAATAAACGAGGTGTTTAAAAACTTAAATGCCTATCAGGCAATTGCAATATTCTAATAAATATTACGTTAATTTAAATTAATAAAGAAAAATGTTAAATTCTGAGCGCAAACACTAATAAAACTAGAAATAACGAATATTTTATTTGTAAATACTAAATTCACACGCAAAAAAATTCCTAAAATAGGTAAAATATGTAATAATTTAATAGACAAAATTATATACATTTTCAAAAAGCTTTAAACGATTATATTAAAAAATCCAAACACGTTGTGCTATAAAATTAACAAACATCGACAAAAAGAGAATAAGAGATAATATTTGTTAATAAAAGTAAAACTAAGCTGCTGTTTCAACATTTGTCTCTATTTTTATTTAGTATCTTTAATACAAATGTGTATTTAGTATATTTTTATTAGTTATTCTTCATAACTAATAATGTTTACAAAGACAAGTTTTTATGAACTTTGCTTTTTCAATTTTTGTGGTAATTTTAATGTGATTTTTTCACTTTCGCGCGTATTTTTCTTATTTAAGTAAACGAAGTTTTGTTACATGCCAAAATTAACACAAAGTCACTGCCTGCAATGTAGTAACATAAACGGGGGTTGTGCCACTAGCTCAATGGAGAAGGGGTGGGTTTTATTTAAAATTCCGTGAAAAATTGGAAACGCGATCGTCGTAAAATTGGACTAGAACGGTAAAATAGTCAAATAATCGGTAAGGGCGCCAATCAAGGATTTCTATAAGGGTAGCTTTCAAACCCCTGATTACCTGAAAGCTCATCCGGTTGGTTACAACCCCAGAACTTACCTTGGGTTGTAACAATTCTGAAAAACACTTAAAAACAAAAATTTACGTATGCGGCGGCTAAATGAATAAAAGCTCTTTACATTTAACAATTTAACATTTATTGATTGAAAATTTAAAACAAAAACAAAATAAAATAACAAGTACTAATTGATATCAAATAAATTTGAATAAAAGAAAAGAAATAATCTTAAGCAAACAAGAATGAACAATTTACACACAAAACATTACATTAAAATTTATAAAAAGAAATGCTACTACAATAGCGTTAACTCGACGTTTTCAAATATAATTAAATCTCAAGATCTTGACCGCATATTTATATCAAACAAATTAAATAACACAAAAAAAAAACAATACAGTTTATAACATATATGTCCAAACTTTAGTTCGAACTAAACAAAATATAGTTTATAAGTCGTTACATTATCATATATTCGAAATACGAATCACTTCTCAAACGCATCAAAACAAAGTTAATTTATATTAATTTCACGCAAACACTATACGTGTTCATTGAAATAATTAAATTTAACGTTAGTCGTAATTTCAATTGACTCAAAATTGAAAGCTTTTACTGCATTTTTAATCGCGGGTCACTGCACGATCAAACAACAAAATCGATAAATACCTTAATTCTTAATTGGTGACACCGGTTGAACTTCGGCCCAGTGGTTTTGAAAGCTACCACCTCGGATGGAAGTCGGCTGCTCCCCAAACAATAGGTTACCAGTGGAAGATTTATTAATCCGCCCCCAAGGCGAAGGATGAGATTGCGAAACAAACTCACGCACAAATTCACGTAACGAAACATGCGATATTAATTTAGGCAAAACAGTGATCTTAATTAACCGTAATTACGAAAAAGGAAAGTTTAGTTTTCCACTTAAATTCACTGCACCATCTTCTTTTACTTCCACGGTAATTATTAGAAAAGGTGAATTATCACCTACGTTAACTACATTTTTATGACCGTCAACCAACTAACTTCGAACTCCTACCTCATTTACCAAAAACACATCTATATATCAACTTTTGTCGACTGCCCTTTCCACAAAGGCTGCGTTCGAAATCTCAAACACCAAAATACTCTCGCGAAGAAGTGCAATAAAGAGGCAAACAGTACTTATTACGTCATATTCATATCATTAGGACACAGCGTTTCGCTTGTACGTGAAACTGTTAAATTGACAAAATATTATATTACAAGAATTTAAACTGCCTAATAAATTAAGATAACGACTTAATTTTTCCACGTAATCTAAACGATTGACATAAAGAAATTCAAGTACGAATGTACTCGAACAAAGAACTTTTAACCAACTTAAAATAAACAAACGGTGAAAATAGATTTAATTACGATTATATCTCAGAAGGAAAACATAAATTACCACTGGAATTTTCACGGCGTAACAACATACAAAACTTTATCAACAATTACATTGTAACTTTGAATTTAAAATCGTAAAATAACTTATTAAACTCAATCTAAAATTCACATTAAAACAAATTCAAAATACATTAAATGAAAAACGTCAATCCAAATACTGTGTCCGTTACCAAACATTACTCAATCAACCAATCGATTTTAAACGATGGTTACAGTTTGTTTAGTTATTTTAACGATTTTTGAAACTTTTTGAATGATTAGTGTGTCTATGAATTCAACAGGTTGTAACTTAAGTTAATTTCGTAAAGTTTTATTAGCTTTTGTTTATTTATTTACCAATAATATATTTTAAATAATACACCACCTGTTTGTACATACAACAAAATTAGAATAATTACAAATATTAGTACTACTAGTTAATTAAAAAGTTAATGTAATCTATAAATAAACTTTGTATAGAAAAATTACTCAAACTGCAATTTATTTATCATTAAAAATTTGTTAATATGCAAAATATTACAAAACTAATATAAACAAAAACAAAAGTAAATTAACATTTAAGATCTGCTTTAAAAGCGGCTAACAACACAATCGCGATTAGAGAATGCACCGGGTGTCATGTTTGTTACTTCATTAATTAACAAACCAAGCGATGTAATCAATTCTTGGCCGACTTATAATTACTTCCGCCTCGAAAGATTTAACAAGCATAACAATTTTACACAATTAAAGAGAAGGTAAAAATTTTAATAATGGATTTTACGCTTTAATCTAAACTTTGGTTTAACGTTTTGTAGTTTAAAGTCATTTTCTAACAACTTGTTTTTACGTTTCTTCAATTATTATATAACTTTGAGTAAAACTGTGGAGTTTTGTTTGTAAATTAAGCATTTCTTTTTTAAGGTAAATGGGAATTAGACTTAAAACGCTTTGAAGTAATTGGCAAAAAAAAGACAATGAAATTAGCGGCTTGGAATGTGTAGTATTTAAATAATAAAATAAAATAATAACAATAACAAACCAGCCATGCATAACATAACTGTAGAAATGGCGTAGAAATAACAAGATATTTGATTATTTACTTATTGTATTTAGTGTAGATCAGAAGTTCCTAAACTTTTTTGTGTCGTAGACCCCTTGTCATGTTTTTCGGTTTTGGGTAAACCCTCTGCTTACCTAATATTGATTTTTTGTATATTTCTAACTGTAGTGAAGCTAAGTGTTAAAAACATAAAGTAAAAACACATGTTAAGTTTTATACATTTATTAAATAAATTTATATTAAAACTACCCAAAATAAAATTTTGTATCTGTTATATAAAATATACGTAACATAAAACAGTGGCGTAAAGTACACCCCCGCAGACCCCGCATGGGGAGGGGAGGCCCAGCCATTTTAGGGGCCCAACCATCTCGGGGGCTTAAACAACTAACCGTCACAAAACAAATGTTAAAATTAAATAAATACCTACAACAAGTAAATCCATACTTTTGTCGCATAATAATTAATTATTATTATTATTATTCTGTGCTTTTGTATTGAGGTCATTGTTTAAAAAAAAACGAAGTGGCCAAACGTCCTTCGAATTATTAAAGTTGCAATAAAAATTCTTCCCGTAAATATAACATTTCAAGTAAATGGAGCTATATACTAAGATTCGTGCAATAATTTCGCACAGGGCCTTGATCACTCATAAGTAAAATATATAATAATTCTTTTCTGTAAATCGTTCTAAACAAATTAATTAACTAAGTTTGAATCAATATCAGTTTAATCAGATGGAGACAATTTTCAAAAGTTATTACTAGTAAAAAAGGTTCGAGGCTTTGTTATAGCTTGAGCTGTGATAGGATTTCAATAGTAATAGTTGATTTAAATAGCTTAAGCTTTGTGGTACTTGAAATTTATTTCAAAAATAATTTGAAATGCAGTCCTGTTTATTTAAGACACGTTTATAAGTTTGATAAGTAGCTATGTACATCTGTTTTCAAAATTGCAATGCAATAAAGCCATTTCCATAGTCCCTACATTGGAATATTTTTTTGTAGTTTTACCAAGAATAGTTTTATGAACTGTACGTGACACCAAACAATGAAACCTTCTTAAGCTTTCTTTTTTGTCATGTTCAAGTATTTAGGTAAAGTCATCTTTGAACTTGTACGTTGGCACATTTATTTACAGCTAAAAAAGATTTTTTTTATGATTTAAAAAAACATCTTTTGAAAAATTATTTAAAAGTTAATGAATACAACTGCTAAAAATTTACAATTCTTAAAAAAATCTCGTTCCATATGACCTAAAAGATACTGCAGAACAGCACTGTATATGTAGCCGGCGTCGTGTAGATGGTAATACTTAATCCTCTTATTTGCAAATACTTACTTTGTTTGCAATTTATCGATTTAAAAACTATCTAGATACAAATATTAGATTACAAAAAACTAGTACTTACTTTATAAAAGAAAATCCTTTTCTAAAACGCCTTAAGGGCGAGCTTCATAGCGAAAATTTAAGTAAAAAACGTCTTTTCTAAGTATCTAATCTTTTGAAACAAAAAAGTCTAGATAACTGTAAATACTAACTGGTATGCAGCTTTTGGTTTTTATTTAAGTTGTTCAGCAGCAGTTCGGCTTAAATATTGAACGGACAAAGTAAAGTGAAAAAATTGTGCGCGCGTCCACGATTACCGCTTCTGTAAAAATGAGTGGAATAAAGAAAAATGTTTTAAGTGGTGCTCAAAAACGAAAACTTCGCAAAGAAACGGAACACACAATATATACTAAATACGCAAAGTTAGACATTCATCGAACCTGAACAAACCCAAAAAACTGGAATCACAGATTTATGTGATAGTGGAAGTAAATCTGTAAAGCTTGTTGTAGAATACAAAGAAACTTGTGAAAAAGCGAAAGTAGAGGGTTGATAAGGAATTAAGAGAAAAAATTTTCACCTTAGGACCGTGCCAACCAAAAGAGGATTTCAAAAGGTATATCAAGGGGAGAAATTTTTCTGCATCGTATTACAGTTACACTTGTAAGACAGAGCAAATGGTAGAATCAAATTGGTTATCTTATTCGACGCATTTAGATGTTGCCTACTGTCAGGTATGTTGGCTTTTTGCTGACAGGAATAACATTCATTTTAAAGAAGCCTGGTTTAAAGGGGTAAAGGCATATCAAAAAAAAATTAAAGAGCATGAAAATTCTGTTGTTCATATTCATGCCTGTCGCACAGTTGACATATGGAAACTAAATAAAACGATTGATATATTATTAGATTACAATTATAAAGAAGAAGTCAATAAACTGCGCCAAATATTTCGTAGAATTATAGATGTCGTAATGACCTTAGCGACTTGTAATCTTTCATTTAGGGGTCACCGAGAACATTCAGATTCTTTACAAAGAGAAAATTTTTTGAACACAATAGATCTTTTGGCAAAATACAACCCCGTTCTTAACGTTCACTTGTCGTCAGAAACAAAAACTGGATATTTTAAATATTTAAGCCCTGCAATTCAAAATGAATTGATTTATGTGATAGGTTCCAGAGTGAGAGACAATATTGTTAAAAATATTCAAGAGTGTTCTTTTTTCACTATTATTTTGGATACAACACAAGACATAGCAAAAAAAAATCAATTAAGTACAATAATTAGGTACGTAAAAAATGAGCTAGACGAGAATAAAGAACCAAATAAAATTAAAATTAATGAATCGTTCTTGGGATTTAGTGAAATAACAAACCAGACAGCCGAAAGCTTGGAAAACGATGTTATAAATTTTCTGAATACGGTAAAAATTGACGTAGAAAAATGTAGAGGGCAAGGATACGATGACGCAGCTAACATGTGTGGAGCATATGGGGGGTTACAAAAATTTATTAAAGACAGGCAACCAAGAGCAAGATACATTCACTGTGCTGCCCATAATTTGAATCTTGTTCTGAATGATGCTTGCATTAATGTGCCATTCATAAGAGAATTTTATGACGTTTGTCAAAAAATTTATGCATTTTTTGGACACAGCATTAAGAGGTGGAGTGATTCGAAGATAGTAGTACCGAATAACGAAGAAATTAAGTTAACTTTAAAATCATTATGCATAACAAGATGGTCTTCTAGATTCGATTCAGTCATATCAATTCGATATAATTTTACAACAATTCTAAAAGTACTATCAAATATTTTACTTATTAGCACTAAACAAGAAGGGAAACAGCAAGCAATGGCCATTAAAAACAGTTGGAAAAATTTGAATTTGTATTTTTACTCGTTTTTCAATGCAAAATATTAGAATGCATAAATTTAACGTCAAAAACATTACAATCAAAAGAAGTAGATTTGAAAAATGCCATAAAGATGCTAAAATCTAGTTATACTACTATAACAAATCTTCGTGATAATTTTACAAATATAAAATAAATCGCAAGTGTCGTAGCAAGAAGATGGAATATTACGCGCTATCACCTCGATGCTTTCCAGTGTCCGCGCGGGTACTTCTGCAGCACAGCAGACTCTATGACCGTCTCATTCCCACTTCAAAGCATGCACCAAAGCGTCATCCAATGTGTTCGGTTGAGCTAACCGGAAAGTCTGCTGCGTTTCGCTGTCTCGGAGGCCGTCTACAAAGGTTTGAATAGCCAACTGCTCCAAGAAGGTATCTGGTGCTTTAGGATACGCAAGTCGTGTTAATCTGGCGATGTCAGTCTCAAACTCTTGAAGACTTTTGGCAGCTTTCTGAACCCGACTTCTAATTTGAGCTTGGTACACTTGTTGAAGATGGGCATCTCCATATCTCATTTCTAATCGTGAAATTAAGAGTTCGTAATTTTCTTGTAAGTGCTCAGGAACAGCTTGCAAGATTCTAAGCGCTTCTCCGCGTAAGGACACAATTAAAGACGTCGCTTTCTGCTTGTTGCTCTAACTATTAGCTGTAGCTGCGGCTTCAAACTGCTTGTAGCAGGTTGAGCATGGAACTTTACCATCAAAATTCGAACGTACAACTTTGAACTTGTGAGTGTTTTCTTCTCGATGGTCCATTATTAAATCTTCACTCATGACACTTCCTTTGCCGTGACAATTCATTCGATTTATTCTTGCTTCAAGCAGTTTCATTCTGTCTTCTAATTTGTCCTCTATTGCTTCCATTTTCTCATTCATAGATTCGCAAATTTCTTCTTTAAAATTTTACATATCTGCTTGGGTTTCCTCTTGCACAATTTTGATTTGATTTCCTACACTAACTTGTATTTGTTCCTCAATAGTCTTTATTCGATTTTTCATGCTTGTTCGTATTTATTCATTTAAACTTCTAGAATTTTCTTCCATTTTTTTAGTCATCGATTCTTGAACATTTTTTATTGATTCAAGAAACTCAAATAATTTTGCATTTATTTTAACTGCTTGCGAACGTGTCACCGGCATAAATTTAACCACAAATAATAATTTAAAACAAAAGTTAATAACACTAAATTTTAATATAGCCCGACACTGCTTTAACGAAATGTAACAGCTAAGATTAAATGCTATAAACAAACAAGCGAACTACAGTTTTAATTATTTATGTTTAAGTTTTTATTATGGAAACGATATCAAATTACTTAATGGTATTCACACTAAAAATCGCGAGCGGTTTATTTTATTCAATACCCCGCACTGACGTTAAATTGTAAAGAATTTTATTATCAAAACTAATTTATTTAAACTACTAAAAATATTTTTACTTATACTAAAAATATGTACACGTTTAAATTAACCGAACTAACTAAATCTAATAATATTTAATAAAAACACTTACAGTATAATTTATATACAGGGTGTCCCACGAGGTACTGTACATACTAAAATGGTATGTTTCTTAGGTCAATTTAAGTAGAAAACGTCTTATAAACATAGTTCCAATTCGCCATAGTTACACAGATACAAGCGTTCAAAGTTTATAAATGCTCACACATTTTTTGAAAATTATTATTATTGAAAACAGAAAATCGAACTACAAAACAAACAAAAATCACATCAAATGCTCAAAATGACTTCCTTCGGCATTAATACAACGACGGCTACGATCTAAAATGGACCGAGTAGCCGCTCGAAGCACCTGCTAGTTGTTCCGTGTTTGTTGACACACATCCAGGTTACGCTGTATAAGTTAATATTAACTTTTACCTCGTATACTAAACTTTTCACATGACTCCACAGATAGGAGTCCAAAGGTGTGAGATCGGGCGATATCGGTGGCCAAGCATGCGGGCCTCCACGCCCAATCCACTTATTGGGGTAAGCAACATTTAGATATTCGGTCACATGCCGACTAAAATGTGGAGGAGCTCCATCATGTTGCAGAAACATTTGTTGTCTTGTTAGTAAAGGTACTTCTTCCAAAAGCGGTAGCAATTCATTCCGCAAAAAGTTAGCATATGCTTCTCCTGTCAGATGTTCTTCAAAGAAAAAAGGTTAGTTTCTGTTGTGCCATGTGGATTTTGATATGACCACAACTGAAAATTACGTGTACTGTTCACTCCATCTCTAGTAAATTGAGCCTCGTCGCTAAATAAAATGAATGGAACTAATTGTGGATTTACCTGTAGCCAGTGGCAGAAATTCAACCGGGCAGCAAAATCTCCAGGTTTCAGATGCTGAACCTGTTGTATGTGATAGAGATACAAAAGCCCATCATGTAATGTTCGCCATACTGACATACGGGGGAGTCCCCGTTCGAGAGAAAAAATTCTTCTAGTACTCAACCCTGGACTCCGATCAACCATCTGTAGAATGTTTTCCTGCTCATTCACATTTAACTGCACAGGACGGTCAGATCTTGTTGAAACTGATGGAAATGAACCACGAGTCCGCACATGTTGAAACACCGAAGAAAAGGTTTGGTGATTTGGCACCCTCCTGTTGGAAAATCTTCGTTTATATTTCCTAACGGCAGATCTCGCATTTCCATCACAAAATCCATAAATGTAAATGATATCAGCATACTCTTCGTTAGAAAAATGAGAAGGCATTTTGCATTTAAATTACACTTCATTTAATAAAATCGACTGTGACATTAGTAAAAAAGAAAGCAATAAATGACATATTGTTCGGCTTTTGTTTCCCAGTTGACTAAGAATAATTAATTTTCAAAAAATGTGTGATCAGTTATAAACTTTGAACGCTTGTATCTGTGTAACTATGGCGAATTGGACCTATGTTTATAGAACGTTTTTTACTTAAATTGACCTAAGGAACATACCATTTCAGTATGTACAGTACCTCGTGGGACACCCTGTATAGCGCTATCACTGACACGAAGATAAGATAAAGTCACACACTTGTTTAACACTTGTTTACGTTAAAGTCACGTACCACATTATTCACCGTAGGTTTATCTCACACACGTTAACGACTTATTTATTTAGACTTGTTAACACTGCTGTCTTCGCATTACAGAAATAACTGACCTACGATTTGTTTGTTCCGTATATATACACATTTTGGAAATTCTTCTCGAGTGTTTCATATCTTTCGATATGCGTTCTAGAAGATGGATAACAATTTCGAAAAGGCTCTTGAATTTAAGAACGTTTCAATATTTTTTATATAAGTTAAATTCTAATAAACTTATGTTTGTCAAATTAATTTCAAAAGCAATTAAATTTCGTTATTACAGGTTTCAGCTTTATCAACATACGTTATTTATTACATTTTATTAAAAATCAATACTTCAATAACTGTTTTTAACAAATTCATACCATATAAAGATTAGCACAAAAAATGTTGTGTATCACACGTTCTAAAAATATCTTGTAAGTATAAGAATATTTGTATGCCGAGGTAAATCCGAGGCCTACAAAATACACTTTTTGGACTAATGATACAAATAAATAGTGTGTCATTTATTATGATTAAAATAACATAAGCTAAGAGTTTTTCCTGTTATAAATTTGTTTATCTTGATTACTTTATAGTGGTTTCTAACTACTAAATAATTGTTAATATGTCACTCCGGATTCAAAAAGTTAATTTAATAAACAACTATAAAATATTATTGCGGTATCATTCTGCACTTGTGTTCATAACACAACACCATAAATACGTTCAAGAACCATCAGAATTTTCAAAACCACTACGAAAATAAGTTATCAAGATAAATGCATCTTGGTCTTGTGTGAACATGATTTAACGTTGTAACCTAGAAATTTAATGCTTGTTAAATTACTTTAATAAATTACTATAAACCAACTTTTGCTAGATGTCTCTAACTTCAGTTAAAAAGAACTTTTCATAAAATGGAAAATACGAATAAAACCAAACAATAACAAACACTACAAACGCCACTGGTAAATCACGCAATTTTAACTTGTGTTATTTTGATGTTGCCGAATCTTAAAAACAATTAAAAGTTATTGATCACGTGGTTTTCGATATTCAAAATTTGCATGGTATTACAATTTTCCATTTTGGATAATTTCCAATTGGCCAATTTCTTACAAGCTGAGCTTTCATTGCATGTTGCAGTGGACATCTTAACAGCTTGGAATAAATTTATTAATTGCGTCTTAAAAGTGGTAAAACTGTTTTGTAGTTTAACCTTTCTTACACATTGTTGTGATATTCGCGTTTAAGTCATCATATAAAATGTTTATTTGTTTCAAGAATATCAATTTGGGCGGATTTTTCGTTAATAACAGATTAGAAGAAATTGATATTGTTAAAATATTTTTATTTGATCCTCATCTAGAACTTGCTAGAATCCTTTCACTGTCTGATTGGGGTGTTATTGATTAAATTTCTTTTGAACGAGCCTAAAGAGTTAAAAAGTTAGAATTATCCAGAGTGGAAAATTGTAATTTAAATGTTAGAAATTTTTTAAATAATGCCAAAAAACACTTTAAATTTATTTATGTCAGTTGTTAGGTAGTACCAAATTGCTACCACAACAAATAATTCTCTAGTAAATAGCAGCTTTCGAATTTATTGATATCCTGTTTTAATATGCTTGATCAATTATTGACAAATAACAAGAGAAGCAAATACCGCTAATAAATAATTATTAAATTTATTACATAAATTTTCGATAAACAAAAACATTTATGTATTTTACCCTTAAAGTGTATGTTAACGTTCCAATTTGCTTTTGTTGTCGAATTCTGAACAGAAATCTAATTAAACAGTTTTCGAAGTTAAAGTGTAGGGTCAAGATTGAATTTAAAGTTTCCAATTACCAGCGTATAAACTTTGGTTTTAACAAATTTTGGTTTAGTGCCCGATAGAATAAACAGTGATTTAATTTTTGTGTCGTAAAAAGAAATTTGAATATCAATGGAAGAATAAGACATTACTCAAACAATGTAATGCACAGAACCGATCTTAAGTCTAGACGTAATCGATAATTTATACCCGTCAATAAATACTCGAGTATCTTATATTGAATTGGAAAATTTGTCAGCAAGTTTTTATTAGAACAAGAAGTAATTCAATAAGAAT
This sequence comes from Aquatica leii, assembly GCA_035610365.1. NCBI lineage: Eukaryota > Metazoa > Arthropoda > Insecta > Coleoptera > Lampyridae > Aquatica > Aquatica leii. The sequence continues at coordinate 120,431,893 of CM069434.1, read as the reverse complement.
TAATTTATTTTATTAATGAAATAAAAGTACAGTCGTCATTATGTCTACTACAATCAATACACTTAAACAAAAATATTTCTATATACGCATACATTTTTTTTAATTTATCAAATTGGATTATTAAAAACACGTTTATGTTGTGATAAGTCAGTTTAAAATTTCTATTTATTTTAATAGTTAATTGTGTTTTGCTATGTACGGAGAAAATTGAATAATATACGACACATAAATCAACTATATTTGTTTCAATAAGCAATGTCTACATTAACATTATAGTAGGTAATAAAGTAGAGAATTTTGCACTTGTTTAAGAAATAGTTTTGAACAAATATTTGAAAACAAAATGCTCAATTTTATTGTGTCGTTGTAACCGTGTAGTTGTTGTATTTGTAAATTGCAAATGGAAATATTATAGTTACAGTTGGGACGGTGGATCTTTGCAATTATGGCCGCCACAACATTCGTGTGAATCAAGATTTAAAACTGAAGTCAAATTAGCGCTTATTTACATAAGTATATTTGTCATTTTTTATGTCAAATAAATTTGAGGTTATATTGAAGATCTGACAGGATAAATAAAAAATTTCTCTAAACATCTAATTCTTTATCAATAAAATTTATCTTTTCACCTCAATGATTTTGCACACTAATTTTATGAAAGTACTAAATTTAAAACTATGCAAAAAATAAAAATAGGAAAAAATTATTAAATATGTAAACAGATATGAAAAACATGAATGTTTTAATGTTCATTACTCTAATTCAGAATCCGAACTTGAATCATCGGTAAAATTAATAATTATAAGTTCAATCCCAATATCGGTAAGAACTCGTTCACGGTTATGCCACCCTTCAATTACCATTTCTGTGTACTGAATGCACTTTTTCCACGAAGCGTTACAATTTGCTAAAGCTTCTTCCCACAGATTTATTACACTTTCGTCACCAAAACCATCTCTACCATTGTGTTGATTATAAGATTTAGCTTCAGCCCAGATCAATTCGATTGCATTGAACTGACAATGAAAAGGTGGTAACCTTAATACTTCATGACCATTTTCTCGATCATCAATAATAATATACACTTTATCTTTTTTGTTTAATTTTGCAATTTGCAGTAATTCAGCTTTACACAAATTTTCATTATAGTTGATATTGTGATGTTTTATCCAATCGACATTTTCTGATTCTTTGAACATGTTGTATAAACAATTACGGATTTTCATTTTTAAAATTTCTAGCATATCTGTCGTTTTGGTTTTAATACGAGGTCTTTTTTTACCAGGTGAGGATAAAACAGGATTTTCAATTTTCTCACGTTTGATGCTACAAATGGTTCGCTTAGAAATATTGAGTGCGATTGCAATCCTCTAAAAACAAATAAGCGTAAATAATATAACGTAGAAAAATTATTATAGTTTTAATCTTACGTCTTGAACACTATTAACAGATTCTAAAGACTCCCCATTTTCTTTTTCTTTTTGAAAATACGCCAAAAGATGAATAACCATCTCTCGGGATTGACTATTCAATCGATTGCCAGGCATAACCTAAAACCATAATCTAAATTAACTAAAAGTTATTTAAAATGTTGTACTTACGAGATGTAACAATAACCAGTTTTAAATGCAGTTGTTCTGATAATAACAGATTTCTTGAAGTAATAGAGAACAGCGAGAATCAATTTTTACAAGCAAAGATACAAAATAACACAAAAGATACACAAATGTCATTTACTATGTCATTTACGTTTTAAACTTTGCACGTGCTTATACTACTCTAATCAGATTAGTGTAGTACAAATGTATGTTTAGTAATCGACAAACAGGTATTTTATCCTTTTTCATCTTCAACTTTCACTAGTAACGTGATTCATTTATTGAATCTTACGGAATGAAGTCACCTGATAACCTCTATCCTTGTTATAATATAAAATCATGAATGCTACTACAATAACGTATGTCGTTCACGTTTACATACAGGTGCAAAGATCCGCCGTCCCAACTATACATTCTTTTTAGTAGCAGTTAAATATCATTATTGTAAAATCTTTTTTATTCTGACATACATTGTTATTTTTCTTAACCGTCACCCGGTATATATTGCATCGCAGCGTTGAGGCGACGTAAGATTTTTTTTTTCACAATTACGCTCTTGATGTTTTACGCAAACTGCAAAGTAAACGCATGTAATTTAATGCTCAGCAGAGCTTTCTGAATCAATGCTCATCCAATCTATTTAGATTGAAATTCGAATGTAAAATTAGCCGATGTTTATGGAAAGAGCCGCTGAGGTGTGTTACGGTTAGACGTTTTCCGGATTTTTCCTTGTTTCTAGCATTTATTACCGTATCCAATAAATCACGTGTTTGACGAGTTTACTAATTCTCTTTCTTATACTAGTGGGAACTATCGAGTTTCGTGATCATCTTCGACACTCAATATGTCAAACGTATTATTACAATGGGTAAGTTAATGGGACTTCAAATCTGAAGGATTGTAAGATATTGTTTGCAAACTAATTATTCGTATTTGTGATATAATTACTGCGATATACTTGTGTAATTGTTTCAGTTTTTAGAAATATGATTACGTCTTTCTTATACTAGAAAAAAAACTTACAAATGTTATCCGTGCCATATTAATGTTCAAATACTTAAGCTTGGGGATTGATTTGCTTTACCCCATTTTTATTTACCCATCCGTTATTTACATCAATTTTATATGTTAAATTTCAATTTAAAAATTATATTATTTTTTATTGTGTACAATTGCTTTGTAGTACATTGTGTTGCCTATCTCAAAGGTGAAATATATCTTCTGTAATTTACTTATTAATTACTTTTTTGTGATATTGCATTTATAAATATTATTAACCTTCTAATATATAGCCGTCGATTCCAAAATAAATTTACTTTTTGTTATATTATATGTGTTCTACTAGTATTTTTTAAGTTGTATATAGGTGTGCACAAGCACCTGTAACTCTTCTCGTTCTAACGCCCTTTTTAATAGGTTATAATCTGCACATCTGATTTTTCCTGATTTTTTACCCACGCCACTCTCCGATATCAGAGCTGATGCTGCCTTTACTTTGTTTAGGGTTAAATTTGTTGGTAATTAAAGCACTTTAGCCAAGTGCACGTTACAACATACATATTAATAAATTATTTTTGTATACATTACGATTTATCTGATACCAATTTTTCCAAAAATAAAAAAAGCGTAGATAAGGTAGATTTGACTATGTGTGTTGACGCAATTGAAAGAAATTTGTCAATAGTTAAACACGTAGAAAAGTTATATACAGAGCACGTCGTATAATTGCCTTTGGTTATATGAAATTTTACGGTTGACTTGGTAGACCTAATAGTACATTGATTTATTAAAGAAACATAAATAGCAAGTAACATATAGGATTATTGCTTACTTACGTAACTTACGTAATATAAATGTATCAACAATACTTAACATTTTCGAATTAATGTTTCCTACTAAAAAAATATTGAAAAAAACACTGCAAATTTGTCAGTTTTTAAAATAGTTAAGAATTATAAGAATAGCTTCCAAAATACACAAAACGGGTGAAATAAAAAAAACTAGAAAGCAATGATTAAAAGCAAAATGAAAACCACGGAAAAAACAAAAAAATAAAAGTATGCAATATCAAACATAAACAACCAAAAAATTAATAAAAACAGCAAGAAAATAGACAGAATCATATGAGTGCTTGGTTGGAAGATAGTAACGAGAAAATTAAAACAAAATAATTCAAAATATTCTTAAACCAAAAAAAAAGTAAAAGTACTCAGCAAAATAATAGAAATTTCAAAATGCACCAAAAAATATTCAAAAAAACCAAAAAAAACAAAAAAATAAAGAACCTGTAGGACTAGATAAAATTTTACTAAAAGCCACCAATTGGACCAAACTTAAATGAGTAAAAGTCTGCTTTAACATATTTGACAAATATATACAGAAAACTGGTTTTTACTAAAATAAAAAGAAAAAAAATCATACAAATTAATATGCATCTCTAAGACTTTAAGCAAACTGTTTAAACCCGTTATAAAAAATATTTTTTTAAAACTTTTGTTAGAAGCTTATAGGTCTTACGAACCTTGCTCGGCCAACTCACACAGTCGAAAATAGGGGAGGTTCAACTAAATAAGAGTTAAAAGGCGCCAGATCTTTTATAAGTAAAGCTTCTATCTCGATCAGGACAGAAGGTTCAAGCCTGTAACAAATTCCAGGTTTGTAATCCTTGTTGCACTGGTGTTCGTGTAACCAACCACAAAGAAACATGTGTTACCATAAAGAAACGATAAAACAGGTATAATAACTTTGATTTAATGATGTGGAGTATTAACAAGTATAATTCAGTAACGTAGACTATTAATAAATATTATTGAACAATGTAGAGTATTAGTAATGATAATTTAGAAATTTTTGTGATACTTTCTAAGTACATAAATGAAGGAAGAGTCAGCAGACCACAATACATAAGTACACCTCGAGTGTCGATAAACGATGAAAATTTCCCATTAAATAACGAAGGTTTACAGCATGCAATATCGCAAAATTAGATATTGACAATACCTAAATGGTATTACAACTATTGTAAGTGCGTATGTTAAACAAATTAAATTTTGCAAGGGACCTTCTTTGACAGCGACATAATAATTAAAAAAAAACTTACCCACAATCCAGCACTTCCCCGGCGAAAACGTTTTCCTCGTTGAGTAGCCTAAAATAGTATAAATGTAAATCGTGTAAACACAAGGACTGACGAAAGTCGAAGTCTACAAAATTGTTAATACAAGAAATTAGATATAAGAACCCGATATATCGAATGCTATTCCTCGCAATTATTAAGATGTGGGTATCGCAATCAACTGACGTTTAAGAAGTAACATTCGTTTTCGGTGTGGATAATAGGCCTTCAATTATTTATCGATATTTATTCTTTATTGTTCTTATTTAATTAAATCGAAACATGTGGCCAAAGCGTGGCGGAACGGTTATCAAATTAAGAAAGAAATTATAAAAGAATTCTAACAAAACGGATGCAAATATCTTACCCTGTGACGAATAAATTACTTTAAATACGTAATGAATTTATAATTTCATTTCCATCACAGTTGATGTTCTATTAAATTTTCAGAGTCAGACGACACAGACCATTTTAGGTAGTTTAGCTTAAATGACTTGACCACAACATGTCAGTAGTAGTAGCCAGAAAGATCGGCAGAGGGCGTCAAAACCGGAATCTAATTTTAATTCAATATACAGGGTATTACGTTATGAAAATTTTGCACGTAACACTTTAAAAGTAATTAAAATAACAAAACTAAAAAGCTAAGGTTCTAAAAACCTCGCTGTAAGGCGAGGGATTAAACAACTTACATCCAAAAATGTTAATAATTTTTTTTGTAGTTGTTGCTGTATGAGGACTGTGTTCTCGTAAGAAAGACAAAACCTACAACGTGCTTCTTCGTTTGTTTTTTATTGACCACCGCATACGTTTAAGAGTTTTACAGTATCTCGTTGCAGTAGTTGTTGTTCTAGGTTTTAAGAATTCTTATAGCAAAGTTTATCTGCAGTTTCAGTACACAGTAGCTATAAGTTAAACCCGGAAGACATTCTAATGTTAGTAGCCATAAGTTTTGTTTTAAATTATCTGGTTTATTGGGGAAGTGCCGTTTGCTCTATTAAAAATATTTTGTTGTTTCGTACTGTATGAATTTTGTCCCGGGACGTACGTTGTGTTTCTGTCAGTACTTATTAACGTTACATATTAACAGGATTACTTTTATTTTGTGCAGAAAGAAACTCAGACGTATTTGTTAGTGTAGAGCACGTGAATTTCCACATTTTTAAATATCTTAATTGTCCACGTTGGTTTTGAATCCTAAATGACTGTTGTTATGTGGAATTTGTCGGGGTAAGGATGTATTTTCATTTTTTAGTGCAATTTAATTTTTCTATTTTATTATTAGCAACTTTGCCCACCTACATGTGTTCTTTTAACATTAGTGACCTGCACATGTTTTTGTAACTTTAGAATACTACACCTGTACTTTCATGCTAGAAAATTCCTATGATTACAATGGAATTAATGTATTGAGAATTATTTCAAATGCGTATTTTACAAACCTATCTTTAATGAGGATATCAAAACCAAGGCACACTTATCGAAATATCTATACTAATGTTGGAAAATTTGACTTCTTAACTGATTATATGAAACTGGAAAATTTATTTGTAATAACGTTATATGTATGTAATAATTTAAAGTTTATTTTTTCCATTTATTCTTTAGTTGCTCAAAATGGGTTAATTATATTATATTATTTTATTTTTATTTTTATATAGATTCTCAAAACCTTCTCATTAATATATTTAATTTTAATTTTTATATTTTAATAAACGCTGCATGTTTCGACAGATTGTCATCGTCAGGCGTATAATTAGAATTGAAAAATGAAACTTCAAATATTACATAAACTTTTAAAAAATAATAATAATAGAAATCAACATATATTAATCAAATTAAAATAAAAATGGTTAAATATTTGAAGTTTGACATATTTCAAAAATTTGGAAAACATGTAGCGTTTATTAAAATATAAAAATTAAAATTAAATATATTAATGGGAAGGTTTTGAGAATCTATATAAAAATAAAATAATATAATGTAATAATTTAGTTTTCAATAATTTTAGGGAATTTGTGTGGGATGTGTTATTAGCTAATAGGATACTCCGGGACACTAACTTGTGAATATTTTGTTTTTTATATAAAATTTCTTTGCTTTGCACGCACGACTGTACTGTATTACGTTTGTTATCACAAATAATTATAACACTTGTTCTGTGTATGTTAAACGGCGCGCTTTGTTTTGCTTAAACGCGAGATATTGGACATTTGTGTGTGATTTTTTTTTTAATGTAAAAGTTAAGCTAACAAATTTGTTTATACGGACAAAATGTTGTCCAACTTAAAGGGTTTGCAATAACACTATTGCCTGTGCTATTTATTTACGAATTCTTATAGGATAGCAGCAACGTAGTTCTACATCGCTTTTTGTTTTAACCCATTTCTTTCTTTATGGAAATAAATATATTCGATGCTACAACCTGTGTTTTGCTATTTGTTCTCTATTTACTGCTTGACAGATTTAAATGGGATCTGTAGTTAATACTTTTCTTACCGTTTTGGCGCTTTGTTAATTACTTTGTGATTATCACACCGAGTATCACCTGCAATCGTCTCGCTGAAGTGTTCTAAGCAGTCGACTGCACTGAGTTACTAGTAAATTAAACCCAAACACTAATTTCTTCCACTCATTTCACACAAAGAGTTATAAACGAGATTTGGAAAACAAATTATTGAATTTTTTAAATAAAATTGATTAGTATAAATTAAATAAAAGGACTGTTCCGACAATTAATTTATGTGTTACCAAAAAAATTAATTAAACAAAACTATTTTTATCGTTCAATAAAAAAATTAAAGTATCAAATAGCAAACGAGATTAATTTTTTGTGGAGTTTTTGCAATTGCTTATTAAATCAAAAGTTGTCAAATTTATTCAAATAAAAAATTTAGAAGCTTTTGCATCGTAATACGGATTGTAATAGAAGCATTGAGACGCGTGACGTCAATTCGTCACGTCCTTGATCGTGACTCACGTTTGGAGGTAGCACGTGGTGCTAAGAAATCGAAAAAAAATCGGAGAAGGAATAGAAAAATCTTACCTTGTGTTGAATGAATTATCTAAGTAACGATGTTTTTAAAATAGATAACGCCTCAACCAGTGGATGTTTTAACAAAATTTTGTTTATATTAAAGCAAGCATATTATGCGTGTAATGGCTCGAACGGAAATGACAAACACGATACTCGTTAGATAGCGTCAAAAAGTCAATGACTAACTTCCAGTAACTACAATATACAGGGTAGCGTAATTTAAATGTAGAGCATGTTATTTTTTTTCAAGATTTGAGTTGAGGTTATGTTTTTTGTGCTTTTTTACTCTGTCTTGATTGAATTTTTCTTTTAGTTTATCTTTCTACATTACCTTTTTTCTGTACTACATTTTAGACATTGTTTTTTTTTCACTAAGAAGTGAATAAAAAACTTATAAAGTAACGAAGATTAACATTGATTTCACTATGTATTTAGGCTCTACTATGCTAGAAACATTGAGTTTTTTGCAATGATTTTGATCTCTTTCGCTGGCTAATAAATGATTAAAAAGTTCGATTAGTGTCGCTGACGTATTTTTTTAAACTTTTTATAACATCGATATTTAACTGCTTATTTGTTTCTTGGTTTATCTGTGTCTTCAGTTTTTTTATAAAGATAGTTTAAAGTACTGAAAAAGCAATAATACAAAAATTTTTAAGAATTGATTATTAAATATTAAGCAGTAAAAACAAACAACTCGTTTATTTTAAATAGAAATGTTCAGACAAAGAGAATGACAACAAACAAAAGTATGGATTTGCACATTGGGACCTAATTGTCATTGGTATTAAAATTGTTTTATTTGACCAAACATAAATTTAATTTAATAAACAAATAAATTTTAAACAATTTTAATTGAAGTCGGTGTCTGACGAATGCGATGTTTTTGTACGTCTATAAAATTCAATAAAAATAAAATCAAAAAGTTGTAGATGCGTTTGTTTGTTTTTTATTTTTGCAAATTGGTTGTGTGTTAAATGTATGGACGTTTGCCAGATTATAAATGTGCCAATTTTTCTTTGTTTAAGTATATAAAAGCGTTTTGAAAATACATACTTAAAAAACATATTTTGAAACATTTTTAATTTCTATAAGTTAATTTACAGATTTACGTCAAACTTTTTGTTTTTACACATCATATACAAATTTTTTAACTACATTTAAATAAAACTAAAAAGTAAATACTTATCAAATTTTCTTATTTCCTATTGCCAAAAATGACAATTAAAAATTAGAAAATATTTTTTAATAATTTATTTATTAATATTCTCTAAAATTTAATTTTATTTGACTTATAATTGAAATGCTTTACAGATTACGTTAAGCCACCTCCTATAAAAATTTTCAGAAATTTCATGGTTGTCTAATTTGAACTGAGCGCGAAATTGATGTTTGTAAGCTGGATGCACTAGTCAAATATTTAAACTGTATGACATACTTTTTGTGCGGTTATGCGTTAGTTAGTACAATATTTTTTAAAATTTATTTAATTATTGAGAGAAGGTAGCATAAATATTTGTTTATTTACAGCTTTGATGTATTGTTGTGTGTAAATCTGGTTTTACATAAAACGAGGTGGTTTAGCTTTATCTGTTGAGCATTTCATTTATAACAATGGATTTATGTTTACCTTATTATATCCAGCAGAAGCATACATATTTGTATTCTGATTTTGATACTGCAATAAACTATAAATGTATATGCATATACATTGTTGTATTTATCTATATTAGTAAAATTGTACGGTTTTTCTAACAAAACATTGTCAGTTAGTTTTATTAATACTGTTCTTCACTTTATAAGATTTTTAAAATACAAAAAATGGATTAGTTATATTTATTTATACTGAAACGTTCTCAAATTCAAGAGCCTTTTCGAAGTTGTTATCCATCTTCTAGAACGTATACCGAAATATATGGAACACTCAAGAAGGATTTCCAAAATGTGTATAAAAACGGAACAAACAAATCGTAGGTGAGTTATTTCCGTAATGCGAAAACAGCAGTGTTAAGAAGATTATTCAAGTCGAAATAAATAAGTAGTTAACGCGTGTGAGATAAATCTACGGTGTATAACTTTGTACGTGACTTTAGTGTAAACAAACAATAAGTGTTAAATAGTTATCCGCGGACTTATCTTCGTGTAAGTGATAGTGTTATACATAAATTATAGTGTTAGTGTTTTTATTAACTTACATTTAATTAGTTCGGTTAGTTTAAACGTATACATATATTTGTAGTATAAATAAATTAGTTTTAATAATAATAAAATTCATTACAATTTGGCGTTAGTGCGGGGTATCGGATAGAATCATGTAAATAAATAAGCTGTTCGCGATTTTAGTATAAATATCGTTAAGTAATTTACTATCGTTCCCGTAATAAAAACATTGATTGCGTAAATAATCAAACTTCAGTTTGCGTTTTTTTTTTCATTAGCTGTTCCATTTCGTTAAACTAGTGTCGGGTTTTATTAAAATAAAGTGTTATTAAACTTTTATTTTTATTATTCCTGATTAAATTTATGCCGGTGGCGTGTTTGCAAGCTGTTAAAATGGATTCAAAAATATGTGAAATTCTCGAATCGATGAATAAAAATATGGTAGAAAAGTTTTACGAAAATTCGCAGAAAATGGAAGAAAATTCTAGAAAAATAGAAGAAAAATTGTTGGAAAATTCTAGAAGTTTAAAAGAAGAAATACGAACGAGCATAGAAACCCAAATTAAAATTGTTCAAGAGGAAACTCAAACAGATATGTTAAATTTCAAAGAAGAAATTTGTGAATCTGTGAAAGACAAAATAGAAGAAGTACAAGACAAATTAAAACAGAAGTTAAAAAAAAATTCAAGAACCATAGAAGACAAGCTAGAGAAAAAATTGAGAGAAAAAATACAACTGTTTGAAGAAAGAATAAACCAAATGAATTGTTACGGTGAAGGAAGCGTCACGAGTGAAGATTTAATAATGGACCATCGTGAAGAAACCACTCACAAGTTTAAAGTTGTTCTACCAAATTTTAATGTTTAAAGTTCCATGGTCAACCTACTATAAGCAGTTTGAAGCCGCAGCTACAGTTAATGGTTGGAGCAACAAGCAGAAAGCGACGTCTTTAATAGTGTTCTTACGTGGAGAAGAAAATTACGAACTCTTGATTTTACGATTAGAAATAAAATATGAAGATTCTTATCTTCAACAAGTGTATCAAGCTCAAACTAAAAGTCGGGTTCAGAAAGCTGCCGAAAGTCTTCAAGAGTTTGATGCTGACATCGCCAGATTAACACGGTTTGCGTATCCTACAACATCAGATGACTTCTTGAAGTAGTTGGCTATTCAAACCTTTGTAGAAGGCCTCCAAGACAACGAAACGCAGCAGACTCTCCGGTTAGCTCGACCGAAGACATTGGATGACGCTTTGATGCATTCTTTGGAGTTTGAAGCAGCAAAACAAGCATTGCAACGAGACGGTCATAGACTCTGCTGTGCTTCAGAAGTACCCGCGCAGACACTGGAAAACATCGAGGAGATAGCGCGACGAATACTTCGGGAAAGGGGAGCGACAACTTTGAACTGTGGTGAAATAGGTCATGTACGACGGCATCGTACTAAACCTAAGAAGAAGACAAGAAAAGCCCTCGAAAATTTGGAACGAGGCGACCAAAAGAGACCGAAAGTAATCTCATCCAGTCATACTCTGGAGATTGCAATTCATCAGCATTTATCTCAATGGTAAGATTAATGAAAGAAGTGTTCAGTTACTGGTTGCACTGGAGCGACAAAGACTATCATTCGTACTGACATGTTAGTGGAAAACGAGAAAACATCACCAGTAACAGTACGACTTCGAACGGCGACTGGCGAGGAAATACCTACTCACGGACAAGTCAAAGTAACCATTGGCTTGGGGAATGGAATACTCGACCATCAAGTACTAGCTCGACCGAAAACATTGGATGACGCTTTGGTGCATGCTTTAGAGTTTGAAGCAGCAAAACAAGCATCGCAACGAGACGGTCATAAACTTTGCTGTGCTGCAGAAGTACCCGCGCAGACACTCGAAAGCATCGATGAGATAGCGCAACGAATACTTCGGGAAAGAGTAATGACAGCTTTGAATTGCGGTGAAATAGGCCATGTACGACGGCATCGTACTAAACCTAAGAAGAGGACAAGAAGAGCGCTTGAAAATTTGAAACGAGGCGACCAAAAGAGACAAAAAGTAATCTCATCTAGTTAGATTCCGGAGATTACAATTCAAGTGACATCGCCGATGGAGCAATTGCATAACGTTTATCTCGATGGTAAGATCAATGGAAAAAGTCTTCAGTTACTGGTTTACACGGGAGCGACGAAGACCATCATTCGTGCTGACATGTTGTTAAAAAACCAGAAGACATCACTGTAACAGTACGACTTCGAACGGCGACGGGCGAAGAAATACCTACTCACGGACAAATCAAAGTAACCATTGGTTTGGGAAATGGAGTACTCGACCATCAAGTACTGGTAGCCGACATCACGGAAGAAGTTATCCTGGGAATGAACGTGATAAAGAAGTAAGGATTCCATTTGGATATGAAAAACGATGTCCTGAAGATCGACAATGGAGAAATGCTTTTTCATTCATTAGAGAAGGCAGCCGTGTGAGTCTTATTAATTAAAAACGTGACTCTGCCTGCAAGGACTGAAAGTGTGGTGATGGCACGCCTGGAGGGAAGTCTCCGGGAAGGCTACATACGCGCGATTGAACCAATGGAGGGCGGTTTAGTTGAAAAGGGACTACTCGTTGGCAGAACTCTAGTACGAGTAAAAAACACGATGCCAGTAAGGATCTTAAACATCAACTCAGATCCTGTAACGTTGAAAAAGAAAACCGTGGTAGGCCAATGCACGCCAGTATCTCAAATTGTGAGATGCGTGAAGTGACAAAGATAAGTTGCCGAAGAAGTGTCCACAACATCTATTGGACATTCTTACCACCAAATGCCAAAACCTCAGCCAAGACCAGCTGGCTAAAATTAAAGTGTTGATCGAAGAGTATCAAGATGTGTTCGCGCTAGAGAGTGGTTCCAAAGGAAGAACTAACGTGGTGAAACATAAAATTAATGCTGGAGACGCTCGGCCGATACGACAACATCCACGCAGACTCCCTTTGGCAAAAAGAGAAGTAGCCAAACAAATAATTACGGATATGGAGAGAGAAGGCGTGATTGAACCTTCAAGCAGCCCATGGGCATCCCCAGTGGTATTCGTAAAGAAGAAAGATGGATCAACAAGGTTTTGCGTAGACTACAGACAGCTAAACGACGTGACGAAAAATGACAGTTACCCTTTACCCAGAATTGACGATACGCTAAACATTCTGTCAGGATCCCAGTGGTTTTCTACGTTAGATTTAAATAGTGTATACTGGCAGGTAGAATTAGAACCAAAGGATCGTAAAAAAACAGCTTTTACGATTGAAACTGGTTTGTGGCAGTTTACTGTGATGCTCTTTGGCCTGTCGAACGCTCTTGCAACGTTTGAGCGTTTGATGGAGGCCATCTTGCGAGGATTATCTTGGAAATAGTGCTTGGTTTACCTGGACGACGTGATCGTAGTTGGAAGGTCGTCAGAAAAACACTTGAACAACTTGGAAGAAGTGTTTCAGCGACTACGTGGAACTATTCTCAAATTGAGCTCAAAGAAGTGCCACGTATTTAAGAAGGAAGTGCAATATCTTGACCATGTCGTATCTAGAGATGGAGTAAAGGCTGACCCAGACAAAATTCGAGCAGTGCAAGCATTACCAAGACCAATCGACAACCATCAGGTCCGAAGTTTTCTTGGGTTGTGCACCTATTATAGACGATTTGTACCCAATATTGCCAAACTATTGACAAAATTGACAAAAGAAAGAGCAGAATTGAGATGGAATGAAGACTGCGAAAACTCTTTTAATTTTAAGTCTTCGCCGATTTTGAGTTATCCAAGAGAAGATGGAAAATTTGTTTTAGATACCGACGCAAGCAATCTGACCATAGGCGCGGTCCTTTCGCAGGTTGGACCAGAAAAAGTTATCGCGTATTTTGGCAAGGTTTTTTCCAGGCCAGAAAAAAATTATTGCGTGACTAGGAGGGAGCTGTTGGCAGTCGATAAGTCTATCGAACATTTCTACAAGCATTTGTTTGGACGAAAATTTTTACTAAGAACAGATCACACCGCTTTAAAATGGGTACTGCAGTTCCGTAACCCGGAAGGACAAGTGGCAAGATGGATCAAGAGCCTGCAAGAGTATGACTATGACACAGAACACCGTGCCGAAAGCAGTCATCGGAACAATGAAGCTCTGTCCAAGAGCCCATGTCCGGCGGACTGCAGCCATTGTTCGCGACTAGAACAAAAAGTTGAGTGTGAGTGAGTGCTTTGGGAAGTAACGTCAAAGCGTACTGGGCGCAGTGGAACGGTCTTTTTAAGCGATCCCTAGAAAATGTCGACGGCACGGAAAACAGACTACAATTGATAGTCCCGAAGAGCAGGGTGTCAAAAGTGTTGAAGCATCTCCACGATGGGGCATCAGGAGGACACTTTGGCATTAACAAGACATTGGGTAAAGTGTGAGAACGATTCTACTAGATAAACTCTAAAGAGGATGTCATGAAATGGTGCCGTAATTGCACGGTCTGCGCATCAGGAAATATTCCAGCGAGAAAGCGCGAAGCACCCATGAAGTAATACAACGTAGGAAGCCCATGAGAAAGAGTAGCGATTGACATCGCAGGGCCGTTCCTAGAATCCAATTCGGGAAATAATTACATCTTGGTGGCGATGAATTATTTCGCAAAATGGATCGAGGCTTACGCCATACCTAATCAAGAAGCAGCTACAGTCGCAGACGTATTAGTAAGAAAGTTTTGCTGCCGGTTTGGAGTTCGGTTGGAATTACACTCCGATCAAGGCGGCAATTTTGAGTATGGGCTATTTCAAGAGGTTTGTTGAGAATTAAGAAAACTAGGACGACGCCTTTTCATCCTCAATCTGACGGCATGCTTGAACGGGTGAATCGAACAATGGGCAAGTACTTAGCCAAGGTAGTGTCCGAACACCAAAAAGACTGGGATCAGTACTTGCACCTTTTCCTAATGGCATACCAATCATCCGTTCACGAAAGCACAGTCCAACCATCATCCTGTGTGATGCTCGGTCGCGAAATACAATTGCCATGCGACCTCCAATTTGGGCGAAGACCGGAAGAAGAAGTTGCTGGAGAAGATTACGTCAGCAAGCTGGCCAAGAGGCTAGACGAAGTACATGTAGAGTTCTGTAAAAACACAAATTGCAAGCGACAGGATGAAAACTAGATATGACGTCAAACCGCAAAATAGTAGGTTTCAACCTGGCAATATGGTCTGGTTGTATAATCCTAAAAGGAGACGTGGTTTGTCCCCGAAGTTGCAAAGACAATAGGAGGCCCCTATGAAGTCATGCAGCATATTAATGACGTTATATATCGCATCCGAAAACCGCCCAGAAGCAAGCCAACAGTGGTCCACGTTCACAATACGCAAGTTCAGGTCCGTACTAGAGTAATAAGCAGCAGAACCAAAAATCAAATTAAAGAAATGGAGTTCGAGAGGTTTATGAACTTATACGGAGGTTCTGCAAAAGCTAAGTTCGGAGTTACCACCGAGGAACAACAAGACCTGTTCTAGACACAGAAAGATTACGCCATCGCATATTGCGTGAGCGAGGATTTTGACATGTCCAGAGGGGTTGCAGTCGTGTTTAAAAAGAAGTTTGGGCAGCTAGATGAATTACGAAGACAGCAACCGGAAGTCGGAAAAGTTTTAGGACTACGTGGTGACAGACGCTTCGTTTTCTATTTGGTCACTAAGAAATACTCACGTACCAAGCCGTTATACAAAAATCTGTGGCGAACATTATGTAATCTCAAGAGAGAATTGGAGTTCCACCATGTAAAGAAATTGGCAGTATCCAAGCTTGGTTGTGGCTTAGATCAACTGAATTGGAAGACAGTTCGAAGCATGTTGGAGGTCCTCTTCCGAGTAACAGGCGATCAAGTGTTGGTCTGTAGTTACCAACCAAGGAGAATATTGGGTCAGGAAAAGTCCATTGACTGTTACTTTTATGGTCAAGGAAGTTGCCGAAATGGAAGAAACTGCCGCTATCGCCACGATCCTTTTTACTGGTGTCGCATCCAGTCGTCTGTTCTAGGACAGAACAGTCCTAAGGAGAGGCCAGTGAAACGTTTTCAAATTCAAGAGCCCTCTCGAAGTTGTTATCCATCTTCTAGAACGTATACAGAAAGATATGAAACACTCGAGAATGATTTCTAAAATGTGTACAAATACGGAACAAACGAATCGTAGGTCAGTTATTTCTCTTAATTCGAAGACGGCAGTGTTAAGAAGATTATGCAAGTCAAAATAAATAAAAAGTTAACGCGTGTGAGATAAATCTACGGTGTATAACCTTGTACGTGACTTTAGTGTAAACAAACAATAAGTGTTAAATAGTTATCCGCGGACTTATCTTTGTGTAAGTGATAGTGTTATATATAAATTATAGTGTAAGTGTTTTTGTTAAATTTCGGTTAGTTTAAACGTGTATACATTGTGTCCCACGCTAGGGGTAGCCCATGGGATTTAACATGGGAAAATTTAAATTGTTTTTTTCCTGCTTCCCAAATTAAAAAATCGCAAAAATTTTGACGCAGATTTAAAGTGGCACTTAAAACGTTTCTAAAAACAATTTTTTGATTATAATTTGATAATTAATAAATTAGTTACAGGCATTTGAAATTCGAAATTTTGAAGGTTTTTTGCGCATCGGCTATCTTCGGTTTTTAAAGTAATATGGATGCTAAAATTAAATTGTAGCCCGTCAAATCAACATTATGCAACTTTATTTTTAAGGAAATTTGAAGAACAAAGACTAGAAAAATTACATTTGAAAATTTTCTGTAGCAGACTAGAAAAAAAATAATTAATCAAACATAAATTTACATTTTCATAGGTATCTACAAACACTCATCGTGGTACCAATAGGTCGAAAGCAGGAAGATTGCTTTAATAATCGTCGTGCAAAAAATTCATTTAAATTGAGAATTTGTGGCCCTGTAAAGGGCCTTTTTAACATTGTCGATCCGTTGCTTGGCGGAACGACCACAGCGAATCACCTATTTGGGTATGAGGTGTTCAAAAATGCCTCCTGCTTGAACTGTACAATAAGTTAGCCGTTCAACAAATCTTTTTGCGTTTCGGCTAATTTACGAATGGTAATAGCTCGGCATATCACTTGAATTTCATCTTTTAGCGCGTTCCTATTTTCATACCGATTTCTTCCTTTGAGTATTTTTTCTTTGATGTAACTCCACAAAAAAAATCTCACGGGTTTAAATCAGGTGACCTAGCAGGCCATGTAATGAGACCATTCTTGCCTATCCATTGATTTGGAAATGCTTCATTTAGAAGCCCAGTGTTTAGTCTAGCGGTATGAGCTGGAGCACTATCCTGCATAAAACAAACTTGGTGATTTTTATCCGCAACATCATTTAGTTGTGGAAACACTTCTTCTAGTAGAAGGTAATGATATTTTATAGAAGTAAGTGTACCTTCAATAAAAAAAAGGACCAATAACATGACTTCCCAGCAAGCCCATCCAAACATTGACAGTTTGTCGCCATTGACTTGGTCTATTTACTAATTTGTGTCGATTTTCGAGAGATCATGTACGATTCTTTTGTCGATTTGGTCTTTCATCAAGTCCAAATGAGCATTCATCCGAAAAACAAATGTTTTTTACAAAATCGCGACAGGTATTGTTCATTTCAGTGATTATTTCACAAAATCTCATACGAGCATAATAATCGTGTGGTAATAGTTCTTGATGGCTTTTAAAGCCCTCCTTTTTGAGGTACCTAAATGCTGACGACCGAGAAACACCTACATTAATTTCAATTTCTCGCAAACTAACATCAGGATCTTGGTCTACAGCTGCAAGAACTGCCAACTTCTGAAGGTTGTCTTCATGATCGTGTAAGGGTGGTAGACGCTGACATTTACATATTGGATTTACGGAGCCAGTGGTTGCAAATAATTGTATCGTTTTTTTTTATACTCTTTAAAGAAGGTATTGGTCTATCTGCGAAAAAACCAGCAAAGTCTTCTCGAATTTGAACCTTTGAAACACCTCGAAAATGGTGTTTTACCACAAGAATTTTTGCTTCTACTTTTATTTTCGAAGCTTATAAAACAATTCTATCAAAACTGTCAACATTTCAAATGTTTTATAACAAATCAATACTAACTTGATTTTTAATACCTATTTACTTAAACATAATTCAAGTTTATTTCATTTTGGAATCATAAGCTGGTTTATTAGCACGCAAATGCGGGCGCAATTTGTTTTTTTTTTGCCTACAGAAAATTTTCGAATGTAATTTTTCTAGTCTTTGTTCTTCAAATTTCCATTTCCTCAAAAATAAAGTTGCATAATGTTGATTTGACGGGCTACAATTTAATTTTAGAATCCATATTACTTTAAAAACCGAAGATAGCCGATCTGAATCGCATGCGCGAAAAATATTCAAAATTTCAAATTGTAAATGCCTGTAATTAATTTATTAATTATCAAATTATAATCAAAAAATTGTTTTCAGAAACGTTTTAAGTGCCACTTTAAATCTGCGTCGAAATTTTTGCGATTTTTTAATTTGGGAAGCAGGCAAAAAATAATTTCAATTTTTCCATGTTAAATCCCATGGGCTACCCCTACCGTGGGACACAACTTATATATTTGTAGTATAAATAAAATAGTTTTAATAATAATATAATAAACGTTACAACACTAAATATTTCCAATTATTTTTAAATTTTAACAATTAGATCTAATCTAGATTGTTTTTTAAGATTGAGTTAAACTATATTTATGAAGAGCTTGTTAATTAGATTACGTAATTACTTTGAATTTGTTGGACGTATGGTTAATTGTCTATTTTTTTTTTAATTGTATTAAATTTTAGTACAAGTTCCTATTGCTGTTTTTACGTTTTATAGGAATATTTTTGCACACTTGTTTGAATTTTATTAAGATTATAGATTAAGGTGCGTTAGACAATGGCAAGTTTACAAGTTATAATTCAACACGAAATACATGAATTTTGTCTTAAAGCTTGTATTGACCCTTTAGTAAATAACTTATAGGACTATTTGTGTTCTTGTTATAATGTTATTTCAAATATCTTGCAATTAACCCTCTGAGGTAAACTATAACAATATAGATCAACTATTATACTGATAACGAACAATTGATGAGCTTGTTAACTATAGTAGTAAGAAACTAATTATTTACATGTACAGTTAACATTATTAGATAAAACTGAGTTTCCTAATTTAAAATAACTTTATTTTTTACTTTAACAAAACTTCAATCAATCTCAAAATTTCAAATTTAATTAAACAATATAAACCAAATAATAACATATTATTAAAGATAGTTAGAATAATGAAAGAGTTTTATATCGTTTATTTAAAAATGTTTTATGTTATTAGAAACGGTTTTTCATTAAATCTAATGCATTCTTTTTTTTTCAGGTAAGAATTATTGCTTGTCGTTAATGAGAATACAGACAGAGGGGTAAGTTACACTGTTAAAAATTGATGACATAAATAAGTTTTATTAACATTTTTAAAACATACTGTAACGTATTCGTAGCATCAGTAAACATCCATGCGTGTTTTTTTTTGTATAATTTATATGAAGCGATTTATCTTAAAGTATTCTAAGCACGTAAATCATTCAGATATCACTAAGGTTAAATTGGTTTTTTATAGAGTGCTCACATATTTTTAAATCAACTATATTTAAGAATTATTTTTCTCTTCAAATACAGCTGGTGGCAATCTGTGCGTTGCACCGTGCAATTTTAGTATGCACCTCATAGTTACAAAATTAATGTGTAATTTTTGAATTTACGCGCGTTTAAAGTAAAATTTATTTGTTGTTTGTGACAGATATTACTAAAAGGAGTAAAATTCAATTAAAAAAAATATAAACTCAGGTTGTTCATTTTTATTATTTTATTATATTTTTATTTATTGATAATAGGATAAAATGTACCTAGGACTCTGCCATTTTAAATTAGAAAATGTAAGGCAACCTAAATCACTAATACTCAAATATATAATTGGTTGCATAACCTGTGGTTAAAAAATTTGCAAAGTGAAAACATACTCATTTCGGTACCAAATTTAATATATTGTATTTACTTCTTATTTATTAAATGAAAGTCACTATTGTTCACTGTAAACGTTAAGTTTTCCACAATTTTATCAACTAACGCATCTGATTTTTACATTTCTTCTCTAAGATGTAACACAAGATTGCGCAGCTTTTTCCAATCTTCATTTGTTAAATGAGAAAATGCATTTTGAACTAATTTTTTAATATCAATATTTAGATAACCTTTTTTTCACAAGAGTTCATATGGATTCAATTAGATTAAGTTTACATACTATATTACAGCATTTCCTGTAATGCAAAACCAAATTTTTTAAAAACTTAAAGATTTTCCTGTTGCAATAGCAGAAAGTTCAGAGTTTAATATTTTCATTGACAAGCTACTTTAGATTTATTAGACGAAGCAGTAAAAACTAAAATCATAGTTGTATACGGACCTAATGAAGATGAAGAAACTAGTACAAAAGTGGAGTTTTGGGAACAACTAACGAAAACAACTAAAGAAATTAAAAGAAGTCTGTTAATCCTAGAAGATCTAAAAAGAAGAGTGGGCATAAAATACTATGAAACAGAACGAGCAATAAGGGTATATGGAGAAAAGGTAAGAAATAACCATGGAGGAAGATTAATAGACTTGCAGGTTAAACAATCTAATAATAACAAATACATTTTATAAACACAAAGATACGCACAAATTTACGAGAGAGGTAATAAGTAAGAAAGAAAGATCCATAATAGACTATGTTATTAACAACAAAGAATATAGAAGAAAAATAAAAGTCACAAAGGTTAGAAATGTAATGATACATATTCAGTCTACAGCAATGACAAAAATAGAAATAAAAAAACAAAAAACGAAGAGGAAATACTGAAGCAATTAGAAAAGATGGGAGTTAAGTAGTAAAAGAAGTAATTCGGATTTACAAAGTTAGAGATAAAAAAATAACCAAAGTATATAAAAAGAAATATATGACAGAAGGAAAAACGAAGAAAGAATAAGTAACATGACAATAGAAGACATGTGGTGGACAATTAAAGAGTCACTAATAAAATAGCAAAGGAAGTATGCGGATGTAACAAAAAAAACTATAAAAAATCAAGGTCGTAGAACAAAAAAGTTATTTATTTATTTATTTAGCGTATGGCGTTTCGACACATTTAAGTATATAACAATAACAAATATAGCAAACTTAGGTAAATTTACAAACACACATTCAGGTTATTTATATATTCTATCGCATCTGGCGTTGCAAGCAGGAACTCATCGGGGCTGCCTTGGTATGATCGTTAGGGACATTCCTCTATTATGTGTGCAATCGTTTGGACCTCTCCGCAGTCGCATGAGGGGGATGGTAGTTTTCCCCATTTTTTTAAAAAGTATGCACATCTGCCGTGTTGGGTCCTAATGCGGTTTAATGTACACCAGGTTTTGCGTGGTAGATTGAAGCCAGGGGGGGTTTCTGTTATGCAGGGCAAGTTGCTGTTTGGCTGAGCTCTAGACCATTTGTGCACCCATCTGCTTGTGATGTTAAACTCAGCATCTGTGGCAATTTTTGCGGTGTTTGTTGGTGGTTTTCTAGAGCGTAGTCGATTTTTGTTGGCGTCTTCAATATAATTATGTATTGGAAGCTCTATGTTGTTAAGTATCTTCTTGTATTCGTTTGTCAGCAAATTGATTCGGCGTAGATGAGGTGGTGGAATGTCGCTTAATACCGGTAGCCATTGAGTTGGGGTGGATTTGATTACGCCAGCGATCATTCTCATGGTGTTGTTCAGTTGCGCATCTATCTTTTTCACGTGAGCACTGTTAAGCCACACTAGTGCGCAGTACTCCGCGGCTGAGTAGACAAGGCCTAGGGCTGACAATCTCAGTGTGGATGCTGATGTTCCCCATGTCGAGCCACATAGTTTCTGAATAATGTTATTTCTGGTCTTTAATTTTTCCGCAGTGTTAGTTAGATGTACATTAAAGCTTAACGTTCTATCAAGAGTGATACCTAAGTATTTTGGATTTTTATTGTGATTAAGTAAGGTGTTATCAAAGTAGACTGTAAGTTTTCTATCAGCCAGTTTGTTATTTAAATGAAAGCAGGTTACTTCTGTTTTTGAAGCATTAGGTTGCAGCCTCCATTTTCGAAAATAACTTCCCATTACGTTTAAGTCATTGGTAAGATTTTCTTCGGCTTCTTCTATTAATTTAGTTTGAGTGGTTAGAGCCCAATCGTCGGCGTAGCCAAACTTTGTTGATGTTGTTTCGGGCATGTCCGCTATATATAGGCTAAACAACAATGGCGAAAGTACTGATCCTTGCGGCAGTCCATTCTTAAGCTTTCTGGGTGTGCTGATTTCTGATCCCATTATCACCTGAAAAACTCTGTCGTTAAGCATGTTTTCTATTAATCTTGATGTGAATTTACAGGGAATTTTGCGTAGGAATTTGTATATAACTCCTTCCCTCCATACGGTATCATACGCTGCTGACAAATCAATGAATGCGACAGAACTTTTTAGTTTTCTTTGAAAACCGGCTTCGATATATGTGGTTAGTGATAATACTTGGTCGGTGCAGCTCCGTTTAGGTCTGAAACCCGCTTTTTCGACTGGAATATCTCTAAGTATTACTGAACTTATTCTGTTGTAGATCAATCTTTCCATCAGTTTGTACTTTAATGACAGCAGCGCAATTGGGCGGTAACTTTTTGGTTGGTCTGCTGGTTTACCTGGTTTTTGAATGGCTATTACTTTACCCTCTTGGTATGCACTTCTTAGCTGTGCTAATTACTGCCCCGACAAACCGAGCGTAGTTTTTACTCGTGGGTGGTATCCATCCTAAGCATTTATCTAGTTCCGATGAGAATTTTTTCCAATCAGCTCGCTTAAAGTTCCATCTAGGTCTTGGGATGGATCTTATTAGCGGTATTTGGGTTCCGATCTCCATGATGATTGAGCGATGCTGGCTGTGGGGGAATTCCGAGAGAACTTTTCTTGTAGCGGCCAAAGGGGTATTATTAGAGTCCATTGAGACAAAGCATAAGTCCGGGTTATATTCCCTGTTCCATGCAGCTGATTTAAATGTGCCTTTGTCTTTAGCATCAAAGATTAGATGTAAGTGTTCGTCTTCGGTCCATCTGACCAAAGCCTCCCCATTAACATCGTTTTGTCTATATTTCCACTGTTCGTGGTGGCTGTTAAAGTCGCCTAGATATACAGCGGGATGGGGGTATGTTTTAAGAACATGAGTTGGCCAGGTCCTTGTGGGAGGTTTATAAACGTTGGAGATAGTGATACTTCCAATTTTTGTAGTTACAATCTGTATGTCGTTGTCGGTCGATATAGAAAGTACAGATGCATTTTCTATGTTGCTTTTTACATAAGTGGCTGCGCCGTATGCTCTATGGTACGCTGCACCCAGTAGTTCGTAGCCTGGTATTTTTCCCCTTTTTTGGAGCTCTTGTTCTGACTCGCAATGAGTTTCTTGGATTGCAACTATGTCGATATCGTCATCTTTTAATAATTTTGATATGTACTGGCTTTTAGCATAACTAATGCCTTCTATGTTAATCTGACAAAATCGGACTGAGGGTCCAATTTTTCTAGTCATAGGGTCCTGAGAAGGACCATTTGTTTTGTTTTGGGTCATGATAATGTCGTAATTTAATTTAATAATTTAATAATTTAATAATTTAATTTAATGTGTCGTATAGTCAAGGAGATCCTTGGATTATCTGACTGCCAGTATGTGCTAGTTCATTTAGCGTTACCCAGGGTGCACCACGTGGAGGCGAACTAGCTTTACACCCCAACAAAAAAAAAGTTAAGAAGCAAGTAAAGAAGAAAAAGCAAAAACAGAAAACATGAGAATGAGAAAAATAGAAAAAATTGTATTAAGTATAAAAAACAAGACTAAAAGTCAAAGAAATGGCGAAGAAAGCGAACCAACAATTCTGGAAGAAATTTGTGTGTGTGAAACTTGATCCTAAAAGCAACCAAAAGTCATTATATAAACTACTATATGTATATCAAATCAGTAAATTAAAAAATCTTAGAAGAAGTAGAAAGCAAAAAAAAACACTAAAAACAACAAATACCTGGAAAAAGAGGAGATTACGCAAGACGGAATAACAGAAGCTATAAAGAAACTTAAAAGCGGCAAATCCGCAAGACAGGACGGGATAACAATAAAAATGATAACAAATATAGATGAACACAGGATAGAAATTTTTGTTTAACAAGATCTGGAAAGAACAATGTATGCCAAAAGACTAAGAAGTGGAAATAATTTTAACTATACATAAAAAAGGAGATAACAAAGAGTGTAGAAACTACAGAGACATTACCTTGTTAAGTACTATGCTAAAAACATATGAGAAAATCCTGGAAAGGGGCTACAAATAAATATAATATAATATATTCAAAAAATGAAAAAAAACTGTAATCGAACTTAAATATCTGGAATACGACATTCACAAAAACAAACTTGAAAATACACAAAGAAAAGTCAAGAGGGATGACAATAGGAAAATATGAAACAGTAAACATTTAGATAGATGGAGAAAACATAGAGCAGGTAGTCAATTTCAAATATTTAGGAGTAAGTATACACAGAGAAGAAAAAGACTTAGAAATAAACAGTAGAATAGAAAATACGAAAAAGTTATACTATGCAATGAATTCAATAAAAGAAGGAAATATCCAGAAAGACAAGAATCATGGTATATAATACAGTGTTCAAGCCGATAATGACGTATGGTACAGAAAAAGTTAGATAATAAATAAACAAATGAAAAGTAGAATACAAGTTGTACAAATGACGTAAGAGCAGTTAAAGAAGTTACACAAAAAGAAGAAATAAAGCAACAATTAAATGTAGAATTTATTCTGGAAAGTATAGAAAAGCAACAATTAAGATGGTTTGGACAGCAAAAATAACAAAAAAAAGAACGGGAGGAAGCTCACGAAAAACATGGGACGACGTGACAGAAGAAAATTTCACAAAAAAGGAAAACAGAACAGAATGAACAAGACTAGTGCACAAAAAGTGACAGAGTCTAAATAGTGCTTAAATCTAGACAGATTATAGATCATGATTGTGTATTTAAAACTAAATCCCTAAGACCCTACGGGTAGATAAGGTTATTGATTATACAGGGTGTCTCGCAAGGTAACGTACAAAATATCAGGACGTGTTCCTCAGGTAAATTCGAGTTGAAAATGTCTATGTAAACAAGAAAATGTGTGATAGAGTAGCGCGGACAAGGAAACCATCGCTCTCACTCCTACTGCTTTGGGCTTCCCCTATTATTAATTTCAAATCTATTGTCATGTTTGTTTTTACAAACGAAGAACACGCAGACATGCTGTTAGTCTATGGATACTGCAACTGCCCCGAGGAACACGTCCTGAAATTTTATTTAGTTATTGCAAAAGTTGAGTGAAATTGACAAAAAAGATTAGTATTTTTTAATTAGACTCAACAGATCATTAATGCAAGTAATAGTTTTTTTTACTTTGTTCTATTTGCACAAGTTCATTTTTTTATTAATAGAAATTTAAATATTGATATCTCTACTACCTGTTCTGCCCTTGCTAATCACATTTTGTCTACTAGTTATTCTTTTTCTTCTAATTTTAATATTAAATTTCTTCATTTTTGTAATAAAGGCCATTATCTCAACTTTCTTGAAACTTTAGAAATTCATCGTCTTTCTAATGATAATTCTTCTACGTGTCTTAATGAACCTCTCCTCAAAATATAAAAATATATTTATCGACAGAAAAAATACTTATTTTACCACGGCAGCAGTCGGAACACAGACCTCTGAGTGTGAGCCTGAATTAAAGTAAAATACACAGGCGTGAATTCCTTTAATTTATTTGCAACTATAACATAATACACTAACTATTTACATTAAAGAAAAGATGAACATTATTTAAATTAAAACAATATTTGGATTAAAACAATATTTGGGCGCCAATCGCCTTTAAATTGGTGATGAATAAAAAGCATAAAATCTTATACCTAACTATTAATCGATATCAATTCAAAAGTAATAAACGTTTAATTTGTTACCGAGTATGTATTCCGAAAAGTTTTTGATAACACAATTTAATTAATGTGAATTTAAAATGTAATAAGTAGTAGCATAAATTCCAGTTGACTCACCATAAATGATATGACGTTATCGGATATCTTCTATTTTTAGCACATTCTTTCTTTAATTGATAAGATTTTACCGGCATATTATAACAAATTAAACGAATGTAGATTTGCAAACACAACAGCAGGTATAAAACCAAAATATAAATCACATGAATAAAAATCCAGTATATAAAAGAAAATTCCAGTAAATAATAAAAAAAGAAGACCGTTGCTTTAGATGCAACGGCCTTGAAATCAATTCCTTTGTATAAATGTATTGCGTAACATTGTGAAATTACAGCAATTAGTTGGAAAGAATAAAAATTATTTCGTATGCATTTTAACGCCATAATTAATAAAATGTGTCTTTCTTGCACCACTTACGTCGTGTAAGGCCTAAAGATGACTCAAACGGAAGTGCCAACAAAATCGATTGGTCGGTCGATTCGAAATACGACGCGACGTTGAAAAACTGAATAAATTTAAATGCAAGTTAATATGTGAATGCAAAATAGAATTTTAAATGTAATGAACTCTAACGGGACGTTACAATACTAGATTACCAACAAATAATCTAATTTTAATAGCTGTTGAAAAATGTATTTTTGCCAATAAAATAAGATATTTTTAAAACAATTGCTTTTGGAGTAGTTACATCGTTGCGACAGAAAATTTAATTCTCTGCAAGATATTAAATTCCAAGTTAGGTTGTTCCATTTAAAAAAATCAAGTTTTAGCTCTTTGAAATTCTGCATCTTTCTTTAATACAGAACACTCTGTATTACACGTTCTAAACTTTTATGGATATCTCAAACAGTGTTAAACCTCGTACCAAAATATCATTTCAATACAAAATGTTTTTTTCAAAAGTATATCATTCGTTAAAGTAATAAATTTATAAGAAAAATTTTAAAAGTGCTTATAATTTTAGAACTACTAACTAAAGTAGACCTCAAGAGGATTCCGAAAACGTGTTAATATACAAGTTGTTCCATTAAAAAAAAAAACAAGTTTTTTTTGTTTTGATATAATGGAATATCCTGTATTGTAGAAAACAATTTTAAAATGTCGAACTGTAAGGACCCTACAACTTTTGTAAATATGTTTTTAATAATAAAGAATATATTTTACTTTGACACACTTTTGGCCTACTCTGTACATTAATTTATTGTTTAAACATATATTTTACAAAAAAAATTTAAAACAACGTAAAAATACAATAAGAAAACGTAGTTTATTATAAAAAGACAATTGGTGATATGTTTCGATCCGGTTAATAACTTAGAACCATCTTCGGACTAAACTTTTGTACAAATAAAATTATCATTTATGTAATACGTTTCTCAATTACGTAACTTTTGCATTACAATTTTGCTATTATTTTTACTTTTGTTTGTAACAATTTAACCTAATAAAATATTTAGAAACTATATTAACTTTCGGTTTGCTTTTACAGCTCAGAATAAAAACATCATAATGCATTAAAACATTATTAAATATAAATAACTTACGAGTTAATAACAAAGCTAATAAACGGATCTACTTGTTTTTGCTTTCTGTGTTAATTGATAAATAACACTGTTAATGTAAACACTGTATCTTATATATTTTTCTACATCTAAGCATTAAGTATTTCTTTAAAAAAATCACAAATAACATTTGTTAGATTTATTTTTAAAGCAAAATTCAAACTACAAAAGATGTTGAATAATTTTCTGTAGAAATTCTTTTATCAAATCCGCCAAAGACAGCACAAACAACATCAATCGTAATCTCTTTTCAAATCCGTAAGATAACGTTTTTAAGTTGATCTAAATTAGAGAATCTAGAATCTTTAAGCTACTCAATCTAAATCTTGATAATTTTTTTACAATATTTTTAAAACTGTTTATACTAATTATTTTATCAGTTTACTAAAGGTATAAGAAACGTCTAATGTTTTTTAGAAATTTACCAGAAGTTATTCCTACAGAAATTAAATATTTTTCAATTCCTTATGTTAAAGATTTATCTTTTAAGTTACAAAAAATTATAAATTTATGTAACCCTAACGCTAAAATTGCTTACAAAAACATCTTAATTAGACGTTCTATTTGTTCAAAATTAAAAGAGTATGTTCCACAAAACTTAAAATCGAATGTAGTTTATAAAATTTCTTGTTTTTATTGTAATTCATGTTATATTGGCCAGACAGGAAAATTATTAGTTGATAAAATTACTTCACATAAAAGTGACATTAAATTAAGCAAACCTAGTTGTACGTTATCGATTCATTGTAATCAAAATTTACATAATATTATACCAAACCATATCACACATGGCAATGTTAAATACCTTTAGTCGCTTGCATTATCAGTGAGTGGACTTAGTAGCTCAGTGAATATGTTGCCAGTCCCAAGCCCAGATAAAGGAGGAAGGTTTAAAGCTTAGGTTAGCAACCGACCTGTGGTAAAACTTCACATTGTAGCACTGTTTTTCGGGTGTTGCTGCGTCACAAAACTTTCTCTTAACGTTTTGCTGATAGTGTCTGCTCGTGCTAATACCGAACGAATACGAACTATACGTGCTGCATCTGTAGTTGAGTAACAAACTTAGTGAAACCCTGTGGACAACTATCGATCGGATCAGCTACGAACGTTCTGAACATCATCTGGCTACAACGACGAAGAACAAAATAAAAAAGTTCGATAAACTACAAAAACTCAGATAGAATACCAGAGCTGGATAAAGAACAAACAATCATCAATCTTTCGGAGCAGCAACTAACCCAAGCATAAACAAAAGTACTTGCCAAAGGACTCAACTTTGCAGTTGCACATGCAAAAATACCAAAAGAGGAGATCATCGCTCAAGTGGAATGTGCCATCCGCAATCTACCCATCGAAGATGCTGAAGGAATAAGACACGAAACTTGTAGTATCTTGCGGACAGCCAAACCACCATCAAAAAACATAACCACGAATGAGGAAAGAGCGTTCCTTGACTTACGTAAGAATGAAAAAGTAATCATTCTACGAGCGGACAAAGGCAACGCGACAGTAGTAATGGATAAGAACATCTACATTAGGAATGGACACTGTACTAGACCTAGACCATTACATAAAACTAAACAAGTACCCTACTGCGAAAATTGAACGACGCATAGGAAAGGCGATCAAAAACTCATCTATACTAACAGAAAAACAAAAAAGGCTGTTACCATCGGAAAGCGAACCTCCAAGACTGTATGGGTTACCGAAAATTCATAAAACCGTAAACCTTCTAAGACCTATCGTTAGTACTTGTGGATCACCGACTTTCGAGTTAGCAAAAATACTTAGCTAGAAGACTACAGCAGCACACCGGACATACAACCAGCTACGTTAAGAATTCTGAACATTTCGTCGAGATTCTCCAAGGACTTGAGGTAACTACCAGTGACAGAATCACTATTCACCAATGTACCAGTGGAAGAAACAGAGATCATTAAACAACAACTAGTGCCACGAGGTTTACAAGAAGATTTTATCCACTTGGCCAGACTCTGTTTAACGTCAACCTACTTTCTGTGGAATGGTGAGTTCTATGAACAAAAGAACTGCGCAAGTATGGGATCACCACTGTCACCAGTAATAGCAACATTTTCATGGAAGCTTTTGAACAAGAAGCTATCAACTCAAGTGACCGGAAACCGAAATCTGGTACAGATACGTAGACGACACTTTTGTCATATGATCTCATAGACGGGAGGAATTACAAAGTTTTCTTCAACATATCAACGGACACCACAACAGTATCAAATTCGCCATGGAGATCAAAAAGAATAAAACGTTGCCCTTTCTAGACGTTCTGGTAACACGCACGAACAACAACAGGCTAAGTCATAGCGTATACCGCAAGGAAACACATACAGACTGGTATCTACACGCATCCTCTCATCACCATCCACAGCAGAAGAGATCTCTCATCAACACACTTCTAAGAAGAGCGGAGAAAATTAGTGATGAAGAACACAAGTTGGAGAAAATCAGACACATAAAGGAGACTCTTATCAAAAATAGCTACAACAAAAAAAAATAATATGACCACAGAAGAAGAAGGAGAAGCAAGCTGAGGTTGCTGCGAAGACACCGTCAGAAACATATGCTTACTTACCCTACGTTGCCGCAGTCACTGACAGACTGAAGAGGGTTCTAGGAAAGCAGAACATCACTACACGTTATAACACAGTAAAGAAAATAGATCAGCTCATACCTCCTAATAAAGATTAACTCCCAAGACTACACACCAAAGGTATAAACAAATTAGAGTGTATGTTCGGCAGGAGTTACATCGGCCAAACAGGGAGGAGCATTCAGCGCAGGGTTAAAGAACATCAACGAGACGCTCAACTCAGACGCACGGACAAATCTGCAGTAGCGGAACATCTACATGAGAATGGACATCACCGGATTGATTACGGGAACGGAAAGATATTAGCACGAAGCAGACACTACCAACAGCGAATAATACTCCAATCACTAGAAATAATAAAAAATCTTAACAACTTCAACCGTGAGGATGGATACAGATTAAACAGCACATGGAGATCTACGCTGCGTGAAGAACATGCAAGAAGTCACCAGATCTACACCTACTTGTTGGAACGAAAATTACCAAAACAAACATTTTTGTGAATACGTTTTTTACATTTGCTGCATTTCAGACTCGTGTTATTTTTATAGATAATGTAAAGTCTTTGCGATGTACTCGTCGGAATTTGGTGTACACTATCAAATTTAATGTCTTGTAATACAAGTGCAGATGATCTTTCTCTTCTTCTGCTTTAGGCATGCGCCACCGTTGATTAGCACTAATACTACGTTCTGTGTAAACTGCAAATGAGTTATACAAGTTCCAGGATTTATATGTTTAAAAAATCGAAATGCGGCCACAATGGTTAAGTTTAGACCATTTCTACTACCAATTCTTTGATCGTAAGATAAGTCTGTAGCTAGCTGATAAGCAGTAGAGAAGGTCAACGCCACTCATTCCAAAATTATACACCTTGACTAGGTTTGATTGTGCAACTTCTTTTTTATTTACAGATTTTCTTCTTCTGTTTGTTGTTTGAATTGGTGTAACTTTAAAGTGATTATTTGTTACAGTTACCAACGCATTGTCGTTCCTTTTTACACACTACAAGCTCATCTCACCTGAAATCGTATGAACTCTGTTTGTTTCATTTTTCTTTATCGTACCACAGGAACAAATCTGTTAGAAGTGCGTATCTTGTAAAAAATGTCAAAATACACTACATGCTTATCAGGATTTTGTACTACATCAAGCACTGAATGAACTACCCGGCTTTCTAAAAGTGTTGTACGGTCTCCTGACTTTCCACAATAAATTTCCAAGTTGTATGAATATTCATCGTTTCCACAAAGCATCCATATCTTGAATCCAAACCTAATCGGTTTATTTTTTATAAACATATTCGCCGAGTGATGCCCATGATATGGATTCATCTATACTAAGATATTTGTGAAATACCCCAAACTGTCGAAACCGTTCTTTTAGTTTTTCATATAACACCAAAATCTTTGGCAGTTTAGAATTAGAAAGGCTTCAATTTTCAACTAAATAAAGGTAGCGCTTTATGGTTTGGGATTTTTTCTTGTTCATTGTTTTAGCAAAAATTGATGCTTGCATAGCTTCAGCTGTAGACCAGCAATAGATTTCAGTTGAAAAGCTAATTAGAAGTAATCTTAGAAATTGTCGAATCTCTCAGTCAGACATAGTAAAGTTATGGATATTTTTGTTCATCCTAGCACGGAGCTAAGTTTGTTCTCAAATAAAAGACTTTAATGTCCGTTGTTTTCTTTGTACATATATTTAAATTCTTTTAATTATTGACTTAATTTCATGTTAACTAGATTAAGTAAGTTATTAGACGGTATGCTTATTGGACCAGTGGACTACCACCACTCGTAACCTTTTCTTTGGCCTGAAGAAGTGCACGCTAGAGGCACGAAACGTAGCCATAAAAACAGTTTAGAGTGGTTTTTATTGCCCCTCCTAAAGAAGACAAAAAACTTAAACTAACTACAACTTGCCAACAGGAGGATAAACTACTTTACCATTAAAAGAAACAACTTCGGTTGTAAGAATTTGAGAAAATATTTCATATTCCGACTTTCCAACGTACTCGAAGAGCAATTGACACTTCTTATGTTTTTTTCCATGTTCCTCTTCTTTTTATTGATGTTTCTTTTTCTCTCGCTTCATTGTCTGCAGGATCTTAAAAATGTAGCTTTACTTTTCCAGGAACTTACTTGGACAATTGAAGTAAATGCAGTAGTACATCGTCTTCAATTTTATCTTCATCATTGTCAATGTCTTAATCACCAGATTCTAGAAGAAAGATTACTACATGCATCTCTTTTGCAGACGTTGAAGTTTTAACATTAACAACCGCGTTTCTCAAAAGTTTGTATCTGACGACAGATCTAAAACATACTTACTTTTATGTTATGTAAAATTTAACTTTTTGACTGTAAGACTAACCCGTAATACACTCTTGTATCTATAATTACTTATACGCGACACTGATCAACAGTCAAAAACAACTGCACTGTTCAAATGCTAAACAAAAACTAAAAGTTGACAAGTAAATTTATTATGTAAAAAAAACCTGTAGTACTCGGCGTTGATTTATGACTGACTGTGCTTAAATTTTTGGTAAACTTCAGATCTGTTTTTTACTTGACTGTGCGAAAAAATATCGTTAATAGTAATCACAATTTTTGTTTACGTTATCAATTTTTTTCTCAATTTTATGCTTCTAAACATAAATAATCCCTAATTAAAGAAAGCGTTTTAGACCTCCTAATGCTTGATTAAACTAAGATTGGTAAACTCTTTATTTTGTAGGAGAGGATATAAAAACTACTTTATAAGTTTTCTTAGAGCGACGTTTCGTGAAACGGTTGTGTCCACTTCTTCATGCCAACTGAATTTATTAAAAAGAAAACAACATAAGTAAAAAGGCAGTTACAATTCGGCGAGGGCTACAAATTTACATTCTACTTATTATAAATGCTGTTTTATAATTATACATTATAGATCATTTATACAAAATTAATAAATAACGAAAAACAATTAATGCAAAAATACACGAAAACCACTACAAACTAAATCACTAACATTACAATTGTATGGTCGTGTGATATAAAATATAAGCAATGAAAAAATAACCCAAAACATACCCAAAGCCTAGAAAATTTTTGAGATAAGGTTTTTATAAACTGTATTAAGGTTGTTAGTATCAGTGTTGAAATTAACATTATTCTTATGTTGCGTAATAAATATCATTTCTGCAACTAATCTTTTATACAATTTGAGTTCCGCATCTAGTATTGAAGGATTACTAAAATCAAAATTATGCTGTATATTAATATGGTGGAGAGCAAGAGCTGATTCTGCCTTTTTATTTTTACAATCATATTGGTGGTTCTTAATTCTGTTAATAGTTTTTTGTTTCGTTTGACCAAAATAACATTTATTACAATCCATACAATCGATTTTATATACAACATTATGTTTGTCTAATAACTTGGTCTTATCTTTAATGTTAGAATAAATAATGTTGTGTTATTTTAAGGTCCGGTGTTGTTAAAATAGGAATCAACTTTTTAGTAAGACCAGGAACGTTAATGATTTTAGAAGATTTACATATAGAATTATTTTGAATAGATGGTGATGGTGTACCGTTGCTGGTGTTAGCGTGAAACAAAATTCTATTAATCAGGTTATTAGGATAATTGTTGTTTTTGAGTAATTTTTTTAGTATATTAAGGTTTTTTATATGGAATTTTAAATTACTTAATCTTATTATTTTGTTTTTAATAAATTTTATAATGTTTATTTTTTGATGGTGAGCATGTTTTGAAAAGTAGTTTATAGTACGATTGGAGGCTATCGGTTTAGTAAACCAATCGGTTATTATCGTGAGAGCCGTCAATTTCAACTTCATGAGTAAAACATAGATGTGAATCATAACTATTAAAAACATTTAAAGTGTTTAAAACCTTATGTTCAGGAATGCAAGTAATGACATCGTCCACATGACATCACAAAAATATGGGATGAAATGATAGTTTACTTAATACATAATCAAGTAAATCATGCATAACCAAACTAGCTAGAACTGGGGATGCTGGGTTACCCATTGCAGTGCCAGAGTTTTGTAGATAAATAACATCTTTAAATATAAAATAACTAGAGTCAAACAAGAAATTAATAATGTCAGTAAAGTCTGTCAACTCAATAGTGGTATGACGCTTAAGATACCTCCAATATTTTTGTATTAATTTTAAAACGAGCTCTTTAGTGATGTTAGTAAACAATGATGTAACATCAAAGGAGACTATAATGTGATTAGATGGAATGATACTGTTATTAATTTTATCAACCAGTTCGTAAGAGTTAGAAATATTATACTTAAATAAGTAAGATATGTTATTAACAATACTTGTAATGAACTTAGATAACAAATAACTTGGTGCACCTATGCACGATACAATAGGTCTAACTGGATTGTCGTCTTTATGTATTTTAATTAAACCATAAAATTTAGGAGGTATGCTGGTATAAGTGACTAATTTTTTATGTCATTAAATCAATGTGTACATTATTAAACAATTTTTTAGCTAATTTTTATATTGAAATTTAGTTGTCGGATCCACACTAATTTTTTATAGGTGTTTACATCGTTAAGTAATTTATAAATTGTGTCCTTGTATTCATCTCTTTGTGTAATAACCTTTATCAGATTTAGGTATCAATACATCATTAGGTATGAGCTGTTCGAAAACGTTTTGTGGAATTCATCAAAGTTTGAATAAATAAATCTTCCGCATTTAAATTAATGTAGCTATTGTTGGTAAAATTCGTAATAACGTTAAGTATTTTCCCTCGTAACCTATCTTGGTCTTCTTCTTTATGGTAACTGAGTATATCCTCAGTGTCTTTTATGAGGTTGACAATAGGTAGTTCCTTATTATTCGAGTAGTTTAACATAAACTTAGAGATTAACGCCAGGCATTGAGCCACATCCTCGGGTAAGCTCACATCTGTCAAATTGTTAATGCAACCTACATTAGACACATTTAAGTTGACAGACTTTACTGACATTTCTTGTTTGACTCTAGTTATTTTATATTTAAAGATGTTATTTATTTACAAAAATCTGGCACTGCAATGGGTAACCCAGCATCCCCAGTTCTAGCTAGTTTGGTTATGCATGATTTACTTGATTATATATTAAGTCAACTATCCTTTTATCCCATATTTTTGTTATGTTATGTAGACGATGTCATTACTTGCATTCCTGAACATGAGGTTTTAAACACTTTGAATGTTTTTAATAGTTACGATTCACATCTATGTTTTACTCATGAAGTTGAAATTGAAGGATCTCTACCGTTTTTAGATATTAGGATAATTAAGCATGACAACGCGATAATAACCGATTGGTTTACTAAACCGATAGCCTCCATTCGTACTATAAACTACTTTTCAAAACATGCTCACCATCAAAAAATAAACATTATGAAGTCTAATAAAAACAAAATAATAAGATTAAGTAATTCTAAATTCCATATAAAAAACCTTAATATACTAAAAATTTTTCTCAAAAACAACAATTATCTTAATAACCTGATTAATAAAATTTTGTTTCACACTAACACCAGCAACGATACACCATCACCATCTATTCAAACTAATTCTATATGTAAATTTTCTAAAATCATTAACGTTCCTGGTCTTACTAAGAAATCGATTCCTATTTTAACAACTCCGGACCTTAAAATAACAACTTATAATAACAATACTACCCAGTAAACACAAAATTGATAATGTTTAGTAACAGTTTCAAAACAAAAAAATTATGATTCACTCTTGTTTCAAACATAAAAGAAACCTAACTGCAATAAAATAGCTATAAGTCCATCGCTGTTTCACTTATTTGAATCAGTATAGTTCGATTTCTGTTGCAAACTAAGTGTTGCATTCGGTTTACGTTTTAAAAGCTTCGTTCTTGAACTGATACTAAATGATCAATAAATATATGATTTTCTCGTTTCAATAATGAACTAAAACAATTCTTTCAATAATATAATAATACATTTTCGAATTCACGTTTAAAATTTTATTGCACAATAAATATTTTTAAATACAATATCACATTGAGTCTTTTACATATTGCAACTTTCCTGGATGTGGTCTTTTCACGGAAGCCTCGAAAACTGCATCAGTTACTGTTGGGTAGCAACTTTTAATTGCATCTGTAACATAGAAATAAATATTTCATTTATATACATACATAATCATAGAGTTACACAAAGTTAATTACATTTTTTTAATCAAAAAGAACACAAACTTAATATAAATATCACTTTAGCTGTACATAATCGTATAGAAAACTTGAAGAATTGAACTGTAATTATAAATTCTAAAGTATCATCAGATTTACGCAATAATCTACCTTAACGCAACCATGTGTGTTAATTTACATTTTTTATACAAATTAAAACATGATACATAAAGAACAGAAATGATAATAATATCGATTACATTTATGGATTATAATAAAATGTTTCGACTTACCGTTTATTGTTCCATTTCGCAATTGTACGCACAGCATCACTTATCAAACTACAACCGAACAAGTGAAAAGATATCAATTTGCAGCGCAAGCGTTGACGACAGTAATCAAAATTATAGCAACGACTAATGCTGACTAATCACAAAGTATTCGTTTTTCCTAGAACGATTCCACTGTTTTGAAAATAATTCAATCTTATTTAATCGATCTTTAAACAATTCCAGTTATTCAAAAAGTATTCGGTTTTAATAAATCAGTTTTTAGACGGTTGCTGATTATGGGATAAAAATTGCAAGTACTGAAACGGTTTAAAACTGATTGTGAAAAATCGGAACTCTTTCAATTTATTCACTGTCAGTTACATGTATATGATATAAAAATGGAACTAACACGAAACAACGTAATGAAACAATTGTTTTAATTTTGTAACTGTAACAGTTTCAATCCGTGTTTACTGGGTATTAACAACATTATTTATTCCAACATTAACGATAAGACCAAGTTATTAGACAAACATAATGTTGTATATAAAATCGATTGTATGGAATGTTATATTGGTCAAACGAAACAAAAAACTATTAACAGAATTAAGAACCACCAATATGATTGTAAAAATAAAAAGGCAGAATCAGCTCTTGCTCTCTACCATATTAATTTACAACATAATTTTGATTTTAGTAATCCTTCAATACTAGATGTGGAACCTAAATTGTATAAAAGATTAGTTGCAGAAATGATATTTATTACACAACATAAGAATAATATTAATTTTAACATTGATACTAGCAACCTTGGTACAGTTTATAATAACCTTATCTCAAAAATTTCCTAGACCTTAGGTATGTTTTGGGTTATCTTTTCTTTGCTCATATTTTATATCTTGACCATAAAATTGTAATGTTAGTGATTTAGTTTGTAGTGGTTTTTCGTGTATTTATTCATTAATTGTTTTTCGTTATTTATTAATTTTTGCATTAATGACGTTGTTTGCGGACCTTCTACGGTGTATTTGTTTTCCGTAAGTAATCATCTATAATTATCAAACAGAATTTATAATAAGTAGAAGGTAAATTTGTTGCTCTTACCGAATTG
Source organism: Aquatica leii (assembly GCA_035610365.1). NCBI lineage: Eukaryota > Metazoa > Arthropoda > Insecta > Coleoptera > Lampyridae > Aquatica > Aquatica leii. The sequence goes on along the minus strand of CM069434.1, from coordinate 120,394,048 downwards.
TAACTGCCTTTTTACTTATGTTGTTTTCTTTTAAATAAATTCAGTTGGCCTGAAGAAGTGGACATAACCCTTCCACGAAACTTCGCCCTAAGAAAACTTATAAGGTAGTTTTTATAGCCTCTCCCACAAAATAAAGGGTTTACTAATCTTAGTTTATAAATAATAACCTATTTTGTATAAACTTTTTGATCAAAGTTTATTTGGTCTATGTAAATTTGATTAAAAAGAACATTTATCTTGATTTTCAAACTCAAGTAATGTGAGGTCTCTTTTTCTCTGTAAATGAATATGGTCTGAGTATCAATTATCGTCGGTGTGGTTTTAAAGCTTTGAAAGGGCTGGCGCAATCAAGTGACGTTATTTTAGCTTAAATTTAAAAAAATAACTGCTTGACAGCAATATGATAAGTTGCCAAAAATAAATCTACGGAAGGATGCTGCGCAATTGAAAATCTATTATGTTGCATTTTTAGTGAGCTTAGAAATAATGTGTAGTTTGCAGAAACAGCAATTTAATTTAACTACGTCTTATATGATATTATTATTTTGTATTAATTTTTATTTTTGGTGTCAGCAAATTGTCGGGAAAAATGTGTAGTTCCTTATTTATTTGACTTAAAATTATACTTTTTATAAATGCTTTGTTAGAGTTTTTATTTTCACATTTTTTGTTTGTATTGATGCTATAATTGCATTTTTTAAATAATTCAGATATACCAGTAAACATGTTTCTATTAAATATCAGATTTTGTTATCTTTCGGTTATTGTTATCAAAGACACCAATTCTCAAAGCGATTCTATAAAGCGGTGTGCACTGTTATTTAAATCGCATTTTAGAAAAAATATTTAATCTCTAATACAAATTATTTATAGGTTTTAGATTTTTTAATAATTTTTCTTTCAAATTTGTTTAAGATATTAAAAAGGTTTGGGTAAAATTATATCTTTCGACAACTGCAACATTGTAAATGGTTTGCAGATAAGCGAATTTGTTAAAACAGGTTACTTTTGTCAACAGTTTGTTATCGGTACTCGCTCAGTAAACAATAAGTCGAATTGTGTGTGTTATACCTAAGTGACAAAATGACGACCTGAGATTTGACAATGTAGGATTTCATTTACTTCAATTATTTATACAAAATAAGTAAATGTAAACGCAATTTTAATTTATGTTGGGTTGAAAAATTTAATGTAAGCTTTATTTAAAAAATAAAGTGAGTCATTGCCTTGAGCTTAACAAATTCATAATAATGTAACATTGCATTACGTCTTGGTTTTGTTATTTTTTATGAACAGTTAATCAACAAAATGTTTCTTCAAACTGTAAACTTTAGAAAAAAAGCGTAATAAAGTATAAGAATAAATTTATTCGGGACAAATGGTAGTCATGTTTAAGTATCTATTTAATTAATTTTTAGATTGCTGTTTCACATTTGTGGTTTAAAGTGTCAGTTTTAACTGTGCAATTTTGTTACATAAAACAACAGTAAAAAAAATTCAAGCTTAAATCTATAAAATTGAAAATACCAGATTAGAAAAAAGTACTTAGGTAACATTATAACTAAAACTCTGGTTTTGTTCTAATCTAATCATGTAAATGTGGTGTTGTTTATGTAATTGCTAATCAAGTTTTGTTTTTGTAATGTTTTAATTGAATTTACTATTTTTTATTAGTTAAAGCGTTTACATAATTGTATATAATGACCAGATTATAATTGACTAATTTTACCATAACTAAAACAGTTATATAATTTTTTTCTTTGATACATGCAAAATTTGATGTATAAAAACTTATATGTATATTATTGTGATCGTTTCGGTTACCACGCATCTCAAATTCTATTGATGTGTCATTTGTGAGTAACAATAGAGACTTGTAAAAACCCTATTTGTCGCTTTCCATATTTGTTTCCGTTCATTAAAGCTCAAATAAATGTTATTGCGTTTACCAAGTTGAACGTATAGAAAAGGCAGGTGTCTATTTCCTTGAATTTTAGTTTACAGTTTTTGTTTAATCTATACAAAATTACGTTTACTAGGTACTAAAACTAAAAAGTATTTTAAGAACATTATTAATTATAAACAAATCTTTTATTTTGAATTTAAAAAACCAATTAGTGTTATATACAGGGTGGGCCAAAATTGTGTTAACCTTCGGATTACCAAGCAATTTTTGAGGTGCCAATTACCAAGTGGGGTCAGATTTGACCCCAAGTTTTTTTTTCTTATTTTGTAAAGAAAAACCGATTAATTTGTAATGGTAACCTTTATTAATATTTTAAATTAACATTAGATTTCAAATAAACTAATAAAAATATAAAAATAAAATGTAAACATAAATTAGTGAGGGCAACAACTATTACATATTATTGTAGTTTTTTTCTAGCAATGTTGTTTACATACCGAGTTTGCACTTTTCACATGTTTTCGAACAGTTTTTGTCATTTGCTCTTGGACATATCTTACAACGACTTTTTTTTGGGCGAGCGATAGTTTCGTCGTGCGGTCCCACTTTCTCTGGTACTGTGTCTGCCTAAACCATCGCTATTGCATTCTGCACATGTCTTGGTAATCCTTCAAGTGTACGTTTTTTGATATGTGGGATTACTAATTCAAACCCAAGTTTTTTCAAAAATTATCTCCTTCGGGATGTTTTCCCTTTTTCAAAATTTCCAAATCTCGTAGTGTATAGAATAAATGTATTCATGGCAGCAATATCAGGGAAATTAAAAAATAGAACAAGATGCTAGCAATTTGTATTCCGTCACCATTTTATCGACGCTGTCCACAGCTCCTTTGCAGCTATTATAGTCCAAGATAACTTGCGGTTTGTAACTGAGGTCTTCTCCAGACAATTCCAAATCTTGGTGTTGCGTTGAAAGTAACAACGCTTCTATATTTTTTAGGTACGTAAGATACTAAAATTGTGTCTTCTCCATATAGAACTTCGCTTGAGTATTCTGCTCGATTTCTTTTTGGCAAAAATTCTTTTGGTATTTCTCTACGTGTTTTACGAATTGTTCCGGTCAAGGTTTTTGATTGCTGCAGTAGCTCCTTCGTCAAAGACATAGACGTAAAAAAATTATCTGTGGTAATACCATTACCCTCTCTCAAGCCCTCAACCAAATCCAAAACTACCCGCTTCCCTAGAAATAAAATTTTATACTCGTGCATAAAACGATAAAATTGTGTTTTACCTTGTTCCCGTTCTGGAGCGTTGTCTACCATTCCACTATATATTTGGAAATTCCAGCAATATCTGTTGCTAATATCGCATAAAGCCCAGATTTTAATTTCATATTTATCTGGCTTCGACTTCATATACACTCGAAAGAGACATTTTCCACGAAAGGGAACAAGTTGTTCATCAATAATACTTCAGCATTAGAGTTATTCGATTTTTTGCAATTTGCAGCAAGAATATCGTAAATGTTACGAATAGCTGCTAATTTATCTGTTGCCCGTCGTTCTTCTCGGGTTTCCATATCGTCAAATCGTGTATTTCAAAAGGTCTCTCATTCGATTAGGAGACATTGCAGCACAAAAAATTGGTCTATGGAGAGATATGTATTTTGTACTCCACAGCTCCAATATTGGTTCTTGGCGTGCTTTCAAACCACCAGCTAGAAGCAGTAATCCAAAAAATGCATGTAACTTATCCGTATCTACTGGCTTCCACGTATTGCCTACAATTCTAGCTCGAATGTTTGTTTCTCTAAGTATTATGTTTTCCGAGATAAATAAATAGAAAGCATCTAGGCATGTTGAAATATGTTCACTGAATTTTGTTAATCCTGGCGGTGTTTTTAGAATTTTTCGCTGATTTTGTCTTCTAACATAAGACTTATCTTTTTTCCATATGGAACCATCTTTACCCACCACTATATCTTTATCATTAGGTCAATTATTATCACTGTCATTGTCTTCCGAACTTTCAATCGGGTTTACATCAGGTACACTTACTTCTTCAAATTGGCATCACTATCGTTAGATAAAATTTCATCTTCAATTTCATTAATTAAATTAATATAGCTAGATATTTCTTCCACTGTACGCTGAGACAAATATTTTCTAGCCATAATTCAACAACAACTATTTCCAATCAAATGTAATAACACAGCAGACACACTTTTCAACTAATTCGAACAAACTCACCGAATGTAATGACTAAAAACGGGATGGTAGTAATTAGGATTCAGACGAATAACATGTTGAAACAAGCAGATTAGATGACAAATGCAGACAAAATATTAGAATTACTTTTTAGAACGTCGGTTACTAAGTGGGGTCAAATATAACCCCAACGACAATATTTTTTTTACGTCGCAAAACAAATAACAATTGAAAAATTGGTTATATATTATTAAACATTGTTGAAAGAAACTCAGCTAAAACAATATTGGGACAGTTTTAAAAAAAAATTAAAAAAAGACAACAAAAACAACACGTCTGGGGTCAAAAAAACCCCAATGGTATTTATTAAAGTCGTTTTAATGGCTTACTATATTATCAACATATAATCTAATATTATTAGCCGGGGAAACGTGTACTTTTGTCAATAAAATAAAATATCTTTAAACCCACTGCCTTTGGGATAGTTACATGCTGTATCAATTTGATAAAACATTTTGTTTTGACCCTTTGAAGTTCTGCATCTTTAGCCTTTAATACAGCACACCCTGTTAAACCTCACACTAAAATATCATTTTAATACAAGATTTTGTTTTACAACAACATCTCATTCTTTGAAGTTATAAGTTTCGAAGTGCAGTTTTAAAATTGTTTGTCTTTGTTTGGCCAAAAATGATGAAATCACCAATACAAGCAATGTACCTATACAGTGATTTCGTAAAGTATGGAATAAATTTATTATTTTCTAAATGATGAAGTTTGAGGAAATTTCCTTGGTTGATTGTCACTTTTTTTTGCTATTGACATTTTTAGTAGTGATTTGTTCCGGAGCTATGGCGTCATCGACATTCTTTTTTAAATGACAACCTGTATTTTTTCACTAGATTTAGATAGAGTTTATTTTTCATAGTACGAATTGTTTGTATTAAACATTTGTTCATGAAATGCCTGAGAATTGTTTCCCATAACTTTTTCATTGCTGGAAAATGATGAATCATCAACTTATAGAGAATTTTTTCTGATAACAAATTATGAGCGAGATCGTTCATTATTAAGAGTTGCTGCGCGCTGATAAAAAATAGCTTCCATCGACATATCTGAAGAAAAGCCCGATCGCGTTATCTTAAATCCATACACTTGAACAAACATCATGGCATGTAAATAGGCCGGCGTCACTAATTTTTTCCATTTTTGTAGTTCAATTTATTTGCCCTTTATTTCTCTAAGAGGAACGGCATTGAATTAGTATTAAAAACTCTAAATCCAAACACTCCCAGCTGTTGTTTCCCATTTATAGCTTTAGTAGTATGTAATAGTTTAGTGCGAAATGATTGCAAACTAAAGAATACATGTTTTATAGAATTTTTTTTAGAGAAGCTTAGAAATGGGTATTTTGAGCTAATCTTTTTAAATTGTTAACAAAATGCTTAACGAAGAGTTCATAAAGTCATAAATTCGCAACACTCTTTATTCCACCAGTAGTTCACTGTTGGCACCAACATTGAGAAGCAAGATTTTGCTTGTAAAGCTTTAATGTCGTGAATGACCGTACTTATTTACTTTCTCAAATCTAAACTTTGTTTAGGCAACAAGTATTAGGTTCTCTTTTTCAAGTGATGTACGGTAAGAAACACAAAGCAAGCAACAAAATCTCAATACATCAAACTTTATTTGACACAAAATATTTTTAAGCCAAAAAGTCGCCTTTGCAAAGCTCAAATAATAATATTGCGTTCACAAACACGTTATGCGAAAAAATGTCGAAAAATTGAGATTAATGTTCACTGACTGTCATTTTCTGCTAGATTATATACGATTGAAAGTATTCGAATAAATGTAAAATTTTCTCTAAATACAATCAATTTTAGAGCCAAAGTGGAACTTTCAGAAATTTAGACAGACTTTGATTAAATACGCTTGGATTAAGTAAATCATTTAATGATTAAATAAACAAAATATATCGCGTGATTTCTGACAATTATGTCACCACACTCTAATTAATTGACGCGCATTTTTAAAAAAACAACAGAACTAAATGGTTACTGGGTTTTACTCAAGTTTTATAGGGGTTTACAGTTCAACAGCTTCTAAGATTATGACACAATTCGAGTTGCGTTGCCACATTCTTTCAGATGTAAAACTTGCAGTGTGGAGATTTCACCTTTGAAAATGTACATCCACAATTCAAAACTAGATTTTTTTAACAGTTTTTAGCGTTTGCAATTCCTTGTCATATTTAAGTAAATTCACCTAATTTATGACCTTTTTATATGGCGCCTAATCCTCAAATTGAAGATCATGTAATGCGGTTTGTTGGGTCTTGACTGGACGCAGGTTGGCAACTGCGTAACAGTTTGTCACTATTTAATAACTTAATACAGAACGCACACTCAAAGAAAAATAATAATGATAAATCTTCGTGAAAGAAACCAGCCTGTCAGTACCACTCTTTTCGCAAGTACAAAAAAAACCCATCCGTCAGTAACTTTTCTTCGGATAAGTGAAAAAAAAACCAACTCGTAAATAACTTTTTCGAATAAGTGAAAAAACCAGCGCGTAAATTAACTCCCATAGGATTGTAACAAAACCGCTTGTGATGTCCGTATTTGTAATAAAAATTGTGTAAAAATCTCAACAAATACGCGTGGACTTCGACCTCGTCGCGTCTACAAGAGGCCAGGATCGCGCAGACGAAGAGTCCCCACTCTAAATGTCCACCGAAGCGTGACCACCAGCAGTATAAAACAGCATGCATCACCGGGAATATCTATCTATTTTTACCAGTTCTCCTTTTGTGTACCTGGAAAATATAACCCTCCTGAACCGTCCGAGATTAATAACAACCTCCACCGTACCTGACAATTCTTCTGATTCGCGATTTTCCATTTGCATTCTAATATTTCATTCATTTTGTACCATAATCATATTTGTTGCATTTTGTATCATCATCATCTGTCATTCATTCCGTACCTCCCGCATGTACCTCGTCCTGTCACCTGTACTGAGTGTATTCATCGCCAGCACCTGTATTTGTAAGTGGCCACCCTTTTGTACCAGTATTGATCGATTTTATTTTATTTTACCTGAATGGTCTTTTTTAATTTCGTGATTTCATATACATCCCCGTTGTAAATAATTCCCCTGATCTGCAATTTCGTGTTGGGGCCAGTGTGGACAGTGGCGATAATAGCCGATAGTTGCACTAGCCAACGTAATCTCCGTATTGGGTCGTTTGACCTCTAAAAGCCTCCGGGAACACAATTGCTTGTTGGTGGACACTGGCGATAATAGCCGATAGTTGCCCAAGTGATTGCATCCACGAACCGAAACCTCCCAGTAAACCCTGTAAATATACTTTATAATAGAATTACTTGTTGGTGGACACTCCGATAGTTGCCTGAGTAATCATTGCACCGAAACCTTGATACATAAAACGGGATTTAGCCTCCACCGTACTTGCACGTAGCATTCATTCATTATCGTTAAATCTTGAAACCTAGTATTCATTACCGAAGCAACATTCTCGATCCCTAAATCTTCCCCTAAAGTCAGTTGCCATCCCTGTACTTTGTAACGTGCACATTTTTTTTTACAATTGAATACGTCTGTTTTTAATAAACATTTTTGTATTCACTGTTTATGTAAATTCTTTTGCGCAATGCATTTGCCGCTTCGCACATGCGTTTGAGCCTTCTTCTTAAGTCATCCTCCTCCATCTTACGTTTCGCAATGAGGTGAAGTAGACATTTTTTTGCGTGCTGCAAAAAGTGGAATTACCACTTATTTAATTTGTGTTTGTGAATTTTTGCCCTAATGGTGAAAATTATTTAAGCCGGCGTTCGTTGTAGCGTCTGCATTTGTTCGTAGCACTGCATTTGTGTGTAGCACTTGCATTTTGCTGTATTTACGAAAAATAGAATAAATACCCGTTAATTCGAAGGGGTAAGTCAATTTTGTTTTGATCCGCATCATTGTGTAATTCATCGCAATTTACGTTTTAGTTTTTCTTTGTTCCGGATTTTTGGTTTCGTTCTTATACGATGTTTTTAAGTATGAAAGTCTTATGAGTACGATTTCGATCTTTATACGTCTGCGATTATGGAAACTACGATCTACGGTTATCAATTTTATCGATTGAAAGGCAAGATATCAATCAAATCTTCGTGAAAGAAAAAATATACGATTTACGGAAATTGCATCATATTGTATCAATTCAATGAGTCATGACCACACCCGAATAAGAAGCTGCGCGATTCGTAAGTGATAAAAAACCTTCAAGGACACGTATGTAAATAATCTGTAATTATTAGTTTTAAGTTAAGTTTTTGGTTTCAATATTTAACCATTCATATATAAAAAATATTGTGGCGTCCAACTTATAAAATTTTTGTATTTATCAAATTGAAAATTATTAATCTTAAGTAACGTAAGAATTCCCACGACTCTAATTAAATAAATATGAAAATATCTCATTGCTCTTATGTAGTTTGTTTTTAATGTGTTTTAAATAAATATTTTTGTGAGCTGGCTGGTGCATTCATTTATTTGTTAGGATTTTGTTTTATGTTAAAGTAAATTATGTTACGTAGGTAACTATGAAGTATGTTATATATTAGTATGTTACAACCTTGTCATCTCTAAAAACCCATTCGTTCATTGTCATTTCACAATTCATACATACCCTGCAGTAAACTTCGTACAAGTCACAACATCCTAGTAATTTACATTTAAGATCCTGTTTGTATCGCATAAACTATCATTGTACTCCCTTAATATTTGTGCTAGTAGCATTCACGTTCATTTACTATTAGAACTCATACCGGTAATTTTCCACACACCTGTAGATAACACGCCGGTCCGACTTAACCAGAAAATTCCTCGTTTAACCGTTCCCTGTTATTTTACCGTTCACCTGTGTAAATTCTACTAACACCTCGATTAATTACAGAGCACCGTATTTTAATTAAATTACTTGCAGCAAAGTTTGCAGCTGGAAATTCACGCCGCCATTTTCGTACAAGCGCAATTGAAACTAATAAACCTTTAACCTTGCAGTGCGAAATAAATCTACCAGAGGCGTCACATTGGGGGCGCCGCTCAAAGGCGAAGAACAACACGTCAGGAAATCATTTATTTAAGAGTTTTTTTGTAATTATTACAATATACTTAAGTTTATATTATTGTGTTTGTTTATCTCAACGTATCTACCGCAAGCTACCCCGGAAGAGTGTTACAGGATTCGTGCGGTAACTTTCGATGTAGAAGGTCGTATTCACATTTAAGGAAATGTAAAAGTGAAATACAAGTGTAGAAGTTAGAGAAGATAGTAAAGGAACTGGAGTTAGTAGTGGTAGTTTGAGGGAAGAAGGAGAGAAAAAGAAAAAGGGTGTAAAATAATAAATTAATTAAGTAAAAAATAGAAACCGTGCTGGAAAAGTATAAAACCGTGACGAACAAGTGAGATTAAGGTGAATAAACAGTACAATCGAAAAGGTCAGCGATAAAAGATAACCTCCTACATTAATAGAAATTATTGCATTTAAATCGAAATTAAAGCAAAATCACTACAAGTGGGACGTTTTAAAACAAAAAAAATAAGAAAAGAAGGAAGAATAAAAAAAAATTTAAATTAAAATTAAAAAAAAAATAAATAAATAAATAGAAAAATTTTTTAAAAATAAAAAAGGGATGAATAAAAGAGAGAGAGAGAGAGAAGAAGAGGAAAAAGAAAGACAACAAATATTTGTAGGAGGAAATAAAACAATGAGATCACTGGACATTAAAAAGATAATGGAGGAAATCGAAGGAAAAACCTCAAGAGCAGAAGGAGGAAGGAAAAAAATGGAGGATTTAAAAGAATTAACGAGAAAAATGATGAAACAGATGGAAGAAAATATGTAAGGAATAAGCCAAGAAATCAAAGAAATGAAAAAAAGAAATATGAGAAAAAGAAAAGAATTGGAAGAAAGAAAAAGAGGAACTGGTGGAGAAAATAGAAAAAAAGGAAGAATAATATTGTGATAAAAGGGTGGAGAAGTAAAGAAAGGAAGAAATACAAGAATATATATGTCACGATTTGACATGGGAAGAAAGAAGAGTGCAAAGAGAAATAATGAACATAGCGGTGGAAAAAAGAGCGGAAGGGAAAAGATTATGGGTAGGATACAGAAAAATGGAGATAGACGGAGACAAATACATATGGAACGACAGGTATAGGGGTCTGAGCAGAGAAAGGGGAGAGAAAATAGGTAACCAAAAAGCAAAAAACTAAAGGGCGAAGGGGGGGTAATAAAGCAAAGAAAGTTGACGAAATGGCAAAGAAAAGAAATAATAAGTTATGGAAAAGGAAAAGAAAAAGAAGGAGGAAAAAAAAGAAAGTAAGGAAGAAGCACAGGGAGAGGTGAGTGAGCTGAGAATATTGTTTTTGAACGTAGCGGAAATAAAAATACAAGGAACAGGATTTTTGGAAGTACATCAAGGAACAGGATGTAGTGGGATTACAGGGGACATGACTGGAAGAAAAAGAATAGGAGTGGTGGGAAAAAGAGTTACCGGAAGAATTTGAGTGGGTGGTGCGACATGCAGAAAGAGAGAAGAATAAAGGGAAAGCAAAGGGGGGTATAATAACGGGAATAAGAAAAAAATGATTAAGTCAGGAAAAGAAAGAGAACGTGCAACAGAGAAGAGGAGTTGTAGAAAGGAAAATACAGTGGGGAAAACCAAAAATAAAAGTGACGGTTTATAGCAGTAGAATAAGAGAAACAAGGAAAAACATGGAAGGGATAATAGAAAAGAGGGAGGGACTTTAACGCAAGAATAGGAGAAGAGGGAAAAAAATGCACGGGAGAGAAACAAACAAAGAACAAATTGATAAATAAAGAGAGAGAAGAACTGCTGAAAATGTGCAAAGAAAAAAGGTGGGAAATAATGAATAGGAACAGAGAAGAAGAATGAATGGGGGAATATACGTACATAGGAGAAAGGGGAGAATCAATAATAGATTTTGTAATGACAAATGAAGAGGCTGGAGAAAAGATGAAGACATTTAAAGTGGGAGAAGGGGTAGAGTCAGACCATCAACCACTGAAATTGACAATGGAAGGAAGAGAAAGAGAAGAGAGAGAAGAAGATGAGGAGTACATAACAGAAAATTATAAAGATATCAAGGGTGAAGGGGTGCCAGAATATTTAAAGGATATAGAGAATAAAAACAACAAAAAAAATGATAGCACGGTTCAGATGTGGGAACGAGGAGTTAAGTAACAAAAAAACAAAAGAAGAAGAAAAGATGTGCAGACTATGTGGAGAAGAGACGGAAAACCTTAACCACATGAGAGAGAAATGCAGTGACTTAAGAGAAGTGGTTTTGAAAATAGAGGAAATCTTAGACGAAAACGGAAATGGAGCGGAGTGGATGGAAGAAGTATAGAGAAGAAGGAAAAAGTTAAGAGAAGAGGAGGGATACTAAAATGTATTAAAAAAAAAGTAAATGGAATGTAAATAGAATGTATGGTAGTAATTGTAAAGCACGAACCAATTTGTAAGTTTAGCCAACAAATAAATAAAGTTAAACTTATAAATTCACTCCCATGCGCGAGTACGTTAAAAAAAACAGCCCGACAGTATCTTCTTTTTTGCGAGTAAGTCATAAGAAAAACTCCCTTATGCAACTTTCTTCGTTATTGCACTGCGTCAGGGTTTTTAAGACCTTTGTACGCAATTTTGACTTTATTTCCTAAAACGCTTTTTTCTGATTGGTTAAGTTCACGAAACCTCTCAGTACCAATTCTGCCAATGGCTTTTCGTTTTGTTACTCAATCTGTTGAAAGCAACGTTATACTTCTTTCTACCCTTAAGGTGTTACGACGTTTTGTTACTGGACAGCGTTAAGTGATTCAAATATAATAAAAATTTATCGATTCTACAATTTTTTCTCCTATTATTATTAAACAAATGAGCTACTGACTATAAAGAGGCATTAAAGAGATTAACTTTACTTTAACATAAATCTTTTTTTCTTTTCTTAACAGATTTTTAACGCTAATAATCTTACCACTTAAATTTTATTTTAAATACTTTTGTCCTGTGTAGATAATTTTACAGTGCTTTGTTTATGACTTAAACTAATAATTACTTATAATTTATATTATAAAACTTTATAAACCAGATTTATTAAATTATGACTTCGTTTACACATTTTAAAATTTGAACATAAATTATGGGTTTAGTAGAACATGTGTGTTTTGGTCGAGTTGCATTTGGTGACCACCGCGGTTTTTTGCGGCTAAGGGTAGCTTTGTTGGTGTCGTAATATTACACTGGGTATCTGGAGTTGTTTTTCTCGTAAATCATGGCTGCATAAAAACCGCCACAATTTTTGTATTGATTTGCTTAATAACCTAAAATAACCAAAAAACTATTACCCTAAAACGGTGCAAGATAGAGGAAAGTTGCACGTAAACATTTTTATAAAAGACAAAATTTACTATAAAAAAATTTGCGGAAGGATACAATTACTTTCAATAGTTTAGAAGATACAAGTGTGCATAGTTGCATGAAAATGTCTCACGTTACATTAAAATTTTGTAACTCTTAAACTATTAGTTATAATTATATACTCCCGCGGACTATTTTGTAATAAATTTTGTGCTCAATAAATTGTACAAAGCGGAAGCTCGCGCGAATCTTATTCTACAATTACTATAATTATTTTCCGAAAAAGGCAAAAAATTATGTGAAATTGGTTATCACCGTAAGTTCCAGCTTTGTTTCATCTGAGCGTTTTATCGTTTCATTACATGAACCTTCGAATCAAGCACTAAAAGTGTGACAAACAGATAATTTTCCGAGATTTTCGGTTTCAAAGCTTCAAAAATGTAAGGATAAGTTAAGCGGTAAAATCATTTATCAAGGAAGTGATACTATTTTAAAGAAAGTGAATTGCAGTATTAGTCGCTTTTATTTGTTGATTCTAAAATGAACAAAAATGCACTTATAAAATTTTGCCGCTTAAAGAAAAAACAACAACTTCTTACTTCAGCAAGAAGCGTATATTTGAAGTTAGCTACGCTGTACAAAATGTTTCAGAGTTTTATTTTTTCTCAATTATACGACAACTAACTGAATCTAATCAATCTTCAGTTCCAGAACTTCTCGCAATGTCGTAAATCGAGACCGATCGAGTGGTCTAGTAAACATATCCGCCAGTTGACTTTTGCCATCAATGTTACATAATGATCTCATTGTGTCGAACGCACATGTTTCACCGCACTTGCACTGTTGTAAGCATGTTGGTGCCGTTCTTTGTATAGTACAGCACGTAGTTTTCGATTTCAAGCAGCAAAATATACGCTTCACTCCGTTCCAATCAGCCTGAATTGGTTCTTGCATTTTACGAGGTGTATATGAAACCACATAAGCGACATCGGGCCTAGTCACTGTCATCAAGTGCATCAAGCTTTCGATTGCTAATCTGTACGTTGTATAGTCTTCAAATACTATTATTTGAGGCTCATTCTTCGTATCGGTTTTACTTCTAATGCGTTTGCATGGTGTGAATGTAAAGTTTGCGCCACTTATGTCAAAACGTTCAATCATATGCTTTGTATACGCACGCTGTGATAGTAAAATTCCATCACTGCGTTTGTCAATTTGCATTCTCAGAAAACTGTCCAACGACCCAACTGATATCTTATACTGTTGCTTCAGTTCTAACAGGAACGTTTGGGTTTTATCAGCATCGTGCCCAACGACCAAACCATCATCCACTATCAAAGTCGCTCCATCTTCACTTACCTTGCCGTTTTCATTGTCATATCCTTCAGGTTGTTAGGTTGTTAACACAATTAATTATAAGATCATTTTGTGCGTTACAAAGTAGTATGCAGTGCGCGTGGAGTCTCTAAATCTTCATTTTTTTTATATTTTTTTGTGATTTTGAATTCACGAATTCTTTGAATGTAAAAGTTAGACCGACTAGGTTAATTTACTGTACGACGTGTTGCCCAGTATATGGCGTAACTTATACTTTGTCCGACCCATGTATTAGTGTTTAAAAAATTTATATAATTATACTTTTGTACTATCTTCGTCCTCTTTGAACTGTCTGTGATAAAATAAATATATTTTCTGTGTTATCACTTTTGTCGTGTTACTTGTTCTTTTTCAGCTTCAGGTAAATTTAAACGATGTCTTCCTAATTTAAACTTTCATTAAGTTTATAATCTAGCATCACGAAGCCTGCGACTCAATCTCCGAGAACAACTGTGTTAGCCGTCGCTTACTTTTTTTTGTTACACGAAAACCAGCGTAACCCGTCAAAGTTTAGAGCTTGCTGAGTAGGTACTTCTCTATGGATTGTTAAATTAATACAAAAAATTCAATTCAAATTGAAGAGATACAGTGTAAATTTTTTTAAGACATGCCTACTTATTGCTTGTATAATTCATTTATGCAACCAAATAATTGCTTTAATTTAAACAGAATACTGCACAAATTTATTATGTAACTTTTAAAAATTATAAATGCCTAATGTACATACTGAAACTCTATTAATAACTCAAATCTACAATTCAATATTTGATCAGCGAGTTTCAGTTGCTATTATTTCAATATTTATTAGCGGAAATGCATTTATTAGTATCGCTTCATCAAACAAAATACTATTTAGTATTTGACAAAGAGCACGTGTAAACATTCAAATGACGTATAGCTATTATTGTTTTCAAAAAGTAGGTTAATACGGTATAGCAAAAATAAACAATTTTTTTGTTAAATGTTTAAATATATGGATTTTTAGTGTACATGATATTAATTTGTAGATAGACAGAAGGTTTCGTTTTTTACTATAATAGGCAGTCAGTCTGTATACAGTGTGTCCGAAAAGTATGGAATATATTATACAGGTCGATAAATATGGAATTTACACGAAAAAGTTGTAAATAAAAGTTGTTTATCACTTAGTTATCTACCACCTGGGAGACATCAATTTAAATTTTTGCTGTAAACAAAATCGCAACGAATAACACTTACATTTTTTTAAATGGCAAGGCACGTCTTTATTATACTCATTTGATAGAGTCTTTTTTTCTCTTTTTAACCATATGAAACTTGAATACCTTTACATCAAAAAATTTTCAAGAAAAACAAGGACATGTCTAACAAATTTATTTTACTGAGCAGTATTAATCAGGTACGTAATATGTAGTATTGAAACAATTGAATGCACTGTCACAATAGCAAATATTAAACTTTAAATATCTTTACATAAAATTGTTATAACAAAAAAATGTATTTCAACTAAACTTACAATAAATGTTCAAAATGTAAACCATTCATAATTTGACAGTGGTAAATTCGATTTTTAAAACCATCGATTGCTTTTGAAATCATATCTCGAGTTATAGCTCTTATCTCAACTCTAATGCGATCTTCAACATTATCAGGTCTATTTACATAAATTTTGCTTTTAATATAGCCCCAAAGAAAAAAATCTAATGGACTTAAATCCGGCGAGCGAGCAGGCCATTCTATCGTACGTCTTCTGCCTATCCATGTATTTTGAAAAGTATTATTAAGAAAGTGGCGGACATTAATTCCAAAATGTGGAGGTGCCCCGTCTTGTTGAAGCCATATTCTGTTATGAGGTATATCTGGATCTACTTCATGTAGAAATAACTCGGCCAAAGCAGGAACTAACTCAAATCATAAGAAATCGAGATAAATATTCGCCGTTAAACTACCTTCAAAAAAATATGGCCCCAAAATTTGACTTCCAATCATTCCTACCCAGACGTTGACTTTCTGCTGGTATTGGGTGTGTCCTTCTAGATACCAGTGAGGATTTTGTAAAGACCAGTAACGTGTGTTTTGTTTGTTAATTGTGCCGTTTAAACAAAACGTGGCCTCATCAGTAAAAAGGATATTTTTATGAAAATGTGCATCTCGTTCAAATTTGTTTGTTATTGTTTCACAAAACTCCAGCCTTCTGTCCAAATCGTCTTCAAATAATTCTTGAACTACACAAGCTTTATAAGGATGAAATTTTTCTTTTTTTAAAACGTCATGTACAGCCGATTTATTCAAATTATGGTCTCTAGCAATTTGCCGAACAGAAATTTGTGGATTTTCCTCAACAGACAAGAACACATTTTCTCGTTCCACATTACTTAATGACAAAGGTCTACCAGTTCTACTCGCATCTTTCACCGAACCGGTCTCTTGAAATTTCCGCCAAATTTTGCTTACCGTGGACTGCGATGTGTTTAATTCTGGATGCAAGTTATTAAATAAATTACATACTTCGTCTTGGGTTCTTCTTCTATCTCCATATCCCAGAATCATTAAAATTTTAATTCTATGTTTCTCAGATAATTGAGCCATATTTCAAGCACTAACAAATAGCAAAGTGTGACAGTGTTCTAAAGTGCATTCAATTGTTTCAATGCTACATATTACGTACCTGATTAATACTGCTCAGTAAAATAAATTTGTTAGACATGTCCTTGTTTTTCTTGAAAATTTTTTGACGTAAAGGTATTCAAGTTTCATATGGTTGAAAAGAGAAAAAAAGACTCTATCAAATGAGTATAATAAAGACGTGCCTTGCCATTTAAAAAAATGTAAGTGTTATTCGTTGCGATTTTGTTTACAGCAAAAATTTAAATTGATATCTCCCAGGTGGTAGATAACTAAGTGATAAACAACTTTTATTTACAACTTTTTCGTGTAAAGTGCATATTTATCGACCTGTATAATATATTCCATACTTTTCGGACACACTGTATATATATGTATATATTTATGTTGACTTAAAATTGTTGTATATTTAAAAGAAAAAAAATTAGTTGGCCATTTAGTTAACAATATTCTATGTTAGTTTATAAATACTTTTAGGAATATTTTAGTATACCAATCAGGTACATAAAGCCAACAACTTAAAAAAAAAATTAAATGTTTTTGTAACAGGTGTAATTTTGAATATAATATTTTATACAAGTAGTAGGTATAGTTATATCGTGTTCTTTTAGACATAATCCGTATTTATGCATACAAATCTACAGGTTGTTACATAAATTTAACACTTTTTACCTGTTTAAGCTCAGAATACCTTTTTGTTAATGCATTAATTGCAAAATTATACCTCAAAGATTTATTAACTTTAAACTAACTTTTGTTTTAAAAGATAAACCAAAATAACTCTCTTCAATGTTAAAACAAAATAAAACTAAAGTAACTGTTATACATTTATTTACTGTTAAATACAGATAAGTTTCAACAGCATTGTCTTGTTAACATTGTGCCCGTACAAATGTATCTTTTGCAAAATCTTTATTATCGTAGTTATTCAAAACATTCTTTTTTAATTCAACAGGTCAATATTTGTAAAATTTCTTTCTATCTTTTCTTCTCTTTCGAGCTTTAATGCGAAACATTTAAAAGCAAATGTTGCTTAGGTTATAAAGCTGTAATAATGTTTTTTTATGTTATTTATCAATGGTAAACTTTCTTTATATTTATTCTGAATTTAATTCAATTTTTCGTTTATTTTCCTAAATGAAGAATGAAATTAAGTCCAATTATACATAAAAATTGAATAAAAAACGTTTACCCAACTGACGGAGAGAACGTACTACATGTACTACTTTATTATTCTTTGTTTTTACTGAACGTTTGTACACTATAAGCAGCGTTTAAATTTTAGGTACTTTTTTTATGGCAAACGATGCAATTCTTTTAATTTGACGTTTTAAATACTGTTAGTTAATTAGATTGACGTATTTCAAATCATTTTTGTTAGTTTGAGTAAGTAAGTTTATGTGTAATTATTTCGCCAATTTCCCTTTTTTTTTGTAATATTAAAATTTAGATTACACATTATGATTTATAGTTCCAACTGTTATTGCTTATTTAGTTTCTGAAATATTAGAAATTCGATATTATATTCGTTTGTTTATGCTAACACCATTTAGAGTTATATTTACATTTTTCTATTGCATTTTTACAGCTGTCTCAACGGCGTATATGTACAAGTAGATTAAATTATTTTAAAATTTTCAAAACGTTCCCATAAATATTATTTTTATTTTCTAATAAACACTAGATGTTTCGACTATTTGTCATCATTGATCATATACTATAAAATTACTATGTTTAAAATCGCATTCTATTTTAAAAAGAAATAAACTTACTGCATTACCATTAAAAAATCAAATTTCAAATATCAAGCATTAAACTATACAAAATATAAAAATACTTTTATATTTTGTATAGTTTAATAATTGAAGTTTGATTTTTCAACAAAGTTTTTTTGTCCTTTCCGTTTTTTTTAAGTTTAAATAATTTTAGGTTTTAATATAATACACTCTAATAATATAAGTCCCATTTAAATTGTATTCAACAGAAGCGGAGTGTTTGTTTGGGCCCTTTTTGAGCTATAAACTTTTCTGGCGCCCTATTGTTTTTGATTTTTTTAACTTTTATTTTTTGTTTTGAATTTCTCAATAAATCACGGATTAGTTTTAAAGTGACTTACGACCGTCTCTACTGAGCATCGGCAATTTTTGCATGTAACAACTGCTTGAATGCGACTGTTTGAACAGATGCCATTTAAACGCAAGTAAGTTTAGACGCAAGTAGATTTCGACGCTTTTCAACGCAGAATGTAAAAAAACGAATCGATGTTTTTTTGGTTTAGTTTACAATACATATTAACATTTTATTTAACTAGTGAAATAGCAATTCAAATTAAAATGAAAATATCGAATAAAGAACTTTTGAAGACGATCAAAGTCGCCTGGACAACTGCAAAAAATTATATTAATTTTTTATTATTTACTCGTATTTAGTGTTAAATAATTGTTATTTAAATAACACTAGACAATATAATTTAGGTAAAAAAATGAAGCCAACTTGATTCTACGACAAAGAAATTCTGTTGAATGGTTTTCTGTTTTACAACAAAATTCTTTAAAAAAAATTAATATTTACAATTTTATAATAGATTTTAAAATATTGTAGCACTGATCATGCTGTCCGCTTTTTCAGAAGATTTTTAAAGACTGATGTTACCGTCTTGCGTTCCTCGTTATATACCGTCTTACAGCTCCGCTTTGCTGATCCGTGTCCGTTCTGGTCTGTTGATTTGCGTTCATAAATGTATGGTGACTTCTTGCATGTTTTTTAAGCAGCGTAGATCCCCATGTTTTGCTTAATCTGTATCCATCCTCACGGTTGAAGTTGTTAGGATTTTTCATTATTTTCAGTGATTCGAGTATTATTCGCTGGTGATAGTGTCTGCTTCGTTTCCGTAATCAATCCCGTGATTTCCATTCTCATGTAGATGTTCTGCTACTGCAGATTTGTCCGTGCGTCTGAGTTGAGCGTCTCGTTGATGTTGTTTAACCCTGCACTAAATGCTCTTCCCTGTTTGACCGATGTAACTTATTACGAAAAAATCAGGTTTCTCGAGTTGGACGGACAAGAATAAATGGTTACGCTGGTCTTCTTGTAACAAAACAAAACAATGGCTAGCACAGCTTCTTCGGAAAGGGATTCAATGCTTTGTTATGCGAAATTATAACGTATATCTCAAAAAGGCGCCAAGACGATGAAAGATTAAGTTAGGGAGATACCGTCTAACTCTACCCGTAGCTGGAAAAGAATAAATAACACCACAGAAGTAACAACACAAAATATATTTATTTATTTTATCACAGAAGATTAAGAAAGTATATAAATGTAACTTTTCGCCAATGTTTATACGTGGGTCGAATGAATTATAAGTTGCGTCAAATAGTGAGCAACACACCGTACAACAAGCTGATCCTGTCGATCTAAACTTTTACATAAACATAACGTCTGAATTTTGATTTGCAAATATTAAAATTGTAGACAAACAAACAATTTAAGCCTTCGAGACTCAACGCGCACTGCTTATAAGTTCGTAAAGCACAAAAATATTATTAATTGTGTTAACTTAACATGCACGTACGGTCATAAACGACATGACCACCGAAGTACAAATCGAAGAAAAAAATTGAAATAGTAACTATCACAGTTAGGTTTTATCCAGTAGGGGATTAGCTATTATTGCTATTAGCTATTAGCTATTATTAGTTGACGTTTTTAAATACAAAAACAATTGAAACAAATTATGAGAAAATGCAAAAATGAATAAGATATTATCAACGAAAAAATTTAAAAACCAACTGGCTTGGTAATTAACGATTAATAATCTTGACGATATTAACGATCTTGCGCGTGCGTTAAAAAATCTCGAGTATTAATTGCCCTCGTTACCAATCTTGTTGGTTGAACAACGATTACAGTGAAAATATACTTAACAGTGTTATCAACTAAATTAAATAAAAGTTAAAATAAACTTTCAAAACAACGCTTCATAAATACGTAGATAGGCACAACAAAATTAAAAGTTAGAATGGGTCATGTCAGTGTAAACGTCAGAGAGCGTTACCAGATTATAAAATGAAATTTTAGTTAGAAACGAGCGTAAATAATCGTAAAGTTTTGTGAAACTGTCAGAAAAAGCTGTGCGCATGCGTAGTAAAATTAAATTTAAACTGCCGTTTTACTTAATTTTACTGCGCATGAGCGGTAAAAAAAATTTAAATTAAAAAAAAGCAAAATTTAGAAAATACTACAACTTTATTATTTAAATATTGATATGACAAAATGTTTAAAATATGTTCTTATTATTATTCACATATTTGCACACAACAATTAGATACGTTATTCCAAAGAACTGCTTGAATTGGCAATATTCTCACTTAGTGTACTGGGTGGGCAGATAAGAATGCTGTATCTCGGAAACTATTCATTGTTGCGGTAAAAAAATGATATGACTAAAGTCACAAAAAAATCCTAGAAATTATTTTCAGGTTTTTAAAATGGTTGCCAAAGGGTGTAACCGTTATCTCAAACTTTGAAAGTGATTTTTACTAAAATACACCTACTGAATGTACCACTAAAATATATGCTTTTTAAGGCTAAGATTTATTCTACTAATTTTTCTTTAACATTTTTTTGACGTATCTATTAAAATAAAGTGGTGGGAGGTGATTCAATGTTTTTTGTAAATAAACAACAACTGCTAAACGACTGAACGGATTTTAACAAATTTGGTCTCCTTGGAAAAATAGTATATTATATATCAAGGTTGAGAAGTCCATCATTATAACCTAAGCGATAGATTATATCGCGAGACGCGAAGCGTCGGAGGATATAAATCGCGCAGGTTATAATGAACTTCTCAACCGTGGTATATATACAATTTTTTCCACTACTAGAATTATTAAAACCTTTCTACTTGTTACTAAATCAAATTTAAAATTTAGGATATTAATTTTAAATTAAAAATCCAGTCAGTGATTCTGACAGTTGTCATTAGTTTAATAGAGTTAATTTTGACGTAATTCTTAATTGTGATTTAAAATACAAAAATAAACAGATAACGTAAGTTTTTATTGCTAAAGTTGTTTAAATTAAAAACATTATTATTTTAAGCATTGCTTATATCTAAAACATATTTAATTCAATAATATTCACATTTAATTAAGCGCGAACTTCAAATAACTTACTTTTTAAAATCAAATTAATTTATTAATTGAGCGATTTGAAAACTTAAATTAGCATTAAATAAAATCTCTTGCTCTTGGTACGCAGTTTTGTAAACTACTAGTTAATAATGAAATATTATTTACCTGCGCTTAAAAAAGTACAACTTCACGACCTACTATTATACGTAATAATGCAAGCGTATACAACTAGTAGTGGAAAAACATATATTGCTCCATATTACCTGTAATATGTCTAATTTTTACTGATTTTTTTGATATAACAGAAAATTGCAAAATTTTCTGAAAAATTAAATGCAATAATACGACTTTTTTTCATAAAAATTTATAGGCTAGTAAAAACCGTATCTCGATATCTTATTTCTACCTAAAACAACAAAACCCAAAAATCTATTACTTTTATTAAGCAGAAATTCATTAGGTATAAAACATTTTTTTTTCAGGTTTCAGCAGATGTCAACCCATTGGCAAGTTATGTTTTTGCTGTAAAATAATTATCAAATGTCACATTTCTGTGTATTTTAAAATACAACTGAACAAATTTTTGCATTACATCACTAGCTAGCCCTTTTGCGGCTTTATTGTTCATTTTTCCCGTGTAAGGCATCCTATATTCACGGATAATAAGTTTCAAAATCGCAGACCCACTTAATTTTATTTGTCTGGCATTGTTGGTATATATTGCTTGAATGGACATCTTTCTCGAAAAGGTATTAGCTGCTCATCTACCATAATATTTTCAACAGGAAGATAGTGTTTTATCAAGTTATTATTTAAACTGTACTAAATTTAAAGCGTTTCAATCCCATAGCGCCTCTAAATATTGGAGGTCTATGTACCGTTTTCCACAAAACATCATATTTAGTGTCGTTAGCACGTAGATGTCTTGCAGTTATCAACAAACCAAAAAATGCTTTGATCTTTATAATATTGAAACATTCAAGAAATATCTTGCAAATGCAAGAGCCTTCTAGAAGCTGTCTAGAAGATATAGCGAAAAGTAGGGAACGTTCGAGAAGGATTCGTCGATGTCTATAAATGCCGAACATGGAAATCGTAGGTCAGTTATTGCTGGAATGTGAATGCATGCAGTATTAAGAAAATTAATCAAGTGAAGATAAATAAGTGATTAGCACGTGCGTAGTTTTAAATAAATAACAGTGTACACCGAATCGTGTATGTGATTATTAGTGTAAACAAGTGTGAAATCCGAGGACGTTATCTTATCTTAAGTGATATAAATTATAGTGTAAGTGTTTTAGTAAATATTATTACATTTAATTAGTTCGGTTAATTTAAAACTGTACATATTCCTAGATTAAGTAAACGTATTTTTAATTGTTTAAATAAATTAGTTTTTAATAAATAAAAACGTAACAGTGGCGTCAGGTGTTGAGGTATCGAATAGAACAAACCGTTCGCGATTTTTACTGTGAATACCATTAAGTTATTTGTTATCGCTCCCGTATTTGATTGCGCGATACGCGTGTTTATTTATAAAGTATAAAATAGTCTTTATTAAACTTTTTCTTTTAACAAGTGCGTGATCGCGATTAAATTCGTTTCCGGACACTAGTGGTTTAATATTAATAAGTGGATAGTTATTAAATTTTGTGTTATTCAAAAACTGCATTTTAAAAAGTGGTGTATTTAAACTTTATTATCGTGTTATATTTAAATTTATGCCGGTGACACGTTCGCAAGCAGTTAAAATGGATTCAAAAATACTCGAAATTCTCGAATCGATGAATAAAA
Source organism: Aquatica leii (assembly GCA_035610365.1). NCBI lineage: Eukaryota > Metazoa > Arthropoda > Insecta > Coleoptera > Lampyridae > Aquatica > Aquatica leii. Next base: position 120,370,568 of record CM069434.1, on the reverse strand, counting down.
ATATCCAAGAAAAACTGTCCGAAAATTCTCATAAGATGGAAGAAAATTCACAGAAAATTGAAGAAAAACTGTCGGAAAATTCTAGAAAAATGGAAGAAAATTCAAGAAAAATGGAAGAAAATTCAAGAAAAATGGAAGAAAAACTCTCCGAACATTCTCAGAAAATGGAAGAAAATTCTAGAAGTATAAAAGAAGAAATACGAACGAGCATAGAAAATCAAATTAAAATTGTTCAAGAGGAAACCCAAGCAGACATGTTAAACTTAAAAGAAGAAATTTGCGAATCTGTGAATGAGAAAATAGAAGCAATAGAGGACAAATTAGAGGACAAAATAAAACTGCTTGAGGAAAGAATGAACCTATTGAATTGTCACGGTGAAGGAAGCGTCACTAGTGAAGAGTTAATAATGGACCATCGAGAAGAAAACACTCACAAGTTCAAAGTTGTACCACCGAATTTTGATGGTAAAGTTCCATGGTCAACCTACCACAAGCAGTTCGAAGCCGCAGCTACAGCTAATGGTTGGAGCAACAAGCAGAAAGCAACGTCTTTAATAGTGTCCTTACGTGGAGAAGCGCTTGGAATTTTACAAACTGTTCCGGACCACCTGCAAGAAAATTACGAACTCTTAATATCACGATTAGGAATGAGATATGGGGATGCTCATCTTCAACAAGTATACCAGGCTCAAATTAAAAGTTGGGTTCAAAAAGCTGCCGAAAGTCTTCAAGAGTTTGAGGCTGACATCGCCAGATTAACACGGCTTGCGTATCCTACAGCACCAGATACCTTCTTGGAGCAGTTGGCTATTCAAACCTTCGTAGACGGCCTCCGAGACAGCGAAACGCAGCAGACTCTCCGGTTAGCTCGACCGAAGACATTGGATGACGCTTTGGTGCATGCTTTGGAGTTTGAAGCAGCAAAACAAGCGTCGCAACGAGATGGTCATAGACTCTGCTGTGCTACAGAGGCGCCCGCGCAGACACTGGAAAGCATCGAAGAGATAGCGCGACGAATACTTCGGGAAAGAGGAGTGACAGCTTTGAACTGCGATGAAATAGGCCATGTACGACGGCATCGTACTAAACTTAAGAAGAGGACAAGAAGAGCGCTCAATAATTTGGAATGAGGCGAGCAAAAGAGACAAAAAGTAATCTCATCTAGTCAGACTCCGGAGATTACAATCCAAATGGCATCGCCTAAAGAGCAGTTGCATAGCATTTATCTCGATGGCAAGGTCAATGGAAGAAGCGTTCAGTTACTGGTTGACACGGGAGCGACGAAGACCATCATTCGTCCTGACATCTTATTGGAAAACGAGAAGACATCACCAGTATCAGTACGACTTCGAACGGCGACGGGCGACGAAATACCTACTCACGGACAGGTCAAAGTAACCATTGGTTTGGGAAATGGAGTACTCGACCATCAAGTACTGGTAGCCGACATCACGGAAGAAGTTATCCTGGGAATGGACGTGATAAAGAAGTATGGGTTCCATTTGGATATGAAGAACGATGTCTTGAAGATCGCCAATGAAGAAATTCCTTTTCATTCGTCAGAGAAGGCAGCCGTGCGAGTCTTATTAAGTGAAGACGTGACTCTGCTTGCAAGGACTGAAAGAGTGGTGATGGCACGCCTGGATGGATGTCTCCGGGAAGGCTACATACGCGCGATTGAACCAATGGAGGGCGGCTTAGTTGAAAAGGGACTACTCGTTGGCAGAACTTTAGTACGAGTAAAGAAGACGATGCCAGTAAGGATCTTAAACATCAACTCAGATCCTGTAACGTTGAAAAAGAAGACCGTGGTAGGCCAATGCACGCCAGTATCACAAATTGTGAGATGCGTGAAGTCGAACGAAGATACGTCGCAGAAGAAGTGTCCACAACATCTATTGGACATTCTTACCACCAAATGCGAAAACCTCAGCCAAGACCAGCTGGCTAAAGTTAAAGTGTTGATCCAAGAGTACCAAGATGTGCTCGCGCTGGAGAGTGGCTCCAAAGGAAGAACTAACGTAGTGAAACATAAAATTAATACCGGAGACGCTTGGCCGATACGACAACATCCACGCAGACTTCCTTTGGCGAAAAGAGAAGAAGCCGAACAAATAATTACGGATATGGAGAGAGAAGGCGTGATTGAACATTCAAGTAGTCCATGGGCATCCCCAGTGGTACTCGTGAAGAAGAAGGATGGATCAACGAGGTTTTGCGTAAACTACAGGCAGCTAAACGACGTGACCAAAAAGGACAGCTACCCTTTACCCAGAATTGACGATACGCTAGACACCCTGTCAGGATCCCAGTGGTTTTCTACGTTAGATTTAAAGAGTGGATACTGGCAGGTAGAATTAGAATCCAAAGATCGTGAAAAAACAGCTTTTACGATCAGAACTGGTTTGTGGCAGTTCACTGTAATGCCCTTCGGCCTGTGTAACGCTCCTGCAACGTTCGAGCGTTTGATGGAGACCATCTTGCGCGGGTTGTCTTGGAAGACGTGCTTGGTTTACCTGGACGACGTGATCGTGGTTGGAAGGTCGTTCGAAAAACACTTGAACAACTTGAAGGAAATGTTCCAGCGATTACGTGGGGCTAACCTCAAACTGAACCCAAAGAAGTGCCACGTATTTAAGAAGGAAGTCCAATACCTTGGCCACGTCGTATCTAGAGATGGAGTAACGGCTGACCCAGACAAAATCCGAGCAGTGCAAGCATGGCCAAGACCGATCGACAAACATCAGGTCCGAAGTTTCCTTGGGTTGTGCACTTATTATAGGAGATTTGTACCCGGATTTGCCAATATTGCCAAACCATTGACAAAATTAACCGAAGAGAAAGCAGAATTTAGATGGAATGAAGAGTGCGAAAATTCTTTTAATCAACTAAAACAAGCCCTAGTCACTTCGCCGATTTAGAGTTATCCAAGAGAAGATGGAAAGTTTGTTTTGGATACTGACGCAAGCAATCTGGCCATAGGCGCGGTCCTTTCGCTAGTTCAAGATGAACAAGAAAAAGTTATCGCGTATTTTAGCAAGGTTATGTCCAGGTCAGAAAGGAATTATTGCGTGACTAGGAGGGAGCTGTTAGCAGTCGTTAAGTCCATCGAACATTTCTACAAGTATTTGTATGGACGATAATTTTTACTGAGAACAGACCACGCCGCTGTAAAATGGCTTTTGCAGTTCCGTAACCCAGAAGGACAAGTGGCAAGATGGATCGAGAGACTGCAAGAGTATGATTATGACACAGAACACCGTGCCGGAAGCAGTCATCGAAACGCTGATGCTTTGTCCAGAAGACCATGTCCGGCGGACTGCAGCCATTGTTCGCGACTGGAAGAAAAAGTCGAATGTCTCCGGAGAACTGCTATGGTTGATGATGAGTGGGAACCTGAGCAGTTACGTCGCGAACAAGAAGACGATCCTGAAATAAGACAACTCCTCGACTGGAAAGAAAGCGGCCGACGACCAACCTGGGAAGAAGTGAGTGCTTTGGGCAAAAATATCAAAGCGTACTGGGCGCAGTGGGACTCCTTGATAGTAGAAGACGGTCTTCTTAAGCGATCCCTAGAAAGTGCCGAGGGCACGGGAAACAGACTACAGCTGGTAGTGCCAAAGAGCAGGGTGACAGAAGTGTTGAAGCATCTCCACGATGGGACATCAGGAGGACACTTTGGCATTAAGAAGACGTTGGGTAAAGTGCGAGAACGATTCTACTGGATGAACTGCAAAGAGGACGTCATGAAATGGTGCCGTAAATGCATAGTCTGCGCTTCAGGAAATGGTCCAGCGAGAAAGCGCAAAGCACCCATGAAACAATACAACGTAGGAAGTCCTTTGGAAAGAGTAGCGATTGACATCGCAGGGCCGTTCCCAGAATCCGATTCGGGAAATAAATACATCCTGGTGGCGATGGATTATTTCACGAAATGGACGGAGGCTTACGCCATACCCAACCAGGAAGCAGTTAAAGTCGCGGACGTATTAGTAAAGGAGTTTTTCTGCCGGTTTGGAGTTTCGTTGGAATTACACTCCGATCAAGGCCGCAATTTTGAGTCTGGACTGTTTCAAAAAGTTTGCCGACTGTTAGGAATTAGAAAGACTAGGACAACGCCTCTCTATCCTCAGTCTGATGGCATGGTTGAACGGATGAATCGAACAATGGGCAAGTACTTAGCCAAGGTAGTGTCCGAACACCAAAGGGACTGGGATCAGTACTTGCACCTTTTCTTAATGGCATACCGATCATCTATTCACGAAAGCACAGGCCAAACACCATCCTGTGTCATGCTCGGTCGTGAGATAAGATTACCATGCGATCTTCAATTTGGGCGAAGACCGGAAGAAGAAGTTGCTGGAGAAGATTACGTCAGCAAGCTGGCCAAGAGGTTAGACGAAGTACATAAAGAGGTCCGTAAAAATACACAAATTGCCAGCGACAGGATGAAAACAAGATATGACGTCAAGGCGCAAAATGGTGGGTTTCAACCTGGCGATATGGTCTGATTGTATAACCCTCAAAGGAGACGTGGTTTGTCGCCGAAGCTGCAAAGGCAATGGGAGGGCCCCTATGAAGTCGTGCAGCGTATTAACGACGTTTTATACCGCATCCGAAAACCGCCCAGAGGCAAGCCAAAACTGGTCCACGTCGATCGTCTAGTCCCGTTTGCTGGCGATAACCACAATCCGCAAGTTCAGGTCCGAACCAGAGTAATAAGTAGCAGAACCAGGAATCCAATCGAAGAAATGGAGTTCGAAAAGTTTATGAACTTATACGGAGGTTCTGGAAAAGCTAGGTTCGGAGTTACCACCGAGGAACAACAAGACCTGTTCCAGACACAAAAAGATTACGCCATCGCACATTGCGTGAGCGAAGACCTTGACATGTCCAGAGGGGTTGCAGTCGTGTTTAAAAAGAAGTTTGGGAAGCTAGATGAATTACGAAGACAGCAACCGGCAGTCGGAAAAGTTTTAGGACTACGTGGTGACGGACGCTTCGTTTTCTATTTGGTCACCAAAAAATACTCACGTGTCAAGCCGTTATACAAAGATCTGTGGCGAACATTATGGACTCTCAAGAGAGAAATGGAGATCCATCATGTTAAGAAATTGGCAGTACCCAAGCTTGGTTGTGGCTTAGATCAACTGAATTGGAGGACAGTTCAAAACATGTTGGAGGTCGTCTTCCGAGGAACAGGCATTCAAGTGTTGGTCTGTAGTTACCAACCAAGGAGTATATTGGGTCAGAAAAAGTCCATTGACTGTTACTTTTATGGTCAAGGAAGTTGCCGATATGGAGGAAGCTGCCGCTATCGCCACGATCCCTTTTACTGGTGTCACATCCAGTCTCCTGTTCTGGAACAGAACAGTCCTAAGAAGGGGGCAGTGAAACATTCAAGAAATATCTTGCAAATGCAAGAGCCTTCTAGAAGCTGTCTAGAAGATATAGCGAAAAGTAGGGAACGTTCGAGAAGGATTCGAGAAGGATTCGCCGATGTCTATAAATGCCGAACATGGAAATCGTAGGTCAGTTATTTGCTGGAATGTGAATGCATGCAGTATTAAGAAGATTAATCAAGTGAAGATAAATAAGTGATTAGCACGTGCGTAGTTTTAAATAAATAACAGTGTACACCGAATCGTGTATGTGATTATTAGTGTAAACAAGTGTGAAATCCGAGGACGTTATCTTATCTTAAGTGATATAAATTATAGTGTAAGTGTTTTAGTAAGTATTATTACATTTAATTAGTTCGGTTAATTTAAAACTGTACATATTCCTAGATTAAGTAAACGTATTTTTAATCGTTTAAATAAATTAGTTTTTAATAAATAAAAACGTAACAATATCACAGGGATTCCATGTGGTATTTGTCAGAACTCTTGATGCCTCTGAATTGGTATGTGATATTATTTTTTGACCACTTCATTATCTATTAGAAGTTGAAATGTATTAATGGGATCTTTAATAAATCTTCTTGGTAGTATAATAAATTTATGTAGCTTCGATTTTATTATATTGCATAAACAAGTCTTTGCATTTAGATATGGCTCACCTTTCCACTCTGAACCGTCCTTCGCAATAAATTTGGAAGTATTTCGGTTTTCTTCAAAATTTTTATTCTCTTCATTTTCTTCTTGGGTATCTTCTGTTTCACTGGCATTTGAACAATAGTCTTGATCAGACTCAGCATCACTTAGTTCAACACATTTTTAGATAGTGTCGCTTTGTTCACAAAAATACGAATACTTACCTAGTATTACATGACTGGATATATACATATATTAGAACAAAGTATTCTTCAATAAAATACCATTGTAAATAGGTATTCTAAATTTGCTGTTATTAGCAAACTACTTAGAAAAAATTAAAATTATAATTATTTATTGAAAAGTAAATCAACCGAAAATTTGGTCAATATTATTTTTGTAGAAACCACGACGGCGTTTTGTCGAAAATTAAATATTAAGCGAAATATGGTTGTTTTTAACACTTCGTGGGCCCGTTGAATCCCAGTTGCTCGGATAAGAGTTAAGAAAAAATGTAAATTCTATTTTGTAATTTTTTCTATATTTGTGATTGTAAGATTTTGTTTTTAGTTTTCTAACAGGAGATTCAGATTTTAAAATATATGGTATATTTGATTCGTATATAAGACCCTTTTAACACTAGACGTTTCAAAAAAACAATGGAAAACAATAGTTTTGCTCATATAAACGATGTTATAATATAATCGGTATAAACTAATGATATAAACAATTACAAATTACGTTATTGTTGTGAGTCAGATGAATATGCGCGTAGGCATAGGTACTTACCTTAAAATATATGTAAACAAAACTGTAACAAAGTTGTGCTAAAGTGCCATTAGATGTCAGACTCATCGCTGTTTTGCGTTAACACTCATCTCTGAAAAAGGACGTAAAAAACAATTACTTTAAAAACCGTGAGTTTGTAAGATGAGAATCAAATTGCGAACTTTCACGATTTTTTATTCACGCATCACGCATCATTAACCGCAATAATTATGATAACCACAACTAGTACGGTTTTTTAACAAATCTTTTATTGAGAAATTTACAAAACAAAAAAGTGAAAATATACTGTCTTTGATACAAAATACAACACATTACATTTATCTTTTATTTATTAGATGACATAATATGACTGAGGTCAATAATTGATTAATCATTGGTATCTAAAGATGCACTTTTTCAGTTTCCATCCTCATCCTCACTTGAATCATCATTATTCACAATATTTAATTGAATTCTTGTAATAAAGTTTTCAAAACTTAAGAATTTCTTTGTTGCAGCACCAGGAAGTTTAGAATTGCTTTTAATTTAATATATTTATTGACAAGCTACTTGTTATTTATTGCAGAAATCAATAACATTGCCAATAATGTTTCGTGCTTTGGAATGAACAATTTTTCGGGTTTTAGTTTCTATAGATTAGAACTAATACAAAAAATTATTTTAATTAATAATTATAACTGGTTTTGTACTATAAATACAATAAATATTTTGTTTTGTGTTGTAAATTAAATAGAAACAATTTTAATCTAACAATATTTGCCAAATGTAAAAATAAACTAAAATAGATTATTTAAAAAAAAACAGATTTGTATACAGACAAAACAAAAATTCAAATATAGAAGCAAAAATTAATATGGATTACAAAATATAATAAGCTATTCGCCGTTTTTTGAAAGAGAATTAAATATTTTGCTAAATACATTATAAGCTGAAGCAATTATGTTCCAAACACGCTGTAATTTCTTTACATACAACAAAAAAATCTAAATTGATCAAGCTTGTAAATATTTAGGTTAACTGAGCAATATTATTATTTCAAACTGTTTATACATAGATGCATTTGGTACTTTTTTAAAATTGTATGCAGCGTTTTACAAACCACTAATATTATTAATGTAAAGAAAAAATAAAATTAATCGATACTTTTTTTGTAATTTTTTTGTTATAATTTATTGTGTACATTTATTAAAAAGAAATTTAAGTAAAAAAATTGAAAAATAAAATTTGCTACTAAACAGTAATCATAATCACAAACTATTTTTTAAGTCATAAATTAAACAAGTATTTACATTTTCGTCGTAGGCGCTGCATACTTATTTCTTTCGTTCATCATTTTGGAAAAGCTTTCAAACAATTTATGGCTTGCTACTACGTTGGCTAATGCACTTTCTCTGGCAATTTTTACACTACGCATAGAAAATCGTTTTTTAAATCTACCCAACCTTACTAAACTGGTGTTAAATTCATGTAATCTATTAGAAGAAATTCCTTTAAATGCTTATGTATCTGAGGTGTTATTTATTTAACAAGTTTATTTAAATATAAAGATAAAAATATTTTATTTATATTAGCACTTTTGTATGTTAGGTTTAACTTAACAATAAAGCAAACCGCATTACAGTTTGTATTGTGGTTCGATTCTGAATTATTACTCAAATTGCCAAATCTTGTAAATGTCATTATTAGCATAGACAATTCTGAGTTTGCATAAGCAAATTCTTGCTAAAACGTCGCGGTACATTTGCGACTTGTATTAATACATATTTACGCAATACAAGCGGTAAATACCAGGATCTATTCTAATCAATATTTAGATTACCAATGCTATTAAAATTATTAAAAGCTTTTTTTAAATTACAATAAATTTATGCTTTTGTGTAAGTAATTGCTCTTTAAGTGCTTTCCTTTTACACTTTTAATTAATTAAAAAATGGATTTATCTTCTTTTATTTTTGTTGTGAGTTTTAATGTTCAAATTTGATTTTAACGCCACAATATTGCGTTTTCTTTTTAGAATTTATATAAAAAATATTTCAAACAGCTCTTAAACAGTAACTATTTCTAAACGTGTTTTGTTTAAATGATTTGAATCATTTATTCTTTTGACATTTCATTTTCTTATAATAACGTTTTAATTTTTTAAACAAAGCTTTTTTCATTTATATTTTTGACTCTTTAAACAAGTTTGACACGTAAATATAGTATAATTTGATTTCTTGGTGTGCTTCCTTTTTATAATTGCCCACAATGTTTTCAGATGAGTTGTCAGCTTCTTAAAATCAAATTATTTTTTTCGTAACTGTTTTTATAGTCGGAAAAGTTAGTTTAATTTTCGTTTTCACAATGTACAAAATTTTCCTCAGTCATTTCTTCATCAACCTCTGCTAGGATCCTCATCTAATCTTGTACTCTGTTATTTTCTTCAAAGGCATTGGATCCATCGTTTTGATTATCATATATCACGCAGCCTGTCAAACTCATGCCAAAATTGTTTTAACTTTTTTCCTCTTATTTTCCCAGTACTCTTTTATTCCAGCCTTTTTTTACATGTGTATTTGAGACCTCTGTCTGTATTTTAGTTTTTTTGGCAGACATTAGAATTTGTCTTTTTTTTGACATTCTTGGTTTTTTTAGTATTTTTAGCTTTTTTCTCTTTTCTTTTTTAAGCATTTTCCGTTTTTTTTTGGTTTCTCTTCTTCTGCTTTCCTCTTAAGCTATTGGGTGAACGTAATCGCAAAAAGTACTGTTTTACTTACTTTTTTACTTCTTTTAATAGGTGTGTTAGCGTACCATAATAATTTGTCTAGAAAAATTGAAACGTGGTAAACTGGATTCGAAGCAAGTTTCTGAGAGCCAACGTTATCATTTGACAGTTTGATTACGTCAATGGCTTCCCCTGACTCGGACATAAATTGTTGAATGTAGACGATTTCTTTAGCAGCTTCACTTAATGCCATATACTCCGCTTCTGTTGATGAAAGTGCCACAGTTCTCTGCTTCCTTGAATCCCATAAACATAAAACATAACTAGTGAAAGATCTTCTGTCGTGGCCTAGTCAGCGTCTACAAAACCCTTAATCGTATCTCCGTCATGTTGGAACAAGATTTCGAGATCTACTAGCCGTTTCTCTAGAATTTCATCAGTACCATATTTATTATCAAGTACAAATCTACCGTCAATGACACTTTTTCTTGCTGGTCTGTTCATAAGCTCCCATGTGTCATTTAGCTATATTGATTTGACCTCGCTCGCCATAACTTGCAGCCATTCTTTTGATTCTGGACTTGATAAAGCCTCAGTCAACGATACCTCGGTATGAAACGCTGTGTAAACATCTTCGTTATTAGCATGTTTGGCCTCGTCGTACTTTTTATAATATCTTCCTCGTAATCCAATTATAACTTTACATGGTTCAACGACACGCGCTGGGTCTGCGGGCGGAAATCCTTTAAACCCGCCTAAAAAATCGTCTTTGTTATTTTCGACATCTTCAATGTCAAACTGCAATTTATCTGTCATGTTGCCGTTTTGCTCGTTCAACTCATTTGTGTTTGGTTTGATTAGTTGAACCTCGTTACATTCTTCATTATTTATTTCTGACTCACTGAGATTATTTTCCAGTGAAAAGAAATCTACTGGTTCCTCCATGATCTGCACCAGAGTTTTTTCTAGGAATTTTACGTCGCGTGACGTCTCGATCTTTCTCTTAATTGGAATCCAAATTTTGTAGCCTTTTGAATTTTTACTGTAGCCTACGAAGATTCCTTTCTTTGATCGTGGTGCAAGTTTGTTTCAATTTGGACTTGAATTCAGAGTGTGCACTTCACAACCAAACTACTTGAGGGAACTAACGTCTGGAGTTTTTCCGTGCCACGCCTCATAAAGCGTCTTCCCATCTAATCTGCTTGTTGAGCATCGGTTCCTGATAAAGTTCGCTGTGTTAACAGCCTCTGCCCAGAATGACGTTGGTAACCCTGAATCGATAAGAAAGCACCTCGCTGTCTCCATCAGAGTCCTACTTCGCCTTTCGGCCACGCCATTTTGTTCGGGGTGGTATGGCACTGTTAAGCGCCGCGTTATCTCATGCTGTCGAAGAAACTTGTCAAACGGTTTATTTACGAACTCAAGACCATTGTTAGTTTGTAACATCTTTGTTTTTATTCCTTTTTGAGTTTCCACCATTGCTCTGTAGGCTTCAAAATGTTTAAGAGCCTCAGTTTTGTGTGTGATGATGTAACTACTTTCAACAATCGTTGCTATTTTATAACGTATTAAAATAATAATAATGCACCGTGCTAGCTCTTATGGTTTTATTACATATAAACAACACACAAACATTAGAGGGATGAGAATTATTACTAATTATAATCAGGGTCTGGGTATTCTACTCGTACACTAATATTTACATTTCTAATTTGAAATATAATTTGAAATATAATTTGGACGCCACAATATTTTTTATATTAAATTTATAACGGTTAAATATTGAAACCAAAAACAAACAGATAAACAAATCTTAAAACTAACACTTAATTAAGTTATTTAGGTACATACTGAAACGCTTTGTACCACCGAAGACGATCTCCCTCTCCTAGTGGACGTATGTGTGGCTCCGGCCGACTCGAGTGGAGTAGGGTGCGGGTAACAAAAATTATTTTTCTCTTTGGGCGCCAGCAAGTCTATACCTTATGACTCACACACACCTTGACGCAGCAGGACCTGCGCTAATGCGTTCAAGTGCCAATTGGCGTAAAGGGAAGAAACAAACGAGGAGACGTACCCACCGACAAATATGTTTATTCCTATAGTACAAAATTTAAAAATGTAAAATAAAATAAAGAAAGTAATTTGTAATAACCCAAAAGATTACTTAATACTATGAAACTATTATTTTTGTTTAATTTCAACTGCAACGAAGGATTAAGGTTTCGATATCCTAGTTTAATAAAAAAATATCGGTCACCACGATCAGGATTGGATCCTCAAAGCACTCCTATCTGCGCCTAAATTATATAAATTAACAAAATAAATGTAAATCATAGGAGCTAACACACCCAAGTACTTGGTTGGTCCACAATCCTAGACAAAAAAATAAAAAAAGTATTAATTATTTTAAAACCGGACCCAAATTCCGATGATGGTCGTACACCACTGGTATAACAGTAGCACCGTAGATCAAATAACACACGAATCTAACCGCACAAAAAAATGAAAAATGTGAAACGTCACCTCAACCCTTATTAATGCGAAGTGAATGATTATAATTATAGATCGTAAGTAAAACGAAATACATTCAAGAATATAATACAAAGCTGGGCTGGATATCACTTTAGGGCACTCTTCTTTGAAGAATACTATTAGGTATTCCTAATAAAGAAAAACCTTTTAAGATAGTTATTGAAAAAAAAATTGCGGAATATTCATTTTGTCAAAAGTTAAACGGTCTTAAAGTTGGAACTACTTTTTACTTTTAGACGTCATTTATATTTTTGCAACGCACGGCGGCGGTGTATATTGTATGTTTGTTACGTGTAAAAATTTATGTAACTTCTACTAAATTAAAGCGTGCTACATTTTCGGATTCTTAAATAAAATATTCTAAAATTATTGTTTTTTTTTAAAAACGTGTATCTTTGAAAAAGGTGCATCTTTGATAAAAGGTGAATCTTTGATAAAAGGTGTATCTACGCGCAGAAGTGTACCTACGTAAGGTTACAGGTTTTTAAGGTTTTTTTTTTAAATTTAAAAAACGACATAAAATTGCTACATAAAATCATAATTTAAAGCAGACTTAGAGGTGCAAAGCAAACTGTTATCGGTATCAAACGAAAGCGGACAAAAAAAATGATTGATAATTGGAAAATTACTCTTTTATCTCATTATTCATTTAGCAACAAACACATTATTTTCTGGTTGCATAAAGCAAAGTTAGCTATATTAGCTGACGCCGTTAACTAAATCGTAGGTATTAATTTAACAATAGCGTCAGTTAACTACATCGTCAAAGATAACAATGTTTATATTTTGCATTTGTATGCATAAAATGCGTGGATTTTTTTGGTGAATTTAATTTAATTAACATTTCGTTAATCAGAAAGGGTAGACAGTTAAGTAGTGTAACGATAAGAGGAGAAGGGAAATTATGTCGGATTCCGAGGAAGGGTGGTCTGAAGAAAAAATAAAAAGGCAAGGTACGGTGGAGGAGGTGTTTAGAAAGAGCACCAAAGTAAGGAAATCACCGGTAGCGGAAGGAAAAGAGAGAAAAGATGGTGAGTTAGTAGAAATGTGTAAAGAACTGTTAAAGGAGGTAAAGAGTATAAGAGAGGAACAAATTAAGATGGGTAAGAAGTTGGAAGAGAATAATAAAAAGGTATAGGAGATGAAAGAAGAATTAAGAAAGACAAATTAAAAATGGAAGAGGAAATTTGAAGAAATGGGAGAAAAGTATAGAAAGTTGGAGGCCCAGATTGGAGAAGATAGAAAGAAGCTGGGAAAAAACATAAAAAGAAAAAAGGAGAACAAACATTATCATAAGAGGTATGGAAGTGAAAGATGGAAAGTAGGAGCATAAGGAGCAAGTGGAAAATTGGATGAAGAAGGATTTAAATAGAGAGAAAACAGTGGTAGAAACTAGAAAGCTAGCAGAGCGTGTAATGTTAGTAAGGATGGGTACATTTGAGGATATGTATGGAACCAAAAAAGAAGGTTAAGAGGTACGAACATTTATTTAGACAATGACATGACGAGAAGGGAAATAGAAATACAAAAGAAGATAAGATATGAGGCGAATAAGATGGAGGGAGAGGGGAAAAGTATTAAAATAGGATTCTTGAAAGTGTGGGTGGAAGATGAAGAAAGGTTTTGGGATGAGGAGAGAGGAACTCTAGTGAAGAAGGGAGCAAAAAACTAAGAGTTGGGGGAGGAAAGGATGGATCAAAGGATGTTGGCTTAGCAAGTTTTAAGGAAAAAGAGATGGAAATGCAGAATCAAATGAAATTATTGTTTTGGAATGTGGCAGGCATAAAAAATAAAGGAGAGGATGTCTGGAGATACGTAGAGGGTTTTTATATGATGGGAATGTGGGAAATATGGTTGGAGGAAAAAGACTGGGAAGTATGGAAAAAAAATTACCAGAGGGGTATAATTGGAAGGTAGAATTTGCAACTAGAAAAAAAATAAAAGGTAGAGCAAGGGGAGGAATACTAACGGGTATAAAAAGGAACTGGTCGGTGGAAGAAGAGGAGGGAGACGAGAAGCAAAGGAAAGGGATCGTAAAAAATTATGTGGTCAGAGAAGGAAAGGAAAAATATATAGTGCTAACAGTTTATGGGCGGGATATGAGGTTGATAAGGGAACAGATTGAGAAAATGGTACAGGGAGAGGAAAAGGAAAAGATTATTATAAGGGGTGATGTTAACGCGAGCACAGGGGAAAAGGTAGGAGGGAAGTAAAGAGAAGAGTTAGCATGGATAAGACAGTTAATAGGAATGGGAAAATGTTAGTGGAGATATGTGAGGAAAAAGGGTGGTCAATTCTTAATAGAAATATAGAGGAAGGGGGCAGAGGTGACTACACTTATATGGGAGGGAAGGGGGAATCGGTGATCGATTACGTGATAGTGAGTGGGGAGATGTGGGAGGACATAGAAAGGTTTAAAGTGGGGGATGAAGAGGAATCGGATCATCAGCCACTGGAAGTGATTTTAAAAGGAAAAGAGCAAGGAAATAAGGAGGAACAAAAGGGATGGGAAGTGAAAAAGGTGTGGACTGAGGAAAGCATAGAAAGATATAAGATGAAGTTGAAGCAAGTGAATTGGGGAGATGTAGGAGGTGGAGGAAGAAGGATTAAAGGAGTTGACTGCAGAAATGGAGAAGACTGTAGAAAAGAAAAGGTTTGGGAGAAGACAAGGAAAAAAGAGGAACAAAAATAGGTGGTGGAATAGAGAATGTAGAGAGGCAAAACCAGAGATGAGAAATGCTAGAAGAAGATGGAAGAAAGGTAGAATAGATGTACAGGAGTATAAGGGAAAGAAAGTGAAATTTAAAAATGTATGTTTTGAGAGAAAGGTGTCTTATAAAGAAGAAATGGAGAAACAAGTAAAGGAAATAAAGAAAGAAGGAGAAGTGTGGAAATTTCTAAACAAGGAAAGAAGAAGAGGTAAGAGGAGAGGAAGTTTAATGGATTCAAAGGTGTGGTTGGGTTATTGTATGGAGCGTTTAGAGGGAACAATAGAAAGACCAGGGCAGGTGATATTGTAAGAGGTAAATACAATACAGGAGGGGTGGGAGATAACGAAAGAGGAAATGGAGGAAGCAATAAATAGACTAAAATTAAGAAATACGGCAGGAACGGACGGTACGCAAGGAGAGCAATGGAAATATGTAGGGGAAAGAGTGAGAGGAAATTTAAGAATTTTTTTTAATATAATATGGAAAGGGGAGGAATTGCCAGAGAGTTGGAAAGAAAGTTTAATTCTTCCGGTTTATAAGGTAGGGGATAGGAAGGAGGTAAAGAATTATAGAGAGATTAGTGTTACTAATGTAAGTCATAAATTGTATGCCATGATTATACAAAGGAGGTTGAAAAAGGAAGTGGAAGAAAAAAATCTATTACCAGATTGGCAGATGGGATTTAGAGTGGGAAGAAGGGCAATAGACAATGTTTATATATTGAAACAGTTGGTCAATGGAAAGCTAGATAAGAAAAGGGGTAAGGTATACGCGTTCTTTATGGACATAGAAGCTGCGTTTGATAATGTGAATAGGGAAAAACTATGGAGGGTGTTAAGGAAAAAGGGAATAGAGAAACAACTAGTGAGGAAACTAGAAAAAGTCTATAAAGAGACTAAGAATAGGGTAAAAATAGGAGATAGTGTTAGTGAAGTGTTTTGGACGAGGAAGGGGTTAAGGCAAGGGTGTCCTCTTAGCCCTATTTTATTTGCACTGTATATAGGGAACATAGAGAAAGTGTTGAAGGGAGGACAGTGTGGTGGGGTGGTCATGGAGGGAGGGGTTAAAGTGTGGGTGTTGGCATATGCAAACGATATGGTCATGGTGGCAAAAAATGAGTTGGAGATGAAAGGTATGATCAATACGATAAAGAGGTACCTGGAAAGGAAAGATTTGGGTTTAAATGTGAGAAAGTCTGAGATGGTAGTTTTTCAAAAAAGGAGAGGAGGAAAGAAAAAGGAGGAGTTAAGTTGGGGAGAACAGAAGATAGAGGCAGTGAATGAAGTGACATATTTGGGATAAAGGCTAAGGTACGATAACAAAGATGATGCGCATATAAGGGAGTTAGCAAAGAAGGGTAACAGGGTATTAGGGCAGGTATGGAGTTTAGGGGAAAGAGTGTTTGGGAAGGAGGTCGAGAAGAGAAGATGGCTGTTCGAAAAATTGATTAAAAGTGTGATGTTGTACGGGGTGGAGGTATGGGGTTGGAAAGAGTGGAACCTATTGGACAGGGTGCAAATAAAATATTGGAAATGGATACTAGGCTTAGACAAGGAGACACCGGGGTACATAATAGAAAAGGAGGAGAAGTTAGAGAAGATTAGAATAAAAGCAGGGAAAAGGGCGATGGGTTATGAAAAGACAATGAAGGGTAGGAGAGAATGTAAAATTTTGCAATGTTGCTGGAGGACGGTAAAAGATAGCAAAAATATATATGGACAGGAGGAAAGGAAACTGTACTACCAACGCGGAGGTTTCGCAAGAGAAGAGGTGGAAAGAAGGAGAGAGGAAGGGAGGTTAAATACGGAGGAGATAGTAAAAAGAGATAAAGACGTAAGGTATGGGAATATAGTGTCCAGGGGGGTTCCTAAGTACCTATCTGATGGGGAGGAGAAGCTTAGGAGAGAAATGGCTTATAGCCAGGTTTAGATGTGGAAATGAGGAGAATTTAAATAAGTATTGGAAGGAGGATGTAATGAGGAGATGTAGATTATGTGGGGAGGGATAGAAGGACATAGAGCACTTGAGTGAAAAGTGTGACGAGCTAAAGGAAGAAATGAGGGGAGGAAGGTTTTGCTTGGGGAGGGATTGGATTGGATAAAAGCAGTAAAGGAAAGAAGGATAAGAGGGGAGGGTTAGGTCTAACGAAATAGAATAGTAAGATGGCGATTGGAATATTTTATTGGAGAAAGTTATTTTAGTTTTATAAATGTTTGTATGTATTATATGTATTATATTATTATGTAAAGGGTAAAGGTGTAAGGGTAACGTAATCCATTGTAAGGCCGAATGGCTCAACAATTATCAATAAATAATAATAAGATTACAATGTTTTATGCAATATGGCCTGTGAGTTGAATATAAAAACTACTTAAATGTCCGTGTACCAGCGTTGACATTAGTTAAGTATAGTAATTTAGGTACACGCTAAAATGCTTACGTCATAATCAACGATGACGTTTTAGCGTGTACCTACATTACCCGTTAAGGCACAAGCTAGCGTGCTCTTAGACATGGCGTCTTAATAAGTAGTGATACAATACTAGTACACTTTAAATGGTTTACAACGTCAGATGAAAAAAAGCAATATGCTTTTTGTGGGAAATAAAAATAAAACAAAGAAAAAATCAACGTTTGTACAATACGTACATGGGTTAAAAGATGCTTAAAAGTAAACTTAACTTATTATACAATTACATTCGTAACGGTGGTTAATTTAAAAAAAAAATGCAAATGTATTATAAACACAAGGTGTAACGGGAAAATTACAGATACTAAAAATGTCACCACTTTACACGCTTTTAAGATGTTAAATAGAGTTAGTTAATGTTAAGGTTAAAGTTGTCATTAAAGCTAAAGTTAGGATCAAAGTGAACGACATGACTAGAATTAAGAATTAAGTAAAAGTTAGAGTTAAATGTTGGAGTTAAGGTTTGAGGTAAGGTTAGGATTAAGGTTACGGTTAAAGTAAGAGTTAAGATTAAAGTTAGTGTTAAAGTTAGGGTTAAGGTTACTTCACAGTATAGAAACAAATCATGCGCAGTAGCTTTGACACGTTGAAAACAGATGCCAAAATTTCATCCAATCTTGCCGTTCAATTCGACTTCCGACATAATGCGCATTGGGTAAAATTGTTACACAAAGATCAAAGAGCCGCTTGCAGATTGAAACTACTGATTTGTTTGCAGCAATGGGGGCCGAGTACGCCCAATATTTAGATGTCATCGTCAACCATTCTGAGACATAATTTTATATGCCAGAGATCTAAAACGCACTATAATGTACTAAAAGGATTTTTTTTAAAAGATACTTTTATCCATTCGACATACTCGTATTTTTAGAATTGCCTGATACCGGTGTTGTTGGGCTATTGCTTAACTTAATACTTTCTACGGTTTGCCAACTTTATCAAAGGCGTGGCTTCTTAGCAGTTGTTAAAAGTGCCAAAGATGTTTCAGTTGAGTGCTAGTGGACCGTTCAATAAAAAACTGTACTGCAATCGAAGCTTTTACCTAAGCATTTAGATCATTTTATGTGACATGAATTGTACGACAAACAACGTGTCTTTATAAACATAAAAATGCATTTGAAGGTGTTGACCCATTTTTATTGTTTTTGGTTCATTTTGAGTTAGTCTTAATCATTTCCAAAAAAGAAGGCGTTATTAAGTTGATAAAAATTAATATAACATTATTTATTGATCTGTGTTATACGCCAAGAAAAGGAGTGTTCAAATTGTTTTGATGTTATTAAAAGTGTTTTTAAATTTAATTACTACCCACGGCGACCACACATGTAGTTTAGAATTTTTTTCTATGGCGGACGATAATGTAGCAATTTTTAAAAAAAATTGTAATTCGTACCGTGCGTTGTAAAAAGGTAAATGACGTCATATGAGTAAAAAGTAGTTCCAACTTTAAGACCGTATAACTTTAAGAAAAGTGAATATTCCGCAATTTTTTTTCCAATAACCATCTTAAAACGCTTTTCTGTATTAAGAACACCTAATTGTAATTTTCAAAGAAGAGTGCCCTAAAGTGATATGGACCCCAAAGCTGATTCAATTTTAAGTAATCAGCAAAAAAAATTGAAAAAAAATCAAACGGAGGTCGTTTCTTAACCTCACAGTTAAGTCGGTTGAGTAATTATAATTAAGTCATGATAATGAGTGTAACTTATCTAATCTTATACAGGTATATGGTGGTTGGAGGTTACGTCCAATAGATCGGGCAGGTTGGAAGTTCTGGGTAGGTTTCCTGTGCAGGCTGATGTTAGATACTGCAACCAGGAGGTAATGGATCGAGCCCCTTAATCTAATTCTAGGTAGCTTGCTTTTAGCCGAACCAACTTCCCCAATGCAACGTCTAAGGTGAAGAAGTAAAAAGATACGATTAGCTTAATGGAATTGTATGAAAAGATCATAAATTAGAATACTTGAAAGTACTACTTACTACTTTTGTTTTTTTTGTTTTCTTTTATTCGATGGCCATTGGTCTCTGATGTACGAGACATGAGGTGGAGTGTGAAGATATAGTGGAAAATTCAAACGTAATCCCTTACGGTATTTAGTGTGAAACCGAATTTCCAAAATTCACACTGAAATATGTCGTGAATCTCTGGTTAATCCTGCAAACCGCAGCTATCCAGCAAAATTGAAAATTCCAGAGGACGACTAATGAATTTTCCTAACACCTCTTACCGCACTTGCTTGTTCAAAAAAACCCACCCAAAAAGGAAATGTTCCCTTTCCTTTTACCAATTTAAAAGGAAATTACATAAAGATTAGGCCCCTTTTTTGCTCTAAAATTATGGCGGGGACAATCAAATATTTAAATTACCGCCAAAATAGAGAAACTCAAAATCTAGTATTTGTACCAATAACGTCTAGATGTCGCAAGTACAATTCAACTTTGCGTTTTAAATTTTCACCGTGTTACAATACGTGTTATTGAAGGTTAGTTACCACTTGTTGCTGTTCGTAACTTCAGCGCATCGGGCGTGGTCATCACGTGACTTAATTGAATTACGCAATACTTGGAAATCTTTTGGATTTACTTTCTATTGTTTTCGTATAATTTGATTTATCCTATCACCTTAGATCGATGATCATTAACCATAACTTCATAAAACGTATAGGGGGAACGTACGTATCAGAAATTTTCCATAATCGTATCGTACATAAATCGTATTATTCGTATTCAAAAAAAACGTACACCATAAACCATCTAATCGTACGTATTCTGTAATGTGTAAATTCTAAATTGAGCGAAAATCCGCCTGATAGTTAGGCAACTTACCGTAAAAACGGATAATACTCGACCTCGAGTTCTGATTTTCAAGTCACGCTCGCAGAGGGCGCTCGAAAGTAGTCGGCCATCTATAAACTTCACTTGATGTAGTGATTTTGCGGCGGTAGGAACGTGGAAAAGCCGGATTGGGTAAGAAACATGAGGTTTCTCTTTCATCGATTAATATCTACTACAACGACGTTTTATTTTAGCAATCAATACTAAATCCGATTAAACGTTCGATGCATACAATAAAAGATCGATGTATTTTGCTGCAAAACTCATAAAATAGGTTAGTATTTCGCACGTGGTTAAGAAAATGGAGGCGTATCAACTAATATTCGCTATTTTAGCTCTTTCGTCTTTCGTCTTTTCGTCCTTACTTTTGGGTTTCTAAATGTCTGTTGGACTTTTCTTCCGAGTTTTGTTGAAGATGGTGGACTGTGCGCTGTTGGAATCACTGAACTGATGCGGTAATCGTAGTCGCAGAGTAGAAGGATCCCAGTGGATCGCTGGCGCTGTGTTTGGAACCGCGAGGGATCACTAGACTTTGGCTCATTTCGACAACGCGCTTCGGGGTCAGGACTGCTGCTCTCGCTACATACGCGGCGTTTCGATTTAAGTGGAAACAGTGCGGACTTTGTATGTAAATGCTTTTGTATTTCGAACGTTATCTTTGTACATCCGGTACACCTATTCGACTACAAGTACTTCTATTTTATTGAACTATTTAACGAACTTTTGGAACCTGAATAATTATGATTAATAATATTTAACGTCACTTTTCTTTATAATTTTAATAGTGTTAATCACGATGTTTAACAGATGCCTTAATGTAATGGTTGATCTATAATGATTATTTAACGTAACATACACTTATTTTTTTGTTGTTAATATAAAAGAATAGTTGCCATTGTCAAGGGTAGAACTTGACGTCAAGGTTCACGGGCGGTGTTACGTTGCTTTAACGCGGATAAATTTTGCTACGGGTTACGGTAGCCGCGGAGATACCTTTTAAAGATTAGCGCTTTAAATTTTTTTGGCTCCCAGACTCTATTTTTGGGACCTGCTTTCATCTTGTATGTATATTGTTACAATTTTGTGGTGTTATGTAAGGTAATTTATTTTCTGATTATACCAGTGGCGTAACCGTCGAACGGCTCTTTCCGTTCCGGAATTGGCTATTAATAAATATCCTTAATAAATGGTTATTGTTGATTCGTACTATGTTTCTTTTGGGGGACCTCGGGTCTAGGATCTCTTTTTCTCCTACCTAGACTGTTTATCTTCGACAAAAAAAATTCGAGAAGAGGTGGCGCACTTGGGCATTTAGCTTATCTAAAGAAAACTTTGTGTCTTACGATTTTCTTTTACCCGACGACCATCTACGGTGAGGCTAGCCGAAAGGTAAGCAACAACATCTTGGTAATTAATATAAGTAATTTATTCTTTCTTTCTTTTTTCTCCACCTCCCCCATTGGAACATAACAATCCAAACAAATCAAATCGAACGTATCAACCAGAATATATCGTAACCCATAGTTAAAAAAAACTAAAACGCAAAATCCAAATGTTACACACCACGTGTACAGAACAAAGAAATCACTTACCCCTTTAGATTACGGGTTTCTTTAAGCAAACGAAGTCAAAATTGAAACAGACGAAAGCGAAAATAAAGCGGATATTTTCAGTGCATTACTACTAAAGCATATTTCCACATTTCAAATTTAACATGAGGAAATTTTCTGCACGTTATGCAGGAACGTCCGCTTCTTTTGGAAGTTCAACGGAAGATGGCTTAAAATAATATGGCTACGAATCACGCATGAGTAATGTGCATCGGCGATTTGCGCACGCAGAGACTCCAAAAATGTTAAATTAAATCAGAAGTATTCAATCAAAAAAATGTAAACGTTACAATGAACCTTACTCCACACCACCCGGAATAATCATCAATGAAGGTAATTATGTAACGATTCTTTCCGTTTGACATCACACTTATGGGGCCAAAAACGTCTGAATAAATAATGTCTTCAAGTTTTGTTTTTCGTTCAGACTCTTTAGGAAATGGCAGTCGTGACCTCTTCCCCTCAATGCAGATCGCACATGTGAAATCCGTATTGACATCTTCAACGCGCAAGCCTTGGATCGTTCCTTTCTTGATCGCGTCACTCAAAGATTGTATATTTAGATGTTCAAGGCGTCTGTGCCAATCCTCCAATGAGTTGACTCTCAGTAATCTGATAGAGCTCTCTCTTTCACTGATTGCCTTACAGCTGTCGCTAGTACCACCTTGGATACAGTACAAGCCGTTCGCTTGTTTTGCGACAAACGCAACTCTGCCCACGTTGTCAATGATTTCGGCCTTTTCGTTATTAAAAAATACCGTAAAACCTTTGTCAGTTATCTTGCCAACGGATACTAGATTCGTACGAAGATCCGGCACATACAAAGTATCGTGAAAGTTTACTGTCTTTTCATACCCGTCGACACTTATCGATACTGGTACGACACCTCTCGCCGCAATATCCGCACAGGAACTGTTCGCTAAATTCAATTTTTCCCGCCCGGCCCGTGTGTAACAATGTCTGTGAATGCGTCAATGTCTTTGCACATATGTGCTGTACAACCACTGTCAATACACCATTCACTACTGTTCTTTACAATGCTGTCCGCACGTAGAGCTTTTTCGCCTTCGTGCAATTTCGGTACTGCATACAAACTTAAATCATCGGCACAACTTGCACTTTGTTCTTTCGACCGATTTTTTTCGGATTTTCTATTTGATATTCATTGTTTCGCGGTATGATCGGGTTTTCGAAATCTAAAACACTTAAAAATTTTCTTCTGATATTGTTTCTGGTTTTGATCTTTATCACTTTTACATTTATACGTTTGGTTCCCATGTTTTCAAGCTAACAACGCGTTTTGAACCGAATCATTTCTATTACTTTCTTTTAGAGCTTCGCACTCTTGCAATATTTGGACAGATCAGTGTAAATGACATTTACTTGCAGGGATAAGTCAATCTTCTCACAGAGATATTGGCTTATTATGCATGTTAGGTTGGATATTGTGGATTTTTTCGGGAAAAATTCGTGCTGTCTTGGCGAGATTGTATTTTTTATGTGGTTAAATATATGTCCGTACAGTAACTTTTCAAATACTGTTGCTAGCATATTGAGAATTAAAATTGGCCTATAGTTTTCGACAACTGAAGGATTTCCAGATTTGTGTAGAGGTATAATTCTAGATTCTTTCCATATTCTAGGAAAAATGCGTTTGGCTAAACATTTAGTTTTTGTAAATATAGGATTTTACCGTAGAGTAAAAATTCGTTAGCAATTATGTCATTATAAAAACGAATGTAGCTTGTCAGAGATAGTTTCGGTAGAATATAAATTACAATAACATACAAAAAACTCTCGGACAGCCTCAAGCGCAATATCATAACAATCTCCAATACCGCTGTTTGTACTTCAACCTTTGTAGATTTAATTGTGCTACTTACTGCAATGAGTACTCCCCCACCTGTTTTTTTCTTTGTTTTATTTAGTTTACGGTCCGCTCTGTATACGTTATAGTTTTTAGTAAATAATTCAGAATGATTAGGTATTGACGATTAGCAGATTTCTTATTATTTTCCTTATCGTTAAAGAATATAGATCCAACTACTAAACGTGCTTTCGAAAATAAATTTCCAATGAGATACCGCTGGTGAAAATCTAATTGAGTTTATTACTCAGCAGATGCGCAGCTACGAGTTATCCGAACTTTATTCTAAACCATTTACTGCTTCTAATAAAAACAAAAGTAAATTACAATTGCCATCAAAACCTTCGCACTTTTATAATTTGTTTCACTCTTCACAAGTTCGGAATTTATCATGTCCTCGTTGTGAAGGCATACATTTATTGTATCAATGTTCAGAATTCATAAATTTAAATTTGTCAGACAAATACGACTACTTACGTGAATCAAATAGGTGTTATAATTGCCTCGGAAATCATTCTCGTTCGAATTGCAAATCTAAGGCGGTTTGTAGAGTTTGCGGCGGAAATAAACATCAACAGTATAGCATTCGACGCAAAAACCGCTTCATCTTGCTTCAGTGCATGCTAACGTTGTTTCCGAATTAGTAAAGAATGCCTTGCACACTTCTTTTGAAGTTCAACCGTCGACTTCACATAAATCAGATGTTTCTCTGTTTACCTCAACTTCCTTATCTAGTTTTGCAGCACCTCAGGTAAAACAAGTATTGTTAGGAACTGTTTAGACTTACATTGCTGATAAGAATAGTTTTTTTTACAGAATACGCCCCCTCGTCGATCCCGGGTCACAAATTTCCGCTTTTACCGAATCTTTAGTAAAGTTGCTCAGGTTAAAACCGCAATTAGCTTGTACAGAGCTATCAGGAATCAGTAAGTCCACAGTAAAGTCTCAGAGTATTGTAAATTGCTGTCTTCGTTCAAAATTTTCAACTCATACAATGTGTCTTCCTGTGTTAGTTTTACCTAAACTTCCTAGTCGAATACCTTCTTCTCAGTTACCTGAAAGTGTCATAGAACAGTTTCGCCACTTAAACTTAGCTGACGAAACGTTTCATATTTCTTCTTCTATCGATTTGCTATTAGGTGCCGACATATACCCTACCATTTTTAATCAAGAAGGAAACGTATATGTTACTGGTTATCCCTCTACGGTAAACACTTATTTCGGATGGACAATTATAGGTCCCACAGACTTTCCCAATAATGATCAGACATTGCAAAGTATGCTTACTTTTTCTGAATTATCTAAAGTTTTAAAACGGTTTTGGAAAGTTGAAGAAATTTTTAGAGCTCCACCTTCTGATCCAACAAATTTGTATGTTGAACAACATTTTATAAAGATTCACAAACGTGACGAAACTGGAAGATATGTTCGAGCCCTTTGTCCTCAAACTCTTCACGAGGTTTACGATCTTTATTAAAATTAGAAACTCGATTACGCAGTGTTCCCGAAAAATTTAAACAATACAATGATTTTATGCAAGATTACTTGATATCAGAACATATGTCAATTGCTTCTTCTCCTTCCACGTATATAATACTGCACCATGTCGTCACTAAACAATCAAGTTCCACAACAAAAATTCGCGTTGTATGTAACGCTTCCGATCCTGATTCAACAGAAGTTTCTCTTAACGAGCGATTACTGCCCGGACTCAAACTACAAACAGACCTTACTCAAATCTTATTAAAATTTCGTTGTTATCCTGTTGCATATACAAAAAATGTACCGTCAGATAACAATTCGAAAGGAAGATAGAGCTGTACAACATATTCTTTGGCGCGCTGCTCCTGATGGTAATGTACAGGAGTTTGAACTCAATACTGTTACTTATGGTCTTACTCCTTGCGCCTACTTGGCAATGCGAGTATTACATCAACTTGTTCACGATGATGGTGCACGATATCCAGATGCGTCTTGTGCCATCATGAACTCTACATATGTAGACGATGTGATAACTGGTCATCAAGATGTATTTTCTGCTATAAATTTTCGAAACCAGTTCACTGATTTATTTAAGGGCGGAGGTTTTCAACTCAGAAAATGGGCTAGTAGTCATCCAGAAGTTTTAGCCGAGTTACCTGAAGATCATATAGAATCGCAATTGGATTTTTCTGACGAGGAAAAATCTTTAAAAATCCTAGGATTATCTTGGAATCCAAACTCTGACTTTCTTCTGTTTCGAGTGCTGCCTTACGATGATAATATTACAAAACGAAATTTGTTATCGTATATCGCACAAATTTTTGACCCGCTTGGTTTTTTGGCACCCGTTGTTTTTTCGATGAAAGTTCTACTTCAACATTTGTGGTTAGCCCAAGTTGGTAGGGACGATTTGATTCCACCAGCATTAGAAAAAAATGGTTATTATTTACAGAAAACATTTCTCTTCTTGCTACCGTTAAAATCCCTAGGTGCGTGCTTCCACAGAAACCTGCTCTAATTAGGCTTGCGGGATTTTGTGATGCTTCAGAAAAGGGTTATTCTGCCGTTCTATATTTATGCGTCCAGTCAAATTCAAATTTTCTTTCCTATTTTTGGAAGGCAAAAATCAAAGTAGCACCACTAAAAATCATGTCTATTCCTCGTTTGGAGTTGAGCGCCGCCGTTTTATTAGCCAATTTAGTCAAATCAGTAGTGACTGTTCCTTTGCCATTTTTCATTGAATCTGTTCACTTATTTTCAGATTCAGAGATAGTTTTATCTTGGCCTATGACTCCACCACACTTATTAAAAACGTTTGTGTGTAATAGGATTGTTACGATAACAGAAAAAACTTCAAAGTGGTTTGGTCTTACATTAAATCTGAAAACAATCTCGCTGACCTTCCTTCGCGAGGATTAACTGTATCTCAATTTGTTAGTCCGGATATCAAAATATTTTGGTTTAATGGTCCCTCATTTTTGAGCAAAGAAGTTTTAAAATGGCCACCTCTTTTTCAAATGCATAATAAGCATTCTTCTTTACTTTCTGAAATGAAACAAGACTTCAATTGTTTACTTACAAAGCTTACAACCTCAAATCCGTTATTAGACAAAATAAATAATACCTCAAGTTTCTTAAGATTACGTCGTGTTTTTGCTTGGATAAGACGTTTTATTCACAATTCAAGGTTTCGAGATGGCGTACGTATTTCTGGATCTTTATCCGTGGCAGAATTAGAAAGTTCTACATTGTCCCTTACAAAAATTACTCAAAACCATTATTTTCATTCTGAAATTAAACAAATCTAAAATAAAACAAACGCAAGTAGCAACCTAGCATCGTTATCGCTTTTTATTGATTCTTTTGGTTTCCTCAGAGTGGGCGGAAGATTACGTTGCTCCGCTTTGCATGAAGGAGCAAAGCACCCTTTATTGCTACTCAAAAATGCTCATCTCTTTAAATTAATATGTTTTTATTATCATCATCTGTCATTACATTCTGGTCCTAACACTATTCAAGCTCTTATTAGAACAAAGTTCTGGATTTTATCGCTTCGTGGTTTGATTCGAAAATGCATACGAGAATGTTTTACTTGTTATAAATTTCGTGGTATTACTTTCCAACCTCCAATGGCTGATCTTCCTGCTTCTAGAGTTTCTATCTCTCGCCCTTTTTCACAAGTAGGTGTAGACTATGCCGGGCTTTTTTCAATAAGATCTAACCGCTTACGTAGACCAGTGGTCACTAAAGGTTACTTATGTTTATTTATTTTTTTATAACTAAAGCGGTACATCTTGAGTTTGTATTTGAGTTGAGCACTGATGCTTTTTTAGCTGCTCTTGATAGATTTGTAGCTAGACGGGGTTTACCTTCAGTTATTTACTCTGATAATGGGCGTAACTTTATAGGAGCTTGTAAGCACATAACGGAAGTTTACAAATTTTTAGTTCTTCATGTCACAGATATTTGGGATTTTTTATTTACACGACAAGTAAAATGGCAGTTTACTCCTCCTTATGGCCCTCATTTTGGAGGTTTGTGGGAAGCAGCTATCAAATCTGCCAACGCTTTGCTTTATCACTTGTTAGATAATGGATCAGCCACATTCGAAGAATACGCTACCTTATTCGCTAGAATCGAAGCTGTTCTTAACAGTCGTCCTTTGTGCACCTTATCTGAAGATCCCTCGGAGTCTTGTGATTATCTCAGCCCTGGTCATTTTTGAATAGGGTCACCTTTACTTTCTGTACCGGAAAATTCTATTCCCGAGTCACGTAACATGCGTAACCGTTGGTTAAGACAAAATCAGATTCTTCAATCGTTTTAGAATCGTTGGTCGAAAGAGTACTTGAACCATGTGATTCAACGCAATAAGTGAACATCTAACACGTCGATTCCAAATGTTGGAGATATCGTGTTACTGAAAGGAGTTGCGTTGCATCCTTTATCTTGGCCTATAGAACGTATTGAATGTTTGTATCCAGGTTCAGACCATATAGCTAGAGTTGCATCAATTCGTACAGGTAGTGGTATCTACACTCGTCCAGTCGCAAGCTTTGTATCTCTGCCGGTATCCTCAAATTAGTTAATAGTTATAATTTATTTGCTTTTATTTTGTTATGTTAGTTACAATTTATTTGCAATTAAGTTTAGTTTGCTTTGCTCTTAGTTTAATTTAACCTTTTTACATTATATGAAATTATTCTAATTTGATGGGCGGTATGTTAACGCCAAGTACGTCAATTTGCACTTTCTCCTCCTTTCATTGTTTCTTATACACCACATTCCCATTCCATTCGTTTCCTAGTTTCGACATACAACGCATCGTAATTTTTAAAAAGGAACTTTTACTGTGCTAACGATTTTCCGCGGCAGTGAAATATTAGTTCGGTGAATTCGCTTCACGTGATGAAATAGTTTAGTGTGCTCCGTAGATACTGTCGAGAGATTTTTGATTACACCTTGTACATCAATAAGATCCTGATCGTTACTATGATTTTTATTTATGTTATACATTATCATGTTGCGCGGCCTAAGTTGACGTTCAGCAACTTCAGTAACTATTTCTTCAGCTGGTGTAGTTAAATTAGTACGTTGATTTTCTGAAGCTTTCTTTACTAATTCGATTTAACTTTCTAGATCCAGTGTCAGTTTCCGTAGCTCACTAATTTTTGCTTAATACATTTATCGCAGTCATAACTAACACTATCCTTTGATAAAATAAACTGCATTTCGGTTCTAGATAAACCCGAACATGTTGTATGTATTGGTAACATGCAGATGTCACAACGAAATGCTTTATCTTTATCAAAGTTTACTTCTTTAGCACATTTCAAGCACTTATTTGTTGCAGCCATTTTAAACACGTGCGTAAGATAATTTACAACACTGCATACCCACATAATATAATAAGGAATACCTCAAACAAAATAAAAGTTTTTAACCATCCTGTATAATGCATTCAAAAACGATGTTTATATATGTATTACAATCACTCAAAAAATAATGTCCGCGGATAACTTTTCTTTATCTTAAAACCGACACTTGTTTACATTAATGGCACGTACGTTTATATTTCGTGTTATTTATCTCAAACACACGCGTTAATTACTTATTTATTTAAATTTTATAATCTTCTTAACACTTCCGACTTCGAATCACTCCTATGATTCGTTTGTACCGCTTTTATACATTTTCGCGATTTTTCGTGAACGTTCTAGACGCCAACAAGCTCGCGAACGTTTCAATATCAGATTACTGACTAATTTTGTTTTTTATGACGTTTTCAGATTGTTTCTGATAGGATCTACATTATTATTTTGTTCTGAAAATCGCTTGTTTAGGAAAGAAAATGTTTAATTTCATAGCATACAGATCATAGATACATTATATTTTTAAATAGACAAGTAAATAAATTTAGTTAACAGTAAATAAACGTTGTACTTTTTGTGATTTTGTCATTTTGTAAACTGATATTTTTTGCTGTTCTAAATACAATCTGACAATCTTTTGTGTTGCTTTTGCAATCAAAGTGTATAATGTTTTTCATGCATTATTCATATTTGATAGACAACTTGTAAAACAGATTTTCCAATGCGCTCTTGGGCTTGTATTGTTTTATTAAATATTGATTACGATAGTTTAACTATTGTTATTATTTTCTTGACGTTTTTAAATTAATACGTTTGTTATTAATGTATTATATATTTGGTTATTTTATTTATTATTAATCAATTCTTCTGCTAGTTTGAAGTTATCATTTTTACGTGCATAGTAAATACAGACAAAAATAAACAATTATTACGTTTTTAAAATTGCTCACTAGTTAAACACATTGTTTTATATATTACAAGAAAGTCTATTCCAGAAATTGTAGGAGCTACAAAACACGATAATTTCTTATCGTTTTATTATTGAGCAATTACTTAAATGCTTAAATGTGAAAGCAAGGCACTGTCTTGCTAAATCACATGTTAATGTTGTAATGCCAATAAAATATTATGTCTGATAACTAATTAAATTAGTTAACAACCCTATAACATTTTTAATTTTCCTGTGTCCAAAAATCTAAAATATTTTATTATAAACATTGTTTGTGATATATAAAAACATTTTTAAAATAAACTATTAAGAAACAAAATACGATTGGCGCGTTTTTTCTAAGGATAAAGTTTACGCTTACATTAGAATTAATTTTACGTATCGAAGTTTGTTCGTCTCGCCGAAACCAATTTCGCTTTATTAGTTTCTGCATATTGTTAGTTTCTATTTTACGTTTTTGGTAATAACTCTATGTTTCTCTAAATGTTACTAACCGTGTCTTGAGCTAATTATAAAAATAATTAGTTTAGAATTTTATAGTACTTTTTTGCACACTGTTTTCCTGCGAACATATTGAAAATGTTAACTATACCAATTAAAAAGACCTGTTGGCATTCTTTACAACTTTGCTGATATCGTTTACTTTTTAACGTATATATATATTTAACCTACAGTTATTACTTATACACCTAAAACTTTAGAGCATAAAATGGCGTCTGTTTTTTTAATCTTACTCATTTTTATATTTATTTAAAAGTTAAAAGTTATTAGTATAGTTGTGGAAATATATATTAGAACATTTTATCTAAAACCCAAGTGCCAGTACAGATACGTTGATGACACCTTTGTCATTTGGCAACATGGTCCTTCTGCTCTCAACGAAAATCTATGCCATGTAAACTCAATTTATCAAAACGTTTTTTTTCTTTTTCTACTACTGTGATATAAGGCAAGAAAGAAATATTACCAAGTAGTGCTGAATTGAATGATCGGTGAAGGGAGGAATGGAAAAGCAAGGTTGCCTCAAGCTATCGCGAAATGCCATGCATATGCACAAACTGTAAAACACGTGTAAAATTGTCCACTGAGGACTTACCAAGACGACCCACAGAATTTCCTAATGGCAACCCAAGCATTGATTAAACATATTTTTAACCTAGACATTAATTTGTGACTGATTTTTTTCCCTATAATTGATTGTACTGTGATGTTCAAGACATACGCTACATAAATAAATATCAAAATATTTTTACTATGAAATTAGAAATGAACTCCTCTTAATTATTTTTGGACGTTTTAGTTAATCGAAATGAAGATGGTTCATTATCGCATTCAGTTTATCAAAAACTTGTCTATACAAATAGATATTTAAATGGATTATCTCATCATCATCTTTCTCAGAAATTATTAGTAAATTCTTTAGTCTACAGAGCTGTTTCCTTAAGTCAATCCTAAAATCTTCAAAAAGAGTTAAATCTGAATTTGCAATCTAATCCTATACCAAACGTATATATATATGCCTAATTTTAACTTTTTGTTTATGTTAGTGAATTTAATTTTTCGCTATTATTCAAACAATAGTTAGAATTTTGTGGTTTAAATTCAAAATACTAACTACATTTTCACAGTTTTCTATATTTTAATTAACTATTAGTGGTTATTTTATCCACGTAGGTGGCGTTGCCCACCAATTTTGAAATTTAATCTTACACCAAACGTATATAACTATTGCAAACTTGTTTGTTGTAAATATGAAAACTGCATTAAAGTATCCTACTGCTGAAGAGTCCTAATACGACAAAATAGTTGTCCACTAGTCTTTGATAATGGTTTCCGTAGCTACATAAACAAAACTTTTACACTTTTTGTTTATGTTAGTCAATTTAATTTCCCGCTATCATTTAAAAAATAGTATTGTTACGTCTTTTATTTATTATTAACTAATTTATTTAAACGATTAAAACTACGTTTACTTATTCTAGAAATATGTACACATTTAAATTAACCGAACTTAATTAAATCTAATAATAAAAACACTTACACTCTAATTTATGTATAACCGTTGTATAACACGAGATAAGATAACGTCCTCGGATATCACACTGTGAGTCACGTTCACTCGATTCGGTGTACACTGTTATTTATTTAAAACGCCGCGCGTGCTAAAGATACGTATTTATTTCAACTTGATAATCTTCTTAA
Source organism: Aquatica leii (assembly GCA_035610365.1). Lineage (NCBI taxonomy): Eukaryota > Metazoa > Arthropoda > Insecta > Coleoptera > Lampyridae > Aquatica > Aquatica leii. The sequence goes on along the minus strand of CM069434.1, from coordinate 120,338,506 downwards.
TACTGCATGCTTTCACATTCCAGCAATAACTGACCTACGATTTCCATCTTCGGCTTTTATAGACATCGGCGAATTCTTCTCGATCGTTCCTCACTTTTCGCTATATCTTCTAGAAACTAGATAACAGTTCTAGAAGGCTCTTGCATTTGCAAGTAATTTCTCGGACGTTTCAGTATGAAATTGTGTGATTTAAATTCAAAATACTAACTACATCTTCGTAGTTTTCTATATAGTAATTAAACAATCTACTATAAAGTTTACGTCTGCAAAATTAATTTTAACAACAGAATCTATGTCTCAACCAATGTCTATCGTTTATCTCCTCTATGTCAAAGTACCACGGACCGTATAGAAAAAATGTTGTTTAAACACATTATTGTTGGGTCGTTAAAATGAAATGAAATTAATTAAATTGGACGTCATCATGGTCATGAAATTATGTTTAAAAACACTAAGATTTTAACGAATGTTTTTAATTAGTATTAGGAAAACTAGGAAATCCATTGAAATATTAAAAAATATTTTTAACATCAACGGAGGTTCTGGTTTTCTTTTACCTGAGATTTAGAAATCTGTTTTATCCATAGAAGACCGGGCAGCTTGTTCTTGGCTCTGAAGATGTCTACTGCGACGTGTAACACAATTTGAACTTATGTGATAACGGTAACACGCACGGGATTGTCCAGAATGGAAAATTGTATTAAATTAATCAAAGTACAACGCACAATGATTTTTCAAAATCGACAGAAGCAAAAACATAAACGTAATATTAAAAACCCAACTACGTTTTCAAATATTATCAAAAAGTCAGAAAATAAGTTTGTCAAATTACCGAATTATTTCGCATACACTAAAGGGCTTTGAAAATATTTTTTTCTAAATTTTTTTACATAATTGTCACAACCACCAATAACAGTTTATATATATTTCTAAACAATCCGAAAAATCCTTCAAACATGTGCAAGAAGCCGGGAATATATAAGATTAATTGTAAATATTGTAATCGAATATATATAGGGCAAACCAAAAGGTCTCTAAACAGCTGGTTTAGGAAGCATTTAACTTAAGTTAAACATAAATGAATAGGTTAACCCAGTGTTGTTTTACATATGTTTTTAAATAACTATAAAATGGTAGGTGTTTAGTTAGGTAAAAAAATAGAAAAACAGGAACGAACTTGATTCGTAAGAAAGTCTCGAAATCTACAAAAACAACGCTAGGTTTTTTAGAGTTATTCGATTTAAGCATTACACACGCACAGTATAAATTAATTTTAATTTTAACATTAGGTTTAGTATCAATTCGCTGATGATGACAATCTGGCTGTCAAAACGTTTATTTAATTATTATATGCAGTTTGTGGTTTTTTGTAATTGTTGTTGTATATTTTTGTACCGTGTTTTATAGTATCTACTCTAATTTATAAATTGTTTAATATATTATAGTTACCATAAACCATATTGACAAAACGTTACGTTGTAATAATAGCCATCAGCATTTTTCGGTTGTCATTCTTGCTAGCAATAATCAGTGGAATGTCAGATCAAGCTTAACGTCGAGTAAAACGTAAAATCAACACTCAATAATTGGATTAAATAACCCAAATGTAAAATAAAACTTTTGAAATAGTCTTAAGCCGCGATTACTCTAAAGTAATTTTAAGATAGGTACTGATAGAAACCAAACTTTATCATTATCATAATTTTACTTTAAAGTTTGAACAAGAGGTAATCCAGATTATGTTTAAAATATACCAAAAATTAAAAATTTACTATCATTTTGCATAAGAATTAACAAATTATTTACACAATATTTTTGTTTTAATTTTGATGTTCTGATTGAATCAATTCTAAAATAATTAAATTGAATACATTTAAAAAGTAAACGGTTTCACTTTTATATTGTTTGAATAATAAAATTACGCATTGTTTTGGTATAGTGAATATATAACCTTTAAATTCGACATATATTTTTCCTTGTAGTTGTAAACTTTGTAAGAAATATATGCTGCATAGAATTTAATATTCTACGTATAAAGGTTAGTATTTTAGATTAAATTTTTATTATTGTTTGCAATAGTAAAACCGAATAAAAACTTGATTAAATTCTAATGTTTGGTTTTATTATTATATTTATAGTAATATTTTATTAGTTAAAACTTTGGTAATTATTTTACAATTTTACAATGACGCCTGAATCGAATTGTAAAATAAAATTCAACCACTAAATATCTATTTAGGTTAATTAATCTATTTTATTCTTTATAGTTGAGTAGAACAATTCGTGTAGACCTAAACAGTCAAAATTATTGTTTTTAGATTTTTGTGCTTTCTATGCGATTAATATTTGGGCTACAAATAACTAAAATGAAAAAATTTGGTTACTCGTACTACTTACACTTAAATTGCAATTGTAAGATTACTGTAATATTTAGACAAAAAATTATAGTTTTATTCCAATTAACAATTTTTTAAAATACAAAAATAATTAGAAAATATTTTTAGTTATTTGTTAGATTTTTAATACCATACAACCATAATAATTTTTTTGCAAGCTACAACTATCCGTAATTGGCAATTAGTACAGTAGCAAAAGAAAGTTTTGTAGAATTCAATAACAGTTTAGTGCGTAAAGCGTGTTTTGCTATTTTGCGTAATAATAGAGCTATTACAGCACTAAAAACAGTGCAATAATAGATTATTAACGTTGTGGCAAGTCGACGAGCCGCGCCACTAGTGCAGTGGATATCATACCAGAGCTTGGCAACAAAACCAAAAAACAGAGGTTCCAAAACAAAGACTTCCGAGCGGGCAGATCGACGAGTGGCGTGAATAACAACGCACGGATATTAATCTTGTTTTATATTAGTTTTTGTACACCATCGTTAAGTTTAAATAATATTAAAATAGTTAGAACTATTACATAGTGTTAGCTACTACGAACAACCCAAATTGATGACCCCGATCGCAAAATAATAAACTCGCGCAGTGAAATTTTTTAAACAGCGTGCCATTACAATGTCGGAACCCACACTAAACCTGACCGGAGAAAAACCAAATGAAATCAACGGGACTGCTGAAGTTGAACGTGTAGACATTAACGTAGCACCCTTTTGGCTCGAAGACCCAGTGCTCTGGTTTATCCAACTGGAAGGACATTTCCAGATAAAGGGGATTAAAGCAAATCTGACCAAGTCCGAGACAGCAGTATCAGCGTTGAGTCATAGATACTCTAACGAAGTTGCAGATGTCTTAATGAATCCTCCAGCACATAAAAAGTGCGAAAAGCTAAAAACCGAACTCATAATAAGGTTGTCATGCTCAGAGAACACAAGAATAAAGCAACTTTTGGAACATGAAAAGATAGCAGATCACTCGTCGGACGATATGGACAAGTCGATTACCAGCTCCAATTCCAGCCTTATTGGCTACTCAACCGGATCAAACGCTAAATAGTTTTGCAGACTTAGCAGATAAGATCCATGATGCAACCTCACAGCACAAAATCAAGATTATGCTAATTTCAGAGGTGATCTAAATGCATTAATGAAGCAAATGACACTTCTATTCCAAGAAATCGGGGAACTTAAACGCGAACGTGGCAGGTCATTTTCACGATGACCACGAAACAGATCAGCATCTGTAAAGAAATTTGAAAATTGTTGATACCATTACCGTTGGGGAAATGCTGCCAGACAGTGCATTCCTCCATGTGCATTTAACAAAAAAAAACGAGAAAAGCCAACAGTGAGTGCGGCCCGCGCTGATGGTCCCCATCCAACAGGTCGTTTGTTTATAACCGATAGTTTTACAAAAAAAACAATTCTTAATTGACACTGGTGCGGAAATAAGTGTGTACCCACGTAGTTTCTTTCAAAAGTCTCCCGTGAAAACAAACTATAATTTATTTGCCGCAAATGGCACAGTGATTGCAACTTACGGACTAAAAACATTGAATTTAAACTTAGGATTAAACCGTGATTTTAGATGGTCGTTCATTATAGCTGATGTTCAAAAGCCAATAATAGGTATAGATTTTATTAGTTTTTTTGGACTCATAATTGACGCTCGTCACAGGCAACTCATTGACAGTGTAACCGGTTTTAAAATTAAAGGAGCACAAGCCCTTTCATTTGGAAGCATAAAGACAATTTCAGGTAGTACGCAATACCATAACTTAGTGCTCCAGTTCGCCAATATTACTAAACCAACACAACATGCAATAGACCAGATTAAACACGACATTGTCCATTTCATCGAGACAACTCCCGGACCACCAATAACAAATCGCAGTCGTAGACCATCAAAAAGCAGCTGGGCATCACCACTCCATCTGGCACCTAAAAAGAGTGGTACAAAGTGGAGACCATGTGGAGACTATCGTCAACTAAATGCACGGACCGTACCAGATAAGTATCCTGTGCCGCACATCGAGGATTTTTCACAGTTGTTATGCAACAAGCAAATATTTTCAACGATAGATCTTGCATTCTTGCATTCCATCAGATCCTGATCAACCCCGATGATATACCAAAAACAGCAATTACAACACCTTTCGGATTATACGAGTTCCACTTCATGAACTTCGGCTTAAAAAACGCAGCCCAAACATTTCAACGGTTTAGACAATGCGTTACGTGGTTTGGATTGTTGCTATGCTTATTTAAATGATATTCTAATAGCTTCTGAATCGGAAGAGCAGCACCTAAAAGATTTAGAACAGGTTTTTAAACGTCTAGAAAAGTTTGGAATAGTACTTAACTTGTCAAAGTGTATCTTCGAACAACTAGAAATTAAGTTTCTGGGATACATTGTAAATAAATAGTGAAGGTTGCAAACCACTTAGTGTTAGAGTTCAAGTTATCAAAGATGCAAAGAAACCCACTACTATCAAACAACTTAGACGCTTCCTCGGTATAATTAATTTTTACCGTAGATTCATTCCCAATGCGGCAAAATCCCAAACTCCACTACATGACTTGCTAAGTGGTTCAAACATCAAAAGCAATCATAAGATTCAATGGTCAGATGCCACAGAACAAGCATTCAAAGTTGTCAAAGAATCACTAGCAAATGCGGCTACCCTAGCTCATCCATCGCCTGACGCTATCCGCTCAGTAATGGTTGATGTTTCCAACTTTGCAATTGTAGCCGTACTGCAACAAAAAATCTTTAATTCCTAGCAACCAATTGCGTTCTATTCCAAAAAAAACTCTCACAGACACAACAGAAATGCAGTGCATATAACTGGGAGTTACTTGCCGCATATGCATCTGTTAAGCACTTTAGACAGTACTTGGAAGGACGCCATTTCATCCTTATTACCGACCATAAACCACTCATCTTTGCATTGAAACAAAAACCGGGAAAAACACCACCACGACAGTTCCACTACCTTCATCTGATTGGTCAATTTAAAACACACATAAGACATGTTAGCGGAAAATAAATTGTTCCTGCTGATACATTATCTCTCCTAAAAGCTATCAACACAGCCTACATCGTCACTCATCAACAGCTCAGGCTCAATCAAACCATCAAGAGCTAAAGAAATTGTTACAAGGGACATCCTCCCTGAAGCTTCAAAGGATACATTTTGCTGACTACAGTTGCAACATATTATGTGACACGTCTACGAATAGTGCAAAACCATTCGTGCTATTACAACTGAGAAAAAGGATATTTGAATCTATGCATAACCTCCGCATCCCAGTGCAAGAGCTACAGTTCGATTAATTGCTGATCGTTACATTTGGCCATCAGTAAAAAAAGATGTGGTGTCGTCAGTGCCTAAGTTGCCAAAAAGCAAAGGTTTCACGACATGTTTTCTCACCATTAAGTGCTTTCCAACTACCAGATGAACGTTTTAAGTACATACACGTGTACTTCTACCACATTCAAAAAGTTTCTTTTACCTCCTAACATGTATAGATCGCTTTTACAGATGGCCTGAAGTTATTCCAATCTCAGACATAACAGCTAAAACAGTAGCAACAAACCTAACTATGCATTGGATAGTTCGCTACGGTGTCCCTTTACGGATAACAACAGACCGTGAAGGTTACGAGATCATGATCAAAGCAACAAAAAACCAAATTCATCGGCGATGTGGTAATCAGAAATCAAACTTATAAATAAAACCAACTACCGCGAAAGCTTAAAAACAAGAAAAAATAATTCATAACAGTTTAATAATGTTAATCGAAATTTAAACGTTTAATTAATTAAGTCATTTATCTATGAGTTTGTGAAGACTGTAATGCACAAACTCAGAATTATGTTTTGTCACCAAGAATAGTCGGCCATAATATTTGTACTTTACTTTCCTTGGTACTTCTGTTTTGATGGAACCTCTGTCTTCGTTTTTTGTTCATTTGTCCTAGATTGTCGGAAAAAAATCAACGATTTTTTTGTATTCTTGTTATCCATGATTTCCCAAAAATAAATACACTTTTAAAAACAACCCAAGCTTTTTTTAACAGCAGTCATGGTATTTTTAAACTGACTATACAAAACCAATTTGCTAATTTAAGGACCAATGAAAATACTTTCATTAATTTTTGCTTCAGATGAATTACTGTAAAAGTACTGAAAACGCGTTCCATTCTTAATCAGTGCTTTTACAAGTTGCTTCATTATACCTAATTTAATATGCAATAGAGTTAATAGTAATTTCCGTAACAAGCATCAAAAAGTAAATCATAGCATAACAAACGCTAATGCGATGCGAGGCCGCACGGCCGAGCGTTGCGTGTGAGTGAGTTATGCTATGAAATTTTTAACGATAATAACGTACATTATTTTTGTTGCCGCCTTTTGTAAAATTATATTCTTTTTTAAAGAAATAAAAAAACAAAAACACCAGAAATATAATGTTGGTACTAATTTGACATTAGCTTTCATATCGTTTTTTTCATTTCTAACTTTTCCATCAGTCGCATACTCGTTCTAACACTCATTTTGTCACACTAGAACTTTTTTGCCCATTACCTAACTACACTAACGAACGAATATTGGCGTTTGCGATATTGGCAGCACAAAAAAATATTTGATCTGCCTTCACTAAACTTTTATGAACAATATCTTTTTATCGTAGTGTACGATTGTACCTTTAAAACTACTGTTTTTTTGTCCAATGTAAAGTTTTAGTTCTACTTTTACTCCTTTCACAAATGAAACAAAACATTTCAGTATACCCAACCTGCTGGCACAGCAACATACATTTTAACTCTTTACATAATTGTCATTCGTCAATTATTTTCAACAATTTCTCATAGTTTAGGCAAAGCATATAAAACATTTACTTTACTTTAATTATTATGTTTAATAAAAGAAAGAACAAAAGAAAATGTGACTACTTCAAAACAATTTGCTATGCTTTTTGAGCTATAAGAATTTTGCCCAGGTGTATACGCCATTTGCGAGGTTAATTTAACCATTAACGCACTTGCGTTAGTTCAGACTAAAGTAACAGTACGTGTATTAACGCATTGCTAGGAGATATGCACATTTAATGGTCTTGAGCATCCACGTACTTAATGCGTAGATCAGTTGGGATTTTGATGTTTTACATGTGAAAGAATCGCTGGGGTAAGAATGCATTTATATTTTATCGCGAAATGTAATTTTTTTTATCACAACAAGATTGGTCATTCGCGCGTGTTTGTTACTTCAGAAAATTTTAATGATTAGCTAATTACGTTCTTTCGATTTGTAACGCCTAATTATGAATTTGATTGTTGCTTAAACCCATATACGTTAAATTTAATAGTATGCTTATAAAAATTTTATGTTAAATAGCAATCTCTTAAATGTCGAAAATACGTCGTATGCAACACGAATGCAACGTCATGAATTCGTAATATCGATTCAAGATATTTGAACTACGTTGGTGTAAAATCAAATTACAACTTTTATAACTATTTACAGTCATGTTTTTCTATTTTTGGTAGTAGAAAACAGCACCACGTTTTTTGTTTTGTTTTTTTTAATGTGACAGACACATGTAGCTAACTTTATTATGATACTAGTTTGCTGTATCACTTGTTCACAAATAATTTCAGAACGTATTATGCACACAATTTTTTGTGCAAATTTTTACATAAATTTGTTAAAAACAGATATTCAAATATTTGATTTTATTAAATTTTATAAAACATGTTGATAAAATTGAAACCTGTAATGACAAAATCCAGTTGTTTTAAAATGTGTTTGATAATTACCTAATTTCATTGCAATTTAAGTTATACTAAAATAAAGCTGTTGTTAGTGTATTTCTAAACAATAACACAGATATGGTTAATGTTAATCTGACACAATAAATGACAGATGACGTAAAAAAATAATGATTAATGTTGCCAAGTTCTGGTTATAAATATCTACTACATTTTATTGGTTTAGGCTGGAAAAGTAAATTGTTTAGTTAATTATGCTACCTGTAAAATACATTAAAAGTTAAGTAAGAACAAAGAAGAAAATTAAATACTAATTTTTTCACTAGTAATTTTTTTTGTTTTAGTCGTGTGTTCACGTTTTTATTAAATTAATTTTCTCAACTCATATTTTTTTACTAAATGTATCTTCCAAAATACTATGTACACTCAACTAAACAAAAAACGGAACATTGAAATAGTTATCGATGTAAACTAGGCTTTTTAGCGAGTACGAGCACCAATCATTCGTGGTCATTTGCAATTCTATTTAAAAAATTCAAATTAGACAAATAATCAACATTGACAATACCAGAAAGTCAAATCGTTTATCCGCACAACCTAAAAATTTTTGAACGATTTGGAACAGTAAACTGCATTTTATTTTCATACGAAATATTTTTGTGTGTAAATAAAAGTTTTGTACAGTGCAGTATAAACTTTATTAAAGCTATTTTTTGAACACATTTTATATTACACCCATGTAACAACCTATTAATAAGATTGTGAATATAAGATTACTGCTCATAAGTTTTAATCACATTTTAAATATTTTAAATATCCTTTTTTGGTTAAAATGTCAAAGAAAGGCAATTATAATAAATGTTTTACTTGATTGCTATCACACATAAAAACTTATTAACAGTAGTATAATTTTGTGTCGAAAAAAGTATTTGCTGCATTTTATTTTGTATAAAATATTTTTGTGTGTAAATAAACGGGTATATTCTTCGTAAGAATAAATAAATAAAATCTTATGTGTCATTGAATTTCTACCAGTTACGTTTTTTAGAGGCGGGAACGGCACTATCAAATGTGTATTTCTCTTGTCACCCGTGTCCTGCTTTACTATAATTCGATAAATTGTTTGTATTGCATTTTTCAGAAATATTAATTAATAACAATGAATTATTTTTAACTTGAAATTCATTTAATATTTAGTTTAAGTCGCTGTTATAGTTTAAAAAAACTGACAACAGACAGTAGCCGTAGAAAAATTTAGCTTTAAATTTTTTTATTGCACTCCATATAGCTTATTGCAGTGCAATACAGTAATAGGTCATTCAGAATCAATCGTATTAATAAAATATAGATTATTTATTAAAACAAAATAAACAAATAAGTTTGTAACTACATAAAATAAAGCTATTTTTAAATAAGTTTCAATTTAAAATTTATATTTTACAGTAAGTGCAAAAACATATTTCTTACGTTACCATCTTAATTAAAATTGAAATTTAATTATAACTAGTAAGGAAAAACTCATTTTACATGTTTACTGTTTTTATTTAAATAAAACATATGATTGCTAATAATGAGTATGGCTTCCTTGATTATCGATGCATTCTTGCAGTCGTTTATTGATTTATGCTACAAGAACACGTAAGTAATCATTCCATGTCGTTTCCTAAGCAGTTTAAATAGCTGTAATTAATTGTTCGCGGTCTCTGTAAATGAAATTGGCCTTCTGTTGTTCCTGGATGCTACAAACAACTTGATCCCAAAGGTTTTCTATTATAATTAAATTAGGTCTTTGTCCTGACCACGATAATACGTTCAGGTTATTTTGCTGTACTCAGTTTTGCACCAACCTGGATGTATGTAAAGAAACATTATCCTTAAAGAATAAACGAAATACTTGAAAAAACTATAGCTAGCCTAGTATATTGATTTTTTGCTTTTTGCGGATAAACAATTTAACCTTCTGGTGTTGTTTATTTGCTTAATTTGAATTTTTTGAGTAGCATCGCAAACGGCCACGAATGATTCCCGATAGCATTCGTTAACAAGTCTAGTTATTGTGTTCTGATATTCCGTCTTTAATAAGTCGCGCAAAAAAGCACCGCCACAGGTCTTTTACAAATTACGTGTACACTACATTGCTAACTATTTCATTCGAACTAACCAAAGTGTCCCGTTTTTTGTTTAGTTGAGTGTACAAAATGTTTTTGTATAATCTAGAGGTTTCTAATATTTAAAATTATTGTTAAGATGTTTTTTTAATGTTTGCAATTATTTTTTGTTTTTTTGAAATGTTGCTAAAGTTTTTTTTTTTTTGATAAATTAAAAACTTTCATTTTTAATCTTACAAATCTTTTTTTTGTGATTTGTAACTCTTTTATTTGCTTTTTCTAGTTTTGTTTTAATAAATTTACTTACTTTGCATTATACAGAATAATTTATTTTACTTATATTTAAAACCAATAAGTTTCAATAACATTTTTTTAATATCAGTATTAACTGTAGTATAATTTCTAAAACATTGATATTTAGAAAAAAATAGTTTTATAGCCAAGTGACAGTAAAATGCGTGTTTTGGTGACAGTAATTGTTAAGATTAAGATTTAGTTATAACGTAATATTAATATAACAATATAAAAATAAAGTTACGAATTATTACATTATTTTTCTTAAGAACTTTTAATATTAACATCTGTAAATAATTTTATAAGTTATTTTAATATAAGTTTTAATCGGATCCAACCATGAGTTTTTTCAGTTTAACTAAAAATCAAACTTTTAGATAAGAGACGTTTAAGTTCTAAAGCTTTTAATTTTCCGTTCTAGAACTTTTGTAGAGAATTAATGTTTTCAACAAATACACTTTCAGATAAGAAACTACTTTAGGTTTTTATACTGAACATCTATTACGTTGTCGTATTTATTTTTTGTGTTGTTTACACAGTTACAATTTTTAGATTGTTTTTATTCAATTTTTTCAGTTCCTTTTTGATACTAACATATCAACAAAAATTAATTTCTATGCAGTTATTAATTATAAAAAAACAGCTTTTTTTAAGTCTTATTTAACGTTTATAGATTAGAATAAAACAAATCAATATTTCAATCACATTTTCTTGATTAATTAATCTAAGTCTATTAAACCGTCAAAAGTTATTTTTGTAAGTTATAATTAGAATAATTTTGTTCATTAAAGCAAAAACACTCTCAAAATGTAATAAATACACTTATATACATATAAACATTGCTTCAATGCTTTTGTCTACAGGGTAATAACATTTTATCGTCACATTTATCTTTTGTAATGTTGTCGTAACTCTTTTTGATGGCGTCAAATTGATGATTTATTTATTATAAAGCGATAACCAATTTTCGTTTTCGCTCAAGCTAATTTTTTTTTATTACGGTCGAACGAGTGAATTAATTATTAGCCTCGTAAGAGTTTTGATAAATTAGTTAACATTCTAGTACTTAATTTTGCGATTTATTTGAAAATTATTTTTGCAATAACAAAAACGTATGTAATAGTCATTTGGTATTGTAACGTTTTCGTTACTGTTATTATTTGATTTTAAATTATTTGTATTATTTTAACTAAATGTTGCGTGTAAACCTTCCTTTATTTTCATTTTGTGGAGTCGCTACAGATAAGACTTTAATAGTTTAGTCTTAAAATCAAACTATTTGGCATCCTTGACATCGGAAGTTAATTGACCAATTTTGACAATTTTTCTAATTGTTTAATTAATTTCTTTACATCGTTTGTTAGCGCACTCTCCGCTTATCTAAACTACCTGAGTTGCGTAACAATTTCTGGCATCCCTTGTGGGGAATCACATATTTGAATAGACATAAAATAATTTATTTTGCGAATTTGTGCTAATTGTATTTCTTTTGTCTTAAATACACGCCTGGATTAGAAATATCGTTTCTATATCTGAATTGATTTTTGTTATCTTGTATCGTATCTTTGTCTAAAATGTCTCTTATCTATGCCTTACTTTCTGAAGAAATTAGTTACAAAATTTCTATCAGAGGACAAACCCTTTTGTCTACTCAGGATCAACGTCGTAGACAGTGGCGTTCTATTCTGCATCGCGAATCTAGTGACGAATCTAAGGTTCTAGTGTCTACCTATGCTTTTGAGCAATATGTCTCCAAAGTATCTAATTCTTTGAAAGATTTAACTTCGAAAATTTATGGTCTTTCTGATGTTTCTTCTGGAAGTCCTGAAGTTAAACGTTTGCAGTACTGTTTATCTCATGTTACGGACCGAATTTCTCGAATTATTGTCGAAAATGATAAAAAAAAAATATTGTTGCTAAATTAAATGAATCTTTTGTTGATTTGGAAGACGAATTTCTTTTACGTTTGGATAGAGTCTCCGACGTTGAGTCACAGTTACAAATTACCTGGATTAAAGAAGCTACCGTATCTCATTCGTATAGTATGCCGGTTTGTAAATGGAATTTGAAGTTTTCTGGTTTGTCAAGTAAAAGCAACTTAATCCAATTTTTAGAAAAAGTTCATGAATTACGTCTAGCGCGTAATATTTCTTTCCAAGAATTATTCGACTCTGCCGTTGATCTTTTTGAAGAACAAGCTCTTATCTGGTATCGTTCTGTTTGACATACCGTAAATAATTGGCACAATTTGGAGAAACTTTTGAAAGAAACTTTTCTTCCATTTTCTTATGACGACGATCTGAAATGAAAAAGCAGCGTACTCAAGGAGAAAACGAGAGTGTTGTTATCTTTATTGCTATAATGCAAGGTATGTTTAACAAAGTGTCTACACCCCCCTCGGTTGAAGATCAACTTCGTATAGTAAAAAAAATCTTCATCCTTTCTTTATCTCACATTTGGTCTTACAGGATACTCCAACGTCTCCTATTCTCTTGGATATTTGTCGTAAGTTGAAAAATAGTCGCAAACAAATTAAAAAATATCATCCGCCACCTTCGAGGAAAGTGAATGTTCTCTTAGCTCCTGACTTTGCCTATACTGATGATATCAGTATGACTGATTTAACCTCGGAATTCTTTGTCTGTCGTTACGTGTTGGAATTGTCAAAATAATGGACATATCTATTCTGACTGTAAATTACCTAAGAAAATTTTCTGTCATGGATGTGGAACTCCTAACATAGTTAAGTCAAAGTGTTCTTCTAGTTCTTTTAAACGTAATGTGGTTTCTGAAATTCCTGCTGGCCAGAAAATAATTTCTCTTCCAAAAAACGAGTCCGGCGCACGAAGAGGTGCAGTATGTCTCGAAAGTCCAAGTCATCTCAACAAAAATATCTCCCGTACCATCCGAAAGAAAGAGTAAGGTCATCTAAAACCTACTTTTCTAAAAATGAATGGTTTATTTGGTTAAAAATCATTTCTAAGTTTTATCGTAACTCTTCCTCACAAATTTTACCTCTCTTTGTCTCTATGCCGAATGACAATCGTCCCTACATTAAATTTTTCTTGAATAATCAAGAACATATAGCTCTTTTAGACAAATATCTCTGTTCTAGGTAAAGATGCTTTACATGTCGTCTCTTCTTTCTCTACAGTTTTTAACAATCTCTCTATTATATCTACTGCCGATGGAAAACCTTAAACAGTATCTCATGTTGTTGAAATTCCTATTAGTATTAATAATGTCACCAAACATGTGAAATTTTATGTCGTGCCTACTATTTCTACTAGCTTTATTTTTGGAATGGATTTCTGTCATCTGTTTAATATATCTATGGATTTTTTTTCTATTTCGTTCTCTATACCTAAAGAAGTTTCTGTTTGTAGTGGAAATAAAGTTAAGGGTCTCTCTGATCAAATTTCTGAAAATATCAGTAAACTTGAAGATATTGTTAAGAAATTTGTGTCGTTATCTCCTGATACCTTTTTACCTGAAACGCATTTATCTTCTTACTATATCGATACTGGTAATACTAGGCCAATTAAGCAACGTCAATACCCTCTCTCTCCTGTCTTACAAACTCATCTTAATAGTGAAATAGATTGTCTTCTAGAACAAGGTGTTATTGATAAATCTAGTAGTCCTTGGAACTCTCCTGTTTTACTTGTAAAGAAAAAGGATGACTCTTATCGTATGTGCTTTGATGTCGTAAGTTAAATAAAGTAACTGTTCGTGATTCCTATCCGTTGCCTAGGATTGACTCTATTTTAAATAAACTTCGTGATAGTCAATTTCTTTACTCAATTGATCTAAAGCAAGCCTTCTTTCAAATTCCTCTTGATATCGACTTTCGTCCTAAGACTGAGTTTACTGTTCATGGTAAAGGTCTTTTTCAAATCAAACGAATGCCTTTTGGTTTGTGTAATAGAGCTCAGTCAATGCAAAGACATAAGTCTGATGCAGTACTTGGTCCAGAACTTGACCCCTATCTTTTCGTCTATTTTGATGATATAACTATTGCCACTCCTACCTTTGAGAAACATTTAGGGGTCCTTAATTTGGTTTTCTTCAAGCTTAAAGAAGCTAATTTATCTGTAAATTTTGAAAAGTGTAAATTTATGCGTGATTCCCTTGTTTTTCTTGGTTTTGTAGTGGATAAAGATGGTTTGCGTACCGATCCTAAAAAGGTTCAGCCAATTTTAGAAGCTCCCGTTCCTAAGAATGCTACTGAAGTTCGTAGAGTAATGGGTTTGTTACAATATTATCGTCGTTTTATTAAAGATTTCTCTACTATCAGTGCCTCTATTAATGCTCTCTTGCATGGTAACCCCAAAGGACAATCTATTGTTTGGACTTCTGAAGCCGACCAAGCTTTTTCTACTTTAAAGAAATTATTGACTTCTGCTCCTCTTTTATCAGGTCCCGATTTCTCTAAGCCTTTCTTCATTCAAACTGATGCATCTGACGTTGATCTAGGTGCTGTGCTTTTTCAAGAAGTAGATGGTTTTGAACATCTTGTAGCTTATGCAAGTCGTACCTTAACTAAAGCTGAGAGAAAATATATCGTTAGCGAAAAAGAGTGTCTTGGTGTTTTGTTTGGTTGCGAACATTTTCGAGGTTATGTTGAAGGTACAAAGTTTACTGTCTTTACCGATCATTTTTCCTTGCTCTGGTTAACTAAACTTAAAGATCCGGCAAATCGCTTAGCTCGTTGGTGTCTTCGTTTGTCTCAATTTAACTTTTCTATTAAACACCGTAAAGGTTCCGTAAATGTTCTTGCTGACTATCTCTCTCGTTCCGTTAATCTTCAAAATTTTGAATTAATTCCTATTGACTAGTATACAAGTATGTTATCTAAGGTTGTATCTGATCCCGCTGATTATCCTGATTTTACAGTAATAGATGGTATTTTAAATAAACATTTGCGCCGCAAACATAATGTAGTTTCTAACCTATCTGATTGGAAAATTGTCGTACCTACTGAAAATAGAAATAAAATTATTTCTGAATTCCATGATGAAGTTACTTCTGGTCATTTTGGAGTTTTTAAAACTGTCTCTCGTATTACGGAATTTTATTATTGGCCAAAACTATTATCTTCTGTTAAGAAATATGTCTCTAATTGTTTAGTTTGTGGTTCTCAAAAGGCTCCTAATGTTGCTCGTGGTGGATTAATGGGCAAATACAAAAACATAAACTTTCCGTTTCAAATGATTTCCATTGACTTTATGTGTCCTATCCTCGTTCTAAGAAAGGAAATACTCAATTGCTAGTAATTACCGACTGGTTTACGAAATTTGTTATAGTGAAACCTTTATCTAACGCCACTACCGTTTCTGTTGTTAAATATCTTGAAGAAAATGTCTTCACTATCTTTGGCGTACCTCAAATTATCTTGTAGGACAATGCACAGGTTTTTAAGGCTAAACAATTTACCGACTTTATCTTTAATCATAAAATTAATATCTGGTATAGTGCTCGTCACTTATCTCAAGTAAACCGTTCGAACGAACAAACAGAACTGTTCTAACCACTATCTCTTCCTTTATTAAAGAAAACCATCGTAGTTGGGACGAAAATGTTTTCAAGATTGCTCAAGCCATTAATTTATCTAGACATAAAGTGACGCAATTTTCTCCTTCGTTTCTAATGTTTGCTCGTACCGTACCTGTTGATAGATCTTTCTATGGTCCCGTATCTGAAAATCATGCTTATGATTTTATATCTAATATCGAGCGTAAACAATGGGAGAAAGATGTCTTATCTTTACCTGCACTGTATAAAGATATGCGATCTCGTTTGAAAAGGGCTTATGAGCAAAGTAAACAACGATATGATTTGAGGAAACGTCCTATCGTTTTCAAAGTTGATGATTTTGTGTGGAAAAAAAATTATGCTCTTTCAGACGCTACTAAAAGTTTTGCTGCTAAGCTAGCACCAAAATTTATTCTATGTAAAGTTGTTAAAGTTCATTCCCGTCTTCTTTATGAATTATCCGATATATCTGGAAACAATTTAGGGAAATGGCATATTAAAGATTGGAAAGCCTATAATGGCGAAGATCCTATAGATGATAAGTAGTGATTTTAACATTTCCATTTTCTTCTTTGTCTTGATCTTATTGTGCCTAGGTGTCGGTAGTTTTGTTGGGATCGTTGTTTGTGGGATAACGTTATTTGCCGATCTCGTGACGCATTTACTTCAGAATTATTTAGCTGTCAAAGCCAAGTTTTAAGATTTATCCCTTCTTTTCCCCTACTTTGATTTTTATAGTTTTAGGTTAGTGATAAGTTAAAGTAAGCGATAAATGGTCCATCCTACGGCTAGTATTACATTTCCGTTAATATCTTGCCTTTTGCGTTGTTGCTTGATATTTTACGTTTACGTTTGGTGTTGTAGGACCACCGTAATGTTTGTTGTACTGCATTTGATAGTACCTATCATTTTTTTTGGTCGAACGGAGTGTGTAACGTTTTCGTTACTGTTATTATTTGATTTTAAATTATCTGTATTATTTTAACTAAATGTTGCGTGTAAACCTTCCTTTATTTTTATTTTGTGGAGTCGCTACTTTTTAGGGCGAGATCGCCTTGAGATTCATTCGGTACTGAGCGTTCGAAAAGTACGTTTGTGGTACTTAATTTTGAAGCCATGTAGATTTTATTTTATCTTATATCTACAATATCTTTATTTAAAAAGTCTGTGTTAATAATACAGCCTCTTTTTTGTACCAATTTTGTCTTTAATGAGGTTGTCGTTACCTTTGTGATTTGAGGAGATTTGGTGTATGAATAACACCATAAATGCCAATTATCCAAATTGATTTTCTTGAAGAAAATACACCTTGGTCATCGATTCTTGATGGAAAATTTCCCAAGGCTGTTCGCCAACATTAGCTCTGCATTCCGTTGGAAGACATCAACGTGAAATTTGATCTATACATACTAAATATTAAAATTCTCTAATTAATATAAAAATTAAACTTGCGTACCGCAAATATTTAAATTAACTCAATTCAAAATTGTTTCTCTTATTATATTTAAAAAAATACCGGTATTCTCTTATTTTTAAGTTTAATTAATTAAATGATAAAAATTACTATCCTTAGTTTTAAGTAACCTTACTGAATTTTACCTTATTGTTTTTGTTTTGTTTTGTTTTTAAATATAGGAGTATAACTATCTTTTGAGATTGAATCAATGAATTATTCTTGTGTAACTTTTTATTGCAGATAAGACTTTAATAGTTTAGTCTTAAAATCAAACTATTTAGCATCCCTGACATCGGAAGTTAATTGACCAATTTTGTCAATTTTTCTAATTGTTTAATTTACATCGTTTGTTAGCGCACTCTTCACTTATCTAAACCACCTGAGTTGCGCAACAGTATATAAAATTCTAACAGATAAAAGTAGAATTATAATTTTGTTACATTTTTCTACCAGATCTAATTATTATTTATAGTTTACGTTACAATAATAATGTTGTTTATTATTACTAAATAAAAATTAAATATGTAAATGTTGGTTGTAATTTTAGTGGTTAATTCTTCTTTTGATTACTCAACTTATTATAATTTTTGTTATTACTTCTTACGAACATTTCTATACATTTTTGATGAGGATTAAATTTGGTAAATTGCTTGGCTAGAGTGAAATTAGAGTGGCAACGTTTTCCAAATTAGATTTTATAGATTTTGCATAAAGTTGTATTATGCATTAAAATTCAAATTATTTTTTAGTTAACGTTTGCAAATTTTCGTATACTGTAAATTGCCTAAAAATGTTTTTGTAGCCAAGTTAAATAGTTTTTTAACAAACCGAGTTTAAATTTACAAAATTGTGTTAATTACTAAGAAATTGGAAATCTAAGGCAATGCTATTTTTAATTTTAAATAATGAGATAATGAAAATAGATATACGTGTATAGTATAGTAAATATCAGATATCCAAAACAATCGGATTTTAAAGTATTTAAAACTGTACAAAAACCAGTATGTATTTCAAAATTTTTCTGAAATAATTTGTAAACGTACAAGCTTCTTCAGTAAAGTGCTTTTTAGCATTATTATTTATGTATTATTCATAATAACTCATGTAAATATACAAACAATTTTTTTCATCTTCTTTATAATTATTTTGTTTGTTTCGTTAAAAATTAGGTATTAAATGATAACAAAAAAATTGATTCGAGTTTTTTTAACACAAAATTTATTTATTTATCCCACGTTATGGCAATATTAATTTATATCCGTTTTGATAGAGTTTTCTAAAAACAAATTAATTTTTTTAATGTTAAAATCCAGTTACTAACAAAACCAATATTTGCAAAACGTTTTATACTTTCTTGGCTCGTGCAATAACAATTTTAATTAATTTAATACCACAAACACGTTTGTGTTGTATTTTTACTTCTTTCTGTAATATAATCAATTTGATTATTTATCAACGCTATGCAAACAAAATGTATACTTTATTTAAATTGCGCTTAAAATGTTAATTCTTAAACGATTTTGATTAAATTTAATTGTTAAATGTTAAGAAAAACAAACTAATTTATATATTCCTATCACTAGTCCGCACTATTTAATGTTATCTTAAAGTGATGCTTATGTTAACAACACGTACGTGACGTATTTATGTTTTAGTAGCACTGGCACTTTATTTATTTATCTTCACACGCGTTGATCACATGTGTATTTTAAATCGACCAAATCTCCTCGATTTAATTTGAAAAACTCCCTATGCTTCCTTTGAATTGTTTTTATATATTTTTGTTAACTGTCTCTAGAACGTTTTACATTCTTCTGTCATTGTCTTGAATTTGACGATAACTTCACGAACGTTTCAATATTTTGTTAAAAAAGTGTTTATTGAAATTATAACTTTTGTTTTAAAATACAAAATAAACTTTTAATAACTTGGATAAGCCTGATGGGATGCTATGGTTTAAGACAAAATAATAAAACATTAACCATGCCAAAGATTTACAGAAATTTCATTACCATATATAGAGTGACACAAAAATTCTTAAGACTGTACGCCAAAAAAACGTTTTTCTTTATTTAAGGTTATGCCTTGTGTTGCTAATATGAAAATTTTTTTGAGTTTTTTTTTAGAATTTTATTTTATCTTTTAACATAGAAAAATACTCGAGCCCACAAGTTTTTCCAAATAATCTTTTAAATTAAAACGGCCAAATGGTGTTATAAAACATGTTAAATCCGGACATTTTTGGTTAGTTTAATTTGATAAAATTGAGAAATTGTGTCGTATATATTTAAATTTCTGAACTTGCACAATGGTTTTTTCGACTTGATCTATAGGAAAATGTGTGCGCATTACGGATTTATTTAATTTGGTGTAGTCAAAACACTTTTTGAATGAAATCAAATACCAAACTGCAAGATGTTTTAATTTATTATTGCAGAGCGACTTAAATTGGTTCACATAATTCTTTAATGATATAGTAAAACATTATTCAAAATATTTAGTTTCTTTCCTGAAGATCTTGTTACTACTCTGTTAGTAATATGTAAACCTTGAATGACATTTTCATCTAAAAATTATTTCTCCATTGTCGTATTCTTTGTTTCCGAAAATTATCATTTTTGTTTGACGTATTTAGTTGGTGGCTTGTACGATCTCTTTCCAATGTTTTTTTGTCTTAAACATTTCTTGTTTTTTTCGAGTTTGCTACCGGTTAACCTTTCAACTTCATCCAACCATCTTTTAGGTGAACTGCCTCTTAATCGTTTGCCTTAAATCTTTCCTTGTACAACAATTTTTCTAAGTTGTTGTTTGTCCATTGTGATATGGTCAAAACATTGCAGTATTTTTCTTTGAACAGTAGTTAATAGTCTAGTGTTTTCACAAATTTCTGTCCATGAAACCTTCAAAAGTTTTCTCCGATACCACAATTTAAAGGCGGGGATTTTCTTTTTATTAATTTTGTTTTAAAGTCTAAGTTTTGGCTGCATATTGGAAACGCAAATGTTTTTAACAGCATAATTTTAGTGGTTTTTGTTATGTTGTGGTCTTTTCATATTTTGTTTTGTTACAGCCGTTTTTGCTATTGCAATACGTCCTTTAATTTTATATATGCAATTTTTCGTGTTACTTGGTTCAGCTTAGGTCGTATTGTTCCGTTTTTCGATTTAACTAAATGCGTTTCTTTGTGGTTGTATATTACCTCTCCTTATTATCATAATTTTAGCTTTGTGTTTATTCTGTTCCTTCCCTTGTAATAAGAAATAAAATAAATATACAATAAAAGTAATAATACACGTTCAAAATATAAAAAACCATTTATTGAAAGCAAAAATACTTATTTTACCACGGCAACAGTCGAACACAGACCTCTGGGTGTGAGCCTGAATGAAAGTAAAATACACAGGCGTGAATTCCTTTAATTTATTTGCAATTATAACGTAATACACTAACTATTTACATTAAAGAAAAAAATGAACATTATTTAATTTAAAACAATATTTGAGTTAAAACAATATTTGGGCGCCAATCACCTTGATAAATAAAAAACATAAAATCTTATAACTAACTATTAATCGATATGAATTCAAAAGTAATAACCGTTTAATTTGTTACCGAGTATGTATTCCGAAAAGTTTTTGATAACACAATTTAATTATTTTAATTTAAAATGTAATAAGTAGTAGCATAAATTCCAGTTGACTCACCATATATGATATGACGTTATCTGATATCTTCTATTTTGAGTACATTCTTTGTTGAAATGATAAGATTCTTCCAGCATATTATAACGAATCAAACGAATGTAGATTAAAAGACAAGATGCGGGCATAAAACCAAAATATAAATCCAATGAATAAAAATCCAGTAAATAATAAACTTCAATAACGGAAAATCTAGTAAATAATAAAAAGAAAAGGAAAAGAAGACCCTAAATATAAATAATTAGAATGATTTTTGATCGACATGAGATTACTTACGTTGCTTTAGATGCAACGGTCTGGAAATCAATTCCTTTGTCTAATTGTATTGCGTAACATTGCGAAATCACTAAAAATGTTAAATTAAATAGAAAATTATATTGGAACAAAGATAAACTCACCAGCAATTAGTTGGAATGAATAAAAATGAATTTGTATGCGTTTTTACGCCATAATTAAGAAAATTGTCTTCCTTGCATCACTAGGACGTGTAAGGCCTAAAGATGGCTTAAACGGAAGTGCGAACAAAATCGATTACTCGGGTCGATTCAAAATACGACGCGACGTTGCCAAACTGAATAAATTTAAGTGCAATATCAGTTGCAGAAAATAAACGAATTTAAATGTAATGAACTGTAAACGGACGTTACACCCAAGTCTTTTGCTTTGTGTTTCAATAATATTGATGAAAGTTTGCATTACTTCAGGGGTTGACGCAACTATCGATGCGCCATCCGCACATCTTACATACATTTGATATTTTCACTTTCTTATTGGTAATTCTCTATTTCCATTAAACTACGTCTTTCTATTTTACACGATAAAAAGCCTTGACGTAGTCTATGTAAAATATATACATGTACTGGTACATTAAACTCTCTACATTTTTTTTGTCAGATATTGTTTATTTTTTTGGTATTCCCCGCCCTCTGATGAATTCTGCATGTCCATCAGATATTTGCCAATCCAAATAGTTTTTTATCCGACTCAATACGATATATGTATAGCATTATTTTGCTTGCATGTGAAATCAGAGATATAGTTTTAATTCTTGCATTTTTTTGTTAAGCTTTTTTGTGAATTGTAATCATAGTCGATTTGGTTAAGTCCTTTACCCAGATACCTGTAATCTATACTTTGTGGCACAAGTTCGTCATTTTGGTCGCGCTTTTCTTATTTAGTGTCTTTAACGTTTCACTACTTATGTCATCTTCTCCTATGGTTTTATTATTATGTAAAGTTTTTTAATGGCATTTTCAACGTCCTCTTTAGGTAATGGAGGTGCCAGTGTCATTGATCGTATATCTTTGCTTTTTCTTTTATCATATTCAAAAGTTGTATTTTTGCATAATTTTGTCTAAAGAAAGGCCATTTTCGTTCTCGATTGCCTAGGTTTGCGGTTTCAACTATCTCGTTAATTTTTTACAGAAATCTTTATTATTTTCTTAGTGCTCTTTAACTTCTGCACATATTTTGTACCAATATTTGTTTGGATTCAGACTGTTTTTCAGTTTCTGTACTTTTTGATATATTATTTGGTATTCTTTAGTGTCGGTTCCTCTCTTCTTTATATCTTTGCTTTTTCTTATTAACTTCATCCAGTGTTTCTTGTGTAATTGGTCTTTATTCAGTTTGCAGTCTTTATATTCCTAAACTGTATGTTTTTTGTGTTTATCATTATAGTTTTCAACTTGTCTTACACTTCGTTGGGATTTTGATCTGTTGTAATGATATTTTTATCCAACATATTTTTGTAAATGGGTATCATTTTTTTTTTTAGTTTTGGTTTTGTTTTAGATTTTTTGTTGTTTTTAAGATGCATTTTTAGTTCGGCTGTTAGTAAATTATAATCCGATTTACAATTTTTTTCCGGGTATTCACATCCTGTATTGTGTTTTTAAATCTGATATTAATCAGAATGAAATAAATTTAATTTCTATATTTATCACCTGACGATTTCGTGGTATAAAATCGATGTTGAAAAAATGCGTTCTTTATGGCATAATTATTTTCTATGCTAAATTGTAGTAAAGTTTCATCGCTATCATTCTTTCTTCCAATACCAAATTTACCTATGTAGTTTCTCATACTCTCATCTAGCATTGTTGAAACAATTTTTGCATTATAGTCTTGTTGGGTTATGATTATTGCTTTCTTAGACAGTGCTGTTTAACTATTCGTAGAATTCTTGGATAACTCTTTTGCATGAAACACTTGTTGGAGCATATATCTCTACTATATTAGTTTTTGTAGAGTAAGTATTAAGTTTTACAGTCATAAATTCTATCGTTGATCGGATTAAAGCCTAGTACTACGTTTGCCTATTTGGTACTTATTTTGATTGCTACGCCATTTATACTTTCAATTTCGCTGTTTGAAAAGTATATTGTATTTTGGTTTTTTTCTTTAATATAACCAGAACAATTCTAATGGGTTTCACATAATACCAGAAGTATAATACCTTCTCTTTATGTTTTGCAGTAGCAAAGTTTTCCGGTTGTAACAAACTTTGTGTATTCCAAGTGGAAACTTTTACTTCCATCCGTATCTTTTTTGTTTTTTTTTATCATTCATGACCGGGCTCAATACATTCCCTCCTCGCCCGAAAATCCAATTGGAAAAATAGTTTTACCTCCGGATTGGTTTTGCATTAAGTTAGTCATGCTATCATATATAATAATTCTACACATAGCACATACACAATTTAGTCTTGGAAAGTTAGTTGAAGGGGGTTGCCTCCTGTTTTAAGATCCGAGTTCGTCTCCCTTAGACAGACCATAGCTTTGAGATCAGTCAGTTAGGACACAGCTTCCTCCTTATATTGAGAAGTGGGAGGAAATCAAAATTCACGTAGGCAAGGTCGTTTTCCTAAAGTACACTTATTATTATCTGCTAACTCACAAAAGTGGCAATTTCTGAAATTAATCTTTTTGTATTCAACTTCTCTTTTTTTACCAACAAAACCAAAAGGTTTGGTAACCGCGTTTTGAAAAGTACTCTCTTGTACCTCCTCAATTGAGTTTTTAATGTCATGTTTTGCATCATTTCGTTGCACTCGATTAGAATGAAAATTTGACTGGTAGTTCGATTGGTTTTGCGGTCTGATTTAAACTTTGTTCTCAAAGCGTTTTTGTTATTAGGGTCAGGTTTAGGGTATCAAAAAATCAAATTTTTATGGTAAAGACATCGGCTCAGAAATTGTTTGAAACGTTGAAGTCACGGCCGATAGGGTTGTCTACGTATATTCTGTACTCAATATTTTTGCGACGTCGATTAAGAAATCAGTGGGATCAATCCGTAGTTGATAAGCACACGCACGCCACTTCATTATTTTAACTTGATTTTTAAACACGTACTACCGCTGTTGCCAGTTAGATTTGGGATTTTATAATAAAGATCAGATACCATAATCAAAGATTTCTTTTATCACAAAATGGTA
Source organism: Aquatica leii (assembly GCA_035610365.1). NCBI lineage: Eukaryota > Metazoa > Arthropoda > Insecta > Coleoptera > Lampyridae > Aquatica > Aquatica leii. The sequence goes on along the minus strand of CM069434.1, from coordinate 120,313,803 downwards.
ATAAAAATGCCGTCGTGGATGGTGTTAAGAAAAAGATGATAACAATGGTTACAACTTTTACATACTAAAAATCATAATGGTTTCTCCCTATCTTATTTTCTTAATTTGCGGCGGAGATTAGCCATATTTTCTAATTTTTCTTTTAAATCCTCACAGAACACATTTTTAAGTTTTTGTTTTTATTAAACAATTTCAAACAAAATTAGTAATTTATAGTAGACATGTAGATTTTCTATATTTAAATGCTTTTAGGTTTTAGAAATATGACAATTTTCTAAGTTTGTATGTCTAAAATAAATTTTAAAATTATAATCGTAAGACTAGAAAACGTCGATTTTCTGTTATCGACGCGAATAGTACGATATCTACATAGTTGATCCACGTGTGATTTGTATATAATTTCTTTCTAAATCTTTGACGATTCAATAAAGATTTTTAAATTCAAAAACTCAGATGGTTCACATTTATCGGAAAACTCAATTTTTTTGTTAATGGCGCTTATAGGTTAGTTCTCTAAAAAATGAAAATACATAAATTGTTTATGAGTAACAACTTCAGCAAATAAACAAAATCAAAGTAAATATTATGTAGCAGGAACTTTTTTCAACTAGTTTAAAAATGCTAGAATATACAAACAAGATTAGAGTAGAAGGTCACAATTTATTGTTTTATTGATATTGTAAATAAACAAAATTATTATCAGTGGCACTACAGTCCTTCGTAGGTCTTAGCATGTTTAAATATCTTTCGTTATGGTGTTACGTGCTGAAAATGTTATTGTAAAATTGCCGACAAAACGTAACATAAAGATCGGCTTGCTTAGATAGATGGGCGTGAATGGTACGGTAATTATAATTCGTGAATTTTTATATATAAAAAAACCCGTAAAAGAAAATTAAAATAGACTGAATCGGTTGGGCGCCAAATAGGGTCACGACGTTTAATAGCGTCTAGGTCCTTAAAAATTATATTTAAACAAAACAAAAAAAATTTAACTCAAACGGAGCTTCAAAGGCTTTACTTACAAATTAAATAAACATTTATTGAAAAACAAAATCTGACGTAAGTGAAATAAATAAATTACAACAAAAAATAGTAATAAAAAATGAAGTTTGATCGGTTAAATAAAACAAGCAATAATAACTAAATATATTAAAAAAGAAAAAAATATAGATTGGGTTAATACACACAAAAAATTAATTAATTTAAAATTTGCTAGGGTTTTGCATAACGCAAATTACGATTATCTAAAATTAACTAGTAAACTATAAACTTATATAACTTACATTCTTATTTAAATTAAACTTAATAATAATTATGAAATGCATTAAAATGTATTAAAGTTATTTTGATTAGTATGAAGTATACCGACAAATGGTTTTTGTTTGAATTTTTCAAAAAAGAAACTCTATAAAGTATGAATTAAAGAAATTACAAAAAACTTTAAAAGTGCACAAAAGCATTTTCTTGGGATTGAAATTCAAAAAATAAGATTAATATTCAAACAAATTTTAAAAACTGCTTTTTGCATATATTTACTTATAAATTTTTTAAAATGTGTTTTTTTATTAACTATTAACCATAGTTACGTAAATAAAAGCATTTCTTTAATTTATGTTTCTTATTAGTGATGACCGCTGAAATTGTTTTGAATTATTTTTTGTAAACGTTGAACAGCCAACTAAGCAATAATCGAATTTAGGGTGTACTCACTGCGTTCCAATAAATTATTTACGAAATGACTTTTTGCTTTTCTATATTTAGAAAACATGATGCAAAAATAAAAAATAAGAAAATAAATAGGCACTTACCTGATTATACCATTACGTTGCACTAAAACTCGATAAAAAAATTTTGCAAACTACAAACGCGAAATCCAAATGCATATTGGTAAACTAGTGATGCTTTTGTTGTTCTATTTCTCTAACAATGTTTTTGATATAATTATCATTTATTTCTCAATTGCCTGTGTTTTTAGGTGTAGTCTACACTACGTCACCAGCTGGTACAGGGTGTTAACAATAGTTAATTTATGCACCTGGTAAAATTAAATCATTTGATTTTGACGCTAATTTGAGGTGCCTAAACTAAAACTTCTCACATTTTTTAATTGATTTGTTTTTAGTCAAAAGTTTCTATTATTTTCTTCATAGAATAGATCCGAGTTAACTTTAACGCCATAATTCTACTGTTAATGCTTTGATTTTTAAGAAATAAATTATTAAGTTTAAATAATTATATTATAAATTTTATCATATTAAAAAGTGTTTTAAAGTTATAATGATCTTTATAAGTTTATTAGCAGCTGCGTTAAATTGCTTGTAGAAAAGCGCACGATTTAGTAGCGTGATGTAATTATTTTAATGCAAAATATTTCATTACATAAAAATGATTGTAATAACACGTAACAGCATTTTTCACATTTTTGATAACATGAATTCTCCATATTCTTTTCTAAGTTTAGGGCGTTGTTTTACATAAGTCTGGAAAAGACGTAATACTTTTTAATTGCATTATTTTTTATTTTACTGTATTGTAAAAATATATTCTTTTGTAAAAAGAATGTATGGTAGATCTAAAGATTACATTTATATTTAATAAGATATTTTATTTAAAAAGAATATAGGTATAAACAAATTCTTAACAGAGTTCGACATTTTCTAATTTTGTTGACATTCACAACAAAGCAATAATCCAGCGTAGCTTAGTAGAAATGTTAACGTAGGTATACCAAAATAGGAATAGAGTACTTAGCATTTTTTTCTAAGTTAAACTTTTATAAATTAACAATTTTTTTTTAAAGGTCAACAAACAATTTATCAAGTTAATTTTATTTTGTGGAAAAGACTGTGAGTCAAATAATTGTGGTCTATATTTTGTAATCTGAAACTTTAAGAAGCAAATAGTAAATCGTAAACACAATTTATTGAAGATATGGTTTATTCAGAAATGTTTAAAAGAGCATCTTACACCTAAATTCGTTTCAATAAAATCAAATATTAATTCTGTACAGTCTAGAAAAGCTTTAGAAAATGATAGAAAAACCTGGCTAAAAGAAGAAATTAAATTACTCTACAAAGAACTTAACAAAATAAACATAAAACTTTATATTCTTCGATTAAGTTTATCTTCTTCATTACATCAATGTGAGTTTGATACATTAGATATTAATATTAGAGATTACGTATTGTTTATTGGTAATCGTATTCATTCTAACCTTTGTAAGAAACTAATTAATTTACGCAACTGTCAGCCGCTTCTTTTATATTCTTCTAAAACTTATTTTCCAACACATAATAACATTTCTATTTCTTCTATTTCTGCATGTTTACCTTTAAATCCCAATTCTCATAATATCAATAATCATAATGATACTTTACAAAACTTTCAATCGAGACTTCTTAATCTTAGTAATGTCACTTTTACTTTAGAAGAACATAATTTATTGAACTCGGGTCTTAAATATAATCTTACAATTAATATTACTAAAAAGCATGTCGAAGCTCTAGCAGTTAGTTCAGAAAATATTATTCAAACTTCAAATTTGCCTGACAGTGGCAGAATTAGGTATGAAATTCATAATAAATTAAATAAAATTTTAAATAAAGGTAAACTTAATCCTAAGTTCTATTCGATTTATAAATGATTTTCTTAATGCTGGTGGTTTTAAAATGGTTTCTAAGAATCCTATCTCTATTTTTTGTTCTTCTTTTATATCTTGCCTTCAGTCTTGTAAATTAACTCTTAATTCTCTAGAAAATCGTAACATTTATCATTTCAAGCTTATGAATCCTTCTATACTGATCCTTTATGGTCTTTCAAAAATACGTCCTGTTGTGTCCTTTTGTAATTCTCCTGTAGCTAAACTTTCTCCTTGGCTTAATAACGTAATTAGAACTTATTCTAACTTTACTAATCAATATGCTATTCTTAATTCTTCTGATCTTACTTCTAAGATTAAAAATATTCCCTTTTCTTCTTCATGTTATCTTGTTTCTTTTGATGTTGTTAATCTTTTTCTTTCTATCCCTCCTGAAGAATGTGTATCTCTAATTCGTAATCTACTATTTTCTAACGGTTTTTTAAACACTTACCAAATCTTAGATGTTTGTTCTCTTCTTGACTTAGTTTTCAAGCAATTTTTTTTTCAAATTTAATAACAGTTATTATTCTCAATTATCAGGTTTAGCTATGGGTTCAAACATTTCTCTCCTTGCTGCTGAAATATTTATGAATAATATTGAAAATATATTTTTTTCTAATTGTTCTTTTTCTAACATGATTACTTTTTGGTTTAGATATGTAGATGACTGCATTGTTCTTTTTAATGGTTCTTTAGACGATCTAAGTAAATTTAACGATTTCATCAATTCACTTCATCCCAAAATAAAATTTACTTACGAAATTGAAAACAATAATTCTCTTCCTTATTTAGATCTACTTATTTCACGTGATAATGAAAAATTTAAATTTGATATATATAGTAAACCTACTTATACGGATTGCTTAATTCTTTTTCACTCTAATGATCCGTATAATCATAAAATTGCTTCTTTTCGTTCTTTAATTAATCGTCTTTTTTCCATTCCTCTTTCTATAACTAGTTTTAATAAAGAATTGAACATTATTAAACAACCTGCACATAATAATGGTTATCCTATTCAAATTTTAAACACTGTTATTTATAGAACTTTGGTATATAATAAATCTAGTAGTAATGATATTTACCGTTCTATTCTTTACTTCAGTCCTTCTTGTCTTTTCTTTAAAAATTTGTTTAAACATTTTAACGTTTCTATTTCTTTTTCTACAAATAATAATTTAAAATCTTATATTGCTACTAATAAAGATCCTATTTCTTCTTTAGATAAATCTGGTGTTTACAAAATTTCGTGTTCTTCTTGTAATGCTTCTTATGTCGGCCAAACTGAAAGAAAGTTCAAAATTAGATTAAAAGAACATATTTATTTTATTAATAGAAATTTAAATACTGATATCTCTAATACCTGTTCTGCCTTTGCTAATCACATTTTGTCTACTAGTCATTCTTTTTCTCCTGTACTTAATATTAAATTTCTTCATTTTTGTAATAAAGGCCATTATCTCAACAATCTTGAAATTTTAGAAATTCATCGTCTTTCTAATGATAATTCTTCTACGTGTCTCAATGAACTTTTCGATATACACTTCTCCTCTTCTTAATCCTAAGTTCTAACTTTACTTTTCTATTTTTTATATTTAAATTTATTTTTATCATTTCTGGCTGTGTGTTTATTGATAGTTTCAATTTGTTATTTTTGACATTTGTCAATTTAATAATATTAATAGGTATGCTCTTTTATAATTTATTTGTTAGCTATATTTTTTATATTTTGTACTATTTGTAGAGTTACTGACGATGACATTTTATAATGTCGAAACATGTAGAAAATAAAATAAATTAAAATTAAAATATTTTGTGGACAAGACTTTGAGTCAAATGATTCAATTTTTTTTAAACCAAATGTATTAGTTTTATACTAGATACAAATGTAAACATTTTTTCGTATACTCGTTTAAACAATTAACTAAAGAAAAACATTTATTTGTTATTTTAGGACTTGCTTCTATTGTAATATAAGTTTTGTTTAGTTCAAAATATTTACATCTGCTTAAGCGTTAATTAAGGCACGCGGCTTAAAACTTTCTCTCTAAATGTAAACCAATTGCATTTACCACATCTTTAATATTATCGGCAAAAGCTCATCGAGTTCAAATAGACGGTTTCTGTTTTAGTCGATCAACAATTTGTGTTCTCTTTCAAAATCGACTCTAGTTACTTTATGAGTATTTTTATTTCAGATTTTACAATAAACAAAAACTATTTTGGCGTATATACAAATAACTTTAAATTGTAATGTTATGTCTATTTATAATAAAAAAACTTCTTCCGGTAATTTTTAATTACATTTTGTGACTAACAATAAACGATAACATGACAGAGTTGGGTGCAGTTTCGTGTTAATAATTATAATGCCATCTAATAATGTGCTTTCTGTTAATAGAACATCTTCAGCAAATACAAAACTGAAATGCTGCAAGATAAACATTTTTCAAAAGATAATCAACAGTTTTAAAACCACTATCATAAAAAGTCAATTAATTATAGATTCGCGAAAAAATGTAACTAGTTTCGTTAATTAAAATTGCTTGAATTAAGCCAATTAAAGTATTTGTAAAGACTAATATCATTTCTTTGTCTGCTTAATTCAATTATAGGAAGTAAAAACGTTGGCCTCTTTGATAAATAATTGTTTTGTTAATTTTTAGCAAATAAACAAAGTGATCTTTGAATAACATTAACAAATGTTTATATTTGGGGATTTGTAAGCTTTCATAAGTATCAAGTTTACTGTTGTTGCTCATTTGTTTAACTAAACAAATGTCTTTTACACTATGTTTATTCCACTGATTTCTATAATAATATGGATAGCTGATACTGTAGTCTGACATTGACGTATTTCGAGAAACCATCAGCGCCACTCATTACTGAGACAGGAACTAAAATGTAGCGCTAACCATACTTTTTTGTGACAGTTTAATTGCTAGTGCAATTATCAGAAATATTAATATTTTTGTAAGATGTTTTCTAAATAGATTTAGTTCTAATTTCAGTATTGTATGGCGCTGTCCTCGACGCAGTCTAATCCCATATTTAAATTGTTTTTTCATAAGTTTTAGCTATATATATTATTATAGAGATCAGTGGTTTATTCTCAAGACTATGTGTGGTAACACTAAATTTTTCTAAACGTCGATACTTAATATGAGCCAAAAGCTTTTTAAAACAAATTAGGATGTGTTTCTTTGTTATCTCAATATACCGTGTGTGTCATCGGTGTGAGGACGGAAGATAGCTCCTCACTGAGGCTATATTTCAAAATGCAGTTTTCACGAGGCGATACATGTTCTACGAGTGCACATTTTAAAATTTTCATACGTACAGGGTGTTTATATACAGAGTATTCCACCAAACTTAGATTATTTTATTAGAAGACTCTATATATGTAATGGCACGTCAATGCTGATTAAACTGATACTATATTGTATTCGGTTATTTCAACCATTACCCAATTACAGTGTGTTTAATGTAAAAAAGTGTTCTTCAGACATTTGTATCCCTTGGCATGATTAAGATATTAATGTTGGGTTTTTTCATAATAATTGTTTTTTTAGTGTAGATTTGGTTTATGTACGGTAATAAATACTATTTTGTTTAAAATAGAGAGGTGCAGTCTGTGAAGTTAAAATTGTTTTCCTTTTATTAGGTAAAAACGAAGGTGCTAATTATTTTTTATTATGTCTTAATGTTCCAACGATTGTTAGTCCTTTCTTTAACATTTCTTGGGCTAGCGTAATGAAAGAGAACCAGTTGTTCATCGTCATATTTCTGTCAGATTTATTAATGAACTTGGATAACTCTTTCACTAAATAAAATGGAACGGAATCAGTAGTTGGATTTGTATCCTTGCGAATTTTACTAATAACGTAATTATCTAAATGTAATTATTATAATTAAAATACGTAAACATGGCTTTCCGTAAATATATTTTTTTACGTACTGATATTGTTTTAATACTGCAGGAACACTTTGTATTCATATTAATGAACTATTTTATCTTTATCTTAAACGTTACGTTACAATTCTATTGCACTCTCTTATATCTTAAATGGTGTGCTTGTTTTGAATGGGAGGTTCTAACTTCAGGTAAACATAACTAGTAAGACAAGGTATAATGACTATTTTACCTTCTCTACTGGTTGTTGGTATTTAATCCTATATCCCTCAGCTCAAAATGTACGAACTTTAGTAGACCATTTAGTAATTCTGGAGTTTGCAAATTGTTGTTGTTTGTTCACAATTTCATTCTGAATTTGATAACAATGCCGAAAGTATGTCAACATCAACCTTTTTGTCCAATTAAGTGATTTTGAACGTGGCCGTATTATTGGTATGCGAGAGGTCGGACTTTCGCTAAGAGAAATTGCTTGTCGTGTAAACCGAAATGTTTCATCGGTATTGAGATGTTGTTACGAGAAACTCAGGTTTCTTGAGTTGATCCGCCAAAAATAAATTGTTACGCTGGTCTTCTTGTAACAAAACAAAGCAACGGCTAGCACAGCTTCTTCGGAGAGGGATCGCAGGCTTTGTTATGTGTGATTATAACGTGAATCTAAAAAAAAGGCGCCAAGACGTTGAAAAATTAAATTCGGGAGATACCGTCTAACGCTACCAGTAGCAAGAAAAAAATAAATAACACCACAGAAGTAAGAACACCGATTATATATATGTATTATATTACAGAAGGTGAAGAAGGTATATAAATGTAAGTTCTCGACAATATTTACACGTAGGTCGAATGAATTATAAGTTGCACCGAACAGCGAGCAACACACCGTACAACAAGCTGACCCTGTCGGTCTTTAAACAGTTACATAAACATAACGCCTGAATTTACATTTACAAATCTTTAAATTGTAGACAAACATAACAATTTAAGCCTTCGAGACTCAACGCGCACTGTTTATAAGTTCGTGAAGCACAAAAATATTATTAATTGTGATAACTTAACATGCACGTACGGTCATAAACGACATGACCACCGAAGTACAAATCAAAAATAGAAATTACAGTAGTAATACTCACAGTTAGGTTTTACCTCAGTCGGATATTAGCTAATCTCCGTACTTGATGTACCTAAAAAGTAATATTAAACCCAATCTAAACGCGCATCTAATGTTAACACAAATAAACGGTCTCCTTAGCATTCAATCATTAAGAACGCAAATCCGCAGCGTTTCCCTTTGACTTAACAGCATAAATTTCCCCAGTGTTTGTTGTAATTATTCTTCCAAAGAGGGATTGTCCTGTCTGTTTCCAACCCTTGACGGTGGATACGATAATGACGTTATCAATAATGTGACGTCATGGAAATATTCCAACGAGGCCACCTGCTAGTTATCTTCAGTGATAACGATGAACATTTGGTGAGTACCAATATCCGCCCGTTTCAACCTTCCAAATGCAATTGCATATTAGGATAGTAGCGTGAAACAATCTAACGGTAAAGGTTAACCCGGGCGTAAAAGTACAGAACTCGTAGATGGTCTTGTAAGAAGTGAGGTAAAAATGCTGTCTAAAATTTGACAGTCTCGGCGAAAAAGTAGGGAAATTCTCCTGACAAATTTCATACTGGACGAGAAATTTTTCATACTCGCGAATTGAACTACTAATTTCTTTCTTTTTTTAACATTACAATATTGGTTTAAATAGTCCGAGGATGGGGTTCAACATCGTCGCTGTGGATCTGGACGTCCTCGGAGAACTACAGATCGCGAAGAACGTCGCTTAAGAGTTTTGGCCACAAGGGACAGATTTTCAACAACTCGATCAATTGCAAATGATTGGATGAGAGGTATAGGACTCAGAAGGTCAATATCATCTGTTTATCGCCAGATAAGATCTTATGGGTTAAACTTATATCGTCTATTTAAATGTCTTCACTTTACACCACTTCACCGTCTACGCAGATTAGAGTGGACCAACGAAAGGGTTAATTGGGCGCAAGAATGGCATCAAATTGTGTTTAGTGACGAGTTCCAATTTTGCTTGTGGGCCCACGAAGGTCGTAGGTGGGTCAGACGGATGCGCGGAGAACGTAAAAATCCAACATTTTTTGTGGAACGCAACACAGCCCTCGCTCAAAGAGTTATGATATGGGGTGCAATATGTTATAGTAGCAGATCACTCTTGGTCTTTATTGACGGCAACCTAAACGCAGCTGCTTTCATTGCTAATGTGCTACAAGCAGTTGGGCTTCCATATCTTCAGGGGATGCAAGGGTTACAACACGGTTTTTGGAAGAAGCTAACATTGCCGTCCTCTCATGGCCTGCTCGGTCGCTTGATTTGTCGCCCGTTGAACATGTATGGGATATGATTGGTAGGCGACTGGGTAATTTACCACACCCTCCAGATAACTTACACGATCTCCAGCTACGGATTCAAGAAGCTTGGGACGATATACCACAAGCAGCTATAGATCACTTGATTGATAGCATGCCAAGACGTCTAAATGAGTGCATTACAAATCGTGGCGGAGCAACTGATTGTTGAAAAAATTTTTTAAGCTTTTGTTCTTTTGTTGTTAAATTTTAGTCACTTTGATTCAAGAAAATAGACGTTTCCTGAAAATTTCAATAAAACCGATTAGAAATTCTAAGCGTTTATTAAAATATTGATTTGTGTATAACAAACGTAGTTGTGTTGTGTAAATTACTGATTGACATGTAGTGAGCATAACTGAACAATAAAAACTGTAATTTGTATTATAGCAAAAAAACTGTTCCATGTACGCTTCATTATTAAAAAAAAGTAATTTATAAGATTTAATAATTTACATTATTTTCTTTTTTAGGTAAGAATTTTAACACGTCATTAACATGAATACAAATGCACGGGGTGAGTACTACTTTTGAAATTGATATCATAAATAACCTTTATTAACATTTTTTAAACATACTGTAGCGGATTTGTACCATCAGTAAACATCAATGCATTTGTTTGTATAATTTATATGAAACGATTTATCTTAAGGTATCCAAAGCACGTAAACGATACAAATATTGAGAAGCTTTATATTACGTTTTTATATAGTGTATACATTATATTTAATAAACATGATTTAGAAATCACGTCTACTAACGATCTACTGTGTATCAAACACCGGTAATAACGTCATAGCTATATTTGTTTTAGGGATTAATATTTACTAAAAGTCATTCAGGTTTAGCTTTAAAATGGTTACCCTGTTTTTTTTTTAAATTTTATTAAATTATCTTATTATCTATGAAATGATTTAAGAACATTTATATTTCTAATAACACTGGTCTGTATGAAAATCGGCCCTGATACTATTCTTGACAATTCTTATGTAAAATGACCTCCTGAATCCAAAAATGAGCTCCGTTTTTACTCATCACCCACCTATTTTGGGGGAACCCCGTTTTTATTTTATTTTTTGCATTTTTTTTTAGAATTTTAACTTATAGCCGTTAAACATCCCAAAGCAGGTAATAAAATTTATACCAAAGTATATGGCTCAAGTTTTGCTATAAAATGTATATAGAAACAACAATAAAATACAAATATATAAGAACAGTAAAAAAATATCAATAAACAGTTAGGAAGACTCACCGCACGACGCTGGTGATCTCAATACCACATGCAGGTTTGAACAGGAATTTTCGACAGGCTTGAACTTGCATTACTCTTCTCATTATAGTATATTACATTGTTTGTTTAACTGCTTCGACCAGTACATCTATAGCTGTTGCAGAGTTAACTTGTCGACGTTTTAAACGTGCTGGATTTTGTGTTCATTTTTCTTCATTTGTGTAAAACAGTAAAACTACTTTTACTCCGGATTTTCTCAAGTGACTAAGTGTGATTTGTGGTTAATGTCGGGCGTTGAATTACTGTTTAATTATGGCACGCGAGTGTAAAAATCATCCCGATAGCTTCTGCTATCTCTGCGGGAAATTAAAAGCGCAACGAAAACCCCTTTCTCCGTTTATTAAAACAACTTATAAATTGTACTTTGATTGTCTAGTTGGCGACCAGGACAAGACTTGGGCTTTATCAGTTTGCTGTACGACTTGTTACAGTAGTTTGACCAAATGGCTCAAAGGTACCCGTAAATCAATGCCATTTGCTGTGCCCATGGTTTGGTGTGAACCTCGCTGTCATCTTACAGATTGTTACTTTTGTATGACTTCCACCGTCGTGGTTTCGAGCATAAGTAAGCATACAATTTAGTATCCCAATATTCCATCAGCTCTAAGACCGGTTCCTCATAACGATACTTTGCCAATCCCAGAGCCCCCAAACACTTATACTCTAGAGCCGGAAATTGATTTAATAGCCACAACCTGGGGCTTCGAATGATACGTTCAATGATGATGAAGGCTATTTCGCAGATTTAGTTTCTCGGCAGCCTCACATCCTCACTCAATCGGAATTTAATTGACTTGTCAGGGATTTGCAGTTACCCAAGACTAAATCTTAGCTCTTAGGATCGCGACTTCAATAGTGGAATCTCTTAGAAAAGGGAGTAAAAATATCTTCTTACACGACCAGACAAGCAACCCTAAAATGTCTTTTCTCAGAAGATAAAGGTTTAGTGTTCTGCCCTAATGCAAATTTATTGATAACAGAGCTACAAATGCCATGTGACCCAGACAAATGGAGACTGTTTATAGACTCATCAAAAACAAGCTTAAAAGTTGTCCTGTTGGCAAATGGGAATGACTTCCCATCAGTTCCAGTTGCATACTCTGTTGATATGAAGGAAACGTACGAAAACATCTTCAGAATCCTTGATAAAATTAGTTATCATGATTATAAGTGGAAACTTTGCGTTGACTTAAAAGTTGTTGCTCTACTCTACTACCTTTGGTTCCGAAGGAAAATATTTCCTTACCACCTTTACACATCTAACTTGGATTGATCAAGCAGTTTGTGAAAACAATGGACAAGACAGGTGACGCATTTCAATTTTTGAAAACTAAACTTCCTCGTCTTAGCGAAGCTAAAATCAAAGAAGGCGTTTTTGTTGGTCCCCAGATTAGACAATTCTTCTAAGATTCGACGTTTATTGAACACCTAAATCGAAAAGGAAAACGAGCTTGGCTTGCATTTCAAAACGTTTGTAAGAACTTCCTGGGTAACCACAAAAGTATGTCGCTCACGTCGAGGAACTGCTTTTAGCGTACAAGGACATAGGATGTAACATGTCTCTTAAAGTTCACTTCTTTCACTCGCATCTGAACTTTTTTCCTGAAAATTTAGGAGCAGTCTCGAATGAACACGGGGAACGGTTCCATCAAGACATCGCTAAACTGGAGAAGAGATTTTCAGGAAAGTGGAATGCAAGCATCTTGGCGGAGTACTGCTGGTTTTTGAAACGAGAGAGCTGTACCTCAGGGTATAAAAGGAAAGCAAGCACCAAGTAACGATGAATATCTTTTTATTTATTACTGTTTATAGCTAAAATAGTTCTTCTTCCCATTTCAATTAAATTCATGTCCATATATTTATTATTATAAAAATTATTATAATTATTATTATCGTTTGATAAATAAATTATAATTAATTTATCGAAAAGTGGTAAAATTAGAGATTTGGGGCTCCCTCGAAAATGGTGGGTGATGGAAGAAAACGGAAGACATATTTGGATTCAGGACGTCATTTTACATAAGAATCACCCGGAATAGTGTCAGGGCTTGATAAAAAATATTTTTTTGCAGACCTGTGATAATCTTAAGCAGTTCTTGTGTCAGTTTTATATTCTCCACTTAAAAACACAGCTGAACTGTACTTGCTTAAAAAATGTAACATGAAACATTTTACCACAAAATACACGTATTGTAAACTATTAGCGAAATCTGTTCGGTTTATAATTTTTTACTACAATTAGAAAAAGAAATTATCATAGAAAAAAATTTTGAAAAGTAGGAACGAATAACTGCAATTTTGTTGGGTAAAGAATGATTAAAATTAAAACGAACGATTCAATCTGTGCGAAAAGGTTTGCGATTAATCTCAAAATGAAATCGTTGGTTAACACATAAGAAAAAGAAATTAATTTTATTTTTAGAGTGGCGCAAATTAATAAATTCGTTGGAATTATTTAATGCGTCAATAATTCTATGTATAAAAATTGGCTAATCATCGACGTTTTTATACCAAACTAAAATTTTATTTTTTATTATAGAAGCGTTTAAAAACATAATTTAGTAATTAAATAGTGTTTACTTTTATTGCTAATAATTTTGTTTGAATACTAAAATCTAATAGTTAATACAAATGTATGATTAAAACATTGTACAATAATCTATTTGAAAAGCAGGTATTTTTTCAAATGTTTACTCTAAAATAAGTTTTTTAAAAATAATTCTATAAGTTGTTTTAATCAATTTTAAATTGTTAATTAATTAATTGGTATTGTTTGACACAGTTCTGTATATCTATAATTTTTTAAATTATTAGTTTAATTTTTTTGTATTTTCTGGTACTGGCCATTAAGTATTTTCTGTTTTGCGAACGCATGTCCATTATATTAAAAAAAATAAATAAAGATTTCAAATAAGCATTGTTTTACATTGTATATTATTGTACACTCATATGAAAAAAAAATGAGACCGGGGGATTTCCCGCTGCCAATTTACATGTACTCATTCGGCGTGTTGTATTGTGTTTAATTTTATGCTTGCCAAGGTGTCTATTGTTCTTGCTAAGTATTTATTTATTGCTTTTCTTGTTAACACTATAAAAATATATGCATTAGCAAAGTTTGTTTTTTTATTTATTTTAGAAAACAATTTTATGTTATTTAAATTTTTTTTAAATTTTATGCGTATATTAAAAAACAGGAAATACAACTGCAACTATTTATGGGGTAATACCTAGTCTAAACAAAAAAATAAAAAGGTTTTTTTTTATTGATGGATCTAATCAATGTAAAATTTTCAGGGCTCACTACACTTGTCTTAATGTGCAAAAAAACATTTTTTATTTTAATTTTTATGATATAATAGCGGCACAGTAAAGCACGTTGATTTTTTTGGCGTCCCGCGCCTTACGGTACAACTTTCCAACAAACGTAGGTATCTGTAACAATAAAAATTGTAATTATTAAACTCAAAAATGTGTGTACTACTGTAGATAATCTATCTAAGAAAGTACACCTAAAATTTCAAGCTAATCGTATAAACATTATTTGAGTTCTACTGCTTCAAAATACTAACTAATTCTGTCAGTACTTCATTTAAAAACTAAATAGTGTATTTTCGTACCGTTGGTAATGAGTAAAAGGGGCGACACTTACTCCAAAACTCAATTCGTCATTTAGTTGCTCGGATTTGTTTTGAAAATTCGTCTTTTACGAGCATATAAAATTTTTTTTCAACAACGGATAAAGTTAGTTTTTGTCATGTTTTTACGTCATTTAAACCAATAAAAAATTACGTAGAAGAAGAAGCACTTCTACGGAGTTTAGAATCTGGATTGGTTCACAAGTTGATTACTTAATTTAGTAGTGGTTCTTTGTTATGATTTTCGTTTGCCTTTTCAAGTTATTGTTTTCTTTCTTACCTTTTCAGAGTTTAGATTATGACTTGTTTCACAAGTAGATAACCTAACTTTTGAGAAGTTCTTAGTTAGATTTCGGTTACTTGTTTGAGTTTGGCGATTTATCTCAAGCCCTGATGAAGCCCCTTACGAAAGTGGGCGAAACGTTGGCAACTTCGGTTACAACAACAATGACACGGTCCAAACCCGGAAGACATTCTAATGTTAGTATAGATTCCGGCCGTGGAAGCCTTCGCTATTATATCGCTTATAGACTACTAGATATGTTAGTCGATTTAGTAAAATAGAAACTACAATAAGGTGAAGTGGGGTAAGAGTTAACAAAACCTTAAGAGTTCAACTTTGAACACATACAAAAAATACTTGCTGAACGTCCACTACATTTTCTATTGACTGCTACTTAACTACAAATTTCCTTTTCATGTAGTTACATTTATCATCAACAATTTTCAATAGTTACAATTTTTCTTTGTTTTTAATGTGCCTACTACACACTTTTCCTTGAAAATGGGGGGATAAGTGTGTATTCAGGGATGTACAAACCATTAAATTTAACTAGCTTAAATCTGAGGCATCCGTGTAAAAGAGCAAAAAAACTACATAAACTAGAAACTTTATTGTAAGCCTAAAGCTTTTAAGTAACGTCGGAATTGTAGTAAAAATATTTTTTTTATATAAAAAGTTCGTAATGTGAGTTTTATCACATACAAATCCTAAACAAACTTATTAAATATTGTACCCATGTTGAAAAATTTATATCAAATTTTAAAAAATTTCTTTGGCCTATCAAATTAGGCTTAGGCAAGGACAAAACGATATCCTCTCTAGGAGCAAAAGAAGCATCTTCGTTCATCCAAGTAAAAGTTGTGGTTGAGAATTTACAGATGGTGTCCTTGTAGCAAACTTTATTTCTAATAATTCATCTTCTGCAGAAACAACTTCTCCAACATAATATTTCAGCATTTTCTTTCATAAAAAGTTACTAGTGCCTCATCGTCTGTGGTGATATCTTCTGCAAGCTTATTGACTGCGTCCATGCATTTTTCTAAATCTTCTTGTTCTCGCACTTTTTCTTCAATCTCATCATCGTTTTCTTTATAAATTAGTTCAAATAGCTCACTGTTACTGTTGAGTAAGATCACGTCAAGTGGACCCTCTATTTTCCACTTGATCATAAAAATTAAGTCCATGTACTTTTTTCATAAGTAGTTGCCATGAAAAATTGATCCCCCAAACGATTTTTAAAAATTTTAATTTAAACAATAATTTTTTTTACAATGAAAATTTTAGGTACTTTTAATTAAAAAATAAATTTTAAATCAACCGTTAAAGATAAAGTAATGAAATTTTTAGGATTTATCGTCAACTATTTATATTTTAATAATATATTAACAACTAAAAGTTATTTGTTTATTATCATATTGTTAATTAACTTTTAAGTAAACAAATGAAAATTTCAATGATTTCTCGGTAAAAATATGAAGTTTTTTTTTATTAGTTAAATGCGTTATTTATTTAAGTTTAAGATTCCGGAAGAAAATTTCACTGCTCGCGATTAGTTTAAACAATATAAATTTATTTATCACGGCGCGCCGGGCGTCAAGCGCTGTCAAGAGCACCAGGCGGCCGAGCGTCAGACTACATTGCAGCTTCGGTTAATTATAATTATAAATAACAATTAAGAATGTAATCTTCAAACTAATTTTATTATTATTATTATCAATATTATAACTGAAACGCATGAATTAATTCTCTGTTATTAAACAAAAACAAGAAAAACGAACTAGTAATTAAATATATTAAAATTTCTGAACTCTCGTTAATCTTTATTTTATTTTTTTTAAACTTATATAAATAATGCAATTAAATCATTTTTTATCATTACATTAAACAGCAAAAATAAATAAATAATAAAATTAAATTTCAAACTTTACGACCACGGGAATGCATTTCAGCTGGAAAAAGCGGAACACACAATGTATGTGTATGCAAAATTCACCAAAATGTAAAATTACAATTACACGGACTGAAGATTGAACTCAAAAAAAAAAGAAATTAATTTCTCTGAAAGCTTAAATAACTTGATTCAAAGCTCTGTTTGCGTGCAACCTACATCATCATGCTTTTTTTCGATGTGTAAGAAGTGTCCAGAAGTTGACTTCGTTATTAAAAAATTTAAATTATTGACGGACGGATTTTGTAGTGATTTCAGAGAAAGTCACGATGCAAGTTCGGTAAATCTCTTTAATACAAGACTGATTGAATTTTAAAAAAATAAATTTGGTGCCGAAAATGTTAAAAAAATTAAATACTTTTCCGATGGAGCAGCTTCGAAATATAAACATAAATATAACTTTGCCAACTTAATAAATCACACAAATGATTTTGGAGTTAAAGTAGAGTGGATTTTTTTCGCTAAATCTGATGGCAAAGGAGCGTGTGACGGCTTAGCAGGAATTGTCAAAAGACAGGCTTATCGTGCTAGCCTTTAACGTGACCATAATAATCACATAACGACACCACGTTCTTTTTTCCAATGGGCGGAAAATTCATTTAAAAAAGGTAATTTTGTTTTCTGTGACCAGAAAGATCGCGATTTACACGAAGAAAAGCACAAACAACGATTCGAACGGGCAGTGACGATAAAAAATATTCGTCAATTCCATTATTACAAACAGTTGGATGATGTCTCACTGCAATGTAAGCTTGTGTCGGAAGATGAAAAAGTTTTTACAAATAGTTTAAAAATAATATAAAGATAACGAGAGTTCACAAATTTTAATATATTTAATTACTAGTTCGTTTTTCTTGATTTGTTTAATAACAGAATTAATTTATGTGTTTCAGTTATAATATTGATAAAATTCGTTCGAAGATTACATTCTTAATTGTTATTTATAATTATAATTAACCGAAGCTGCAATGTAGTCTGACGCTCGGCCGCCTGGTGCTCTTGACAGCGCTTGACGCCCGGCGCGCCGTGATAAATAAATTTATATTGTTTAAACTAATCGCGAGCAGTGAAATTTTCTTCCGGAATCTTAAACTTAAATAAATAACGCATTTAACTAATAAAAAAAAACTTCATATTTTTACCGAGAAATCATTGAAATTTTCATTTGTTTACTTAAAAGTTAATTAACAATATGATAATAAACAAATAACTTTTAGTTGTTAACATTTTATTAAAACATAAATATTTGACGATAAATCCTGAAAATTTCATTAATTTATCTTTAACGGTTGATTTAAAACTTAATTTTTAATTAAAAGTACCTAAAATTTTCATTGTAAAATAAATTATTGTTTAAATTAAAATTTTTAAAAATCGTTTAGGGGATCAATTTTTCATGGCAACTACTTATGAAAAAAGTACATGGACTTAATTTTTATGATCAAGTGGAAAATACAGGGACCACTTGACGTGATCTTACTCTGTTGTAGTTTGCAATTGAAATTCGTCTTCTTCTTGTTGCTCTGACACATGCTTTAAAGTTTCGGAACTTGTGATTACCTTTGCATCTATTCTTATTTTTTCTTAGGTTTTGGAGGTGTTTGTTTGACAGTCTCTAATAATAGTTCCTCAAACGTGCGGTCTCCGTCACTTGCCGTACCTAAAAATGGTCCAGGATGATCATTTTGATGGTGATTATTATATATCCATTTATTGTTGACATCTAGTCGATGTTATTTCCATCTTTTATGAGGGAGATAACTATATTGCTATTTTTAAATAACGTTTGAATTATATCGAAAAATACCTTCTTTTTGAAAACCGTTACAGACAACTTCTCTCGATATTTGCGACTACACTTGCCCTATCCTATGATTTCTTTGGTCCCTCGTTACGTTTTTGCATTTCCAGTCATGTTGCGACCCACTTTCCTTTAAGTGATTTGAATACGCCTAAGTCTAAAGGCTGGAGCAGATTTGATGAATGTAGAGATAATTTGAAAATGACATATTTTTTTCTGACAATTTGAATTAATCTTAAATCTACATGCGATGCATCTGTATCATAAATTAATATTATTGGTCTATCAGGTTCAAAAAACTCCAATAACAAATCTTTGAAGTAGGAAGTAAAATCGTTGGATTCCATCCATCCATTTTTTGTAGCGGTTTATCTCGTCCTTGGGTAAGCTTGTGATCGAGGAGCAACCTACTCATCCCACATGTTTTTTCCTTTTAAAACAATAAGTTCTGCCTTTAGTACTGTTGTATTATCCCTAACCACATCCTGTGGTAGTTCTGAAAGATAGCACTTTTCTTTTTTTAACAATTTTGGTTGTTGAAAGGTCTAACAAAAAATTTGTTTCGTGAAAGTCTATTTTCTAATTATTGTGTACTTTGTTGTTCTTTTAACAGTTGAATATACGGGTTACTTATAAATGGGTTAGACATTTTTTGCGTGCAAATTCTACAGACTGAGGCTTCAAGAATTCAAAAACGTCATAAAAAAACAGTTCATCAACAGCGGACGTTACACTCGATAATTCACAAATACAAGAAAACACAAGGGATGTATCGAGTGTTAGGTAAATAAGCATTTATTGTAAGAAAGCAATAACTAAATTGTTACGCTGGTTTTTGTTGTAACAAAAAAAATAAGCGACGTCTAACACAGTTGTTCTCGGATAGGGAGACGCAGGCTTTGTGATGTGATTTTATAAATTAAATATAAAAAAAACTAATTCTATACCTGTATTAGCTAAAACGTAATATTAAATTTAATACACAACGTACATACGGCGTTAACACAAGTAAGTTTCGTTTTCAAAGCATACAGTCATTTGAGATAGCGAATGCGCAGCGTTTCCCTTCGACTTAATTTAGCAATCGGTGATAGCCGTTCCTCCCAAAAAAAATCGCAATTCTAAAGGTTTTTAACCCTTTGACGGTGTGATTAGTTAAGTTATAGTAACGTGACGTCATGGAAATTGTTCCCCAAATATGCCATCTGTTTGTTATCTTCACCGATAAAGGAAACGTGTGGGGAGAAGGG
Source organism: Aquatica leii (assembly GCA_035610365.1). Lineage (NCBI taxonomy): Eukaryota > Metazoa > Arthropoda > Insecta > Coleoptera > Lampyridae > Aquatica > Aquatica leii. Next base: position 120,293,609 of record CM069434.1, on the reverse strand, counting down.
TATGGAAATCCATTATCGACAATTAAGAAAGAATTAAATTAACCCTTAATACACAAATATTACTCACCCCAAATAGACGCTCGCTTAGATAGACACAAAGTTAATTTGCATAATCACGTGGAATCCTGAAATTTGTTAGGCCTAGAAATACCGTTAAACGGAGATTGTCTGTGTTGCACCAAACATTACCGGAAAGTGAATAAATACGCGTTTATAAAAATTAACAATAGCTGACGAAAGGTGGGCGTGTCGAGGACAATTTTTACACTCAAAAAGCAACTTCTTAACATAACAAATAAGAAATTAATCAATATTAGTTTTAGCTTTGTACAATTAACATCAAATAAATTGTGTAAGCAATTATAATTTCATTTTTTAAAAACGAACTATCAAATCAAATTTGTTTATTCATGCAAAATAAAGTAAAATTCTATAACTGGAATCAAACATAATACGTATGTTATATGTGAATTATGAGATAAAAACTTTTTCAACTAAGTGTCTTCTTTACTTCCATATTTTACTGAAATCGAATTTTTTTCCTGCGGTTGGAGTTTCAAGCAGGTCTTTACAATTTTCTTTGCAAGATAACTTAAAGTAAAATATACGAAAAGTTTTGCGACAACTAATACAATTATTTTTTTTAGAAATAATATACGATTACTACAACTAATATTTTGCAAAATTGTTTGTCTTAGTTGACAGACACATACAAGAAATATTGCGTTTATAGAATTTTAAAATAATTTATTTTTAGACTATTAGAAGAGTTACTTTATTCCTCATTCTGTGTATAAAACAAAACCTAAGAATTTGTTTTAAACAGTATAAGAAAGTACCACATTAAAAAAAAATAAAATCAATTTAAAAGAACACAAGTACGTACTTACTGGTTTTTCGTAAAGTTCACAAAGCATGGCAAGAATTCGTAACTTGAGTTTCGTATTAAATTTTATTTAAAGAAAAAATTACGCCTATACTAAGAATTGACAGCGTGGGCACTAATTTATTGTTAAATTTTAAATAAAATGTTGTACTTACATACTTATTGTCTTTGAAAATAATATCAAATTAACATGAAAAATGTAAGTTGAAATCGAATATTTTTTTACTAATTAACAAAAGATTTTGAATTTTAAAATGTTAATAAAACCCTTAAGTTTAAATACACGTTTATGGAACCAGACATTTCAATTTGTAAGGTAGAGCTGGAGAAGCACGTATAGAAGTAGCATAAAGCGTGTTTTGGAGTTGAAAAGAGTCAATGCTGCTGATGCCACAAATATTCGTTATAGACGTCGTTTACAAATTGTAAAATATAATATCACTTGGGCAACCTGTACAATATGGAACAATACTCTTTTACGTCAGAGCATTAGATAATTTACTAAAAGTAATTTTCAACATTAAACGACCAACAATTTTTTCAAAAACTAATATCAATTATTGTCTCTGAAAATACAAACAAATTATTACTTTTATTTATAAAATACAAAAACTGGTGTAGTGTATTTTTATAAGGTTATGTTGTCATAGAACTACTTTGAAGTGATATATTTGTATTAAAAACGATTAGTAAATCGCCAAATAACCAGACTTTTGTGCAACCGGCTATTTATTTTTTCTAAAAAAAAAATGTCGCAGGCAGGATTCGAACCTAGAATGTATAATGGAAATCACTTTAAATTATAAATGAAATATCTAATAAACTGTTAATGTTAGAAAAAAATTTATTTGAATAAATTGTTAGGAAGAATTATCTTTATAAGAAACTGTAAAAATAGTTCGAATAATTTACATTCGTACAAAATTATATAAGAAAAACTGTTAAAAATGGCGGATACACCCACTTCGGGTTTCCTTATCAGACCTATCTTTTGATGGAACCTAGAGATTATGAAAAGCCAGCTCCATACCAAATTTCAAGTTACTAGGACTTTTGGTTCGAGAGTTATCGTGGGTACACCGTTAAACACAGACAGACACAAACGCAGACACCCACAATTTTTGTGTCAAAAATATTTTTTTCTGACTTAAGAGACCTTGAAAAGTAAACTTATGCAAAAAAAATATTTTTTTTTAATTGTCGCAGGCAGGATTCGAACCTAGATTATATAATGAAATTCACTTTAAATTGTAAATTAAATATCTAATAAACTGTTAATGATAGAAAAAAATTTATTTAAATAAATTGTTAGAAAGTATTGTCTCGATAAGAAACTATAAAAATAGTTCGAATAATTTACATTCGTACAAAATTATATAAGAAAAACTGTTAAAAATAGCGGATACACCCACTTCCAGTTTTTTTATCACACGTATCTTTTGATAGAACCGAGAGATTATCAGCTGCATACCAAATTTCAAGGAACTAGGACTTTTGGTTCAAGAGTTATCGTGAGTACAACGTTACACACAGACACACACACACACACACATATCTGCCTTGGCATTTACTAAGGCATCTGTGCATTAGGCGACATTTTGGCATCATGCAATCTATGAGCAGTAGGTTTGAGCTTGTAAAAATTTTTCATGCGTAATATAAGCGAAATTTTGATACACTCCGTTTAAAAGAAATAAAAGGTATACGTTGTGTCCCACGCTAGGGGTACCCTATGGGATTTAACATGGAAAAATTGAAATTATTTTTGTCCTGTGGCACTTAAAACGTTTCTAAAAACAATTTTTTGATTATAATTTGATAATTAATAAATTAGTTTGTTACAAGCTTTTGGTTTTACGAACCTTGCACGGCCAACTCACAATAGTCGGGGATAGGGGAGGTTCACAGATAACACAGAAAATATGCTTAAGGGCGCCAGAGCTGATCCAAAGTAACTTCTGTCGCGCTCACGACAGACGGTGTAAACTTGTAACTCAATTGAAGGTTTGTAATCCTTATACTCGCCTGTTCGAGTAGTCAGCGTTTGTTATTAGGTAACAACGATCCAAAGAGAAAGGTATGTTGTCATAAAAGAGAAAAAATAACCACGATAACAACTTTAATTTAGAATCGTTGATGATTATCACAGATATATCAAATTCTCATTACAGAAATGCCAGTAGTATCGGCAACACACAATACATAAGTAAGTTATGTTGAAATGACCAGCGAAGAATAGTTCATAGTAAATATTGTTTGTATACAGTATGCGAAATACACGACATAATTAATAATACGGCATTACTGACAATAAAACAGTGCTAATAATTACTGAATTAATATTAAACTATCGTAAAGATTATTGGTAGTACACCGTATACGAAACATACAAAGGAAGTAACAATACGATCTTACTGATAATAAAACAGTGATAATAATTACTGCGCTAATATTAAACTATCGTAATAATTATGGGTTGTACACAGCATGCGCAACACAAAATAAACAAAATTACTACCTAAATGGTAATACAACAATGTTAAAAATTACGGAATTAAATATTAGTAAAAGTTTCGTCAGCGACCTTACTGACAACGAACAAATAAGTAAAACAACTTACCCATAATACAGGAGCTTCTACTCGATCGAAGAAAGCGCTTTCCCCGGCAAGCGAGCCTGAAATCACTCTTAAGTAGCAAATCGTGTCAAACCAATGCCTCACGAAAGAAAAATCTACAAAAATGATTACTTATTGTTAACGAAAATACATAAAGCATAACCCGGTTGTCGAATGCTGTTATACACCGTCGAGGACAGGTGGTTTAGCAGGTATCTGCCGCCTCAGTAGAATCTCGTCGAAGTGTGATTAGCTTCGGTTCATTAAATTTTAACCATAAGCCTTATAAATCGAATTATACTCGTCCCACGACAGTATTGTTCGAAATTAATCCTTCATAATTCGTTATCGAATAGGAACAGATGCCAGCACGTGGCGGAACGGCTATCAAATTACGAGAAATTACAACAGAGTTTTAATAAACGACAGCAATTAGCTTACCCGGTAACGCCTCAAATCAATTTATGCACTTAATGTAGTTACAATTGCATTTCCATTATTCCGGATGGTATTGGAAAAAGAAATTTCTCAAGACGTACCGACCATTTTAGACAATCGACAGCTTCGAAAGTTTGTCGTACAAATGACAGTCGCGACCAAAAATCGGTAGAGGGCGTCAAAACCGGAATCTAATTTCAAGTCAATATACACAGTCGTACGTAATAAAAATTTCGTCCGTAACAAGTTACAGCCATTTGAAATTCGAAATTTTGAAGGTTTTTCGCGCATGCGATTCAGATCGGCTATCTTCAGTTTTTAAAGTAATATGGATGCTAAAATTAAATTGTAGCCTGTCAAATCAACATTATGCAACTTTATTTTTGAGGAAATGGAAATTTGAAGAACAAAGGCTAGAAAAATTACATTTCAAAATTTTCTGTAGCAGACTAGAAAAAAAAGAATTAATAAAACATAAATTTATATTTACATAGGTATCTACGAACACTCATCGTGGTACCAATAGGTCGAACGCATGAAGATTGCTCGAATAATCGTCGTGCAGAAAAATTCATTTCAATTGAAAATTTGTGACCCTCTAAATGGCCTTTATAACATTGTCGATCCGTTGCTTGGCGGAACGACCATGGCGAATCACCTATTTGGGTATGAGGTGTTTAAAAATGCCTCCCGCTTGAACTGTACAATAAGTTAGCCGTTCAACAAATCTTTTTCGTGTTTTGGTTAATTTACGAATGGTAATAGCTCGGCATATCCCTTGAATTTTATCTTTCAGTGCTTCCCTATTTTTATACCATTTTCCTTCTTTGAATAATTTTTCTTTTATGTAACTCCACAAAAAAATCACACGGGTTTAAATCAGGTGACCTAGCAGGCTATGTAATGGGACCATTCTTGCCTATCCATTGATTTGGAAATGCTTCATTCAGAAGCCCAGTGTTTAGTCTAGCAGTATGGGCTGGAGCACCATCCTGCATAAAATAAACTTGGTGATTTTCACCTGCAACATCATTTAGTTGTAGAAACACTCCTCCTAGTAGAAGGTAATGATATTTTATAGAAGTAAGTGTACCTTCAATGAAAAAAGGACCAATAACATGACTTCCCAGCAAGCCCATCCAAACATTGACATTTTGTCGTCATTGACTTGGTCTATTTACTAATTTGTGTGGATTTTCGAGAGACCATGTACGATTATTTTGTCGATTTGGTTTTTCATCAAGTCCAAATGAACATTCATCCGAAAAACAAACGTTTTTTACTAAATCGCGATTGGTATTGTTCATTTCGGTGATTATTTTACAAAATCTTATACGAGCATAATAATCGTGTGGTAATAATTCTTGATGGCATTACCAACGGTAACTTTTAAAGCCCTCCTGTTTGAAGTACCTGAATGCTGACGACCAAGAAACACCTACATTAATTTCAATTTTTCGCAAACTAACATCAGGATCTTGGTCTACAGCTGTAAGAACTGCCAACTTCTGAGGGTTGTCTTCATGATCGTGTAAGGGTAGTGGACGCTGACATTTCCATGGTGGATTTACGGAGCCAGTGGTTTCAAATAATGGTATCGTTTTTTGATACTCTTTAAAGAAGCTATTGGTCTATTTGCAAAAAAACAGCAGTCTTCTCGAATTTGGACTTTTGAAACACCTCGAAAGTATTGTTTTACCACAATAATTTTTTCTTCTACATTCATTTTCGAAGCTTGTAAAACAATTCTATCAAAACTGTCAACACTTCAAATGTTTTATAACAAATCAATGCTAACTTGATTTTTAATACCTATTTACTTGAACAGAATTCAAGTTTATTTCATTTTGGAATCATAAGCCGGTTTATTAGCACGCAAATGCGGGCGCAATTTGGTTTTTTTAACCTACAGAAAATTTTCAAATGTAATTTTTCTAGTCTTGGTTCTTCAAATTTCCATTTCCTCAAATATAAAGTTGCATAATGTTGATTTGACAGGCTACATTTTAGTTTTAGCATCCATATTACTTTAAAAACCAAAGATAGCCGATCTAAATCGCATGCGCGAAAAACCTTCAAAATTTCGAATTTCAAATGCCTGTAATTAATTTATTAATTATTAAATTATAATCAAAAAATTGTTTTTAGAAACGTTTTAAGTGCCACTTTATATCTGCGTCAAAATTTTTGCGATTTTTTAATTTGGGAAGCAGGAAAATAATAATTTCAATTTTCCCATGGTAAATCCCATAGGGTACCCCTATCGTGAGACACAAGGTATAATTTATGGCATCACATGTTACAATGTAATTCTGAAAATCAGCTTGATTCCACAGTTAAAGTGTGAATATTTTACACATTAACTTTTGGCATCATACATTGCAACCGGTCTGAAGTAGTACATTATAACATCGGATGCCATAAATTGTTTTAAACATTTTTCTATTGAAGGGAGTGTACCGATATTGTAAATTCGTTTATATATTACGTAACGTTTTTCCAAGACCAAATTCACTACTGGTAGACTCCATTACTTACGTGCTATATTTGTGACCTAATTAATATATAATTAATAATGTAATTAATATATAATTTAGAAAGACTATATTTAAGATGTTTCTGGTAAATACAACCTAATAAAAAGTACAGGGTCTTACAAAAAGTATAAAAAAAAAATTGTTAAATTCAAGTAAATATTATTAATTATAATTTTGTTTAACAAAGGGTATGCTTAAAACCAATTATTTAGGTAAATTATTTTATTGGACCCAATATTATTTATTGAAAAAATAATAAAATATTTTATATTATTTCTTAGGAATATTCCGACAATTTTTGGTGTAATAATTTTTGAAATATTATTTAATATTAGTCTATTGCCTTCTTTTTAATACAGGATATTTTTCAAGACATTCATCGCATTTTTTCCTGGTAAATATTCCTTTTTTAAATCGAATTTTAAAAAAGTAACACTGACGAAACCTCTTCTAGCGACCACGGCGTCTTTATACATTGTTTACTCCGTTTTTTTAGTTATTTGTTCTCTCCTTGTTATGCTTAACGTCTTGATGTCCTTTTTTTCTTTTAACCTTTTGTAGTTTGATAACGGCACTAAAAGAAGAACAGATGACATTTTAATCGAGGTCATTTAAATTAACTTAACATGCCGCGATTCGTAGAAGTCGGCAAGAGTATTTTTATTTTTCGGTGTTACAATAAATTCAAATAAGTTTGACAATACTATTATTGTTAAATTAAAAAATATGACTAAAAAAGTTCAAAAGTTAAATTTTTGACAGGTGAGAAGTAGGAGACGAGTTAAAAATGTATAAGAAGTATAGACAAACAAAAACTGCTACTACAGTTGAAACTTTAAATCATAATAAGAATAATTATTATTTCAGATGTATAGAAATATATAATATAGAAACCTCACCATCTTTACTACTTTTAGGATTACTTTCGTCATTTATCATTAATTCGTCTTCATTATTCTCAGCTACTAATAAAAGACGTTTTTGTAAAAAGAATACTTATTTCTTAAAACTTACTTTCGTTATTATCATTATTTGTTGTCAGATCACATTCTTCTTTTTTTTTTCACCCCCCTTTTCTTCTAAATATGGTAAGTCTAAAGGTTCCATTATGTTATAATAAATAAATACCTTTATAAAAAACATACAGGGTATCCCAGTAAATAGTAGTACGACTTCACCAGTTGATAGAAAGTATAATTTTAGGTTACAAAAACTTTTATAACATGTTTTGAAAAGTTCTTTTTTAAGGTACAGGGTATGAAAGGTTAAAAAAAAAGTTGACAGTTAGTCAAAAACCCTACAAGACTTTTATTATAAATTTGGTCAGTGTTTTTTACATCAGTGGTACTATCTTTCTGTATATAGGATACATGTGCTCTAGGGTGGTCCTTATTTAGGGTTTGTCCGAATTTTTTTTAACGATAGTCCTAAATTGGTTCTAAATCTATTAAAAAAAATTCATGCCAAGTTATGGCTCTTAATTTTAATTTTAACCCGACCCCTCCGACAGCCAAAGTTTTAAATGGAAATAACACGGGAAAAGTTCTGTTGATTTTTTGAAATTTTTTTTCATCATGAAACAATGAACAAATCATGTTGACAAATGACAATTCTTATAGCAAATTTACCGCTCTACAAAAAAGGTCTCTTATGATTTTTTGCTAACTCTGACGGTTTCTGAGTTATTTAAGGTCATAGTTGAAGCTTAAGTCAATTTTACGATTTTTCTATTTCTACCGTCGTTTAATGATTTAAAAATGTAAAAAGGATAATAATTCTTAATCTCAATGTTTTTTTTTCTTGTTTCTTAGAAAACTTCTAAAGTAACCGTGACCCTAAAATGATAGTTACATTAATTAGCAAATTATTTTTTCGTTGACCGATTAATTTTAATAATTAAGTGACATTATTTTTTCTCTAATTTTTGAACTGTCGTGAGTTTCAACTATTTTTTCCAATTTTAAAATACACAAGATATTTTTTGGAAATTGTCAAAAAATTCTAATTTTAATTTGGTAAAAGTATTGATAAATTCTAGTCCCAAATTTACATTTTGGGACAAGATCATTTTAGAAACTGATTATGCCGCCCTCTATCAGATTTTACTTTAACCTTTTTGTATTGAGATTAATTCTAAAATACCCGTAACCTATAATTTTTATCTTAACTGTATTGAAATCGTACGCAAATGCTTACTGTTACTTATGTTTTCTCGTTGTTTAATTTAATCTTTAAATTCACGAATTAGAGTGATCAGAAAAATATGGAGTTGTCACGTTTACGTCAAAACATTTTTTTAGTTGGTGATGTTGACGTCCAAATAGTGGGTAATAAATTACCATCAAAATTGCAAGCTCTAAAAGTTTTCTTTTTTCATACGCGTATTTTAAACGTTTGTGTTTTGGAAAAAAGCTAAAATTCCCGTTCAAGACGTGCAAAGATGTCGAGATAAATTGAAAAAATTGTACGATGAATGGCGCACACTTGTCAAACACAAAAATCGGAGTGAAGTGGCTGTAAAAAAACAAAATGAATTTGCTTGTTCATTAAAAACATTATTTGACATTGCACCTTTAAATGTATTTGAATTTGTCGATGAAAATTCCAAAGAATTCTAAATTAATCAGAAGTCAGATGAACGAATTGGTTTTATAGCAAATATCAAAACAAAATATGATGATGATGATGATAATGTTGTTAATAAATTGAACAAAAAAATGCATTTTGAAGAACAAAAAAAAAAGTAAAGACGAAAAAGCATTATTGGGTAAATTATAAGAATCAAATAATCAATGATGTTCTTTATTATTCATTACCATAGATATTCTTTTCGTCATATTTTTGTCCTTATTTGTTTTAGATAAAAATGTTAAGCTTTTATGTAGTCAAGGAAGTGCTCTGTCTGCATCCAGTGGAGAAATATATTTTCCAACTACTGCCGGATCATCAGAATAAAAAAAAAAGGGAGTTGTAATATTCTCAACGATAGAGTTGTAACTACTTTAGATCGATGTAAAGTAAGTGACAGAGATGCTGTATTTATAATAACAGCTATCTGTCAGTCTCTTATTGATATGAACTTACTAGATATCTATTCGAAGACATCGACAAACTCTGCGAGAGTCAAAATCGTTAGAAATAAAAAAACACTTCCAAGATTTGATATTATCATCTATTGTTGTACACTGGGACGGAAAATTATTACCTAATTTGCTAAATACTGAAACTGTTCATCGATTACCAGTAATAATTACTTCCGAGGACAAAGAAATTATGTTAGGTGTACCAACGAGTGAAAATGGAACTGGAATGGCACAAGCTACTATTGTTTACGAAACATTGCTTGATTGGGGATTTGACACATCCGTTAAAGCAATATCCTGTGATACTACTCCTTCGAATTTAGGTATTCGGAATGGTGCTGCTGCATTATTGGAGAAATTATTAGAGAGAGATTTATTATATCTTCCGTGTAGGCATCACATTTTTGAAATCGTCCTAAGATACGTATTCGAAGCTGTTTTTCCAAATACTGTAGGACCTAATGTTCCACTTTTTATCCGATTTCAAAAGCAATGGGAGGATTTAAATAAACTGGATTACAAAACAGGATTAGATGATCCGAGAAATGATAATGTATTAACAATAGAAAAAATTAGGTCTGTAAAAACTTTTGCTATTGAAGTTCTGACAATAAAGCTGCCTCGTGATGATTACAAAGAGTTTTTGGAGCTTACTTTAGTCTTTATTGGTGTCATCCCAGAAAAATTCAGTTTTCGTAAGCCAGGAGCTTGCCATCATGCACGATGGATGGCAAAAGCAATTTACGTATTGAAAATGTACCTGTTTCGTGAACAGTTATCGTTGAAAAAAGTTGAAGACAATAAGCTTCGTCAAATATGTGTTTTTGTGACAACAATTTATGTTAAAAGCTTGGTTTCTATCATCTAGTAGTGTAAAAGCTCCGTACCATGACCTACAATTTGTAAACGAGCTAAACAACTTTAAGGCTATCAACAGTAAACTTGCTACAGTAGCGATAAATAGATTTATGAACCATCTATGGTATTTGTACCCAGAGTTAGCGATCATGGCAATTTTTGATAAAGATGTTCCATTAGAAACAAAAGTAAAAATTGTGGCTAAGCTGCATACGGAAGAAAAAAAGACTTCAACCGATGCTCTACCGGAAGAAGACCTAGATTATACAAGTGAAAAATGTAGCGTAAAACGCTTTCAAAGCAAAAATATAAGTGATTTATTACATAACGATATCGACTTTTTTGTAACTGCAGAATCGATAAAATTTTTTGAAAGATTTGAGTTAGAAACAGAATTTTTACGAATTAATCCCTTTGAATGGGCTGACAATGAAAGCTATAAAACTGCATTACGATTCGTCGAAAAATTGTCAGTTGTGAATGATTGTGCTGAGAGAGGAGTTAAACTAGTGCAAGATTTTTGTAGTCATTACACGAAGGATAAAAAACAAATGCAATATGTATTACAGTTGGTTAAAAACCATCGTCAAATGTTTCCTGATGCGTTAAAAAAAACTGTAATAACTTCATAATAGTATCGATGTTAAAAAAAATGATAAGAAAAGTATTTTTTTTACTTTATTGAAATTTTGATAGTCAATTTTTTAAATAAAATAATACTTTTCTTTCAGAGCATGCGTGAAGGTAAAAAAAGTCGTCTAAGTTATGAATTATTATCTTTTTTTCATTTTTAAATCAATAAACGACGGTAGAAATAAAAAAATCGTAAAATTGACTTAAGCTTCAACTATGACCATAAATAACTCAGAAACCGTTAGAGTTAGCAAAAAATCATAAAAGACCTTTTTTGTAGAGCGTTAAATTTGCTATAAGAATTGTCATTTATCAACATGATCTGTTCATTATTTCATGATGAAAAAAAATTTCAAAAAATCAACAGAACTTTTCCCGTGTTATTTCCATTTAAAACTTTGGCTGTCGGGGGGGTCGGGTTAAAATTAAAATTAAGAGCTATAACTTGACATGAATTTTTTTTAATAGATTTAGAACCGATTTAGTACTATCGTGAAAAAAAATTCGGACAAACCCTAAATAAGGACCACCCTAATGTGCTCACTGTTCGGTGACGTAAAGACGGGGGTAATAAAACGTTATTTAGTTTAGAACTTGTACGGTACTCGATGTTTGACAAAAATTATGCCACCGTCAAATCGTCTGTACATTTTAAGAGAATACATTACTAAGTTTTAAACTAAAATACCGTTTTAATACCCCAGTCTTTACGCCACTGGACATTGAGCTCATGTATACGTATTACAAAAAGATAGCACTACCGATGCAAAAAACACTAACGAAATTTAAAATCAAAGAAAGTTTTTTGCATAACTGTTGAAAAACTTTATTCCTTCATAAACAGTCTAATCTTGAATCTAGGAACTTTTCGAAACATATTATCTAAAACTTTTTAACCTAAGATAATATTTTCTATTAATTAGTGAAGTCTTGCTACTATAAACTGGGATACCATGTATATATCTATAAAAAAAATAGTAGCAGAAATTTGCCTAAATCAATCGTTATTTTCTCGATGATAGAATTCACCTCGGAACTTATTTATTTACTATACAAACCTTACCTTCAATATTTATATCATTCAACGTTTTTCCTACAAATTTATTAGCATCGCCATTTTCAGTTGCAATTAGCAACCCGTTTATTTTTGTTGCCTCGACAGCATTTTCGTGTAGCCTAAAAATTTAAATTTTTCAGAAATTACAATGTTTTATTTACAATATTTTGATCACATTGTTTTAAAATGAACAATGGTAATTTGGAATGTATTTTTTATTGAATTTTAAAATTTATTGTTTTAGCAAATACAATGAACAAATGCAAACACAAACTATAATTTTATGCTAATATTTTACCCAAATTTTAAATGTTTGACTAAAATGATAATTAGATTTTTTATTGGTTTAAATAATAAAGCTTTTTTATTGCTCGAAGTGCTGAATAGCAAGGTACAAAATAGATATTACAAAATTGTTCTCATTGCATTATCGTACTAAGGAACCTTTAGTTTTTTAAAACGATGTACTAGAATCTAAACTGTTCATAAAATAAAAAAAAATCATGGCATGGGTTGCTTTGTTTTTGTTGGCTTGGATTAGCCAAATTCGTTTACAGAAATTATTGGGATCTACCTATAAAATTTTCTATGGACCCTTATATCGTGCCCCATGTGTTTTGCCAGCCAATTACTTTCATTTTCTGTAAAGTCAAATATCTGGCATACTGTTGCCACATATTTTCTTAGTTTTGTTCCTGTTATAAGCTCAGGTTGTCTTAAGTTTGCTTCATTGCAAGCTGAGCTTAGACACTCGTGGCCTCGCAAATATCCATTTTTAGTATTGATTGGACAAAAAATGTATGGTTTTTTTTTCAGAGATGCCAACTTTCGTCTGGTCTTCAATAAAATATCAATCGCCGACTTAGTATCTGACGTTATTATAACTGGTACGCGTGAACCACGTTTTCCTACTATGTCCACAATCTCCATCACTGACGGTAAATGTTTTTCTAAAGGTGTTAGTGAGATCATTAATTCCTGCGTGTTACTCTCTTTAAAACTGGTTCGTGTTGAATACTGTTTAATTGTCATTCTTGCTGCTTTGCCAGATCTCTTTTTATTCAATAATATAATACTTGAAAGAGTCATTGAAGCAAGTTCGCGCCAGATTTTATAGTTATATATATGTATATAGTGTCTTTTACCAACTTATTATTTACAATTCCTTCATTCAAATATTTGTGTAGAGCAACCAAATCCTCTGTTAGCGGTAACAATTGCTTATAGTTAAATTTTCTTTTATGTAGAGTTGATAATGCACGCGATGAAATTTTAGAAGACCACTCCATCTCCAGTAGAGTTAAGAAAGAGACATACAAGTGATTTTATTTTACCAGCCCCAATCTCATTGCCATTCCTCTATGAATAAAAACACATTTTTTTGATGAATGGAGAATTTTTAAAGCTAAGAAGGGTATTTGAAATTCTGGTTGATTGCGGTTTTCTTTCAGATACCAACACAAATTTTTAGTGGCAGATATTACTAAGTCAAAGGTGTTCGGCAAAAGGCTGTAACATTAATTTTTGCACTTTTGTAAATTTTGTAACAATACGTCTCTGTCGTAAATCACTGCCTGTCTTTCACGTTTAATAGCGAATGGGTTTTTCCGAAACGCGCTTGCATTTTTGATATACTTATTGAATACGGGCCGGCATGTTACTTCTAATTCTCGAAGTGAAACCTTAAGGAAGTACGTTTGGTGATTAATTTGGTTTTATCAAGTGAGTTTTGAATTTGTATATATCATTTACAATTAAATCCGATTGTAGGATTTTTTTTGAAGTGGAAAAAAAGGAACCCGGAAGAACGTTTGAAAGCATCAAAATGTGCCGATTTTAAGTTCAGAAAATTTTCCTTTAAATCGTTATCTCCAAGGTTTAGAATGACGTTGCTGTTTACTTGGATATACCAATTAAGTGATTGTGAGTTGGAATTGCTTATTGCCTTTTTGGTTGCAAATGCGAACTATGTTTATGTAACAGATGAACCCACACGCTAATGATTACAACCTGCCGCTACTGTTTTGTTCCTAGGGATCTGGTCGTTTAATGTAATATAACGTTAAATTGTTCTCTCTATTTTATTTTAGGGTAAAAGGATTTAGATAGCTATCGGAATAATAGTTCACCATGGGCGAGTAAGTTATTAATTGTGTTTGTTAATTGTTTTGTCATATTATATCGAGCTACCAGAACTAGTTGGAATTGAAAAATTTATTTATAATTACTCTTGTGTGTTCATGTGTACGAGAATTTAATTTAGGACTTTGCTATACGATTATACTTTTAAGTTAGTTATTTATATTGTAAGTGGAATTGTAATCGTCTTGTTGGTTTGATTATTTACATTAGTTCGATTTTGGGTTATAATTTCTCCGTCTAATACAGAAGTTTGCACCATCTTCTGAGGAATTAAAAATTTACGATTATGTGTGATAAAGATGTTGCTGGCGCCTTTCTGGATTATCCGTATTTTTGTTAAATGGGTATTTGGAGAGTAGTAGCTGATTACTACCACCCACCCCGCTCTTCGAATTAGTATGTGCTGTGGCTATTTAGACATCGAACGAGAATACCCGAGTTTCGTTAACCAACCAGACGATTGATAGCTTTCGAGAAATTACACTGTTTTTTTTTGCTATTTGAAATTACATTTGTTTATCCTTTTTATGTATATATTTGTTCCAATTTTTGTACATTTGAGCAGAATAAATAAACAAAATCTGGCGCCCAACGTGGGGCCTTTTTCAGAATTCTGCATTCTTTTTAGTAGTAACCTGATTTCTAGTTCGGATGGCGGATCTTCTCTTTTCTTTTGGTTATCTCGATTTTTGTTATCCATCTCTTAATTTTCTTTAAAATGGCTACTTGGGGCATTGCAGTTAATCGGTTATCGAAGTCGGAACTTCAATACGAATTTTTCTCTCGGGGTTTCGAAGAAGTTGAAACAGTCGAGGCATTACGCAAAGCGGTACGCAGTGCTTTACAAATAGAGAAAGACGCTTCTTTTCTCCCAGTTGTTTTTTCAAAACCTTTTGCTGAAGATCGTACCATAATCGAGCAGGCGATTACTGAACTGAAGTCTGTTTTTGCAACTTTTGATGGCAATTTTTCTACTCCGACATTTAAAAGGATTAGTTCGTTATGGTCACATGTTGAAAGGCGATGTAGAAACATGTTTTGCACCTCCGAAGAAGAAAGAGCTATTCAACGTAACTTTGGTTTATCCTTTCGCACTATCCGCACTGATTTTGAAGACAAAGACAAAAAAAAAACCTACGATTACTGTTTCGACAAGTACTTGCTTCTAGTCCTAACAACACAACGAAAGATCCAATTACGGAAAGAGAACATACTTTACTTACTTCTTTTAACTCGGATTCTGAATCGGAATCTCCTGTACCTACTACTTCCGTGTCAGTTGTAGCTAAGACATCTTTGAGTAAGTGGAACTTGCGGTTCTCTGGTGAAGAGTCTTCTCTTTCGGAATTGCTATTAAGGGTCGATGAATTAAATTTGGCTTGGGGTGTTTCAGCACAACAATTGTTCGTGTCAGCTCCAGAACTTTTATCTGGTAAAGCACTTTTACTTTTTAGAGTAAACAGAAATCATTTAAGATCTTGGCAAGATGTTGTCGCTCTCTTGAAGGCGGAATTTTTGCCTCCGGACTATGACTATCGTTTAATGGAGGAAATTCGTGCTTGTACAATGGGTCCAAACGAAACAATTGGAATGTATGTAATCATCATGCAGAGTCTTTTTCAGCGGTTATCCGAACTGCTTTCCGAACTCGATCAATTAAAAATAATCCGTCGTAATCTTGCTCCTTTCTACCAATCTGCTCTCGTTTTAACTCCAATTTCTACTATTGACCAGCTAATAACTTATGGTAAACAACTGGAGTTAAACAAAATTTCGTTAGATAACTAATTGTCTTCTGTTCGCTTGGTAAATACGCCTATTGTTACCCCTCAGAGTCGACCTACTACCCATGCTCGTCAGTCAATCACATGCTGGAATTGTAAGGAACGGGGTCACCTTGCTCTTATTTGTACGAAACCTCAAGTACGACATTGTTATGGTTGTGGTAAAGAAGGAGTGACTCGTCGCAGTGGCCCTCATTGTAAGGCTACTTCTTCCACTTTGGGAAACTAAGTAGAGAATCTAGGACCGAGGCAAACTCTTAATGTCTGGATCAAGACACTTAATTTCTATTAAAAATCTATTGTCTCATTAGCTCATTTTAAATGTTTCCAAATTTTCCAAAACGGACCCATCCAAATTTTAATATTGTTTCATTACTTTTACATACAGCTAATATTTCATTGTTTTGAAATTTTGCTAAAATATTTTCACTATATTCCACGGAATATTTATTATTTGACATTCCAATGAGTAGAGCAGTACTTTTGGCTATAATATTACGTCTTCCATTTTTGCAATTATATTTCATATGGTACCACATCCGTTTTTTAAACATAAAATCTAAGGTTAGTATTAGTTCTCCTTCGTTTAAATTTAATACTTCACAGTTATGATGAAAATTTGCCAATTTATTTAGTTCATCAAAAGCTTCCTTCCGCATTTTGGATCTTTTTGGTTTGCTAATAATTCTAGCTACCTTAGTTTCATTTTTGTGCATTATTTCGTAGTGTCGAGTAATATTAATAAGTTGTTTATCACAAAAAAAACAACAATGTATCTTATCTCTAATTCTTTTTCCCGTTTTGGTATTTGTTTTTAAACTTTTTATCAAAGAGTATCTCTCTTCATTTTCAGTTTCTGAATCATCCATTTCATTGCTTTTTTCGATTTTTTTATAATTATTGTTTTTCTCTTCAGTAAGCATTTCCTTATGCGTTTCTTCGGCGTCTTCGTTGTTGATTTTTTTGTTATCTATGTGTAAACTTTCTAAACATAAATTTTCTGTTTCAGTGCTTGTTTTTTAATTTTTTGTTTTTTATGAAATGTTTTTTTGCACCTGGATTTAATGATATATTTTTCATTCTGTATCAAATTCTATGCATCATTTTTTGTTTCATTACTACATTCAGAATCGGTTTCGGATATTGTTGGTATATATTCACTTGAAGATTCTTGAAATAATGAAACTGATAAATTACTGTCTTTCTCGTTATTAAAGTCAATATGTTTAATACTATTTAAATCGTTATTTTTTTAATGTTTCAATCTCGGTCTTTGTTACATGTTAAATTAATGTCTTTTCCGCTACTTAAGTTAATGTATTTTGCATCTAAAGCAGGTCCCGGCTTTATTACTATTTTATTGGAGAAACTGTCGACGTCATTTAATCACTTTTCTAAATACTCATTTTTATTTTCAAGAGCAATATTTGAACCATTTTTAACAACAATGTCTTCACTTGTAAAGCTATGAACACTAATAATATTAATTTTATTTTTTAAAACTGTTGCCACGTTATTTTGCTTGCACAAAGAGGTATTTTGTAGTCGATCCGTACCTATATTTAATTTGGTTGTAATGTCTTTTAGTGGGTCATCAACATCCAGTTTTGCCTCTGTATTGCTTTCATTTCCGTTCCATGCCTTAAGAACGTTTTCTCTTTAATTAGGCAAAAGACCTTTTGTTTCCATTCTAAGCATTTTAAGAAAATCCAATATTTTCTTAGATTTTGTATTGGCCTATAACGTAATGTAATAATACAAACACTCCTCATATACCGTATGTTCAGTTTCAAAATGCAACATAGGCAAAACTTTATTTCAGTGTAATAGCGAAGGCTTCCACGGCCGGAATCTATACTAACATTAGAATGTCTTCCGGGTTTGGACCGTGTCATAGTCGCAACCGAAGCTGCCAACGTTTCGCCCACTTTCGTAAGGGGCTTCATCAGGGCGTGAGATAAATCGCAAAACTCAAACAAGCAATCGAAATCTAACTAAGAACATCTCAAAAGTTAGGTTATCTACTTGTGAAACAAGCCATAACCTAAACTTTGAAAAGGTAAAGAAAGAAAACGATAACCTGAAAAAGCAAACGAAAATCTAACAAAGAACCACTACCGAGTTAGGTAATCAACTTGTGAACTAAGCCAGATTCTAAACTCCGTAGAAGTGACTTAAAAAGAAATAGTCTCCGTATTTAAAGGAAAAGGATCGTCACGGATGGTTGAGCTCGACCCTGATTGGGTTACGGTTGCTAGGGGGCGTGTTTTTGATAAATGACTAATAACTGGGAACCAAAGAGGGGATAGTTCGAAACCATGATCGCGATTGAAGTTATTGGGGTGTTTGATGATTTCTATGCTTTCTCGGAATTTCCTGTTGAAAAAGAATGGAGATTTGGCAATCAACGTAACATTATCAAAATCTATCTTGTGACCTGTAGTAAAATGATGTTCAGCGACCGCAGACTTGGAAAACTAAAACTAAAACTAAACGTCGACTTACCCTATCAGATTCTAAACCACCTTGTCTATACGGACTTCCCAAAATTCACAAACAAGGTATTCCTTTACGACCTATCGTTAGTACTATCCAATCTCCTACCTACAAGCTAGCCAAGTTCTTGTCCAACATTCTTTCCGAGTTTACAGGTAAAACTTCTTCTCACATCCTCAACTCCCAGCATTTTATTCAACGTCTAGAAACTATAAAACTTGAACCCCAAGATCTTCTCGTGAGCTTTGATGTTACTTCACTTTTTACTAAAGTTCCTATTAGGGATTCGCTTATTATCATCAAACAGATTCTGTCTCAACATGGCAAGGACTTGAGTTTGGTTCCTCTTATTAAAAAATGTCTATCCTCTACTTACTTCCAATTTGATAACAAGTTTTACGAACAAGTTTCTGGTGCTGCTATGGGTTCTCCTCTATCACCTGTTGTAGCTAACAGCTTTATGGAATCCTTTGAAACGGTTGCTTTGGAATCATCAATATTAAAACCTAAGGTGTGGTTTAGATATGTTGACGACACGTTTACTGTTTGATCTCATGGTCATCTTGAATTGTCTAAGTTTCTTGATCATCTTAACAATCAACACTTAAATATAAAATTTACTATGGAAATCGAAAGTAATGGTTCTCTTCCATTTCTTGACGTTCTTGTGACTCGTAAGCCCGACTGATTTCTGGGCCATTCTGTTTATCGCAAACCCACCCATACGGACAGATACCTTCATGCTTCGTCTCATCATCATCCTGCACAGAAACGTTCTGTTATTGAATCTTTGGTCCATCGTGCCTTTTCTATTTGTCAACCTGAGAATCTAGACTCAGAACTCCGTCATCTTACTAGAACCTTAGTGAACAATGGTTATGTAAAGCGAGATATTCATAGAGTTATTAATCGTTGTTTACATCCACGTACTCGATTACCTAAGGACATTTCTACTCCCGAATCCAACCCGAAATTGGCCTTTTTACCCTACATTCACAAGGTTACAGATCAAATAGGGAAACTCCTTTGTAACAATGGTATTAAACCCATATTCAACTCGACAGGTAAAATCTCTCAGATTCTTCCTTCTCCCAAAGACAAATTTCCTACACTTTCATCTCAAGGTGTATACCAAATTCCCTGTTCTTGTGGTTTAGTCTACATTGGTGAAACCGGTCGTTCCGTCATTACTCGCATTTCAGAACATGATCGTTGTATAAGGAAAAGGTATACTTCCAAGTCTGCGGTCGCTGAACATCATTTTACTACAGGTCACAAGATAGATTTTGATAATGTTACGTTGATTGCCAAATCTCCATTCTTTTTCAACAGGAAATTCCGAGAAAGCATAGAAATCATCAAACACCCCAATAACTTCAATCGCGATCATGGTTTCGAACTATCCCCTCTTTGGTTCCCGGTTATTATTAGTTATTTATCAAAAACACGCCCCCTAGCAACCGTAACCCAATCAGGGTCGAGCTCAACCATCCGTGACGATCCTTTTCCTTTAAGGTGGTATGATACCCTATTTCAACAATAGTTAAAAATAATCATTATAAGCAACAACAACATTTTGGGTAATATCTCGTGTCATGGTTTAATTTAATTATGATTTAGCAATACTAATGATGTTTCAAAAACTTGTTTTAATTGGCGGTTCTGAAGATACAATTTTCGATAACTACAAGTGCAATTTTAACTCTAGAACATGGGATTTTTAACTACACATAAAGAATAACTTGTTTTAGGGTATAACAAAATCTTAAGTTGATTGTTGCATTCTAAGTTGAATTTTTTTATTTTAATAGTATTTAAATCAAGAGCAAATCTACAAAAAGCGATATAACTTTTTTTCTATATAAGGTAAAAAGTTTTAATTTTATCATACCCTGCTCTGAAGTATTGTGAATATATTCGTATAATTAAAAACTAATTAAGTTAAGAGATAATCGTATATTTGTATAAAATAGTTGGGTGAAAATAGTTATATAAAATTTAAAAAGAGAAAAAAATGTTAGAAAAAGATAAAACCTGAAATTTTTACAGTGGTAAGCGTGTAATTTATGAGTGATGGGTGTTATGACAATAAGGTTTGAAAAAAGAGATTCTCTTTCTACCTGCATACAAATCTTTACATATTTCCACTTTTCTAACATTTAAAAACTAATTTTTTATTGTAAACTAAGATGACAAAGTTGTTTTTTTATTACTATTATGAGAAAATAACGGAACTATAAATAGATTGCTATACCTATTTAACTTATTTATTGTAATTTACTTGCAAAACGTTATGATACTAAAATTATAAATTAATACGCTACATCTAAAATAACTGATTGTTACGTAATTTTTCTAATTATGTAATTCTACGTTTTTTCTGGGCATTTATTATTAACTCTGAATCCCTAGCTTGTAAACCTCTAGGAATTCGTGGATCAGCTAGCTCTGGTAACATACAATGAAAAAAAAATTCATTTAGTTTTGGTAGCATAATCTCACTCCAAAAAGTCTTATCTTTTTCAATTCGAACAACTTCTACGTCTAAGTCTGTATATAAAACTAAATCACAGTAACTTCTACCTAATATATTTAACTGACCCTGAATTTGGTAAAAATATTGGTGATTTTTTTTTAAATGTAATTTTTCGTCTTCTAGTTTTACGCACATGTTTTTCTGTTTCTTTTCTAAGCTTTCCTTAATTTTTTCGTTTCTTATTGAGTACAAACACTTTACTTCTACTAATCCATCTTCATTTATAAGTCCATCTGGACTAGCACCTAAATAAGGATACTCTTTCGAAATAAAGAAACCGCTTGATTGTACTTGTACTTTCATGATTTCTTCATATTTTTCTAGAGCTATTTTTTCGTGTGTTCTTCCATAAAGTATTGCATCTGTTGCTAGATAAGGTGAACTATACAAAAGATTTTTAAGAAAAGAATGGCAAGAAGTAGTCTCTCTTCGATTACATATACGTCCAAAGGAGGAAGCAGTAATTCTATTTCTACGCACTTCATGCCACTTGGCGTTATCGTGCTGACCTAATGTTTCAATGGCAAGTGTTTCTACATCATCATTTCTTAGGCGTGACAAAATCTCGTCCTTTTTAATTTTTATTTCATCTTGTGATAAATCTTCCTTGGCTGCATTCGGTCCATAATCAATATCTTCTCCTACATTACAATTTTTTATAGACTTATACTTCTTTTTTGCGTGAAGACGTTTATATTGCGTTTCATATTTTCTTTTTCTTGAATATAAAGTTATCCTATGTCTTTCGTTTAAATCTGGTAAATTGTACTTATGCCATGATGATCCGGAATTAAAACATAATGCAGCTCCATAACACCGCCTTTGGTACGAACCTCTTAGAACATAGTTAACCCGTTTTCCTCCCGAAAATTTCGATACAAGACTCATGTACCTCTCGGCATAATTGGTAGTAACATTTCTTGTTATGCGATTAGCTTTTCGAATGACATTTTCTATTACTTTAATAATTTCGTCAAACAATCCACTAGTTTGAAGTAACGGAATATAGATTTCTTCGTTATTTTTTTTTCTTGTGCAGTATTCAGTTCTGCAATTTGAATGATTACCAAAAACATGATATGGTATGTTTTTAAGGTCTTCGCATAACTGTTTTGTATTAACTACCTTTGTTATAGATTTTCTTACAGCCGCACTTAGTCTTGGTATTCTACTTTTTAGTATTCGCCTAGCCGAAATTTCAAATTTAGTATTTTTTACCAATTTGTGCAAGTTTGAAGTATATGCTCGAGTAATATGATTCGCACATTCTAATTTTAGTACATATCTTCCATACGTTACGTTTTCTAAAATCCTTGCGTATACGCTTGAATCACCATCACCAACAACGTATTTATACCTTAAACCATAAATCACTTCACTTTCATTAAATCCCTGCACTATAATATCTTGCTCCATACTAGAGGAAGCGCCACTAAAGTTTTTAAAACACTTATGAGTATTTGGGATAACGTTTTTACTTGCACCTATAGCACAAATCAGGCAAAATTTGTTCTTAATTCCTAAATAGAGAATTTTTTTTGTCTTTTCTCCAATAATACATCCTACCCCAGATAAAGATGAAAATCCATGTCCATACGAACGCTTAGCCCAACCACCATCGACAATTACCGTTATAAATGGTACCCCATGTTTCTATATCACCTCGTTCAATAGCCAATTTTTTTTCCACTTTTGCAGCGTCCGCCATTTCTAGTTGAAGTTTTTTCTCCCAAATGTCTCCAATTTCAGTTTCGAGCTTTCTATAAAATTTTGGGCTTACACTAGGTATGTTCATAACTGAAAACAATTCATCAGTTTGGCTGTAACCTATTCCAATCGATGTTGCTCCCCAAACAAACGCTTGGTTTAAATTATTGCTTGCTGGATGCGAAGATATTGTTATGGTTTTCTCGCAAGTATCGCAGTAATAATACAATATCGAAACAACTCCACGTTTTCTTTCTTTTTTAAATTTCATTTTTCCCATAGTACATTTAGCGTTGTGATCATGAATTTTTATTGTTTCTTTAATAAAAAACTCTATTTCAACAATTCTATTTCCTGAGACAGTTTGTTCGTTTTGTTCCAAATCAATTTTTTCGGTTTCTAAATTTGGAAAAACTTCTTCTTTTAAACTACAACAATATATTGATACATATTACATATACATATTGGTAAATTAAGTGTTAAAAATAATGGCAAGTGCAGAAGTAATCCAAACTCATTTAAGATTTTAAAAACCAATTGCATACATCATTTTTTAAAGCAGAATAAATTATAATACTAATATAAAAAACTTACTTTTCAAAATATTCAAGATGCGCATCTTCAGCAACGTAGTCATTGTTCTCACAAGCACTGAGAGCTTTTTCGCGTTTTCGTCGACATCTTTGAGCTTGCGATTTCTTTCCGCGTTTTTTTACAGTGCAAGTGCTTCGCATTTTACAAAAATAACAAATATATCGTTTACAATAACAATTAAAAGTAACAAATATAATAATAACTAAAAATAGAGTAATGATAACAAACAATTAACAAAGAAATGCACTGCTCACTCGAATCAAGCAAGAGAAAAAATGTGCAGTTGCATAAATTTAGATTTCTTTAGGTAGGTACCTACTTATGCTAATTTTTAAGCAATGTAACAGTATTATGTTTGTGGGTTATTTATCTTTTTCTGTCTTTTATTACACTATTTCCAATTATTCTGTTCTTGAGTTAACAAAACTCCTGGAAATTTTGTAGTTTGACTTTTAACTATCAATAATCAAACCTAGAATTGAACAATCAATTAAAGATTTTTTATACTCTGAAAGTTATGTTGCATTGCGGGATAGTCATTGTAAAAAATTAAGTATTTTAAACGGGTAATCAAGACGTACGTTTTATGCATATTAAGTATTAGTACTACTAAATTACAATTATACTCTAATATTGTAAAGATTAGTATTTCAGTGAGAAAAAAGATTACAAACAAGTTATAAGTGGTAACAGAAAAAGCAGGTATAAAATATTATTTGTAAACATGGTTGTAGTGTAAAAAATAGTTGACCGCTTTATTTATTACCCAAGTATTGTATTCTATTGTCGTAGGTAATAACAGTTTTGCGAAAAGTGCCTTTTAGATGTCATAAACTCTTCTGTATAAAATGCCGCTATATTTTAATAATGTTGAGTTTACGTATTTTACTGGTTTAAAAATTAAACGGAATAGCAGACGTTAAATGTGTTGTCTATATTTAGGGGCAGGTATTTAGAAGTTTTAGCAAGGTACCTTCCACCCTTAAATACGGAGACTATTTCTTCTTAAGCCACTTCTACGGAGTTTAGAATCTGGCTTGGTTCACAAGTTGATTACCTAACTCGGTAGTGGTTCTTTGTTAGATTTTCGTTTGCTTTTTCAGGTTATCGTTTTCTTTCTTTACCTTTTCAGAGTTTAGGTTATGGCTTGTTTCACAAGTGGATAACCTAACTTTTGAGAAGTTCTTAGTTAGATTTCGAATGCTTGTTTGAGTTTTGCGATTTATTTCAGTTTCTATCTCTATTATAGGTTTAGGGGAAAAAAATAGATAAAGTATGTTCATTGTTCATCACTTTTTTTTTGAACAAATACAGAAAAATCTAATACAATACGACCGATTTTTAATTGAAATAACAACTAAAAAAAATCCGAGTAGTAGTTCTTGAAAATTATTTACCCCAGCTATCTCAAAAACCGTCAACCGATTACAAATAAATTTTGCATGCGTTTTCTGTACGCGTAATATATTCGTAAGTGGTCCTTAGAATTTTTTTTCAATTCCAGTGAAACCGGTAGTGAATATTAAGGGAATCTTCACGTTAGGAAACAACTCGTAATGGAGATTTTTCGGAGGTGTGTCAATAAAATATTGGTGTTTTTTCTTGTTGCAGAAATGTCAATTTATTAACTTATTATTGAGTAAGGCAATGGGTGTAAATTTTTCCAAACCAAATTAACTGTAAGACAGCAGCAGCAACTACGAAGACTTGGTTTTCTTCAACATTTCTGTTCCGTTTGTTTTGCATCGACGATGCTCGCTCCGGCTCGGCTTTGTTAATTACAGCCAAAATGTCTCGACAAGACAAACGATACCAGTGTACGTGTATAGAGGATGGTCCAGGTTTTAATACAATAACTTAGAGAGTCGATAGAAAATTGAAAAATAAAGAGACTTTTAATAATAAAAAACGTCAAAACGTATGCCCATGGTAAAATAATGTTGCTTATAAAGGTTTCTTACTCGTCGTGAATATTGAAATCAAAATAATATTCAAAATCAAGATGTCAGTATGTGTGCCGATGTTTCAAATGCAAAGTTTGTCATTTACGTCATATTTAATTTGTTTTCAAAATAATTTCTTGTTAAATCTGGGGGTAAGAACGTCATGATGTAGAACAGCTTCTACTGCCCCACTTATCCACCGTTCATCTTATGGGACGATGTATTTTCTAAGCATTATTTCCTAACCATGGGCAATTTTTAAACTATATTGTACATACAATGTAATAGTTTTATTTCAGCTATGGAGGGTTCTATCTCAGTTGCTATGTTGTTAAAGATGTGTATTATTAATAAAAATCCTTTTGTTTTTCAATTTTGTATCTACTTTTAAACTTGTATTAAAACTTGAACTACCCTGTATATAGAGGAGGCTTTAAAAAGTGTATTTTTGAAATATCAAATGTATTGGATAAAAACTAAGCTCAGAAAATTGATGCCAACTTTTTCATTGTTTCTCCTACCGTGAAGATCTCCTTAATAACTGAAATTAAATAACTCTAAAGAAAATATATTAACATAAATTTATCTAATTATAGTCTTCTATTATTTAACCAACCCAAAAAAAAATTTTATACAGACATGAAATTTTACATTTATTTAGCAACTTTTCGTACTATTTATGAAGCCTTTTGAATTTATAAAAAATTGCTGCGTGCTACTGTATATCCCAATTTAAAACAATAAATCATTCTGCATAACTTAACTTATTATTTTACAATATTATAATAATTTAAAAATAACACTTAACTTCACTTATCATATTATTATAGATTTATACACTAATTACAAATAACCACCCACAAATAGTTATGGCATCTTGCTGGATAAATAACAAGAAAATAGAAGTTTTGTTTAACATAGGGGGCGCCACTTAATTTGATGCCATAACGACAGTTTGTGTATTAACTTTAATCAACGTACATTATGGCATCATACACACATAAAAATATAAGAAACAAAAATAATATAGTAGGGGGTCTAAAAGATGCCAGAGATGCTGAAAATCGAATTAAAATTTTATGGCAATCCGTGTAAGATGCCATAAATGCGACGGATGTTGGTTGTTTGTACGCACAATGATGACAGTAAATGTAACGCCAACACACACACACACAAACACCCAAAATTTTTTTGTCAAAAATACGTTTTTTTGATTTAGGTTACCTTGGAACAAAAAATTCTTCAAAAAAAAATTTTTGAAAAATAATTGCGATCGCTATATTTTCCTTATAGAAAAGTAAAAATTAGAGTTTTATTCGCATTTTAAAAATTATACGTGCAAACATTATAAATTTATTTCTGTCTTAAAAGGTATAACCGTGATAACTTAAAAAGTACCTATCAAACAATATTTACAAAATATTTATTAGTTTTATAGATAGAAAAACATTTAAAAGAATGACACAATTTAATGAATTATAATGAAAATTAAATGTAAACAAATAAAACTAATTATTGATAAACGCAAGTTAAGTTAAATGTTCAAAATGTCTTCTATACAATGACCAAATCTTTTATAAAAATATTTTTTAACGTTTATTAATTTTTTAGAGAGGACACTTTTGCAGGCTTTAATTATTTTAGTTTTTAATTCATTTATGTTTGCTGGTGTTTTCTGTCCTTTAAACACTTCTTGTTCTAAACAAAAGATAGTTTAGAGTCGATAAATCAAGGTTTTTTGTGCAAGCCATTTGATTGAACCATAATGTCTGATCTACCTATTTGGAAATGTTAAATTTAAACACTCACTTTTCTGGCATTGTGTGAAAAAGCACCATAATGTAAAAAAATAATATCATTTTAATAGAATTCAGGTTTCCACGGGTTGCATTCATATTACAATTTTTCATTCTGGATCATTTCCGTGTCATTATCACACAAACTGAATTTTTGTCACACGTCGCATCTTTAGAGCTTGGAATGTACTGATTGATTGCACCGTGAAATCGAGCTTTATATACCTGCCTCCGATCGATAAAACTGGTTTCCAAACTTCCGTTAAAAGAATACTAGAATTTCAATTAATATTAAAAGGATTTTTAATTATTTCAAATGATTCTTTAATTTTTTGCTGATAGTAATTAGAAACATTTTAACTAAAATTTTGCTATTTATGTTAGTAAGACAGCCTTGATATTGGTATTATAATTTTAAATTGAAATTCTTCAGGATTTAGGCCAAATGTTTTGATTCTTAATTACGTTTTCATATTTTTAGTTACTATATAAAAGGCGACGTTTCAATTTTTATTAAAATCATAATTATGCCTGCATTACATTAGATTATATATATAAAAAGTGTTTCACAATTAAGTGTTGCTTAAATTATTAAGTTTTAACATTATTATGTATGGTTAATATATAAAGCACTTACCAATTAAATTAATTTATTTAAAACATTTAATGCTATATTAAAATTTTATTTAAACTATAAAATAACACCACACACGTTCTAAAATAGTTTTAAGCTAACAGGTTTACACACAAAATTATTACTAACAGTATATCAACATTATGTCCATTATGCAATGTGTTTACATACATACATACTTATTTATTACAACCCGGATTTAATTTGATTAAATTTAAATAAACGTCACTTAGATTATTTACATCTTCTCTGGCGTTTAAAGTATTTTTAGTTAATTTTCTTTATCGTCCTTTTTTTATCATTATTTTATTTACATAATATAATTGGATTTTCTATATTTATTTCATGCTTTTTTTTCTTTTATTTTTTGCAGTATTTATGTTATTTTTATGGATTTTAATCCGAGTATTTATAAATGTTTTTCTAGTCCTTATACACGATTTTTCACAGTTACATTTGATTTTATATACTACTTCTTTGACATGTTTTTTTTATCTTTGTCTTTAATTTTTGTGTATAATTGATTAAAACATTTATTTAATTTTAAACTAATTTTGTTTTAATCATCTCTTAGTATACTTTTTAGTTTGTAAGATCGCGAGTAACAATTTTATATTTTATAACGTTTGAGAGAACGTTTACAAAACAAGATTTATAAAACACTTTTTGTTCTAAGAACGTAACTAAAACGTTCTTACAGTAGCTATAAATGTAAAATGGGCACATATTTATAAAACATATTCGTTTTTTAACGTGTTTTATAAAGCTAACAAAACACTGTTATGTGATAGTTACGTAAACGTTATATATCAATTACAAAACAGTTTCATAAAGATTTTATAGTTGGTTGGCTCTTTATTACAATAGTTTTGATGAAGTTACAAAACATTTTTGTAGTGTAGAACAGTTAAGTACTACTTTTTGGAACTTAATAATTCCTATTATTTACTTAAACTAAAACTGATGGCTATTTAAAAAAAATGGCGACGTATAAAAGTGTATATTATTTACACAAAATTTAATGAGATAGATCTACACGGACGTCGTTTTTTGCTACGAAGGAAATTTTACTGTCAATTATGAGGTAGTTAGGTCGCAAATTTTAAGTGCGCCGCAAGTTTAATGAGTATTGTTAACAAAATTAAAAAATCAGATAAAAAACAAAAAGTTTAAATTTCAATTTTTTATTATAAAACCACATTAGTAGATACCCAAATAACAAAGTGGTTTTATAATTCTTAAGTTAGAAAACTTTTTAATTTTATTGTAGCTATGTTGTTGCTCACTAAATGTAAAGTGGTTCTATTAAAGTTATCTGAAAGATTATTTTGTTATCTATTCAGTTTTTTTTTAAATCGATGTTTAGAACGATCTTACAACAAAATTATAAAACTGCTTATGAGATAAGTATAAAAGTGTTTTGTAAACGTTTATATAATATTGCTTATAAGACATTCACCTCTTACAAATATTAATTGATTTATAATAGCTATGTAGCTATGTCATTTATCACTTTAGAACTCTTTTATACAACCGTTTTAATAAAGTATGTGACTACGTTATATAATGGATGTATTATTAATATTATATAACAATTTTGCTTTCTGCATCAGATTGCTCACAACGAAAGTTCCAGATTACCTGTTAATTAAAAAGACACAAACCCTCAGTTATAAAATAAGAGAAAAGCAATTATAGAGCAATACTGCTATTAAAGCGCAAAATTATTGTGTTAAACATAGTTATAAAACAATTCGGATATACTGGCGTAAGAGAAAACTACTTGATTTGGCAGCATATCTACAACCGTTTGTCGAAGAAACTAAAATAATTCTTTCAGAAGGATTAATAATGAATGGATCGCAGCTTATTGTCAAGTTACGCTGCTTTATATGTGATTCGCCTGTTCGACCATTTTCATTAACTTTTTATTACTGAATACGCGATTGAAAACTTATCAATATGTAATCACATTTGTAAAATACGATCTTGTCGTGTTAACTTTTACATAAACTAAGGTAATTAAATTTGAACTTTTTATAAGTTTTCTATATGCATCATAATTGTTGTATAAGAGTACATTTGGCAATAAAAATGTTCTATTAAAATATATTATATTAAATATAAAATTGTTACTTGGGTAGATACCAGTATAAGAAGCTTTAATTGATGTGTTTTTGTCGTCAAAGTAGTGAAATATAAGTTAGTTTTATGTTCCTCCAGAATGGCGGCCATGTAAACATATGGAGTACATTGCCAAAATGGTCCCTTTTTAATAGAACATTTTACTTCCAAATTTACTCTTATACAACAATTTTTAGAAAACTTATAAAACGTTCATATTTAAGTACATTAGTTTATGTAAAAGTTAACACGACAAGATCCTATTTTACAAATGTGATTATATTTTCATGAATTTTTAATCGCGTATTCAGTAATAAAAAGTTAATGAAAATCGTCAAGCAGGCGAATCACATATAAAGCAGCGTAACTTAAAAATAAGCTGCAATCCATTCATTATTAATCCTTCTAAAAGAATTATATTATTCCACAAACGGATGCAGATATGCTGCCAAATCAGGTGGTTTTCTCTTACGCCAGTATATCCGAATTATTTTATAACTATATTTCACACAATCATTTTGCGCTTTAATAGCAGTATTGCTGTATAACTGCTTTTCTCTTACTTTATAACTGAGATTTTGTGTCCTTTTAATTAACAGTTATATTGGAACTTCCGTTGTGAGTAATCTGATGCAAAAAGCATAATTTTTATATAACATTACTAATACACCAATTATATAACGTAGTCACATACTTTATTAAAACAGTTCTAAAGTGATAAATGACATAGCTACATTGCTATATTTTATAAACGTTTACAAAACACTTTTATACTTATCTCATAAGCAGTTTTATAATTTTGTTGTAAGAACGTTCTAAACATCGATTTAAAAAACAATTTTGAATAGATAACAAAATAATCTTCCAGGCAATTTTAATAGAACCATTTTATATTTAGTGAGCAACAACATTAACTACAACAAATTTGAAAAGTTTTCTAACTTAAGAATTATAAAACCACTTTGTTACTTGGGATAAATCGTTTATATAGGTGAGTGTATAATATTTAACATTATCATTCATGTTAATGGTATTTTTGCTTATATCATTTATTGTAATACAGTTATGTCAAATACATTTGCAAAAACAATTGAATTTTGTCATTGTCATTAGAGGTTTTGGTTTTATCAACTGTCATTAAGTTTTATTACAGATACCTAATTTGTAATAGTTTTATATAAAGGTTAGCACAAAATATTTTGTGCATCACAGGTCTCAAGAACATTTTGCGAGTATTCGCATTTTGTAAGTTTTGACGTCACTGGGGACTACATATGCCCATACTCGCAAAATAGCATTTTCTGTACTAGTAATACAAATAACTATTGTAAATCAAAAATAACTTATTTATTTTATTTATATATTAATGATTTTCAACTGTTTTTAAACAATCGGTGTTTCTGAAAACGTAAAAAAAATTTCGATACACTTTATTGTTTCGGTTCATTTTGAAAAGGTAGAATTAAATAAAAGTTGATTGTTGTTTATTCTTTTTTGAAGCTATTGTCAGTAGTACTATCGTTCACTTTGTTTTCTTGGTCAACGAATGCTTGAGAAACTGGATAATTGTAAATAGCTATAAAGGCGGTAAATGTTGTAAGTCTATTTTTTACTCGCATAATTTAAAATAAAAATGCGGGATAAAATCACAACGTAAAGGACATTGGGGTTAAAGCAATGTCAATGCAATTGTCCAAATACCACCAAAATGAACTACTGGACGGTCATTTCGACCTTTTGGTATCAGCAAACTGGATGATGTTTGTTATGTGGTTGAGATAATTGTGGTGATACTGTTTCTGCATTAATTAAATGTTTTCATTACCTACGGCTAGCAAAGTAAAAATAACAATTTTTAACACAGTTCTTGTTTTTTCCAACGCTTAGAAATATCAAAAGTTAAACAATTTTGCTGTCTAGATTTGCTTGCCCAACACATTGGTATAAAAAACGTTCAAATGTCCGTCTGATAAACGTTTAATAAACATTAGTAATAAACGTTTATTAGATGGACATTTAAACGTTTTATTATTATTATACTCCTTAAATTTGTATAACTACTCTTAAATAGTTTAGTAAAGTATTTGCAGATATAGTGTTTCTGTAGAATTTATTGCATTGGTTGCAAGATGATGATTTCAAATCCAATCGTATTGTTGAGTATTAATTGAATAAAAAATAGTGATCGAATTGCCTCTGGATAGCCAACGAACTTCAGTATAAAGCAATAAAGATTCATATTCGGCTCCCACTTTTGCAGAGAGTATTCCAATGATTCGCGAATTTAAGGTTCTGGATTTAATTATGTTTATGATTTTAATGCATTCGTTCATCTTGTTCAAAAGTTCATCTGGCAAATTCTTGATCATCAATGCTTCTCGACGTATGCACCAGTGTGTACATTGTATTATCGGATTTCTTGGTTTTACACAAAAGACAAAACATTTTTTACTATCCGTCATTACCGCAGCGCCAAATGCAATGTAATTGCTCCATTGAATGTTATACATTTTGAAGAAATCATGGGGTTACTTAGAAAATTTCTTCACCAGTAGTTCGCTCTGGAACCTCCTTACAAAACAAATAAGGTTTTTCAATAAAGTCATCGTCAATAAATCACAATACAATAGCTATCAGTTGTGCTTTATTTTTAATATCGGATGATTCGTCGATTTAAAGTCCAAATTTTTCAGCCAATATCAGTTTTTTAATCGGCCTATCTAAAATATCGCTTCGCATGTCGTGAGTACTCCTTTTAGGAGTATCGACAGACAACGACACTTGATTCACTTGTAATAAAAAATACATTGACGGAATAAAGAACGTATAATAAAAGTAAAAATACATTTAATTTGACCACGGCAAGCAATCGTAAGCACAGACCTCAAGGTGATGGGTTGAATGATAATAACTACAAAGACGTGAACTCCTTAAATTTATTAATTATAACTTAATTAACTATTTACATTAGAGAACAATGAACAATATTTGAATTAAACATATTTAGAATAAAACAGTATTTAAAATAAAATATTAGGACGCCAACCACATTAAGTGATGAATAAAGAGCGTAAAATCTTACACCTAATAAGTAATTAATATTAAACGCAAAAAATAGTAAACGGTAAATTTGTTATCGAGTATGTTTCCCGAAAGGTTTTAAACAACACAATTTAACTGCTTGAATGTAAAATGTAACTTAATTCCAATTGACTCACCATGTTTAATATAACGTTATCGGATATCTTCTATTTTTAGCACATACTTTGTTCTTGTGATAAAATTCTTCAACAGGAATAAATACCAATGTATAATAAAACTTCAATAACGGAAAATCCATTAAATAAACGACAAAACCAGAATAAAGGATCCAGAATAAAAATCCAATAAACGAAAAGATCCAATAAAAAGAAAGATCCAAATAAAAATAAAAGATCCAATGAAAAGACCCTAAATATAAACAATTAGAATGGGTTTTTTAAATGACATCATGTACTTACGTCACACCTTCAATGTAACGGTCTTCGAAATAATTTCCTTTGTCTAACGATTGCGCAATATTTCGAAAGCACTAAAAATGTTGAATTCAATAGAAAAATTATATCAGAATAAAGGTAAACTCACCAATAATTAGATGGAATGAATAAAAATTAAATAACATAGGTTTTTACGCCATAATAAAGAAAATTTGACTTCCTCGCATCACTACGACACGCGCAAGATGGAAGCTTAACCTTCTACTAAAGTCAACTACGCAGACGCTTCCGAAATACAACGCGACGTTGTCAAACTAAATAAATTTAATTGCAATATTAGTTGCAAAAAATAAATGAATATAAAATTGAATTTTAATTGTAATGAATTCAAACGGGACGTTACACACTTCCGTAACTTCGTTGAGCCTAACCATAAGTCGAACGATTTCCATGCATGCTGCTTTAATAAGTGTTTCGACAATAGCATGTAGTTTTTTCTGGCGTGCAATTAATTTTGCAACATGAAAAGGCCTTTTCAAAAACTGTAACGGCCGATTTCATAAATTGTTTCTGTTTTTGAGTTTGATCTAAGCGTCTCTGAAAATATTGTTTTTCCTTTTTGGCGTAACTGGGATGGTTGGAATTTAGATAGCGATTTAGTTAACTGAGTGCCAGTGACTTGTTTGACAGCTGTTTGCTGCAAATCATGCATTGTAACTTTGGAGCCGTTTGGTCACCACATCACGAGAATTCATATTGAATGTAGTCTGGAAACTACGTTGGCAACAGGCGCTGAAAGATTGTTTAAAAATTATTTAGTTACAATATTATCTTATTTGACCGCGTCACACCTGTATCAACTCAAGGCACACCGGTGTGTCGTGGTCTATTATTTACGGGAGTTTTGTATAATTTACCTTTTACATAGCTTTAGAAAGAAATCTATAGGGTTAATATCTGGCTTATGGACTGACCAGCGTCTAGTGCCGTTTCTTCTAATCCAACGACCTGTAAAAATGATAAAATCGCAAACGGGGCGACTTATATGCGTATAAGCTCTATCGTGCATAAACCACATTGTTCTGCAAACTTCAAGGGGTTAGTCATCAAATTCTTGTGCAAAAGTTTCTTGTAACAGTACATGTAACCTGTAGATCTTTATGGTAAAATAAACGGTCCAATTAAATTATTTCTTAAAATACCCACTCAAACATTAATAGAAAACGCCAGTCAAAGTTCCTTTGTTGAAATTCATGAGGGGGATTTCTTCATTCCAAACATGCGTGTTGCAAAAGTTCATCATTCCATTTAGTGTAAAACAACAATTATCTAAAAACAATATTTTAGCACTGAACACTTACAAAACCCAAGTTGCGGTTTAAAGTCAACGTCAGTTAACTGTCGTACTCGTTGAACAATTTTTAACACGACGGGGCGTCATTACACGACGTCGCACTGTGCTACTACAACCAAGAATATTTAGTTATGTCAGGATCTTGTTTGTATATTAGCTTATTTAATTTAGAGTTGCCACACTTTGAGAAAAAATGTAATCCATAGTTTTAAAATCACTCGGTATATGTATACGGGGTATAACAAAATTTTTTTTAATGCTTAGGTCCATTGCTATTTAACATGTCTGCTTTTATCAAATTTTAGGTCGTATTTGCTACGAAATCGACTAGACCGATAGTGTTGTTGTATTTCTTTTAAGATCGTAGAGAAAGTGCTTTAGGAAATTTTTAGTACGACGGAGTGTCATTAGATGAGGTCGCATTTTGTTACTACAACAAAAAAATTTAATCATGTCAGGATCTTGTTTGTATATTAGCTTATTTAATTTGGAGTTGCAATACTTTGAGAAAAAATTTGATCCATAGTTTTAAAATCACTCTGTATATGTATACGGGGTATAACAAAATTATTTTTTAAACCTTAGGTCCATTGCTTTTTAACATGTCTACTTTTGTCAAATTTTAGGTCGTATTTGCTACGAAATCGACTAGACCAATGGTGTTATTGTATTTCTTTTAAGACCTTAAAAAAGTAGGGTACAAAGAATAATTCTTTAAAACACGATGTAGCGTACTATGGAACACGATAACTGTGCGGTCTATTTTTCTAGTGATACTTCGCGTCTGATCTCTTACAATTTACAATATCTGCACATACATTGAAGAAAAATAAATATTAAAATTTTGATTTTATTTAAAAGATTTATTTTTTTTTGCTTATACATGGGGTGTTTCTCAACCAAGACTTCCGTAGGTAAGAAAAACACCTACAGTTTCTTGCACACACGCCAAAATAAAGTTGATTGAAGGCAGTTGTGTCTTAGGATATTACTCAACCCACAATCTACGTGTGATGTGAATAATTACACTCCCCGTACATTAAAACAGTATCACTGTTTTACATAATAAAAAAAAATTAATTCAATATTATGAAGCACGTTTACACGAATCACTCAGCATCATTAAAGAGATCCGTTAAAAAAATTGAGACAGAAATAAAACAGATTGTCGAACTCAGTTCTAAAAAAGCGTTTAATTATTTGAAGTCGTGTTTTGGTTACAACCTAAGATAAACGTAATCGTATACACAAAATTGATTTCTAAGTTAGTAATAATAGTAAAAAATAAACATTACCATCTGTTTTAATTATTTTATTAACAATTACTTTTGTAGATAATGGAAAATTAAAGAAAACAATAATTCAATATGTTTCACAGATTTTACAGCATTTACACCTATTGTTTATCGCTGAGTAATAAACAAACAATTTCCTTTTGCTTAGATAGCCAAGACCCATCTAATCTAATTGCAAAAATCTCAAAACTGGGTCAATTTAGACCAAATCCTTAAAAGAAACCTTTTGATTTAACGCCACAAGAAAACTACTTGAGTTTGTAGTCGTATTTAAGATACTCCCTGTATACAAGTAAAAACGGTTTGGTGCGGTATTCAAAACTTTTACCACAAGTCATTGAAAACTAAAAACGCTATGTTAGTTTTTTTACTAAATAATTTTTGAAATTATGTAAACATTAATATTGTTTTTTATTTTGCAGAAAATTAGAATTGCTGAATTTTTTAATTTAATCCATAAATCCTTAAAATTGAATACACATTTGTGTATGTTAGGATTGATTTGTTTTTTTTTGTTGACTCTGATTATATAATTTTTATTATGTGTGTTTTTAGGGTCATAAACTTATTTTTTCCTAATTTTAATTATTTAAATAATTCAATATATTATTTATTAAATTCCAAAATTAGCGCATGTAAATTTTCTGAAAGAATTTGGTTTGCCTTCCAACAATGCCAATAATCAAATCTAACAACGATTTTAAACAAAATGATGAATAAGGGATAGTAATAATTTACAAAGGTTACGGAGTTGCTTTAAAAAAGGATTCTAAATCTGATGTAACGAAATATGTAGTTAGGTTTAAACTTACCCAGCCGAAACGCCGTTTAGTTGGCCTATTTTGATAAAACAAAAAATAAAGTAAAACATTTAGCAGCATCAGAGCTTACTCGAGTAAAGCGTGCAATTATTTCAATCTGTCTTCAGAGAAAACTAAAATTTTGATCACTTTCTGCGATACGAATTTTAATTAACTTATAACAACATATATACAAAATAATTACTATAGTGTACCTATGAGTTTAACAAAAAATACAAAAACTGCTGCATTTTTTTGAATTTTATAGTTTGTAAAAGAAAAAAAAATTTTAACTATTCATTTTATTTTATTTTGTTTTCAAATATATTGTAATTTATGTAATTACAATTTTAGAATTTACAATGTAGCTTTTGATTTTTTTTCACTATAAAATATTGTTTTAATGAATTAAATCAATAAAAAATTTTTGAAATCATTTGGTAACATATGATTTTAGCACTAATTTTCTTGCCACGTTTAATTAATTTTTAGTACGTTATTATAGTTTATCTGTTTATTTTTTCAATGCGTTAAGAAATTTTTTTAAAATTTTTATTTATAAACAGTCTTGCTTTTGTTTGTAAGTTTAATTTTATTTTAGTTTATCAATTGACAGTTTAAGAAGCGACATAAAAAACTAGAGTTTTGTTCACTTTTGCTTTAGTTCACTTATTTGCGTCTGTATTTTATTTCTTGTACTACTATCTGAATCGAAAATATCGCAAGCCAGATCTAATACAACACAACAAAATTCTATGTATTTGTTTAGTCTTCTAGCTGACGTAGATTTTCTGATGACATTTTGTAAACAGTAATACCTTTTTCGAACACACCTCAATCATACTCAACTTGATTCAAGTCCTAACGGCGGTATCTTATATTTTTACATTTATTTTTAGGATTGTTCTATTTTTTCTATAGATATTTGTTTGTATCTTGATATAACATTTCTATAAAAAATCATAGGTTTTTTTTTAAATTCACAAATAAATCATTTAAATTAATTTATTAACAACAAATTCTGTATAAATAGTTATAAATAGTTTGAATTTAAATTTAAATTACCTTCAGGAGAATATTAGTTATAATTATAATCAATAATTATTTAGATTCTTGTATTTTAAAACATTTCTGATGTACAATAAAAAATAATTACAAATGAACAAAAACGTAAAGCAAAAATCGTTATTTAGACAAAACTGTTGTTACAAACTAATATAACTGAGCAGCGTTTAAAAGAGAATTAATTAAAAGTAAAAATAAAACAATACAAAATTTTACGTATTTTTTTGTATAAGTGAAACAATAACGTTAATCAAAAGTTGCATTAACGTTTATGTTTTTTGTTAACAAAACGATAATTATTTTTAATGGTCAATAAAAAATAATGTTTTTCATTTAAAGTTATGTAATAAAATATAATATAAAATATAATTAGAGAATAAAATTATATAACGTACGTTTATTGACATTAGTAGTGTAAAAAATTTGTAAATATTGCAGTAATATTTAACTTTCTAATAGAACTAATAAATCTAATCATTTCAAAAAATGTTTATAAACTTTTATACCTGAATAATAATTTTATTTAAAATTAATTTTTTTTGCTTACATTAACAACAACAAATGGTTTCTTATGAGTTAATAAAATTCGTCACTTTAAATCAACAATAATCTAACTGAGAGACAACGACGCGACGTATCGTAATAACCCATTCAACACAAACTGAATTTGTTTCAAATCTTATTAGCAATTTAAAGATGACATCAATTTGTTTTCTCAATTCAAAACCGTTTAGTAACAGTAAAACTCCTATTAAAACTAAGCAAGTTAATTTTTGCCAAAATTAGATTCTGTTTTGGTATAAAACAAATTGGATTCGTAAAAACATACAGTGGATTTTTAAAATCGAATTGTGTGGTAACTGCACAAAATGAAAGAAACAACCCAAACATATTTACTGCAATAGCTACGATTTTTGCGTCCATTAACTTGGACCCCCCACCAACAGAAAAAAGAATCAGACTTCTTAAAAAAATTAGTGCTAATTATGTGCTAATTTGTTATCGTATTCAAAATTTTGTTGCTTAAGAACAACAGTAGAAAATTAGAAATGAAGTGGGTGGAGCTAGCTTAACGCAAAGCTGGACCCCCCTTCTTCAAAAAAACTTATTGCGCACAAAAAAGCAAACTAATGTCAGGTGGAAATTTGTTGCTAATTTGTTGCTCTAAAATAGCATTACCTAATTTGCGAGATTCGCAAAAAAAGTTAAGTATTCGTTTACATATGAAAATGCTGTAAAAGACTAACACCATATATGATTTAAGCTTTATTAAAAAAAGATAACAATACAAAATTACTTATTAAAACATCAGAAGTTTTAAGAAAATCTAAATTAAAACTATTAGACATACCCTCTACCCGCTTCTTTAAAATAACCACGATGCGTTCGCCGTCCAGGCACAAGTTAGCCTCATTACCTATAATTATATTTGCATTTACATCTTGCTCAAATAATTATTACGTAAAGTTCTTCTTTGCACTAAAATTAACAATAGTTTAAGCGTAATCGAATTTGTTGCTAATTATAAACAATAAAAAACCACGTAGAATCGATATAAAATGGTAAAATGAACACGTCAATTCTACGTCGTTTTTTATTGTTTATAATTAGCAACAAATTCGATTATGTATAAATTACTGTTGATTATAGTGCAAAAAACAATTTTACCTTGTAACAATTTAAGCAACAAATTGTTTAGGCAAATTAATACATATGCAAAGTCCCGCGTGAGAGCACATCGATTCTACGTAGTTTTTTATTGTTTATAATTAGCAACAAATTCGATTATGTATAAACTACTGTCGATTATAGTGCAAAGAACAATTTTACGTTGTAACAATTTAAGCAACAAATTGTTTAGGCAAAATAAAAGTAGAAATGTACCGCGTAAGAGCACATCGATTCTATGTCGTTTTTTATTGTTTATAATTAGTAACAAATTTGATTATGTATAAATTACTGTGGATTATAGTGCAAAGAACAATTTTACGTTGTAACAATTTAAGCAACAAATTGTTTAGGCAAATTAATACATATGTAAAGTCCCGCGTGAGAGCACATCGATTCTACGTCGTTTTTTATTGTTTATAATTAGCAACAAATTCGATTATGTATAAATTACTGTTGATTATAGTGCAAAGAACAATTTTACGTAGTAATAATTTAACCAACAAATTGTTTATGCAAATTAAAACATGAAAAGTCCCGCGGCAGAGCACATCGATTCTACGTCGTTTTTTATTGTTTATAATTAGCAACAAATTCGATTGTGTATAAATTACTGTTGATTATAGTGCAAAGAACAATTTTACGTAGTAATAATTTAAGCAACAAATTGTCTATGCAAATTAAAACATGAAAAGTCCCGCGTCAGAGCACAACGATTCTACGTCGTTTTTTATTGTTTATAATTAGCAACAAATTCGATTATGTATAAATTACTGTCGATTATAGTGCAAAGAACAAGTTTACGTTGTAACAATTTAAGCAACAAATTGTTTAGGCAAATTAATACATGTAAAGTCCCGCGTGAGAGCACATCGATTCTACGTCGTTTTTTATTGTTTATAATTAGCAACAAATTCGATTTTGTATAAATTACTGTTGATTATAGTGCAAAGAACAATTTTACTTTGTAACAATTTAAGCAACAAATTGTTTAGGCAAAATAAAAGTAGAAATGTACCGCGTAAGAGCACATCGATTCTATGTCGTTTTTCATTGTTTATAATTAGCAACAAATTCGATTATGTATAAAATACTGCCGATTATAGTACAAAGAACAATTTTACGTTGTAACAATTTAAGCAACAAATTGTTTAGGCAAAATAAAACTAGAAATGTACCGCGTAAGAGCACATCGATTCTATGTCGTTTTTTATTGTTTATAATTAGCAACAAATTAGATTACGCTTAAACTATTGTTAATTTTAGTGCAAAGAAGAATTTTACGTAATAATTATTTGAGCAAGATGTAAATGCAAATATAATTAAAGGTAATGAGGCTAACTTGCGCCAGGACGACGATCGCATCATGGTTATTTTAAAGAAGTCTGATTCTTTTTTCTGTTGGTGGGGGGTCCAAGTTAATGGACGTACGATTTTTACACAATGAAAATGTTTCAAAATCCAAATAACGGTTTGGCATTTCAATATGGCATTTCAATTTTTATAACAGAAGCAGTTACTTTACATAACATTAGAAACAGTTTTGCAACTTTTAAACAAAACAATTAATTCGTTAAAAACTTTTTGGTTTAAAATAAATACATACGCACAAATAATTTGCTTATTATGGTTACTTTAAAGTATTATTTAACAACTGTTGCGATATAATAACAAAAATAATTGTTTCGGCCACAGGGAAGTCGAACAGCGGACTGTATTTAATGTATTAGAAAGGAGAGGACTTCCGGTAGCAACCCACCGAATTATTAGTAAACGACAATTACTTACGTTATGTTCATGTGTCTTCTGGAAATCGGGAGCGCACAACCACCCAAACCCGTAATAAATCAAGGCCTCGATTCACCCAGAAATGAGCGATTGTTTGACTTACCCTGATATTACGTTTCCCTAGTTGGAGGAGTTAAGTCTATAACACGCACAAAAGAGCGCACGGGTTACCCACTAAAACAGCACGGTCTGATTTACGAAAATTAACGGAATTGAATGAAAGAAAGGAGGCGTAATACTCTGATCAAAACTAAGTAACGTACTGTCATATTTATCAAAAACTTGTATTTACAGTGACAAATAGAAACTTAAAAGAGGGGACAGCAAGTCACAAAACCAAAAATGCAACGCGCGGAAAACGACTTAAAAAGAAAACGCTCGCGCTAACAATAATTATTTGATTATTGATTAAAACGTATTATTAACTATTGCAAAAAGGTTTTTGAGTTATTTCCGTAACTCAAACAGTACAATTTAGCACAAAATTACATTTAAAAGTTTAAATATACTGCATTTTCAATCAACAAGTTTTACAATCTTGCTTTAATATACATAAATGTTTTACACTGGTATATTTATAACGACTATTTACAAACTGCAGATACAACATTTATACAGTATAATAGGTTTTGGTCAGATCTGCTGCCGTGTAAACTACAACCAGATGTTTTTAGACTTGTTACAATGCAGGAATCTTAAAATCAAATAGTCTTAACCAAGTTTTACCACTTAGCTTAGCGGTCTATTGCTTGTACTTGTACTCGATTGAAAACTCCTAAGTTCAAATTTTCAAAATGTGTAAGTAAAAAAAAAATTGTCTTATCGTTCAAAATCTATAAATTTTTAAAACGAATCTCTATTAAATTCAATACAGTTTGGATTTTTGTTACTTGTAACTGTCGCGAACTTATACACATCTAGGATGCCTAAAATAAACCTAACCGCATAACAAAAAATTTATTTATGTTTCTAAGTTAAACCAATTTTTATTTATTTGGGAAGTTACTTTTAATATGATTTAGAATATTAATATTTATTCTTGGATAATGAACATAATTGTACAAACATAAGTTTAGTTCGCATTCGAACTATTACTAAAAACAAAAACAAGTAAGTGTTTGGGGTGTAGTTTTTTGGACATGTTTTTGATGGGTAGAAACTAGAGCAAATTTACTATGTTGTGAACTCTGTTTTTTGCGTTTTATTTAACCATGATTTGCATGTTATCCACACCCTTCGCTGAGCTACTCAGCATCTGTCTCTATGTTGCGTTTTTGCAAGATACCATAATTTTTCATATTTTTTAAAACGTAATAGCATTTGGAAATCTAGATAAAACTGTTAAAAATGTTAATTTTTTATTTACCAGGCTTAAAATTGTTTACAAAAAATTTTCTGAATTTGCGCGGGAGTTTTATGCTTTGGTGATAGTCAACGATCCGATTTTTACCGTTTTGTGTAGTAGTAGGAAAACCTATGATGCTAAGTGGTGATTTAATCTAGCATCGTGGGGACTTATTGGATTTTAGAAATTAGATGATAGAATAAATAAAAGGTCATATAATGTTCTTTCTTTCAGCGGTAGAAAAAGTGGCTATAGGTTTTCAAAAATGTAAAAAAAATAACAGATATTTTTTTAAGTGCCTCCACGTGCTTCTAATGCTAATTTGCCAGTTTGCATGGTGGAGGTGGTCATACGGAAGAGGAGAAAACATTTAAAGATAATTTTTTTAATCTTTCTGATGTTAATTTAATAATTTTTTGAAATGTATCTTGTCCACAGAAAACACACTTCATATTATTATCATCCTTGATTGAAAATTGGCAGATTATATTATATTCCTTTTTATGTTGTTACACTGGTTTTCGTGTAACCAAAAAAATTAAGCAACGGCTAACACAGTTGTTCCCGGAGAGGGAGTTCCAGGTTCTGTGATGCAAAATTAGAAATTAAATCTAACAAGGCGTCAAAATAATGAAAGATTAAATTAGGGAGATATCGTTTAACTCTACTCGTAGCTAGAAAAGAACAAATAACAGAACAGATGCAATAACACAGAATATATATTTATTTTATCACAAACAATAATTCCAAAGAGGACGGAAGAAGGTACATAAGTAGAATTACGTAAATTTTCCAAACGCTAATACATGGGTCGGACCAAATATAAGTTGCGCCCTATACTGGACAACACGTCGTACAGTAAACTAACCTAGTCGGTTTAAACTTTTACATTCAAAGAAGGAATGACTATATATTTGCAAATTCTAAATCACAAAAGTATATATAAAAAAAATCGAAGACTTACAGACTTAACGCGCACTGCATACGACTTTGTGACACACAAAATGATCTTATAATTAATTGTGTTAACCTAACATGTACGTACGGTTAACAATCAAAATGACCAACGAAGTACTAATCGTAAAATTGTAAAACTTACAGTTAGGTTTTATCCAGTAGGGGATTAGCTAATTCCGTACCTGTATTACCTAAAACGTAATAATAAATCTACAAAACGTACATACGGCGTTAACACAAGTAAATTTTGTTTTCAACCCCTTGACGGTGTCTATAGTTAAGTTATAGGTACGTAACGCCATGGAAATTTTTCCCTAAATATGCCATCTGTTTGTTATCTTCACGTATAAAGGAAACGTGTGTCGGGAGGTGGGGGATATGGAAATCCGCCCAAATTAACTTTTGCTTAGAGAGACACAAAATTAATTTGCATATTCATGTAGAATCGCGTGAAATAACTTAGTGCTAAAAGCCTTGTTGGGCCTAGAAATACCGCTAAACGGAGGTCGTCTGTATTGCACCAAACGTTGCCGAAAAGTGAATAACAT
Source organism: Aquatica leii (assembly GCA_035610365.1). Lineage (NCBI taxonomy): Eukaryota > Metazoa > Arthropoda > Insecta > Coleoptera > Lampyridae > Aquatica > Aquatica leii. The sequence goes on along the minus strand of CM069434.1, from coordinate 120,249,448 downwards.
GCGCGCTTATAAAAATTTAACACACGCCAACGAAAGGTATATGTTTTCTGTAACAAATTTAATTTTGCATTTTTTAAAATATATAATGTAGACGAGACTAGTGTCACATGTGTTTACGCAAATCCGTTAAAAGAAAGAAACAATTTGGCAAACTCACATCCACCGAAAGAGGTCAAAACTATCATGTTATGCATGAATGCCACATGATTTTTCTTACCACTACTTTATATTTCTCCAAAAATTAAAACTATTGAAAAACTGATGATAAACGCTGTTTATGAATCTATCCGCGCTGTACAACCACATAGCTGAATGACTACAGAAATTTTTTGGAAGTGGTTTCATTTAAGTCGAATATAATCATTAAAGACGAGCCTTCTAAGCTGCACCCAATAGTTGAAAATGAGTCTGACCGAGTAGTTGAAGTCAAAAGTCATCAGTCTTTTGTGGATCTATTTCAAAGGATAAGACCACTCCTAAAGTATCTCCATCGGCAGAAAAAGAAGAAATCCGCTTGATTGTCATGAAAGTGTTACCAATGCTAGAGACTTCATAAAGAACTGAAGTTTGAAAGCGAAAGGGTAAAAAGAGTGAAATTTTTACATCTACCCCTTACAAAGATGCACCAGAACAAAAGAAGAATAAAAAAAGAAAAAAAAATGCAAGAATGCATATGTTTGTTGAAGCCACAGTGCCCTGTAATTAGTCCCGTGGGTTTCCTTTATTTTTGTCGACTCATGTTTGATAGTGCAGTTTAAATGTTTAATTGTGGCTCTGTAAGGAATAGTTTTGTGTGCCTCATCCCTGAAGAGTTTTTCTATAGATTTTTATGCTTCGCTGCAAGTTTGCTGCAAATTATTTCTTTTCCGGTCTTATATGCGATTCTGAAAACGGGTTCAGGTCCGATGTATGTCCCTGTTGTGCTCTTCTTTGCAAATGCGTCCGCCATTAGGTTACCCTTTACATTCTGGTCTTTTGGTTTCCAGATGAGCTGCACAAGTTGGCGATTTGCCAATATTTCCGGACTGTTTATGCCTGCCATAATCAGTTTGGATTTACTAGTGGCCTTAGCGCCAGTAGTGCTGCTTGGCTGTCAGACATGTTTGATATCGGCCAATTTGTGAATGATTTCGAGTCGATAATGTTCCCGACACACCAGTCAATAGCAGCAACTTCAGCTTGAAAAGCGGATCCATATTTACCCAAAGTCAGCTCCGGTACCGATGCGATTTTTGGCCCTATTTGTGTACCAGATAGTTTCTTTAACCGCGCCCGGGTAAATGTTTATTGCCCAGTCGTCTCGTGACGGTATTATCACTTTACATTTCTTTAAAATGTGATAATTTTTGTGAAGTCGAATATCATAGTTAAAATTGTTTCTTCACGCAGCACTTTGTATATACCCGGTTTGTTTTCTCGGTATTTGACGCGTGTTCATTAATCTGCAGCCTGTATGCTGCTTGTCTTGCTTCCATCATTACAACGAGGTGTAATGGTGGAAGTGAAAGTAGTGCTTCTATGGCTACTGTGAGCTTGGTTCTCATCGCTCCTGTTATCAGTAGACATGCCATTCTCTGTACTTTACTTAGCTTTGAAGCTGTCCTTTTTAGGTTGGTTCTCTCACCGTATACAAGCGCTCCGTATATGATAATGGGTCTTGTTACCACAGTATATAACCATTTGGTTATTGTGGGTTTCAATCTCCATGTGTGCCCGACCATCCGTTTGACTGTATTGAGAACCCTGATAGCCTTCGTTGTGATTTTTTCTAGATGAGTATTGAAAGTCAGTCTAGTATCAAGAGTAAGTCTCAGATATTTGACTTCTTTTGTCATCAAGAGCGTAACTCCGTACATCGTAGGTAGTTTTATGTCATCCGTTTTCCGTCGTTTGTTAAATGGAACAATTGCCGTCTTAGTTGGATTCACTGATAGTCCCTCTATTTTGCACCATTTTTCGACGGTGTTTAGTGCACTTTGCATTGTGTTCGATACAGTTACCCCAAACTTCCCGTTTTGTGATAATGGTGAGATCGTCGACGTATCCTAAAGCAAATACCATGTCGTCTTCTAGTTCTTGTAGTAGGCCGTCCATGACGAGGCACCACAGTAGGGGTGATAGTACCCTGCCTTGTGGGCATTCGCCAGCCACTTTGGCTCCCACAGTGCTACCGTGCAAAGTACCTGTTACCGTCCGATTCCTGAACATTGAGTTGACCTAGTTTTGGACTAGAGGTGTGATTCCTTTTTTCTCTATTGCCCTTGCAATCGAGGTGAAGGTAGTATTGTTAAATGCTCCTTCAATATCTAGAAAAGCACCCAATGCAATATCATTGTATTGGATTGCATTTTGTTAAGCTGATCGGTCTGTAGGACGATCCGCCAGCTGTTTGGTATGTGCGAAAGTGCTAAACTGGCTCTAATAATTTCGTATACAGCGCTTCGAAAAGCAGCAAATCCTTTTTGCAGCATGATGGGATAAATTCCATCGGCTCCTGGAGACTGAAAGTGTTTAAAGAGTATTGATTTCCAATTCTAGGTTTTCAAGATTGATTAGTTATCTCTTTTTTGGGTGCCGGTCTGTTTGGTACCCCTAGGTTCTGGTGCTTAGGAACTTCAGTTAACGATGAACCCGGGAAGTGTTTTTGCAGTAGTTCTTGCAAAGTACCTTCAACCGAGTCTGTAAACTTTCCGTTTTCGGTCAGCAAAAAACCAATGTTTCCAGTGCGGTCTTTGCTCAGAGCTTTTTGGAGTCAAGAACTTGTAGGTTCGTTTTCTACGTTCCTACAGTATCTTCTCCATGAGTCTCTCTTTGCTTTTTTAATGGCATTGTCGTATGTTGTGAGGCTAGTTTTGTATTCATCCTAGTCTCCGCTTTTTTGGCTGTATTAAATAACCTTCTGGTGCGTGCCCTTGCTTTGTCAAGCTCCTTGTTCCACCAAATTATTTTGTTAGGGGTTCGTTTGACAGTTTTTGGGCAGCTAGCTTTAAATGCGGATTTTAATAAATTAACAATACTATCAGTCATTAGTTCTAGCTCGTGCGTTGATCTTGCAACTGTGGGACAGTCCTTGATTTAGCCCGCTAAAGTTTTGTTGAACAAATCCCAGTCGGTTTTTCTTGGGTTTCTGTATTCCATTACGAGTTTCCTGTCTGATTCAATGTTGAATCGAAAGTATTTATGATCAGGTAAAGATGGGGCATGATCAGGCATGTGCTAGGGTTGTGCACAAGCTGGGCCGTAAACAGCCATCTACCTGGACAGTTCAACCTTTTTATTGTTTCGTTGTGGATCCATGGCTCCTGGACAAGGGCGATGTTAATGTCGTGTGTCAAGATATAAGCACTGAGGTCCGCTGAAGCTGGCCTACAGTGATGTATGTTTATTTGAACCACTTTTAGCATTAGATTTGCCGTCAGCAAGTTCTTTCTGGCTCTGGATTTTCATCCATTGCCTCGTAGACATCCCTTGTAGCATCTGGTTCTTTGCTGTCTTTTTTGGAGTCGCCCAGCGCCCGGAGAGTGATCCTTGAAAAAAGGTGCAATTAGTTGGTTGACGCTTTCACCTTCTCCCAGGACCCCTTGTCCACAAACAGGACGTATTGGGTTCTTTTAGGATCTGGTTTAATGTTAACCACCCGCCACGTTTCGGTACGGATGTTTTTCTGTACCGATATTCTTTTCAATAGGGTGGCCGGTTCCAGTGCTGTTCCCGGGACCCTAATGATAACCTTCTTGGGTGCAGGAAGGTCTCTGAGTTAGATAATCTCTAGTTCCCTATCCTCCCCCAGTGGTTTCTTAATATTTGACGTGCCGACTAGCCACTTTCTGGTTGCTTCGTCTGCGCACGTTATTTTCAGAAATCTTCTTTTATGGGTACATTCCTGAAAACGCGGAGAAGCTTGTCCCTTTTCTCATTTGTCAATCCATCCAAGTATCGAGGTTTTTCAGGGAACCCTTTTGGTATAATTGCAAGAGCAATTCCCGTCAAAGTGTCCCTGAATGTCTTTTTTTGGGTTCCTTCGACCCCTCGACTACGCTTTACTGGTCGTTTTTGAGACAGCGGTGTGCTATTGCTGGAAAGGTTGCGTTTTTGCGCCCCTGTTCCGGCAGTTAGTATAGTTGCGTGCGCCGTCTGGTGTCGCTGGTACGTTCCTGACGTGCCCGCCTTTGCTTCTTGCATAGCTGGGTTTTGTTGTTGCGTCCCAGCCATTGAAGTTGTTTCTCCCGATTCTCTTTGTTTTTTAAGCTTTCGCCTTGCCGTCCCCTAAAACTTTTTTGGCTTTTCGGATTCGCGCTCAGCGTCAGCCGTTAGTACTTACTATAAACTTATATATTACGCACACAAAAATCATTACTTTTAATTGACAAAAATTTTGTTAAATTAAATAAAGAGTAAATGTATTTTCAACCCATGTATTTTTTTGGAAGTAACCCAACTTTGCAGCACACTTCTACTTAAATAATAATTGACTTTTAAAGCATAGTTTTACGTAAATTTTGATTTCTTACATTGCCGCTCTAGAGTTTTTTGTCATTACGTAACTACATTTACAAACGAATATTGATATAAATTAATTTAATTGTACATATTATAAAATAACCATCAAAATGATGTCTATTGTATTACGTAATTGAAATCACGTATATAATACTATAAACTATTCGGTTTTTTAAATTCATGTCAGCAACGAAATGTAATTCTTGTTCAACTTTTATCGTTTTTGATTTTCCAATATTAATAAAAATGTTTTGATTTAAAACTTGAAATATATTTTATTAGCGTTATATACGTGTATAAAATAAATAAGTTTTTATATATGTAGAAACTTATTTGATACGATATACTTATTCGCATAAAATATTTTATTACAAAAATTATATCAAATGCTATTAATGTCAACGCAACGTATACATAAACACAAACTTAAAGTTAAAAGTTAAAGTAATTTCAACTTGATACCTACAAGCTAACGCTTATGAGCTGCACTCTAACTAATTTATTCTTATATAATTTACATATTTAAAAAGCACCCTCATTTCTTGATACTAATTTCTCAAAAATTTTAGTTATTAAAACATTAATTTTTTTTAAATATTTTTTTTAAGTGGCAGGTTTTAGTTGTGTAATTGTTACTTACGTTGCGTCAACTTTATCGAGCTATTAAGTGGATTAAAAGTAAAATAATTACTAAAGCAATCACAGTTATAAGATACAAATTGTTCTATTTGATTTCAATTAAAGATACAATTTTATTGGTGTGTAGATTAACAAAAATGTTTGCAAATGTATAGAATTTTAGATGCCGAAACATAGTAAAGTTGATTTAAGTAATTTTAATATAGAAAGTAAATTAGTTTGGCGTGAAATTGTTCTTTACCGTTTTATTTTTTTTGTTTTTTACATCTGTTTGTTGTATTAAGGTTTGGATGTAACTGTCATTCTTATAGCGCCTACTTCTATACTACAATTCATTCTGACTTCTTCTCGATTGCAAAAAAAGTTAGTGTTAGTTAATGGTTTCTTTATCAATTAATAAAATACATAAAGGATTTTTTTGCACTTTCTCTCAAAGAAAATAGCATCAGCAAATGCTGCAAACGTTAAAGTTGTTCTCAGTTGCCACAAAGAACTAAAAAAGAACGTCTCGATAAAATTGCGTGTTTTCCAAAATTATATGTATTTGATTTTTTAAAACTGGCGCCCCCACTCTTTAAACATCTTAAAGTTTTATTTGATACTTCATTTTAAAGCGGCGTGGTCCGTCCGTAAAATGTTTGTCCATACAAATATGTGCAGAAGTGCTCTATGAACTTGACGATTGCTAGCAGTTCTCTCCTAGTCACGCAATAATTCTTTTCTGGCCTGGATAAAACTGTAGTAAAAACACAGTGACTTTTTCTTGTCCATCTTGCACTTGTAAAATGACTGCACCTACATCCAGATTACTTTGGTATCCAACACAAACTTTCCGTCTTTTCTTGGATAACTTAAGATTGGCGAAGTGACTAGAACCTGGTTTAGTTGATGGTGTTTTGCAGTGTTCATTCTATTTAAATTCTGTTTCTTCTTCTGTCAGGTTTGGCAATATTGGCAAATCCGGTTACAAATTGTCTGGATTGGTCTTGGCCATTCTCGAATCTTTTTTGGGTCAGCTTTTACTTTACTCTAGATACGACGTGGCCAAAGTATTGCATTTTTTTTTAAAGCACTTCTGTAGGCTCTGTTTTAGATTTTCCCGACGTAATCGTTAGAATACTTTCTTTAGGTTGTTCAAATGTTCTTCAAACGATTGTTTAACTACATTTACGTTGTTTAAATAAACCACACGCGTCTTTCAAGACAGTTCTTGCAAGATGGTCTCCATTAATCGCTTGAACGTTGCAGGAGCGTTACACAGAGGGCATCACAGTGAAATGCCACAAACCAGTTTCAATCTAAAAACCTGTTTTTTTCACAATCCTTGGGTTCTAATTCTACTTGCCAGTAACCACTCTTTAAATCCAACGTAGAAAACTGAGATCTTGTCAGGGTGTCTAAAGCGTAGTCAATTCTCGGTAACGGGCATCTGTTCTAGGATTTAAATTTTAGAAATGTAATGCTGTAGGAATGTTTTATATTTTATATGTTACTACATTTTTCTTCTAAGCTGTAACTAATTTATATTGTTAAAATTTGTATGTAATTGCCGTCTAGAGCGAGCATCGACAGTTACGCTAAACGCACGATGCTGTACTCCAGACTCCAGTCAAACTTAGTAAACTGTTTGTTTGTTTTGTATTTAAAGAATTGTGTGCCTAAATTTATTTGCATGCACTACCTTTAGCACGCTTAATCACCCGCAAATTCATCTGTACCATAATCTTCACCGGATAATACTTTTTCATTTTTCAATTTTATTTCGGATATTCCAAGCGATATCGGGGAGAGGACGGTCTTTTTGCCTCAAACTCGTCACTGCGTGCCGCCTGGAATCTTTCCAATTAGAGTCTATTATTTGCTAATGTCATAATTAAAAATCGTCTTTGACCTCATACCAGTTAACCAAATTTAATGCACTCCACGCGAGACCCTGCTTAGCATAGTCAAAAACTGGAAAAGCAAAAGGAGCGCTTTCTCAAAGGAAGACTCTGTTTGAACGTACCTTCTTCGAGCGCCTCCCGAAGCCAATACCGGAATCATAGTTAAGGCGTAAGAAATGGGAAAATGTTAGTGGAGATATGTGAGAAAAAAGGGTGGTCAATTCTTAATGGAAATATAGAGGAGGAGGACAGAGGTGACTACACTTATATGGGAGGGAGGGGGAATCGGTGATTGATTACGTGATAGTGAGTGGAGAGATGTGGGAAGACATAGAAAGTTTTAAAGTGGGGGATGAAGAGGAATCGGATCATCAGCCACTGGAAGTGATTTTAAAAGGAAAGGAGCAAGGAATTAAGGAGGAACAGAGGGGATGGGGAGTAAAAAAGGTGTGGACTGAGGAAAGCATAGAAAGATATAAGATGAAGTTGGAGCAAGTGATTTGGGAAGGTGTAGGGAGGGGGAAGAAGGACTAAAGGAGTTGACTGCAAAAATGTAGAAGGCAGTAGAAAAGAAAAGGTTTGAGAGAAGACAAGGAAAAAAGAAGAACGAAAATAGGTGGTGGAATAGAGAATGTAGAGAGGCAAAAACAGAGATGAGAAATGCTAGAAGAAGATGGAAAAAAGGTATAATAGATGTGCAGGAGTATAAGGAGAAGAAAGTGAATTTTAAAAATGTATGTTCTGAGAGAAAGGTGTCATATAAAGAGGAAATGGAGAAACAAGTAAAGAAAATAAAGAAAGAAGGAGAAGTGTGGGAATTTCTAAACAAGGAAAGAAGAAGAGGTAAGAGGAGAAGAGGTTTAACGGATATAAAGGTGTGGTTGGGTTATTGTATGGAGCGTTTGGAGGGAACAATAGAAGGACTAGGGCAGGTAATATTGCAAGGGGTAAATACAATACAGGAGGGGTGGGAGATAACGAAAGAGGAAATGGAGAAAGCAATAAATAGACTAAAATTAAGAAAGACGACAGGAAACATGTAGGGGAGAGAGTGAGAGGAATTGCAAGAAATTTTTTTAATACAATATGGAAATGGGAGGAATTGCCAGGGAGTTGGAAGGAAAGTTTAATTCTGCCGGTTTATAAGGGAGGGGATAGAAAGGAGGTAAAGAATTATAGAGGGATTAGTGTCACTAATGTAAGTTATAAATTGTATGCCATGATTATACAAAGGAGGTTGAAAAGGAAGTGGAAGAAGAAAGACTATTACCAGATTGGCAGATGGGATTTAGAGTGGGAAGAAGGGCAATAGACAATGCTTATATATTGAAACAGTTAGTGAATGGAGAGCTAGATAAGAAAAGGGGTAAGGTATACGCGTTTTTTATGGACATAGAAGCTGCGTTTGATAATGTGAATAGGGAAAAACTATGGAGGGTGTTACGGAAAAAAGGAATAGAGGAGCAACTAGTGAGGAAACTGGAAGGGATATATAAAGAGAGTAAGAATAGGGTAAAAATAGGGGATAGTGTTAGTAAAGTGTTTTGGACGAGGAAGGGGCTAAGGCAGGGGTGTCCTCTTAGCCCTATTTTATTTGCACTGTATATAAGAGACATAGAAAAAGTGTTGAAGGGAGGTCAGTGTGGTGGGGTTGTCATGGAAGGAGGGACTAAAGTGTGGGTGTTGGCATATGCAGACGATATGGTCATGGTGGCCTAAAATGAGTTGGAGATGAAAGGTATGATAAATACGATAAAGAGGTATCTGGAAAGGAAATATTTGGGTTTAAATGTGAGAAAGTCTAAGATAGTAGTTTTTCAAAAAGGGAGAGGAGGGAAGAAAAAGGAGGAGTTAAGTTGGGGAGAACAGAAGATAGAGGCAGTGAATGAAGTGACATATTTGGGATATAGGCTAAGGTATGATAATAAAGATGATGCGCATATAAGGGAGTTAGCAAAGAAGGGTAATAGAGTATTAAGGCAGGTATGGAGTTTAGGGGAAAGGGTATTTGGGAAGGAGATCGAGAAGAGAAGATGGCTGTTTGAAAAATTGATTAAAAGTGTGATGATGTACGGGGTGGAGGTATGGGGTTAGAACGAGTGGAACCTATTGGAAAGGGTACAAATAAAATATTGGAAATGGATACTAGGTTTAGACAGGGAGACGCCATGGTACATAACAGTGGAGGAGGGGAAGTTAGAGAAGATTAGAATAGAAGCAGGGAAAAGGGCGATGGGTTATGAAGAGAAAATGAAGGATAGGAGAAAATGTAAAATTTTGCAATGTTGCTGGGGGACGGTAAAATATAGCAAAAACATATATGGGCAGGAAGAAAGGAAACTGTACTACCAACGAAAAGGTTTCGCAAGAGAAGAGGTGGAAAGAAGGAGAGAGGAAGGGAGGGTAAATACGGAGGAGATAGTAAGAAGAAATAAAGACTCGCAGGTGCAAGAGAGGGAAGGAAAGATAAGGGAAGGAAAGTATAACGCAAGGTATGGGAATATAGTGTCCAGGGGGGTTTCTAAGTATCTGATGGGGAGGAGAAGCTTAGGAGAGAAACGACTTATAGCCAGATTTAGATGTGGAAATGAGAAGAATTTAAATAAGTATTAGAAGGAGGATGTAATGAGGAGATGTAGATTATGTGCGGAGAGATGGGAGGACATAGAGCACTTGAGTGAGGAGTGTGGTGAGCTCAGGGAAGAAATGAGGGGAGGAAGGCTTTGCTTGGGGAGGAGGGGGAGCGATTGGATTGGATGAAAGCAGTAAAAGAAAGAAGGATAAGAGGGGAGGGTTAGGTCTAACAAATTAGAATAGTAAGATGGTGATGTAAGGGTAACGTAACCCGTTGTAAGGCCGAATGGCTTAACAATTAACAATAAATAATAAAAATAATAAAAGGTTGACCATGGAGTTTTATTTTGGAGATACAATTTTAATCTTGCTAGTGGTTTCCTTCTGATGGTTCATTATTAAAACTTCACTCGTGACTCTTTCTCTCTTTCTTCACTATGGTAATTCATTTTTTCTTTACGCAGTTGTATTCTGTCTTCCAGTTTTTGCTCTAGTTTGTCTTCTATGATTCTTAAATTTTCTTCTAACTTCTGTTCTAATTTATCTTCTACTTTTTCTATTTTGTTTTTTACAGCTTCTCTTAAATTTAACATACCACTTTGCATTTCTTCTTGAACAGTTTCAATCTCGTTTTCAACACTAAGTTGTATTCATTTTTTAATAGTTTCTCCACATAAGGCCACTATTAAAAACGTCGCATTCTGATTGTTGCTCTAAATATTAGCTATAGCTGCAGCTTTAAACTGTTTGTAATAGGTTGCCCATGAAACTTTATTTTGGAGGTATAATTTTAAACCTGTTAGTGGTTCTTCTTGATGCTTCATTATTAAATCTTCACTCGTGACTCTTTCTTCACTATGGTAATTCATTTTTTCTTTGCGCAGTTGTATTCTTTCTCCTAATTTTTGCTGTAGTTTGTTTTCTGCGATTCTTGCATTTTCTTCTAATTTCTGTTCTAATTTGTCTTCTACTTTTTTTACTTTCTTTTCATAAGCCTCTTTTAAATTTGAAATACCTCTTTGCATTTTTTTTAACAGTTTCAATCTCGTTTTCTACACTAATTTGTATTCATTTTCAATAGTTTTTATTTGATCTAATACTAGTATATATTTCTTTCATTTACTGAGAATTTTTGTCAATTGTTTCTTACATTTTTTTAGAATTTTCTTCGATATTTTTATTCATCGATCCATTTTTTATTGACTCAAGAAATAGTTTTGCATCCATTTTTACTGCTTGTAAAAAATGATAACATGAATAAAAATTTTAATCACACTAAATTTTAATAACGGCCGATTTTTTATTATTAATGTTTAACGAACGGAAAGAACTATAATTACACTGTATAAGCAAACACACGCGAATTGCCAACTAAACTTTTTATTCTGATTTAATTCAAAAAACTGACTTCAGCTTCCTTTGCATAATTTTTATGTATTTTTGTTATCTGCGTCGAGAATGTTTCACATCCTTCGGTTATTGTCTCAAAGTTGACAATTATTTTGAAAACGTTTCAATTCGTTGCTTTTTTGCACTCAAAATTTGTCTTTTGTGGTCTTGTTTCTTATTTCGTGTAACCGTTTCTCCTTTAATGTAATCAACAATTTTAAACAGATTACTAAGAAATTTTGGTTTAAAAAGAAGTATTATAAAAATAGAAGTTTAAGTGTACAATGGTTTGAATCATACATAAATAATCAAAAACAATTTATTTAATTAAAATTTGTGAAATACGATGGTCGATTGGCTAAATTAGGTTCAGAAACTTGGGTTATCTAAATTGATTAGAAACATAACAATTGTTAATTATAAACTCTCGAGCTTATTATTAAACAATATCTTAAACTGGAAACCACATGTCAATTACCTTTCAACTAAACTTAGTTCCGCTCTTTATCTTTTAAAACAAATAGTTACAATTTTAGATTTACTTACTTGCTGATTAATATTATTTGGTAATTTATACAGCGTATTATTCTGTTATTTTATATTAGGGAAATTGTGGCATTTCAAACCTCACAAGTAAAACTTGTCGCCCTTAGTTTGCTCAATTAGGTGTTATGAGTTATGACCTTATATATTTATTTATAAAGTTTGTTTCCGGACACATTGTAACTATTCCAATTCTGCTTTACATGCTTATAACCCACATCAAACCAGATTAACGCGGTTACCAAAATACTTGTACATATTTGGTTTACGAAAGCTAAAATATATTTAAGAAACATAAGAAATTTAAAAGCAGGATTAAAACATTAATAAATAAAAATGTTTTTTATAATTTTATTTCTAATCCTTTCTTAATCAAAGTTTTTTTAACTTATTTTTTAGCATTATCTACTCTATAAAAAATACAGAGGTGCCATATCGAGTATATTACGACCAAAAAAAATACCTATGTAATAAATACTAATACCTTCTAATTCCTTGCTACTACTTATATACATTTACTCATAAAGCCGCTGCAAGTTGACCAAAAATGTAATTTATTGATGGCGACGATGTAATAATCATATTTTCACAAAATAAATTATATTCTAGGCGTTAATAATTATTTGTGTCACTAATCCAGAAAGTGTTAAGAAGAAAGTTTAGTATCTTAATTTAAATACTGCTTACAAAATACATCAAAGGATACAGAAACACAAAAAAAAGTTTTTATTACTAGTGCATTGGACAAATGTCTAAATAATTGTGCTTATTTTTGTTGGACATTAATTTTTTTGTGGTTATTGTGACAAGAAGGTTTTCAAAAATCAAACCTTGTTCTAGGTCTATTCTTTAACATACATTCAGCAGGTGAGATCCCCTGCTACTTTTAAGGGTGTATTTCTGTACGTGATTTAGAAATTTTGTAGTTTGTTTAAAATGACATTCTGTTTCTTTGAGAAAGTAATTCTTTTTTTGTGCTTCCGTCCGTTTTGACGTATTTTATAGGCATCATAATGGGCCGGTAAAGTGTAGTTATATTCAAAAATCTGTGATTACTTGGAAACGAGATTGACAGTAAAATCGAAATAAAATAGGGTAAAAACTCAAAATCGGTTAGGGCGCCAATCAAGGTCACGATGATAATAGCTTCTAGACCCCTGATAACCCAGAAGCTCATCTGGTTGGTTACAACCCCTGGAACTTACCTTGAGTTGTAACTTGCTAGACTCTGAAATGTTCTCTTAAGAATTTACGTTCGCGGCGGCTGAATGAGTAAAAGCTCTTTACAGTTCAACAATTTAACATTTATTGAATTAAAAAAAAAATAGAAATCAAACAAACTTGAATAATAAGAAAAATGAAATAATAAACAAAACAAAAATTCACAAACTGAATATAAAAATTAGGATTTAAAAAAAAATGAAGCGTTAACTTGTTTTTCAAAAACAAAATAATAAAAAAAATTCAGGCTTTGTCCGCATAACTAACTTAATCCGCAAATTTAAAAAAACAAATAACAAAAAAAATAAAATAAACGTCCGAAACTTTGTTTTCGAACTCAGCGTAAAAAAAACAAATTATATTTTACATTTCGTTACATTATCTTTCATGCACAAATATGACTTACTTTTACAGAACACAAAAAAAATTAATTAATTAAAGCGAAATTCACGCAAATTTAACACCTTCAAGTGTTTCTTGAAATATTTAAAATTAGCCGTAAATAAGTCGGCTCAAATTCAAAGCTTTTAAATCATATCGATCGCCGTTCACTTCACGAGAATATCAAATTTAATAAATACCTTGACTCAATTGTTTGTACCAGAAAATCTGTTGGGCACAGCGGTTCCAGAAGCTTTTGAGTTTAGGCGATAAAGCGACCCCGGGACGATCTAGGTGTTCTGTAGTCGATCGAGATTCGGTGGAACCCCCAAACAATGGAATGACGGCGGAAGATTTCTTTTAATACTGAATTGAAATCTGCACAAAAGCGAAGACTGGATTTTTAGCACAACACATCGATAGTAAATCCAACTCGAAACGTGAGCTTTATTTTGGATACCATGAAGTTCATTAAACCGTAAAATTACGAATTTGGAAAACCAATATTTCTACCACACCACTTAACTTTCACGGTACCATTTATTTAACTTCCGCGGTATTGCATAACGGTAGGGTAAAGGCACCCCGAACACTTGACTACATTTCGATACCCGGTATTCTTAATTGCAACCAAAGATCTCCCCCAAAATCAAAATTTTATTCCTTATAACAACTCGTAAACCCACTTAATTCAATAAACTTGCGCCGTAAAATCTTTGTAAAAGATGGAACACTAAACAAAGTAAATTAACAAAGATGAAAAATATTGTCGCCACATGCGTCACGTCACGTACGCACAACGAAAAGAAACGAACATTGCTTACTCAGTTAAATTATCAAACGATACAATCGCGCTCGAAAATGAGTTTAAAATAAACAAAAGTAGATACTAAAAAAAATGTATCACATTTCATTCCAGAAAGCAAATCATAGATTAGATAAAGTTGTTATTCCAATAAAATAACCATAAATAAAACGCTAAATCATAATCAAGACCACTGAACTTTATGCGTTTAAAAAAACCAATAATAATTGTGAAATAACTTGTAACGTTTCCGTTACTGTTATTACTTGATTTTAAATTATCTGTATTAGTTTAACTATATTTGCGTGTAAACCTTCCTTTATTTCTATTTTGTGGAGTTGCGACTTTTTCAGGGCGTTGCCAGCCTTGAGATGCATTCGGTACTGAGGCTTTGACGAGTACAGAAGTAGTACTTCATTTGTTGAAGTGATGTAGTTTCTTTATCTTAACTAATATCTACAATATCTTTATTAAAAAAAGTCTGTGTTAATAATACAGGTATGTCTTTTATTTCTATTTTGTTGAGTTTATCTAATTCCCAGTTTCTATTTGTTTTAGACTTTTTTTTTTTATACCGATTCCGATTTTACCTTTAACGAAATTATCATTATCTTAATAATTCGAATGGGTTTGGTATGTGCATAATACAATAAATACCAACGATCCGAATCGATTTTCGTAAAGAAAATACGCTTTCATCATCCTTTTTATGGGAAATTTCCCAAGGTTATCCGTCAATGTCAACGTTGGACGACATCAACTTTGCATTCAATTGGAAATTTGATCCGTATGCGTGAGTTGCCTTATCTCTACCTTCATTTTCGTTGATAACTGCCTTAGCAACAAACTTAAGTTTTCTTCTTGTTAAATAACTTGCATCTTAACGTAACTTGTTAAATACTAAATAATAAAATTTCTCTAATTAATATCAAAATTACATTTGCATACTGCAATTATTTAAAGTAACTATATTAATATTGTTTTCTTACTATATGTAAAGAAATACCGGTATTATCTTAATTTTAAGTCTAATCATTTAAATGACAAAAGTTTCCATTTTTAGTTTTAAGTAACTTTACTGAATTTTATGTTATTGTTTTTGTTTTGTTTTTGAATATAGGATTTTAAATATTTTGAGAGTGAATCAATGAATTTTATGTTGTGTAACTTTTATTGCAGATAAGACTTTAATAGTTTAGTCTTAAAATGAAACTATTTGGCATCCCTGACATCAGAAGTTAATTGACCAATTTTGACAATTTTTCTAATTGTTTGATTAATTTCTTACCTCGTTTGTTAGCGCGCTCTTTGCTTACCTAAATTACCTGAGTTACGGCTACGAACTATTAAATACAAATCAACTTAAATTGACGTAATAAAATTAAACGAGCGAAACGTTTTCGAAGCTTTCACAGAACTACTCAATCGCTTAAAAAAAATTAAGCCAGATAAATATGAATACGGGGTCTTTCACAAAAGATTCACGACCAAATTTCAACGCCGGTTACAAATGAAATTGCCTATCTAATAATTCTGGCTGCAGCTGACCTTGGAATGCTTTTATGTTTGCCAAAGATAAACTGTATGGTTGATGATCCGTAATTAAAATGAATTTTCGACCATACAAATATTTATGGTATTTGTTTACAGCAAAAATTATAGCCAAGGCTTGTCGCTCCAAATTACTATATTTTTGCTCTATAGCGGATAAGGTACTAGAAGCAAATATTACCATCCAACACCATAACTACAAGAATCGCAAGTGACATAAATAAGAAGTTTTGGATCATAACGTGTTAATACACTAGCTGATATTTACTCAATTGAAACGCACTTTCACAATCCTCTGTCCATTTTTTTTAAAAATTTACATTAGTTTGACACAAATTATATAAAGGCTTTAATTTAGATATCAACATTGGAATAAACTTTCCATAGTAGTTTAATGATCCGAGATATGATTTTAATCCTGTTAGCGATTTAAGTGTAGGTGCAGACTTGATTGCTTCAATTTTGTTATTCATAGGATGCATTCCGTTAGCATCTATGACATAACCAAGAAATCCTACCTTATTTAAAAAAAACTACATTTTTTAGAATTAATTTTAACGTAAAATTTTTGAAGTATTTTAGAAACATTTCTAACATTTTCAAAACAATTTCTTATAAATGATCCAAAAATTAAAACATCGTCTAAATAGCATTTAGTGTTGTTTACTGTAGCCAAAAACTATCCATCACGGATTGAAAAATTCCAGGTGAAGAACTAACATCATACGTTAACCTAGTATAAGCAAAAAGACCCAGATGAGTATTAATGACTAATAGTTCTTGCCTTTTAAATCAGTAACTGTGAAATATTTATGACCACTAAGACATGCAAAAATATCTTCCGGTAAAGGTGACAAAGATCGCTATCTAACAACTGGTTTAATGTTTTTTTGGAATATATTCGAATTTCTTTTGAATTATTTTTTGGAACCACCACTATTGGACTTGCTCAATTACTGAAGTTAAGCTTCTTTAATATACCAAATTGGATCATTCTAGTTCTACTATTTCTTTGAAAGCATACGGCATACGATAAGCTCTATGAAATATTGGTTGTGTTCCTTCTTTCAATTTTAAGTCTATTTGAAAATGTTCAATGCAAGATCGGGGTTGATCTACGAAAACATCCCCAATTTTTTTTTCAATTTTTGACAATAAATTCGACATTTCGTTACTCTTAATCTGACCATCGTTTGACTCTATCTTGTTTTTAGGTTGACTAACAAAACTAACATTAATATTTGACTTTTGATATTCAAATCTCGACTGCCAACTATTACTAGACGTTTTGCCCGACTTAAAATTAAGACTTAATTCACCAAAATTAATTTTTTGTCCCTATTCAGGATTTAATGCATTTATCCAGTTTCTACCTAACAAAAGCGAATATTTATGACTACTTTTCAAAACTGCTAATGGAAGATTGACAATTTCGTTTTTATGTTTGACAAAGACATCAGTTTCACCTAAGATAGTGACACCTTGACCTGTAAGTACTCTTAAATCATGCTTCACTGGATACAGATTTAAGGCCAAAGCAAAGTATTTGCTAAAATCATCAATATGCATAACTGAACGACAAGTACCAGAATCAATCACAAAATTAATTTGTTACTTTCAATGTTTAAATCCAGTTTTTTAGGTTTGGCTTTACCTGATTATTGCAATGATAACAAAAATCCTAAGACTAAGAAATCTTCACTTGAATCAGACTAGTTTTTCTCTTCAACTACTTTGACTGTTGAGCTTTTACAAACTCTACTTGTGTGATCAATTTTCTTACACTTAAAACACTCCCAATCTTTTGCAGGACATCTACCAGGATCAACCCTTTTTTGACTTTTTCGTGTGCTTGGATCATTATTACACTCTTTTTTGAGAAATTTATTTGTGACAGACAATTTGTCTGAATTTTCTGCGACATATGACAAATTACTTTCGTTACCCATAGACTTTACTTGACCCTCAGCCAATTCCATTGACAGGGAAGTAGGGGTTTTTGAAATGTTAAATTATCTTCTGACAATAGTTTTTGTTTGATTGCATATGATCCACCACACACTAATCTGTCTCTCTCACATTCTTTTAAAAACTGATCAAAATTGAAATACTGTGAGTAATTGTTTAGTTTAGCCATAAACGATTTGACATCTTTGTTTTGCTCTTGCGCTACGTTGTAAAATTTACAGCGTTCAGCTATGATCAAACGTTTTTGACTATAACGATTTATAAATGACTTTTTTAAATCATTAGATGACTTACTACTTGGTAAATCAGGCGCTAATAAATCCTTTAAGACATTGTAATCTTCGCCTTTTATCAAGGTTAAAAGCAGCGGAACTTCTTTATCCTTCTCTACAACATCACAAAGACACAGTTGTCCCAATCTTTCTACATATGAGTTTATTTCTGACTCCTTCGGATTAAACTGTTTAATAGACCCAATTAGCGACATTTTGATTTTCCCATAAGGAAAGTATAGCGATCGCAATTTTTCCGCAAAAAATTTTTTTTGCATAATTTCACGTTTCAAGGTCTTCTAAATCAGAAAAAAGTATTTTTGACAAACAAAATTTGGGTGTCTGTGTATAAAGATTGTTACAAGCTTTTGGTTTTACGAACCTTGCACGGCCAACTCACAATAGTCGGGAGTAGGGGAGGTTCAAAAAAAACAGGAAATATGCTTAAGGGCGCCAGAGCTGATCCAACGTAATGCTTCTGTCCCGCTCACGACAGACGATTCAAACTTGTAACGCAATTGAAGGTTCGTAATCCTTATACTCGGCTGACCGAGTAGCCCAAATTAGTTCGTAGGGAACAATAACCACAAGAAAGAGAGAATTAACAGGAGAGCTTAACCAATTTAATCACTTTAAGATTATAGTTAACAAATATCACAGCTTTAACTTAGAGTAGCAGAATAATCGTTATACATTGAATTCTGAAATCCTAAATACTAGGAGAATTAACAATAAGCATTAACAAGGGTAGTAAACTTTGATTTTGCAACAAGTAAATTTATAGAATTATGTAGAAGATTTAGTACGTGAATGCCTGCAGTATCGGCAACACACAACACACATTTAAAGTAAATCGAAGTAAGTATTCTTCACCCACACACAGTATGCGATACAGTAAAATCAATGATTATAATCACCTTATTGGTAGCTACACATTACATATATTTACGAGCGTTAATATGAATCAAAATTTTGTGAGTAATTTTTCGTGACAACGATATACACAAAAATCAATTAAAGTAACTCACCCGAAGTTCAGCTTCCACTAGCGTGAAGAAAACGTTTTCCCCCTCCAGTGGCCTGTAATAAGCATTAACCACAAATCGTGTCACACACCAACTCACAAAGAATATTAAGCTAAAACAATTAGTATTAATAATTCATTAAATATGTATAAAAACCGGTGTATCGACTACTGTACGCAGCGAATCAGAACAGGTGGCTGATAACACAATCAACGTCTGCTTTTAGTATTAAATAGTACTGCAGTGTATCCAATCAGATAAATAGTAACGTATAACAGGTGGCTGATAACCCAGTCGAGTAATACACAGGTAGTAACATTTCCCACGGTAAGGCTTATCGAGACCTCGTTTTCGTAGCGTAGCAACCGCCTTCCAAAAGCTTATGTGTACGGTAACGTGATTTCCTAGTAAGAATTACGATTCACCATTCCTTTATTGCAAACATACATGTGCTCGAAGCGGATAGAAAATGGCTGTTAAATGAAACAGGAATTACGAACGAATTTTAATAAACGACAGCAATTATCTTACCCTGTGACGCCTCAAATATTTTATGTACTTAATGTAATTACAATTGAATTTCCATTATTCCAGATGGTATTGGAAAAAGAAATTACTCAAAACGTCCAGACCATTTTAGGCAATTGACAGCATTACGATTTTTCGCCAAATGACAACCACGAGAAAAAGATCGGTAGAGGGCGTCAAAACCGGAATCTAATTTCAAGTCAATATACACAGTCGTACGTAATAAAAATTTCGTCCGTAACAAGATGTACCCACGATAACTTTCAAACCAAAAGTCCTAGTAACTTGAAATTTGGTATGGAGTTGACTATTCATATTCTCTCGGTTCTATCAAAATGTGGAAAATATGGAAGTTGTGGAACAACGCTGTCTTTCTCGTTATTTTTAACTACTGCATCTAAAACAAGAAGATAAAAATGAAAGAGAGCTACTTTAAACGCTTCAAGCGACGGAATTAGTAGCTAAGTTCAGTCTAAAACTAAATAAGAGAAAACTAAAGGTGATAATAATGAGCAAACACAGCAAGAGATTGGCCAAACCCTTTTCTGTAATACTCGAAACAGCGTGGAAAAATATTTGAAGAGCAAAACTAACATCTGATTCTCGCAAACTTCGTTCGTTCTGTAAGAAGACTGAGCTTTTCATCGAACGCGTATTAAGATAAAGCTAAAGAAACCATTACTTCACACGTTGGTATGAACTGTTTCACGGTACAGCTAAGAGACTTTAACACACGGAGCTTATAACTAAAAAAGAACTGAAGCGTTTCAGAATCCTTAGTATTCAAAACAAACTGTAGAAACAAACCTGAACTCTTTGGGCGACAAATTATGGAAGAGCTAAACTCGTTTACTAAAACTAGCTATTACTAAATAGATAGATTATACAAGATCTTTTCATTTTTTAAAATTATTTTTATATTTTATTAATAGCTTTAGCAACTGCTTAAGTAATTGCTTATTTTATTCGTAAATAAAACAGGTTTTTTTAATACTACAAATAAGTTTTAATATATAATATATTTTTTTTCAATAATTTTTCGCCATTTCTTCATAATTTAACGCTTGTAGGACTTCTGATTTTAATCGGAAAAAAATGCAATTTCGTCATCATTAAAAACTTTGCCAATCAAGGAGCTCTAATACTTTTTCGCAAGAAACCAAAGATGTTAAACAATTGTGATCGTTTTTTGGTTTTCTGCTTTTAATTTGTTAAGTTGTTGGTATCAGTTTTTGAAGTGGTTAGTGGTGGTTCTTCACACCTGGATCGCCATGATGGTTTTTAATTGACGTTATTATAAACAATTCAGTTTCTATCGCCAGTGATGATTCGTGTCAAAAACGGATCCTTCAATTCATGTGGAATCCAATTATCAAGCATTTCAACAAGTTCCATACGCTCCAAATATTTTTAAATTGTTGTGTGGGACACATTTAACTTCTCTCCTATCTCTCGTACAGATACATGACGATTCGGCTCAATTATGGTTTTGATCATCAATCAAACCTGGTCGATCTGAACGTTGATCATCTTTGATTGAGAAATTCTCGGAGTGAATGCTATTTGTTTTAAGGTTTTTTATGCTTTTCATTTTCAAGATATTACTTTGGCAAACCAACCTACAACGCAGATTTTGTTTGGTACTTGTTTTTGATTGTTGGCGTTTTTGTTTTAGTACGTTTACTTTTTTTTACATTCAACTTATATATGTAAATGATGTATTCTCAATTGCTATAATATCTATTTTCTAAGTCGTGATGTCACACAATTCGTTTATTAAGATTTTAACGTACTTGAGTTTCACATTTCACATGCGGTGGGTTTTAAAAAACGTAGTTTAATTTTATTTTAAACTATATTTAGTACATACTTGTATTTATTGCATTTAAATTCTATTTACCGTGAATATTCATACAAGGCAGTATTCATTTATACAATATATTGCTTTGCTTACAGTTTATTTGTTACAACTATTTATCATTTTATCTAGTTTTAGTTGATTTTAAGCATTGCAGTAATATATCATTGTATTTGAAACAATAAAGTGTCTCTTGTGCTAAACCAGATTTTATTAAACGCTTTTATATTATTTCTTAATGTATATTGTAACGTTCTCGAAGTTATTGTCAACTTCGAGACAATGACCGAATAGTGTTGAACATTTTAGAAACAGATAACATAAATATATAAAAGCTATTCAAAGGAAGCTAAAGTCTGAAGTTTGTCGAAATCTGCAGTTACAAAGACTTTGTAGTTTTAAATTAATTAAGTGTATAACGCGTGTGCTAAGATAAATAAATAATTAAAAAAATATTCTAAAACTGAAAAAAAAATTAGTGAAAGATTTTACTTAACTTTTTTTTATACAGTGTGTCGTAAAGTATGGAATATATTATACAGGTCGATAAATATGCACTTTACACGAAAAAGTTGTAAATAAAAGTTGTTTATCACTTAGTTATCTACCACCTGGGAGATATCAATTTAAATTTTTGCTGTAAACAAAATCGCAACGAATAACACTTACATTTTTTTAAATAGCAAGGCACGTCTTTATTATACTCATTTGATAGAGTCTTTTTTTCTCTTTTCAACCATATGAAACTTGAATACCTTTACATCAAAAAATTTTCAAGAAAAACAAGGACATGTCTAACAAATTTATTTTACTGAGCAGTATTAATCAGGTACGTAATATGTAGTATTGAAACAATTGAATGCACTGTCACAATAGCAAATATTAAACTTTAAATATCTTTACATAAAATTATTATAATAAAAAAAAGTATTTAAACTAAACTTACAATAAATGTTCAAAATGTAAACCATTCATAATTTGACAGTGGTAAATTCGATTTTTAAAACCATCGATTGCTTTTGAAATCATATCTCGAGTTATAGCTCTTATCTCAACTCTAATGCGATTTTTCAAATCTTCAACATTATCAGGTCTATTTACATAAATTTTGCTTTTAATATAGCCCCAAAGAAAAAAATCTAGTGGACTTAAATCCGGCGAGCGAGCAGGCCATTCTATCGTACCTCTTCTGCCTATCCATGTATTTTGAAAAGTATTATTAAGAAAGTGGCAGACATTAATTCCAAAATGTGGAGGTGCCCCGTCTTGTTAAAGCCATATTTTGTTATGTAGTATATCTGGATCTACTTCATGTGGAAATAACTTGGCCAAAGCAGGAACTAACTCAAATCTTAAGAAATCGAGATAAATATTCGCCGTTAAACTACCTTCAAAAAAATATGGCCCCAAAATTTGACTTCCAATCATTCCTACCCAGACGTTGACTTTCTGCTGGTATTGGGTGTGTCCTTCTAGATACCAGTGAGGATTTTGTGAAGACCAGTAACGTGTGTTTTGTTTGTTAATTGTGCCGTTTAAACAAAACATGGCCTCATCAGTAAAAAGGATATTTTTATGAAAATGTGCATCTCGTTCAAGTTTGTTTGTTATTGTTTCACAAAACTCCAGCCTTGTGTCCAAATCGTCTTCAAATAATTCTTGAACTACACAAGCTTTATAAGGATAAAATTTTTCTTTTTTTAAAACGTCATGTACAGCCGATTTATTCAAATTATGGTCTCTAGCAATTTGCCGAACAGAAATTTGTGGATTTTACTCAACAGACAAGAACACATTTTCTCGTTCCACATTACTTAATGACAAAGGTCTACCAGTTCTACTCGCATCTTTCATCGAACCTGTCTCTTGAAATTTCCGCCAAATTTTGCTTACCGTGGACTGCGAAAAGTTTAATTCTGGATGCAAGTTATTAAATAAATTACATACTTCGTCTTAGGTTCTTCTTCTATCTCCATATCCCAGAGTCATTAAAATTTCAATTCTATGTTTCTCAGATAATTGAGCCATATTTCAAGCACTAACAAATAGCAAAGTGTGACGGTGTTCTAAAGTGCATTCAATTGTTTCAATGCTACATATTACGTACCTGATTAATACTGCTCAGTAAAATAAATTTGTTAGACATGTTTTTGTTTTTCTTGAAAATTGTTTGATGTAAAGGTATTCAAGTTTCATATGGTTGAAAAGAAAAAAAAAGACTCTATCAAATGAGTATAATAAAGACGTGCCTTGCCATTTAAAAAAATGTAAGTGTTATTCGTTGCGATTTTGTTTACAGCAAAAATTTAAATTGATATCTCCCAGGTGGTAGATAACTAAGTGATAAACAACTTTTATTTACAACTTTTTCGTGTAAAGTGCATATTTATCGACCTGTATAATATATTCCATACTTTTCGGACACACTGTATATGCATTTTCATAAAACATGTTGCATGTACAGCGCTGTTATATTAAACAAAAATAGAAAAAAAAGTAATTCATGTTAATATGTAAATAAGATGTCGTTTTTAGTAAATATATTATTTAACAAAGTATGTTTTCGCGTGGTTATTTTAGCAGTTTGCACAGGTTTTGGAGAATTTTAAAGACTCAAATTTAAGAAACAACTGAGGACAATACAATTTTCTATTCTGGATAATTTTTTTTTACACTAGCTGAGCTTTCGTCACATGTCGCAGTGACGACACTGATATACTTTCCTTATTCTATTTCGAGACAATCGTAAAAATTACTTTGCCTTAAACTGTTTTGAAGTCGACATATTTTCGTTTTTTTCCTGGAGACTTTTGACTATTTCATGAAGATCCGTGAGTCTTTTTTAATTCTAAATACTCATTTATAATTTAAAGTTTTGAATTTTTTTGATAAATCATCAAAAACCACGTTTCGTTGTCAATCAAAAGCGTCAAATTTTATTTACATTGCTTGTTTTCATTGTTATGTATCGTTTCTGCTTAGCGCTTTTTCTTCTATACTTGTCCGTTCCGTTTCACTAATTCTCGTACTGGACGTAATTGTTTAACAGTGTTTCGGTGCTTGTGTCGTACGTCTTGGTAAATTAACTTCTTACCCACCAGCGCTTTTGCCCGAAATTTTGTAACTGTCACTATTATATTCGTATTCTTCATTACTAGTTTTTTGACTAGTAGTCTTTTTGATGTTTTCGTTCTTATTATCTTTTTTTAGCGTTTGGTTAGTTACAGATATAAATAACTTGTTTTTGGGTTTCTCTATTACTATTTTGTCTTCTAGAAAAATTGCATCACGTTTTATGATTACATTCCGTGTTTTTTTTATTAAATAATTGTTAGTCTTCTGTCTCTTCTGAATGCTAAAAAAATACATTAGTCCAATTTAGCATCTTATTTTTGAAATAGGAGCCATGGTTTTGCAACCAAAAATTTTCAAATGGTAACATCTGGTTTCTCTCATGTTCAGGCTTCGTTTGGTCTGATATTTGCTAGAAATTTTGTCGATAAAATTTAACGCGGTTAGCGTCTGTTAAAAAAAATTTAGGAACTTGGTATTTGTATTTAAAAAAATATATAAACATTTACATTTACGTGTAGGAAACTATCAAGTTAGAAAGTAATTATTACAACCGCAAATTTCAAAAAATGTATTTGAATTATACGCGGAATTTCTAACTGTACTACGCAAGTGCAAAAATTTGTTTATATAATTGCAGAAACCGTCTTAGAGACCAGTGGACATCTGTTTCGTCCTATTTGAACTCCTCAGCACTGGAATACTATAATGCAGTTTCCACAACTATATCAAACAAATTACCATAGTTTTATCCCATTATTAACTCGTACGTAGCTCCGTTCCTACGAGATGGCGTTTAGCCTCAGATTTATATAAACATTGTTTTCATATAATTATTGATGTAGGTCAAAAACCAACATAATCCTTTGAGTGATTGTTTTTGTATTAACCCCAAAGATCAAAGTAAATAAGTTGTAGTTTTTCTGTTAACTGCAGTTTTCTTGTTTTAAATGATGTTGTTTGCTTTTGATGCAAGAAACATGTCATATTTTTATTTCAATTTTGAGTAGTGCATTTTCCTTTATTAAAAATGACTGTATCTTTGCGTTTTGATATTTTTCTCAAAGATAATAAATTTGTAGATAATTGAGGAACATAAACAACAGCGTTTCTCTATGTACCAATTGTGTTTGTAGACATTTGTAGAAAGTACAGCGTGTCAATACCGTGTTTGTACTCTGTTTTAGAAATGTCGTTATATGGGATATATTATAAAAAAGTCAAATACAATATTTTTTGTAATTTCTGTTTATCTATTACGAGTTTTAGTAGACTAAAAGCAATTTCTTGCTTGATAAACTTTATCATCAACGTCGAAGACAATGTTTGAAAACTGAACGAAGCGAAGTCTTTATCATTGTCTGAGACCTGCAGAGCTCTTAATATTCGTGATGCTTATGCAATTTTTGTAAGACAGAAACTTGTTTTCTTTAATATTACTATATCTTATAGAAATTAAAATGGCCTTTTTATTTATTTTTTACTTACCATTCTAGAACGGTAAGTAAATCATTACTGACGATCTTCGCAAATCAAACACGCATAGTAATTAGAAGAAACTAATCTAGTTGTGCAAAAAGATATTTTTTTTTCTATAAATGTGACTATTACGTTTTATGTATAGAAACAAGATTTCAAAATTTTTATCAATGTAGAAAATTATGTAATTCGTATTATATAACTGCAGTCTTAATTTAGATGCAATGTAACACGATCATGGTAAAATATACGCAATTATATATTTTAATTACAATTAGAAATTATATTTGCATAATCACGAGATTAATCAAACAAAGAAAATGTAAATATAAAAATTATTACTTACATAAGAATATTTATTATGCCATCAATTGCGCATATTTTCATATTTTCTAGATTTTATTAATAATTCCAGAGGTATGGCAAATATTCTTAGAATGCTGGATCAATATAATCGTCACGTTAAATACCACTAAAACTTTGTGACAAGGCAAAATTGTCGAATCGATATAAATTAGTTTATTTATTATGCATTCGGAAATATACTATTTAGAAAAAAAATTAACCCACCAATACAAATCGTATTTAATTTTTAAGTTCGAATCCTTTTAACAAAAATTATTTCATATAGATATTGCAAATTCCGCATTTAGAATTTTTGTGTGTATTCTGTCGGACTTAATATTTAAAAAACGTCTGTTTTAGTTTCTGAAATCATTTAAATTCTTCGTTAGCTATTTGTGATATAGATTAACTAACTTATAACTGCTATATACAATTTTGTTATTGTATATGTATAATTCATAATTGCATTGCATTTTATAATTGTTTTTTTTGTTTTTAATTCACTTCGTTTTGGAAACATAATTTTAAGCAAATTTATTTTTCATCGATTGCATTAAATAAATAGTCGTTGACTACATAACGCATGTAAAGATCTATTTATTAGATTCAGCTGTTTACTTGATTTTATCTTTGTGTAATAAAAACTACGTTAATTAGCTTCTTAAATAATATATAACTACATTAAAAAAATATGCTATATGTTTAACTATACTTCAAATGTCGAACAGATGAAAATAAGTTGTTCCTACAAAAAAAAGATGCTCACTTATGTTAAGTCAGATTTACATACACAAATAATATAAACTTACAGCGTCTACTCAATATGCATACGTGTATTCTTAGTTGCCTATGCAGTAGTCGGATTGTTTTTTATTAGTTAGGTACATAAAAAATTACGTATTGAACATATACATAAAAAATTTAATATTGTAATTGTAATAACTAACAGCAAGCGATATTTCTTGGTATTTTATATAGTATTTACATAATACAACTAAAAAAATCAAACAACAACAAAAAATTTATGCAGAATCGCAGTCTGATGTAGTAGATTCATTGACTAATTTAACAATAGGTTTAGCTATAATCTCTAATGTAAAGACTGTCTGCAACATTTTTTGTTCTACTTTAGTCATATGCTGTATAGTATTTTGCCAATTCACAATGGCGACAATCGTAACACTACCCTTTTACTGACTATTGCCATTTTATTGACCACATATTTTGTTACGTAAATTTCACTTTACAGCTGTTAAAAGTTCTGCTTTAACCATGTTTTCCTCAAATTCAATAATTTATTTGTCAACCAAACTTTTATATTAGTTTTTTTATTTGCAAAAGTTGAATTTTTTCAACTTTTTGGCTATGACATTAAGAGTGATCTAACATTATTACAGCACTTCCTTCTAAGTTACATAGCAAGGACTCAAACCTGTTTTCGATTACTCCAGAAATCATTTCTTTACGGTAGTCGACAGTTTATGTCGATTCAAAAATAAGCAAACCATATTTAACAATCCCTATATCTAATCCTATCTGTAAGACAATTAATCGTTTGTCTATAGTAAACGGATTTTGAAGTTCAATAGATAATTCAGAAACAGAACTTTGTGATGTGGTGAACTGTTGTATCTATCAACATTTTTTAGTAACAAGTTTTGTTTAAATAATAACGCTCGAACGTTACACAGGTCAAATGGCATTACAGTGACCTGCCCCAAACACAATTCCACTTGCCAGTAACCACTTTTTAAATCTAACGTGAAAAACTACTGGGATTCTGACAGAGTGTCAATTCTCGGTACAGGGTAGCTGTCTTTTTTGGTCACGTCTTTAAGCTGTCTTAGTCTACGTAAAACCCTGATGATCCAATTTTTTCCTTACTAATACCACTGGGGACGCTCATGGACTATTTGAAAGTTCGATCACACTTTCTCTCTTCATATCCATAATTATTTGTTTAGCTTCTTCTCTTTTTGCCAAAGGAAGTCGGCGTGGATGTTGACGTATAGGGGCGAGGTATTCACTTTACGCTTCACTACCTTAGGTTTCTCTTCGGAACTACTCTTCAGCGCAAACACATCTTGATACTGCTGGATCAACACTTTAACATTAGCCAGCTCGTCTTAGCTAAGGTTTTGACATTTGGAGGTAAGAATCCCAGCAAACACAGTAGTTTCACTTTTTAATGAATGCACATATGCTGATAACACAATATATAAAACAAACCATGCAAACGTGATTCAAACAAAAATAAAAATATGCTTCATTGCATAATATGAAAAAATTATCTTAAGATGTTTTAGGTTTGCACTATTTATTTGTTTGTTGTGATGTCCAGTAGATGTGTGAGGCGACCTCGCACTATTTCTTCAATGCTTTCTTGTGTCTGCGCGGGTATTTCTGCAGCAAAGCTTATTATTGCCTCGATGCAACGCTTATTTTGCCGCATCGAACTCCAAAGCATGGGTTAAAACGTCATCCAACGTTTTGGGTCGATCTAACCGTCTGTTGCGTTTTGCTGTTTCAGAGGTTGTCACCGAAGGTTTGAATAGCCAATTACTCTAGAAGGTATCTAGTGCTGTAGGATACGTACGCCTTGTTTGTCTGGCAATGTCAACCTCAAACTTTTGAAGATTCTCCGCAGTTTTCTGACTGATTTTTTATTTGGGATTGGTACACTTGTTACAGATTAGCAACTCTATACCTTCTTTCTAAACGAGAAATTAAGAGTTCATAATTTTCTTGCAGATGTCTGTCTGTAAAATTCCAAGCGCATTTTCACGTAAGGACACTATTAAAGATATTGCTTTCTGCTTGTTGCTTCAAACATTAGCTGTAGCTGCGGCTTCAAACTGATTGTAGTAGTTTGACCATGGAATTTTACCATCTAAATTTGGAAGTACAACTTTAAACTTGTGAGTAGTTTCTTCTCGACGATTAATTAGTAAGTTTTTGTTTGTGACGTTTCTTTCGCCGTGACAATTCATTTGATTTATTTTTTCTTTAAGCAGTTTTATCCTGTCTTCTAATTTGTCCTCTATTGCTTCTATTTTCTCATTCATAGATTGATTTTCGTTTTCTAAAACTTTGCGCATTTTTTCTTTTAAATTTAACATATCTGCTAAAGTTTTCTCTTGTTTTATTGTAGCACAAACTTTAATCACTTATTTATTTAAACCGGCAGTCTTCTTAAATTCTGACTTTGAAAAACTTACCGCAGCTACTTTTAAATACGTTTTATATATATATTATCTGTGTCGAGAGTTTTCGATATCCTTTGGTAAACGTTCTGACAAATAACTTCGAGAACGTTTCAGTATTTTAATATTTGACCTCAGTAGTGCGTGCCGACTTGCAGAATTATGTGTATTATCAGCAAAAGACATTGAGAATGCCGGATCGTAATTTTTCATGATACTAAAACGAAGAAGAAACTAATATTTACTACGGAGTACAATGGATCATAGTATTACAAAAAATTTGTTTGTTTGAGACCAACAACGGTTTTCCATGAAAAGTTTTTCATTTTACAAGAATGGTAAATGTTTTCTGCAGCCAATTGGTATAAATAGCTTTGCTGCTATACCAAAAAAAATATCTAAATATTTGAAATTTTCTTACTGCAAAACGTAAACTGAACATAGTTTACGTAGAACATCTGCTACACTCCTTGCGGATACCGGAGCAAATATTCTAGTTTTAAAAAGGCATGGTGGATAGCAATCGGCTAATGTTGCTAAAAGATATCTAGAAAAAATTGTTGCAAACAAAATCAAAATAACAAAAAAGTATTTTAAATAGTGCAGAATCAGCATCACCGATGATTTTCTTACAAACACGACAAAATCTTGAGCAAACTGCAGTTGTAGATGTGATACTGAGCATAATGCATTTCTATTTGCTGATGAAAATTTGACGGGTCTAGTTAATATTCAGTCAAGTGTTCTTCATTTTTCTAACATAAACAATTGTGTGTTCCATGTGTACACTGATAAAAATAATTAAATTTATTGTTCGAAATTTGTAAAAATAGAAAATTTGTTGCTATACAGTAAAGAAGTTGCTATGGAGTACAATGCAACTTTTCTACATAATTTTGAATTTTGCAATGCAGTTTTTTATATGAAATGCAATAAATAAAAATTATTTTTTACGTAGATATCAACAATGGCATTCTTTCAAAAGATTATTTGAAAATAATAGATTGTGTACACATAAAAAATGCGGATAAAAGTTACCGAAACACTGAAATACGAAGGTTATCAGTACACAATCATTTCGGAAAGAGCATCAGACAGACTTTTAATGCAACTTTTTCTACGACTAACAGATAATACGATGCATTGTATGTTTGATTGCAATTAGGCAACGTTGTGCATTATGATTGTCTAAGTTCATTTTCGTACAGGTCAAACCTATTAACATACAGGATAATGAATTATGAAAACATAATTTAAAAGACTTATACAAATATTCCGTGCATTACAAATTATGAAATTTGAAAACGAAATCATTGAGGATCATGTAGAAGGTATTGCATTAGTTTTATAGCGTAAAAACGGTTTGTTTTATAAATTACATATTTTAGGGGTAAGAAATGTTAACAGTAATTTATCAGACTTTTGCAGTGTTATAAACAGATTAAGTAATCCAACCGTTGAAATAAAATTACTCATTTTATAATAACATGCTCAAATTAACTTAAGTTAGTATTTATTAGAACATCTATCAGTTTCTTGAACTACATGACAATTCAGAAGTAACCAATTATTTTTTGGCATTCATCGATAGATGCAATATACCAAAATGTTTCTTCCGCACATGCCTGATATCTGTTTGTTATTATTTATTCTTATATTAATGCAGTTTTTTTTAAGTATTTATGTATACGTTTACTACATATTACATTATAATCTTATAAAAATAATCTATTCGCACATTGTCGCTACCTTGTTAAAAATTCAATTATAAACTCTAAGGACTTACGTTATAATAAATAACACAAGATAAACATAAATACAATCAATTGTTATAAGACTAATAAAAACCACTGGTTTATACATTAAAACAATTATATATTTATATGTAATTATAAGCAAAATCACTGAATCACTTCTTTCCTTCTACAATGTGTTTTGTTAACAATTCATTTCTCATATTTAAACTAATTTTGCAGTAAAGATTATTGCAGCATATTAGATCCATTAGGATAAATAACTATCTTGCATTTTCTAAAAGGAATTTTTTCTTTAACTGTGATGTTGTTATTATCTTTTTATTTCGTAAAGCTTCCTTCTTTAAAATAACACCTATTAATTACAAATTATTTTTAAACATTTACAAATTTACCTTATTTGCTTTGCAAGTCACATCCACATGTTATTCGGTTGTAGCTTCTAGGCTAAACTATCACATATCAACATTTGTCAGAACTTGACGACATTGTTAACGATTCAGGCTTCGGCATGAATAGTTTTCTTTTATTTACTGGCTGCAAAAGCAAAATCTTGTCAAATACTAAATTATTTGAAGTTAACTAAATTATATTAATTATATTCACCATTTCTCTAACTAGAGATGTGTACCTACCTAAAAGACAAGAATTAAATAGTAGTAACACATATCTTGTAGTATAAATTAATAATTATAGAGTCGTAGAAAAAGTATAGAGTATAATTCGTAAGGAATGTGCATTGCCAACTCGTACAAATTGCTAACCTCGCCTCCGACTCGGTTGCATATTTTCATACTCGTTGGCAATGACAATCATTCCTTACTCATTATACAATATACTATTTCCGTGTACTTTGAATTAACCAATTATTAAAGCATTTGTAAGATATGTCTGTTTCTATCTGTTCGGCAATTTAATCATAAAAATTATTTAAGCAATTGTGGTTTTATAATATATTTTAACTGTAGATAGCTATAAACGATGGTAAATACGTTGAGTTAGTTTAATATATTTATCAAAAGTAAAGTTGCAACTACGAAAAAAAAAGTATTACGTAATCTATAACAAAGTTTACTTTTGTCAAACCAAAAGTAAGAACGGAATCTAAGTCTCAGCTATTGCCTATTGTTTATCTTTTCTATGTCAAAAATAATACGGATTATATCGGAAAAGTTTTAATAACACAACATCAAAGATGTAGTGGTCTTAAATAATGTAAGTCAGTAATAACCAATGAGGTATAATATACTAACTAGAGAAATTTTTTTGTACATGCAAACTAGCCGTTGATTTACCGCTTATCCCCACTGCTTTCGGGCAAAAACGCCTAAGGTCGACCACGTTTAAAAGGTAGAAGCATAAGGTAGAAGTAAAATTAAAGGTTGTATTGCAACAATTGGCATATTTATTAAACTAAAAATACATATCAAAAATAAAACACAAAATTATGTATTTTTAAATAAAACTAATTTAGTTAACTTAAATCTAATGAAACCACTACCTTAAAATGATGTCAACATTTATAGTGTTGCAGTAAGTTTTTAATCAAAATTCAAAATATATATTAATTATTTGAACAGATAATTTCCACTTATGTGACACGTAGCCAAATATCTCTAGAATTGGGTGAATATACTTTTCTGACGGTGCCTGCAAGATTAGTTTTTACGTTATTCTTCTCGTTTATAAATCCTTTTTATTCTTAAATGCCCTTTAAGTAACTAAAATTGACAAAACGAAAATTATCGAATGTAATCCAAACGCTACAAAACACTTAACTATACCCGATAGTTTAGTTTCTTGCCCGGATGAAGTGGGGAAACACGAAATAAAACCGCACCGAATTTGTAACCATGTTAGCATACGGAATGGTGTGTCTAGTAGTTACTATGTGATACCTCATTAGTAATAACTGAGTACATGCTAGAAACAAAGTCGATTGGAAACTATTTTATAAAAGCGTGATTTCTATGCGCAATCGATCAGTTTATTCCGGGTTCTAAAATATCTACTGCGACAAAATCTCGGCGTTAAGAAATCGACCACGAGGCCTAGAATGAAAAATTTTATTACAAAAGTAACCCGTGGAAACTTGAATTCTACCTAAATTTTATGATATTTTATAAATTTGCTTTAGTTTCTACAATAAGTGCTACTAATTCGCTATAGAAGCAAATACAGTAAATGTATTCTTTTTGGAAAAGAATATCTTTATTATTGTTTAGACTTGGTTTCTACAGTAGAAGCTTGTGACAGTTTCTACTGGTTTGTACTCTTTTAAAACACAATACGATGTTGACTTTGTACACCTATAAAAAAAGTACGTAAATAATAACTCAAAAGTGTTTGATGGCAGAGCCGTTTCGCTCTTTTGGAGCTCATCAGCAGCATAGTAAAATTATACTATGAGATGGCTCTGCCATCAAACACTTTTGAATTGCAACTTCGTCAAACTTAAATATAAGCTATAAGGGGCGTCAATGCAATTGTGGGAACTACATTATAGTGTATCTCCTACTGCTGATGAGCTCCGAAAGAGCGAAAAGGCCGTCCAGTAGTTCACTCTGGTGGCGTTCGCACAATTGCATTGACATTGCTTACCCCCAATGTCCTTTTACGTTGTGGTTTTATCCCGACGAATTATTCAAAGCATACTTTGAATTTCGCGGGTATTAAACTCATTTAACGTGTTTACCGTCATTTATAGCTATTTACAGTAAATTATAACCTTTAACAATTTATATCATTAACAAAACATTTTACTTTTTTCTTCAAACATTTGATAATGTACGTATCTCATTAGTTCAAAATTTTTAGTACTCAATTTTAATTAAATATAAAGGCACATCAAACTTTAAAAGGCAAAAACAGCACATAAATTATGCGGTGGTGGAAAAGGAAAGTGGCGTAGTCGTTGAGGTACAGTTTTTACGACTGTCTAAAAGAGAGAATGGAATGACAACACAGCGTAAATTTCACTATTATAGTATATTATTTATATATTACCAGAATTAAACTTTTTATTACAAAAATAAACCTAAAAGTACTGTTATCTATTGCAATTTTTTGTTATAAAAGATGAAAGCTTTTTAATGTAAAAAAATCTGATAAATATCCTTTGATTTAGCTAAAGTAATTTAAAATAATTTAAAAAATAGAAATAAATTTAATTACGCTAGTAGGTATTATTTCATTTATAGATATATTACCTTAAATTAAAGGAATGACATTTTTACAATTAATTTATTGTTTATATATTTTAAAATTTAACAACTAATTAATAACGTTAATATAGAAACACAAAGTTTTATTTTTAGATTACATGTGCTATTAGTAAAGTAAATCAAAACATTGCACGTAGAAATGATATTAAGTGATTAAAAGTTTTAAAAGCTTTTTTCTTGTGCAGTTGCTTTTGAACTTTTATCAAAAGTTTAACATTAAGTTTTTTTGATTGATCGCAAGAATGACAGTGCTTTTACTATAATTATATTTTGATTAAAGTACAATTAAAAAAGTACATTTTGGCGCAATTTATGTTTCTTATAAAACAAATTAATTACAAAAATTTTATATACATATTTAACTTATTTAATTACACATACAAAAAAGTCAAAATATGTGTTTACCTTTAAAGGTAAAAATTAATTAACGGATAGCGTGGCTTCGGTAATTTTGTTCTTCCTCAAACGGATCCAAACATTCAAATTATACTAGTAATGTTACCCGAAAACTACCTAAACGCGACATAAAAATGTTTGCTCGTCTTGGTCAGTGAGATAAGCGTAGGTGATACGATCATTGAAATTCATGAAGATTTTGATGTTAAAGAGAAAAATTCGCAGATATCGCAAATCTTGCAGTTATCAGAAGGTGTTGAAAACAAACAAGGTTTATAACAACTTTCAAAAATAAGAATGCATACATATATAATTAAAAAAAAAACACAAATAACTAGTATTCTAGGTACATATTAAACGAGAATATGGTTGCATGATAGTTCACCAATTGTTTGTATTTAACATTGGTTCATGAAATACCTGAGAATTGTTTCCTATAACTTCTTCACCGCTGGAAGATGATGAATCAGCAACACCCATGACTTATAGAGAATTTTTTGTCATAACAAATTATGAGCAAGACCGTTCATTATCAAGAATTATGCAAGTAAAGGTCGAAAAATTGTGATTCGCGTCCACTGATTCGTTTTCTGCTGGCTTAGATACGTTTGAAAGCATTCGGGTAAATGTAAAATATTCTCTAGACACAATCAATTTTAGAGCCAAAGTGGAATTTTTAGAAATTTAGCCAGACTTTGATTGAACACGCTTATATTAAATAAATCATCAATGATTAAATAAACAATTTATATCGCGTGATTCCTGACAATTGCTTTACCACACTCTAACTAGTTGATGCGCATTTAAAAAAAACAACAAAATTAAATAATTACTGGGTTTTACCCAAATATTATGGCGGTTCACAGTTCAACAGCTTCTAAAATTACGACACGATTCGAGCTACGTTCCACATCCTTTCAGATGTAAAAGTTGCAAAGTGGAGATTTCATCTTTAGAAATGTGCATCCACAGTTGTTACGGTAAGAATTATGGGTAACTAAATTTAAATGGAGCGATGGCCGCAGTAGCTCGGTTCTTGTAGGCAAAATGGGGTGGGTTAGAAATTGTGAGGGGAATATTTAAATCAAAGATGTCGTGGTATATAAAATTAGTCAAATAGTGATTAGAAATTGTTAGAAATGGGCGCCACACAATTTGTTTAGTTACGGTCCTGTTAAGTAAATTGTAAAAGTTTAACAAGGCTCTAGTAGTAGCGAAGGGTTGCTGAAAGAAAAACGGGAAAGTTTAAGCAATAAATAGCAATTAGTAAATTTGATGTAAATATAATGAATTTAGAATAAATGGAAATTTACAAAATAATCAATAAAATATTCAATTTTGAATTATGCAAACAAAATATGCGTGAAGTTGAGTAAACCAGTCGATAATGGATTTCAAATATTACAAAAATACAGGATCTAAATTACCTTGTGTTAAAACAAAAGTAGTAAAACTAATTTAATTACGTTAGGTTCGCAAAACAAACAAAAAGAAAATTTTAATTTGGGGCAGCGATCGGGATTCGACAAGACAGTAATTACAAATTTGAAATACAAAAAAAAATCTTACCTTTATTACTTCGCTGATGAAACTCCGTGCACGGTATTTCCAGTCGAAGTTTCCTTAAATATAATATTTAAAACAAACAATTGGCCGTCGGCAAATAACAGCCGAGAATTAGAGTTAGGTTCAAGTTTACTATGTCGTAGATCAGGGGATGCGTAACCAAATTTATGCAGGTTAATAGGTCAGTTACAATTACGTTATAAGTCAACAAAATTCAAGGTAAATCAGATAACAAATTCTTATAGAAACAAAGAGAAATTAAATTAAGTAAATTAAGCCAAAGTTTAAATAACAAAAGTGAATTTTAAATAGCAAAAAAAAATTGTAAAATTTTAAAGTATAAGGAAAAGGTCTTGAATTTCTAAAGTTGATTAAGCAAGTAGGATTTTGATTAAAAGTTCAATGTAGAAAATCAAATCTTTGAGATTTGCACAAATATGAATTTATTCACAATAAAACGAAAGTTAACGGTTGGTTTTCCACTTAGTCAGTTGCTGCAATCGAAGTTGACTTCTCAGCGTAGTGTTAGTAGAGTTTACAGATGAACGGAATATTTTGGTAGTTGAAGGAACTCTCACACGTGGAGGAAACAATCCGTTGGAAGAGACGTTTATATGAATTAGAACAATTTCGTCGGAAGAAAAACCGCTGGGTATAATAATCCAGCGTTAAGAAAACTAAGTACACTTTTAAAATTTAAAGTAATTTATAGCCGTAAATATACGACTTTTAGTAATTTTAGGAAAGAAACAGGTTCCGTAGATATACTAAAAGTTAGGAAGGTTTCAACGTAATATCCGGTAAAATCACCGTGTTTAAGTAAACGTTAGTATTTCCAAGGTACAGTAAATTTTTGAAGTGATCTCAACAAGAGTTTGTCAGGAACTGATTAAGGAAGGAAACGAAGTACCTAAGGTCATAATGACCTCAGAAGATAACAAAATAAATTCGTCAGCAAACTCGTGAGAACGCTCGAGTAACTGATAGTTTAAACAATGATCTTGATAAGAACTTGCAGAAAAGCAGAATTTAACCACTTATTAAGCGAAGATAATACGTTCTTAATTAATCATAAATTACAAATTATCAACTTTAAAATGTAACGAAATAAAGCGTGAGATTAGCAACAACAGCAAATTCCCACACGTATAACTTAAATGAATGAAACAGTACCGGATTTAGGAAAATTTGCTCAGAGCGTAACACAGTTTAAAAATTTCGCGTTTGCGATTCCTTGTCATATCTAATGAAAACTTGCAGCAGATTGGACTCGCAAGAAAAACATTTTGCAACGCGAAATAATCGACATGCCTTTTTAGTAAATTCTCTTTTTTTTATCAATTCTACAATTTTTTCTCCTATTAATATTAAACAAATGCGCTACTGACTATTAAAAAGCATTAAAGAGATAAACTTTACTTTAAGATGAATCCTTTCTCTAGTCTTAACAGATTTATAACGCTAATAATCGTTACAATTCTTTGATTGTTGATACAATTTCGACATTCAAAATTTACTCAAATTTTATTTTACCTACTTTCGTCCTATGTTGTTAACTTTACAGTAAAATCGTTTATGATTTAAACTGCTAATTATTGATAGTTTTTATTATAAAACTTTACTAATCAGGTTTATTAAATTATTCGTTTACGCATTTTAAAATTTGAACACAAATTGTCGGTTTAGTAGAATATGTGTGCTTTGGTCGAGTTGCTTTTGGTGACCACCGCGGTTTTTTTTGCGGCTAAGAGTAGCTTTGTCAATATCGTAATATTACACCAGCATCAAAACCGGCACAATTTTTGTATTAAAAACATTTGCTTAATAATTTAAAATAAGCAATGAACTATTACCCTAAAACGGTGCAAGATAGAAGAAAGCTGCACATAAACATTTTTATAAAAGACAAAATTTACTATAAAATAGTTGGCGGAAGGGTACAATTACGTTGAATAGTTTAGAAGATACAAGTGTGCAAAGTTGCACGAAAATTGCATTAAAAGTCTGTAACTTTTAAACTATTACATATAATTAAAAACTCCCGCGGACTTTTTTGTAGTAAATTTTGTGCTCAATAAATTGTTTATATGCAATTTTCATGTATATTGTACCGTTTTTGCAGCGTACAAGGCGGAAGCTCGCGCGGATCTAATTCTGCAATTACTATAATGATTTTTCATGACTGCTGAGTGAAATTAAGAATTATTATATTTTTAAAACATAAAACTAATCATAAAGGATATCGTGTATAATAATAATAAACACTGCATCCGAAAAATACAAAAAATGAAGTGAAATTGGGCACTACCGCAAATTCCAGATTTGTTTTATCTCAGCGTTTCATCGTTTCGTTACACGAGCCTTCGAATCAAGCTACCTATAAGTGTTTACAACACTAAAAAGCAACAAAAAATCAAATAAAAACAAAACCGGTAGGGCGCCAAAGAAAGTCACGGCGTTTTGATAACGTCTAGGTTCTTATTCATCAAGAATATCGTCTGGTAGCTGCAATTCTAATAAGACTTACCTTTTAGAATTAATTACATAACATCTAAAATTATACTGGTTGTAAACTAAAAGATTATTTATTATAAAGCAAAGCCTAACGCAATTAAAGAATAGATTACATAATAATTAAAATAAACGTCATTTGCGTGTTTTAACAGAAGTGTTTGCGTGGTTTAATAAAATTTATTTTATTTATTTATTTTATAGTATTTGGGAATTTAACTAAATGACAATTAATTTGAAAATGTGTAGTACGTAGTACCAATCTAAAAAAATTTTTAAATTATTATAAAATCAAACTTAAAATTGGTCCAAAAACGCGTAAATTTTAAAGATAGTATAAAAAACTGTTCATAAGGTTTTTACGGAACTCATTCTTAGAAAACTCGTGGCTTTGCTACTCGTTTTCTAAACTTGGAATCGTTTCATAAAACCGACTTTATAAAACTCGTTTTTTAATATAATATTTTATAATTAAATGAATGAGATAATGATATTAAATTTTAAACAAAATTAACAACTAAAAATAATGATAACTAGAAATTTTGATTTAAAAAATAAAGCCTGAGTTATTACACAAAAAAATTAACTAAAGTAATCAAAAATACATTTGGTACTTTGGGTGTTGTAAATAACGTGTTACCATCGCTTGATTTCTGTCTCAGTTATTTTGTTTCCTTTAAAGTCATTTGTGTAATTTTGCATTAATTTGTCAACGTTATTTACGTTTTTATATTTATCTTAATTTTTTGTTTGAGTACATTTGTGTTTGAGTCATTTAGGTCAATTTTATTATCATACGTTTTAAGTGTATTTCTTGACTTTTTTTTAATCTATATCTGTTGCTTTATTATTAGATGTAATTTCTTTTGACTGTTTCCTTGGTGGAACGTATGGTAGTTTATAAAAGACGACGCGTTTGTTTACTGGGTTTTTGACCTCCTAGAGATCGTAAAGTTGTGTGTTTAGGGTTGAAAGAAATTTTCGGATACACCAATTAGTTTTTCACTTCATACAGACTTTCGTTAAGGTTTATATTGAGTAATGTTTTTTTATGGTGGAAAACAAAATATTCCTATTCGCATTTTACGGTTAATTTAATATTTTACCTATTTAACCAGTCACAGCTTCTGCGAGTTATGTTTAACCGCGGGCGTTTGAATTTGGGATTGCCGTTAAGCTTTTAGGATTAGTCACTCGTAGCTTTCATCAGGAAACGAAATTGCCACAGGTATTTACAATTTACGTTTATTTCAAGAAATTTTATTTAAATTTATTATTGTGTTTAATGCAACTTAAGGGCTTTGAACTTATCAAAGTGAATTTGATACCTAACTTTGAATCATGAAACTTTGTTAACTAAACACAACACTAATTTAGTGATTGGTTTGGTATTTGAAAATAAATTTAACCGACCGATAAGCAATCATTGATGTGTTTTATTTTTAATTTGAGAAAAATAAGATTTGCGTCATTTATTAATACGCCGTTTATATTTTAGTAATTAGGTTTTAATAATTTTGAGTTTTAAATTACACACATCTTGCAAAGCCTTTGCATTTTACCTTTATTCTTTGTTTGTTATTCTTTGTTGTTAAGTCTTTGTTTATTTTTACGTTTGCATGTTTCACTAAATTAATAAATTACCATCCAGTTTTATTCATTCCTTTTAATTAAATTTGAACGTTTGTACTAACTATTTTACTTATAATTTTATTTAGTAATAAATTTGTAAATTGTAAATCTAACCAAGTCTTTTAATCACGCCCGGTACGCGTTGATTTTGTGGTATATAATTTCAAATTTGTGACGTTACGCCCCAGAGGCATATACACTAGGAGTTGTAAACAACCTGACTAGTTTTTGGGTGATCGAGAACCTAGAAGTTAATAACATCGTGTCTTTGATTGACATTTCTGGCGTTTTTGAGTACATTACTTTCGTGTTTTTTTTTGAGGTCTCCGAAATAGTCACAAGTGTCTATTCTGAGCTAATTCACTTCTTGCCACTGAACACCGAATAAATCCCGTTTATATTGCTTTTAATCAGGCATCTTTTGTCCGCAAGACAGAATTAACTAATTATTAAATCATAGACATTTTTATTTTAATTAAAATATGGTTGAATTCGAATTAAACAAAACAAAAACTAACATGAATTAGACTTTCAAAGCGTTTTGACGACACTTGCAACAAACGTTAAACTATAATTACCATGATTGAACTCCAGGGATTAACTTCTGGTAAAAGACGTCTAACCTGATTTTTATTTATCGGGCGTTAGTAGTGGCAAAAACCAAACAGTCACAAGAGAAAACTTTTGATAGGTAGTCAAAGAGTCGATGGTTAATCCATTTAATTTTTTTAATTTCACAAAGTACAAAATTGGATTATGCAACGATACGGTATAGCCACAACACATAAAACATTGCTCAAATCATAAACTTCACAAAACTATAAATGTAATGGAGTCTATTAACCCTGTTAGTATAATTCATCATGTTTTAGCAGTTTAATTAGCATCGCGGTAAAGACGATAAAAACTGCTGCCGCAGCTCTGCTTAAAATTTTATTTTTTAACAAAGATGCAATAGAATATATGACGTTATTGTACACGTATAAACGACTAATTATTGCGATAACTTGTACAAAGTTAAGCATTTCTAAAAAATATTTCATGACGAATTTAAAATGAATAGATTAATTATATAAATAAGATTATACATGTTCCAGTAACACAAATAAAAAGGCGCCAAAACGGTTAGAAACTAAAATGGTAGACACCGTTTAACTCTATCCGACACTGAAATAGAATAAATGACAAAACACTGGTTATAACTACGAATATTTTTATTTGTAAAAACGAGAGAAGAGATTAAAAGAATTATGTAAGCAAAGTTGAATTACGTATATAGTAGCAAAGCAAGTCTTAAAGTGTAGGCAACACTCCACACATACGGTTATCCTAGTACTATATAACAAAATCAAGTAATACTTAATTTCGGATGTCAATTTCATGCAAAACTAGTAACTTTTTACTCGTAGCAAATTGCATTTAGCGTAAATTGAAACCGTAGAAAAAAAATCTTCATGCGTTAATTGTGATAATATCTAAGCCGCACGTATTTCACGTTTGACAAACACACAAATTAATGAAAAGAAAAAAAAAGTACTTACGATTCTCCAAGACATACGAATAGCTATCTGCATGTTCGAATGCTCCTTCACATCGATCAACACGTAGCGGTATCGTAGTCGCTATCACAATTACAAAAATTTGAACGTAAATTACAAAAAATTTAAATTAATGCTTACCCCAGGAAAGCTTTCACAAAACCAGCAAAAATAGGACATCCATTTATAACATAGTTAAGTGTGAAAGTTTAGAAGTAAAAACTTTCCTGAGCGCCAACGCTAGATCATATTTGTAAAGCGGTCCACAGTCAGCGGAAAAATAATGTTTCTTCCTTGGAAAAATTCTAGCTGTCAATAGCAACCACCTTACAGCGCATAACTGTCCATGTAGCAAAAAATGGGCAAAACTTATAC
Organism: Aquatica leii; assembly: GCA_035610365.1. NCBI lineage: Eukaryota > Metazoa > Arthropoda > Insecta > Coleoptera > Lampyridae > Aquatica > Aquatica leii. The sequence goes on along the minus strand of CM069434.1, from coordinate 120,207,216 downwards.
GGGACGAAAATCACACCAAGACACTTTTAACATAACAAAACGAAAATACACATACTACAAATTTGTAGCTTTTTTAAAAGTTTAAAACTAAATAATATTATATTACTAGACAAGTTAAATTTAGGGACATTCGATAAAAATGTGATTTTCAGAGCTTAAGGATTTTCTACGGGCAAAGTTTAAAACCCGCAATAGATTTATAATTTTCTACGAATCAACTATAGTCGTGGTCAAAAAAATTATTTACGATATGCAATAAACAATTGATGAGTTTAAGTTATTTAATAAATTTGTCAATCACATCATAAAACACAGTTTAAACCAAAATCGAAACTCATTTTAAGTTAAAACATACGTAACTACAAAGTCTTACCGTTTGAGTACCTTAGTAATTTGTTCGTATTTATGGCTTATGGTGCCTAATATCGAATCGTCAAATGCAAGCTTTCACTCCTCGAAAGTGTCGAAGGTAACTTTTACTAAGTACTATATTAAGGAGAAAGTCTTTCGTTTTTATATTAACTTAATGATTACGTCTCGCTAGTCGTAGACTACATGTGAGTGTTAATGCTTGATCGAATTTTTGCTTTATGTAGTATTTTATTATTATTGCTTCTATATCTCGTATACATTCTCTCGTTGATAGTTGTTTGCTTTTCTACTAATTTCTTTGACAGCTAATTGCTATGCATACCCCTTGGTGTCTACGAGCTTAGAGTTTTGCTCTTAAAGCGGACTGACGTCTATTCGATTTCTTTTTTTACTATAGTATACTCAACCACGCCCACTCACCGTCATTTCAGCTAGCTGTGGTGACGTGGTTGTTACCATCAGGGTCTGCTGGAAAAAAAAGTAGTAATAACATTTTAGTCATATAGTTATAGTAATATTCTATTATCCTACACAACTTTAGCCTGTACGTTAGGGTTTAAAAACATGTTTGTAACACCGAAACGCCTACAACTTCGAAATTATCCAAATCATTGAATTTCATAAAGGACATATTGCTAAACATGCTTACTATGTTGAATGATCTACAGAAATAGATTGTCAAACGTGCTGACAACAGCAAATAATGTCAAACGTGTCCAAAACGTTAAATAACCGATTGTTACAAGCTTATAGGTCTTACGAACTTTGCACGGCCAACTCACACAGTCGAAGATAGGGTAGGTTCAAATACATAATATTTAATGGGCGTCAGATCTTTTGATAAGTAAAACTTTTGTTTCGATCAGGACAGAAGGTCCAAACTTGTAACGAATTTCAGGTTCGTAATCGTTGTTACACTGATGTTCGTGTAACCACAAAAAAAGAGAAAGATATGTTACCATAAAGGAAAGATAAAATATGTATAACAACTATAATTTAATAATGTATATTATTAACAACAAGCTCCAGAAATTTTGTAGTACATTCTAAATACATAAATGCCGGAAGTATCAGCAACACAAAATACATAAGTTACACATAGGGTGTCGATAAGCGAAGAAAAATTACATGATAAATAACATGCGATATCACAGAAATAATTACTAAAAATACCTAAATGGTATTAAAACAACTATTGTAATTTTGTAAGTTATAACAAGCTAAATTCCGTGAGTAACCTTTTTTGACAGCGACAAAATAATTAAATAAAACTTACCCACAATCCAGTACTTGCCCGAAGAAACCGTTTTCCTCGTTGGGTAGGCCTAAAATAATTATGAATAGCAAATCGTGTCAACACAATGACTCACGAAAGTAGAAATCTACAAAGTTGTTAATACTAAAAGACATTATATATAAGAACCCGATGTATCGAATGCTCTTTCTTGCAATTAGTAAAAGGTTGGTATCGCAATCGACTGACGCATAAGAAATAGTATCTCGGAGAAAAGTTCTTGTCGAGAATTCGTTTTTAGTTTAAACATAGGCTTTTCAGAATACTAATCGTTTCGTGAAAGTATTTGTCGATATTAGTCCCTCATCGAAACATGTAGCCAAAAACGTGGCGGAACGTACCTAGACGTGCTATCAAATTAAGAAGAAAATTACCAAACAATTCTAAAAACTAATAGGAAACGCTCACCTTGTGATAAATAGACTACTCAAAATGCGTTCTAAAATTAGAATTTTATATTCATTAACGCCGATTTTGTAAGATTCAGAATCATTTTTCACAAGCACGATTTTAAGTAATTGACGGTTTGACGTCTTGACAGGAAAATCGAATAAAACTACACGCGGCAGAGGGCGTCAAGAACAGAAATCTAACTTGAAGGTAATAAATATACAGGGTATTACATCAGAAATTAATGCACGTAACACGATGCTAGACGAATCTGTTAATTTTTTTCTTAAATAAGTAGTAATTAGTTTATTTATTTGGAATATAATGTAATAATTATAGTCATTAACTGAGTACTCCTACTAAAATGTAAAAAAATGTACCTGTAACTATTTAAATTACACGGGTGTAAAGTCAGCGGTCTCAGCTTTTATAGCTATTAACAGTTATCTTTTCTACATAGTAATTTATACTAATGAGATGGTTCTACCATCAAATTTTGCTGATGCTCACAATGTTCTTTCATTTTACAGCGTATCTATAAAATAATATACTTAAAAACTATTGTAAATGGTTATATTGCAGTTATATTACCCTTGACTACTTTTTGTTTGACTTATAACTTTTAAATTTAAAACGTTTCAATCAAAATCTAGCAGCAACGAAAAGTCACTCACCGCAACTAATATAAGAAATGAAAGGCTATAAAATCTTAAGCTTTCGCGGTTGTTATGTTTATGATTATAAGCGATTTTTGGCTTAGACCGCGTCGTAATTAAACACCCAGACTTAGGCTTGGTCCTAGTCTCTTCTTGAGAGCCAAAACAAGAAGTAGAACTTGGCCAAGTTCTTCAAAAGAGTTTTGCAAGGAAACCTAAAGAAGTATCTCGATTATTAGCATCTAAGGTTCCGGACATTACAACAAAGACACTTAAAGAAACATTTACACTTGTAATCTCCCGTCAACATCATCCCACACACTACTTTCTTCGGGTTTTAAAAAACGAAATAAATTACGAAATGTAGCCCAAGCGTGCGATCGAACAGGGATATCGGATCAATCAGCCTCAATACTAGTAAGCGCTGTTCTCCAGGATTTTCAAGTTAAATCCAAAAAAAATCCGTCAAAAATAGTGGATAGAAGCAAAATAAGGAGAGAACGGAAGAAAAGACGGACAGAACTCCGAGAACAATCAGGATAAAAATCATCAGCAATTAAAGGACTTTATTTTGACGGTAAGAAAGACAAGACAATTCAGCAAGAAAAAATAGGCACGAAATATTACAAGAAAACTGTCACAGCAGAACATTTCAGAGCCTAATTGTAAATACCTCGGCCATATCACACCAACATCTGGAAGTGCTACAAATATCGCATTAAGTATCATGACATTCTTAAAGAATTTTCATACAAATTGCAATGTGGATAAATTGCAAGCAGTTGGATGCGATATTACTGTCATAAATACAGGTTTGAAAATGGTGTTATCCGTGTTAACTAGAAAAGTCCATAGGTCGTCCATTACAATGGCAGGTATGTTTATTACACACTAATGAGTTACCTCTCCGCCACTTCATGCAACACCTAGATAGAAAGACAAATGATCCTAAAGGATTCTCTGGTGCAATTGGAAAGATGCTAGAAAATTGCGCGAAGTTGTCCGTCGTCGCATTTGAACCAATTGAAGCGGAATTGTCGATTATTGATCCAAATGAACTGAGTACGGATCAGAAATATCTCTTCGATATATGTAAAGGAATTTCTAGAGGTGATATATCATCGTTTTTATCCCTGCGAGATCCTGGGAAGATGTCACACTCGCGCTGATTAACAACCGCAAACCGAATTCTTAGGTTATATGTAGCTACAATAGAGCCATCAATGGAACTGAAAACTTTAGCTAAATATGTGATCTTTTAGCTGGTTTGAGATCAAAACCAATTTTCTTTGTAAGGACGGATCTAAACATTTCTTTGGAATTATCAAGAAGTCTTGTTACCTATCTGACGAACTTAAGAATATAGTGGATCCAATATTACAAAGAAATGCATATTTCGGCCATCCTGAAAACATTCTGTTGGCGATGTTAGCTGATGAACGAAAATACGTTCGGGAATTAGGTTTACGGCGGATTCTCAAGTGTAGACGCATAGCATCAAGTCGTAATCAGGGGTGTTTTAAGTGCCCGAACTTAATTTCAAAGCCGAAGAGTACATCGATATGATCGATTGGCAGTCCTCTGAAGTTACCGAACCACCATTAATAAGACATATTTCGAGTGAGGATTTGGAAGATATGATTTTAGACGTTCCTGACAACATCAGCATTTTGAAGTTACCTTGTCGAACAATGCATAAAGCTGGTAACGGAAGCTTTTTCTTCAGTATGTGGCAACGAAGCAAGAGACGGACTTATTCGTGCTAAACTTGCATCTCGAAGTTACCAAAGTTTGAAACCAAAAAACAATTCATTAATGTGTTGAAATAATCACTACTCTGTATAAAAATATGCCCAAGTTTTTAAATAAAGATTTGTGACTGCTAACAATTTTTCTAGCCATAATACTTACGATGTACCAAATTGTTTAAATATGAGATTTGTGATTTCTAGGATTTTTTTTTCTATTATACACTATTATAGAACTATCTACCATGAATTCAAGTGGAGAGGAACCTCAAGATATTATTTTATCGAACTCAAATTTTACACATCTCAGTGATAAAGCAAAAGGCACATTTTCCACTCCCAGGACAAATAAAAAACAAAAATTTTTTTTTCTATATAATCGCTCCACACCTAGTAAATATGTTGCAGCAGCTGGCAGTGTTGCTGAAATAATCTTTCTATAAAATTTAGCATCTGATTTTATTGGAGAAATTTTACAGTCAAAAATATACATAGACAACTAGAGTTCTATATCCATGATTAAAAACCACGAAAACACGCGACGAACAAAACACATAGACATTAAATTTTATTTCATACGTGATCATGTTGAAAACGGTGTAGTTCAATTACGTTCCATCAGAAGATAATCTTGCTGAAATTTTTACAAAACCGTTATGCTACGTAAAATTTTCTAAATTTAGAAATCAAATGAGCATATAATAAGTTTTTGTTAAACAATCTTTCTGTGCTCATAATGTATTCAGCATTCGTTTTGAAATTATTAGCCGTTGTTGACAAAATGAGTTGGGTTACTATATATTTTCATATATTTATATACAGGGTGTCCCACGAGGTACTGTACATACTAAAATGGTATGTTCCTTAGGTCAATTTAAATAGAAAACATCATATAAACATAGGTCCAATTCGCGATAGTTACACAGATACAAGCGTTCAAAGTTTATAACTGATCACACATTTTTTGAAAATTAATTATTCTTAATCAACTGGGAAACAAAAGCCGAACAATATGTCATTTATTGCTTTCTTTTCTACTAATGTCACAGTCGATTTTATTAAATGAAGTGTAATTTAAATGCAAAATGCCTTCTCATTTTTCTAACGAAGAGTATGCTGATATCATTTACATTTATGGATTTTGTGATGGAAATGCGAGATCTGCCGTTAGGGAATATGAAGGAAGATTTCCCAACAGGAGGGTGCCAAATCACCAAACCTTTTCTTCTGTGTTTCAACATGTGCGGACTCATGGTTCATTTTCATCAGTTTCAACAAGATCTGACCGTCCTGTGCAGTTAAATGTGAATGAGCAGGAAAACATTCTACAGATGGTTGATCGGAGTCCAGGGTTAAGTACTAGAAGAATTTCTTCTCGAACGGGACTCCCCCGTATGTCAGTATGGCGAACATTACATGATGGGCTTTTGTATCCCTATCACATACAACAGGTTCAGCATCTGGAACCTGGAGATTTTGCTGCCCGGTTGAATTTCTGCCACTGGCTACAGGTAAATCCACAATTAGTTCCATTCATTTTATTTAGCGACGAGGCGCAATTTACTAGAGATGGAGTGAACAATACACGTAATTCTCATTTGTGGTCATATCAAAATCCACATGGCACAACAGAAACTAACTTTCAGCGCAGATTTTCTGTTAATGTATGGTGTGGCATGATTGACGATCAACTTATTGGACCTTTTTTCTTTGAGGAACGTCTGACAGGAGAAGCATATGCTAACTTTTTGCGGAATGAATTGTTACCGCTTTTGGAAGAAGTACCTTTACTAACAAGACAACAAATGTTTCTGCAACATGATGGAGCTCCTCCACATTTTAGTCGGCATGTGACCGAATATCTAAATGTTGCTTGCCCCAATAGGTGGATTGGGCGTGGAGGCCCGCATGCTTGGCCACCGAGATCGCCCGATCTCACACCTTTGGACTTCTATCTGTGGGTTCATGTGAAAAGTTTAGTATACGAAGTAAAAGTTAATACCAGAGCTGAACTAATACAGCGTATCCTGGATGTGTGTCAACAAACACGGAACAACCAGCAGGTGCTTCGAGCGGCTACTCGGTTTATTATAGATCGCAGCCGTCGTTGTATTAATGCCGAAGGAGGTCATTTTGAGCATTTGATGTGATTTTTTTTGTTTGTTTTTTTTTATGTTTGTTTTGTAGTTTTTTCCGTTTTCAATAATAATAATTTTCAAAAAATGTGTGAGCATTTATAAACTTTGAACGCTTGTATCTGTGTAACTATGGCGAATTGGATCTATGTTTATAGGACGTTTTCTACTTAAATTGACCTAAGGAAAATACCAGTACAGTGTACAGTACCTCGTGGGACACTCTGTATAGTAAAATAAAAAAATTGTATTGTCAAATAAAAAAAATACAAATCAGTCACATTGTGAAATGTTTACAGTTTCTTTTTCTATATAATATGTTTAATACTCAACCTGTGTATATATACAGTTGAATATTGCAAATCTTAATCAATTTTCAGAAATTTGTTTACTACTAATAATAAATTACGAAAGTGAAATTTGATGCTTTTATAGCGCAACTATACTAAAAAACAGTAGATTAACTAAAATTTACTATTATTATTATTATTATTAAATAAGTTTATTTCTAAAAAGTTTATTAAACCTGACTTTTTAAAATATTAAAAATGTTCTTTAACAAAATATCGAAAGTACCAGTTATCCAAAATTAAGTGATTTGTTTAATTTTTTTTTTAAATATAAGTTTAAAACTAATTTTCAGTAATTAAAGAAATAATTGCTATTAATCAATACACTTTAATTAAAATTAGATACAGTTAAATAAGACACTTTTGGTTTACTTATTGAGAAATTTAGGTTAAGTTTGTTTCGAGACTGATACTTCAAAATTTTCGGTAATCGTATCATATTGCTTCTTATAATTAAATTTGATTGTATTTCGATCTTCTAACTTTGGTTATGGATTTTTTTCATTTTAAAACAATGTAGTTGCAACTTTTGAAGTGTTAACTTGTTTAATTATTACATTCATTTTATAAATTTTAAAGTCAAGCAGTAAATGACTTTCTGTGTTATTTCTTAATAAGTACGCCAGTAAAACATTTTCTAATAACATTTCATTTTCAAAACGTTTATTAAAATATTTGTTTTATACTTGTCTAACTGATACAATTTAAAATAAGAGTCTGCCAACAACACTAAGATAGAAATAATTTTCTTGCGATAGTAAATATAATATAGTATATTGACTTTTATAACGCAAATGTAGGGTAAAACTTTCCTCTACAATACGTCCTAGATGGCAATACGTCCCACTGCTGCGTTCGTACTTACAGACAAACTGTTCGGCAAGCGACAGTCAAGTTAATTGAGACTGCGTTATTTCACATAAAATCCAAATTTTTTACAACAGCTTTCAACTAAATTGTGCTGTGTTTGTTCAAAGTTACACGTAATAGGCGACATTGACTTGCAATACAAAAAGTGCAATAAATAGCCTTTTTATTATGATTATAAGCGACTTTCGACTTAGACCGCGTCGTAGTAAAACACCCAGACTTACGCTTGGTCCTAGTCTCTTCTTGAGAGCCAAAACAAGAAGTGTAACTTTGAACAAACACAGCACAATTTAGTTGAAAGCTGTTGTAAAAAATTTGGATTTTATGTGAAATAACGCAGTAAATCCCAATTAAGTTGACTGTCGCTTGCCGAACGTTTTATCTATAAGTACGAACGTATTGTCATCTAGGACGTATTGTAGAGGAAAGTTTTACCCTACAGTTGCACTATAAAAGTCAATATATTATATTATATTTACTAACGCAAGGGAATTATTTCTAACTTGATGTTGTTGGCAGACTCTTATTTTAAATTGTATCAGTTAGACAAGTATAAAACAGATATTTTAACAAACGTTTTGAAAATGAAATGTTATTAGAAAATGTTTTACTGGCGTCCTTATTAAGAAATGACACCAAAAAGTCACTTACTTACTACTTGACTTTAAAATTTATAAAATAGATGTAATAATAAAACAAGTTAACTCTTCAAAATTTGCAACTACCTCGTTTTAAATTGAAAAAAATCTATAACCAAAGTTAGAAGATCAAAATACAATCAAATTTAATTATAAGAAGCAACATGATACGTTTACCGAAAATTTTGAAGTATCAGTCTCGAAACAAACTTAACCTAAATTTCTTAACAAGTAAACCAAAGGTGTCTTATTTAACTGTATCTAATTTTAATTAAAGCGTATTGATTAAATAGGAATTATTTCTTTATATACTGAAAATTTGTTTTAAAATTATATTTAAAAAAAATTTAAACAAAACACCTAATTTTGAATAATTGATACTTTCGATATTATGTTGAAAAACATTTTCAATATTTTAAAACGTTTAATAAACTTTTTAGAAATAAACTTATTTAATAACAATAAATAAATTTTAGTTAATCTGTTAATTAGTGTAGTCGTACTATAGCAGCATCTAGTTTTACTTTCGTAATTTTTTATTACTTGGTAGTAAACAAATTTCTGAAAATTGATTAGGATTTGCAATATTCAACTGTATATACAGGTTGAGTCAAAATTATTGGTGACTAGTTAAATTTCCCGTTACAAAATTTATCACTGTCAAAATTATATGTACGCATTATAAACAAAAATACGCAAATGATGACGTCACATTTATTCCAGTAGCGTAAGTTGCTATCATTACACTTTCACAACAATGTATACATTTTACAATAGATGGCAGAATATGTAAAGCAAGTTTATAAGATTTATTATGTCTTTTTTTAATTATTAATGATGGTAACATGTCTTTACTTCAACTATTAAATATAACATTTAACAATCGATTATATTTCATATTAATTAAGAAGTTTTAGCGATACGTGGTCGAAGTAAGACTTGAATTAAAGCGTTGGCGATAAATCACCTATATACAGGCTTTATTCCAACATAATTTGAAAATTTAAATACGAAGTTTTTCGAAAATAGTGGAAACAAACAATTAATAAATCAAAAGTGAATAATTAAGTAAATAAAAGATTTTATAGTAAATAAATATAACAAAATAAGACAGTGCGTAATCACAACATACGCGAAGGCAAGGACGCTCGATAACGGATAACTTAAGGTTAGTGACACAAACACTATAATTTAATAAAATATTTCGTTAAAATACGTTATCAAATAAATTAAAAGAACAATAACCGACATCTATAAAAATACGTAATTTAACATCTCATTGTAAATATACAACAGCAGAGTTAGTAAAAATACAAACTACTAAAAATTTGTTTATATAAAAACCTAAAACACAACTAATATAGAAATGGATATGGAAAGAATTGAAGAAATGTTCGCATCTATAAACAATAACACGAAGCAAACAAACGAAAAACTGGACAAGTTAATACAAGAATTAAATCAAGTTAAAGAGGAGAACACAAAACTTACAAAAAAAGTGGCCGAGCAAAACGAAAGAATAGAAATGTTGGAAAGAGAAATAAGAGGGAAAAATCTCATAATAAAAGGTATCAAAGAGGATATAAACGAGTGTGAAGAAGTAACTAGAGAAAAAGTTTGTATAGTAATTGACAAGATAGGAATTAGCCTAGATAAAAAGATGGAGATCGACGAAGCCAAAAGACTAGGAAAACCTACTGAAGGAAAAACAAGACCAATATTAATTAAATTAATAAAGACGAGTACAAAAAAAAAGATTTTAAACAGCGCAAAAAATTTAAAAGGATCAGATATCTGGATAGACGAAGACTACACAAAAAAGGTGCAAGAAGAAAGAAAAAAAATAATACCACTACTAAAAGAAGCTAGAAAAAAAGGACAAACAGCATATTTAATTTACGACAAACTAAAGATTTACAATAAGGCAGGCACATTCTACGAATCACAACAGGAAAACCAAGAAAAAAACACATGGAATCAAAACAGAAATTACAAGAAAAACGTAACAGAAAGGTCCCCGGAAGGTCAAAACTTTGAAGAACAAATAAGAAAAATAACGCGTACGGCTTGGAAAAAAAACTAAATACAGAAGATATGAAAACTGGACGGTCCAATGAGAAAACGAACAAGGCAACGAATAAGGTAGAGATAAGGAATGGATGGAAAATAGGAACTTGGAACATAAGAGGTTTAGCAGGAAAAATGTACGAATTAGACGAAGAATTTAACAAAGCAAAACTACATATTTTAGGAATAACAGAAACTAAAAAGGAAGGTAAAGGAGAAATAATTCTACCTAGCGGAAATTTACTAGTATACGCGGGAGTCGAACACAACCAGAGAGCAAGAGAGGGAGTGGGATGCATAATTAAAAAGGAAATAAATAAATACATTAAAAAATGGACGGTTATTACAGAAAGAATACTTAAAATAGAAATAGAGTTAGAAAACACCAATAGAACCACGTTAATAATTGCATATGGACCAGGAGAAGATGAAAAACCACAAATAAAAGATCAGTTCTGGGAGCAATTATCAGAGGCAATAGAAAATATAAGTGGAAGAATAACTATAACAGGTGATATAAACGGAATGATAGGAAAAAAGGACGACGAATCAGGAGAGACAATAGAGTTATATGGAGAGAAAATAAGAAATAATAACAGGAAAAGATTAATAGACTTATGCATAATGAACAACTTAATAATAACCAACACCTTTTTTAAGCACAAAGACATTCATAAATATACTAGAGAAGTAGTGAGCAGAAAAGAAAAATCGATTATTGACTACGTAATAATAAATAAACAATATAGAAAAGATATAAAAGACACAAGAGTAAGAAGAGGCGCCGAAATATATACTGATCACTACCTGGTAGTATCAAAAACGAGGATAGCAGCGGAAACTGAGGAAAACAAAAAGTGCACAAAAATAACCTCACAAACGAAGATAAAAATAAAAACATACAAACTGCAAGAAGATGAAGTAGCAAATAAATATACTGCAAAAATAGAAAAAGAAATGAGAAACATTAAAATAAACATAAAAAAGTATAATATAGTAGAAGAAGTATGGATAAACATTAAAGAAGCAATGCTGAACACAGCTAAATAACATGTGGAGAGACAAACGATAACAAAAATCTAAAGAAAACGCATTGGTGGAATCCAGAGATAAACGAAGAAGTAAAAGTTAAAGAAAATAAAATGGGAAAAATATCTAAGAAACAAAAACAATGAAAACTATAAGCAATACAAAGCACAAAGATTACGAGTTAAAGAATCAGTAAAAACCGCAAAACAAAAAGCATGGGAAGAATTCGGCGCAAAGATGGAAAAAGATAGTACGGGTAACCAAAAACTGTTCTATAAAATATTAAAAACGTTAAGAAAAGGAAAAGAAGATAAATCGCAACACATCAACTCGAAGGAAGGAAAAACGTTAACTCAAAATTAAGATATAATACGGCGATGGAAAGAATACTTCGAGCAATTATTAAATGTGGAAATAACAGACACACTACATAATGTGGAAGAAAAAAGTGAACAAGAAGAAGAAGACAATGAACAAGAAAAAGAAGAAGCATTTAGAACAGAAGAAGTAAGAGAAGCTATAAATAAACTCAAAAGAGGCAAAGCGCCGGGACATGATGGTATAACTGCAGAAATGCTAAAATTGCTAGGAAATAACGGAATAGAAGTACTAACAATATTGATTAATAAAATTGCAGAACAAAGCAAGATTCCTAAAGAGTGGGAAATCGGTATAATATTACCCATATATGTCGGCAAATAAAAAAGAATGTAAAAATTATAGAGGGATAACGCTACTGAGTAACGCATACAAAGTATACGAGAGACTGCTAGACGACAAACTAAAGGCTAAAACAGAAACTTAAATGGAAGAATCACAAAGTGGCTTTAGAAAAGGTAGAGGAATACAAGACCACATATTTACCATAAAACAATTGATAGAAAAATACCATGGAAAAGACATATATACAGCGTTTATTGACCTCGAAAAAGCTTTCGATAGTATACCGAGAAGTATCATCTGGGACAGCCTTAAGAAAAGAGGAATTGGGAAAAGATTAAGAAAGAACATAGCGAGCTTGTACAAAAACACGTGGAACCAGATAAGAACAAATAACTTGGAGTCAGAAAAATTTGCGACGAAAGAGGGAGTGAGACAGGGTGGAGTCCTAAGTCCAACATTATTCAACATTGTACTTGATGACGTAATAAAAGAAGTTAAGGATCAGGCTAAGAAACTACTAGTACGTACGCAGACGACTTGATGATTTGTGCTAAAAACGCGGAAGATCTAGAAGACAACTTGCAGCTATGGAACAGTGCACTACAAAAATGCAACCTTAAAATAAACATAGATAAGACTAAGGTAATGATATTAGGAAGAAACAACACAAAAGCGAAAGTACAACTTAACAATAAAGAGATTGAACAAACAGACAGCTTTACATATTTGGGCGTTACAATACAAAAGGATGGAAAAAACGAAGTCAAAATAAATAATAAAATTGAAAGTGCCAATAAAGTGTACTATGCACTAAGTAATGTATTTATTAGAAACAAAGAAGTAAGCAATAGAACAAAAAAACAGTATACAACACCATTTATAAACCAATATTGACATTCGGTTGTGAAAGCTGGACGCTCACAAAAGACAAGAAAGCAAGATACAAGCATGCGAAATGAAATACTTAAGAGGAATCATGGGAGTAACAAAAATAGATAGAGTAAGAAATGAAGAAATACGTACAACACTAAACGTAGAATCCATAAAGAACACTATAGAAAGACAACAGCTGAGATAGTTCGGACACTTAAACAGAATGGGAAACAATAGACAAACCAAAGTTATCTGGGAAACTAAATCAAGCATGAAAAGACCACGAGGAAGACCAAAGAAGAGATGGGACGAGGAAATAGCAGAAATTCTGAAAAAGTACAATAAAAGCTGGCAAGAGGCGAAAACACTGACAGAAGACAAAAAAAAATGGGCAAAGTTTGTACGCATAGAATAATTAGACAGTAAGGAAAAAGATAAACTAACGTGTGTGAAGTGTATTAATTTGGGTAAAATATATGAATATTAAGAATGGTAAGAATGGTAGAAAAAAAACATGTAGTGAAGTGCAAATGAAGTAAGACGAATAATAACATAGACAGAAAAGTTGTTTATTTAGAATAAGTAAGTTTAATTTTTTTTCTTTTTTCTTAGTTTAGAAAAATTGTTTATTTCGAATAAGTAAGTTTAATTTTTATACTCTACACCAAAAGGTAAATGGGGTTATGATTGTATATATATATTAATTAAGAAGTATATAAAGTTACAGACCTTGTCAATTAATTTAATCGCAAAGGCTTTCACGGTCGGAGTTTCCGGGTTTCGAACGTGTTAATGTAACTGAAATTGCCAACGTTGATGCGCAGACAAATTGGAATTTTTGTGACAATATTACTAACCAGCAGTCTAACACCACTCTACGGTTAACTAATAAAATTCATCTCAAAAAGTTTTAATTGTTAGAATTCAAAAATTCGAAAGTTTTTAACTACTGACTCCGTAATAACAGTAAGTAAATTTATCTAGTTTAATTCTTACTCCATAACAAGAATCGGTGCTATCCAAAAGTTTTAATTTTTTTCTTGCTTCCAAATTCATTCTTAAAGAAAACATTTTATGTGCTATTGAGTCTTCTAGAAAACATTTTCCCCGCCACATCCTAGATTCAAACTAAAGTTCCTAAAACGTTAGCTTTGAAAAGTATTTGTAGAAACCGAGATATCTTAGTTCTTCCAGCCGACAGGGGCAACACTACTGTTATTTTGAATTAAACAGATTACGTTGAGAAAATACAGTTTATTCGCTCAGAAGATACATAGCGAAATCACTTGCATTTCTAACCTGCTTTCTGGCTTCTAAGCCACTTTGTCTATACGGACTTTCTAAAGTCTACAAACAAAGTATACTTTTTAAACCTATTGTCAGTACTATCTAATCTCCTACTTACAAGCTAGCCAAGTTTTTGTTTAACATTCTTTCCGAATTCACAAATAAAACTTTTTCCTAAATCCTCAACTCTCGTCATTTCATTTAACGTTTAAAATCTATAAAGCTTGAACCCCAAGATCTTTTTGTAAGTTTTGATGTCACTTCATTTCTTGCTAAAGTTCCTGTTAAAGATTTGTTTATTATCATTCAAAAATTTTTGTTTCACTAAGACAAAGATTGGAGTTTGGTTCTTTTTATTGACCGTTCTCCGTTATCTCCTGTTCTAGCCAATATTTTTATAGAATTATTTTAAACGGTTACGTTGGAATCATTGATATTAAATCTAAAGACCTAAAGTCTGATTTAAGTATATTGATTACGCTTTTATTGTTTGGTCGTTTCGAATTGTTTATGTTTTTTGATCATCTGAACAACTAAAACCCTGATATCAAATTTACCATGAAAATCGAAAAGAATTGTAATAGCGAAGGCTTCCACGGCCGGAGTCTGTACTAAGATAAGAACGTCTTCCGGGTTTGGACCGTGTCAATGTTGTAACCGAAGTTGCCAACGTTTCGCCCACTTTCGTAAGGGGCTTCATCAACGCTTTTCAAAAGTTAGGTAATCAACTTGTGAAACAAGCCAGATTCTAAACTCAGAAAAGGTAAGAAAGAAAACGATAAACTCGAAAAAGCAAATGAAAATCTAACAAAGAACCACTACAGAGTTAGGTAATCAACTTGTGAACCAAGAAAGATTCTAAACTCCATAGAAGTGACTTAAAAAGAAATAGTCTCCGTATATAAAGAAGAAGCTCGTAATCCTACTTCGAGGAGTGAACGTGAGGTCAGCCAAATCATCAAATCTTCTAATCTACTTCCTGAAACCAAACGTCGACTTACCCCTTCAAATTCACAAACAAGGTTTTCCTTTTCGACCTATCGTTAGTACTATCCAATCTCTCACCTACAAGCTAGCCAAGTTCTTGTCCAACATTCTTTGCAAGTTTACAGGTAAAACTTCTTCTCATATCCTCAACTCTCAACATTTTATTAAACGTCTACAAACAATAAAACTTGAACCCCACGATCTTCTTGTGAGTTTTGATGTCACTTCACTTTTTACTAAAGTTCCTATTAAGGATTTGCTGATTATCATCGAACAGATTTTGTCTCAACATGGCAAGGACTTGAGTTTGGTTCCTCTTATTGATAAGTGTCTATCCTCTACTTACTTCCAATTTGATAACAAGTTTTACGAACAGGTTTCTGGTGCTGCTATGGGTTCTCCTCTATCACCTGTTGTAGCTAACATTTTTATGGAATCTTTTGAAACGGTTACTTTGGAATCATCAATATTAAAACTCAAGGTTTGGTTTAGGTATGTTGACGACACGTTTATTGTTTGGCCTCATGGTCATTTCGAATTGTCTAAGTTTCTTGATCATCTTAACAATCAACACTTGGATATCAAATTCACTATGGAAATCGAAAGTAATGGTTCTCTCCCATTTCTTGACGTTCTTGTGACTCGAAAGCCCGACGGACTTCTGGGCCATTCTGTTTATCGCAAACCCACTCATACTGATAGATACCTTCATGCTTCGTCTCATCATCATCCTGCACAGAAACGTTCTGTTATTGAATATTTGGTTCATCGCGCCTTTTCTATTTGTCAACCTGAGAATCTAGACTCGGAACTCTGTGATCTTACTAGAACTTTAGTGAACAATGCTTATATGAAGCGAGATATTCATAAAGTTATTAATCGTCGTCTACATCCACGTACTCGATTACCTAAGGACATTTCAACTCCCGAATCCAATCTGAAATTGGCCTTTTTACCCTACATTCACAAGGTTACAGATCAAATAGGGAAACTTCTTCGTAAGAATGGTATCAAACCTATTTTCAACTCGACAGGCAAAATCTCCAGATTCTTCCTTCTCCCAAGGATAAATTCCCTACACTTTCATCTCAAGGTGTATACCAAATTCCTTGTTCTTGTGGTTTAGTCTACATTGGTGAGACCGGTCGTTTCGTCATTACTCGCATTTCAGAACATGATCGTTGTATAAGGAAAAAGCATATCTCTAACTCTGAGGTTGCTGAACATCATTTCACTACAGGTCACAAGGTAGATTTTGATAACGTTTCGGTGATTGCCAAATCTCCATTCTTTTTTAACAGGAAATTTCGAGAGAGCATAGAAATCATCAAACACCCCAATAACTTTAATCGTGATCATGGTTTTGAGCTATCCCCTTTTTGGTTCCTAGTCATTAGTCCTTTATCGAAAACACGCCCCTTTTTAACTGTAATCAGAGTCGAGCTTAACCATCCGTGGCGACGATCCCTCTTCTTTATATACAGAGACTATTTCTTTTTAAGTCACTTCTATAGAGTTTAGAATCTGGCTTGGTTCACAAGTTGATTACATAACTCTGTAGTGGTTCTTTGTTAGATTCTCGTTTGCTTTTTCGAGTTTATCGTTTTCTTTCTTACCTTTTCTGAGTTTAGAATCTGGCTTGGTTCACAAGTTGATTACCTAACTTTTGAGAAGTGTTTAGTTAGATTTCGGTTGCTTGTTTGAGTTCTTCGATTTCTCTCACGCCCTGATGAAGCCCCTTACGAAAGTGGGCGAAACGTTGGCAACTTTGGTTACAACATTGACACGGTCCAAACTCGGAAGACGTTCTTATCTTAGTATCGAAAAGAATTGTTCTTTTCTATTTTTCGACGTTCTTGTAACAAGGTTTTGTTATTGAATCTTTGTTTCGTCGTGTTTTTGCTATTTGAAAACTCGAGAATTTGGATTCGCAACTCCCTCATCTTACTAAAACTTTAGTAAACAATGATTATATGAAGCGGGATATTTACGCAGTTATAAATCGTGGTTTACATTCTCGTACTCGAGTACCTTTCTACCTTACATTTTGTAATGTAACGTAGAAAATGTCGTATTACAGTTGTTACGTATAAAACAAAATGCATTATACATTATATGCAAGACCTGCTCAGGTGCTTCCGCTTTGGAAAGGCATCGATGGCTTTCCTGTGTGCGAAGCAGAAGGTCGTGCAAATTTAGATTAATTCTTAAATAGTTTATGAATATTAATGAAAGTTTTGAATTAATCTAACGTCGTCTAGACAAATATCAGGGATGTACTTTCTGTATTTATGTTTTAATAATTGCAATTAGAAAACATAAAATTACCGTATTAAATTTATCGTTAACGCACACGGCTTTTAATCGAATTTTGTTATCAAGCTTTTGCCATGATGTTACTTGGTTCATCGTACTGCATTTTGTCGTGAGATTTAATGTTGTAACTTGGCTTTCGTTGTGACAATTTTTGTATTCGTTGTAAAAAAGAATCTCCGCAATTATTGCATTTGTCGTAATAGAAAAATTCCGCTTTATTGACGGAACTATCGCTTTGGTTGTATAAAAGTTGAAGTAAGAAATTTTTCCGTTCTGGTTGTAATTAGATGGTTGAAACCCTATTTATCATAAGGGTATGTATAAGATAGTTCTTAGGTCAATTGTTACGCGGTGATTTAGTTTTAGCACTCCGAACAATATTAGGGCTCAATATAAAGTTAGGTTACTAAATAGTTAAGTATTCACGGTAATTCTAGAAGTTAGTAGAATTTAAGATTTAAGATAGCTTTGTGTATCATCCATATGATAACAGGTTAAGCTTAATTTAATAAACCAATAATAACAATAATTAGAAGGATAAATTAACTACCTTATTCGATTCGAATTGCGGTGTTGTCATACGATACAATATATTTATTTACTTTTGATTTTTGATGTAATTAAATTTTATGTTTAAGATAAATGTAAAACTCAAAAGTGGTAATTGAGGTGTCAACTAATTTAGCGCGTAGAATAATATAATGAGGAGGATAAACAACTAGCCCTGGTTGTGTATATATCGTAGGCAGAAGGCAATTTTAGGTAAATGACAATTTGCCTGGGCATATGGTAAATGGCGAAGCAAACAGTGAAATAACTGAAAATAAATACCATTTTCCTATTTGCCTAGACAATTAACATTTGCCCAGCTGTGTGTGAGTCATATAGTAAATGCCGCGAAGAATTCAAGGTAAATGATCATTTGCCTGGGCAGATAGCAAACTTTGTTTAAAATGGGAATAATGCAAACATTAAATTAATATGCATTCTAATAAAACACAAGATAAATCAAATTTTCTATACATATTTTCTACCTATCTTACGAGAAGTAACAAACAGTGATACATATTTATTCATTTGTTTCCGCACGTCAAGCTCGAATGACATTTGCTAGAACACATGTTACCGTTTTTGAAACAAGCACATGTTTTGTTACGATTCTTACTTGGTTTACACTAGCTACAACAGCTACAACACAGCTACCTATAGGTAGATTTTGGAATTTTTCCTCACTGTAGAGTATCATTTTTTTAGCAGCGCTAACTTGACCCTGGTGTGAATCCTCTATTTTTTTGCACACTGCTCTCCTGTGCGCATAACTGACATAAAACCTTGGAGCCAAAACCTTAATTTTTCTCGTTATCTTGTTCTAGTACTTGCCCACATATGAAGTGCGTTACTTGGCCACAAGCGATGCACGTATGTGCTCCTGTGCTTTCCTTTTTGAAAACACAGCATAGCAGGACCATATTCTCTGAATCATCAGTTCATCAGTTGATTTTGATTTTTCATTAAATATTGGAGCATTTTGCAACGGCACAGCACCCGACATCAGCGCATCATCCTGGGAAGCACGGTTTTAGTCTAATTCGTTAAAAACGTTTGTTTGCAGGGAATCGATGTTTTCCAGTTATACTTCATCATTTATACCTTTTAAAATATCTGCGGGTAGCTTAGAAGAGCTTAGACCAATTTTCGGTTCTGTTCCTTACAGCGCTTGATATGGGCTTTGTCTTATGACGCGATGGTGCGATGTAATAGCAGCCCATTGACCATCGGGTAGAACCTTTAAAAGTAAATAAAAGCAAAAATGCAACAAAGCTTGATGTATAAAAATACAAACCATTATCTTTCATCTAGGAACGAAGCAATAAACACAAGATAACCTCAAAAAATAGCGCGCGAAACCACTGTCTATATTCACACACCATTTGCCATAAATGGATGACTCAGATGCGGGCAAACGTTAAATGACTAGGCAGATAGCAACAGATTATTTATTTGAAACACAGTTTGCTATCTGCCTAGGCCAATGATCATTTACCTTGAATTCTTCGCGGCATTTTACTGTATGACTCACACACAGCTGGGCAAATGTTAATTGTCTAGGCAAATAGGAAAATGGTATTTATTTTCAGTTATTTCATTATTTGCCTTGGCATTTACCATATGCCCAGGCAAATTGTCATTTGCCTAAAATTGCCTTATGCCTACGACATATACATATATTATAAGAATTTTATTATTATATACAGGATGTGTTAGCTTAGTTATTGTGCAGAATTAACCCAACGCCCGATATGTGAAAACCTTTGGCATTTACTGACATGTGGGGTGTCACATATCCCATTTACATTTTCTTAATAAAAAAACTTTTGACTAACATTTTTAGACAGTGGAAAAAAACATCTCACAGTTTTTAGCTATCAAATAAGCAAATACAACTATCGATACTTAAAATTCATTAAACCTAACACGATAAAGAAAACCATTGAAAAAAATATTATATAAAAAAAAGTTATTCGTCTCTAAAATGAGCACCATTTTTAAAGTACATACGTGCATGTTCCAGACAAAAAATTTTCACAACTGTTACAAATTCTTGCGATCACGGCAAAAAATTATATCTGCGCTGTTTGTTGGGTGCTTGCTTTTTGGCAAGAAGCTTTTCGTGTTTCCTTCTAATTCTATGTAACGCTACCTTTAATTCGTAAACTAAAATTATTCATTTTTATTTTTTGATAATTATTTACCAATTCAAATCCTAATTTTGTTAAGTAATCTTTTCTTTTTAGTATTATTCCATTACTATTTTTACGATAAATTGTCTGAAAATAGATAGCGGCCGTATTCATTATAAAAAAAAACAAAATTAGGGGCCATGGTCGGCTATTTCAAGAAACATTATAGGTTGCTGACAGTTCATCTACTGTACCAACTCTTCTTTTTGTTAAATTATAAAATGAAATTATTTCAGGTAGTTTTTTTTCAGAATTATCTACTGAATCATCGTGATAAAGAGTTGATATAAGCAGAACAACTTTGTTTTTTTTTGGGAACGTACAAAACAATAGTAAAAATGTCTTGAAAACCAAAAGGGCTTCAGCAGATTTTTAGTGTCCAAAAACCTTTTGAAGATTTATTTTTTGTTTTTTTAAATTGTGCCGACTGCAGTCAAATGATTTATACGGAGTTTTTCAAATAAGTAGTAGTTAGGATACCAGTTATCCCACGTAATGTTTCTGTGGCTATGGCCCATCAGGTTGTCAACCGACGTAGACTTCTATATTGACTAAATAATAGGTTCGGGCATCTACCAAAGTTTGTACTTTGATGCCTCCAATTTTTCATCAACGGTGAAGTATTGGCCGGGGGTTGCAATTCTCTTTACACTTCCTCCCACAAAGCATGGCATGGCGGCTACGCATTTCTTTCTCATAGTCTCTCATAACTAACCTAATCATTTTAAAGTCTATAAACTATTGCGGAATGATTTATAAAAATTAACTCACCTCAAAATTCCAAACGCCGATTTATATACTCTTGTAGAAACGTTTAAATTTTGCAACAAGATTAGACTCGTGGGGTTTGGTAGACTCAAGGTAAACTAAACCGTTCGCTAAGTTTACTTCTGACAAACTGTCGTTAAAACAACTTCATAATTAGGAAGAACCGACTATCGCTAAAAGCTACCAAGAGGTATAGCCTCGTATGCGCACAATTTTTAAAAATTTTGTACGTAGGACTTGCTTGGGGTTTGTCATATCCCACACGTCGGGCGCCAAGTTAATGATCCTAAACTTATTGTGTTTTACATACTAATCCGTACAGTACAAATAATTGTGAGTTATTTATTGTTGATTGTTTTTATTTTAATGTAAAGCAAAAGTTTTTTAGAAAATAATACAGAACTAATACTAAATTAAACTGTTATATTTACTTAAAAGAGGATGCAATTTAAGAAAAAAAAACGTTCTAATTAAAGTAAAAAAAATTGTTTAAAGTAAATGTCCAGAAATTTAAATTATAAGAAGTATAAAAATGTATGTTTTATTCTTCTTATTTTTCTTCACTAAAAGATATTTCATCTTTATTTTCAGAATTTTCTGTTTTAACAATTGAAAACTGTCCATAGCAATGTCTACAATTGGTTCCTTTGTGATATATTTTTGTCGTCATGTGCACATACAGCAGTCCAATATGTTGCAGTAATTGATTAAAATTTTTCTTTTGCTAAAGATTTCACATTTTTCAAGCGAAACGTAACATTTTGTTGAGCAATCCAATTTTTAAACCGTCTAATGTTTTCTAATAGATTTTAGCTCTGGATGATGAGGCAAACGTGGAACAAACTGGTGCATCAGAGCTTTCAAAGCAAATATTTAATATTTTGATCTGCAATATTTAATAATGTCGTATAAGAAAGGTTTCATTAGATTTCAATAATGGGAAGCGTTTTTAGTTAACCATGCCGCCATTTCTGTTTTAGGTGATACAGATGTGAGATGTCTGTCATTTGAAGCATTGTAATAAAAACTATTGTCTATCACTAAAACAGCTTTACTCGGAAGGTTAGAAATAAGCTGTTTTTTCAGTTACTATGGATTTGCATCCTGAAATGAAAGTAACGATTTTCTTATAAATGACAAACAGTAAAAACCAGAAGTAAATATTGCCAGTGCATTAGGTATAAATCCATTTTTATTTCCTGCATTAATCATGATTAAACGTTTATCCTTAGAAATCGGTTACCTTTGTTACTGTCGTCTAACCAACTTTTTGGCATGATGTGGCTAGCATGTATGTATGCAGCTCTCCTCAGTAAAAATTATACTTCTACTTTCTTGGCAATATTTTTCCAACTAATAGTATATGTTGCGATTCTATTAAAACATTTCGTGTATCTTGAGTTTTTCTTTATCTGGCATAATTAAATCAAATAGGGTACTCAATATACACGTACAACTTACTTAAAACCTATGTTGGTCTTTGCTTTTCAATAATGTAAAAAGCACATAAATAGTACGAATTATTTTTAATTGACCTTCAGTAAAAGTTGATTTTGACTTATCTCGTAAATGATTTTTTTTGTGATGAAAATAAAGTGCATTCTGAATGTACTTTTACAACTTTTTTTCGAATGGTCCTGTATAAAAATTCAGATATTTTTGTAACTACTATTGATCTTGAAATTGACAAGAGGAATTAAAGGTGCCTTATTCTCATCTTTTTGTTTCAAAAATTCTAAAACGTTTGCTATCACTTCACGAGTTTGACTATGAAGCACTTTTCTTTTAACAGTGACTTGAAGCATATTGCAAGTAACTAACAACGTAAATCCGTTGTACACATTCTGAAAACTGTATAAATATATAAATAATGAATAATTATAAACCCAATAAGTATTAATAGCACATCTAAATTATAATCTCAAAATTTTGTAACGTCCCGTTAGAGTTCATTACATTAAAATTCAATTTTACATTCGTTTATTTTCTGCAACTAATATTGCACGTAAATTTATTCAGTTTGGCAACGTTGCGTTGTTTCAAATCTACCTGAGATATAGCTTAAGCTTGCACTTCCGTTTGAACAATCTTGCGTAGTTCACGTGAGTGGTGAAAGGAAGACAAATTTTCTTAATTATGGCGTAAATACGCATACAATTTAATTTTTATTCATTCCATCTAATTGTTGGTGAGTTTACCTTTATTTTGATATAATTTTTGTATTGAATTCAACATTTTTAGTGATTTTGCAATGTTACGCTATACGATTAGACAAAGGAAATTGTTTCAAGGCCGTTGCATTTCAATGTAGCGTGAGTATATCATGTCATTTAAAAAACCATTCTAATTATTTATATTTAGGGTCTTTTCTTTTCTTTGATTTTATTTCGGTTTTTACTGGATCTTTCATTTTGGTTTTGTCGTTTAATTACTGGATTTTCCGTTATTGGAGTTTATTATACAAATTGGTTTTATTCCTGCTGTTGTTGAAGAATTTTATCACTTCAACCAAGAATGTGCTAAAAATAGAAGATACCCGATAACGTCATATTAAATATGGTGAGTCAACTGGAATTATGTTACTACATTTTACACTCACATTAATTAAATTGTGTTGTTAAAACTTTTTGGGAATCATACTCGATAACAAATTAACCGTTTACTATTTTTGCATTTAATATCAATTAATAATTAAAGTATAAGATTTTATACTTTTTATTCATCACCAATTTAAAGGTGATTGGCGCCCAAATATTGTTTTATTCAAATATTGTTTAATCCAATTATTGTTTTATTCAAATATTGTTTTAACCCAAACATTTTGTTCAATTATTGTTTTATTCAAATATTGTTTTAACCCAAACATTTTATTTCTAATATGTTTAATTCAAATATTGTTCATTTTTCTTTAATGTAAATAATGTATTACGTTATAGTTAATAAATTAAAGGAATTCGCGTCTTTGTATTTATTTTCATTCAAGCTCACACCCAGAGGTCTGTGTCTCCGATTGCTGCCGTGGTTAAATTATTATTTTGCTTTTATTAAAAGTATTTTGTTACATGCCAAAGTTAAAACCAAGTCACTGCCTGAAATGAGGTAACATAAACGATGTTGTGCCGCTTGCTCAGTGGAGACGGGGTGGGTTATATTTTAAAATTCCGTGATAACTTGGAAACGAGATTGACATAAAATCGAAATAAAACGGTAAAAGACCCAAAAATCGGTTAGGGCGCCAATCAAGGACACGATGATACTAGCTTCCGGACCTCTGATAACCCGAAAGCTCATCTGGTTGGTTACAACCCCGGAACTTACCTCGAGTTGTAACTTGCTAAATTCTGAAATACACTTAAAAAAATTACGTACGCGGCAGCTGAATGAATAAAAGCTCTTTACAGTTTAACAATTTAACATTTATTGGCTGAATATTAAAAATAAATAATGAATATCAGACAAATTCGATTAAACAAAATAATAAATAAAATAATAATAAGCAAGACAAAAAAATTAACAAACTGAATACGAAATTAATATAGTATATAGAAAAAAAAAATAATAATAGCGTTAACTCGTTGTTCAATACAACACAATAAAAATAAACTTCAAGGCCTTGACCGCATACTTAATTCGCAAACAAATAAAATAAAAATACACAAGTTATAAAATATACGTCCGAAACTTTGCTTCGAATTAAACGTTCAAACAAATTATAGTTTACATATCGTTACATTATCTTTTATGCATGAATAAGATTTACTTTTACATACACACAAAACAAAATTAATTAATTAAATCGAACTTCACGCAAACACCATCAAGTGTTTCTTGAAATAATTAAAGTTAATCGTAATTCAATCGGCTCAAATCAAAGCTTTTACTTCATATCAATCGCGGTTCACTTTACGGTAATAACAAATTCGATAAATACCTTTGCTAGGTTGTTTGCTCCAGGTGAACTGCGGGCCACAGCGGTTCCCGAAGCTACGAATTTAGATTGAACTCAGGACGGTCTAGGTGTATCGTAGTCGAATGCAAGCTCGGTGAATCCCCCAAACAATAGAATTCCGGCGGAAGATTTATTTCACTATTTAATTGAAATCCGCACAAAAGCGAAGACAAGATTTTTCACACAAAACATCGAAAATAAATCCAACTCGAACGTGAGTTTTATTATGGATACCATGAAGTTCCTTAAACCGTAAAATTACGAATTTGGAAAATTACTATTTCTCATCACACCACCCAATTTTCACGGCACCATTTGTTTAACTTCTGCGGTATTGTCTAACGGTAGGGTAAAAACACCCCGAACACTTGACTACATTCCGGTACCCGGTATTCTTAATTGCGACCGAAGATTGATCTTTGATTTTACTTCTTTTAACACCACGTATTCCCACTTAATTCAATGAACTTGCGCCGTAAAATCTTTGTAAAAGATAGAACACTAAACGAACTAAATTAACAAAGATGAAAACTATAATTGGCCACGTGCGTTTTGTCACGTAGGCCTTCGAAAGAAAGAAAACGTTCTCACAGAAAACGCTTATTTCGCTAAATTGTCAGGTGGTTCCAATCGCGCTCGTAAAAGAGCTCAACATAAACAAGAATATAGATACCAAGAAAAATTGATCAAATTACATTCCAAAAGGAAGTCGTAAATTATCTAGCATTGTTATTTTACTGAGATAAACAAGTAAAACACTAAATCAAAATCAAAACCACGAAACTTTATGCATTCAAAAAAAAATACCAGTAATAATGGTGAAATAATTATGCAATACAAATAGACTTAAATCAAACGTAATAAAATAGCGAGTAAAACGTTTTCGATGCTAACATCGAACTAATCCATAAAAAAAAAAGAAAAACCGCAAATTCAGCCAGATGAATCTAATTACGGGGTCTTACATAAAAGATTCACTGCTAAAATTCCAACGCAGGTTACAATTTTTCACATTTTTTATTATACGTCTTTATTATTTATAATTTTTCATTACAATTTGATTTTGCTTACTTTTTTGAAAAATATAAATAAATAGGTGCTAGCTAATTACTGTAAAAAATACTCCTACGAATACTTCTTTAAAAAAACTAATGAAAATACTTGAATACAAATATTGAAATAATACAACACAAAGAACACTGTAATCGACTATACTATCTGACTGTCAACTGTAGCAATTGAACGCCCCTTAACTAAGTAGTGCAAAAATGATGCGAAACACAGTTTTGAATGCCCTATACTAACTTTATTTGTGCGCACAACGTCACCAGTGACGTAAGTATGAGTGAATAAATAAATAATTAAAGGTTATGTTGTACTTTTCGAGAAAGATTTAGTTTCACACTAATGACTAATGATTTTTAAATAGCCGAAAATTCAACACGATCCTACTCTGTACAGCCATAGTCGTTGGAAATGTTCCTAAAATGAACAATACCGCACGTTCAGTCACATTCTAATAGTATTAATCGTATTTATATCTGTAAATACATCCTAAGGTTATGGTTTTTTCTTTGTCGTATAAATACAAAAAGGTGATTACCATTACTTAATTTTGTATGTATTTCTCAAATCATACGAAAAGGCATTTAAATATTACTCTCAAATAAATGTTTTATAAAACCAAAATTTTCTTTATATTTTTTGTGCGAATTAAAAAACAAACACTTTTTTCTAATTTTAAATAACAATTTATTAACATATTTTTAATAAACATAGGACATACTATTTGTCAAATTTTTAGGGAATAAATGTATTGAATAAAAATGCCAAAATTATATTTGCAAAATTATTTAAATAGTATTTGTTACGTCTAAATTTTAACTATTAATGTAATTTATTGAAATATGTGTTCTGATAGTCACATTATTGTTGTATGTAGGATGTATAAACCTGGCCTATCAGACCCGGAGTAATGTTTGGTTATAAGAATATGCAGCGTTTGTTACTATAATTTATAAACAATTTTTCTTATATAATAATTAATAAGTAACAACGATACTTGTTTTTTGTTATAAAATAACTGTTTATTTTTTCAATTTCTTAATTTGAATGTTGGTTCGGTTTATGTAAAAGTAGGTATTGTACCGGATATGCATCCTAGAGTTAAGCGGATTAACAAATACCTCACTTATTAATAATGTGTTGTCAATGAAACTGCACTAATGCTCATTTTAAAGACATTTAATAGTATTGATCGTATTGACATCTATAAATATACCTTGAGGTTATGGCTTTTTGTTTGTCGTATAAATACAAAAAGGTTAAATTGTATATGTGTTTCTTAAAATCATACAAGGAGACTTAAATATTACTCTGAAACAAGCGTTTTATGAAACCACAACTGCTTTTATGTTTTTGTGCAAATTAATAATTAATTCTACCGAATATGCGTCTTAGGATTAAGCGGATTAATAAATACTTCACTTATTAAAGAGTTTCATAACTACTTTTTGTAAATATATTATCACGTTATGGCCTTTTGTCGTATACATATAAATTTTTTATTTACAAAATTGTAATATAAATTGGGAGTTCTTAGTGGTAACATCATTGCTCATGTGATTATAATATTTTGTGGATATGCCTCGAAGATTAGGACAAATGGATTCTACTTTAGAATTAAGTGGAAGTATTGTTGGGGAGACACAAGCAGGTATGTCACCTCGAACAATACCACAATATGTTGACTTATCGGTAAGCATTTTTCTAAAGTATATTTTTTACATTGCATTGCAACAGAGTCAGCATGCATTAAATATGATCACTAACAATACTAGTTTATGAGGCATTGGAATCTATTAAATTGACGTCAAATTTTTAAATACATATATAATGTATAATGGCTTTTAATATAGTACTAAGGATAAATGTAATCTAATACTAAGAACTTAACACTTTGTAGATTAAACAAATCCGGCGATAGATTACAAAAGGTCAGGAAGTTGGTAATACGCCACTTGTAAGCAATAGACCACCTAAGCCTAGAATTACTTCTCGGCAAGAGGATGCGGACATACTCGGCTATACATTACAAAATCTTTTTACAACTTGCCAAAAAATAAAGGAAACGCTGAATATTTATTGCTGTGTTTCCACCATTCAGAGACATTTACACGAATCAAATTTACATTGTAGAAAAACGACAGAGCGTCATGCTGCAGCTCGGTTGCGCTTTTGTCGCCAATATTTAAATTTGGATTGGAGTACTGTTATCTTTACAGATGAAAAAGTATTTTCTAGCACTGATTAATGTCCAACTACAGTGTGGAGACCACAAAACTCTCGTTACAATATAGATCATGTTTTGCCCAATAGGCAAAGTGGTAGAATGACAGCTGGAGTGTAGGGATGGATATCTCAAGCGGGTCCAAGAGAGTTAGTGCAAGTGACACCACCTCGATTTACTTCGGAGCAATACCTGAATATTTTAAACAATATCTTGATACCTTCTGTGAGAAAAATATTTCCACAAAATGAGCTGGAAATTATTCAAGTAGTCCAGGATAATGCTCCTATTCATACAGCACGAATTGTTAGGGATTGGATTGAAAAACAAAACAAAGTTGAAATAATTAAACCCAATTGAAAATATGTGGGGTGCAATGATCAGAAACTGGGATAGTGATATTCAATTTAGAACACCTGAAAATATTATCCAACATTCACAATTAGTTTGGGAACGTTTTCGGTGATCACAGTAGTGTGAAAATTTAGTAAACTCTATGCGGTCTAGATTAGAAGCATGCATACAAAATAATGGTTATTATACAGTGCGTATTTTAATGATTGTCCGGTGTTTGAATTTGCCGCGTCGTCATTCTAGTAACTATAATCAAACAATGTTGGTTCGTTGACGAATAAACAAGCGGCAAATTCAAACACCGGACAATCATTAAAATACACACCGTACAAAGTATTAATTAATTCTATACAACTTCTGTATTGTTATTTTTTTTATATGATAATACATTTTTTTATTTAATTATATTTTTAAAATAAACTACAGCATGAACAGTAATTATAAAAGTATGCTTATTTATTAACATTTTATGAACGCAAAAGTGAATAATACCTAAATAATTATTATTAAAAAAAATGCAATTATGATGCTCATTAATAAGTGAAGTATTTAACCGCTTAAACAACAAAAAAGAATGTGACCATGTGAACAAAAATTTTAATAAATTACATTATATTGGCACAAATATTTCTTCTTACACCGGAAAATTCTGTTTGATAGTATTATTTATATTTAAACGAAATTAAAGTATAAAAGTTTCACTTTATTTATAAATAACACTGGTCTGCAAAATATTTTTTATCGAGCCCTGACACTATCCCGTGTGATTCTTATGTAAAATGACGTCCTGAATTCAAATATGTCTTCCGTTTTCTTCCATCACACACCATTTTCGAGGGAGCCCCAAATCTCTAATTTTGCCACTTTTTGATAAATTAATTATAATTTATTTATCGAACGATAATAATAATTATAATAATTATTATAATAATAAATATATGGACATAAATTTAATTTAAGTGGGAAAAAGAATTATTTTAGCTATAAACAGTAATAAATGAAAAAATATTTATCGTTACTTGGTGCTTGCTTTCCTTTTATACCCTGAGGTACAGCTCTCTCGTTTCAAAAACCAGCAGTACTCCGCCAACATGCTTGCATTCCACTTCCTTGAAAATCTCTTCTCCAGCTTAGCGATTTCTTGATGGAAGCGTTCTCCGTGTTCATCCGAGACTGCTCCAAAATGTTCAGGGAAAAAGTCCAGATGCGAGTAAAGGAAGCGAACTTTAAGAGACATGTTATATCTTATGTCTTTGTACGCTAAAAGCAGTTCCTCGACGTGAGCGACATAATCTTCACTTTTGTGGTTACCCATGAAGTTCTTACAAACGTTTTGAAATGCAAGCCAAGCTCGTTTTTCTTTTCGATTTAGGTGTTCAATAAACGTCAAATCTTGGAAGAGTTATCTAATCTGAAGACCAACAAAAACGCCTTCTTTGATTTTAGCTTCGCTAAGACGAGGAAATTTAATTTTCAAAAATTAAAATGCGCCACCTGTCTTGTCCACTGCTTTCACAAACTGCTTGATCAATCCAAGTTTGATGTGTAAAGGTGGTAAGTAAATATTTTCCTTTGGAACCCGTACGATGTAATGTTTATCTCGGGCTCGGCTATCCCATTCACAAAGGAAGCAGCAATATTTTGTGAATGCTGATTGCAGGCCCGTGAGTAGAGCAACAACTTTTAAGTCAGCGCAAAGTTTCCACTTATAATCATGATAACTAATTTTATCAAGGAAAATGTTTTCGTACGTTTCCTTCATATCAACAGAGTATGCAACTGGAACTGATGGGAAGTCATTCCCATTTGCCAACAGGACAATTTTTTAACTTGTTTTTGATGAGTCTATAAACAGTCTCCATTTGTCTGGGTCACATGGCATTTGTAGCTCTGTCATCAATAAATTTGCATTAGGGCAGAATGCTAAACCTTTATCTTCTGAGAAAAGACATTTCAGGGTTGCTTGTCTGGTCCTGTAAGGAGATATTTTTACTCCGTTTTCTGAGAGATTCCACTGTTGAAGTCGCGATCCTAAGAGCTGAGATTTAGTCTTGGGTAACTGCAAATTCCTGACAAGATCATTTAATTCCGATTGAGTGAGGAGGTGAGGTTGCCGAGAAACTAAATCTGCGGAATATTCTTCATCATCATTGAACGTATCATTCGAAGCCCCAGGTTGTGGCTCAAAGTCTTTTAAATCAATTTCCGGCTCTAGAGTATAAGTGTTTGGGGGCTCTGGGATTGGCAAAGTATCGTTATGAGGAACAGTTCTTAGAGCTGACGGAATATTGGGATACTGAATTGTATGCTTACTTTTGCTTGAAAACCCGACGGTGGAAGTCATACAAAAGTAACAATCTGTAAGATGACAGCGAGGTTCACGCCAAACCATGGGCACAGCAAATGGCATTGATTTACGAGTACCTTTGAGCCATTTGGTCAAACTACTGTAACAAGTCGTACAGCAAACTGATGGAGCCCAAGTCTTGTCCTGGTCGCCAACTTGACAATTAAAATACAATTTATAAGCTGTTTTAACAAGCGGAAAAAGGGGTTTTCGTTGCGTTTTTAAAGTGAATTCCCCGCAGACATAGCAGAAGCTATCGGGATGATTTTTACACTCGCGTGGCATAATTGAGCAGTAATTCAACGCCCGACATTAACCACAAATCACACTTAGTCACTTGAAAAAATCCGGAGTAAAAGTAGTTTTACTGTTTTACACAAATGAACAAAAATAAACACAAAATCCAGCACGTTTAAAACGTCGACAAGTTAACTCTGCAACAGCTAGAGACGTACTGATCGAAGCAGTTAAGCAAGCAATGTAATATACTATAATGAGAAGAGTAATGCAAGTTCAAGCCTGTCGAAAATTTTAGTTCAAACTTGCATGTGGTATTGAGATCGCCAGCGGCGTGCAGTGAATCTTCCTAACTGTTTATTGATATTTTTTTACTGTTCTTATATATTTGTATTTTATTGTTGTTTTTATATAAATTTTATAGCAAAACTTTTGCCATATACTTTGGTATAAATTTTATTACCTGCTTTGGGATGTTTAACGGCTATAAGTTAAAATTCTAAAAAAAATGCAAAAAATGAAATAAAAATGGGATCTCCCCAAAATAGGTGGATGATGAGTAAAAACGGAGCTCATTTTTGGATTCAGGAGGTCATTTTACATGAGAATCGTCAAGAATGATATCAGGGCCGATTTTCATGCAGACCAGTGTAATTTTGCACATACAGCAAATTATTAATAGTACCTATGTAAAATTGTTTTTATAAAATCAGTAATTAGATTATTATTTACAATTTACCTTAATTTTATACGTTCAAAATTTTACTATCAATAAGTATGTATCTAAAATTATAGAAAGAAATGTGTGTTTTTTTATTCGCATAAAAATATAAATACGGTCATAAAAGTAATACTATTTTCTTATGGTTTGAGAAATACATGTAAAATTTAGTAATGGTAATCCTTTTTTTATTTACAAGACAAAAGGACATAACCTGAAGCTATATTTACAAGTATAAATATTGGTAATACCTTTAGAATGTGACTGAAAATGCGGTAATGTTCATTTTAGGGACATTTTTAATGACTATGGCTGTACACATATTAAGTTTTTTAGTTGCCACAAAACTTTGTTAAAAATACATTAAAATACTAATTTACAAAAGCATTAACATTCTATATCACGTTTTTAAACGTATGTTTTATTTTTTTAAATTTGCAGTGCAGTTTATTAGTTGTTTAAATATACTTTATTGTAATTTAAAATAATAATTATTATAAACACACTGATATAACATAGTTTTTTGAGGTTTATCCAAAATTATTCGAACTTAAGATTACTGAAACAAATTTTTATTTTTTTAAAAAGCTTGTTTTCTATTAGACTAACTAAGACAAACTTTTTAAATCAATTAAAGTTGAAACCGGATGATAGCTATCATTAGTATTACATTTTAACACACAATACAAAATACGTTATACTGATGTAATTTTGCACGATAAACTTAAACTTAAGTTAATCAGTGTCAATTTAGTTAACACTGACGTTAAAGATAATGTCATTAAATGAAAAATTAAGATAATTTAATACAGTGAGCTAAAAAGATTAAACTTTAGATGGACTTAAGAGATACGTAGATTACATCAAAAGTTGATAGAATTATTCGCATTGTAATTAAATTTGAAATTGTAACTTTCGTTTTAATACCGTACATTTACGTTGGGAAAGATTCCAGTATCTTAGGTTGTGTTAGGTATTGTCTATGGTTTTGTATTCATTGATGGTATTTTAGAACGATTTTACGTTGTATTGGGTTAGTATATTGATGCATTTTTACAATGATGTTTAAGTAATTCTTTTAAAACTCATTTGATTTTTGCTTTTTTCTATTTAATGTAAATATCCATTTATTGTTGCAAATGTTAAATTTCCAATTTTAATTGTTTTATGTTTATATACAAATTTGTAATGGTAATAAATATTTCTTATTGTGATAACGACATCTTTTGCTTACTTATTTAAAAACATTCTGTACCCGACGCTTTTTTACGGGACCTAATCGTGTCATACTTTTCTTTGCGTCTTTGCTTAGCTCATTGTCTTTTGCAAAAAAAACATTTTTTATAGGGTATTGTAGGATTATTATTTAATGAATAGCGTCACATTGCAATGAAATTTGTTAATTTTGTGCTAATTATCAAGGATGTTTTTTCATAAAGTTTGTTAAAATAGTGTAAGCTTATTAATTTTTTTTTACAAGTTGCAGCTTATTTTTATCTAAGTTGTTACGTGCAAAAGTTGGAACAGTGGAACTTGCCTGAAATAAGGTAACATAAACAAAGTTTTACCGGTGCTCAGTGGGTTATATTCAAAATTCCGTGATTGTTTGGAAAAACATAAAACAACAACAATAAAAAGTCAAAAATTAAAGTGCGTCAGAAAGCTGTAAAACTCAATGGACTTTTGGCCCTTGCCAACTACAAGCCTGCTTTTGAAAGATACAGTCTAAATGGACTTACCTTAATAGCGTGTATCTGAAATCTGAAATAAACAAAAATTTACATAACGCGAAGGTCGGCCTTAAAAGCCTATTTTCATTTAACTATTTAACCATAAAAAAACAATAGAAAATCTGAAATAACTAATGCATGGCCGTGTTCGCTTTAAATAGAAATTAATTAAATACAAAATAAAATAAATTCATCTATTTTAAAACCAGAATGACAAAATTACAAAATTAGTCAATTTTCGGGTTAACTTCATACATAAATCTTTAATACAACGAAATTTTGTCACATATTGTTTTAATAAATACAAAAATTACTATTTACTAATTGTATTATTCATAAAACCGTTAATTCGCAACACACATTATTTTCCTTAAAACCCAAAGCTTTTAAAACACTTAAACGCGTAAATAATAATCACCAAATTTAATTAGTCGGTACAAAATAAATACTTGAAATTGTCGTCGTAATAAATTCAAGAAAGAAGTTGTGGTTGATCTTAGGTTGCCAGATATAATCTGGAAGAAATGTTACGCTCCAAAGGACTATCTTCCGTCGGACGACTTTTAATAAACCACTACCAAGGCGAAGATATAACCACGTTGTACCACTTAAAACACGATTCTACATTACGTAAAATAAAACTTATAAGCACGTAAATTTTTCTTTAAAAGCCGTAGATTTTACGAACTAGGGGAAACAAAACTCCACTAACTACATTAAAATACGTGTTTTTTGCATAATTTCCGCGGTATTACTTTATCTACTGCGGGTGAGTTTACCGTCCAACCAACTACATTCTGTTACTTAAGGCATTTTGAACGACTGTCAACCAACCATCAACTATCTCCTCAAATCAAAATCACTTATATTTATTAACTTAATCGCCAACCCTTTCCTACAGGTTGTGTCCCAAATCTCCGTGCAAGAAAGCAATACCACGACACAAAAGTAGAGTTGGAAAACGGCCTTTCATTTCGTGAGAAATGTAAAAATCAATAAAATATTTTATTTCATTACGATCGTAAAGATTACTTCATTCCAAATTTAATTGTTTTTTTGTTGTAAACGGAGAGGGCAAATTTAATATTTTTTTTTCTTTGTTTTTGGCAATTGACGGGTCGCTTATAAGATTAGTTTTACTTTTTGTGCGCCGAAAGATCACGCTAAGAACACCTAGAGAATGTAATAAAAATGCATGTCAATTTATTTTACGTCGTGAAATGTTTTTATTGCAAGTCCAGTATGTTGTAAGTCTTCTTTAGATACGACAGGGAATCGCAAACGCGACAAACTGTTGAAAAAAAACAGTTCTTAAACTGTGGATGCACATTTCTAAAGGTGAAATCTCCACTTCGAAACTTTTACATCTGAAAGGATGTGGCAACGTAGCTCAAATCGTGTCATAATCTTAGAAGCTGTTAAATTATGAACCGTTATAAAATCAAGTAAATATTTTGTTTTGTTTTTTTTTAAACGCGTGTCAACTAATTAGAGTGTGGTGAAACAGTTGCCAAAGATCACGCAATATAAATTGTTTATTTAATCCGACCGTATGCAATCAAAGTCTGGCAAAATTTCTGAAAGTTCCACTTTGCCTTTAAAATTGATTGTGTCCAAAGAAAATTTTAAATTTTACATTTATCCGAATGCTTTTAACCGTATCTAAGCCAGCAGAAAATGGCAGTCAGTGAACGTGAGGCTCAATTTGTTCGACCTTTTCTTGCATAACATGCTTGTGAGCGCAATATGACTATTGGAGCTTTGCGAAGGTGATTTTTTGCCTTCAAAATATCTTGTGTCAAATTCAAAGTTTTGAGATTTTGTTGCTTACGTTGTGTTTCTTACCGTACATCGCTTGGAAAAGAGAACCTAAGCGTTACTAACACAAATATTTCCTAATACCTGTTGCCTAAACAAAACTTAGATTTGAGAAAATAAATAAGTACGGTCATTCACGACATTAAAACTTTACAACCAAAACATCGCGTCTCAATGTTGGTGCCAACAATGGACTACTGGTGGAAGAAAATCGCGAATTTAAGATAAAGCGATTGGGTTTCTCCTTAGATGTGTCACTGGAAACTACGTTTTATCAGCACGCAACAATTCTTGATAATAAGCGGCCTCGCTCATCATTTATTATCACAAAAAATTCTCTATATGTCATTGGTGTTGCTGATTCATCATCTTCCAGCGATGAAGCGGTTATGAGAAACAATTCTCAGCCATTTCATGGACAAATGTTTAATACAAACAATTAATGAATTATCATACGACGTTTAATATGCACCTAGAATATTAGTTATTTCTGTTTTTTGATCTTTTTATTATTTTTGTATGCATTCTTATTTTTGAAAATCGCAATCAACCTTGTTCATTATATTACGTATGTAATATTGTGTTTGTTTTCAACATCTTCCGATAGTTGCAAGATTTGCGATATCTGTGAATTTTTGTCTATAAAAAGAGTTAAAACAAATGTGAAAAAGTAGTTAAGTTTATAATTTATAACGTAGCATTATTTTTTTAGAAAATTCAACTTTTGTAATATAAATGCTTATTTATTTATTTACAAAGGTATGATGCTAAATTACGTTGATACAATTTTAATAGGTTTATACGCTTGCGAGTAAGAGCAAACTTGTAAATTAGTAATTAAACTAAAATGGACGTACTAAATTTTGTGTTTTGTGTTGTAAACGTATTCTATGTTTGCTGCTACTACCATCTATTAAAAGTTTCATTTCAGAGTAAAACAACTAACGAGGTTTTTTAAATTATACACAATGACAACGAATTTGTTTAATTTAGTAATAAATTGTTAAACTTTAAATTTAGTATAATAATTATTTTCAATGCATTAATTAGATTTTTTGTAGCTTACATTTTCAATGTATCAAAAAAATTTTTCTATAACTCAAAAAGTCAAAAGGTCGTTAACTTTTTGGAAGAGACAAACTAATATTCTGCTTATAGATTCTTTAATTCATAAACATACGAATCGGTTTATAGTGAGTTATTTGTTTTAGTTTTTTTTTGTAATTCATTAAAGCAATGTAAAAATATTTATGGTAATAAGAGCAACAAAAAATTGCGTTTTTAACTTACATAGTTTTAGAAAGAGTACGGTTCATTGCCGAAGAATATATTTTAACTATTTATGTTTATTCTAATTTTTTAAATAATGCTAAAGTACTAAAAATAAATGCTAGTAACTAAAGTTGGTGTCTGAGTAGTGGTGCAACGGTTTGTCAGTAAAAAAGTTTTTATAAACGACAGTATTTTTCTACGATTAACAGATAATCAACACATTGTATGTTCATTAGCAATTAAACAACGTTGGCCATTCTTTTTGACCAATTGGATTTCCGTACAAATCAATGTCATTACCGTACTGAATAATGAATTCTGAAAGCTCAATTTAGACTTATACAGATACATCGTAATTATAAAATTTAGAATCAACATTAGTTAGGACCGTGTGAATGCAACGTTGGTATTCAGTTTCTAGCAAATAAATGTAAATTATATTATAGAAAAATTAATTTCAAGGTAATTATAATAATTAAATTAAAGTACCTAATTTACAATTTTTATTATTATCTTTAATTTTTTGCAAAATTTTCTTTTGATGTGAAAGAAACGTCAAAAGTAATTTATCGGACTTTTGTTTATGCAATGTTATAAAGGAGTTCTCATTATAATGATTTTTAATTGGCCGTTTAAAAACTTCACAATGATTACTGAAATTGATTATTTAGTTTGACAGATTAAGTAAGACAAAATTATTATTACATTATAATCTTATAAAAACAATTAATTCGCACAGTGTCACCGTTTTGTTAAAAATTTTGGTTGATTTCGCAGCTTATAATAAAATTGGATATTTAAAAAATAAACAAACATTTTATACTTACGTTATAATAAATAACATAAAATAAATAATACAATGTGTTACGAGACTGGAGCAAATCACTTAGTTATACATTGAAAAAATTACAAATTTAAAAGTAATTATAAACAAAAGCATTTAATCACTTTATATTTATCTCTGTAATCAATTTTCTTAAGAATACGGTCTACTTTGTTGACCTAAAAAGTAACACTTTTACACGATTTTTTTTCTCAGTAATTAAAAAAAGTATCGATTTTGGGTTTTTAGCCAAATGTTTATTCTTCTTTGGATATATATGTCAAAACATTTTTTCTCGAAAGTGTAGGCGGTAACTATAAAAATGACGTCAGACCGCAGCTCTTCATTGTGGAAACGGCTTTGCCCATCTCTCCCACAAGTCGGTGAGCTTATCAAAAACAAAAAAGAGAAGTCGTCAACCAAAGTACATTTGATTCTCTATGACTTAGACTAGGATCGGCTTATTTCATATAAAATTAACTAACTGGAGGACATATTTTGAGGTTTTTTCTAATTTTTGTGTTAAAATTATTAAGAGTTTTTTGAGTTAGAAGCAACGGGATAAAAAAAATGTTTTAAGAAAAACGCGTTTAAAGTTCTGAGTTTATGACAACTTACGTTTATTTTGCAATTCTTGGCTTATAGGCAATTTTTATCGTCTTTTCAAAACGGTACAAGAATTTATTTTTGCGGCCATTCTCTGTTCTCAAGACTCGTACTAAGTGCAAAATTCATTCATAGTAAGTTTTACTTAAAATTAATGTATTAAAAGTTCATTTAGTGAATTATTTACGGTTAACTAACACTGTATGCGTTAAAATAACGTAAATTATACTCACCGTTTTCTAAATAAAGTCAAGAATTAAATAGTAATAGTAATATGAACGCAGACAAATTGAAATAAATAAATACAAAGTTTTGACATATGCTTTAGGTATTACCAACACACATTTTTACTTTTTTATAAGGAAAGTATAATAATCGCATTTTTTTAAAAAATGTTTATTGCATAATTTTACGTTTCAAGGTCTCCTGAATCAGAAAAATGTATTTTTGACAAAAAAAATTTTTGGTGTCTGTGTGTGTGTGTCTGTTTGTGTTTGTGTGTAACGATATATTCACGATAACTCATGAACCAAGAGTCCTAGTCACTTGCAATTTAGTTTGGAGCTGGCTTCTCATATTCTCTCGCATCTATCTATCAAAAAATGGGTCTAATCAATAAACCGGAAGTGGGTGTAACAGTTTTTCTTATATAATTTTGTACGTGTGTAAATTATTCGAATTATTTTTACAGTTTCTTATAGAATTAATTCTTCCTAACAATTAAATCAAATAATTTTTTTAATTTAATTAACAGTTCATTAGATTCGGCCTCGTGATATTACCAAGAAACACGCTTTCAACAATCTCTATGACAAAATTATCTCGGTATTATCAATGTTCTAGGGGTATTATAGCTGATAATTCTTTATAACAATTTATTTGAATAAAAAAAATTCTAACATTAACAGTTTATCAGATATTTAATTTGTAATTTAAGATTAATTCACAAATATAATATAGTTTCCAATCCTGCCTGCGACGATTTTGTTACTGATTTACGAAAGGGGTAAGTAATACGAGGCTTAAAAATATAAGGGTTAGTCGATATGATCTTAGTCAAATCAAAGATAAAGGAAGAGAATCCTGTCTGCGGCGATTTTTCTTTAAAAAAATTCCATATCTTAAAGGGAAACAAGATGCGTTAAAAACAATCATTGTTACTGGTTTACTAAAAGGGATAACAATATCAAGGCGCACAAATATAAGGGTTAGTCAATCTGACAACATAAGCTTAATTTGCCATATTTCGGTTATATATTTAATGAAATCAAAGAGAAAAATTACAAAAAAATTATAGCATGGTAGGAAATCAATACAAACGTGTACATACCCAAAAACGATTTATTAGCACTATCAATTTCTCATTTAATCGTATGAATACCTTTTCTAATTAACGAAAGACTTGCGCGAATTAATATTTTTGAAGCAGATTTGGATTTTATATGATGACTTAGTTTTAAACACTTAGAAACCACGCGATTATTACGACAACGTATAAAAAAGGTCAAATTATGTTTGAAAACACTAAAACTTTGGCGAATGTTTCAAATTACTATCAGCGAAAAATTAAGAAATCCATTGAAATAATTGAAAATATTTTTAATAGTAACCGAAATTCTAGTTTTCCTTTACCGGAGAGAGGAAGCAAAACTTCATGGCGCAATCAATCAGTTTGTTCCGGGCTTTGAAGAT
The DNA here is from genome assembly GCA_035610365.1 of Aquatica leii. Classification (NCBI taxonomy): domain Eukaryota; kingdom Metazoa; phylum Arthropoda; class Insecta; order Coleoptera; family Lampyridae; genus Aquatica; species Aquatica leii. The sequence goes on along the minus strand of CM069434.1, from coordinate 120,167,194 downwards.
GTCCACTGTGACGTGTGACAAAAGCTAATAACGACAACACATGAATTATCCAGAATGAAAAACTGTAGTTATAAGTTTGTTAGCTTTGCGCCACCACTACCATACAAACTTTACAAATAAGTCAATATAAACGTTTGCAGAAGCATTGGATTTAAAGCGTTATTAACTTGAACACAACTAACATAAATTAATTCTATAAACTAAAATATAATTACTTCAATAAATATGTACAGGTGAGGTAGTTTAATTGTAATAAAATTATTAATTTCGGGTTTCTGTGGAATGTGGCCTACCAATTTAGTGGGATTGTATTTAACCTTAAAAAAACGGAAATTTTTCCAAAAGTAAAGTCGGGTGTGAACCACGTTACAAACGGTGCTAGAAATTAAGTTAATTAACCTTTACACTAAATAAATACGAAAGTTACAGGTTTGGGTTGGAAAATTCTTCTGGTATGTTAGTAAACGTTTATTACTTTGATTTAGTTAATTAAGGTTTTCAGGTAATGCACTTGTACTGTTAACTGGGTTTAATTCCTAGTTTACGGTGAGTTGACCACTGGTATTTAATAGCTTCACACAAATGAAATACGGCGGAATTAAAGTACGTTATTAATACAACACGGGGTGTTGCGGATTAGTTATGTCAAACGAAAGCTTCTAGTACGGCAAATTTAAGTGAGCATTTCGAAATTGACTTATTCATTTAAAATTATTGATTTTAGACCTCAGGCCAAAAGCAAAACGTAGCGATGCCCAACGTATTAAAGTACCCTGAGCCAACCTGGCTTGATCAATATTTCAATGCACCAACCTCAACTACGTTAAAGATTGATAACGTGTCGTCAATAGTATATGTAGATTTAGTTCGCGCTTCTTTCTTAGGCAAAACGGAAAATTGAATTAAAACGCCGTTAAAGTGAAAGCCGGTCTTTGTTATTTGGTATGGATGCAGAATGTCCGGGTACATCTTGGTTAATCGTTTACACAAATATACGTATCAGGATCGGTTTGAGAAAGAGTTTGCCACGGGTAATAAGTTCTACCAGGACTAGGTTCTACCAGGAACGGGTCTCGACAGAGAAGCACATTTTCAGCATTGACGGCGGTTTTTATTCTGTGTTTCGTTCCGGTTGAATACTCTTAAGCAGAGGAACGTCACGCACTTTGAAGCGGTAGAGGTGGTCCGCAGCCGAGAGTCTTAAACTCACGCGTAATTGATACAAATTTATACATAACTAGCTGTACCCTGCCACGCTTCGCAGTGGCACATTGTGATTGAATGGTTGACATTCAATGTAATTATATTTATATACATTAAAAGTGAGGTTAATCCAAAATAAATAATATAATTACTAAATAATATAACTACGTCCACGTGTTAGATGTAATAAAAAAGATATAACCACTCACTTCTGTTAGAAATTCACTTGAATTATAATAAGTCCTTTTATTTTGCCTGTCAGTTAATAATATTTTTACTGTCCATCTTTGATGTAAAATATAACCTCTACTTACGATTTGGTGAAAGGCGCAGTTCGATCACAACACTATCACACAAAAAATTCTTGATTTAAGTGAATATTTAATTCAGATTGTATAATAATCAGACTCAGATGCAAATTTTTTTGTAAATAAACAATGTAATTGGGAACGAAATTGTTTCTCATGTGACTGCGTCATTATTATTGCGGTTGTCAGGGAGTGTTTTCATCGCTTATGGCAGATGGCGCGGTCACTGGTACACAGCTGATCGTTAAAAAAAAATTTTTCTCGCGGTCGCAGATATGTGACTGATGGAAAAAATAGATAAAAACAATCCTTGATGCGGATTTTATATCATGTTAAAATTTCAACTCAGTCGGTGCAGAACTTTTTGAGTTTTTGAAGCGTACACAAACCAACATAACATTTTTATATATATAGATTTGAAAAACAATTACGCCCACTTCTGCCGTTTCGTTACATTTTGCAACTGCAGTACAAATACACTAACACTTTGTGCAACTGTTTTAACGAAAAACAGTGTGACAAAGTGGAACTTCGTGCAACTAAAAGTAGTAATTTTTGTTTGTGTATAAGGTTGGCAGTAACTACTAGTTGTCACGTTAACGTTGTTTTTATAAAACAAAATGTAATTACAAAAAATTATAACTTTCAAATTCTTTGTTTTAAAAAGCTTAATAGTAGGAATCAAATTTGCTGTTATTTTTTTTTTAATTTTCTGGTTAATTTCGAAAACTTGTTTGTTTTTTGTACATAATTTAGACATTTTTTGCGCGTTTACAAGTATAAATGTTCTAACAAATAAAATGTAGTTGTTTAAAAATTACTTTAAGTTTTTCTAACAACATATTATTTATTTATTTAAATTAATACAGGCGAAATGTTTCAACATATGCATATCATCTTCGGGTCTCTAAAACTAATACATATTGGATTCATAATTTTATCATTTTTTTTTTATTTAAATCAATTCGTAAGCTTATTAGTTTATATAAATACAATTTAAAAAAATACAAAATATAATTCTATCAGATTTTTAGTATATACCTTCATTTAGAAAATAATTATTTGTCAGGCTTACTAATTTCTTGTTTTTTTTTCAGGTAAGGAATATTGCTAATCCTTAAGAAAATTACGGATGGACGGAGTAAGTAATAGCAAATTATGATAAATAATTTGTGTTTATATTTTTAAAACACCTGCTAACTTATTTTGAACTACACCGAACTGATCGCAATTTGCGTAATTTATATAAAACAGTCAATTTTCTTTGTTCTGTTTTGAAGACGTAGCTTATACTTTTTCAAAAATGAAATATTACTTAAAAATTAAATTTTTTTGTTTAAATTTTTTTTAATGATTGTATAGATTTATCAATAATTTTAATTATTTATCAAACGGGGTGTTTTATGGTTTAATAACGGTTTGTGAAAACTGTTAATATTTTAATTTTAAAAATTTGCATTTAAAACATTTTGAGGATGTTTTATATAATTAATGTAATACCTCACTGTCACTTCAGTGCCGGCAATAGTCTAACTTTTTTTATTTAAAATAGAATACTACGGTTTTTATATCATCTTTAGATTCTACTCTTCATTTTAGTTTTAATATACTAAGATGATGATTTTTTTAACACTTAGTATAATTTCGTCGATTTTATACGTAGATTAAACGTAGTAGTATGCCTTATTATATATTAAAAAAAAAAATTTTTCTTTAAATTAATTACAGAGAAAGTTAATATTTATGTTTAAAAAGTTTGTTTTTGTACCAGTTATAAAAATTAAAATAACTCAAAAGAGATAAATTTTCAATATAGACTTCTAATTTTCAAAACTAAAATAATTTTAGTTTTTCTGAAACTTCTAATAGGCCACCCTGTATGAAGAAATACTTTATTGAAATAGTTTGTAAATACGGTTAAGGTGAAATCGATATAAATCAATAAATTTAATTTAGACTAAATAAAAAGTCTAACTGATTTCTCTAAAGGTTTTTGCTTCATAATTACATACATATTCGTATTTTGAATATCTCGTTTTTAACATAAAAAATTAGAAATTTTCAACATATTTTACAGGTTAAGGCTTTTAAAGTGTTTACCTGAATACGGATAATAGATACAGTTCATTTACAAGCTTTTAGTTTTTTTTAAATTTTTTTCATTATTCGCTCTTTGCTAAAAATCAATATTCGTAAATCAAAGAAAAATTTTAATAACAAATTGGTATATTGTTTAATATTATATAGTTAATATAAAACAATACAACATTATTTATTTGATTTATACAATATCTTATTTTCGCAGTTTTAAAATAAGCGGGTCAAGTGCGCATAAAGTTCGTGTAGTGGAAGGAAATGAATGAATATTTAATACACCTATTTCTTTTTTAATGCATGCAAATCTTTTATGCAAGGATATTAACGTCTATAAAAATTATTACGTAGCCTAATAAATAATGTATGAAATATAAAACTGAATAAATAAGGTTTCACTTTTTGCAGAACCGTAGATCACATTTATAAAACATGATACACAAAATTTTTGTTTAACTTCAACTTTTAAATTACAAAACATAAATCTAATTAAACACGTACACTCAAAATCTAAATAAAACGTCGCGTGAAATAATAAAGTACATTTTTACTACTGTAAAATAGGTGCTCAGAGAGAAATTAAAAGCAAATTAGTTGTTCGTTTTAATTACACTTTGAAATGTTGCCATTTTCAAATCAACATTAATTATTATTAATTAAATCTAGATTTATTGAATTAGAATATTTTACAGTATATATGATGTTATTTTTAAAATGATATTTACAAAAAAAATTATATAAATAATTGCAAGAAACCACAAACTGCATATAATGATTAAATAAACGTCGAATACGTGTTTCAACAGATAAGCTGTCGGCCGTAGTTACCATTATTCATGATTATGTCTTTGTTTTTGTAGATTTAGAGACTTTCATACAAATCGAGTTCGTTTTTATTTTCTATTTTTTTTAACTAATTTAAGACTTTCAAACATATGTAGGACTTTTTGGTTTACCCGATATATATTCGATTACAATCTTTACAATTAATTTTATATAATCCCGATTTATCGTAAGTACAGAGTGCTCTAGGGGTACGAAAAACCTCCATAACTCCGTGGCTATTTCAGATATTAACTTGATTTTTTTATATACGGACACTTAACACAATTTAAAATTATTTTTGTCATATACAAGGTGGCGCACCAAACTTATGTTTTTTTTTAATCCAACCCGTCTTATATTTTTGAATCATCTTAAAGCCTTTCTGATTCTGATTAAATCGACTCAAAACTTTTTAGGCGAATTATGTATCGTTTAGATTTTATGGTAAAAAAGTAGTAAAAAGGCGGCATCTTCAAAAAATCACCAAGATCTTACTTTTGGAAATAAATTAGTGATAATCATCAATTTTGGAAATTAACGGAACGCAGACAATGGGTATTTCTCGTTGTATAATAACGCATATTGTGTCGATTAACTACTTCATTGCTTTCAAATGTCGTTTTGTCACTAAATAAAATGTTATTAAAAAAAATAACCATTTTCTTCCACAAAGGCACTCATTCGATTTGAAAAGTTTAATCTTTTTTGAAAATCTTTGTCATGTAATTTCATGTGCTAAGCGAAAACTTTTACTTTAATATAATTCTACTTACAGTAATTTTGAATATATTAGTTTTTGTACTAATATTTTTGTTGCTTATTTCTGTATTTGCTTGAATTTTTAATACAACTAACAGATTTTCCTCACTTACTCGATCACTAACAATTTCTTTACTAACGTAATCTACATTACTGCTGCAAACTTTTCTGTTAGTTTTTTGCAAAGTATTTGTTTTTGGAATTCTTACATTGGAAAAATTTTGTTGGTAATTTCGTCTTTGTAACAAAGAATATTGTTGCGTTCTTATTTATTATTAACTGATTTATTTAAACGATTAAAAATACGTTTACTTATTCTACAAATATGTATACTTTTAAATTAACCGAACTAATGAAATCTAATAATATTTAATAAAAACACTTACACTATAATTTATGTATAACCGTTGTATAATACTATCACTAACACGAGATAAGATAACGTCCTCGGATAGCCTCACACTTGTTTGTTTACACTATTTATCACGTTCACGATTATTCTCGATTTATTTATGTAGACACACGCGCGTGCTAATCACTTATTTAGCTTCACTTGATTAATCTTCTTAATACTGCATGCATTCACATTCCAGCAATAACTGACCCACGATTTCTTTCTTACGTATTTATAGACGTCGGCGAATCCTTCTTGAGCGTTCCTTACTTTTCGCTATATCTTCCAGAAACTAGATAACAGCTTCTAGAAGGCTCTTGCATTTGCAAGTAATTTCTCGGACGTTTCAATATTTTTAGACTCACCAATACAATACACCATGTTTATCAATTTTTTGCGTGTGAAATTTATGATTTAGAAATTTTTTGAAACTATTCTAATGCCTACCAATGTTAGAACAACAATTGTTTCAAATTTTTTTACAGTAGCTTACGTTCCTAACTAATAACAAGGTTTTCTCTAAAAACAGTATCGTTTTTCACAATAAACCATACAAACTATTAAATTGTTGGAAAGTCTATTAGAAGGATTTTTTTATTTGAGAATCTGTATGTGTTTGTGTATGAAAAAACACTTGATTTTTTAATCGTTAATTTATTTCCATTAGTAAGGTTTTGGAGTTTTTTCGAAGATGGTGCCTTTTCACTAGTTTTTCGACTATAAAATCTAAACTGTGCATAATCGGCTTATAAAGTTTAGAATCGTTTTAATCATAATTAAAAATGTTTTATAATGATGCCAAAATTTTTGGGAGGTTGTATTTAAAGAATATAAGTGTATTGCGCCACCCTGTATAGCGATACCCCATATATGACAAAAATTATTTTAAATTGTGTAAAATGTCCGCAGCTTAAATAAAATTCAAGGCAATATCTCAAATAGCAACATTATAGAGGTTCTTTGTACCACTAGGGCTCACGTATCTAACAAATTTTTCGGATTGCCTAAAATTATATAAATTGTTATTGGAAGTTGTAATAACTGCGTGGTCAAATTTTGAAAAAAAATTTGGAGGTTTTTAAGGTACCTATGCGGTATAATTGAGTAATTCGACAAGGTTTTTTTCTGCCCTGTCGTTAATATTTGCCAACATAGTTTTTAATATTAAGTGTATGTTTCTGTTTTCTGACTACATTCCTAACTGTTGATTCCTGAAAATCATTGTGCGTTGCAATTTAATTATTATAGTTTTATTCTTTGTTCAAATTTTGCGTTGACAATAGCTAACCTCTTCGTGAGTTAATTTAAAACCGATTTAAAACAAACTATTAATTTTTAAAAGTTTGACTGACATGAGATATGTTGATGACATTTTTGCAATTATTGATACTAATATTTGTAAACTTCGGAAATTTGTTCAAATATTAAATTCAAAATTTCAGGCCATCCTGTTTACCAATGAAATGGAAACCGAACAAAAGTTGCCATTTTTTGACACTCTAGTAACTAGAAAATGCTACAAATTAGATATTATAAATCTTAAAGATTATTACAAATAATTCAAAGCACACAGTGCAATATAAATTTTTTGGTTCATAGATTATTGTATTGTCCATAATTTTAACAAAGAGTTAAATTATATTTATCGATAGTAATTACATGGCTATAGAGATGGAAATGTTAAAAGCTGATTTTATACCCGCTTAATTCAAATAAGTTTTGAATAAACCGCGGACTAAAACTACAACGTATAAACATTGTAAGGTAAAAATTTCAATGCAAATGTGAAAATGTAAAAGCTGTTTGATCAAAACTTATTTGAATTACGTGGGAATAAAATCAGCTCTCGACGTTTTCATCTCTATAGCGATTTACATACATAGTAAATTTATACTATGAGATGGCAATTGCACTCATGTTGATTACATGATTTGGTAATATAAAGCTATAGAACTTCCAATGCATTTGTGGAAATACAGTAGAGTATTCTCCCACTGCTAAAAAGCTTCCAAAGAGCGAAACGGCCGTCCGGTGGTTCACTCTGGTGGCATTTTTACATTTTCATTGTCACTGTTACCTTACAATGTTTATACGTTGTAGTTTTAGCCCGCGGTTTATTCAAAACTTATTTGAATTGTGCGGGTATAAAATTGGCTTGCAGTTTTCAAAAACTATTTTGGAGAATCATTGCAAAGGGTTCCATGAAAGCTCATTAACCACTTGCAATGAGATTGGATGATGCCCAGATAATAATCAAGTATTTATAGCACTAAATTTGCGAAATTAGAAACACAATTTTTATTTTAAACTGTAATAAAATAAATACCTTAATTTTGTTTATGTAGAATCAGATAAGGACTTTTAGTTAGTCGTAATGCTGTCAGATGGTATTAAAAAACAATTTGCGTGGTTTCTATTACTGTACTGGCTTTATCAGAAAAAATTTTGTTAAACCGCCACAAAAACGAAATTGAATTGTGTCGCATAAAAATTGCAGTGCAGTAAAATTTTGGCGATGTGAAAGAAGAGGGTGTTGTAAAGCTAGAATCCACACAAGCGATGGTGATCAAGTGATCAAAAAAATTCACATGCATTAATATGGATCCAACGCCGCAAAAATTATGGTTGACAAGAATGAAGGAAAGAGCAGAAAATACAATAGAATTAACATCGCAAATTATTAATAACTGCTTGGAAAATGCTAATCAGGCTTGCCAAGGTGCCTTACCGAGTACATCTGCTTTGCGGATGATGGTTTGACAAAAGCGCAACGCCATAAGAAATGTTCCACCGAATCCTCTCAGCGTTGAAGCACTTGTAATTCCACCAGAATATTGCGAGTATAATGTTGAAGAAGGCAAACGAGAGAATTTCTTGCTGTTTGATAGCGGACCACAACACGACGGGATCCTTATATTCGGACGCCAAAGTAACACCAACACTGTGGCAGACTGCACCAGTGTATTTATTGATGGAACTTTTAAAATATGTCCAAACTTATTCACCCAAGTTTATACTGTTTGTGGATTAAAATATGACGGTGTTCATCCTATTGGCTACGCTCTACTCCCGGACAAAAGGAAAGTTACGTGCAATGCACTGTTTGAGCAACTTTGCGTTTTAATGCCCAATTTGCGTCCGCAGAACATATATTGTGATTTTGAAATGGCAGCGTTTAAAAGCATTGCTAAAAAATTTCCCGATTCTGAAATACGTGGATGCTTCTTCCATCTCGCACAAAATTTAAAAAACATGTGACGGCATTAGGTTTACAACGTTTATATAATAACGACGCTGCTTTCGCATTGCAGGCACGAATGATATGGCATTTATTCCTATAGAAGACATGGAGGAAGCGCTAGGTGATTTGGGAAACTTTGTACCTGTAGAACTTCAACCTGTTTTAGACTATTTTGAAGACAACTACCTTGGAAGACGAAATCGAAGAGGAGGTGGACGATTACATACCGAACTGGGGTTGACTAATCCTGTTTTTGAAATTTTATTGAATGCCTTAAAAAGGTGCAACGTGGGAGGGATTTACTTTATGAACAACTTGTGGCCGGGCGAAATTGATCGTTAAAATTAAAGAAATACAGAGACTCAAACGAACGAATTATTCGTATCGTTCGGGAATATTAGGAAAGAGACACTATCGAATATCTTCGCGGAATAGCACATAATTTTGAAATGGATTAAATGTAATGTAATTGTGTAAGTTTTTATTATTTTATTATTTTAGAATAAAAATAAACAAAAACCATTTATTTACATTTATATTAAAACTTCTTGGTTCACCGTCACCGCGGCGAATCGTTTTCACGGCGAACAGTCCTGGCGGCGAAACGGTCGCGGCAATACGTACCATTCCCATCGAGCATCGTTGGTCTCTTCTAGCCGAGTAAACGAAAAGTCGTCATTTTACTTTTCACGTCGTTCACTACGTGTTGTGACACGATGTATAATGAAAATATCTATAATTAATTAATTTATTCAACGCAAGGTAAGTGTCTTCTATTCTTTATTTGTATTAAAGGCAACTTCCATGTCGTTTCCTCAGCGCCATGTACTACCTACCAAATCTAGGTTTCGTTGTCTGTACAAGTTTAACATCTACGATGGAAAAGTTCTAAAAAGAAGCACCTACGAACTCTGCGATACAAGGGCAGATACGATTGATATTTCTATTCGGAGGCAGTTGACGTTTAACTAATACCATCTTAGACGAAAGTGCATATGTAACAGCATACGATACGTTTCGGTTTTCTTACCTTTTATAAATGTCTCATTTTACCTGTTGTAGAGTTTGTGAGTCACCAGGTAGACAGGATTATTTTCAATGTATAAACGACGCGATTATTCCAATCCATGTTTGGTGGTTTATATATATATTCACGAAAATAAAAAGAACAAGACGAAAAATTGTTGCTGATTGCAAATTATTCTTTGGGTAGATTGCAACTTTAAGTGGCAACGTGGTAGAATTACTGGATACTTAAGAAACAAATAGATTTTAATTATTTTGTTGCGTAAAATGCTTATGCAAATGTATAACAAAAGACGCATCGTAAATATTTACGTTCAAAATATTTTATACTCAACATGCTATTTTCCTTGTTAATAAACAAATTACAAATGCACATAATTTGTTTACAGTAATAGACGAACGAGTGGATTCCTCAAATTCATCATTGATTATAATTATTATTTTAAAGCGAAACATTCAAAACAATGAAAAGAATGGAATACAAATTCAGTTTATACTTCCTGGAATTAATTTGCAAGAAACGTATAGAACAAACGTGCAATTTAAGCTGCAGATAACGTAAACTCCATTACCTGTTTAAATTGTCAAAATAATCATTTCAGGCGACGGGCGCTCAAACTTTTTGAAAAGAAACACACAAACCAAACTTAACATTGTTAAAATTTAGTAAATAAAAACTTTAAAGTGCAAGATAAAAGTTTTTGTCAAAAATACTAAACGAAATTTGAGCAAATCAGACAAATCGAGTTGTTACAAATAATCACTGGTCTGCAAAATAATATTTTTTATCGAGCCCTGACACTATTCCGGGTGATACTTATGTAAAATAACGTCCTGAATCCGTTTTCTTCCATCACCCACCATTTTCGAGGGAGCCTCAAATCTCTAAGTTTACCACTTTTCGATAAATTAATTATACTTTATTTATCGAACGATAATAATAATTATAATTATTATAATAATAAATATATGGACATGAATTTAATTTAAATGGGAAAAAGAACTATTTTAGCTATAAACAGTAATAAATAAAAAGATATTCATCGTTACTTGGTGCTTGCTTTTCTTTTATACCCTGAGGTACAGCTCTCTCGTTTCAAAAACCAGCAGTACACCGCTAACATGCTTGCATTCCACTTCCCTAAAAATCTCTTCTCCAGCTTAGCGATGTCTTGATGGAACCGTTCCCCGTGTTCATCCGAGACTGCTCCTAAATTTTCAGGAAAAAAGTCCAGATGCGATTGAAGGAAGTGAACTTTAAGAAACATGTTGTACGGTAAAAGCAGTTCCTCGACGTGAGCGACATAATCTTCACTTTTTAGGTTACCCAGGAAGTTCTTACAAACGTTTTGAAATGCAAGCCAAGTTCGTTTTTCTTTTCGATTTAGGTGTTCAATAAACGTCGAATCTTGGAAGAGTTGTCTAATCTGGGGACCAACAAAAACGCTTTCTTTGATTTTAGCTTCGCTAAGACGAAGAAATTTAGTTTTCAAAAATTGAAATGCGCCACCCATCTTGTCCACTGCTTTCACAAACTGCTTGATCAATACAAGTTTGATGTGTAAAGCTGGTAAGTAAATATTTTCCTTCGGAACCAAAGGATCGTGGGCGAGATTTTTCTGACCAGGAATAAGATTTTCTCGCAGAGGCCAGTCTCGTACGATGTAATGTTTATCTCGGGCTGGGCTATCTTATTCACAAAGGAAGCAGCAATATTTTGTGAATCCTGATTGCAGGCTCGTGAGTAGGGCAACAACTTTTAAGTCAGCGCAAAGTTTCCACTTATAATCATGATAACTAATTTTATCAAGGATTCTGAAGATGTTTTCGTACGTTTCCTTCATATCAACAGAGTATGCAACTGGAACTGATGGGAATTCATTCCCATTTGCCAACAGGACAACTTTTAAGCTTGTTTTTGATGAGTCTATAAGCAGTCTTCATTTGCCTGGGTCACATGGCATCTGTAGCTCTGTCATCAATAAATTTGCATTAGGGCAGAACACTAAATCTTTATCTTCTGAAAAAAGACATTTCAGGGTTGCTTGTCTGGTCCTGTAAGAAGATATTTTTACTCCTTTTTCTAAGAGAATCCACTGTTGAAGTCGCGATCCTAGGAGCTGAGATTTAGTCTTTGGGTAACTGCAAATTCCTGACAAAATCATTTAATTCCGATTGAGTGAGGAGGTGGGGTTGCCGAGAAACGAAATCTGCGAAATACTCTTTATCAGTATTGAACGTATCTAGAGTATAAATGTTTAGGGGCTCTGGGGTTGGCAAAGTATCGTTATGAGGAACAGGTCTTAGAGCTGACGGAATATTGAGATACTGAATTGTATGCTTACTTTTGCTCGAAAACCCGACGGTAGAAGTCATACAAAAGTAACAATCTGTAAGATGACAGCGAGGTTCACGCCAAACCATGGGCACAGCAAATGGCATTGATTTACGAGTACCTTTGAGCCATTTGGTCAAACTACTGTAACAAGTCGTACAGCAAACTGATGGAGCCCAAGTCTTGTCCTGGTCGCCAACTTGACAATTAAAATACAATTTATAAGCTGTTTTAACAAGCGGAAAAAGGGGTTTTCGTTGCGTTTTTAAAGTGAATTCCCCGCAGACATAGCAGAAGCTATCGGGATGATTTTTACACTCGCGTGGCATAATTGAGCAGTAATTCAACGCCCGACATTAACCACAAATCACACTTAGTCACTTGAAAAAATCTGGAGTAAAAGTAGTTTTACTGTTTTACACAAATGAAGAAAAATGAACACAAAATCCAGCACGTTTAAAACGTTAACAAGTTAACTCTGCAACAGCTATAGATGTACTGATCGAAGCAGTTAAGCAAACAATGTAATATACTATAATGAGAAGAGTAATGCAAGTTCAAGCCTGTCGAAAATTCCTGTTCAAACCTGAATGTGGTATTGAGATCGCCAGCGTCGTGCAGTGAATCTTCCTAACTGTTTATTGATATTTTTTTTACTGTTCTTATATATTTGTATTTTATTGTTGTTTCTATATACATTTTATAGCAAAACTTTTGGCATATACTTTGGTATCAATTTTATTACCTGCTTTGGGATGTTTAACTATAAGTTAAAATTAAAAAAAAAATGCAAAAAATAAAATAAAAATGGGGTCCCCCCAAAATAGGTGGGTGATGGGTAAAAACGGAGCTCATTTTTGGATTCAGGAGGTCATTTTACATAAGAATCATGAAGAATGGTATTAGGGCCGATTTTCATGCAGACCAGTGAAATTATTTAGTGTTAAATGTAAACCCTTAATTTTTAATTATTAGGTCATTTGACTAACGTATCTCTAAAGAATACTAAAACAAATAAACTTTTAATAAGTACTGTTGTTGTTTTTGATATCATTATGACAATCTAAACTAAATATGTCAGTATAAAATCAATGCTAACCAATTTACTTATTTAGGATACATCAACATTTTATCGTAACAGTTCCTGCTCTTGCAACAAAGTTTTCCAATTTTCCAGGAATCTATGTGATTATATACAATTACAACTTTCGTATATTTAATCTAGTCTGGGTTTATCGTGAACATGTACATATTTAATCATGTACATATTTCTTAGACTTGTTTTGATACAAAAGCTGCAGCAAGTAAAATTACTACAGCTCGTCTCAAATAAAATTGAAAACGTCAACTATTTTTTGCGCAGCTAATGTAGTACCAACATTTTGTTAACGATCAGGTTTATTGGGACAAATATAATGCACGTGTTTATATTATCTATTCAATACGCGATATGTTTTTAAAAAATTTGTTTTTATTATTTACAAATTATCTAAGAATGTACTTTTACCACAAATGTATTAGTCTTGAAGAGTACTTATTTTTTTAAACAAACAATCGTTTATTGATAAACAAACTAATCCTAAGTTACTGTACTCAAATCATGGCATAAAAAGCAAAATTTTACATAAATGCGTTCTTGCGTCGATCCTCTTTTAATTTGATTACTTCTATAGTTGTCATGTTCTGCATCACTTACAAAATGTTCAAATGAGTTTTTCATTCTTTTTTCGTCCCAAAGTATATAATAACAAACTATAATTAATTTAAATAAATCGATAATTTAACAAAATAGAATACACTGCTGCAATTTTAGATTGCTCTATTTGTTAATTCTAAAATTAACAATTTGTTTTAAGAACCAATACTTCTTAAATTTTTTATTTTTTGTACTATTTGACAAAATTTGGCGTGCCACTATCTAAATCTACACCATAGGTAAATTATATATTAATTTTATAATATTTTAATATTCCGAAAATCATTACCTACAGAAAAAAAACAAATTTGGTTTTATATTTTTGCATACCACTAAGCACAGTTTGGGAAACATTGCTTTAGATTTATTAATCAATACAAACATATAGAAGTAGAAGTTTGTAATATATTAGTTTGTCTCATTACATTTTTGACATACAAGCAAAAATGTATTAATAACCATTAAAAGATTTAATAAACATTAGTAGTAAATAATGTTGATTATAATAAATTAATTGAGGTAATTTTAATCGTCCGATGAATTACAATATGATTCTTTATCGTTGTTTTCTTTAAATTTGCACATATTAATAAAAAGTTTGGAGACACTGTTGCTCACTACTTCCCTGTCAAGATACTCTGCTTCCAGTTCTTGAACTTTGTCTACATGATTACACTCACATTGCCATTTGACTACACCAATTTCTTTAAATGTATTGCAGCTACGTAATTTTTTATTACCGCTCATAATTTTTTTTACTGGGTTGAGTTTTAGATGGCGAGGAAATAATCTCAAAACTTTCAGAAAAACAGCAAAAGTACTACACCCATTTATAACGTGGATGTGTGTGAATATTTAGAAATAAAAGTTTCACGTTACATGATTGCCGTACCACAGACAACGAAAAAATGGTAAGCAAAATTTATACGGTACGAAAATCACACCGAAACACTTTTAACATAACAAATTTTTGCATAAAAATGCAACTTCTTATTCTTAACAGTTATGTACTGTAGATTTTATACAGAAAACTGTCAGTTTACAAAATTTATATATTTTATTGTACAAAAGCTTTCTTCAAACTATTACAATTAAACTATGGTAAGTTCATCGGAACTAATTCACTGTTACCAACACATCAGATCCTGAAAATTCTTAATTATTGTCCATGCCTACACCGCGGAATCTTGGTCTAATGACAACGATTTATCTTAAAGATAGTAGTAGTTTGTAATCATTATTTGCATTTTAATTAAACGGCAATTAAAAATGATTGCAACCACTCAGCACATAGGTTAGAGTAAAAGGAGGAGAGTTGAGCCACGTTTATAAAAGTAATCAAAACTGCTTTATTGTAAAACTAAAACATTTATAAAAAATACCATAAAACGTTAAATTTTATTTAACAACTTAAGCAATTAACAATTTAGCTGCTGTGTTTAAAAAATAAAAAAAAATCTAAAATGATAAATGTCATCTGCTTCATAGAGAAAAGATGGTTTTTGCAGAGCAGGAAAGATGAACCCTATCGCTTTTGCAGTTTTTTCTTTGCTACTGCAACGCCGCACTATTGGCAGATGTGTGCAAAAGAAGCATAGCTCTTGTGGAGCCAGCGGTTGCATATTACACATTGTATCCACTCATCTGGCGTCTTGGTGGATTTGAAATCTTTACTACATCCTACGCATTTGTTTTCCAAGTCACTGAAATGTTCACTCACACTGAAACTATTGTCAAAAATGAGATCGTCAGAAGATAGAGCAAAGTGGATCTTTTCTCCCTTTACCCTACATGATGTCGTTACCTAATCTGATAACAAAATTTTGCCTATCTTGCAAATAACCGATTTAAGCTTTACTTTTAATTCATTAGTTAGCTATCCAGTATATTATAGTGAATTTAGTGGTAAACATCTTTGAGTAATATAAACTAACCTGAAATTTTAAATTGGTTTTTAACCCTAGAACGCTACACCTAAAAGTTTGACAATTTTTGTATAAAAGAATATTTATTTTAACATAACACATAAACAATTTAAATTACAATTCTAAAAATCTGTTTTTGCAATATTTGATACTCGGTTGGAAAAATTTTTCTTTGACGCTCTAAACAAATATCAATTTTAGGTACTGTTTCTCACCACAAGGTATGACACTCTGTGGACCGATTCAAAGAGGCCAATCTTAATCTCTTACTATAGCCACACAGATCTATCGACCTTGCACCTATTAAGCAGGCGTGAGACATTATGGGTAAAACGCAGAGAAACTTAGCGCATCCTCTTCTGACACAGGAAACTCTCCGACATGTATTGCAAGTTGTTTGGGATACAATAACTAAAGAGAAAATCGACCACTTGCTGGAATCGATGACACGAATAGTAAAGGAGTGTGAAGGTCACCACATTAAGAAAAAAAAATCGGGTTCATCTTTGTCCATTTTTTTTTTAATTTTATACGTTTACTTCCTTTGAGTAGCTAAACCTTTTTGCCATATTTGGTCAGAAAATTTCCATTCATTCTTGATGTTGCAGTTTCTATTAACAGAATATCATTTTATACGTTTTTTAATCTACGTAGTTTATAACATATTATCCTGAATAATTTAATGTTACTGTTTAAATATGATTTATATTTTAAATCAATTGTCAGTAAGTAATGTTGAAAATTAAAATAAAGATATAAAAATAATAACATTTTGTTGGAACCCTTGCGAGAAAAAAAGAGAGGGCACAGATTTCACTTGATCCAGGGCGCTGAATATGTACCTACGCCACTGGGTAAAACATAATTTTTATGTATTAATTCCTGATTGTATTTGCATTGCCTTATTTCTGTTTTCAGATGTAAAACAATTTTTTTGTGTGAGATAAATTATACCCTCCACGCCTGATCATTTGAAATCATTTTTTTTACTTCGTAGTTTGGTAGGAACTTTTAAAATTTTAGATTTGTTTGCAAGTTGTATCTGTGCTAATGGCACATTGTGTGCAAAATGAAACTCCCATGATAACAAATTGTGATGAATGTCTTCAATTTCAGATCATTTATTTGTCGATTTCGTACTCAGCAGCCTCGGAGTTGGATTTATACAAAATACCATACAATATTTTAAGATACATTATGGAATTCGTTAAATCAAAAAAAAAAAACAATTGAATTGAGCCATTACGTGTAAGATTTAAAACGTAAAAGAAATGACATCTATAATAAATACTTTAATAAAGCTTGTTTGCAACACTGCAAAAAAACAGCACAAAAGTAATGTATGTAATTCTTGTCGAAAATATCATGCGATAAGTCATTTTTGTGCAGCTCCGCATTAACTTTCGTTAGTGCTTCACTTTTGACGCTTGTGCTATAAATTACTATTTTGTGCTGCGATTGATTAATCCTTATGTTATATTGTGACTAACATTTTATGAAATCTTATAAAACGCATGCTTCGGAGTTTAAGTGTATGTATTGTAAAAACTTCTTGTTTTATTCCACGGTTTTTATATTATTTACTTTTCTTGATTACCTAAACAACTAACGTTTGGATATATAAATTTATAAATAATCATTCAAATGTCATGTTATTATATTTTTTAATATACTGTAGAAAA
This sequence comes from Aquatica leii, assembly GCA_035610365.1. NCBI lineage: Eukaryota > Metazoa > Arthropoda > Insecta > Coleoptera > Lampyridae > Aquatica > Aquatica leii. The sequence goes on along the minus strand of CM069434.1, from coordinate 120,149,706 downwards.
TTTGACAATTTGTTACGGTAAAACGTACCCTCCCAGTAAACACAAAATTGATAATGTTTAGTAACAGTTTCAAAACAAAAAAATTATGATTCACTCTTGTTTCAAACATAAAAGAAACCTAACTGCAATAAAATAGCTATAAGTCCATCGCTGTTTCACTTATTTGAATCAGTGTAGTTTCGGTATTTTAAATTCAAATCTGTTGCAAACTAAATGTTGCATTCGGTTTACGTTTTAAAAGCTTCGTTCTCGAACTGATACTAAATGATCGATACATGTATGATTTTTTTGTTTCAATAATGAATTAAAACAATTCTTTCAATAATATAATAATACATTTTCGAATGCACGTTTTAAATTTTATTGCACAATAAATATTTTTAAATACAATATCACATTGAGTTTTTTACATATTGCAACTTTCGTGGATGTGACCTTTTCACAGAAGCCTCGAAAACTGCATCAGTTACTGTTGGGTAGCAACTTTTAATCGCATCTGTAACATAGAAATAAATATTTCATTTATATACATACATAATCATTCGAGTTACACAAAATTAATTACATTTTTTTAATCAAAAACAACACAAACTTAATATAAATATCACTTTATCAATCATTAGAAAGTTATAAAAACACTGTGAATACCTTTAGCTGTACAAAATCGTATAGAAAACTTGAAGAATTGAACTGTAATTATAAATCCTAAAGTATCATCAGATTTACGCAATAATCTACCTTAACGCAACCATATGTGTTAATTTACATTTTTTTTATTACAAATCAAAACATAATACATAAAGAGCAGAAATGATAATAATATCGATTACATTTATGGTTTTAATAAAATGTTTCGACTTACCGTTGATTGTTCCATTTCGTAATTGTACACACAGCATCACTTATCAAACTGCAACCGAACAAGTAAAAAGATATCAATTTGCAGCGCAAGCGTTGACGACAGTAATCAAAAGTATAGCAACGACTAATGCTGACTAATCACAAAGTATTCGTTTTTCCTAGAACGATTCCACTGTTTTGAAAATAATTCAATCTTAATTAATCGATCTTTAAACAATTCTAGTTATTCAAAAAATATTCGGTTTTAATAAATCAGTTTTTAGACGGTTCCTGATTATGGGATAAAAATTGCAAGTACTGAAACGGTTTAAAACTGATTGTGAAAAATCGAAACTCTTTCAATTTATTCACTGTCAGTTACATGTAAATGATATAAAAATGGAACTAACACGAAACAACGTAATGAAACAATTGTTTTAATTTTGTGACTGTAACATTAGATGTAAATGTCGTCTCAATATTTGTTTCCCATATATGGGAAATATTGCTTTTTAATCTGTTCTAGATGTATCTCACTATTATTTGTGAGATAATTGTCAAATATATACCTACTACATATATGTATGTTTGCAAATTATATTTAATATGGTTTTTTTTGCTACGTATTGTACAGTTTATATTAAACCGTATTTATGAAATGCTTTAAAATGTTTTATAGTTATTATAATTAGTATGAAATATACCGACAAATGGTTTTAGTTTGAAATTTTTCAATAAAGAAACTGTATGAAAACATATTTTTTTTATAAATATGGCTTACAGAAATTTTAACAACATTATTATTTAATCACTTCAATAAAACATCTACTAATTTATCATTTGTAATGTTTGTCTTTTTACCGACTAGTATGAATTAATGAAATTACAAAAAACTTCAAACATGATTAGTTTTAAAAGTGCACAAAAACATTTTCTTGGGATTGCTATTCAAAAAATAAAGATAATAATAAAAAAAAATTTAGAAACTGTATTTTGCATATATTTACTTATATTTTTTAAAATCTGTTGTTTATCAATGATTGACCATAGCTACGTTAATAAAAGCATTTCTTTAATTTATGTTTCTTATTAGTGATGACCGTTGAAATTTCTTTTAATTATTTTCTGTAAACGTTGAACAGCCAACTAAGCAATCATCCAATTTAGGGTGTACCCGCTGCGTTGAAATAAATTATCTACAAAATGGCTTTTTTCTTTTCTATATTTAGAAAACATGATACAAAATAAAAAAATGATAGGCGCTTACCTGATTATGCAATTACGTTGCACTAAAATTCGATGTAAAAATTTAAACTTTATAAACTACGAACACGAAATCCTAATGCATATTAGTAAAGAAAACTTTCCTTATTATAAAACCTTAAGCTTTCGCGGTTGTTATGTTTATGATTATAAGCGACTTTCAGCTTAGACCGCGTCGTAGTAAAACACCCAGACTTAGGCTTTGTCTTAGTCTCTTCTTGAGAGCCAAAACAAGAAGTAGAACTTGGCCTTTGCCGTATTGTCGTTCGTGACAAACTGACGTTTCGCAGGACATTGCAGCTTGCATCTTCAGAGTGGTAAATGCCACTGCAATGTCTTGCGAAACGTCAGTTTGTTTAATTAAATACAAAAAAATTTAAATATTAGAAAAAAGTAACTTACTTGTAATAACATTTGTATATTTAGTCGTTCCTGCATACCATTGACACCAAAATAATTAACTACAGATAGAAAGTACTTACTCTGTTTCCAACATGTTGTTAGCGCTAATGACATACCAAAACATCTCTTTAAAAATGGTGAAAATTAATTTAATAATAAACTATAAATTTTTATCATGTTACTACACCATGTGCACTAAATTTTCAAATTTTTATTTGATAATTAACAGTTGTGCCACCCAGTCTTTGTGATCATTCGCCCCAGTAAAGAAAATTGAAATTATGAATTTACCCATCGAATACTAATTGCTGTTAGAATAAAATCGTAAAATAAAAATGTATTCTTATCCCAGTGATTCTTTCAGATACAAATATCGAAATCAAATGTTGATTACTGTATCCAATTAGGGCTTCTACTTGCATTGTTGCTTACGGGTACAATGTTTGTAGTTTTACCATTACTCGAAATACAGACTTAAAACATTGCTATATAATTTTAATTTTTATGTTTTTTATTGATTTGTGTTTTGTTATGCAACATAAACACATTGTGGCAAGTTACACATAAGAAAACATTTAGAAGAACATACAAGGATATGTGAGCACAACAATAAATATGTTCATTTTTTAAATATGATTAAAAAGGAACAATTTCAATATTGTTCTTGATAAGAATTTTTCAAAAATAAATTTTTTAAATGTTTCACTCATTCAAAAATATTTATTATTAATAAGAATATTGATTATTTTGCTTTTGATGTAGAAACATTTATGTTTTTTTGACCAAAAACATAAACAAAAAAATATTTAGAAAATTTTGACGAAGCATGTAATTCTTAATCGACATTTACTGTCATGTTGATTTTAAAAGAAAATAATCATAATATAAAGTTTTGTTTGATGTACTCACACTGCTGTCTTACGTAAAAAAATAAACTATAGTTTTTTAAAAGCTTAAGGCATCTAGAACAGTTTTCAACAGTATGTTATATTGTTTTACATTGTTAGGTAGTTTATTAATTTAAATGTATATGAACCATGTACATATGTACATTATGCTTGTGTAGTTCGACTTTGTGCTCCATTTGCTTTTGAAAGTGTAAACATTACGTACACGCATTGATCAAAGAAAGCTGCAACATTGTTAATATAATAAGACACTGTAGTAAACATCCCACACTTCAAAAACTTATTAGAGAACTATGAAACAGACTTCCATACTAAGTTATATAGAGAAGTTAACGTTCAGGTATTTTTTTTTCTTTAATTTCACTACGACAAACTTTTAATATGCAAATCGAGGTAGAAACTTATTAAGCAAATATAACATAGAATTATTTACATAAGCGTATTATTTCAAATAAAGTTTCAATCACAAAAGCTGGTATGCTTTCATTGTTCTGTCAGATTATAAGTTTTAGAACTCAGTGCAGAGTAGTTTCTGTAACCTTTACGAGCCATACGGAAAATTATTTTGGCGTAACTTCTCTTTGTCTAATTTAAATTTTAATTGCAAATTATATACAAACGTCACTGCTCGTTTGTTTCTTGTTTTAATAAATTTCGTTGAACAGTGCCACACAAAAGGCAACAACAAAAAAAGTTTCGCTTTTGTATTAAAATTGTGTTTATTTTTTACGCGTGTAATTTGTATATTTATATATTTTAATTAGATCGCGCTTTATACAACACAATTTAGCATTTTTATTACAGAATTTATTTGCGTGTGGTAGTTATTCAGTGAAATGCATTCGGGCGTAAGCTACAGGTACATAGTTGCAGCTGATCTTACACGATAATCAAATTTAATCGTAATAGTTGTATCCGTACCAGCTGCTAACTACCTATAATCCAAATTATTCCACTTGTAATTGCATATAAAATATAAACTTGTTTTTAAACTAAATTGATTAAAACAAATTTTTTAACTTAACTTGACGAATAATTTATACTTATTATAAAAAACAATTTTCATATACACAGAGAATATTATTCACAGATTTAAACATTTTGAAATTAAATTGAACAAGACTATTTTCGTTTATTACTTAAAAATAATTGTCTTTTATTACTGAAAAGATAATTTATATGCAGAAAAGTTTTTCTTTATGTTAATAAATGTTTCTAAGACTTCAACAAATTCGTCCTTTAAAACTTTTTCAACTTTTGCGTCGACAAACATTGTTTTACAAAACCGTATTGACTTTTTTTTAATACAGTTTTTACTTATAAAATAAATTTAACTTTTTAATTGATGAAACAGATAAACGACATCCTATTAAAACAAAAATGTTATATAATTATCATAATAAGGCACTAAAAAATCAAACAGATTGTCTTCTGACTAAGTTAAAAAAGCATATTTTAAGAAATTGAATAATAATTACAATAAGTTGTTATAAGCTTTAGGTTTTACGAACCTTGCACGGCCAACTCATATAGTCGGAGATAGGGGAGGTTCAAGTGAATAATAATTAAGGGCGCCATATCATTTATAATTAACTCTTCTGTCTCGATCAAGACAAACGGTCTAAACTTGTAACGAATTTTTAGGTTCGTAATCCTTGTTACTCGAGTGTTCGGATAACCACAAGTTAAAAAGAAAGGTATATTACCATAAAAGAAAGATTAACAGGTATAAAAACTTTAATTTAGCAATGTAAAAGATTAACAGGAGTATGTTTAATTTCTCAATTCATAAATGCCAGACATATCGGCAACACACAAAGCATATAGTTAAATTACATTGAGATACCGAAGAAAATTTCGTAATAAATATTGTCTGTCCACAGTATGCTATACACTCTAAATGATAATTGAAATTACTTTTATGCTATTGTAACAGTAAACGTAATTACGGAAATTAACATTAACCAAAGTTCTGTGAGTGACTTTTATGACAGCGATGAAAAATAATCAAACAGACTTACCCAAAATCCAGTGCTTACTTTCGCGAAGAAAACGTTTTCCCCGGTAGCAGCCTAGAATAGATATTGAATAGCAAACATTCCAATTAAGTTTTGTTTATGTTAAAACCATTAAAATCGTCATTTGTTTTTGCAGACTTTATTTAGTATATTTGTTTTTTATGGATTTTTTTGTGTGTTATGTTTTTTTTTGCGTTTTTGTTTATTTTACTTTGTTTCTTAAGTATTTTTTTTAAAACGTCTACGTCATAGTTTAGTGTGCTTGGTGGGAAAATTCGTTTTGAAACGGGAGTTTTAAATCACACTCGGAATAAAAAAGTGTGGTAGTCCTGTCTGAGAAAGCAAAAGTAGTTTTGATGTATAATGTATTTGCAAAACTTGCTGTTTGAATACCGCTTTTAAAAACAGGTATTTATAAGTGACGATTATTGTAATCGTACCGATTGTTTTGCTAATAATTTAAAAAAGATTTTGACCAAAAACATAAGTTCGTGCATTAATATCTATTTGGATTCTATCTATCGACAATGGACCGAGGTGAAATGCTTATTGATTTTTGCAGCCACAATGAGTTACGAATAAACAATACTTTTTTTGAGCACAAAAGTCAACATAAAGTGTCATTCTGTGGAAGTAAAGTCAACTCAACTATAGATTACATAATAATTAATAGAAATATAAGACCAGATCAGATCACAGATGTAAAGGCCTTAACAAAAAAAGTAACTATGATGAAACCACCACTAAAGAAACATAGTCAATTAGCAAACCAAGAAAAGTTCAACATTGAATCATTCAGGAACCAAAGTACTATCGATCTGTATCAATGACGTCTCAAACAAAATCTAGATAATAGCATAGTTATCCATGGTGAATCTCCCGACATCATGTGGGAACAACTAAAAACTAATTTAACAAATGCAGCCAAAGAAGCAATTGGAATACGCATTCTAAAAAAATCAAACAATAAAAAGAATTGAAAACTATGGTTTACACCTAAAATTAAAGAGTTGACACAAGAAAAGAAAAAAGCACAACTCCGATATAAATCGAGCAAGACACCTCGAGACTACATTCAGTACGTCGAAATTAGAAACAGAGCAAACGACAAAACCCGACAAATAAAGAGGGAGTATTGGGAGAACTTCAGTAAAGAAATGGAGAACGATATGTATGGATCCCAAAAACGAATCTGGAAGATATTGAGAGCGTCAAAGAGAGAAGTTAATGAAGCCGTACAAACAGACAAAATATCCCTAAAAGAATGGACCGATCATTTCAGAACACTATACTCGAGCAACGATATGTTAAACGAAGGCAAAATAATCCCAAAACTGATCCGCAAGACACCATTGAACACCGATGGATTAGTAGTACTAACTACCGAAAAAGTACTAGATGAGATGAGAAAATTGAAAAATGAGAAGTCATCTGGCCCGGACAACATATCCAACGAGCTGTTAAAACACGGAGGTGAAAACTTAGCAGGTCAACTTGCTGACTTATACAACAACATATTAGAGAATACAGCTATACCAACCAGTTGGAGGGACAGTACGACTATACCGTTGCACAAAAAGGGAAGACTATGTAACCCGGAGAACTACCGCGGAATTACGCTTCTAAATAGCTCGCTGAAGCTCTTCACCAGACTCTTGAGTCAACATATTCCTAATAAAGTCCAAATGAGAGAAGAACAAGGCTTCAGAAAAAACCGTTCTACTGTCGATGCTATCTTTATCGTTAGACAGATTGCCGAAAAGTCCATAGAGTACAATAAATTTGCTTTTCTATGCTTCATTGACCTAATGAAAGCATTTGATAGGACACGGATTACAGATGCTATAAAAGAACTACAACGCCACAATATACATACGAATATCATAGAAACCATAGTTCAACTCAACAGTAACAACACGACAGTAATTAAAAGTAACACACAAACATCAGATCCCTTACACGTAAATGCGGGCATACGACAAGAGGACAGCCTTAGTCCGTTGCTATTCAACCTATTAATGAACAATTTAATAGAAGAAGTACGCAAGGTGAATCACGGTTACAGCATGGGTGGACAAAAGGTTAAAATTGTGAGCTATGCATATGATGCTATTCTCCTGGCTGAAACTGAGGATGGCTTACAACGACTGACGCAAGCATTCAACACCGCAGCAGAAAAAGTAAATATGCAAATTTCAATAAAAAAAACAAAACCATGACGATAGCAAGAGAGCCGCGGAGATGCAAAATAGTGATTAATGACGAAATTATCGAGCAAGCATCTGAATTTAACTATTTGGGAACTACCATTTCAGCTTATGGGAACTTAAACAGCATTGTAAGACAACAAGCTAATAAAGCATCTAGAATCGCGGGTGCTTTAAGACATACCATCTGGAAAAATAATTGCATATTGACAAAAACAAAAACTAGAATATATAAAGCGTGTGTTAGACCTGTGTTGACTTATGCTGCAGAAACAAGAGCAGAGACGGCAGTAACAAAAAGAATGTATAGAACACACGAAATGAAAATCCTAAGAACAATAACAGGTAATACATTACTGGACCACCGCAGAAGCAGCAAAATTAGAGAAGAATGCGACGCCATGGATATAGTACGTTGGGTGCGAACGAGAAGGCGCGGTTGGAACGAACATGTATCCAGGATGGATGGCAGCAGGTTGGCTAAGATTGCTAGGAATGGAAAAGACGTCTGCCAGGGCGCCCCCTCCAAACGGTGGAAGGAGTGCTGGACGTCCACATCTCAGGAAGCGGAGCAGAATGGGTAGAACAAGCCAAGGGCTTACGACAAGAAGAAGAAGAAGAAGACTCCGTATATAAAAAAGTCAAAAGGTAATAGAGAAAAATTGTTATTTTTTAACGTATTTTGCTTTCCCTTCAAGATTAAAAAAAAATCGTCGCAAGCAGGATTCGAACCTTGATTATATATGGAATTCACTTTAAATTATAAATCAAATATCTAATAAACTGTTAACGTTACAAAAAAAATTATTTGAATAAATTGTTAGGAAGAATTAACTCTGTAAGAAACTGTAAAAATAATTCATATAATTTACATACGTACAAAATTATATAAGAACAATTGTTAAAAATAGCGGATTTTTCAGTTACTAGGACTTTTGGTTCGAGAGTTATCGTAGGTACATCGTTACACACAGAGGCAAACACACAGACACAGACACACAATTTTTTTTGGTTTAAAATACATTTATTTTTATATATTTAAAATACATTTATTTTTTTATATGTACTTTCTTTATAGGAAACTAAAAAAATTTATAATCGGTGGTATTTTTGTTTTTTTTTTAAATTTTTTTCTGTTTTTATTATAAATTTAAACGTTCTTATTTATTTAATACGTCCAATTAAAATGTTAAAAATGGCGATGATACAAAATCAACATCTGTTTTTAAGAAACTTAACGTTTACTTTTCTTATTTAAAATAAGAAATGCGCTTTGCGTTCAAATGTCTCTGCGGTCAAACTTCTCTGTGCTCAAACATCTCTACGTCAAAATGTTTTGCTTTTAAAAGTCCATGCGTTCAAAGTTCAATTAGTCGCGTTTAAGCGGGTCATTTCGTTTACCTTTCAAGTAAATTTTGCATTTAGTTAAAAATTTGTTTATCTTTTTTTTCCTTTTAATTTCGTCAGATTTGTCACTGCGTTAACTTAGTTAATTTAGGTATTATTAAATTTTGTCATTTAATCAATTTCATTAGCATCTTCTAGATGGTTACGAGAATTTTCTCGTAACTTAAAGGCAAGCGTCTAACTCAGTTTGATTCGGCAAGCGAGTCGTAAATCTCTGTGCTAATCTTACAATAAATTCAAAAGGCGCCAAAACATGTAAATATTAGTTAATAAAGATCTTGTTTAAATCTGTCGATCACTGAAAAAAACATATTGTCAAAACTTCTATCAATAATATATTTATTTCAAACAAGAGAAAATTAGCGTTAAAATTAACAGAGAAAAAGGTAGACCAATAACAATTATAGATTCGTCAACTAATAGAGTAATATTACTGTTATAATATTGATGTAGGCCCTTTTATTCAGGCAACACATCATACAACTAATTATATTTAAGTGCTAACAAACAATATAACTGATTCATTTTAATTTAATTATAAATATTACTCGATCAAACTATTTTGTCTACAATGCAGTCGCAAAATAAGTTGACAATCGACAAATAATAATGAATCTCAAAATAATAAAATATGAGCACAAAAACTTATCCAACCGACAATTCTCTGTCAAGAGTAAATACTCCTTTTTATTTAATTTAAGAACAAAAATATGTGTGGTATATAATTAAACAATTTCCAGTATTGAAACTTTGTATCAACTTATTTTTAACGCTTCCTTGACAGTATCGTCTTTTCTTTTTTTCGAAATTTTTTTATGTTTTAAAAAATATTATTTGTATGATTTTACTATTTTTCATATTCTGCACTATTTTATTTATTTACTCCAAATTTTGGAATATATACTGAAACCTTCAAGAAATTACTTGCAAATGCAAGAGCCTTCTAGAAGGCTGTTATCTATTTTCTAGAAGTTATAGCGAAAAGTGAGGAACGATCGAGAAGGATCTCCGTATGTCTATATATAGCTACGAGACAGATCGTAGGTCAGTTATTGCTGGAATGCGAATGCATGCAGTATTAAGAAGATTATTCAAGTGAAGATAAATAAGTGATTAGCACGTGCGAAGTTTTAAATAAATAACAGTGTACACTGAATCGAGTGAACGTGACTTACAGTGTGAAATCCGAGGACGTTATCTTATCTCGTGTTATACAACGGTTATACATAAATTCGTGTAAGTGTTTTCATTAAATATTATTAGATTTAATTAAGTTCGGTTAATTTAAAAGTGTACATATTTCTAGATTAAGTAAACGTATTTTTAGTCGTTTTAAATAAATTAGTTTTTAATAAATAAATACGTAACAATACTTTTTACAAGAACGTTGACTGTAATAGCTGTATAGGAATAATATACTGTTCAAGAAAACGTATTCTAGCTTTTTTATGTCTAAGTCAAAAGTTTTTGCGTTCTACTTTGTTTAACGGTACAAGTCAAAAGCCTTTTAAAAATCATTTTGACACAACCGTATGTGTCTATCAAACAACAACATTTTTGTGCATTCTTTTCGTAACTTAAAGGCAAGCGACTAACTCAGTTTGATTTGGCAAGCGGGTCGCAAATCTTGGTGTGCTAATCTTACACTAAATTAAAAAGGCATCATTACAACAATATATTTATTTCACACAAGAGAGAAAAGTCGTTAAAATCTATAGAGAAAGAGGTAGACAAGAATAACAACTATGTATTTGTAGATATAGTAAAATCACAGCTATAATGTTAATGTAGCACCTTTCGTTCAGGCAACACATCATAGAACTAATTATATTCAATTGCTAATAAACGTTATAAAATATCAAACTACTTTTTCTACTATGCAGTTGCAAAATAAATCGACAATCAACAATGATAATAATAAATTGCAAAAAAGGAAAATATGAACATTTGTTCTCAATTGACAAATCTTTATCAACTATTCTTTTTTATCTGATTTAAGAACGGACATATGCATGGTTTATAAGCGTATTTGCGACGGTTAATGTTATTTTGCCTTTGGTTGTGAATGCGTTCAAATGATCGAAAAAACTTGACGAATGTCACGTCAACGTACTCAACTAGAATACATAAAGTTACAGATACAGTACGATCTAACTTTATAATTACATAAATTATTAGCTAAAAGCTGATGGTTAGTGCATACAATTAAAACCGATTACATAAAAGCAAAATTTTACGACACTAAGAAGTAGTACGTGCAAGGCTGACATAATTAAAGTAATAAATTTAAATGCAAAAATGTATACGCTATACTAAGTAGTGTGCATAAATTTGGTTGATTAGTTACACAAGCAAATTAACAACGTAATACGGTACTCATATTTTAAAAACAGATGTGAATCTTCTCTCGTCTTTTCGGATTACATAAAACGTAGTAGACTTTACAAGTTGCATATACCAAAAACAGCCGGGTACAAAAACAGCATGGCAATCTCGCAAATCTCGCCAAAAAAAGGTAAAAAGATAACGTGACGATGCTATCTTTGGAAATTGATTTTGTAATGTCGCGTATTAACCCAATCGCTGAATTTGATCAACATCTAGAATACGTTTTTTTTAGTACACCCGCTAAAATCGTAATAGAAATCATTACCGAGGAAATTTCAACAGGAAAAAACACTCAGATACGCAAACGTTTACAGGTAACGAGCGAGTAAAACGGTCGTTAGTTGACGTATTGCGTTTATCCCCATCCGCAAAGTGAATTGACAATCAGTAACTGTGTATAACAGCGCAGCCGTTAAGTTTAATTTAGAATTAATATTTTTGAAAGATACATAACAACGACATGTAACACATTGTAACGAACCGTTACATATGTTTAACTTAAGTTGTATTATAGAGCTGTATTTAAATTATTTTTAGGAGTATGTTTAAATTATTTTTATTAAGAAAACCGTTGTTTATTTATTATTGTTAGGATCGAGTTATTTTAATTTTGTTATCCGTGTCCGTTAGTAAATAAATGTACAAAGAAGATTTCCGCCGGGTACCGAACGCGCATCCAATTTCGCGCAATCCACGCTTACAGGCGTTTTATCCGCCAGAGCGCATGCCATCCCCGCTTAGAACAGTTCTCCCTCTTCCGAACGTCTGCAATAAAACCGGAACCCCGACGCAGGAACGGGAGTTCCAGTTGGAGCTCACACCGAAGAGGATTTCGGGGTTCATGTGCACCAGTCGGATTTTAGGGTAAGCCGTTTTGCTGTTATTAACGGAACCTCCACTGAGATGCCGTTCTCCTCCTTGTTTGCTCTTCCCTACTCTATCTTTTACCGGGCGTCGTATTCGTAGTATTTGGCTTTGGCCTGCGAATACGCCGTCAACACGTCGTATCCGTAGTGTTTGGCTTTGGCCTGCAGATACGCTTTCCTCCATCCATTACCGAGCGTCGTATTCGTAGTGTTTGGCTTTGGCCTGCGAATACGCTGTCAACACGTCGTCTCCGTAGTGTTTGGCTTTGGCCTGCGGATACGCTTTCCAGTACTCTGCCCAAATCCCTTCTCCACCCTTTCAAGTTCAAATCCGAGTAAACTCCGTCTACCGATCCAACGAAGGTTGCTACCTTATTGCATGCTTGCTCGCTTAGTCACCGACGTCACCGCTTGTCGAACGCTTGCTAATCATCATTGGTTTATAGATCACCTTACGCTTGCTTGGTTATGGCCGCCGCTTCCGCTCTCGTCGAATCTCTCGCCTATTACCTGTTTATTTTGAGAATAAATAAAGTTATTTTTATTTACTTATTGTGTATTTTATTTCCGTCGCCTCGATCCGCTTTTAGATCCGTTTGAAGCCCTGGACAACCGTGTCTTCACTGTAGTTATTCGGAGAGTGCCGTCGAACAGGAGAGTAAACTCCTCGAACAAATCTGGCGCCCGAGAACCGTTCCGTCCACTAGTTTTCTATTACAGCTAAGCAGTTCAATCTGGAGTAAGCTAAGCGTCACAACATCTTTGGAATAAAAATATTTTTTCTTTGTTTTGATTGGTTTCTATCTAGTACCTACATGTTTATACAAAAAATCTAAAATTAAACATAAAAATTAAAACTTTTATTAATAAACTATTAATAACTATTTATTAAACTTTTAGTCTTCGGGCTTATAGCAACCGATCCGATTTGAAAACTCATAAAGAGTGTAATAAAGCCCACCAAACAAATTCTCACAATTCCCTAACGTACAATAATTGCACTAGTTTTTAGAAGAATTCATAAAGACACTTCATTTTGTTTTTATAAATTTACACAAATTAGTACAAATAAAATAACTAAAAAATTGATTACGTGTTGCAATGTCTACTAAGTCGACAACATTCAAAACAAAGGATTAAAAATAATATTAATTATATATGAAATGCATACGGTTAAAAAAATTGTAAGAAAGACTTGACGTCACATATGCTACAGACTAGATTTTGTATGTGATTTTATTTTAGGAAACAAAAGATGTGTCAATCTCAAGTTTGTTTTGATCCGCCGTTACTTACATTGTAATAACAAATAAAAAGCATACACAATAAAAATAATAATAAATCTTCAAAATATAAAAATACTTATTTTACCACGGCAGCTGTCGAAAGTAGAATACACAAGCGTGGATTCCTTTAATTTATTTGCAACTATAACATAATACACTAACTATTTACATTAAAGAAAAAATCAACATTATTTGGATTAAAGCAATATTTGGACTAAAACAATATTTGGATTAAAACAATATTTGGGCGCCAATCACCTTGAAATTGGTGATAAATAAAAGCATAAAATCTTATAACTATGTATTAATCGATATCAATTCAAAGGTAATAAACGTTTAATTTGTTACGGAGTGTGTATTCCGAAAAGTTTTTGATAACACAATTTAATTAACTTAAATTTAAAATGTAATAATAGCATAAATTCCAGTTGACTCACCATATATGATATGACGTTATCGGATTTCTTCTACTTTCAGCATATTCTTTGTTGAATTGATAAGATTCTTCTAGCATACTATAACGAATCAAACGAATGTAGATTTGAAAGCTTAACATCAGGCATAAAACCAAAATATAAATCCAATGAATAAAAATCCAGTAAATAAAAGGAAAATCCAGTAAATAATAAAAAAAGAAGAGAAGACTCTAAGTATAAATAATTAGAATGGTTTTTAATCGACATGAAATTACTTACGTTGCTTTACATAGAACGGTCTTGTAATCAATTCCTTTGTCTAATTGTATTGCGTAACATTGTGAAATCACTAAAAATGTTGAATTATATCAAAATAAAGATAAACTCACCAGCAATTAGTTGGAATAAATAAAAATTAATTTGTATGCGTTTTTACGCCATAATTAAGAAAACTTGTCTTCTTGCACCACTTACGTGAAAGCCTAAAGATGGCTCAAACGGAAGTGCGAACAAAAATCGATTGCTCGGTCGATTCAAAATACGACGCGACGTTGCCAAACTGAATAAATTTAAATGCAAATTAGTACGTGAATCTAAAATAGAATTTTAAATGTAATGAACTCTAACGGGACGTTACAACATTTCAGAATTTTATATTAAAATAACAGCAGATATAAGCCACTTTTAACAATAGTTATGTAATAACATAAATAAACAAATCTAATGTTATAGTTATACATTTACTAAAATTAGTAAATGTTTTATAGCTTTAATGTTTCTATTCAATATGTTCTTATTAATTCCATAAAACAAAAAAATTAAATATACATCTTAACCACAAACCAATGACTATATATATATATCCCCCTCTAAGTTTAAGATGACGTCATGGCTTTCTTAGAAAAATTTCGCTCTACGACGACAAGAATGCAGTGTTGTACAAGACAGGCGGCAACACTTTTAATACCCAAAATATTGGTATTTAACACATAAATGTCAATAAACAAAACTAAGCATAAAAAATAATAATTTTAGAACTGTAAATACTAAAACTACACAATTTCAGTGTACGTATAACAAATTACACATTGTGAGAGTAATTAACAAAGACACCTTCACTTTTATATTAAAAAAAATTCAGATGTTCCACTTTTTTAACTATTTTGAAAAATTCAGTAAAACACGTCACGGAATAAAACAAATAAAATTTGTAAACGTTATTTTGTATAAACGTAAGTTAGATAACATAAAGTTGTGATCTTTTGGTACATTAGATACAGTCAAGATGGTGCCAAGAGATACAATGGGCAAGGCGTCTGAATTGCTGTCTGATAGTCGTCGCGCGCTCAATAATGTTTATGATAATTGTAAAATTCTTTGAATTCTATTGGTTTTAGTGCTTGAGCATACTACATTTAACAATACTGTTAATAAATTACCTTTTATACACGCTTTTTGTAAAAAATAGATTATTAACAGTATCTTAAATTAAAAAAACTTTTTACTATATCTGATTACACTTAAATCAAATTATTTCATTATGTTAAAATTTCGTTTTGAATTAACGCATTACATAGTACAACACAATTGAACAACACGCACATAGTAGGTACGTTGAAAAAAACTTAAAAGCTCTTTTGTTGGCTACAACAATAATCATCAATCACTCTTGTTAATAACTAACTCGAACACTTACATAAATCATAATCTAAAGACGTATAACAAGTTTTGCTTTTCAATCATATAGTTGACGTATATGTCTACTAAACTTGATTGTAAATTATAATATAAAATCTATTACCCCATTCGATCAAACTATTCTACGTTTAAAATTACTTGCTATGAACGTGTAATTACTTTTTATGGAAGTTTATTACAACTAAAATACGTTATTTCAAATGTACGTGTGTGTAAATAGGTTGAGGGTTAAGGTAATTTAAAATATGAGTGCTCTCAGACGTAAACCCCATTAAAATTTTCGAAAATAAATTTAAAACGTTAATGTAAATCTACCGTTACAGTTCGTTAACATAAAATTAATAATTCGGTTTTGAATGACTAATACTTAATTGGAAGATTTTACATACCGTGCTTTTATCTTGGGTAGTTTTGTTGTTAATGAAACAGTTGCCTTAAAATCGATTAAAAACTCAGTGGTGAGAAACGAGATATTTTATACATAAGAATTTTAAGTTTGAATCTAATTAAAAGTCAAAATTGTTAATGGGCGCCAGACAACGGAGATACTTTTAAGCTTTGGTCAACCAGAAAACACGCTGTCGGGTTGATGTAATTTTGAAACTTAACTTAAAGTTGTTACGTGCAAAAGTTGGAAAAATGAAACTTGCCTGAATTGAAGTAACATAAACGAGGTTTTTCCGGTTCTCAGTGAAGATGGGTGTGGATTATATTCAAAATTCCGTAACCGTTTGGAAAAACTTGAAAGTAAACACAAAAACGAAAATTAAAATCAAAGGGCGCCAGGAAGGAGTAAAGCTCAATAGATTACAGGCCTTTGCCAATCACAAGTCCGCTCCAAATGGATACACTCAAATGGGACTTATCTTAAGTGTATCATACGAAAATCTATAATCTTAAAATTTACTTACGCGAAGGCCAACTGAATAAAAGTTTTACTATATTAAACAATTTAACATTTATTACATAATTTAAAATTTAAAAAAAATGAACAAGCCAGCAAAACAGCAATTAGAGGGCTATTTTTTTCAAGGTCCGATCGGTCGCAAAATAAAAACCACAATAAAAATCAAAAATCGTGTAGAACGTAGCCGCCTGTGTTTTCAGCCATGTTTGTACGCTGGTCTGCAGCTCAATGTTTGTGCCAAAATGTTGTCCTCTTAACCACCGTTTCATGTGAGCAAATAGGTAAAAATCGGATGGAGCCAAGTCCGGGCTGTATGGTGGATGACCAAACACTTCTCATTGAAAAGACTGTAGGAGTGTCTTTGTTGAAGCTGCAGTGTGCGGCCGAGCATTGTCGTGGAGAAGGACAATGCCTGATGACAAAATTCCTCTCCGCTTATTCTGAATTGCCCTTCGTAGACGTTAAAGAGTCAAGCTGTATGAGGCTGCTGTAATGGTTGTGCCACGTTCCATGAATTCCACCAAGATAATTCCATTTCGGTTCCAGAACACAGTAGCCATGCACGTTCTGTTGGAGAAGGTTTGCTTGAACTTCTTTGGTTTACTGGGAGAGTGAGAATGCATCCATTGTTTGGATTGTTCTTTTGTTTCTTTAGTTTCGTAATGGATCCATGTCTCGTCCCCTGTGACAATTTTGTTCAAGAAAGTTTCTCCTTCATTGTGGTAGCGCTGGAAAAACGTTAGGGAGGCTTCCATTCTTATTTGTTGTTTATTAATAAAAGTAATTTAAAAAAAACAAATTAAAATTAACACAAACAAATACTATAAAATGTTTGGCGAATGAACAAAACATTCGATAACTAGTAGTAAACTCTCATCATAATTAATTTCAAAACTTTTCAATCACTGTACTCGCGAATAATTAGCTTAATCGCTAATCAATAAATACCTTGATATTTTGTTTGTAGACAAACTCCTAGTTAGTTTTAGGCCAGTTAACGTCGGCAGAAACTTCGATAGGGAACTCCAACCATTCGACAAGTTATCGTCGGAAGATTTTCAATAAATCGCCATCAAGACGAAGATAAAACCAAGTCGCACAAGTAAACGATTCTAGATTACGTAAAAAAATAAAACTTGAAAGCAAGTAAAATATTTAAAAACCGTACATTTTACTAACTAAGAGAAACAAACCTCCACCAACTGAACTAAAAATTCACTGTTTTCTGCATAGCTTCCTCGGATACCTTTAAATATTAAGGGTTGATTCGCCCCTAACCTGACTACATCTTATTGACTTTCAGTTATTGAAAACTTGTGAGTAAAAAAAAAAAACAGTAAAACAAGGACGTGAAAAGAAGATGCATACAGATTTAATTAAGACGTAATAGTAGAGTTCGACGACTGCCTTTTCTATGACAAGTTGCCACGTTCACAAAAAATATCAAAATTAAAAGATTTAATTATACCCATTAAAATTAACTTGAAATTAACGGAAGTAATATATTAGAAAAATTAAACATGACATAATTCTAAATGCGCTAAGAACTTAGTGAATACAATGCATTTTTAAACCCATTTAAGATAAAAAAAACTGCTAAAATATGTTTAATTACAATAGTATCTCAAGAGAAAATATAAATTAGATACAACTGGAATTTTACCAAGACAAAGAAAATGCCAAATCAACGTAAATACAAAATACAGAAATTAATTAAATACAAAACTTTACTTACAAACGTGATTGACACAGATGAATCTAAAAACGTGAACTAACTTCATTAAACTAACGTGAAGTTACTCAAACAATCCTAAAAAAAACATGAAACAAATAAAATCAACTTAATTACCAAATCTCTCACAAAAGAATACGCACAAACCCAAACGACGGTTACTAAATTTAAAACGGAGCACAAAAGGTCGATTGATTAAAGCTTTGTTACACTTTAAAATTCCAGCAACAGAAACTTAAAATACTTAAAAGAAAATAGTAAATAAAATAAATAAAAGAAAAAAAGAGTAATTTTTTTTAATCACAACAGTTTGTGTAAAACTATAACATAAGTTTGGTATAAATTGTCATAAAAGAATAAATTGTCAAAGGATAAATAACATAAAACTTTAATTGATAAAATCAAAGCTTTAGAACCATTATAATTCACTTGAATAAAAGCGAATTTAAATTTGCTTAAAACTAAAATTTATAAATACATTATTTATTGTTAGCGCCCGACAACGTGCTTGTATAGTTGTCCAAAACTTTGATCGGCGATAAAAATGTTGACGGTAATGTATTGCAGTAATTACCTCTACATGTTAACGAAAAGATAACTATCGTGTACGCACTCTAAACAAAATGATTTTCTTTTTTTTAAAATACGTTAAAATAACGTTTAGTATCTAACACTTGTTTGTAATTTAAGGAGAGTATTGGCATAGTAGTGTTACTGTTTTCGAAAGCTTCTGGTTGACTAAACTCAGTGTATTATATATTGTTTGTTATTTTTTGCAATTGGACTGGTACTTGCTTCTATTTAATTTGATAATTGTCCTTGGCTAACTTTGTTCGTTTTATTATTTGGGTTTGCAAAAAGTAGCGTTTTGTTAATTTTTATGATTCCATGTGTTTTTGTTGCGATAGGTGCCAAGTCTGGTGAGTAAGCCGCATAGGGTAGCACTTCTTAGTTGAGTGCTTTCAACGTGCCACAAACCGGTTTTGCCGAATGTGATGGAACATTGTCATGGAGGAACTTGGCTTTGTGTTCAAATCGATCAATTTTTCTTGGTAAGGTTTGGTATCAACCGTTTCACAAAATTTTTCTGATCCTACCAAACACAGAGCATCGTTTTCTTGTCAAAACGATTTGGTGATCTGCCTTTCGTTGAGCTCTTGTGGCACCCATCTACCAACCTTCTAAATTTTTCTCATCTTTCAATTGGAAACAGCTTTTTGACTAACGTTCAATTGCTCTTCGAGTTGTTTTTATGATTGTGACTCGTTTTTGTCCAATAATGCTTGCAACTCCACATCTTACTTTTTTGGGTTTACCGTTTTTATTATCTGCAATATCGAAACCATAACTTGTGAAACTTTGAAACCATCGTTTACACGTGTCTTGCATTGGAGTATGTTCACCATAAGCTTCTTAAAGTAATCGATATGATTTAGCAGCAATTTTCTTTAAATGACAGAAATAATTAATGTGTTCCGCAAATGCTCTTTATTTGGCACAAACACAGCAACAGAATACTGTGCAAACACTTTTTTAACTTATCAATTGTGGTTGTTGACTCTTGGTGATAACACAACAAAATGACATATAGGGGAAGGTGCTGTACCCAGGGACACTTTTTTTGTTTGACTTTTGAAATAATTTTTTTTTAACAGTTCTTACAATTGTACCTGCTTTAAGTATCCTTATAAAAAAATAACGCTAATTTAGGTTCACTCTAAATATCATTTTTCAAACATGTTTTAACACCATTACGAGTCTCCCTAGGTACATAGGGGTGCTGTACCTAAAGATTCCTATGTCCTTAGGTACAGCACCCCTATGCTGTACCTGGGACACATAGTTCATATAGCTACAGACCATATTGTATATATTAAATTTAAGAAAAAAACTAAACCACAAAAGATGACTTTAATATTTTTACAGATAATTATCTCATATTATACTGTGAAAAATCTACAGCAAAATTAAGATGGTTTTTTCTACGAACCGTAGCTCCTACAGCCACCGGATTTGGTAGCTTGTAAATGATGTCCTCGTTTCTAATTACGAAGGGCTTTGCCTCTTTATTAACGATAAAATGATCGGTTTTTTGCATTTTCTTCAAGTATTTGATTTCATACTCGTCTGTTTTCGCAAAAATCTTCGCTACAAAACATTGGAAAACTTTTTCTCCTTTGCATCGTACTAAAATAAAATCCCCTACTTCTTAAATTTCTTTCAAATCTTTTTTCTATTTTTTGTAAAATCTCATTTTCTATATCTAAAGAATCATCACTATCATCAGCGGATGGAAACTTAGTGGATTCATCATCTTCACTCCTGCTGCTGCTTGAAACTTTTCTCACTACTCCTTTTTTTCGTTTTCTATCCACTGGAGTTGGTTTTAACTATTTATTCTTTTATGGGGGTGCCTGTTAAAATCAGCGATTTACCTTTTCTTCGGTCAATATTTTTTTTGCGTTTGGCAGCTTTTGGATAAGGCCGAATCATCTCAGGCGTAATTTTAATCTGTAGTCGGGGAAGACTTTCTTCAATACCAATATCTTCAATATCCAAGGGTGGTGGTATTTTATTGTCTCTGCTTCCAACAGATCTTTGACTGAGGGGCAAGAACTGCCCATCAAAGTTTCTGGTAATGGACAATCGGTCACATTGGACGGAAGAAAGTCGGCTTTATCAAAAATAGATTCATTTAGTGGTACAAGCCCAGATACCTTAAATCCACTTGTAATATTTCTTGGCGTAAAAGACTGTTCATAGGTTTTACCAACTATTTCGCGCACATAAATGGTAACCGGTTTCCCTGCATTTCTTAGACTGTTCGTCCATTCATCCATGAATTTATGGTAGATTGTCTTTTAGGGTCCAAAAACGCAAGTGTCCAGGGGCTGCAATTTATGGCTGGTATGTGGGGAGGTAGTGTCAAGAGTATAACACCATTTTCTTTGGCTGTATTTGTAACATTTACTGAAATTTGCGATTCATGATTGTCTAAAATTAGAATTTGTGGTTTAGCACGCGAAGAATTAGAATTGGATATAAAATGTTCATAAACTGGTAAAAAATAGTTTCATTAGACCAACCACTTTTATTAGCCGCTGCTATAGAACACGGTGGTGCCCCCTTCAACATATGCTGCTTTACGTAGACTCGGGGAAACACAAACAAAGGAGGTATACTATTGCCTCCGGCATTTACAGCAGCTATAATTGTGACATTTGAACCACGCTCCCCCGATGTCATACTCTCGACCTGTTTTGCTCCTGTGGTGGTAATACCTTCGGAGGAATATGGACTGTTGAGCAACCGCTTTCGTCTACATTCCAAATTTGATGTGGTTGAAAGAAACCTCTTTCCGGAAATTTTTATAGTTTGAAAAAAATGCACTTACTGTTGCCTTATTGAATGCTGTTGATCTAGCAAGACTAGTCGCTTCTGGCTTTCTTAACGCTAATACTGGATGTCGCTTCCAAAACGTACGCAACCAGCTAATTCCTGCTACTTTGTTCTCTTGCCAATCTGGAATGATTTTACCGTTAGCTACAGCATAATCATAAGCAAGTTTCCTGGTTTGGATTCTGGTAAGCCCACAATGAAGGCGGGAAGCTTTCAGATAATTCACTATTTCAGCCTCTTCCTCGGTTGAAAATATTTTTTTTTACATCAAACTTTGGTTTATAAGAAAATGCTGACTCGTCCTGATTACTTTTACTATTAATAACGTAACGTCCTATTGCAGATTTTGAAATCTCATACTTATCTGCAGCTATGCGAAAAGATAAGCCATTTTTTAGAACATCGTTTAGTGCATCTTCCATAACTTTTGCTGAAGGGATGGGTCTTTTTTCCCAACTTTACTGCGCGGCATTTTAATACTGAAACAAGATTGAAATAAAGCTCAAATGTAATTAAAGTTTCTATACTTTTGAAATCGTCACAACTGCAACATATTCAGCATTGTTTCGGGTGTTGTCCCTCATCAGTAGGATACAGCATTTTGTAGCGAATGATTTTAGAATCTCAAGATCATGATATTATTAATTGTTTACCATAGCATGTACTAAGGGACGTCCCCTGGTACAGCACTGTCACATGTCCCCTGGTACATTTCTTATTATTTTAGTTAAAAATAATCGTTACGTCATTGAACTTAAATTTAAAGCAAAACTTTTTCGAAGAATAATAAGTAGTATATACATACCATTAACGATATTTTTAAGTTCGCCAGATTTAAAAAATTGTTAATAAATCGAAATGAAATATTTACAACCACACTTTACAACAATCGTAAAGCATTTACTTTCAAAAGCGCGCCTTAAAATGCATGATGGCAGCGATAGACCGTTACAATACACTGTTGCCAAGTGTAAATAAATGCTTAGCATCTGCTATTACCGTAGAATGCTCAAATAACTGATTTGTCCCCTAGTACGTACGTCCCTCGGTACAGCACATTCCTCTACGTAAAATTTTTATACTCTATACTGAATTGGCGCACCACCGATTATCTTAAATCCGCATTTCATAATTGTATACTGTTAATCTTTGCCACGAGATACTTCCAGATGTATTTGCACATTTTTAACTTGTTAGCATTTTGCACTCAACAAGATTTTACTAGGTTTTTGATGTCAATACCTTGTAACAAGTTTTAAAATACGAACGCCAAAGTATATGCAACTTAATATGCAAGTCAAATTTGTACATTGACTTATTGGCCTCTGTGATAGATTATCACATTATTACGGTTAGTGAACCGGATTTTAAACTGAGGGTTTATCCTGCATTCTCCGTGGTCGATTGTTTAAGCTAGTGGCACTTCCCTGAAATTTAGAAACAACAGTTATAAAACTTATTTAAAAAAGTATGTGATAACACAGCATCTAACCCATAATTTAATGCATCGGTAACAAAAACAAGTGGTTTTAGTGTTTAAAAAGGGCCAATATACAATCTGAAGCAATATCCTGTTTTATTCGCAAAAATTATTTCTCATAATTAGTACGAGAATTTTCTTGTAACTTAATTGTTGGCGACAAACTCATTTGAATCGGCTTGCGAGTCGCAGGTTTCAATTTGCTAATTATAACGTAAGATTAAAAAGGCGCCAATACGGGTATACATAATACAAATATGCAATATCTCAATAACTAAGAGAACCTAAACGCAACCTATAATCATATATTATACACAAAAAAATTATAGCTAATTGGGACAACAATACTTAATTTTTTTTCTTCGTAGTATGCGACTAGGTAGCGGCACTTTGCCTAGAATCTTCTACAATTTGCTAAAATAAACAATGACATACACATGGCGTTATCATAAATAAGTTTCCATTACTTTATACGATCTATGAGGAAAAAAAACAGATGCGTTAAGTTTCTCCCAGATTAATATTGATATTTTGGTATGTGGTCTTTCTAATACGGTTATAATTTTACTTTAATTTTCACTACATGGTAGATTGTGATGTCATCATAAGAATTTTTCAAATATAAACAGGTTTCAATATTTCTGCATTAAGGGAATTCGGGTGGGTATCCAAAATTGCTAATGACAATTACGAAAAAAACAAATTAAATCACAAAAATAGACTAAATTCTTACCTCAGGAAGGCATTCACATTAGCAGCAAAAGTACCATGCTTGTAATAAAAAATAAAAACACAAAATAATAATAAATGTGCAAAATATAAATATACATTTATCGAAAGCGAAAATTCTTATTACCACGGCAGCAGTCGGAACACAGAAATCTGGGTGTGAGCTTAAATAAAAGTAAAATACACAGGCGTGAATTCCTTTAATTTATTTGCAATTATAACATATTACACTAATTATTTACATTAAAGAAAAAAGTGAAGATTATTTGGATTAAAACAATATTTTAGCACCAACCACCTTTAAATTGGTGATAAATAAAAAACATAAAAATCTTATAACTAACTATTAATCGATATCAAATTCAAAAGTAATGAAACGTTTAATTTGTTACGGAGTTTTCTTTTTTTTTTTTGATAACAAATTAACTAATTTGAATTTAAAATGTAATACGTAGTAGAATAAATCCGTTGACTCACCAATATGATATGACGTTATCTGAGATCTTCTATTTATAGTACATACTTTGTTCAAATGATAAGCTATTTCCAGAACAAAATAACGAAATTTCACAAAATCAGGAATCAAAACATCCCAAAGGAATTAAAAATAAAAATATTAAACGTAAAGTATAAAACCCATAATAAAAATCCCTAAAAACATGAATAATTAGAACGGTTTTTATTCCAAATGAATAACTCGTACGTTGGATATATAACGGCATTTCAGATGGATTGCATCATATTACTAAAAATATTAAATTCAATAGAAAAATTATTTCGGAATGAAAATAAACTTACCAGCAATTAGTTGGAAAGAATAAAAATTAATTTGTATGCGTTTTTACGCTATAATTAAGAAAATTTGTCCTCCTTGCAACACTTACTACGTGCAAGCCTAAAGATGACTTAAACGGAAGTACGAACAAAAATTGATTGCTTGGTCGATTCGAAGTACGACGCAACGTTGCCAAACTGAATAAATTTAAACGCAAATTAGTATGTGAATGCAAAATAGAATTTTAATTGTAATGAACTTTTAACAGGACGTTACATGACCATTTATAACGTGTATGCGTGTGAATATTTAGAGATGGAATCCTCACCAGGCGCATACGTTAGATGATTACCGTACTACAGTCTTCGAAAAAATTGTTTTTCCCCTAGATAATTGCGTCCGTAAAAAAACCCAATTTACAGCCAAGCAAAAAGTGGGCGTTGCGGGAAAAACTTATACGGTACGAAAATCAAACCGAAGCGCTTGTAACATAGCATAGTCGTTCCTAGTAACTTACTTAAAATCTAGATGCCAAAATATTAGCTAGATTTGGGACGAAACAAGAATAATATTTAAGTTCAATTAATGATTTTACTTCCGTAACATTACTTAAAATACGTGCATCTATAGTGTCAATTTTGTTTTGGTTTTTGTGCAAACCAGACGTATTAATATTAAACCCAAGGTATGACATATGGTTTTCGAGAAGTTGGCATTTTTCTATATTTAACCTATTCTGATTTTTTTATAAATTTTAAAGAATAATTTTAATCTGCTGAAATAAGTACTTTCATCGGGAGAAAATATTTTGACGTTATCAAAAATTTAGATATTTTCAATGTTATTAAAAAGCGGAAGCATTGGTAATACTATACATTTTTTGAATTGGTTATATATGGCAATTTTTCAGTATCTGGGCTTACTTACATATGAATACTGCTTTTACAATCTTATTTAAACTGACCATTTATAGCATTTTGCCTACTTTACAAATAGCCGATTTTAGCTTTACTTATTTATATGCAACTGATATTTGAGTTAGCGATCTAATATATTAGTAGTAGGGATAAACATCCTTGATATTACTCATTATATTACTATAAGTAGCCTACGCAGTAACAAATACTTAAATAATAATTGACTTTGAAAACATACTAAAATAAGAGCGTCTTCCGGGTTTGGACCGTGTCAATGTTGTAACCGAAGTTGCCAACGTTTCGCCCACTTTTGTAAGGGGCTTCATCAGGGCGTGAAAGAAATCGAAAGACCCCAACAAACATGATCGTTGTATAAGGAAAAGGCACATTTCTAAGTTTGTGGTTGCTGAACATCACTTCACTTCACAAGATAGATTTTGATAACGTTTCGGTGATTGCCAAATCTCCATTTTTTTTAACAGGAAATTTCGAGAGCATAGAAGTCATCAAACACCCCAATAACTTCAATTGTGATCATGGTTTCGAGCTATCCCCTCTTTGGTTCCCGGTTCCTTAGTCTTTTATCGAAAATACGCTCCCTTTCAACCGTAACCCAATCAGAGTCGAGCTTAACCAGCCGTGGCGATACATCTTCTTTATACACGGAGACTATTTCTTTTTAAGTCACTTCTATAGAGTTTAGAATCGGGCTTGGTTCACAAGTTGATTACTTAACTCTGTAGTAGTTATCGTTTTCTTTCTTACCTTTTCAAAGTTTAGAATCTGGCTTGGTTTACAAGTTGATTACCAAACTTTTAAGAAGTTTTTAGTTAGATTTTGGTTGCTTGTTTGAGTCCTTCGATTTCTCTCACGCCTTGATAAAGCCCTTTACGAAAGTGGGCGAAACGTTGGCAACTTCGGTTACAACATTGACACGGTCCAAACCCGGAAGACGTTCTTATCTTAGGATAGACTCTGGCCGTGGAAGCCTTTGCTATTACATTTGAAAACATAGTTTATAATATATTTCGGTTTTTGACTTGTGTTTTTTTTGTCATTACGTAACGATACCAACAAACGAATATTAATGTTTGCGATGAGAACAGCACACTTTATATTTTTGATAAGATTGATCTAACTACAATTTCAATTTTATATCTGTACCATTTGCAAATATTTTTTTAATAACAATTAAATGTAGATTTTTCTACTATAGAAATATTTATTTTCTCATCAAGTGATTTTTGAGTTTAATTTAACTTCAAGATTTTTAGAACGTTTCAAAAAACTTCTATATTAATTTTTTATTTTCTTACTTGTATTTCTGATTAAAGTATATTTATTTTTATCCCAGTAGGAAGACGTGCGGTGGACAATAAATTATTTGCTTTGGATTATTTGTTCTGGTGTCGTTTCGCAGACTGACGAGTCTGCTTTGTCGGGCCTTCAATTATCCAGGACAATAAATGATATTAAACTTTAAAACTACGATCTTAACATTTTTGATCAAAAACTGTTTGTTAAGAAACAAAAAACTAAAGAAAATATTTAAAGAAGTTATAAAGAATATGACGCTGTAATTATCAAAACGTAATTCATTTAAATACTAAGTCTTGGAAAAAAATATGTAACAATTACATAATATATAATAAATTATAAATAATATTGCGTTTTTGAAGTGGTATAAAAGTACATTTTAGAATCGTTCTTTAGCAATCTATTGTTAGTGCACAAATAAATAATTACAAAAAAACCGTTCTCGATGACCCAGGTTTATTGAAGTATTTAAACGAACTTTTTACTTTCCTATAAGGAAAGTATAGCAAACGCAATTTTTTTTCAAAACAATTTATTCAAATAAAAAAGTTTTCTAACATTAACAGTTTATTAGATATTTGATTTATAATATAAAGTAAATTCCATATATAATCGAGGTTCGAATCCTGCCTGCGACATTTTTTTTTTAAATTCCATATGTTAAAGGGAAAGCAAGATACGTTAAAAATAATATTTTTTTTCTATGTTTTTGTGACTTGTTTATACAAGGAGTGCTGCATCTTCCTTACATTATCTTTGGATGTGCTCATGATAACTCTCGAGCCAAAAGTCCTAGTAAAGTGAAATTTGGTATGGAGCTGGCTTTTTATATTCTATCAGTTCTATCAAAAGATGGGTCTGATAAAGAAACTGGAAGCGAGTGTATCCGCCATTTTAAACAGTATTTCTTATATAATTTTGCACGTATGTAAATTAGTCGAATTATTTCGGTTATATATTTAATGAAATCAAAGAAAAAAATTAAAAACAAATTATAGCAAGGTAGGAAGTCAATACAAACGTGTACACATTACTTCAAAGTGGTTTTATAACAACACAACCTTTAAAAAATATGTAGACATTTCTTCATTATTCCAGTTTTTTTAAATATTGTTATTAAATAAAAATAGAAATGACACATTGTTACTTAAATAATAACTGAGTTTCAAAGCATAGTTTTACGTAGGTTTTGACTTTCTACTTTGCTAGTTTTGCTATTAGGTAACTGCACTAACGAACGGATATCAGTGTATTTAATAAGAAAAGCACAAAAAATTTTGTATTTTTTAAATAAATGTTACAAACGAAGTAAGCAGACAAAAATATTTAGATGATTGGCTGCTTTTACGACAAATGCTTTTAAACTTACGATACACACAAAATGGATTTAAAAATGTATCAAAGCGTATAAAATACATAAATATTGATCAAATAACAAAAAAAGCACCTACTCTTTAAAAAAAAGGCTACCTGCTTACTTTATACTTGTTGTTATTGATGTATTTTTATATTTTTGCATTATAGCAATTGTTGGAACAAAACGCGTATAAAAATAATAAATAAATAAGGATAAGAAACCCAATAATCAATACACAATACACATTATGTTAAATTAAGAAATATCACACAACAGAAAACCTAATTACATTAAATGTACTAGTCATAAATATTGGATAAAAGGAATTGTGTCCTTTTAAGAACGAAAAATGCCCTTGTTCTAGTGATTAAAATTAGATATTTTATCACTAAATCTAAAACACTCATAACGCACAAAACTACAATGAAATGTTTAATGTTTTAGAGCCGGTCCTAAAGTACAACTTTTAGTTATGTGGTTATTATTAATTTAAACACAATTTCTAATAAATACGAAGTTCAATAACTTTAATAACCGCACATTAATTTTGATTATGTATATATAAGCGTACACATAATTATAACAAATTTAGTTTTAAAGTAACTTGATATGAAAGTTTTGAAAACTTTATGTAAATTAAAGGAACTGTAAAGTAGTTTACGTTTTGTATGCAGACATAAACAATACGACTTATTATTTAAAGAAAAAACCTAAACAAAAATTTTAACAAAAGTGATACAATTAATTTTTTTTTTGTGCTTTCGGTCTGAAATTTTACATTTACATTGTAAAGTGTAATAGAACTTTATAACTAGAAGCTGGCATTACACTGGTCAGCGAAAAAATATTTTTTATTGAGCCCTAACACCCCAGTAAACACAAAATTGATAATGTTTAGTAACAGTTTCAAAACAAAAAATTTATGATTCACTCTTGTTTCAAACATAAAAGAAACCTAACTGCAATAAAATAGCTATAAGTCCATCGCTGTTTCACTTATTTGAATCAGTATAGTTTCGGTATTTTAAATTCAAATCTGTTGCAAACTAAATGTTGCATTCGGTTTACGTTTTAAAAGCTTCGTTCTTGAACTGATACTAAATGATCGATACATGTATGATTTTTTTGTTTCAATAATGAACTAAAACAATTCTTTCAATAATATAATAATACATTTTCGAATGCACGTTTCAAATTTTATTGCACAATAAATATTTTTAAATACAATATCACATTGAGTTTTTTACATATTGCAACTTTCCTGGATGTGGTCTTTTCACGGAAGCCTCGAAAACTGCATCAGTTACTGTTGGGTAGCAACTTTTAATCGCATCTGTAACATAGAAATAAATATTTCATTTGTATACATACATAATCATAGAGTTACACAAAATTAATTACATTTTTTAATCAAAAACAACACAAACTTAATATAAATATCACTTTAGCAATCATTAGAAAGTTATAAAAACACTGTGAATACCTTTAGCTGTACATAATCGTATAGAAAACTTGAAGAATTGAACTGTAATTATAAGTCCTAAAGTATCATCAGATTTATGCAATAATCTACCTTAACGCAACCATGTGTGTTAATTTACATTTTTTTTATACAAATTAAAACATGATACATAAAGAACAGAAATGATAATAATGTCGATTACATTTATGGATTATAATAAAATGTTTCGACTTACCGTTTATTGTTCCATTTCGTAATTGTACACACAGCATCACTTATCAAACTACAACCGAACAAGTGAAAAGATATCAATTTGCAACGCAAGCGTTGACGATAGTAATCAAAAGTATAGCAACGACTAATGCTGACTAATCACAAAGTATTCGTTTTTACTAAAACGATTCCACTGTTTTGAAAATAATTCAATCTTATTTAATCGATCTTTAACCAATTCTAGTTATTCAAAAAATATTCGGTTTTAATAAATCAGTTTTTAGACGGTTGCTGATTATGGGATAAAAATTGCAAGTACTGAAACGGTTTAAAACCGATTGTGAAAAATCGGAACTCTTTCAAATCATTCACTGCCAGTTATATGTAAATGATATAAAAATGGAACTAACACGAAACAACGTAATAAAACAATTGTTTTAATTTTGTGATTGTAACAGTTTCAATCCGTGTTTACTGGGACTATTCCGTGTGATTCTTATGTAAAATGACGTCCTGAATCCAAATATGTCTTCCGTTTTCTTTCATCACCCACCATTTTCGAGGGAGCCCCAAATCTCTAATTTAACACATTTTGATAAATTAATTATAATCATTATTATAATAATAAATATATGGACATGAATTTAATTTAAATGGGAAAAAGAACTATTTTAGCTATAAACAGTAATAAATTAAAAGATATTCATCGTTACTTGGTGCTTGCTTTCCTTTTATACCCTGAGGTACAGCTCTCTCGTTTTAAAAACCAGCAGTACTCCGCCAACAGGCTTGCATTCCACTTCCCTGAAAATCTCTTCTCCAGCTTAGCGATGTCTTGATGGAACCGTTCCCCGTGTTCATCCGAGACTGCTCCTAAATTTTTAGGGAAAAGGTCCAGATGCGAGTGAAAGAAGTGAACTTTAAGAGACATGTTACATCCTATGTCCTTGTACGCTAAAAGCAGTTCCTCAACGTGAGCGACATAATCTTGACTTTTGTGGTTACCCAGGAAGTTCTTACAAACGTTTTGAAATGCAAGCCAAACTCGTTTTTCTTTTCGATTTAGGTGTTTAATAAACGTCGAATCTTGGAAGAGTTGTCTAATCTGGGGACCAACAAAAACGCCTTCTTTGATTTTAGCTTCGCTAAAACGAGGAAATTTAGTTTTCAAAAATTGAAATGCGCCACCTGTCTTGTCCACTGCTTTCACAAACTGCTTGATCAATCCAAGTTTGATGTGTAAAGGTGGTAAGTAAATATTTTCCTTCGGAACCAAAGGATTGTGGGCGACATTTTTCTGAACAGGAATAAGATTTTCTCGCAGAGGCTAGTCTCGTACGATGTAATGTTTATCGCGGGCTCGGCTATCCCATTCACAAAGGAAGCAGTAATATTTTGTGAATACTGATTGCAGGCCCGTGAGTAGAGCAACAACTTTTAAGTCAGCGCAAAGTTTCCACTTATAATCATGATAACTAATTTTATCAAGGATTCTGAAGATGTTTTCGTACGTTTTCTTTATATCAACAGATATGCAACTGGAACTGATGGGAAGTCATTCCCATTTGTCAACAGGACAACTTTTATGCTTGTTTTTGATGAGTCTATAAACAGTCTCCATTTGTCTGGGTCACATGGCATCTGTAGCTCTGTCATCAATAAATTTGCATTAGGGCAGAACACTAAACCTTTATCTTCTGAGAAAAGACATTTCAGGGTTGCTTGTCTGGTCCTGTAAGAAGATATTTTTACTCCCTTTTCTAAAAGATTCCACTGTTGAAGTTGCGATCCTAGGAGCTGAGATTTAGTCTTGGGTAACTGCAAATCCATGAAAAGATCATTTAATTCCGATTGAGTGAGGAGTTGAGGTTGCCGAGAAACTAAATCTGCGGAATACTCTTCACCATCATTAAACGTATCATTCGAAGGCCCAGGTTGTGGCTCAGAGTCTTTTAAATCAATTTCCGGCTCTAGAGTATAAGTGTTTGGGGGCTCTGGCAAAGTATCGTTATGAGGAACAGGTCTTAGAGCTGACGGAATATTGGGATACTGAATTGTATGCTTACTTTTGCTCGAAAACCCGACGGTGGAAGTCATACAAAAGTAACAATCTGTTTTACACAAATGAACAAAAATGAACACAAAATCCAGCACGTTTAAAACGTCGACAAGTTAACTCTGCAACAGCTATAGATGTACTGATCGAAGCAGTTAAGCAAACAATGTAATATACTATAATGAGAAGAGTAATGCAAGTTCAAGCCTGCCGAAAATTCCTGTTCAAACCTGCATGTGGTATTGAGATCGCCAGCGTCGTGCAGTGAATCTTCCTAACTGTTTATTGATATTTTTTTGCTGTTCTTATATATTTGTATTTTATTGTTGTTTCTATATACATTTTATAGCAAAACTTTTGCCATATACTTTGGTATAAATTTTATTACCTGCTTTGGGATGTTTAACGACTATAAGTTAAAATTAAAAAAAAAATGCAAAAAAAATAAAAATAGGGTCCCCCTAAAATAGGTAGGTGATGGGTAAAAACGGAGCTCATTTTTAGATTCATGAGGTCATTTTACATAATAATCGTCAAGAATTGTATCAGGGCCGATTTTCATGCAGACCAGTGTAATTTTGCACATATAGCGAAATATTAATAGTACCTATGTAAAATTGTTTTAATAAAATCAGTAATTAGATTATTATTTACAATTTACCTTAATTTTATACGTTCAAAATTTTACTATCAATAAGTATGTATTTAAAATTATAGAAAGAAATGTGTGCTTTTTTATTCACATAAAAATATAAATACGGTAATAAAAGTTATACTATTTTCTTATGGTTTGAGAAATACATGTAAAATTTACTAATGGTAATTCTTTTTTTATTTACAAGACAAAAGGACTTAACCTCGAGGTATTTTTACAAGTATAAATACTGGTAATACTTTTAGAATGTGACTGAAAATGCGGTAATGTTCATTTTAGGGACATTTCCAATGACTATGGCTGTACACATATTAAGCTTTTTAGTTGCCACAAAACTTTGTTAAAAATACATTAAAATACAAATTTACAAAAGCAATAACATTCTATATCACGTTTTCAAACGTATGTTTTATTTTTTTAAATTTGCAGTGCAGTTTATTAGTTGTTTAAATATACCTTATTGTAATTTAAAATAATAATTATTATAAACACACTGATTTAACATAGTTTTTTGAGGTTTATCCAAAATTATTCGAATTTAAGATTACTGAAATAAATTTTTATTTTTTTAAAAAGCTTGTTTTCTATTAGACTAACTAAGACAAACTTTTTAAATGAATTAAAATTGAAACCGGATGATAGCTATCATTAGTATTACATTTTAACACACAATACAAAATACGTTATACTGATGTAATTTTGCACGATAAACTTAAACTTAAGTTAATCAGTGTCAATTTAGTTAACACTGACGTTAAAGATAATGTCATTAAATGAAAAATTAAGATAATTTAATACAGTGAGCTAAAAAGATTAAACTTTAGATGGACTTAAGAGATACGTAGATTACATCAAAAGTTGATAGAATTATTCGCATTGTAATTAAATTTGAAATTGTAACTTTCGTGTTAATACCGTACATTTACGTTGGGAAAGATCCCAGTATCTTAGGTTGTGTTAGGTATTGTCTATGGTTTTGTATTCATTGATGGTATTTTAGAACGATTTTACGTTGTATTGTGTTAGTATATTGATGCATTTTTACAATGATGTTTAAGTAATTCTTTTAAAACTCATTTGATCTCTTTTTTGGATTCAGGAGGTCATTTTACATAAGAATCGTCAAGAATGGTATCAGGGGTGATTTTCATGCAGACCAGTGTAATCATTAACTTTTTACATCATCTATCATTTAGTTAGATTTCTTAACATACACCATTATCTGTGTTATTGTTTAAAATAACACAAAGAATGTATTTAATTTATGTAATTAATGTGATTAATTTCAAAAGCAATTGAACTTTGTCATTACAGGTTTCAGCTTTGTCAACATATGTTATTCAATTTTATAAAAAAAATCAATACTTATATATCTGTTATTAACAAATTTATAATGTAAAGGTTAAAAAATATTTTGTGTATCACACGTTCTGAAAGCATTTTTCGAGTTTTTAGTCTTCGGCTTTACTTTGGTTTACAATAATGTTCATTGTGGGAAAATAGCACTTTCTGGACTAGTGATACCAACAACTATTTGCTTGTTATATTACACAGGTGTACAAATTCTTTTTTTTTTTGCAGTATAAAATATTTTTGCGAAATTATATGTTTTAAAGGTCACAAATTCTAAAAATGACTTCCATATAACATTCCATCACCTATAGGTTTTTTGAAAAGTTCGTTTTTCTACGAGCGGGCGTTTTTAAACTCGAGTGAAAGAAGGGTTTTAAAAGTTTACGAAGAATAAAAACGTTTAGTTTAGGCAGAAACTATACACATATTTTATTGCTACAAAGCCCCCCCAAGTCTCAAAATCTTTCGAAAATAGTTTGTCGTTTATGCCGACAAGTGCGCAAATATTGTCAATGACGGTTTACAAAAGCCAAAATTTAGAATTTATGAAAGTTAAGAACAATAAATATGTTTATTTTCTAACAAGTAGTCATCAATGGTTTCTGATATTTATACATAATTTTAGGTATACGCTTTTATTTTGTTTCTTTAGTACTTCTCCAAATTCGTTTCTAATTTTTACTGTCCTATAAAGAAAGTACAACGATCGAAATTTTTTTTTCAAAAAATTTTTATTGCAAGATTTTACGTTTCAAGGTCGCCTGTATCAGAAAAATGTATTTTTGACCAAAAAAATGTGGATGTCTGTGTGTAACGATGTACCCACGATAACTCTTGAACCAAAAGTTTCATATTCTTTAGGTTCTATCATTGGATGGGTCTGATAAAGAAACCGAAAGTGAGTGTATCCGACATTTTTAACAGTTTTTCTTATATGATTTTGTACGTATGTAAATTATTTGAAGGATTTTAACAATTTATTCAAAAAAAATTTTTTCTAACATTAACGGTTTATTAGATGTTTTAAGACCTGATTTTTTTTTCTGGCTAAGAAAACTTTTTTGACGCTATAATGCTACTGGAAAGTAGGTATTTGAAGTAGAAATAAAGATGGAAATAGAAAGTTTATTGATAGAAAAAAATATTGGTCATAATTATGCACAAAGTGTCTTAATGGATGAGATTCAAACTATTTAGTAAATGAGGAACACATTTGTAAATAAGCAAATAAGTTGAAATAACAACTTAATCCATTAATAAAAACAGATAATAATTTATCTATTTTCTATGGAACGCTACAAAACAGTTTCTTCCTTTTTTGATACATAAATGTACGCTACATTTATCACAATAAAATTGTGTCTTTTTGTTATATGTAGGGTATTTACAGCGTTGTCCTTCTTTATTATTATCTAAGTGGGGCATATGATCTACTTTATCATGCTGGACTTCTGGAATTGGTCTATTTTCTTCATTCCTTTTCAGAAGTTTTGGCCTTACTGTTGACTGCGGTGTGGTGCTTGGTCTTCCTCTTTTTGAGGTTACAGGTACTCTTACTTTTACAAGATTTTCGGCAAATCTCAATCAAAAATCTATCAGTTGCAATTGATCTTTTTTTGGGATTTTCAGATCACAGCCTTTTTGGTATTCGAACCAGCTGTTGACAATTGCCAAATCCATAGCGTGAAATATCATACGAAGTGTCCATTTACGAGAACGAAGATACATTCGGTAGATGTATCTAAAAGATACACTCCTCCCATCAAGTGATTACAAATTTTAACGACTTCAGGTCTCGACACATTCACGAATGTTTTCGTTTTTTTTATCCCACCGAGAAGCTTCATCTAATGTACCAACGCTAATAAAACTTGATGCTAATGCTACTGAACGATTATACAGCCATTTTTACTAGAACAACATTACCATTTTCACTTGTGGTCTCATCATGAGATCTTCTACCTTTGTCCTTCAGTTTTTTGTCTCGTAAAAAGGGATTGTGCCAGCTGCATATATTTTTTTGTTCTTGAGAACCTGCAAAAGTTGATATGGCGAGAAATAACGTGTGATCATTCTTCTCAATTTTTTTACAAAGGTGTAAAACAACAGAAGCGCCAAGCCCAAATGTTTTCAGATTTTCTGGAAATATCGGTGTGTTACTACTTTGATATATAAGAAAGTCATAGGTCATTCCGGATCTTCCACACAGAACAAATATTTTGACACCCCAAGGTGTTGGTTTACCTTTCACGTACTGTTTAATTAAAAGTCGGTCCTTGAAAGGAACAATTTATTCATCAATACATATACATTGTTTAAGTTCTAGCTCAAGACACCTTTTTCTAATGGCTTCATATATTGGACGGACTTTGTAAAGTTTATCTTTATTATTTGCAGGCACGTTTAGGTTGTTAACACAACGCAGATTACTCCTGATTTGAAAAAACGGTCTCTGGACTTATTTTCACAAAAAAGGTTGATTTTCAGAGCAGCGCTCCAAAACATTAGAACTTTTGAGAATTTGAGGCAACCAATTGCGATATGGAGCCCAAAAAGAGTTTTCAGTTCAAAATAATTTGTCGGTTTGAATGGTATACCTTGTTGATGGGCAATTTAAACTCAAGTTTAGTTATATATTTATGAAAATAGCTTAATGGGTTGAGCTGTTCTGTTTCCGTCTGTTCAGATTCTTGCCAATCATTAACTGGGGTTTCAAAATCACGTTTACACTACCTAATATTTTGTTTCGATGTCACCTGTGTATCTTTTTGTTGTGATTTTATCAATCTCATGAGTTCCGACAAAGGTAACTCATCTCGTCATCATATAGCTTTTCTTCTACGACAACCGTTTTTAGTCCAACTTTATCTGCACCTACACGCACAGCATCCACTGAAGGTTCTGTATAAAAATTATCAGCATCTCTCTGGTCATCTTCACTCAGCTCTACATTTGCACTTACACGCACAGCAGCCACTGAAGGTTTTGTATAAACATTATTAGCAACCCCCTGGTCATCTTCACTCAGCTCTACATCTGACAATTCGTTCAAAAGCCTTAGAAGAGCTTCAGCATCTGCCTCATTAGTTGGACACAGAAAAGTAAATAAAGCAAAGGAAATGTGCGTAAGTGGCGTTTTTAGGTATTTACATTCAGTGGCAGTTCTACTGTTAACCCGTTTCGACACGATCTTACGACCTTCTTGTTAACGCTGAAACTACTATATATTTTAACAAATATTTTCTTTCTATGAGTTTATTAAAAACAATTTAATTTTTATCAGACTCAATACATTTTTTAATGATATTTATAAAATAAGAACCATTATACAGCATTATTGAATTACAATTATTGTTTGTAAAACATTCAATTTAAATGCATAAAACGAAAAATAGAAAGCAGGTGTTCTTGCTATTTGAGTTGAATTTCGTATTTGTGTCTGAAAAAAACACCGAACTCTGAAAAATAAATCTTAGAAAACAATTTATATTTAATTAGATACTTATTTCTTTATATTGATTTTAAAACAATTTTGTTGTATCTACGTGATTTTAATTAGTTTACATCTTTTATAAATTTAGAGATAATAAGACAATTTAATTTTTTTTAAACAACATTTATTTTATTTTTGTACTTGTCTTTCTATGATTCAACGTCACATTACTAAATTAAAACTTTTTTTAGCTTTTAAACCATTTTTAGCTACAAAATAAACCTACAAGATTCTTATAAATATATTTTTTTTTAATTAAAAATGATTTTATGTAATTAAAAATGTTCTAAAAAGATAGTCATAAACATTTGACTGTTTTTTTAAACGTATTATACCGTAGACTCAAACTTAGGTAATTGTTAATCTAGGCGTTTTTTTTTTAAATTAGTTTAAACGGTAATTCAAAAATAAAGTGACATTGTAATTGCAACACCAAGAATTTGTAGACATTGTAATTGCAACACCAAGAGAAAGTGAGAATTTTGTGACCAAACTTGGCAGGACGGTTTCCACTTACGTAGTAAATGTTAAGATTTTAAAGAAAAGGAACATAAAGATGAACACAATTTTTTATTTAATAATGTATTGGCTTTACATTCCCTCACTCTTTGTGGTATTGATTCCAGCAGCAGCCTTCTACCTATAAGGTCATACACGTGTTCAATAAGCGAAAGTCGGGAGATTTGGGTGGTTACCGTAATAGATTAGCATTAGCCTCTTTAAATCGGTTCATAAAATGTTTTCCTGCTGGAAAAGTTGGTTTTTCAACTGTTGAAGAAATGGAAGAATATGGGGGTCTGTCACCTTGTTAACGTATTGCCGGACGTTTATATTGCCTTGGATGAATACCTTCCGCGATTTACTCCCATAGACTATAGCCCCCCAGATCATAATCTCTACAGTGTAGTGCAGAAGTTGTTTAACAGAAAATTGAACATTCTTCCTGTCTTCATTTGACTTATACGGTCACCACACATATCCAAACAGAATCAAGATTCACCACTAAAGACCATCCTATGTCATTTCAGATTTCAGTGGAGTCGCAATCTGCACCACTCCAAACGTTGATGTCGGTGTTGAACCATCGGTAACACAAGATGTGGCTAATAGAATGGCAATCGGAAACTTTTGAGTCGACTTTTGTTTCAGATTTGCTGTAGGTATTGACTAATAGAACCATGGAAGATAAAAGGTGTTGTTTCTGTGATGGGGATCTAAAAAAAGGGTGTAGTGTAGTGACTAATCGAGGATTATTAACTATTATACAAACAAGTAAAGCAGTAGAAGATGGGCTTTGGGAAAAGTTACAAAATGTTAAAGAACTTAAAGTGCACAAGGATTGCAGAAAGTACTATTATAAACCTAGTACTATAACAGCTAAGAAAAAAAAAACTGTACGACAACAAAAATAATGAATCCTGTGTCTCTAAACCAACAACAAAGATCACAATGCCAGCATTTGATTACAAAACGACCTGCCTTTTTTGCGGAGTTGAAATTGCAGTCCCTGATTCGAAACTATCAAAAAATAGGAGAAAGCGCATATCCATGGTTCAGACGTTTAAAATAAAAGATGAAATTTTGAAAATATGCGGTGAACGGAAAGAGGATTTAAGTGAAATTGTTAAAAAAAGAGTGGAGCATGTAAATTTACCAGCAACTGAAGCTAGATACCATCATGAATGCTACGTTACTTTTAGAAATGTGCCAAAAGTAAAATCAGGACAGTCAAGCAAAGATGCTCAAGAAACAGTTTTAGATGTTGTTTCACTGTATCGAGGAAGAAAAAGAATGCCAGTATTCGTTAATTGCAATAAAATACATAGTAAAAACTTTTGAAATAGAGGAAGTAGACATTTCAGACTACGTTTTGAAGACTAGGCATAAATCACATTTCCAAGATCAATTGATTGTTACAGAAAAAAAGGATGGTTCAAGTCAGACTTTATTTTCCTTTTTGGGAACTACCAGAAAGTTACTATATGATCAATGGTATTTAGACAGGAAGAAAAATACAGAAAATGAAAGGCTACGGATTGTGGAAAAGGCTGCTGAAATAATTCTACAGGACATCCGTGCAAAAACTTACGATATGTTAGTATATCCATCTGTAGAAGAGATGGGAAATATTGAATCAGATATTGTACTCGATTTTTTGCAGTTGTTTATGCAAAATGTTATACAAGGAAAATCTAAAAGTCAAAAAGAAAAACCAAAAATAGTTGCTATAAACCAAGCCATCATATCGGTCTGCCGCCCCAGATCGTTCATTTGTCCTATTCAATTGGGACTTGATGTCCATCTTCACTGTAAATTTGGATCGGGATATCTAATCGATGTTCTTTACTCTCTGTCAGCTTGCTCTTCGTACAATGAGACTATAGGTTACCTGAACCGTGCTACCCAAAATGGCCAACCCGAACAACAAGACTTCGGTTTCATGCAGTTTGTATTTGACAACACAAGAACTCTTGATGGCAAAGGGACTGTTCATATTTTTGGTAGTGTACAGTGTATAACTCCAGCTGAAGATGTTTCAACCACTTCGCCTACAATTTGAGATGTAAAGAAGAAAATAAACCTAATAAGAAATTGTGTACCTATTGTACACTTTAAGAATCCAACTAAGCCAGGCTTGAAAAAAGTCAAGATACAACCAGTCGATATGAACACAGAACTTGTAAAACAGGGCTTAAAACGCAATGTACCATGGATTTGTAGGTTCTTGTTCTCGGAAAACAAATTCCATTTTGGAATGCATACATGCAAGACGCCCATCAGGAGGATGGAGCATATGCAACTACCAAAATATTGCCAGTTTCTTTTATAAACTTAGCAGCTAGTAACCTAAGTGCAATAAACTCATTGGTAATGTATGCTGTGCTTGAAAGCCAAATTAAGAAGGAACCGTGCATTGTTACCTTCGACCAGCCGCTATTTCTGAAGGCAGCTGAAATCGTATCGTCAGCAGACTCTAGCAGCCCACTTTCAACAATTCATGTAAGGTTCAGGGGTTTTCATTTGTTGATAAGTTTTTTAGGGTCCATAGGTTACATTATGAGAGGAAGTGGGATTAAAGAGCTTTGGTCAACTGTATATGCAAAGAACACAGTCCCCCATCTTTTATCGGGCCATGCTTTCTCTAGATCGTTGAGGGCACATTTGCTCACAGTTTGTGGTTTGTTTAACTCACTAGCTGACAGGTACCCTCAACTTAAAAATGAGTCCTTCAAGTCACTTTCAAGCGGAAGTGAGGAGTTACTTAGTAATCAAATATCATCCGAGGAAGTAGAATCATCAGTTTTATGTAACAAAGTGATAAACGATTTGCAGAAAGTGTGTGAAAAAAAAACAGTAGAACAGCAAAATTGTGGCTTTAGTACATTGATCTCATAATACTTGTGATCGAATTCGTTAGTGCCGAAAGAACCGGAAATTGGAAAAAGCACACTGAGATAATCAAAGTTATGATTCTTATCTTCCATACTGCGGGTCGTAATTTGTATGCCAAATGCGCTCACCTCTACCTTCAATTGACACTTAAATATGAAAAGAAATTGTCACCAGACGACTTCAAAAAATTCACAACAGATGGGTTTTTTACTGTCCGTTATGCAAAAAGATTTTGGTCAGGTGTATGGACTGACATGGTCATAGAGCAGTCGCTGAACTGTCCAATGAAATCAATTGGTGGGCTTACCCATGGTCGAGGTATAAACGAAGAGACTTTGTTACGTTGGATTGCATCCCTGCCATTGTCCACAGACATATCAAGGGCTGTTGAACAGTTTACCAGTGTCACTTTCACTTCAACCGAGCAACATAAAGAACAGGATACTAGTCGTCAAATTCGTGACCATAAGGATGTAGACACTTTTTGTAATTGGTTATTACAACACAGTCCATTCCATCAAGAGTCATGAGAACTAATCAACATTGCTTCAGGTCTTGTTGCCGATGATAAAGTTACCTGTGACCAAGCCATAGAAAATGGTATGTATTTATTAAGAGCAACGGAAGGCAAAGATTTTGGTGCAGTCGTAATTCACAGAAAAGATAAAGTTACACCACTAACAGTAATGATCTCTGATCATTATAAACAACGAGGTAGTAACACAGCAACTTTT
Source organism: Aquatica leii (assembly GCA_035610365.1). Classification (NCBI taxonomy): domain Eukaryota; kingdom Metazoa; phylum Arthropoda; class Insecta; order Coleoptera; family Lampyridae; genus Aquatica; species Aquatica leii. The sequence continues at coordinate 120,108,035 of CM069434.1, read as the reverse complement.
TAACAGAATTATTATTGTTGTACATCATCGAAAGGAGTTAAAAAGATGCTTTCAGTATGAGCTTGCACCCAGACCCCCAGCATTGTTTGATAGTGTGTTCTTGAGGAAAAATAAAAAATCAGGTCAGAGCTTTTGAATGTGAAGACTCTACTTGTTTGCCCAGTGACTGTGTTTACGTAATTGATGGTGGTCACTTACTTCACAGTGTTATATGGCCACGACTTGCAACTTATGAGGATATACTCAACAGCTATATATCTTATGTGAAATCACATTATGAAGACCAATGTACCATTGTGTTTGATGGATACCCAAACCAGCCAACTATTAAGAGTTGTGAACAAAGAAGAAGGGCTGCGAAAAGAACATATGCAAATATACAAATAAATAACAATTCCTCTACAACAACAACACAGGCAGACTTTTTGTCTAATACGAGCAATAAGAAACAACTTATAAACATATTAATAAGTCGTTGCCAAAAAACAAACGTACAAATCAGTCAAGCAGAATCAGATGCGGACTGTCTCATCGTTTCAATAGCCATTGATAAAGCCAAAACTGGTTGTAAAGTTGTTGGGCAGGACACCGATCTACTTGTTCTTCTTACTTCAAAGGCATCAATTTCTGATACACTTTTTTTCTATCGTCCAGCTTCAAAAAAAGCAAACCAACATTGTTTAGCATTCCCCGACAAAAAAATGTTCTGGGTGAAATCTGTGATGTACTTCTTTTTGCACATGCAATGTCTAGATGTGACACCACATCAGGTGTGTACAATCAAGGAAAACTGAAAGCTATTACAATTTTACAAAAAAATCCAGACCTGCGGTCAATTGTAAAAGTTTTCAATCACCCCTGGCCTCACAAGAAGACATTGGAGCTGCAGGAGAAAATTTTTAATGAATTTGTATGGTTATACAAAAAGTACATGTCTCAATGAAGTGAGGTACTTCAGATATAACAACATTATATCGAAACAGCAAGTGAATAAATTATTTGACTTGGCATCACTTCCTCCAACCAGCGCTGCGGCTATGCAACATTCTTATCGTGTATACTTGCAAGTACAATTGAAAGGGTAATATGTTGGAACCAACGTTATGGGGGTTGTCAAAAAATAATGATAAGTTAGTTCCCGTTACTTCTTCCATTCAACCAGCACCACCTAAATTATTAAAACTGGTGTCCTGTAATTGTAAAAGACTATGCTCTAACAAGCACTGTGAGTGCGTAAAATCAGGGCTCCGATGTTCACCGATGTGCGCTACGTGTCAAGGCTTGACATGCGAAAACTGTGCAAAAGATGACAACATTGATATTGAAGAAAATGATGATGACATTATCTAAATAACAACTTTTATATTTCCTATATTTGTTATTTGCGAACATTTTATGTATGACATCTTAAGAACAATAACCAATTTCGTTTCCGTATTTATTTCAATTCAATTTTGTTTTACATGAATTTTTGTTTATCTTTTTAATATATATTTGCTTATAACACTTGGTATACTGTATTATTTTCTAAAACCAGAAGTTTTTCTCAAATAATTATTTGCTATTGAAATAGGTTATCAAAGTGATATTAAACACATTATTATTGACACGAATGAAAAGAAAAAAACATTTGCTGCCATTATAATTGGTCACACAAAAAAATGATAATAATAAAATATCTTAATAATTACATGTCAAACAACTTTTGTTTAAACATTTTTTTTCTAAACGCAACGGTGAAGTAATAAAACCCAAAAAACTGTATTTTGGCCGCCATTTTGAACGATGGCAGCTTCAGCACAACTTTTTTTTTTGGAGACTTTATAACATTTCAATGAGACGGTAACAATAATGAATATATGTACCGATTTTCTTGCTTGTATTACATTACATTATTAAAATAATTACAAAATGGAATAAATTCATCTGTTTTAAAACCAGGATGAAACGTTTAATAGTAAATTTTTCGTTTAATTTTTAACACAAAGAAATTTTGTCACGTATAGTTTTGATAAATGCGGACAATTACAATTTACACTCATTATTTTTCTTAAAACCCAATGCTAAAACTTCTGAGACAAAATAAATACCTTAAATTGTCGTCGTAATAAATCCAAAAAATAACTTGTTCCCAGGTTCCCAGATGTAAACGGGAAGGAATGTTGAAAGGTCTCCCCAAAAGACTATGTACTGTCGGAAGATTCTCAATAACCGCCACCGCCAATGTAAAATAAAACTCGAAAGCATGTGAAACTGTTTTAAAACCGTAGATTCTACGAACTAGGAGAAACGAAACTCCATTAACTGCACTAAAAATTCACGTTTTCTGCATAACTTCCGCGCTATTACTTCATCTAAAGAGGGCGAGTGAGTTTACCATCTAACCAACTACATTTCCGATGTTTAAGGCATTTCGACGACATTCAACGAATTAATTCCTTCTACCAAAAATCACTTTCTTATATTAACTTAAGCGGCTACCACTTCCTAAAGGCTGTGTGCGAAAACTCCGATAAAAAAACCATACCACCAAGAAGTGCAAGGAGGATGCAAACAGATTTAAATACGTCACAAAAGTAGAGTTGGTAAACGGATTTTGATTCTGTGTGAACTGTCAAATTGACAAAGTATTTTATTTCATTATGGTCATAAAGATTACTTTTTAGGACCTGAATCATACCAACTGGCTAATAAATTAAAAGAATGACTTCATTACAACGTAATTTAATAGAACTAATACAAAGAAAATAAGTACGACTGTACTGAGAATGTACTTAAAACAAAGAACTTCTAAACAAACTGTTAAAATATATGTTTAATTACTAAACTGTTACAAAGGGAAACATAAATTACAACTAAAATTGTTACAAGACAAAGAAAGCGCCAAATCAACACAAACGCAGAATACTGTTGCGTAAACAACGTAATCGTTTCTAAATAAATGAATACAAAATTTCATCAAGAACTTTGATCGACAAAGTTGAATCTAAAAACGTGAAATAACTTCCTTAAATCAAAGCAAAATCATTCAAACGACTCTAAAATACATGAAACGAATAACAATTCGAATACCGGGTTTCACAAAAGTAACCGCACCATTTCAAACGACAGTTACAAGTGGATTGGTTCCGGTTAAAATAATTTGCAATTTCCTTGTACAAAAAACCAACCCACAGAAGCCAACAATTCGACTTCTGTTGAATTTGTTTAATTGGCGATAATTTTTACGCTGTCGCACTCTAGTCACACTCTCAAAACACGTTAACAATATTAAAATTAACCGAGACTTGCAGCAAATACACACGATAATGAGGTACTCGATTCATTCTATAAAATTTTGAACAATTACTACTTCTATGTAGCTAAACCTTTCTGCTAAGTTTGGTCATAAAACTCGCACCCTTTCTGGGTGTTGCTATTTCAACTTGACAAAGTATACCTTTAGTACGATAGGCAACAAGTCGGACAACGTGCTTGCAGTTAACCAATAGGTACGAGGAAATTAGCTACAACAAGGTTGATGTTTACGAACCCAAAAGGTTTTTTCTGCTAGGTACGAGAATTGCGAACTCTTGATGGTGAAAAAATGTGTGTGCTTCCAAAAAAATTTAATTTCACTAAACTTGACAGTATATTTATAAATAGATTTGTTTGAATTTAATACAAATATACCAAACTTTTAAAATACTTGCAAAAATTTTTAACGGAATACTGAACATATTGTATATAAAATTTGGATTAACTTTAATACTAACTATCAAACTATCAAATTGTGAAACCGTTCTAAAATACAACTAACGATATAAATTATCAACAATAAATAAAACACGTTACAAACAACAAAAATATGAAAAGACTAAACAAAAAAAAGATCATAGAAACAATTAAAATAAGAAAACTACAATATCTAGGACATATTACACGCGAAGAAAAATACACCAGATAACAATTAATTATGGAAGTTAAAATTCAGGATAAGAAAAACGTTAGTAGGAGGATTTCATGACTGCAAAACCTGAAAGAATGGAATGGATGCTCATAAAATGAACTATTTAAAGCAACCACTTCCAAAATCAAAATAATTGTTTGCCAACTTCAGTCGCGGAGATGACACGTGAAAAAGAAGAAACAGAAGGTATCTCTTTAGACTATACCAAAATTAACCTAACTCTTAAGTATACTTCATAATGACATAAAGTCAATAATTATTGTTACGTGTCGTTACTAGTAACTTATCACATTTTTGTATTTGGACAAAATTCTTTTTACTACAATGCCATAAACGCGCCAATGACTATACGATTTAGCTTATCGTGTTCAAAATTAGCCAAATTCTTATTTCCCGGTTGGCATTTGCTGTGAGTTTTGTAAGAACCTTGTCCGTTCAATCGCAATTGATTTCTTTTATTTAATTCGTCGTTATTATTACGCTTTTAGCAATTTAAATAAAACTACTTCTATTGAAGAAGTTATATCATTTTTTTGTGCTAAATTCTCACAGATAAATGGCTACGGACTGTATACTTCTATGCTAATTTAAATGTTTTTTTGTTATTTTTTATGTCGGCTACTTCTTGCCTTACGCTTTAACTTTATTAATTTTATTTTGTGTTATGTATTTACCTATGTTTCTATTATCTATTAATCTTTAAGCATTATTAATTATTTTATGTTCTATTTCTTGTATTAAATCCTCAGTTACCTTTAGTATATATTTTAAGATCATTATTTATATTTTATTTTTAAGCGAGCTTATAGTTTAGTCTTTTGCGTAATTCAAACTTGTGTGATATTGTGTACGTTAACTGGATCCGATTGAGTATCTTTATTTATTCGTATTTAAGGCTTTGGCCAACGTAAGTCGACGATTGTAAGCCTACACTTATAGAAAGTTTGAGAGTAAGATTACTGAAGTAGCATGATCAAATCAAATCGTTGGTCTACTGCATTACTTTAAATCGATCGACAGTGTAACAAACAAAGACAAAGCAACCAACTATCCAACTAAATGTTTAAAGTCGTTAGATTATTGACAATGTGATTCACGAGACGATACTTAAAAGAAAGTTCTCGTTCCAAAAATTCCAATGATGTCTACCGATATCCCATTCGAGTTCAAACGACTTCAATTACCAATTCGTTTGTGATTTGCCATGATAATCAACAAATCAGAAAGCTAGTTCTTGAGTGGTTGTGGCCTAAATATTTAAAATGAATGTATCTTTCGCAGTCAATTGTACGTAGTATGTTCAAGTGTCGGCAAACTATCCGTTTCGTTCGGTTTCGCACCTGACAACAAAACGAAAACTGTCGTACATCACAATGTGCTTCAATGAAGGTAATTGACTCAAGGTGCAGCCCATTTAGCAAATAGAATTATTTCGATTAGCTTTAATACAGCAAATGCTTTGCTGCCACGTAAATTACATTCATTTCATTGTACCTAATTATAATACATTTTATTTTAATTTTTATACATTTATTGAATTTAATTTATTTTATCATAATTAAAAACTAAATTTATCTCAATTAATAAGTTAACACTAGATTTGTTGATTCTGAGGCAGTACAAAATGGGCCCCAAGTTTTTTTTCTTATTTTGTTAAGAAAAACTGATTAATTTGTAATGGTAACCTTTATTAATATTTTAAATTAACATTAGATTTCTAATAAAAATATAAAAATAAAATGTAAACATAAATTAGTGGGGTTTACATACAAAGAGTTTGCACTTTTCACATGTTTCCGAACATTTTTTGTCATTTGCTCTTGGACATATCTTACAACGACCTCTTTTTGGGCGAGCGATAGTTTCGTCTTGCGGTCCCACTTCCTCTGGTTCTGTGTCTGCCAAAACCATCGCTATTGCATTCTGCACATGTCTTGGTAATCCTTGAAGTGTACGTTTTTTGATATGTGGGATTACTAATTCAAACCCAAGTTTTTGCGAAAATAATCTTCTTCGGGATGTTTTCCCTATTTCAAAATTTCCAAGTTTTGTAGTGTATAGAATAAATGCATTCATGACAGCAATATCAAGAAAATTAAAAAATAGAACAAGAGGCCAGCGATTTGTATTTCTCCTGCATAAGTATTCCTTTGCCATTTTATCGACGCTGTCCACAGCTCCTTTGCAGCTATTATAGTCCAAGATAACTTGCAGTTTGTAACTGAGGTCTTCTCCGGACAATTGCAAATCTTGGTGTTGAGTTAAAAGTAGCATAACGCGTCTATATTTTTTAAGTACGTAAGATACTAAAATTGTGTCTTCTCCATATATAATTTCGCTTGAGTATTCTGCTCGATTTCTTTTTGGCAAAAATTCTTTTGGTATTTCTCTACGTGTTTTACGAATTGATCCGGTCAAGGTTTTAATTGCTGCAGTAGCTCCTTCGCCAAAAACATAGACGTATAAAAATTATCTGTGGTAATACCATAACCCTCTCTCAAACCCTCAACCAAATCCAAAACTACCCGCTTCCCTAGAAATGAAATTTTATACTCGTGCATAAAACGATAAAATTGTGTTTTATCTTGTTTCCGTTCTGGAGCGTTGTCTACCATTCTAGTATATATTTGGAGACTCCAGCAATATCTGTTACTAACATCGCAGAAAGTCCAGATTTTAATTTCATATTTATCTGGCTTCGACTTTATATACACTCGAAAGAGACATTTTCCACGGAAGGGAACAAGTTATTCATCAATAATACTTCAGCATTAAGGTTATTCGATTTTTTGCAATTTGCAGCGAGAATATCGTGAATGTTACGAATAGCTGCTAATTTATCTGTTGCCCGTCGTTCTTCTCGGGTGTCCATATCGTCAAATCGAATGTATTTCAAAAGGTCTCTCATTCGATTACGAGACATTGCAGCACAAAAAATTGGTCTTTCGTACTCCACAGCTCCAATATTGGTTCTTGGCGTGCTTTCAAACCACCAGCTAGAAGCAGTAATCCAAAAAATGCATGTAACTCATCCGCATCTACTGGCTTCCACGTATCGCCTACAATTCTTCTAGCTCGAGTGTTTGTTTCTCTAAGTATTATGTCCATAATGTTTTCCGAGATAAATAAATGGAAAGCATCTAGGCATGTTGAAATATGTTCACTGAATTTTGTTAATCCTGGCGGTGTTTTTAGAATATTTTGCTGATTTCGTCTTCTAACATGAGGCTTATCTTTTTTCCATATGGAACCATCTTTACCAATCAATATATCTTTATCATTGGGCGAATTATCATCACTGTCATCGTCTTCCAAATGTTCAATCGGGTTTACATCAGGTACACTTACTTCTTCAAATTCGGCATCATTATTTAATTCAGTAAATTAATATTGCTAGCTATTTCTTCCGGTTCACGCTGAGACAAATATTTTCAAGCCATAATTCAACAACAACTATTTCCAATCAAATGTAATAACACAGCAGACACACTTTTCAACTGATTTGAACAAACTCACCGAATGTAATGAGTAAAGACGGAATGGTAGTAATCATGATTCAGACGAATAACACATTGAAACACGTTGAAACAAGCAGATTAGATGACAAATGCAGACAAAATATTAGAATTACTTTTTAGAACGTCGGTTACCAAGTGGGGTCAAATATGACCCCAACGGCAATATTTTTTTTTACGTCGCAAAACAAATAACAATTGAAAAATTTGTTATATATTATTAAACATTGTTTGTTGGGACAGTTGTAAAAAAAACATAAGAGAAGCCAACAAAAACAACGCGTCTGGGGCAAAAAAGACCCCAATGGTAATCGGAAGGTTAATACAATGTAAAACTATCAAAACACGTAGCAAAAAAAATTATAAAATAATTTATTTACATTTCAATTAAACTTTGTGAAAATATATATATTTTAGTCTTCTTCTTTTACGGAATCCGTTGGTTGAAAACGTTTATTCTGTAGCGCTTCTCGTTGGTTTGTTTTTTTTTTATTCTGGTTAGGTGACCGTTAGGTGACTTATTGTATGACCTCACACCCGCATTAGAAACATCACTACGTAAGAAATGCGTAACATTGTTCGTTCCGTAACCGTTGATGCGGTTTTCTATCTGTTTTGTTAGAATTGATGTTTTGGTATAGTCAACACAGGAAATTGGTATTGATTGAAAACTGTTCTTTTATAGGATATAAAAATGTCGCATCTTAGGACATTGTTTATATTTTCCAAGTTAATTTAGTCTTCTTGTTATCTCACATGTTTAGTTTTTTTCTCTAGATTTGATTATTTGTAATTATTTTTTTGCTAGTTACAAAGTTTGCCATGGCTTTAGATTTACAGTTGTTAACATCGACATTCTAAAAAAACTAATTCCAACTCGTGCAACATCGTATTTGCTTCGATAAACTGCTGCGATTGCTTAATAAAGTAATTATAGTACATATTGCTACGAATATTAAAACTAATTTATTTATACTAAAAATATTTACACATGTATAACTAACCAAACTAATTAAATCGAAAGATATTTAATAAAAACATTTACACTGATTTATATAGTACTATCACTCAAAAGATAATGTCCGTGGATAACTTCTATTTATCTAAACACTGACACTTGTTTGCATTGATGTTTAATTCGTTGTATTTATTTTGACACGCGTTAATCACTTATTTATTTAAACTTGAATAATCTTCTTAACACTGCCGACTTCGAATTACGGAAATAAATAGCTTATGATTAATTTGTATCGCTTTTATATATTTTGGCCAGACGTTCGAGAATTTTCTATATCTTTCGGTGGACGTTCTGGAAATAGATAAAAACTTCGTGAAGGTTCTCAAGCTTGAGAATAATTTCTCGAACGTTTCAATATGTACTTTTTAAAAATTGTAAAATAAATTTTCTAAAATTTGATTAAATGGTAATACACACACTTTTTTCACTTTTTACAAATACGTTTATATCAACTTATGGTGTGCATACAGAGTTAATCTAAATTAACAAATGACACAAATTTTAAATTACTTTATTAAACAATTAAAATAATAATTGTAATACATTTTGGTTATGAAAAATTATTATTAAATATACATTGACGCAAAGGTTTTTGTCATTAAATATGCCCGATTTAATATATCCATTTGAATTTGAGATTTGCACAATTAATTACACTTACTGTCATTAAATAATTAATGTTAAAATACAACTTTAACAATATATGTCAAATAACAACATTGAAAATAGCAGTAGTTTAACATTAATTACAAAAATCATTGTAAAATACAAGCTTGTATTCACAAACAAAAATATTTTAGATGTTGTAACTAAAGCAAATTTATTAAACGATAAAACAGATAAAAGAATCACAAAACGTAAACTACAACATATCAAATCAAATAATTCTATAGAAACATCTAAAGTGGATAAAATAGACGGTTAGAAGTATAAACATCAAATTAATCAACATAAAAGATAAATGAAAGAGACAGATAAACGCATTAGTACACTACTCTGTCAAACGTTTAATAAATAGAAATATATTAGATTTTCTACTGGAGCTGACACAAATACTAATTGGGTTAATAAATTTAATATAGATTAAGGAATACGAAAATGTTTGATGAGGACAAGTAATACGAATTTATATTATTAGATATATAAAAATATTTTATATAGTTAGTTTTGTAATTAGAAAAAGTGTTTTGTAAAGTGATTATGTAAAACGTGCAATATATGTAATTCTAAAAATGTTTACAATTTTTAAGCAAGCTGACAACTATTTTACTTTATTTATTTTTTTTTAAGTGCGTCAGCAACTAAGGCTATTAGCACTTCTATGCCGTAACATTATCGTATCTCACATTTTTCTATATTTTGTCTCGCAAGCCACATTCGCCTAAAAATTCTAAAGTTTTTCGTGCGCTTTGCGCGTCGTATTGTAGTATGTCTGTTAAGGATTTATTATTTACATTATATTTATGTCTTAACTCTTCTAAATTAGGCCATTCTAGAAGTATGAACCGGACAGTAAATGCACCCTGGAACCAGTCACATAAAAGGGCAACAGCACCTTTCACGAGGTACGATGACGAGGCTTTCGTGTGTCCCAGTCTCAGCCTAGTGATGATCACCTGTTGTTTACGTGTGAGTTTTTTTATCTGGCAACCGCTCACCGAGTCAGTTATTGCTCTCAGATGTCCATCGCTTTGTGCCCACTCTTGTTACCATCTATCCCGCATTTTTTGTTTTATAGAGGACAAAAGCTGTTGTTTTTGGGGCTTAATAATTCGTAGTTCCATTACGTGTTCTCTGCTCCATGGTGGATCGTCTGGTATGTGATTACGATTTTGGACTGTCAGAGTAAGAGAAATATCGTCGGCTGTTTTAAGCGCCGCGTGAAAAAAAGATATGTATCTGACGTGTTTTGACGAATCGGTATTCCTTCTAGCGCTGATCTTGTTAAATTGTTGCTCCCCCATATTCGAATTTTGGCTATATAGGAGAGTGCCAATATGGTTTTCCTATCTGTTAGTTTAGGAATACCAGATTCTGCAAATAAACTCTGCCTTGGGGTTGTGTAAAACGCCCCGATGGCGTACCTGATCCCTGCAGTGTGTACTATATCTAAAGGCTGTAGGGTAGATTCAGCTGCTGAATTGTAAACAAATAAGCCATATCCGATCTTAGAGAGAACCAGGGACCAGGTTAATAGTTGCTCCCTGTGTCCACCCCACTTAGTGTGGGATATACATTTGATAATGTTCAGTGCTCGTATAGCTTTGGCTCTTGTGCAGTCAACGTGGTTCTTCCATAATAAGCGGTCGTCCCATATCAACCCTAGATGTTTTGTCTGGGATACGCATTGAAGCGCTTGACCGTTCATAGTAAGACAGGGTCTGTAATGCGGTGGGCGTAAATGGCAGAAGTGCATGCACTTAGTTTTTGTTTCAGAAAATTTGAAACCTCTTTCCGCTCCTGTCGCTACTATAGTATTTATAGCAATCTGCACCTTTCTATTGATGTTTGATTTGAGAGGGCCAGATACAAAAATGGCGATATCGTCTACGTATATGCTTCGGCCAATAGTTTGGTCTAACCTATCGCATATTGTATTGATGGCAATAGCGAATAGAGTGACGCTCAGTGTCGATCCCTCGGGGATGCCATTTTCCAAAGTTCGGATAGTAGATGATGCTTCTCCCTGGTTGATTTTAAAGTATCTGTTTCTTAAAAATGACACAATGAAAAATGGTAGGTTGCCACGGTAACCCCACTTGTATAGTTGTTCTAAGATTCCGAAGCGCCACGTCATGTCGTAAGCTTTCTCTATATCGAAGAATACTACTGTTAAATGGTGTCTTCTGTCGAAAGCTTTGATAATAGACAGTTTTAAATGCACCAGATTGTCTATGGAAGATCTTCCGGAACAAAAACCCGACTGGTGTCTAGACAGCTCTCCATACACCAAATGAGCCGCTTATTCACCATAGATTTGAGGAGTTTGCTTAGACATGACGTGAAGCTGATCGGACGGTAATTTTGCCCTATAAATAGGTTTTTGCCCTTTTTCAGCAACGGAATAATCACGGCTTCTCTCCAGCGAGAGGGGTAAACACTCTAGGACCATATGCGGCTGAATATCGCTAGTGTGTAAGTTTTGAAATCGGCGTGTGCTTGCTTGCAAAATTTGTAGTGCACTTTGTCTGCACCGGAACAACTCTTGCCGATTTTGGCAAGCGCCTGATCGAACTCTTCTCTAGTAAAAAGGCAGTTGTAGTCGAGGTTTACGTTAGTAGAAAAGTCCAGATTTTCTTCTGCGTCTTGTTTTTATTGAAGAAATTTTTGGCTGTAGTTGTTCGAGCTACTAATTTGTTGAAAATGATCCGCAAACCTTTCTACTACTTCTTGCGGTTCATCGACTACTACATCGTCTACCCTTAGCATTGCAGTTCGATAAGGTTGCTTGCACCCGGAAATCTTTTGCACTTTTTTCCACACTAGCGATATGGGAGTATCGAGATTTATTTCGGATACGTATTTCTCCCAAGATGTCCTTTTGCTTTGTAATATGGTCCGTCGAGCCACCGCTCTTGCACGTTTAAACGCGATCATAGTTTCCTCCGTTCCACGTTTTCTGAAAACGTTGAAAGCTTTCTTTTTGTTAAGACTGGCCGCTTTAACGTTTTCGTTCCACCAAGGCACTTGTTTTTTTTTTACTATAGTACACACCAGTTTTTGAGACGGCTATCGACGCAGCGTTAAGCATGTATGTCGTAAGATAATCCTGACAGGTAAGAACGATCTATACAGATCCCAATTTGCTTTGTCCACGTTTCATCTTTCAGGAACGTAGCATTTGGATAGGAAGGAATGTTGAACTCAATGACGATTGGAAAGTGATCGCTGTCGTATAGATCGTCGAGGGCTTTCCACGTTATTCGTGGTATTATGGATGTGGAACTAATTAAAAGGTCGAGAACGGAAAAATTGCTTGATCAAGCGTTAAAGAAAGTATGTGATCCGTCGTTTAGCAACGATATGTTAGAATTTTTAATAAATAAATGTTCTACAATTTGACCGCGAGCGTCCATCTTTTTGGAACCCCACATAGGATTGGGGGCATTGAAATCACCAACAAGTAAAAAGAGGTGATGCAGCTGAGATATTAAATCTTCGAGATCAGTAAGAGACCAGTCAAAACTGGGTAAGTAAATGTTGCAGATGTACAAGCGGACGAAGTGTGTAATTTTTACGCATATAACTTCTAGCTTAGTGTTGATTGGCACCCGTTCCATTCGGATGTCGTTTCTAACTGCAATCACCACTCCGCTGTTTGTCCGTTGATCTATCGCTGCATCCAATCTAATTATCTGGTACTCTTTTAAAGAGTATGGTTGTCCCGGTTTAAGATGTGATTCTTGCAAGCAAATGCAATACGGTCTGTATTTACTTAAAAGAAGTTTTAGGTAACAATATCGTGCTATTAATTCGTTGCAATTCCACTGGATTATACTTTTCCATGAAAAATTTAAAAGATAATAATTTAACATGTAAATATAGACGTGGACGTAAATATAGACCAACATAGATGTATATAAAATCAAAAAATACAGGTATAAGACGAATAGATACAGATAAAAGGCAAACAAAGTAAAACTACTAGATAGATAAAATGACTAGATAAATAAAAATATCATAGATTACTTATGACTAGAAGGTGAAACACTCGATTTTCGAGGTTTCCCTTTCGGCCCACCCTTTTTTTGTTTTCGTGTTATGGGGTTCACGAATTCGGCATCTATCACCTCGCTCGTAATCGAGTCGGTAGGTGATACTGGCAAAGCCCTTTTTTTGACGATTCAACATCTTCCATTGGGGAAGGAGTATGTATCGTTGCCAACGTTGTATTTGCTTCAGTGCAATCATCTCTCAGCGGGTCGACAGTTGTTCCCACTAAGTCAATGTTCGTTTGCTCCCTCGGAACTTGCGGCGATGAAATTACTGTAGATTTGATTGCATTTAGTTCCTGCTGGACTATTTCTTTAACGAGCGGTAGAAACTGGTTGGCAAGTTCTTTGTAGATATCTGTAATTTGTTTAGGCGTCGTAGATACCGCTTTGGCGTATGATACACCAGATTCCGGTGTGATCCCAATGACTTTCTTTTTGGCTTCCGGGTATGTAATATCTTCACGAACCTTCACTTCTTGTATAGCCTTCTCCTGTATGTAAGTCGGACAGTTTCTGGACCGGGACGAATGGTTGCCATTGCAATTAATGCAACTTATTGGCTCTTGGCACGGTGAACCTTCGTGCAATGGTTTTTCGCAGACACACACTCCTTCTTTGTTACATCTCACGGTGGTATGACCAAAGTTTTGGCATTTGTAACACCGGATCGGATCAGGAATATATAGCCTGACAGGAAGAGAGTGGAAGCCGGCTTTGACCTTCTGAGGAAGTGTAGGCTTGTTGAACGTAAGTATGAGATTGGAGGTGTTTTCCAGAATTCCATTTCTTCTCGTTTTGATGCGTCGAACATCGATCACTCCTTGACTCGACATGCCTTCAACAATTTCTTCTTCCGAACAGTTTAACAGGTCGCAATCGGTGACTACGCCTTTACTCTGGTTCAGTTTTGCATGCGGACTGACCTTTACTGGCGTTGATTGTAATGACTGGCCTGCGTTATTGAAACAGTTTCCACCAGTAATCCTTCTTTAATTTTCCTAATCAATTTAGGTTCTCCAATGTATCCAAATATTTGCTTGTAAATAACAAAAAGACTTTCTTTAAAGAAATCCCCATCTTCTTTTTTCACGATCCAGAACCGCGGCAAAGCACGCTTTTCTGGATTTGTGGTGGCTGATTTGAGTGCCCTACCGGTACCACCCTCATTTAGGGGTGTGGGCGTCCCCTTTATTTTTTCAAGTGTCGCCATACAAGTCCCACGAGAAGGGAAGAAAAATGGTCGACCGCAGCAGTGCTCCCATACTGACGGCAAGGCATAGAACGTCCCATGGGGTTGCCCAACTCCCATGGTTAGAAAAACTAGTGACCGGTATTACCCACCGGCCTCTCATCTCCTCGGCGCTTTGTCTTACCTTGAGATAAGGGATTTTTATAGAGGTTTGCTCCTTTGCGGGCCCGGCGATAAAGCCAAGCCCCCCGTCCGAGCAGAGACAACTATTTTATTGTTTATAGAATTAAGCCTACTGAGATTTGAGTTGTATCTACTAGAATCTTGTAAAATAGTTTGAAATGAATTATGGATTGGTCAAACATTATATACAAATTAAAGTTTATTTAACGTTAGACATAAACCGTATCTAAATTTTTATGTTTAGTTTATATATTCCAATCAAATATACTTTCAAAATAAAATCAAAAATCATTCACGCTTTACATAAATTCCTTATTTTCTTCAAACTTTTTTTCGGCCTTTTAAAAAAAATGTTAATATCGCCTGGAATGTTTTTGAAATTCAACTATACGTAGACAGTAAACTTAGAAATACGTTTTAGTTTAGTAACACCGCATCACTTTAATAGGTTGTGTACAATATTACCTAAAAAACAAGACTATCACATTTCAATATCAAGTGATGCAGATAATAGCGTAATAAAAACATATTTAAATTTTGGATTTATGAAGACTGAGCTAATTCAAAAAAAAGTAAAGACGTATTTTTTGTTAAAAAATTTTGACTAACATTTGTAAAATCTGTGTATATTTAGAGTATGACAAAAATATTTTTGATTATTCATATCACTTGTCATCTGTAAAAATATATAGCAGTGAATATTTTTTATAATTTTTATAAGCTACACATAGGCTAACACTTCGATCCAAAATTTTCTAACACATTGCACAAATAGTTATTAACGTTTTGATTTTTTGTACCACTGATTTTAGATAATAGAATTTTGGCTTTTTAAATGTTTTATAAGTGAATGTTTAATTTAATTTGGTTATTTTCATTGGGGTAATTTTTTGTACCTTTTTTTGCCATTTTTGTTTGTTTTGATGATAAACAAGCATTTTATCTTTATTTTTATGAACATTCTTTGTGTCATTTTTTATGCTATTTTGGTATCTAGTTGTAACTGTCATTACCCAGTCAACACAAATCGAATTCATTTCGAATCTTATTGGCAGTTTAAAGGCCACATCGGTTTGTTTCGTCAATTTGAAATCGTTGACTAACTTCTAATTTCTCATTGAAATTTATTTCCGCCAAGGTTCAGTTCAGTTCCTGTGTTCTGGTATGAAACTAATAAATAATAACTTTAAAGTTTTTTTAAGCTGAATTGTGTAGTAACGAAACAAAATTGAAAATGTTTACATTTCAAAAAACAAAACATATTAACCGTAACATTTGGATATTTACACGATGCAACTGTTTCGAAATCCAAATAACGCTTTAATTTTGAATTTTAAGAACAAAATCTGGCTTGGTTCACAAGTTGAGGACCTAATTTTTTAAAGGTTCTTAGTTAGATTTGGGTAACTTGTTTAAATTTTTTAATTTTTTTGCGTCCCAATAAAACCCTTTAGAAAAATGGGCAAAACGTTAGCAACTTTGGTAACAACCATGACATTGCCTAATCCCGGAAAACTTAGTATAAACTCCGACCGTGGAAGCTTTTGCTAATACAATACCAATTCCTACGGGCAGTATATTTCTTCTAAAACTTTCGAAATTTTCAAAACTTTTACTTTTTAGTCGTTATCGTGATAATAACATTATTTCTGCATTCTTCCAAATTAAGAATCACATTGAGATCACATTCTGCATCGAGCTAGTTTAGCGTTAATACGTAAACGAATTAAGCAAATTAGATGAGAATTAGACACTATTTCTAAACAACTTTTTTTCTTTATCTTGAGTTAGGCAACACTCTCCAGATGATTGAAATCCTTTTGACAACATTATTCACCAGTGGTCTGATTTCACTCTACGGCTAACCACTAAAGCTCATCTCAAAAAGTTTCAAATATTAGAATCTAAGAATCACAAAGTGTCATGTACTATTGGTTCTTTAAAAACGGCTGTTAATGTATCTAGTTTGATTTTCACTTTAGAACAGAAATTGGCTAAAAGTTTGAGGTTTAAAAAATCCTAAACGCGTTTCTAAAGAAAACATTTTATGTGCTGTTAAGTCTTTTACAAGACATCGTTTTCGTCACATTTTAGATCTTGTTCGTATCCACACTGGCAAAATTCTTAACTTACCTAAAGTTCATAAATCTAACATTTCTAAGTCGGAAGAGTTAGTATACAAAAGTCTTCGTAGGAATCTCGATATCACTGTTTTTTCAACAGACAAAGACAACGGTACTGCCGTTATAAATCAAACTGATTATGCTACAAATATCTACTGTACTCTGTCATTTTAGCTTGTAATTCTACTGTGAGTATTGAACGTAAGATTAGTCAAATCTTCTAATCTACTTCCTAAAACCAATCGTCAAATTACCTTTTCAGATTCCAAACCACCTCGTGCCCATGCCAAAGATTTGAAATCAGTTCCTTTTATTAATAAATGTTTTTTATCTGCATACTTCCCATTTGATTACATGTTTAACAAATAAGTTTTTGTTGCAGGTAAGGATTTTCCTCTATTACCTGTTGTAGCTAACATTTTTATAGAATCATTTGAAGCGATTAATTTGGAATCTTTGATATTAAAACGTCTGGTTTTGTCATGTTAACGAGACGTTTATTCTTTGGTTTTATGGTCATTTTGAATTGTCTAAGTTTTTTTCTGGTCTAAACAATCAATACCCAGATATCAAATTTACCATAAGGATCGCAATTAATAGTTCTCTTTTATTTCTCGACGCTTTTGTGACCCATAAACTCAACAAACTTCTGGGCCATTCTGTTTATCAAAAAGTTGTTGTGTTTCATCATTCTGCACAGAAACGTTCTGTTATTGAATCTTTGAAACATCGCGCTTTGCCAAACTGAAAATCTGGACTTGGAACTGCGTTTTCTTACTAGAACCTTGGTGAATAATGGTTATATGAAGCGAGATATTAATGTAGTTATTAATGGTGGTTTACATCCACGTCCTCAAGTACCTAAATACATTTGTACATTTAAATCCCCCCAAATGATTTTATTTTAAAGGGCGCCAGATCTTTTTTTGCAGATATAGCTCCTGCTAGATCAGCACAGGAGGCCCGAAGCTTGTATAAAATTCTTAAGATTTGTAAAGCTGGAGGAAACGAAGAAAGAAACTAAATCGTTAACAACAATTGTACTTTAATTACTTTAGAAAGACAAAAAGATTAAAATTTGAATCAATAACAACTAGAGATAATTTTATAGCATCACAATAGGTAAATACAATTTGAGCAGAAGTATACGTAGGTACTAAAACATCAGAAGTATCGGCAACTTACAATACTATTAAATCAAGAATGTAACCACCAGAACATATAAAAATCTTTGTAAGTAAATTAAATTAATAATAATAATTGACAGTTGACGTAATCAGCACGTGATAAAAATTTAACTTAAATTGTTTGAGTAATAGTAATAAGAAGCAAATCACTTTCAACGTTTAGACACGAGTAATAAAAATGATTTATGAGCAACGCCGTAGCGACAACGAATAGTTAAAATTAGAAATTAACTTACCAGGATTCAGATGTACTTTCAGAAACGTTTTCTTGCCGGCTTCTTGTAATCAAACTACCTGAAAAAATCGTGTCTATCTGGTGACTCACAAACTACAACAGGCATAAAGAAACATTTATAAAAGATAAGAGAACATGTTACATATGCCCTTTCGTCCAAGATGGTATTAGTTATCAATTGCTTCCGAATGGAAATACCAATTTTATAAGAGAAGTGTAACGTTGATTTAATAAAGTCGTCGTTATAAAATCTTTTACTAAATCTAAAGCCTCTAGCGTATTAACGAACAAAACTGTGACTCTTTACAATGGTAATATTTAACTGTCAATTGCCTCCGAATAGAAATTCAATTGTGTCTGTCCTTGTATCGCAAAGTTCATAGGTCCAAAGCTTCCTATTAGAACTTTTCTATTGTGGATTTTAAACTTGACAAAAGACTAAGACAAGAAAACTCAGATTTGGGAGATAGCAGGTGGCGCTAATGGAAAGACATGGAAATTATCTTTAATCCCAAAAATAATAGAAATCACTTACCCTGAGTGGAATAAATTAATTAGTTATAGATATTTTCATTATACATCGTGTCACAATACGTGGATGTTTTAAGAAAACAGTTTTAAGTTACGCAGGCATCAGGTTATATAACGAACGATGTCAAAGTAAAAATAACGGCCTGTCGGCTAGTCAGTCGGAAGGAACCAAGGATGCTCGATAGAAGGCGTCGAGAAATTGAAAAATAATTTTAATTCAACCAATATACAGAGTAGTGCATTTTTAAATTTATGCACGTAACAGGAAAAGTACTCTAAAGATAGAAAGACATAGCGAAAGACAGAAAAAAGATGTCAGATGTTTTACCTTGACCAACTCTCACTCTGTAAAGAGATGGAGTGACCCAATCCTACAGCCCAAACAACCGCCCAAAAGACGAACCTTCAGGAGGAACAATGAAGAAAAAAAGAAATGTGGATGTAGGGAAGAAACTAATCAAAAAGTAGAAGAAAAAAAAATGAAAAGTAAGAAAGGCGGAGAAGGATAAGGTTTGATGTTAATGCCTGATTCGTTTTTCTCTTAGTAGAAAAACGAAAAGAGAGACCACCTTACGGTGCTCATCCAACCGCCTAAGAGGCGAACCACAAAAAGAATTCAAAAAGAAAGAAAAACTGACTGGCACATAGAAAAGATAAGTAGGCCACAAGAAGAAAAAAATAAAAAGTACAAAAGATAAGAGATAGATAAAGACGGAGAAAGATAAGACAAGAGATTTCTATGTCCAACTATCCACTCAAGAGGTGAGCCTTAAAGAAGATCAAAAAAAAATATTGGCGCCTAGAAAGTGCCTAAGCCTAAGAACAAAGAAATAAAAAGCAGGAATGATAGGAGATAGGAAAAGACGAAGATAGATAAGGCTAGATGTTAATGCTTTATTCGTTTTTCGCCCCGTAAAAAAACTAAAAGAGAGACCACCATACGGTGCCCATCCAACCGCCCAAATAAAGAAGAGTAAATATGAGAATACGAAGAGAAAATATATCAAAATTAGTTACAGAACAAATGCTTACCAATTGCTGTCCCAAATTGGGATGTATACTATAAGATTTTAATGCCGACAAGCGGGATAGGAAACTCAAGAAAAAGAAGAAACCAAATCAAAAGCACTGAACAGCAAAAGCGCTATTCTTCAATAGAAAAATCCAAAACCGTAACCACTGTTCTAAGCTATATATTCTTTAATAACCGGTTATTAATCCTTTATTAAAATCACTTTTTTTTTTCATCGGTAACTCAATCAAAATCGCGTTTAACAAACCACGACGATACTTCTTTTTTTATATAAGTAAACTACTTTTTCTTAAGTCACTTCTAAGGAGTTTACAATCTGGCTTGGTTCCCAAGTAGTGGTTTATTGTTAGATTTTCGTTTGCTTTTTCAGTTCATTCATCCTTTCCTTTCTTATTTTTTTAGAGTTTGGAATTTGGCTTAGTTTCCGAGTTAATTATCTTAGTAACAAACGGCGTTTCCACTTCATTAAAATTAAACAAAAGCAATGTCTATTAACAAAGACGGTATTATATGACAATTAAATAAAAAAATAGTTTTGTGATTGTTGATTTAGATCAAAACAGAACCTTAAAAAAAAAAAGTTGCCAACGTTTTGCCCACTTTCGTAAAGGGCTTTCATCAATTAACTTGTCAACCAAGTCAGATTCTAAACTCCTCACATCTGATTAAGCTTGACTCTGATTGGGTTACGGTCGAAAATGAGCGTGTTTTCCATGATTACGCTTAAAATTTTGAGGTGTTTGATGATTTTTATGCTCTCTCAATTTTAGTATTGAAGAAAAATGGAAATTTTGTAATCACCAAAACGTTATTAAAATCTATATTATGACCTGTAGTAAAATAAATTTCCGCAATCGCAGACTTAGAAATATTCATTTTCCTTATACAACAATCATGTTTTGAAATGCGTATAAAAACGGAACAATCGGTTTCACCAATGTAGACTAAACCGCATTAACAAAGGATTTAGTATACACCTTGAAATGAAAGTATAAGGAACTTGTACTTTTAAGAAGGAAGAATCTAAGAGATTTTGCCAGCCGAGTTGAATATTGGCTTAATATCATTCTTACGAAGAAGTTTCTATATTTGATTTAACCTTGTGAACGTAAGGTAAAAAATGCCAATTTCTGATTAGATTCAGAAGCAGAAATGCCTTTAGGTAATCGAACACGTAGATGTAGATCACGGAGTTGCGAGTTCAGATTGGTAAATAGAAAAAATACGGTGTACCAAAGATTCAATAACGGAACGTTTCTGTGCAAGAATGACCCAGAAGTCCGTCAGGCTAACAAATGAGTTGATTATTTAGATCATCAGAAAACTTAGACAATTTGAGATGACTATAAAACCAAACAATAAATGTGTCGTTAACGTGCCTAAACCAAACTTTAGATTTAAAAAGATTCCATAAAGATGTTAGCTACAACAGGAGATAGAGGAGAACCCATAGCAGCACTAGAAAGCTATTTCTAAAACTTGTTAACCAAATTCAAAGTAAGTGGATGATAAACGCTTACTAATAAGAGAACCCACATTCAAATTCTTGCCATGTTGAGACAGAATCTGTTCGATGATAATAAGCGAATCCTTAATAGGAATTTTGGTAAAAAGTGAAGTGACATCAAAACTTACAAGAAGATCTTGGGGTTCAAATTTTATAGTCTCTAAACGTTGAATAAAATGCTGACAGTTGAGAATTTGAGTTAGTTTAAAACGATGGTAGCGTTACTTTTGTCGGCTGGAACGGCAATAATATCAAGGTTCCTTCGAAGACTTTTTAGGGCTAACTCTCCCGACTTAGAGATGTTGGATTTAGAAACTTTAGATGATTTAAAGATTTTGCCCGTGTGAATAGGAATGGGATATGAGATGTGGCGAGAAACACGTTTTATAGAAGACTCGATAACACAAAATATCTTGTTTAGGAATACGTTTGGGACCAACAGCAAAACTCAAACCTTTAGATAGCACCAATTCCTGTCAAACTAGATAAATTAATGACTTCTTCAAGGAGTTAGTAGTGGTTGAAACTTTAGTGGTATCAGACCATTGGTAAGCAATGTTGTCAAAGAAATTCTAATCGTACAGGGATATAGTGTTGGTCAACTCAGAATGAAGATAAAATAGTTGTTTTGAAATGGTGTCTAACTCTCGTGTGGTTTTCTTAATCCTTTTGCGTATAAACGCTAGACTAGGACGATGTAGAATAAACTGTCTGAATGTGGAACTTGATTTTCAGGAATACAGGCAAGATGTTGTGGTCACGACAGCGACGAAAAGTTAAAGTACTCAAAAGTTTGTGGCGAAGTTTGGAAAATACGTAGATTGTAGAAGAAATATTGATTGTTATTATAATGGCAAAGGCTTCTACGGGCGGAGTACTAACATGAGAACGTCTTCCGGGTTTGGACCGTGTCATTGTTGTAACCAAATCAGAATCGATTATAACCAGCTGTGGCAATAGTTCTTTTTTATATACTGAGAATACTTCTTCTTAAGTCATTTCCATAGATTTTAGAATCTGGCTTGGTTTATAAGTTGATCACCTAGCTCTAGTGGTTCTTTGTTAGATTGTCGTTTGTTTTTTCAAGCTTTCGTTTTCTTTCTTACTTTTTTAGAGCTTAGAATATGGCTTGGTTCACAAGTTTTTGAGAGGTTCTTAGTTAGATTTTGATTGCTTGCTTAAGTTCTTCAATTTCTCTCACACCCTAATAAAGCCCTTTACGAAAGTGGACGAAACGTTGGCAACTTTTTTTTTCTTATAACGTTCTATTTTTAACTATTAGTATAGACTTCATCCGTGGAAACCTTCGCTTATACATTAACTTTTTATTTATTAATAAATACATAATTGAACAAATCTGTAAATAAACTAAGTTATTTTTATTATTTAATTTTTGTTCAAGATGTAATTCGTTTAGCGCTCCTCCACTGCGGTCTTCTTGGTCCTCTTGAGCACTTCCAAGTTATTATTCTCTTATCAGTTCTGTTTCGTCAATAAATATCAAGGCGCTTTTTTACTCATCATCGGTTAGTTTTGATTTTCAGAGAATCGTTGTGCGTTGCGTTTGATATGCTTTGCATTTACACAACAGGTGCTGTGAAGTCTCGTCGTCCTCTAAACATCCGTGGCATAAAGGGCTACTTTGCAGTGCCATTTAAGCATGGGTTTGTTATGGTCACAGTGCCCTGTTATTAGTTCTCTGAGTTTTCTTAACTTTTGTCGACTAATGCTTAATAGTGCATTTTGAGTGTTTGATGCTGGATTGTGGAAGAGTTTTGTCTGCCTCATCCCTGAAGAGAATCTATAAATACTAATTAATATACAAAAACATTACTTGAATATAATTTAAATCGCAATGATAAGTAATTATTTTATTTAAAATTGCATTTTTGTTTTGCATTTTTTATAATTCCGTTTTGATGTGTTTATTTTCAAATAAAATAAAATTTGATGCTTATAAAGACCAAAAATTTTGTATTCGTCAGATAAATGTTCAGCGATGTAGTACTACAAAAACAGATTTTATAATAATTTTTGTGAGTGAGTGTCTCGTTCTTAAAAAAATACTCAAGCGTGTGTAAGACTGAAGCAAGTTTTTTCGCATAAAATACACAAAAGAAAATTTACATACGCTTGATTGTGTTTAAAATCTTAAACTAACGTGGCTTACATTAGACTTGTTAATTTAAAAACATGACTACCGTCTCCGTTTTGTTTTAACATGTAGCGATAGTGCATGGAAAAAATTGACTAAATTTGAAAAAAAAAGTGTTTAGTACACTTAATATAACATTTTTTTACGTGCGTGTCTTATAAAGGATTAAACGCTGCAGTTGTTTTCAAAATATCAGATTTTTAATTTCAGCAGTTTAATTTAAAGTTTCTTTTTTTAATTAAAAACTTTAATGAAAACTGTCTTATATTTACAGTTATGTTGATATTTGGTGTATATTGTATTCAGAAATGACGCGTCGTCACTGTATCAGACTATATCAAAAGGTTTTCAGAATCGATTTTCGCCACAAGAAAATTATGGATTTATGCTGGTAGTGCCTACGACGTCATATCCTTTTTAGTACATTGTTATTATTATTATTATTATTACTCTTGTTGGGCGTGGTTTCTTACTACTACACTGAAATTTATATTGTATTATATATCGTTTCTAGACTGGCTGGAAACATCTATTGTAAAGTGTATTGTATTCGCAAAATTAATGCAGGGGACGTTCGTAGTTCCTAATCATAAATATGATAGATCTTAAACTTTTAGTGTTTTATTTCTTCTGAGCAGGATTAATTTACGGATATTTCGATTTATAACGAAAACATTGAAAACTATTTCAAAATTCTAACACTATTTCAAACATGTTTGTGAACGTTGGCAGAAAGTATATTTAAATAACGTGATTGCGGGATTTGGTTAAATAGAAAATCTTGATGATTTATTGCTGTATGTATATGTAAAGCGTTTCTCTATATGCTATCTCAGTAGTATAAATTTATCTCTATAAAATTCATACAGATGTGATATATCGATTATCATTAAATTCCTCTCAGTAGTAAAAATAAAATCTGGTAGAGTATGAATACTAATGGTTTGCTTAACGATGTTTTTTTCATAACATGTTTTGCAACTAATTACTCTTATAGCAAAATAAATTTATTTGCTACTTGTAATCAAGTAAAATTTTGGCAAAATAAGCTTTTCTAGTTTTTTTTTAATAGTAAAAAGTTAATGTACGTTTTTCTCTTAAACGCAATTGCTAAAACTGCTGAAGTCGAACGTTTAATTTAGTTTTGTAACATTTTACTGTCTAGAATTGCAATAGACTAATTAATACACGCAAAGCTTAAATTTGTATTAAACTAGTTATAGACGTAAATAAAGTACACATTTTTATTGTTTGAAATCATTAAAAATATACAGTGTGTCCGAAAAGTATGGAATATATTATACAGGTCGATAAATATGCACTTTACACGAAAAAGTTGTAAATAAAAGTTGTTTATCACTTAGTTATCTACCACCTGGGAGATATCAATTTAAATTTTTGCTGTAAACAAAATCGCAACGAATAACACTTACATTTTTTTAAATAGCAAGGCACGTCTTTATTATACTCATTTGATAGAGTCTTTTTTTCTCTTTTCAACCATATGAAACTTGAATACCTTTACATCAAAAAATTTTCAAGAAAAACAAGGACATGTCTAACAAATTTATTTTACTGAGCAGTATTAATCAGGTACGTAATATGTAGTATTGAAACAATTGAATGCACTGTCACAATAGCAAATATTAAACTTTAAATATCTTTACATAAAATTGTTATAACAAAAAATGTATTTAAACTAAACTTACAATAAATGTTCAAAATGTAAACCATTCATAATTTGACAGTGGTAAATTCGATTTTTAAAACCATCGATTGCTTTTGAAATCATATCTCGAGTTATAGCTCTTATCTCAACTCTAATGCGATTTTTCAAATCTTCAACATTATCAGGTCTATTTACATAAATTTTGCTTTTAATATAGCCCCAAAGAAAAAAATCTAGTGGATTTAAATCCGGCGAGCGAGCAGGCCATTCTATCGTACCTCTTCTGCCTATCCATGTATTTTGAAAAGTATTATTAAGAAAGTGGCGGACATTAATTCCAAAATGTGGAGGTGCCCCGTCTTGTTGAAGCCATATTCTGTTATGAGGTATATCTGGATCTACTTCATGTGGAAATAACTCGGCCAAAGCAGGAACTAACTCAAATCTTAAGAAATCGAGATAAATATTCGCCGTTAAACTACCTTCAAAAAAATATGGCCCCAAAATTTGACTTCCAATCATTCCTACCCAGACGTTGACTTTCTGCTGGTATTGGGTGTGTCCTTCCACCACCAGTAACGTGTGTTTTGTTTGTTAATTGTGCCGTTTAAACAAAACGTGGCCTCATCAGTAAAAAGGATATTTTTATGAAAATGTGCATCTCGTTCAAGTTTGTTTGTTATTGTTTCACAAAACTCCAGCCTTCTGTCCAAATCGTCTTCAAATAATTCTTGAACTACACAAGCTTTATAAGGATGAAATTTTTCTTTTTTTAAAACGTCATGTACAGCCGATTTAGTCAAATTATGGTCTCTAGCAATTTGCCGAACAGAAATTTGTGGATTTTCCTCAACAGACAAGAACACATTTTCTCGTTCCACATTACTTAATGACAAAGGTCTACCCGTTCTACTCGCATCTTTCACCGAACTTGTCTCTTGAAATTTCCGCCAAATTTTGCTTACCGTGGACTGCGAAAAGTTTAATTCTGGATGCAAGTTATTAAATAAATTACATACTTCGTCTTGGGTTCTTCTTCTATCTCCATATCCCAGAATCATTAAAATTTCAATTCTATGTTTCTCAGGTAATTGAGCCATATTTCAAGCACTAACAAATAGCAAAGTGTGACAGTGTTCTAAAGTGCATTCAATTGTTTCAATGCTACATATTACGTACCTGATTAATACTGCTCAGTAAAATAAATTTGTTAGACATGTCCTTGTTTTTCTTGAAATTTTTTTGATGTAAAGCTATTTAAGTTTCATATGGTTGAAAAGAGAAAAAAAGACTCTATCAAATGAGTGTAATAAAGACGTACCTTGCCATTTAAAAAAAATTAAAGTGTTATTCGTTGCGATTTTGTTTACAGTAAAAATTTAAATTGATATCTCCCAGGTGGTAGATAACTAAGTGATAAACAACTTTTATTTACAACTTTTTCGTGTAAAGTGCATATTTATCGACCTGTATAATATATTCCATACTTTTAGGACACACTGTATACATATTTTTACCTAGTTACATCTAAAATAAACAATTCAAAAATTTGCTTTGTTTAAACCTTTTTTAATTTTTAGAAACAATTTTTTTCAGTCAATTCTATAAAATGGTATTTTGTACTAAAAAACTAAATACAAACTGTATTTTCACACGTGTAACATGGATCTTCTGGTCGATAACATACCTGTGTTATAATTATAATTGTAATTTAGTTTCAAAATTATAAAAAAACTTTTTTATAATCTAAAATAATTGAATTTGATTTAATTGTTAAGATCAAACATGGGTTAAAAGTGCTAATTAAATTACAAAGTTTTAAAGTTGGCTATCTAAAATTTATATTTTTAAGATACAATATAACATTCGCTTAGGCACGAACTTCAAATAACCCGACTTTTTAGAATTAAATTATCATGCGCCTAATCAAAAATTTAAATTCTTCAAATAATGTTAAATAAAACTTTTGATCTAAAGAAGTTGTTTTATAATATTTTTTAAGCTGTTACAATTTTTACAAAATATAAAACTGTATGTGTATAATTGACCAGTAATTAATTATTAAGCGGTTTATTTAACGTTTTAGAACGGTAAATACAGGACAAGTAGCATGTAGTCGTGAATGCGACTGACAAGTCATATGTCATTAATTGTGACGCCATGACAACGTTCGGAAAACCAACTAGTTTAAACAACAAATAAAAAATGTTTAGGTAACACAAAAATAAATAAAAACTCCATTTTAATGTTTATTAAAAAAAATTAATAAGATTAAAGAAAAATGTTTCTATCGCGTAATAAATAGCATAAACATCACAAACATTAAGAACCCTGCCAATAAAAAGCCCTTACTGTTTTTAATTTTTTTAATTTTTTTTGCACCGACCGGACCTTAATTAATTAATAAAACGCTCAAACGTGGTTGGTTTAAGAATTGTAAATCATATTTTAAACTTCAAACAGTTGACGAATTAAATAATCGTTAAGGCCAGGATAGTATAAAATTGTTTTATACATTCGACACCGTTACGAACTGACTTGGTTTTTAAACGTGTTTTCTACAATTAATAATTTAGTTACATAATTTATTTCTAGATAATTTACTTTCACTTAACTCAGTGGAAGCTTAGGTATGTTATTAGAACTAATTTGCAACTCCCGTATATTGCTGCCACCGTAATTAAATTCGAACGTGATTTATTCGTAAACATTATAATTGTAAACAAATATTTAACACACATCGTAAATTGTGAATTGGAATAAAACTAGCTAACTCGTAACATTTATTATAATAAATTGTGCTTCATAAATTCAAAAATTTAAAAAAAACCTAAAGTTATCTATCAGAATCTGTACTAGACCAAAACCAAAACGTTTATAAATCTTGCAAACTTAAATAAATTAAGAGATTATTTTTTTAGGTTTTTGAAGTGAAACTTCTTTATCGGCGTTGGAAAAAAATTTACCGTCACATTTTACGCGTCACATTTTTTACCGTCACATTTTTCCGTTACGCGCCATCTTTTTTATTTCTGAAACGCAATAGCGACGTGATAAATAATATATCAATAATAAAGTGATCAACAAAATCAAAGGTTTTATTTTAATTCTAATTCCAGTGGATTTTTAACAAAAGTAAGTAATTATATCTCTTTTTCTAATAATTGGGTGGGATTGTGGTATTTATTTTTTTAAATTTAAGATATTTAAGGTTAATCTCAGTTTCTGATTGTAACTATCGGTCAATGTATATGATTTCATTAAAATAGTATTTATTAATTAATACGACTACTAATTTAATGAACATCAATTAATTGAAATAGAGTATAAGTTCTGAAATATGTTATTAATTTTTGTAAATCAATTAACTAATTTTTGTAGATTCAATTTCATATTTCAGTTACCATAAGCCATTAATTACAAAAATATATAATAACGATAGTAATAATTCTATTACAATTAATGAAATGCTGTAATAATCTTAGTAGCAAAAAGTTAAAGTGAAATAATTGTATTATTTGTATTCATGTCTATGATAATAAAATCCTTTTGTTTAAACTTTATCTAATTTAACTTTATTTAACTAATTTCTAAAAAGTTGCATGTAGATCATTTTGCGAAAAATAAGGCCATAAAGAAGTTTCACTTCTTACATGTGTACACTAGTACACGCCCATGTTTTTTTTTATCTAGGCGTGGTTTCATTCCAATTCAAATAAATATTGTTAATCTTGTTTAAAATCAGTTTTAATTTTTCCATAAATAAACAGGCAATAAACGGCGATAAACTATTTACCATTACAGTACCATGTTCTTGTGTATAAAACTGACGGTTAGTTTGAAAAGTTTGATTGGTACATAATTCTGTTAATTTTATTAAATTTTCTACATTTGTTATGGCCAAATTGTTGTGCAATAAAATATCTTGCAAATATTAAATGGTTATATCAATGGGAACATTAGAAACACTTCTATTTCTGTAAATTGCGTGTTATTAATCTATATTAATAAAGAATTAAAGATTGTAAGCTTGTATGTAGGTAATCTCCAAAATTATTCATCCGGTTTCAAAAATTTTTTTACCAATATTTAGAATTGATTTTCAGGCTAAATATAGTCTATATATATTATCTCGTTAAAATAAAAATGCTCTTTGTGGTGACCTATGTTACAACCAAAGTTAACAAAAAAAAGGTTTCTATAAAAAAATTGTAGAACTCAAAAAAGTCAAAGACACATATTTATACGTTAAAGCTAATACACAAATTAATAAAATGTGCGTGCTTGCATGTGTGTATGTGTTTCTGTAACGATGTACCCAGGATAACTCTCGAACCGAAAGTCTTAGTAAGTTGAAATTTGGTATGGAGATGACTTTTCATATCCTCTCGGTTCTGTCAAAATATAGGTCTGATAAAAAAACCGAAAGTAGGTGTATTTGCCATTTTTAACAGTTTTTTTATATAATTTTGTACGTATGTAAATTATTTGAATTATTTTTACAGTTTCTTATAGATATAATTCATCTTAACAATTTATTCAAATAAAAATATTCTAACATTAACAATTTAATAGATACTTGATTTATAATTTAAAGTGAATTTTTTTTTAAGAAAAAAATTCTATATCTTAAAGATAAAGCAAGATACGTTAATAGTAGTTTACCTAACAAGAGTCAAAAGTAAAAAATAGCATAACGAACGTTAATGCGACGCGAGGCCGCATGGCCGAGCGTTGCATGTGAGTGAGTTATGCTATGATTCTTTCGACGAGAGTAACGTACATTATTTTTTGTGTTGCCCTTTATAAATTTACACTCTTTTTTGAAAAAATAAACAAAAAATCAACAGAAATATAATGTTGGTACTACATTTATTACTAAATCTGTCAAATATTGACTTTGAACACTTAATTTTATGTGGATTTCTAGTTTTCATTTTGCCACCTTAGAGCTTTTTTCGTGCATTACGTAACTACACTAACGAACGAATATTGACGTTTGCGATGTTGGCAACACAAAAAAATAATTTTTCTCTATATTCTTTTGACTTGGATGTTTTTCTTCAATTTGAAAAGAAAAAATATGTAGAAATTCCTAAGAAGAAGGTCGTGTGATGACCATACTAGTTTTTATAAAACTCAAAACTCAACTTCTTGATTGGTTTTTTTTCACGTCTCACGAGTGATATAACCTCAAACGTTGATACATTCGTTGCTGTAAGTCTTGTAAACCCGTTGAGTTTGGCTTATGAACGATTAATTTGATGTAAGCCCATAAAAATGTTTTGCGGTGTCAAATTAAGCTATTACAACAATGGCTACTCTATTGCTCCTCTACGAGCAATTCATTTTTCTGGATAATGTTCATCTAGCCACCGTCTAGTTTGCACGGCGTAATGCGGTGGAGCACCATCCAGTTGAAGGTGAAACAGATTTGCATCTAATCGCGACTCGCCATCTATTTGATCTAAAGTTTCAAACCGATTAATGTAACGTTCCCGTTAACTTTGCAACTTTGCAAAACGACATTGTTGAACACATGGCAACTTGACTCAAAATTTTAATTTGCATTTTATTCAGAATTTGTGACTGCTATACCTTCATATTTGCTATAAAACCAGTGGTTTCAAATTTCCGCACAAGAAGTCGCACATAAACATCGCTGACATTTTTATCAAGTTGTCTTGCATTGAACGCTGTAGACGCCCGTAAAGTACATCGATTCTCACTTGCGTAACGAAAAATTGTTTTAACCGGTTCAGCAACTGAGTATAGCATTTTTACAAATTCGTATAAATTTTAACAATGACACACTTCAATGTAACTACTGACGTGTAAATAACTGTAAACAATGAGCGAAGAAACCAAACAAATACGTTTGATAAAACAAAACTGCAAACACTATGTGATTTTTCTGATTGTCGTTATTAAAATAATGGAACTCATTGTATTCTACGAGAGTACCATACCGAATGCCCTCAAAAATAATTGCGTAATAACTAATAACTTATGATGCAAAGGGCAATCCACTCTACATATTTTCTATAGTTTGTTACGGTAAGAATTATGGGTAACTAAATTTAAATGGAGCGATGGCCGCATTAGCTCGGTTCTTGTATGCTAAATGGGGTGGGTTAGAAATTGTGAGGGGAATATTTAAAGCAAAGATGTCGTGGTAGATAAAATTAGTCAAATAGTGATTACAAATTGTTAGAAATGGGCGCCACACAATTTGTTTAGTTACGGTCCTGTTAAGTAAATTGCAAAAGTTTAACAGGGCTCTAGTAGTAGCGAAGAGTTGCTGAAAGAAAAATGAGGAAGTTTAAGCAATAAATAGCAATCAGTAAATTAGATGTAAATATAATGAATTTAGAATAAATGGAAATTTACAAATAATCACTAAAATATTCAATTTTAAATTATGCAAACAAAATATGTGTGAAGTTGAGTAAAACAATCGATAATGGATTTTACATATTACAAAAATACAGGATCTAAATTACCTTGGGATAAAACAAAAGTAGTAAAACTAATTTAATTACGTTAGGTTCGCAAAACAAACAAAAAGAAAATTTTAATTTGGGGCAGCGATTGGGATTCGACAAGACAGTAATTACAAATTTAAAATACAAAAAAAAATAAATCTTACCTTTATTACTTCGCGGATAAAACTCCGTGCACGGTATTTCCAGTCGAAGTTTCCTTAAATAAAATATTTAAAACAAAAAATTGGCCGTCGGCAAATAACAGCCGAGAATTAGAGTTAGATTCAAGTTTACTATCTCGTAGATCAGGAGATGCGTAACCAAATTTATGTAGGTTAATAGGTGAGTTACAATTACGTTATAAGTTAACAAAATTCAAGGTAAATCAGATAACAACTTCTTATAGAAACGAAGAGAAATTAAATTAAGTAAATTAAGCCAAAGTTTAAATAACTAAAGTGAATTTTAAATAGCAAAAAAAAATTGTAAAATTACTTCCAAGGTACAGTAAATTTTTGAAGTGATCTCAACAAGAGTTTGTCAGGAACTGATTAAAGAAGGAAACGAAGTACCTAAGGTCATAATGACCTCAGAAGATAACAAAATAAATTTGTCAGCAAACTCGTGAGAACGCTCAAGTAACTGATAGTCTAAACAAGGATCTTGATAAGGATTTGCACAAAAGCAGAATTTAACCACGTATTAAGCGAAGATAATACGCTCTTAATTAATCATAAATTACAAATTATCAACTTTAAAATGTAACGAAATAAAGCGTGAGATTAGCAACAACAGCAAATTTCCACACGTATAACTTAAATGAATAAAACAGTACCGGATTTAGGAAAATTTGCTCAGGGCGTAACAAGTTAAGTTAAGTTGAAACGTTGAAACACTATTTTTAAATTCAAGTCATATCATTCTAATTCTAGTCTTCTAAATTTACCGTAGTGACATTTAGTTTCTAAATTTAGTCATATAGTAATCTTACTCTTAATCTTAAAAACTCTATTCTTTACCGTTGACCTGAAAGTCATCTTTAAATAACACTAAAGGAACTATTTATTTATGGGAAATTGTAAAACATGTAACTAGATTTAGATAATTTTTCTAAAGTTTTGAAGCTACTAAAAATCATTTTTGCAATTTCTTTAACTGCTCTTTAAGCAACTTTGCCAACGTCGCCGCGTGTGGACGGGTTTCTCGTAAATTGGTCGAGTTTTAGCCGCTAGACGGCACAGCGTAGAGTCGATTTCCGACTTAATACAAGGCATTTCATTTGTTACGAAAGTATGGTGTTTCACTAGCTTTAGAATCTAAAGGTTTGGCAAGCGTTATAATTTTGTCATCTATCTACATCTATCTTATAGATACGTTTCTTTTAGAAAATCCTGCTATATGGTTCGCATTTAAGCGATAAAAAAGCGTGGGTCATATCTTTTTGAGTTTCTGGTTTGATGTTTGTTTGAAAGTTATTACTTACTTGGTTCCCACGTGACCATGTTTGGCAAATTTTGCTTATTTCTTTTAATTATATACGTCCGTTTGCTGTAGAGTAGCACATATCAAAGTTTACCTTCAACGAAGTGAAGAAATACCCTTTGTGAGCGTTACTAGTTTAACTGTTCTAATCTACAACGAATTTAATCCGGTGAAAAAAACACTTCATGTACGCGTTACTAATTTAAATATTCTAATCTACAAAGATTGTCAATCCGATCGTCATTCTTGTGTCATTTATTGCTATCAATAAATTATTGAGTCAGTTGTTATACTATAATAATCTGTTACGTGCAAAATAACGTAATACCTTCTATATTGAATTAAAATTAGATTCCGGGTTTGACGCCCTTTGCCGATCTTTTCTTGTGACTGTCATTTTACGACGAAGTCGCTAAGCTGACAACTGCATAAAATGGCCTGTGTTGCTTAAAGAAAATTTTCGAATATTATCCTCTGTAATGGAAATCAAATTATAACTTCATTACGTTTTTAAAATAATTTATTTGTCACAGGCCGTTCCACCACGTTTTGGCTCACATGTTTCTATTCAATAAAGAATAATGAGGGATTAATATTAACAAATACCTTCATGGGACGAGTATAACTCTATATAAGACCTACGGTTAAAACTAAAAAAACCGAAGACAAGGACTTTGCTTCGAGATCCTACTCATGCGGCTAACACCTACGAAACCAACTTTCATTGAATGTGTACAACAGCATTCGAAAATCGGGTTATGTTATGTGTACTTTCTTTTAGCAGTAATTAACAATTTTGTAGATCTTGATTTTGTGAGTCATTGTGTTGACACGATTTGCTACTCAAATCTATTCTAGGCTCACTTACCGGGGAAAACGTTTTCTTCGATCAAGTAGGTACTGGATTGTGGGTAAGTTTATTTAATTATTTTATCGCTCTCAGAAAAGTCACTCACGGAACTTTTGCTTATGTTAATTTTCGTAATTACGATCATTGTTTTAATACCATTAAGGTGGTTTCATTAATTATTTTGTGTGTATCGCATGCTGTGTACAAACAATATTCCCTACGAAATTTTCTTCGCTGTTCGCTTTTACTTAACCTATGTATTGTGTGTTGCCAATACTGCTGGCATTTATGCACTGAGAATTAGATATACTCTTGTTAATCATCTACGTTACTAAATTAAAGTTTTTATACCTGTTAAATCTTTCTTTTTTGGTAACATACCTTCCTCTTTTATTGTGGTTACTCGAACATCAGAGTAACAAGGATTACGAACCTACAAATTCGTTACAAGTTTGGACCGTCTGTCTTGATCGAGGCAGAAGTGTTAATTATAAATGATCTGGCGCCCTTAATTGTTATTCACTTGAACCTCCCCTATCTCCGACTGTGTGAGTTGGCCGTGCAAGGTTCGTAAGACCTAAAGCTTGTAACAAATCTTTATATAAGAGAATTTAAAGCATCGCGACGCTTATGTATATTCACAAGGTAATTAAAACCTCAAATTATTATATCTCACTCCTAAGCTTGAGGCCAAGCGTTTTGAGGAAATTTTGATCTACAATCATAAAATATCGCGAACGCGGTTAGTTTGTATTACCACCGCGTTTAATTTATAAATGCGGTATATTAAGGTAAGGACTAATGCTTCCAGATCTACGATATCTTTCTTTGTTTTTACTGGATACCATATGATTACTATTAAAGCGCTATTTATATGGTGTACCTAATAACTATATTTCTGTGTAACAATCTTGGTTAGTAGCGGTGGCGTAGCCACGAGCACAGGTCGATTGTATTTATTGTTTACGTTAAGAGTGTAGCGATAATAACATTATAATCGAAATTTTACCATTGCTACTCGTCGCTTCTTTTTCTTCTGTAAAATCAATTGTACAGTTACTAGTCAAAATAGACGAAACTTTATGTCTGTGATAACTAGATTGTTTTATTACTTCACGCACATTTGAAGATTCCGGATCTGGGGTATTTACTTTTCTCTAGCTCAGATGTTCATTTCCTTATGGGATTACTTTCTAAAAGTGAGAAAAGGTGGCGCTAGAACACGGCTTACCCAAATAATTCAGGCACTGACAATTCCACTCACGATTTACGACGGAAGCGAGCCAAAAGATGAGCCGAACATATATTAAATTATTTTTTTTTATTTTCCAAACTTGCGCGTTACAATTTGGCCAACATTTGTTAGTCCATGATGCATTTGCTATTATTGATATCAATATTGGTAATCCTCGACAATTTAAAATTCTAAATTTTCTACGATCAAATTTACCTATAAAGTAGAGATGGAGAACAAGCAACATAGTTAGAAAACATAAATTATACAAAAAATGTAACTACTGTAGGTATATAATTAAATCTTTTATTTAAAAATTTAATAAAAATACTTTATTTAGAGTTCCCTAACCTTACGTAAATAAGAACTGAGTACAATAGTTTTGGTAACGCTTATATAAGGTATGATTAGATAATTGAAAAGTAGAAATAGATTAATAAACAACATAATGAGGGATTGTTGGTATTTCGAAGGTTGATTGACTTGAGCCGAAGGTTGTTGAGGATGACATAATTATATATGATAAGATTATCCGGCATATACCAGAAGTCTTTCTAAAATATTATCAAAATTAGATTTTAGAGTAGTCACAAGCTCTATTAACAGTTTACAAAGTTTGTGGGGCAATCTTAAAGACTTAGTATAAATGCAAGACAAATCCGGAATATATAAAATAAATTGTAAATACTGTAATCAAGTATATATTGAGCAAAACAAAAAGACCTATTAAAATTTGTTTTAAAGAGCATTTGACTCATATTCAGTATCGACGTTTAGAAAAATCTATGTTGCCACACATATGCTTAAAAATAAACAGAGAGATTTGTTTAGTTAAGCAAGTAAACAAGAACCATAAGCTTGATTGTTATGAAAGCTTACAGATCCTCAAAAATAATGCATAAACGTCGATAATATAAATACGATAGTTTCATAACATTAGTTTAGCATTGTTGGCGCTAATGATGATAGCATATCTATCGAAGCGCGTTCGAGTGTTATAAAGTTATTGTGGTAATTAGTGTAATGATTTTTGTGTAAGTATTGTGCTACATCAGCTCCTATCGGGTTATGCAACACTTTAAAATTTAGATGCAAATCACTAAATAAATCGAAGTAGTTGTGAACTTAAGAAAAGAAAAGTGTAATCTTTTCTCTTCTACTAAGAGTCTACTTCTAAAGTTTTTCTAGAGTCTATTGTATAAGAGAATTTTTTTAGCGAAATTTTGTACATAAAGTCTTTTCATGTTTAGTTATATTCTATTGTTGTTTAGCAAATATATGAATATAATATCTTTTAAATGCAATTTTATTATGACATTTTTGACCATGAAATAGTTTTATTACAAACATATTTTGGGGAAACCTTAGAAATTTGATCGCTATGTACTGACTGCAAAACATCTAATTAAAGATTTTTTTAAATTATTTGAGTCAAGGTTAAAAAACTAAGTTACTTAAATTGCTTATTAATTATTTTAACTTTGTGCTTGTGAATGTGATTGGATATAATTATTCATTTTCAAAGTTTTGACAGTAATCTAATAGAATTTGTAAAAGTATGTACAAAACACAATTATAATAAACTTATTGGAAAAGTAAATATAGTAACATTAAAAAATAGCAGTTTTAGTGACATTAAAAAATAGCAGTTTTAGTGACATTAAAAAATAGCAGTTTTAGTGCCATTAAAAAATAACAGTTTTTAAATTCAAGTTTTTACTATGTACAAAACACAATTATAATAAACTTATTGGAAAAGTGAATTTAGTAGCATTAAAAAATAGCAGTTTTAGTGACATTAAAAAATAGCAGTTTTTAAGCTTAAGTTTTTATTATATTAGATAATCTAAAAGCACACATCTACATTTTAAAAATATGTCGTTAATTAAAGCCTTTGTATTAACAAAAACAAATATGCATGTAATTCAATTTAATAGAATAATAATTACTAAGTTAATCCTTTCTACATCTATAATTACACAGTGATGGATTTTAACCGAGAAGTTCAATAAGTTATTCCAAGCGTACTCATATTAGTAGAAATTAATAATTCTTATTGTTACATTTCAAAGTTGCTTTGTTCATTTGACTGATTAAATTACTTGGATTTGTAATGTTTATTTGTTTTTACATTTAATCTCACATAGAATTAAAAAAAATTAATTTTACAAAGATTGAAAATGACACATTAACGCTTAAAATAAAAATTCAAATAACTCTTCGTCTATATACTCCAAACAAAATTTTTGTTTCTACGTTTAATATTTTTTTATATTAATTTGTAATAAGCACATTTATTTATTTAAATTTTCTTGAATAATATTATTATCAATCCAATTTCTTGTTTCTTCTCAGTGAATAGTTTCGTTAACTTTGTAAAAAAATATATTTTATTTTTTAGAAATTACAAACATTAAGTAATATTTTTATATTAGGACAATAAAAAAATATTTGCCTACAAAATTGTTTTTAAATTATTTCTTTTTTATGCGCTAATATCAAACTGACTTCTAGTTTTGGTTACAACGTCAAATTTTTTATTGACAAAACATATACTAAGTGACATGGAAACCAGAGCTCTCAAACGATCAATTTGTAAGCTATATTAATACATCGGTTTTTGTGTGTTGTCACACTTTGTTCTTTAAAACACGAAAGATCATTATTGATTTTTTTCGCTACAATGGTTATCGTGCCGGTTCTGTAATCTGTTTTTTATGCCAAGAGTAAGAAGGTACGCAAATTTCATCAAATGAGCTAGTTGAATAGTGGGTCTAAGAGAAACTAGTTTATCATTTAAAGATATTACCACTAGTACTGTACTGTAGTGCGTTGTTGTCAAGCATGGTTCCAGGAAGGCCGAACACAAAAAACAAGAATTACATGACGTCGTTTAAGAACGACAGACTGTGAAAATCGCCGTTTTAGACTGTTGGCGTTAACGGATCGCTTCATTTTCGCAATGGGTATTGGAAATCTGCAGAAGATAAAAGACTTATTGAGATTCGTACCGTTTATCGTGGCGTAGAAGTTTTGAACTGCGTTTATACCGACCTCACTTTGTGTTACCGCTCACCCCTGATTATCGACATAATAGACAAAGAACGAATTTAATGGAATCCGGAATAAAATATCATAGTCTGTAGTGACAAATCGCAATTCTGTTTGGGTATGCATGATTACAGGGCAAAGGCGAGAAGGCGAAGTGATGAAAAGCGTGATCCTCAATTTCTTATAAGAAGACATATGCACCGCACCGTGAGAGTTATAGTATGGGGAGCTATTGCCCTCGATAGTAGATCACCTTTGATCTTCATCAAAGGCAACATGACCGCCCAACGTTTTACTCAGGACATGGTAAAAACACATGCTCTACTTTCCATCAGGACACTTCTAAATTCATTGTTTAAAAAAACAATGCAAGACCACATGTAGCCAGAGTTACGTTAAATCACATTAAGCGTATCGAAATCAATTTACTGCTTCGGCCACCAAAATCTCCAAAATTTTTACCAATTGAGCATGTCTGTGACATTATGGGTAAACGATTGCAAAATTCTCCACAGACTCTTTGTGACACCGTGCAGGTAGCATGGGATGAGATTCTCCAAGAAGAAATTAATCATTTTAATAAAAATATGTTCAGACGTGTCAAGGAGTACATAGCACAAAATAAAAGCATAACCCATTACAAGTTTTTCTCAAATTCTCCCATTCAAATTCCGATCGTGAACGTATCTTAACGTAATAAACATGAATACAAAATATTATTATATAAACTGAGTCACTTAGTATACGAATTAAAAGACCGGAGAAAAGTTTTTTTGAAATCTTCTATGGTATCTTTTGTTATTGCCGATTGCAATTTACGGCAATTACTTGACTTGACTTTAACTTACCAAGTCCAATTGAAAACCTCGGGGGAAAATAGTAATAAGCCACATTTCTATCGTTTCGAGAAAAACTGGATAAACGTTTTTTATTAAACCCTGAAACCTGGATAATTAAGATATACCTATCAATTTTTTTTGTTTATATTACCAAACGATTTGATTCCGTTTTCGCAATAAAAATGAAATCGTGACGGATTCTGAAAAAAATTTTGGAAAAAAATGTGGCTTGTTACCTGTTTGCAAAATATTATACTTGTTAATTTTTTACTACAGAATGAAACGAATGGCAGATAAAAATATTTATTGAAACCAAAATGTCAACACAAAATCGAAACAGAAATTAGATACTTTGTTTTCAACGATAAAAACAAACACTAGCTAATCGGATTCAGAATCACCATCAATATTTTCCACTCCTACATCTTGGTTGTGATAAACTTCAGGAATATAGGAAAGCAAAACCTTCAAATTTGACAACTTTAGGCATTGAGCTCTTGTATAATTTGCATTTCGTGACCTCTCTTCCCAATGTTGACTGCCTTGCATTCTTCATTAAAAAAATGCTTAATGAACATTGTATTCTGATGACTTTCCTCGAACCTAAAGCACCGTACTTTGGAAAAATCCACATTTTGTTTTTTGTTTAGTGAGTTACTATTTTTTTCAAAAGAAAAAGTCATCCTGATTCATTCCGCATACTGTAAATGGATTTTGAATTTTCGAATCTTTAACAGCTTCCACCCAACATTCAGGAGAGTAAACTTGTCCCAAGTAATTTTTATGCTTTTCAATTGCAGCAAAGTCGCGATCGCATGGTAAATGGGTATGCCCAGCGACAAGAAATCTATGTTTAATAGATTTGTATACTTTACTCCTTACTAGGTGAAGCCATAATGATCCAATTTTTATTTTGGTCATCACAGTTATCAGTAAATACTAATAGGTGCTTGCAGGGAGTGGGAAAATTCTTCTTAATAAATTTGAGAAGGCAGCTGGAAATTTTATTGGAGCCCCATTTCGCGACATCTTCCGTCCACATATTCATAAAAATGTTTCCAGTTTTACCATCATAAATTCCTAAGTTATACATCCAGATTTTTCGTAAGTAGAAAGCTTTACCTACTGTAAGCTGAGGAATTGGCAACGCTTGTCGTAAATCAAAGCATATAACTTCCAAGTCATTTTCATTTTTAGACCTTTAAATTTCATTCTTCATGTTCGTTTGCATTCCTTCTGCTCGCCTATGGTGTAGTTCTAAATTTGTTTTAATTTCCTTCAATTTATTCTCATTACCTTTGTGGGTATCAAGCAAAATGTTATATTCATCACACGTTGCACATATGTAGTTCTTAAGGATCTTACACCCAATATTGTATTCAAAACAAAAGATTTTGCGATATCCGTCTTCCTTTGCGGGAATAATGTTCCGTTCTTGACACCAAGGAATATAGTATTTTTTATATAGAGAAGATATAGATATATCGTGATCAATGTAGCACTTTTGTGGGTTACGTTCTCTACTATAATGACTCCTATATTTCGGAATGGTATTAATGTGCTCATGAATAGACTGGATAGTTTCTTCCGGTTCTTGTGTCTTCTGCGGTCATCGCTTTTTGGTGTGTGAAATCCTTGGTTTATTTTGAATTTTGTAAACCATGAATAGACAAGAAGTCTTGTTTGCAAACTTCTTGGTCTTTTCCGTAAATTTTTACAAAGTACTTAAACGTAGTAAATCTTGAAGATGGGTACATTCGCTTTTTGCCAACATTCTTTATTGTGCCAAATAAATAAACGTTTTGTTATCAAATGTTTCTAGGTTCTAGAACGATTTAAATATAGTCATTTCTACTCCTTGCAGTAATTTTCTGCATTTTTTCGTGCATTTACATGGCGGTCCTAAAGTTCTTGGCATTTGAGTCTTCCCTTTTGTAGTGGTATATCCATGTCCAAGATTTCGTCTTTGTTGGGCTTTAACTTTTTTTTGCATTCTGTGTTGATTTGCTTTTTCCTTGCGGCTTTCTGTTTCTCCGGCGATTTGATAAATTCTCTAGTTGCATATTTATTCTGATATAAAAAAATAATACATTACTTTTTTTGCCAAATCTATTCACCAAACCGAAATTCATAAATTTGCATGAAAAAAGGTAACAAGCCACAAGTCATATGATATAACCTCTTTCTGTTCAAAAACCTAAAACTTTTTTTAGAATAGTACGTAAGTAGTACGTTTGATTGATTCAAGTGATGGAAATAAATGCTTAAAATATATTCTAATATACATTAAACGGTCAAAATTTAAATATTTTGAAGCTTTCAATCCATTTAAAATTTTGGTTAAAAAAGTAACAAGCCACGTTATATTCTGTTTACCTCTAAGAGGAAAACACTGCTTTTCTTACACTATCATCCGTTTTACTCGAAATATCACTTTTGTCACTGTTTTCATCATAAATAAACAATTTTCGCTTGAGCGCACTATCTCTGCCGCTCGCCATGATGAAAATGTGTGGCTTATTTCGTTCTTCCGTCGACATCAGACAGCATTCACTCTTAACCGAAGAACGTAACTAGATAACTGTGGCGCCATCTGTCTTCCAAGTACCGCACTTTCTTCCTTGTGGCTTCTTACGGTCTAAAGATATTAAATCATATTATTATCTTACTTTTACTTATGCTGTGGCTTATGTTGCTATTTTCTCCCGAGGTCTTCAATTGTACTCCCAGTTTATGCAATTTTTATAAAAAGTTGATTTTAACAATAATATCATATAAACAATGTACTCGGTAAAGGCTTTTATTAAGCAACCTTACTATAAAATTACTTAGAGAAGAACTATGCAAAATGGCGTTTGCAGATAAAATGTAATTGTTGCTTTCTTTAATCTCCTTATTGCATCTAAATCAAAATTGGCTTTTTTAGTTCATTCCAGGAAACTTAGCAATTAGAACTACTACTAATTGAAACCTAATGGTAAATCGTGTATCTGTACTTATATACTTAATGCTATCATTATTTCAGATATTACAAATGAATCATTATATTTACTTATTTATACACCTCAAATGTTGAAGCTTAAGCATTGTTATAACGAACTTTATTCGGAATCTTTTCAATTTCCGTAATATCTTTGCTGTTAGTGCAGTAGTATCTTGGATTTTTTTTTGACACACTTAAGATAATGTTAATTTTGTCTTCAAATTTAAGTTTTTATTTAAAATTAATTTTGTTTTTGATGCATAATTTGAAACACTGCAAATAGTTTTTTGAGGCATATTACGTGCTTTATAAACGATTCATAAAACTATTCTAAAAATAGGGCTAAAGTTGAACCCTATCAGTAATTTTGTTATTCTACCATCGGATGGTTACTGTCAGATAGTATTTTAATATAATTGTTTAGATGGTAACAAGTTTTCTATTTCTTTTTGTGCACTTTTTTTCAACATATTTGAGCAATCTTGTATATTTATTGTGATTGTAAAATTAATTTGAAAAATAAATAATTAAACATCAAATTATTTATTGTTCTAAACTACTAGATATACTTGTAATAAAAACTAAAGTGATCGGTTATTTTTAGTTTTTATTTTATATAAAGTAAAAAATAAATTTTTGTATGCACCACTGACGTTACTGGATGACTACGCCCATCGAGCAACGTACATCCTCTGGGCGAGAGGCCCACAGACTGCATCACGTTCCTCTCCGGGCGTAATCATCGTAATAACACCTTTCATGCATAAATAACTATTTGAGTTATGGTTTTAAACTTACCTATCAAACGGTTTATAAAATTTCCTGTTTAAAATTTTAATTGTTTTGTTGAAGTTTTTCCTAAACTATATAAACAAAACAACTTACCCTTCAGGCTTAATAATAATCAGTGGCAAAATAATAAAAATGTAGTATAAAATATATCAATTTATTGTAAAGATTTTTATATTTTTGCTACAGTCTAGATGGTTTTAACAGCGTCTATCACAAAAACAAAAGTTTATTATTTTTTTATTGATGAGCTAAGTCCTACCTGTCAAACTAACGCATTGACTTTAGTCAATGTTGAAATCGTCGGATTGATAATACAAATGTCAAATATTTTTAAATTTGAAATCAAAAAATAAGCACTATACAAACTATAATATATCAAAAATCGCTGCTATACATACAAGGTGTACCTGATTAACAGATTTTAAAAAGTAAAAATAGAGCATAAATACAGAATTTTTATAAATATTTGTATTTTACGTGACATAGTGTTACAAGCTTTTGCTATTTACGAACCTGCACGGTCAACTCGCAATAGTCGGTGAGAGGGGTAGGTTCCTAGATACATTAAATATATTTAAGGGCGCCAGAGCTTATCCCAAAGTAACTTCTGTTTCGCTCAAGACAGGTGGTATCACTTGTAACAAGATGTTAGGTTCGTAATGCTGAAAGAAACGAAAAAAAAGAAACTACGTCGTTAACAACAATTGTACTTTAATTACTCTATCAAGATAAATATATTAACAGTTAAATAGCCAAATATAAGCCGGTACTGGAGAGAATATAGAAAAGAGAGTAGCAGCAGGATCGGCAACTTACACTACACGTCAAACAAAAGTGTAACTACCATAACATATATAAAACTTTATCAGTAAGTAACATTAATAATGATAATTGACTGTGGATATAAGCAGCAAGCGATAAGTCCTTTACTTAAACTAATTGAGTCACAATCCCAAGCAACAAGTCAATTCGCACGTACAATTAGTAAATATAGTAAGTCGTGAATATTCACCGTAGCGACAACGAATAAATAAGAACAAAAAGATTGACTTACCAAATTCCAGGGTACCTTCAGAAAAACGTTTTTCCTAATGGCTTCCTGCAATCAAATTTCCTGAAAATAATCGTGTCTACCTGGTGTCTCACAAACTATAAGTAAAAGACACATTTAAAGGAACAGTAATCGAACCGACACTTATCGTATGCTGTTACATTAATTTTTCGTCTATGGTGGTGTTAAGTTATTGCCTCCGAATAGAATTCAATCGTATCCAGTAATTAAGATCTTCCGAACAAGGTGATAGTCATCAAGGTATTAATTGCCTATGAATAGAATTCAATCGTATCCAGTAATTAGGATCTTCCGAACAAGGTGATAGTCATCAAGGTATTAATTGCTTCCGAATAGAATTCAATCGTATCCAGTAATTAGGATCTTCCGCTTCCGATTATAGTTTTCCCTTGAGGATTTTAGGTAACGATAAGAATACCCCTATTCATGGAGGTAGCACATGGCGCTGACAAAAGACATAAAAATTACCTTTAATTAAAGAAAGAATCCACTTACTCTGCGTGAATAAATTAGTTATTTAAGGAAACTACTAATTTCCATCGTGTCCCAACACGTGGATGATTTTAGAAAACGAATTTTTCACTCACGCAGACATAGATAATAACAGGCACGATGTTAAAGTCAAAATGCCGGTAATCACGCCGGATATCGTCTACTCAATACAAAGTGACCAACGAACCCGATAGATGGCGTCGAGAAATATAAAAGTAATTTTTAATTAAACTGATATACAGGGTAATGCATTATTTAAATTTATGCACGTAACATAGGCAACCAACATTGCTTAGATTGGTATCAAGTAAAACAAAAATTACTAAATTAGAAATTTGATTTCTAATCTTTAAATTGAGGTTAAGTAATTAATTAAAAACGGTAGCACATTAACAAGTAGACTTCTTTATTCAAAACAAAACAATCATTTAAAATTTATATCATATGGTTAATAAGTTGTCCTTTAGTTGCGATAAATGTCTTAACTCTATTCTTTAAACTTTGGAAAACATTACGAAGCTTATCAACTTTAATATGTCAAGTAGCGTCAGTAATTGCATGTTTCAAGTCTTCAATATTACGCAGCTGATTCTGGTATACTGTACTGTAAAAAAATATTGGATCAATTATCCTTCTTCTTCACAAAAGTGTCTGAATTTTTGGTT
Organism: Aquatica leii; assembly: GCA_035610365.1. NCBI lineage: Eukaryota > Metazoa > Arthropoda > Insecta > Coleoptera > Lampyridae > Aquatica > Aquatica leii. The sequence goes on along the minus strand of CM069434.1, from coordinate 120,063,081 downwards.
GCCCAAGTAATGTTTTGTGGAAAATTTCTACTGACAATCCTAAAAATTGAATGCTTGTGATTTAAAAATGGAGTTTAAAATGATTTTATACCTGTTGCCGCAGATAATTTTCTCACAGATTTATTGGTTTATTCCGTGCGATTGCGAATGTCTTCGACGACAAGTGCAGTGAGTACAGTAAGATTTCCCGTAGGTTTCACTTTGTAAATATAATCCAAAATCGGTTAATTAAAATTTGTTTACGGTGTCGGAAAGTATTATGAGTAAAGTTTACTTTTGAGTAATACGACCAAGTTCCATCAAGGTTGCGAGTACCAGTTCAAAAATGTGCCATTACAATAACGGTGTCATGTTCAGAAGTAAACCTTGTGAAATGCTATTAATATAAAATTACAAAAATTAGACAACCTCAAAATGATAGTTGCTATTCAGTACTTACTCAAAGAAAACACAAATAGTGCTGATAATAACTGTGTTAAAATATATAAATAGAAAATATGGAAAACGACAAAAAATAAAATAATTACGTTTAAAAAATAGCTAACGGGACGACTTAAAGGCAGGAGAGCTCCATCGTGCATAGACTACATTGTTTTGTAAATTTTAAAAGAATAGTCATCAAATTCTTGCGAAAAAGTTTTTAAAAAAAAATTAAGTATGTCACCCATTCAGTTATCTTTTTGGTACAGGCGCAGATATCGGATTTTGTTTAGCGGGGGCCAATGTATGTGTGATTTTGCTTATAACATAAATAAAAAAATTGCACGGAACTCAATGAGTACGATCGTAAGTTGCATTAAAACAAATCCGTGATTGATTGGGAAACTCAAAACGTAATACCAAGATTAAACAAAAGTTAAAATGAAAAATGTGTCAGAAATGTTTATACCTCAAAAAGGGTCTTTCGACTTTGCCAACCAAAACGCCCGCTTCTGTTACACTCTAAATGTGACTTACTTTCTTAGAGTGTATTACACTAAAAACTGTAAGTGTAACATTTATAAAAAAAAAGAAAAACGCGAAGACCCTCGGTTTAAAAGCTTTGTTACACTATCTATTTAACATTAATTTATTAACGCAAACTTTGTTCCAAACAAAATCGAAAATTAAGAAAAATAATGGAAGTTAAACAAAATTTTAAATATGAAATTAAGTACCACAAATAAAAAATTTGAAGTTTTGCTCGCGCGACCAAAAAAAAATATAAAATATGTACAATACAAAATAAGAGTTAATAAATTGTTATAACGAAATTTTAAAAAAGAGCAAAACGCTTAAAAGTAAAATCCGATAATCGTATGTCGGGTTGTAACATCAAATAACAATCAAAATAGGAAATCAGTGGCGTAAGGTCTTTAAAATATTATAATCGACAAAGACAAAGTATTTGTTCCAAAATCGAGAGTTTACTTATTGGAGAGGTAAAGAAACGATTAACTTTATAGTTAAAATCGAAGCTTTTATAGCACTAAGTTCGCAAAATTAAAATCACAATTTTTGTTTTAAACGGTAAAAATATAAACACCTTTATTCGATTTCGTAGTTCTATAGATAGCTAAGTTTTCGCATAATTGTAAAGCCTATAGATGAATGAACAGAAATTTTAGAGATTCCTAATACTGTACTTTTTTGATCGGAAGATTTTCTTTAAACCGCTAATTGTGTCGACAACGCTTAAAAGAACACACAACTCTTTGAGTCGATAATAAACTCGGGAATAAGTAAAACAACAAGATCGTAAATTATACGAACTGGGATTATTTTCAAAAACACTCAAATTTTACTATACTGTTTATCACTTCAACGGACACCACAAACTCTTGTAAATAAGCTCGACGGGATTAAACAGCTTAGTGGATTATAAAATTACAATTTTAATCTTTGAAACCAAATAATAATAATGACTGTCGGAAGTAATAAATTATAAAATGTACCTGAAATGTATGACAATAAAATTGTCCAAAATTACTCAAGTGCATATGCACTAAATACGTACTTAAAAAAATATTGCAATTAAGATGAACTTTAAAACGTGAAATAGCTTCGATAAATTAATGCGAAATTACTCCAATGTTCATAAAGAAAACAAAATGAACAAAACAAACCCAAATACCAGGTCTTTCGCAAAAGACTACGTTCCAAAATCAAATGACGGTTACAAAACACACTTAAAAATATTTAAAATTGGTTAAAATAAAGTGATTTGATTGTGAGTCAAGGGTGGGGACAATTACGCCCATTGCCCTTTTTGAATCTGCACCTGTTCTGTTAAAATTAACGATCCAATTAAAGTAATTTCTAAAATAACCGCCTAAACACTATTGGAAAATCGCAACTGTGTTTTTTTAACTCTAAACATGCGTATTGTAACAATTCATTAGCCGATTTTGTGTAAAACAACACAACAAATAACAATTTTTCAAAATGCGGTGTATCGTGATGTGGGAGGTATTTCTCAGGTACAATTTGCAATACCTGCACATGCATACATACAAAAAAACACTTCTAGATATTTAATCTTTTTAGATACGTCAAAGTGAAGTTTATCGAAAGCGATTTACTCAAATCACTTACCCTCAACTAAAAAAATCGATGCATAAATAAAGCAGGTTATAGAATCGAAATCTAAGAAAACTGAATTAAAAATATACACTACTTACATTGCAATTTCATTTGTTTATTTAGTTGAAGTCTTGTTTTAGTTACAACCGCAGATAAACGTAATTGAAAACACAAAATACATTTTGTCAAGTTATGTCAGTGTCAACAGCATCCGCTGTAAATATTTTATTAACGATTTCTTTTGTAGAAGATATAAAATTAAAGAAAATGATAATCAATACAATACATCAAGACGTTTCAAAATCAACAGTCAATCTCTACTTATTTAAATAATCAGGATCGGCCTGAAAACTTTAATTACAAATATTTCAAAAATGAGACACTTTAGACCAAAGTCTTAAAAGAATTTTTGTTTAACGCCACATGGGATCTACTCTAGTCCTAATTTGTACACTTTGTATATTATAATTTGTATTAAGATAATCTAAATTAAAGAAAAATAGAAAACGTTAGTAACGTTTCTACATTGCAAACTTACTTGCATTCAAATTGTCGTCATTGTACCACTCGTTTTATAATATAGTATTATTTAAACTTGATGTGTTTTATGTCTTTGAAAAAAACGGTAGGTAAATTGCATATACGGTGGTTCAAATAGAGCTTAAACTTGCTTTGTTTGCTTGTTCGTAAGTTTTATATATTCGATAGTACTGAAACTATGAAAGGTAAATAAACGGCTTAAATGAAAAATGTCAACTACTGTCAATCAACGATGAAGTCAATTGAGTTATTTATTCATCTCTCTCTGTTGTACTCAGTTTTCTCTTTTTATTCGAATTTTAAATTCGTGCGGTGATGACGTAGAGATCATCTTTTGTGGCAACGACTGTAATTGAAATATGATATTATATACTACTATAATTAAAAACATTTTTAATTGAAACGTAAACATTTTCTTCTGCCATCGTTTACTTTTGGATAAGTTTTGAAATAACAACTGAGAACTGTTTTAAGTGGAATTTCTAACGCTAATAATTTTGCTGAAAGTTGGAGTTTACCTACTGAAAATCGTAATTAGTGTTCGATTTTAGTTACATAATTATACTTTGTAACAACTAAGCACAGTAAGTAATACTTTTAAACATTTCATGTTAATACAAACTATAATTTTAATTTTGTTGGTTACAGCATTAAGTTTGTATTTTTTAATATTTTTGATTCAGTATAATGCTGCAATAATTGTAGCAGTGTTTTTTAAACATAAATTGTTTTACTTTAAAATTTAGCTATTTTTAGATAGTAAAAAACTGTACTATACACTCATAATTGAAATACAATCACAAAAACAAATTCTTTTTCAATATATGTTGACGTTTAATTTGCCCGAAAAACTTTTCTTGTTACAAAATCCACAACTTTTATTTGCAGTTTTCCATTCAATATCTACAAAAATAAAAGCCTCAGGTTGTTTAACAATTAACCAAATGTCTACTATTTAAACTTCAATACATTTCAGCTAATACAAAACCATACAATGTAAGCACAATATGCTGCTATATTTAGATATTAATAAAGGGACATTTATTAAGCTGTGATGTAATTGAGTAAATGTTTTATACCGTATAATAATCAAATTTCAATATTAATGCATTACTTTGCATTCACTTACTGTAGAAACTGATAGGTTAATTAAATGATACTATTAAACGTGTGATCAAAGTCGGCTTTTAATTTAACAGCATACGCAGATTATTATTGTTGCAACGACTATGATTTTATACTTGCTCTAATTTTTTTTATAGTTTCCTTTTATTATAGTTTAGTGTCTAAACTTTCCGATGAGAACAATTATTACTAATAGTGGTTTATTTAATAAACTTAATTTTTTACAAAATACTTCAATTACCTATTATATAACTTTTGAGGAGTCTAGTGATTACAGTAATTTTTTATGCTGGTTTTCTCGTCCGCATTTTCTTTCTTCAATGATTGTATGATTTAAAAACAAAATTTACTTGTGATAACGCCGTATGTACAGCCATAGTCATTGGAAATGTCCCTAAAATTAGCAGTAACGCACGTTCAGTCACATTCTAATAGTATTAATCGTATTTATTATACCTGTAAATATATCCTAAGGTTATGGTTTTATCTTTGTCGTATAAATACAAAAAGGTGATTACCATTACTTAATTTTGTATGTATTTCTCAAATCATACGAAAAGGCTTTTAAATATTACTCTCAAATAAACGTTTTATAAAACCAAAATTGTCTTTATATTTTTTGTGCGAATTAAAAAACAAACACTTTTTTCTTATTTTGAATAACAATTTATTAACATATTTTTAATAAGCATAAGACATACTATTCGTCAAATTTTTAGGTAATAAATGTTTTGAATAAAAATGCCGAAATTATATTTGCAAAATTATTTAAAAAGTATTTGTTACGTCTAAATTTTAACTACTAATGTAATTTATTGAAATGTGTGTTCTGATAGTCACATTATTTTTGTATGTAGGATGTATAAACTTAGCTTATCAGACTCGGAGTAATGTTTGGTTATAAGAATATGCAGCGTTTGTTACTATAATTTATAAACAATTTTTCTTATATAATAATTAATAAGTAACAACGATACTTGTTTTTTGTTAAAAAATAACTGTTTATTTTTTCAATTTCTTAATTTGAATGTTGGTTCGGTTTATGTAAAAGTAGGTATTGTACCGGATATGCATCCTAGAGTTAAGCGGATTAACAAATACCTCACTTATTAATGATGTGTTGTCAATGAAAGTGCAGTAATGCTCATTTTAAAGACATTTAATAGTATTGATCGTATTGACATCTATAAATATACCTTGAGGTTATGGCTTTTTATTTGCCGTATAAATACAAAAAGGTGATTACCATTATTAAATTGTATATGTGTTTCTTAAAATCATACGGGGAGACTTAAATATTATTCTGAAACAAGCGTTTTATGAAACCACAACTGCTTTTATGTTTTTGTGCAAATTAATAAACAATTCTACCGCATATGCATCTTAAGATTAAGCGGATTAATAAATACCTCACTTATTAATGAGTTTCATAATTACCTTTTGTAAATATATTATCAAGCCTTTTGTTGTATAAATAGAAATTTCTCATTTACAAAATTCTAATATAAATTGGGAGAAGTAACATCATTGTTTATGTGCTTACAATATTTTGTGAATATGCCTCGAAGATTAGGACAAATGGATTCTACCTTAGAATTAAGAGGAAGTATTGTTGGGATGGCACAAGCAGGAATGTAACCTCGAACAATATCACAACATGTTGACTTATCGGTAAGCATTTTCCTAAAGTATATTTTTTACATTGCATTGGAACAGAGTCAGCATGTATTAAATATGATCCCTAACAATACTATTTTACAAGATATTGGAATCTATTAAATTGACGTCAAATTTTTAAATACATATATAATGTATAATGACTTTATTTATAGTACTAATGATAAATGTAATCTAATACTAAGAACTTAACAATTTGTAGATTAAATAAATCCGGCGATGGATTAGGAAAGGTCAGAAAGTAGGTAATAGGCCACTTGTAAGCAACAGACCACCTAAGCCTAGAATTACTTCTCGGCAAGCTATACATTATAAAATTCTTTTACAACTTGCCAAAAAATAAAGGAAACGCTGAATATTAATTGCTTTGTTTCCACCATTCAGAGACGTTTACACGAATCAAATTTACATTGTAGAAAACCGGCAAGTAAACCTAACATACAGAGCATCATGCTGCAGCTTGGTTGCGCTTTTGTAGCCATAATTTAAATTTGGATTAGAATACTGTTATCTTTACAGATGAAAAAGTATTTTCTAGCACTGATCAATGTCCAACTACAGTGTGGAGACCACAAAACACTCGCTACAATATAGAACACGTTTCGCCCAATAGGCAAAGTGGTAGAGTGACAGCTGGAGTGTGGGGATGGATATCTCAAGCGGGTCCAGAAAAGTTAGTGCAAGTGACACCACCTCGATTTACTTCAGAGCAATACCTGAATATTTTAGATAATATCTTGATACCTTCTGTGAGAAGAAAATTTCCACAAGATGAGCTGGAAATTATTCAAGTAGTCCAGGATATTTCTTCTATTCATACAGCACGAATTGTTAGGGGCTGGATTGAAGATCAAAACGAAGTTGAAATAATTGAATGGTCAGCGAGATCACCAGATTTGAACTAAATTGAAAATATGTGGGGTGCAATGATCAGAAACTGGGATAATGATATTCAATTTAGAACACTTGAAAATATTATTCAAGATTCACAAGTAGTTTGGGAACGTTTTCGGGGATCACAGTTGTGTGAAAATTTAGCAAATTCTATGTAGTCTAGAATTAGAAGCATGCATACAAAATAATGGTTATTACACAAAGTATTAATTATTTCTATACAACTGTTGTATTGTTATTGTTTTTTATATAATAATGTTACGTATTTATTTATTAACAACTAATTTATTTAAACGATTAAAAATTATGTTTACTTATTCTAGAAATATTTACACGTTTAAATTAACCGAACTAATTAAAATCTAATAATATTTAATAAAAACACTTACACTATAATTTATATCTGACCGTTGTATAACACTATCACTAACACGAGATAAGATAACGTCTTCGAGTAGCTTCACAATTGTTTGTTTACACTATAGGTCACGTTCACTCGATTTGGTGTACACTGTTATTTAAAACTTCGCACGTGCTAATCACTTATTTATCTTCACTTGCATAATCTTCTTAATACAGCTGCATTCGCGTTTCGACAATAACTGACCTACGATCTGTCTCGTCGCTATATAAAGACATAGGGAAATCCTTCTCGATCGTTCCTCACTTTTCGCTATAACTTCTAGAAAATAGATAACAGCCTTCTAGAAGGCTCTTGCGTTTGAAAGTAATTTCTTGAACGTTTCACTGCCTCCTTCTTAGGACTGTTCTGTCCCAGAACAGGAGACTGGATGCGACACCGGTAAAAGGGATCGTGGCGATAGCGGCAACTTCCTCCATTTCGGCAACTTCCTTGACCATAAAAGTAACAGTCAATGGACTTTTCCTGACCCAATACTCTCCTCGATTGGTAACTACAGACCAACACTTGAATGCCTGTTCCTCGGAAGACGACCTCCAACATGTTTCGAACTGTCCTCCAATTCAGTTGGTCTAAGCCACACCCAAGCTTGGGTACTGCCAATTTCTTAACATGATGGAACTCCATTTGTCTCTTGAGACCCCATAATGTTCGCCACAGATCTTTGTATAACGGCTTGACACGTGAGTATTTCTTGGTGACCAGATAGAAAACGAAGCGTCCGTCACCACGTAGTCCTAAAACCTTTCCGACTGCCGGTTACTGTCTTCGTAATTCATCTAGCTGTCCAAACTTCTTTTTAAACACGACTGCAACCCCTTTGGACATGTCAAGGTCCTCGCTCACGCAATGTACGATGACGTAATCTTTTTGTGCCTGGAACAGGTCTTGTTGTTCCTCGGTGGTAACTCTGAACCTAGCTTTTCCAGAACCTCCGTATAAGTTCATAAACTTTTCAAACTCCATTTCTTCGATTGAATTCCTGGTTCTGCTACTTATTACTCTGGTTCGGACCTGAACTTGCGGATTGTGGTTATCGCCAGCAAACGGGGCTAGACGATCGACGTGGACCACTTTTGGCTTGCCTCTGGGCGGTTTTCGGATGCGGTATATAACGTCGTTAATACGCTGCACGACTTCATAGGGGCCCTCCCATTGCCTTTGCAACTTCGGCGACAAACCACGTCTCCTTTGAGGGTTATACAACCAGACCATATCGCCAGGTTGAAACCCACCATTTTGCGCCTTGACGTCATATCTTGTTTTCATCCTGTCGCTGGCAATTTGTGTGTTTTTACGGACCTCTTCATGTACTTCGTCTAACCTCTTGGCCAGCTTGCTGACGTAATCTTCTCCAGCAACCTCTTCCTCCGGTCTTCGCCCAAATTGAAGATCGCATGGTAATCTTATCTCACGACCGAGCATGACACAGGATGGTGTTTGGCCTGTGCTTTCGTGAACGGATGATCGGTATGCCATTAAGAAAAGGTGCAAGTACTGATCCCAGTCCCTTTGGTGTTCGGACACTACCTTGGCTAAGTACTTGCCCATTGTTCGATTCATCCGTTCAACCATGCCATCAGACTGAGGATGGAGAGGCGTTGTCCTAGTCTTTTTAATTCCTAACAGTCGGCAAACTTCTTGAAACAGCCCAGACTCAAAATTGCGGCCTTGATCGGAGTGTAATTCCAACGGAACTCCAAACCGGCAGAAAAACTCCTTTACTAATACGTCTGCGACTGTAGCTGCTTCCTGATTGGGTATGGCGTAAGCCTCCGTCCATTTCGTGAAATAATCCATCGCCACCAGGATGTATTTATTTCCCGAATCGGATTCTGGGAACGGCCCTGCGATGTCAATCGCTACTCTTTCCAAAGGGCTTCCTACGTTGTATTGTTTCATGGGTGCTTTGCGCTTTCTCGCTGGACCATTTCCTGAAGCGCAGACTATGCATTTACGGCACCATTGCATGACGTCCTCTTTGCAGTTCATCCAGTAGAATCGTTCTCGCACTTTACCCAACGTCTTCTTAATGCCAAAGTGTCCTCCTGATGTCCCATCGTGGAGATGCTTCAACACTTCGGTCACCCTGCTCTTCGGCACTACCAGCTGTAGTCTGTTTCCCGTGCCCTCGGCACTTTCTAGGGATCGCTTAAGAAGACCGTCTTCTACTATCAAGGAGTCCCACTGCGCCCAGTACGCTTTGATATTTTTGCCCAAAGCACTCACTTCTTCCCAGGTTGGTCGTCGGCCGCTTTCTTTCCAGTCCAGGAGTAGTCTTATTTCAGGATCGTCTTCTTGTTCGCGACGTAACTGCTCAGGTTCCCACTCATCATCAACCATAGCAGTTCTCCGGAGGCATTCGACTTTTTCTTCTAGCCGCTAACAATGGCTGCAGTCTGCCGGACATGGTCTTCTGGACAAGGCATCAGCGTTCCGATGACTGCTTCCGGCACGGTGTTCTGTGTCGTAGTCATACTCTTGCAGTCTCTCGATCCATCTTGCTACTTGTCCTTCTGGGTTACGGAACTGCAGTAGCCATTTTAAAGCGGCGTGGTCTGTTCTCAGTAAGAATTTTCGTCCATACAAATACTTGTAAAAATGTTCGATGGACTTAACGACTGCTAACAGCTCTCTCTTAGTCACGCAATAATTCCTTTCTGGCCTAGACAAAACCTTGCTAAAGTACGCGATAACCTTTTCTTGTCTATCTTGAACCTGCGAAAGGACCGCGCCTATGGCCATATTGCTTGCGTCGGTATCCAAAACAAACTTTCCATCTTCTCGTGGATAACTCAAAATCGGCGAAGTGACTAGGGCCTGTTTTAGTTGATGTCATGTTTATGTTACCCATAAAACATACTTTAGTTTTTAATTGTGTTTATTTAAACATTAACATTATATTACAACAGATTACAATTCGTGATCTACTCCATGACTGTAACTCGTCATGTGTGCGCTGTTGCAACGTTTAACTTAATCCTTAACATTTCCCTTTCTAAAAACTTCCCTTTCTAAAAACTTAAAACGAATTTATACACATTGTTTATAAATCAAAAACTCTAGGTCTTTTAATTAATCGGCCTCTAGAAGTTATATATTCTTTAGGGTCCGTTTGAGTTATCTCAGTTTGTGATTTAACAGTTTCATTTTCACAGTGATTTGTATATAACAGATTATTGATTTTAGCTATTCCCATCGCGTTGGAATAATTAAATGTTTCTACTTTATCTGAAAAGCTTACATGTTTTTGTTTACTAACTGGGCTGTTAGAGTAATCATTGTTTTTATAAAGTTTGATAAATTTTCTGTTTCTTACTAGTACCGAATTATTTCTTAACTTAACTCTATACGTTCTTATATCTAATTTTTCTAACACTACCCCTAATGACCAATTTGAAAACGGTTTTGTTTGTACATACATTTTATCTCCGATTAACAATGGGTTTAATTTTTTACATGATCTATTATAATAATATTGTTGTTGTCTTTGTCTTTTAACTAATTCATTGTTATACTTTTTGTAATTTACTGTTGTTGGTACCAAATGTTTAATTGTTGTAGGCATATTTGATCTGGTGTTCCTCGACATTAATATTTGATTAGGTGTAAACGGTCCAATTGGCGTGTTACGATATTGTAACAGTGCTAATCGAATATCTTTTCCTTCTTCGCGCGTTTTTTTGATTAGTTTTTTTACAGTTTGGATATGGCGTTCAGCCATGCCATTTGAATGCGCATTTGTGGGTGAAGTGATTACATGTCTGAAGTCCCATTCTTTCGAAAATGATTTAAAATTATTAGAAGTGAATTGAGGCCCACCGTCAGAAATTATGATAGATGGAATCCCAAATCTGGCAAATGTAGATTTCATTGCGTTTATAACTCTCTCCACATATTTAGAGTAATAGTCAATTAGTAGTAAGTATTTATTTCCATCGATTTCAAATATATCTGTTCCCACTTTGTACCACGGTATTTTAGGTATTTCATGTGACATCAGTGGTTCATTCAATTGAGAGCTTGAGTATTTCATGCATAGATGGCAACTATTAATTAGTTGTTCTATTTCATTATTCATTGATATCCAAAAGATAGATTTCTTAGCTAATTGTTTGCACTTTTGCATACCTAAATGACTGTAATGGATTCTTCCTAACATCTCTTTTCTTAATATTTTTGGTATCACTATGCAATTTCCTTTGAATACTATTTCATCGTTTATAGTCAGTTCATTTTTATATTTCATATATTTTTTTACGAACTCCATTTGTTTTTTGTCGTTTTTATTCCATTTACTTCTTATTACTTTCTTCAATTCTACCAATTCTGTATCTTGATCAGTGTGTTTTTTTATTTCTTCTAATTTTCTATCTGTGACATTAATGCTTGTCATTATTAAACAAACCTGTGAGTTTAATTCTTCGTCAAATTCTTTACTTAAAGTGTCATCTTTAACACTTGCTCTTGATAAGGCGTCAGATATGATTTGTTGCTTTCCTGGTTTATACTTGATTTTAATTTGATATTTTTGTATTTGAAGCATCATACGTTGTAAACGTGCGGGGCATTTGTTAAGCGGTTTATTAAAAATTGTAATCAGTGGTTGATGGTCAGTTTCTACTATTATTTCCTTTGCATACACGTATTGATGAAACTTTTCTAACCCAAAGCATATTGCCAATAATTCCTTTTCAATTGTCGCATAACGTTGTTGAACTTCGGTTAAGGCTTTTGAAGCATACGCACAAGGGAGATTGTCTTGAAGTAAAACTGCACCTAACCCTTCCTGACTTGCGTCTACTGATAAAACTGTTTCCTTGTTTACCTGGTAAAATTGTAACACTGGACTATTTGTTAATTTTTCTTTTAGTGTCTTAAAAGCTTCTTCTTGCCTTTCTGTCCAATGAAATATAACGTCTTTCCTTAAAAGTTCTCTTAGCGGAGCTGTATTTACAGTAAATCCTGGAATGAACTTGCTTACGTAGGTTAAAATTCCTAATACCTTTTGTATTTCTACTTTATTCGTAGGGGCTTTCATTTCCATTATTGCTCTGATTTTTTCATAGTGAGGAGCTACTCCTTCTTTGCTTATAACGTGTCCCATGTAGACAATTTCATCTTTTCCTATTTTACTTTTATTTTTATTAAATTTTATGCCTTCTTTCCTGGCAATCTCTAATACTGCTTTTAATCTTAAATCATGTTCTGTTTTAGTAGTTCCCCAAATTAATATATCATCTACATAAGTTTCAACTCCTTCTATTTTGAACTTGCTCTTAAAAGTTTCATGAAACACTTCAGAAGCACATGTTATGCCGTAAGGTAATCTTAGAAATTTGTATTTCCCAAAAGGAGTACTAAACGCACATAGTCGTGAACTTTCTTCATCTAACTTGATCTGATAAAATCTCAAAAATTCTCTTTTTATATACATATTTAGGTCTTTTGGATCCAAGCATATTCGTAACTCATTATTTGGTTTCCTTACTATGACTAATGGATTTAACCATTCTGTAGGCCCACTTATTTTTTCAATTATTTTATTGCACTCTAAGTTGTCTAAGGTTTCTTTTAATTTGTTTTGAATAGCCAGTGGCACCGATCTAACTGGATACACCTTAGGAACAGCGTTATTTTTTAAATTGATGTGATATGCTTCATTTAGGCAACCAACACCAGTAAATAAATCATTATAATTATCTAACACATCTATATAATCATTATTACTGTTAATAATATCTACTCTTTGAACAAGATTTAATTTCTGACAGCCTTGCAACCCAATTATAGGTTGTGTTTTAGTGGTAACTACATAAAAGTCTAATATACTAACGTTGTTATTTTTGATGCATTCTAGCTGACATACTCCTATAACTTTAAGCATATTACCTGTATAAGAAGTTAATTTTATTTTAGTAGTTTTTAACACATCTTCATTTAATTTAAGCATTTTAAAATAGTTAATAGGCAGTATGTTGACTACAGCACCTGTATCAATTCTAAACGATAATTTCACATCCTTTATTTCAAGTTCAGCATACCAACTTTTGCTAACCGTTTGATTTATATTCGTAATTTCGTTTATAGATCCAACAAATAATTCATCATCATTTTCTACCTCTACATTATTACATTGCAAATTACTTAATCTATTTATTTTATACTTACACATATTTGTGAAATGATTTAGTTTCTTACAATTATTACATACTTTTCCGTAGGCTGGGCATTTATATCTACTGTGTTGTTGACCACATTTATAACAACATCGACCTGCATCTCTTCCCCGGCTTACTGGTCTTGCTCTACTCGGTGTACGGTTTCTTCTATATTGCTGATAGTTAGCGCTCTTCTTCTTATTTACTATGTTTATGTCATCTGATGTTCTTTCAGCCACGTTCTGCATCGTACGACTTTGTTGTTTTGAATTTTCAAAAATGGTGCACATGTTTGCTATTTCATTTAACTTGGCATTATCATTTTGTAATAACTTTTCACGTAGTTCTGTACTGTTTATGCCACATATGATAGCAGTTTTAATTAAGTCTTCGGTCAAGTTCTCGAATTTGCATTTACTCGATTGATTTTTTAAATTTGTGATGTATTGTTCGATCGATGATGTCCCTTGTTTCAACATGAAAAATTTGTATCTCTCATATGTTGTATTTTCTTGTGGCAAAAAGTGTTTTTCGAATTTTTCAATTAGCGGTTCCAATTTGTTTTGTTCGTCTTCTAATAGCTTGAACGTAGTATATATTTTGTAGCAATGTTCTCCAATCAAGTGTAACAACTGTGCACATTGCAAATCTTCTGGTTTTTTATCCAGTTCTGTAGCTTTTAAGTATACTTTAAATCTACTTATCCACGTTCTCCAGATTTCTGCTACGTTTCCATCCATGCTTAAGGGTTGTATTGCCGCCATCTTTTTTTTAATTTTATTTATTTATTTTTTCGTACTTTTTATTTATATAATTTAAATTTGTTTATGTTCGCAGCGCCATGTCATGTTTATGTTACCCATAAAACATACTTTAGTTTTTAATTGTGTTTATTTAAACATTAACATTATATTACAACAGATTACAATTCGTGATCTACTCCATGACTGTAACTCGTCATGTGTGCGCTGTTGCAACGTTTAACTTAATCCTTAACAGTTGATTAAAAGAGTTTTCGCAGTCTTCATTCCATCTAAATTCTGCTTTTTCTTCGGTTAGTTTTGTCAATGGTTTGGAAATATTGGCAAATCCGGGGACAAATCTTCTATAATAAGTGCACAACCCAAGGAAACTTCGGACCTAATGTTTGTCGATCGGTCTTGGCCATGCTTGCACTGCTCGGATTTTGTCTGGGTCAGTCCTTACTCCATCTCTAGATACGACGTGGCCAAGGTATTAGACTTCCTTCTTAAATACGTGGCACTTCTTTGGGCTCAGTTTGAGGTTAGCCCCACGTAATCTCTGGAATACTTCCTTCAAGTTGTTCAAGTGCTCTTCAAACGAACTTCCAACCACGATCACGTCGTCCAGGTAAACCAAGCACGTCTTCCAAGACAATCCGCGCAAGATGGTCTCCATCAAACGCTCGAACGTTGCAGGAGCGTTACACAGGCCGAAGGGCATTACAGTGAACTGCCACAAACCAGTCCTGATCGTAAAAGCTGTTTTTTCACGATCCTTGGGTTCTAATTCTACCTGCCAGTATCCACTCGTTAAATCTAACGTAGAAAACCACTGGGATCCTGACAGGGTGTCTAGCGTATCGTCAATTCTGGGTAAAGGGTAGCTGTCCTTTTTGGTCACGTCGTTTAGCAGCCTGTAGTCTACGCAAAACCTCGTTGATCCATCCTTCTTCTTTACGAGTACAACTGGGGATGCCCATGGACTACTTGAAGGTTCAATCACGCCTTCCCTCTTCATATCCGTAATTATTTGTTCGGCTTCTTCTCTTTTCGCCAAAAGAAGTCTGCGTGGATGTTGTCGTATCGGCCGAGCGTCTCCGGTATTAATTTTATGTTTCACCACGTTAGTTCTTCCTTCGGAGCCACTCTCCAGCGCGAACACATCTTGGTATTCTTGGATCAACACTTTAACTTTAGCCAGTTGGTCTTGGCTGAGGTTTTCGCATTTGGTGGTAAGAATGTCCAATAGATGTTGTGGACACTTCTTCGGCGACGTATCTTCGTTCGACTTCACGCATCTCACAATTTGTGATACTGGCGTGCATTGGCCTACCACGGTCTTCTTTTTCAGCGTTACAAGATCTGAGTTGATGTTTAAGATCCTTACTGGCATCGTGTTCTTTACTCGTACTAAAGTTCTGCCAACGAGCAGTCCCTTTTCAACTAAACCGCCCTCCATTGGTTCAATCGCGCGTATGTAGCCTTCCCGGAGATTTCCATCCAGGCGTGCCATCACCACACTTTCAGTCCTTGCAGGCAGAGTCACGTCTTCACTCAATATGACTCGCACGGCTGCCTTCTCTGACGAATGAAAAGGAATTTCTTCATTGTCGATCTTCAGGACATCGTTTTTCATATCCAAATGGAACCCATACTTCTTTATCACGTCCATTCCCAGGATAACTTTTTCCGTGATGTCGGCTACCAATACTTGATGGTCGAGTACTCCATTTCCCAAACCAATGGTTACTTTGACATGTCCGTGAGTAGGTATTTCTTCGCCCGTCGCCGTTCGAAGTCGTACTGTTACTGGTGATGTCTTCTCGTTTTCCAATAACATGTCAGGACGAATGATGGTCTTCGTCGCTCCCGTGTCAACCAGTAACTGAACGCTTCTTCCATTGATCTTGCCATCGAGATAAATGCTATGCAACTGCTCCCTAGGCGATGCCATTTGAATGGTAATCTCCGGGGCATGGCTCGTTGAGGTCGACTTTCGCCCCATTCGGTCGACCCGTTCTAGTTTTCCGGACGCTCTTCTGGTCTTCTTTTGGGCTTAGTACAACGGCGTCGTACGTGGCCCACTTCTCCGCAGTTCCAGCACGTCAGTTCTCTTCCTCGAGCTTCTCGTTCCCGAAATACCCGTCGCACTATGTCTTCAATGCTTTCTTCTGTGTGCGAGGATACTTCTGCAGCACAACGGAGCTTATGGCTGCCTCGGTGCGACGCTTGTTTCGCCGCCTCGAACTCCAAAGCATGGGTTAATGCGTCATCCAACGTCTTCGGTCGCGCTAACCGAAGAGTCTGCTGTGTTTCGCTGTCTCAGAGGCCGTCTACAAAGGTTTGAATAGCCAACTGCTCCAAGAAGGTATCTGGTGCTGTAGGATACGCAAGCCGTGTTAATCTAGCGATGTCAGCCTCAAACTCTTGAAGACTTTCGGCAGCTTTCTGAACCCGACTTTTAATTTGAGCTTGATAGACTTGTTGAAGATGGGCATCTCCATATCTCATTTCTAATCGTGAGATTAAGAGTTCGTAATTTTCTTGCAGGTGGTCCGGAACAGTTTGTAAAATTCCAAGTGCTTCTCCACGTAAGGACACTATTAAAGACGTCGCTTTCTGCTTGTTGCTCCAACCATTAGCTGTAGCTGCGGCTTCAAACTGCTTGTAGTAGGTAGACCATGGAACGTTACCATCAAAATTCGGTGGTACAACTTTGAACTTGTGAATGTTTTCTTCTCGATGATCCATTATTAAATCTTCACTCGTGACGCTTCCTTCGCCGTGACAATTCAATCGACTTATTTTTTCTTCAAGCAGTTTCATTCTGTCTTCTAGTTTGTCCTCTATTGCTTCCATTTTCTCATTCATAGATTCGCAGATTTCTTCTCTTAAATTTAACATGTCTGCTTGAGTTTCCTCTTGAACCATCTTGATTTGATTTTCTATGCTCGTTCGTATTTCTTCTTTTAAACTTTTAGAACTTTCCTCCATTTTCTGAGAATGTTCAAAGAGTTTTTCTTCCATTTTTCTTGAATTTTCTTCCATTTTTCTGGAATTTTCCGTCAGTTTTTCTTCAATTTTCTGTGAATTTTCGTGAAACTTTTCTTCCATTTTTCTAGAATTTTCGGACAGTTTTGCTTCGATTTTCTGAGAATTTTTGCCCATTTTCCTATTATTTTCTTCCATATTCTTATTCATCGATACTTGGCAATTTTTTATTGATTCAAGAAATTCAAATAGCTTTGCATCCATTTTAACTGCTTGCAAACGCGTCACCGGCATAAATTTAAATATAACACGAATATAAAGCTTAAATACACTACTTTTTAAAACACGAAATTTTAATAACGATCCACTTGTTAATATTAAACCACGAAAACGAATTTAAATAATATCGCGATCACGCACTTGTTAAAAGAAAAAGTTTAGTAAACACTATATTAACTTTATAAATAAACACGCTTATCGCGAATCTTAACAGATATTTACGCAATGAATGTTTTTATTACGGGAGCGATTAGATTACTTAATGATATTTACACTAAAATTCGCGAACGATATCCCACACTGACGCCACTGTTACGTATTTATTTATTAACAACTAATTTATTTAAACGATTAAAAATTATGTTTACTTATTCTAGAAATATGTACACGTTTAAATTAACCGAACTAATTAAAATCTAATAATATTTAATAAAAACACTTACACTATAATTTATATCTGACCGTTGTATAACACTATCTCTAACACGAGATAAGATAACGTCCGCGGGTAGCTTCATACTTGTTTGTTTACACTATAGATCACGTTCACTCGATTCGGTGTACACTGTTATTTAAAACTTCGCACGTGCTAATCACTTATTTATCTTCACTTGCATAATCTTCTTAATACAGCTGCATTCGCGTTTCGACAATAACTGACCTACGATCTGTCTCGTCGCTATATAAAGACATACGGAAATCCTTCTCGATCGTTCCTCACTTTTCGCTATAACTTCTAGAAAATAGATAACAGCCTTCTAGAAGGCTCTTGCGTTTGCAAGTAATTTCTTGAACGTTTCAATAATATGTTATATTATTTAATTATATTATTAAAATAAACTACAGCATGAACTGTAATTATAAACGAATGCTTATTTATTAACATTTTATTAACGCAAAAATGAGTAATACCTAAATAATTATTAAAATAAAAATAATATTATTGAATACGAAAATGTAATTATGATACTCATTAATAATTGAAGCATTTAACCGCTTAAACAAAAAAAAAAGAATGTGACTATGAGAACAAAAGTTTAAATAAATTACATTATATTGGCACAAATATTTATTCTTACACCGGAAAATTCTGTTTGATAGTATCATTTATATTTAAACGAAATTAAAGTATAAAAGTTTCACTTTATTTATAAATAATTTTGCACATACAGCGAAATATTAATAGTACCTATATAAAATTGTTTTTATAAAATCAGTAATTAGATTATTATTTACAATTTACTTTAATTTTATACGTTCAAAATTTTGCTATCAATAAGTTTGTATCTAAAATTATAGAAAGAAATGTGTGTTTTTTTATTCGCATAAAAATATAAATACGGTCATTAAAGTAATACTATTTTTTTATGGTTTGAGAAATACATATAAAATTTAGTAATGGTAATTCCTTTTTTATTTACAAGACAAAAGGACATAATCTCAAGATATATTTACAAGTATAAATACTGGTAATACTATTAGAATGTGACTGAAAATGCGGTAATGTTCATTTTAGAGACATTTCCAATGACTATGGCTGTACGTTTTTATGTTAGATTTCATATTACGTTTTAGGTAATACAGGTACGGACTTAGTTAGCTCCCTACTGGATAAAACATTACTATAAGTATTACAATTTTAATTTTTATGAGTACTACTTTGTTGGTCATTGCGATTGTTATAATGATCGTACGTACATGTTAAAGTTAACACAATTAATTAATAAATCATTTTGTGCGTCACAAAGTCTTGTGCAGCACGTGTTGAGTTTCTATGTCTTCATTTTTATATACGTTTGTGATTTTGAATTTACGAATCTAAAGTCATTCCTTCTTTGAATGTAAAAGTTAGACTGAGTAGGTCATTTTGCTGTACGACGTGTTGCTCAGTATACGGCGTAACTTATATTTTGTCCGACCTATGTACTAGTGTTTGGAAAAATTTATATAATTATACTTATGTACTTTCTTCGTCCTGTTTAACTACTGTCTGTGATAAAATAAATATATGTTCAGTATTATCACTTCTGTCGTGTTATTTGTTTTTTTTTAGAGCTGCGGGTAGATTTAAACGATATCTCCCTAATTTAGTCTTTCATCGTTTTGGCGCCTTTTTAGATTTATGTAGTTTATAATCGATCATCACGAAGCCTGCGCCTCAATGTCTGGGAACAACTGAGTTAGCCGTCGACTTCTGTTTTGTTATGAGAAAGCCAGCGTAACAAATTTGACTCCCAACTGTCTGTGCTCGATTTTGTGTGTGCGATTAAAATTCATTCTACATAGTTAGTGCTTTGGTTTGACTTTACATTAGTTATTTACTTACTTATATTTTAATTAGATTTCTAGACAGACACTGTCGGACTTCTGCTTTGATTTACTGCTTTGCTTAGTTTTTTGTCTGTTAGTGTGTTAGCTATGTATTCTTCAGATCAAGTACCACCACTTCTTACTTTATCGGACTCTGATTGGAATGTTACTTTTTCTGATAAAGATCCTTCTTTACATATAGAATTTCTTTGTCGTATTGATCAGTTGTGTTTGTCTCGTGGTGTTTCACAGCATCAACTGTTTCTCTCAGCTTTTGAAGTTTTATCTGGCAAAGCCCTTCTTGTTTTTAGGACGAATCAAAGTTCGTTACGTTCGTAAAATGCTGGTTTGTTGAAGTCGGAGTTTTTGTCTGTAGATTACGACGATCGTCTGATCAAGACGATTCGCAAGCGTACTATGGGTCTTAACAAATCCATTGGTACTTACGTTACCACCATGCGATACCTCTTTCTTCAGCTATCAGAACAGGTCTCAAAGCAAATGCAGCTCAAGTTCATTCGCCAGAATGTAACACCGTTCTATCAACTTCCGTTAGCGTTGATTGAGATCACATCTATCGCTCAATTAATATCTTTAGGTAAGCGTTTGGAGTCAAACAGCAACTCTCGTGATTCTTTTAACTTCTCAAAAACAGAGATTGGTGACAAAGTTCCAGAGCCATCTGTAGTCTTTGCTATTAAGATTTCTACTTTCTTCTTCTGTATCTATTTCTACTTCAAATACTTGTGTTCGTTGTCGTTCTCAAGGTGATAAACCTCTTCGTTCTCTTCTTTCTCTTCCTTCTAATTTCTTTTCAGTTTCTAGTAACATGAGGCCAAGTGCCGATTCTTGGTACTTAGGTTTAGTGTCTAAAGTTAAGACGTGTTTCTCCTTCGGATTCTTGCGTTTGGAAGTTAGTTGTACCATGGGACTAGTGCAAGCAACTTATTCAGTACCATCACATTACATCTGGTTGTGATTACCGCAGTGTTAGGCTCACTTTAGAAACTTTTTGCTGTCACTTCTACTGACTTTATATGAGACCTAAAGTTGCTGAGTTTATACGTTATTGTTCTTGTTCAAACTCGCAACGAAGCAACTTTATTAGGTGTCGCAACAAGGTCTACGTGTCTACATAGGGATCAAGTTATTGCTTTTGTATCTCCTTTAGTCGCTTCTAATTATTTTTTGCTGTCTTTTTTTTCTAATCGTTCTCTTTTCTTTTAATCGGCGTGGCAAGCGTTATAAGTGCTCTCATCACTTTTTTGGGCTTTCGGCTTATGACTTTTGCTATTCTTTTGGTTTTGGTGGTTTCAGTTTTTGAATACGTCGTTGGTATCTTGTTTGTTGTGGTTCGGATGCTAGCTTTTTGCTTTCACCCATTTTGCTGTCACCGATATCATTTTTGGTTAAGTTTCTGCTAAAATTCGGTTGGTTTTTTTTTCTATTTTATTTCAGGACAGACTACCTCTCCGTTTGTATATATAAGTTTAACTTTATTCGTTGCCAATTGGCTTACAAATTTGACCGTGTTGTCTATACATATATACTACATTTTCTTATCCCTTCTCCCCCCTTAACTTTTTCTTCCTGCTCCATACTTCCTCCATCCATTCCGCTCCTTTTCCGTCTTCATCTAAGATTTCCACTATTTTCATCACCTCTTCTCTTAGTTCCCTGCATTTCTTTCTCATGTGGTTAAGGTCTTCCGTTTCTTCTCCACATAGCCTGCACAACTTTTCTGGTTCTTCTTTCCAATATTTGTTCCCTAACTCCTCGTTGCCACATCTGAACCTTGCTACCATTTTTTTCCTTTTGTTGCTTTTAATCTCTCTATCATTTAAATATTCCGGCACCCCTTCACCCTTGATATCTTTATAATTCCTATTATATCTGCTCTCTTTTATCTTTGTCCATCTTTCTTGTTTTTCCATGTCTCTTTCTCTCCTTATTATTTCTTCCCTTGTCCCTACCCCTCTTCTCTTAATCTCTCCACTTCTTCACTCCTACCCGTTTCTTTTGTAATACTCTTCTCTGACCTCCTGCCCGTACTTCACTTTCCCTCCCTTTATCTCTTTCCAACATTCTTGCAGTATTTTGCAATCTGTTTTTTTCCCTCATTTCTTCTTCGTATTTTATTGCTCTTTTTTCTGTCTCTACCCTTATTTTTTCTATCTGTACCTCCTCTCTCACAATATACCCCGGTGTATCCCTGTCCAATCCTAACACCCATCTCCAGTATTTTTCCTGTAGCCCCTCTACCTCCCTCCACTCCTTCCAGCCCCATATTTCCGCTCCATACATTACCACACCCTTTATTAATTTTTCGAACAACAATTTTCTTCTTTTTATATCCATCTTGAATACTCTTTTCCCCACACCCCAGACTTGTCCTATTAGCCTGTTTCCTTTCTTCACCCTTTACTTTATGTGTTCTCCCTCTTTATTATCCTGTTTCATCGTGTAGCCCAGGTATGTAAATTCCTTCACTTGTTGCACTTTCTCATCACTCCACTCCTCTCTTTTTCTTTTCCCCCCTCTTTTTCTAAATATCATTATCTTTGTTTTCTCCGTGTTTACTTCCATTTCTTTTTTTTCATATATTTTTCTAGCGTTTTCATCATCTCTTTCATTTCCTTTTTCTCCTTAGCCACCAGCACTATGTCATCCGCATACGCCAACGACCATACCTTAGCTTTCCCTACCACTATCCCTCCTGTCTGTTGTCCTCTCATTGTTTCTTCCAGATCCCCCGTATATACCGAGAACAGGCTTGGGCTCAGTGGACATCCCTGCCTCAACCCTCTCTTTGTTATGAATTTCTCACTCTCTTCCCCATTCACTTTAACCCTGTTTCTCGTTTCTTCGTATATTTCCTCTATTCTTTGTATTAATCTTTCATTGATTTTTTTTCATTTCATATATTCCCACAGCTTTTCCCTATTCACTTTGTCAAAAGCAGCTTTTAGATCTACGAATAGTGCCACCATTTTCCCTCTTTTTTTTCTAGTTCTTTATTTGTTAAGTGTTTCAGTATATATATGTTGTCTATCGCCCTTCTTCTTTTTCTGAATCCCGCTTGTCCGTCTGGTACCAAACTTCTTTCTCTATTTCCTTCTGTAGTCTTTCTTGCAGTATTGTCGCGTACAATTTGTATGCCGTGCTCAATAATGTTACCCCTCTATAATTCTCGACTTTATTTTTTTCGCCTTTTTTATGTATTGGGCATATTATTCCCTCTCCCCATCTCTCTGGAAATTCTTCCTCTTTCCATATTTTGTTTAGTATTTCCGTCATCCTTTTTGCTACATTTTCTCCCCCGTATATCCACTCTTCTCCTTGTATCCCATCTTCTCCTGTCGCCTTTCCTTTTTTTATATTCTTTATTGCCTCTATTACTTCTTCTTCCCTTATTCTATCCCTATCTCCTTCTTCTTGTCTTACTACCGCGTCTTTTCTTTTTTCTTTTTCCTGCTTTTGTTCTTCCCCTCTTAACAGGTTCCGAAAATATATCTCCCATTCTTTAATTTTTATTCCCTTTGTCGTCCTGTTTTTTTTCCTCTGCTTCTTTAGGTACTTCCATACATCTTCTTTCGTTTTTATTCCTTTATTCTGCTCCTCTTGTTTCTTTTTGTTTTCCTCCTTCTTTCTGTCGCATGTTTTTTTGTATATTTTTACTGCTTCTTTGTATTCTTCTTTTTCTTTCTTCCCTTTTTCCACTGTCTTAATGCTCTTCTTGCATTTTCTTTGCTTCCTTGCATTCCTTTACCCACCATTTCTTCCATCCAGTTTTCTCCCCCTTCCATTTTCTAAATCTGACTCTCTCTGTTGCTTTCTCCATCATCTCTCTCATTTCCTCTACACTTTCTTGTAATTCCTTCCCTATCCATACCGTTTTCCCTATTCTCTCTTTATATCTTTTTATACTCTCTTCTGTCCACTTTTTTTAGTTATGTACTTCTCCTCTTCCTCTCTCTCTTCTCTTTCCCTTCCTTCCATTGTCAATTCCAGTGGTTGATGGTCTGACTCTACCCTTTCTCCCACCTTAAATGTCTTTACCTTTTCTGCGGCCTCTTCATTTGTCATTACAAAATCTATTATTGATTTTCCCCTTCCTCCTATGTACGTAAATTCCCCCTTTCCATCTTCTTCTCTGTTCCCGTTCATTATTTCCCACCCTTTTTCGTTGCACAATTCCAGCAGTTCTTCTTCTTCTTTATTTATCACTTTGTTCTTTGTTTGTCTCTTTTTCGTCCTTTTTCTTTCTTGTATTTCCCCCTCTTCCCCTATTCTTGCGTTAAAGTCCCCTCCTACTATTATCAATCTCTCTTCCCTCTCTTCTATCATCTCTTCTATGTTTTTCCTTGTCTCTTTCATTCTACTGCTATAAACCGTCAATATTTTTATTTTTGTTTTTCCCTACTGTATGTTTCTTTCTACAACTCCTCTTCTCTGTTGCACTTTCTCTTTCTTTTCCTGGATCAACCATTTTTTTTTTATTCCCGTTATTATACCCCTCTTTGCTATCCCTTTTTTCTTCTCTGTTTCTGCATGTTGCACCACCCACTCAAATTCCTCCGGCAACTCTTTTTCCCACCACTCCCATTCTTTTTCTTCCATCCATGTTTCCTGTAATCCCACTACATCCTATTCCTTGATGTACTTCCAGAAATCATGTTCCTTGTTTTTTATTCCCGCTACGTTCCAAAACAATACCCTCAGCTCACTCACCTTCCCCTGTGCTTCTTCCTTACTTTCTTTTTTTCTTCCTTCTTTTTCTTTTCCATTTCCATCTCTCATTATTCCTTTTCTTTGCCATTTTGTCAACTTTCTCTCCTTTACCACCCCCTTTGCCCTTTAGTTTTTGCCTTTTGGTTCCCCAATTTCTCTCCTCTTTCTCTGCTCAGTCCCCTATCCTTGTCGTTCCATATGTATCTGTCTCCGTCTATCTCCATTTTTCTGTACCCTACCCATACTCTTTTTCCTTCCGCTCTTTTTTCCACCGCTATGTTCATTATTTCTCTTTGCACTCTTCTTTCCTCCCATGTCAAATCGTGATTTATATATATTTTTGTATTCTTTAATTTCTTCTTCTCCGCCATTACCTTCTGTTTTTCTCCCATCCTCCGATTTCCGCCACCACCATCTCATTTTTCTTCTCTTTGTTTATTGCTGTCACTTTTTTCACTTCTACTTTTACATTTAATTTTTCTTCCAGCATCCCTGCAAAATCTTTTTGTGGTTTTTCACTTCTCCACCCCTTTATCACAATATTATTCTTTCTTTTCCATCTTTCCTCGTCTTCCGTTTTTTTCTGTAGTTTTTCTATTCTCTCCACCAGTTTCTCTTTTTCTTTCTCCCACTTCTTTTCTCTTTCTCCCATTTCTTTTTCATTTTTGATTTCTTGTCTTATTCCTTGCATATTTTCTTCCATCTGTTTCATCATTTCTCTCATTAATTCTTTTAACTCCTCCATTTCTTTCCTTCCTCCTTCTGTTCTTGAGGTTTTTCCTTCGCTCTCCTCCGATATCTTTTTAATGTCTGCTGATCTTATTGTTTTCTTTCCTCTTTCAAATATTTGTTGCTTTTCTTTTTCCTCTTCCTCTCTCTCTTTTTTATTCATCCCTTTCCCCTTTTTGTTATTACTTTTTTATTTATTTATTTTTTTTTAATTTAGTTATTTATTTAATTTTTTTTTCTTTATTAATTTTTTTAAATTTATGGTTATTATGATTCTTTCTAATTGTATTTAATTAAAGCCCGCCACAAATATTAGCAAAAGTATATAAATAAAAGTTTGTACTTCACTGTTATCAATAGACTACCTCTCCGTTTGTATATAGTTATATACACTTAGTCGACCTTTTTTGATTGGTACGTCATCTCTAAGATTCTCTCTTCTGCTTTTGGATTTGGTTTTTTCTTGAGTTTTCTATTCTGCTTGTCGGCATTAAAGTTTTGAAGTATACTTTCCAATTTGGGACAGCAATTGGTATGCTTTCGTTCTATGATTAACTGTGATATCATTTCTATTCTCTTTCTTTTTTTATATATTAGGCGGTTCGTTCTTTTACGGAGTGAAGAACGAATCAGAACGTGTAGCTTTATTTTTCTCCGTCTTTCCTTATCTCTAATCTTTTCTGCTTTTCATTTTTTTCTTCTTGGACTTATCTACCTTTTCTATGTGCCAACCATTTTTTCTTGGTTTTTACTCTCTGTATGGTTCGCCTCTAGGGCGGTTGGTTAGGCATTGATGGGTTAGTCACTCCCTTTCGTTTTTTTTACGAAGAGAAAAACGAATCAGACACTTACACCTTGTCTTATCTTTCTCCGTCTGTCTCTTTTGTTTCTTTCTTCTCTTTCTTACTTTTTTTTCTTTCTTTTTGCTCTTTAAGGTTTGCCTTAAGAGTAATTGTTTTTTTCTTTTTCTCAGTTTTAGTTAGTTGCTTGAACACTTTCTTTTTTTTAGTGTTCACTGCAACTATGTTTTTTTTTTAGTTACTTCTCTTGCTGTATTAGGTTTAGTGGGATTTTGTTCTGTTGTTTTTGGTTTGTAACATGGGATAAACTGCAACGTCGTTTTTTGTACTCTGTACTACTGCTTGGGGTATTTTTCTTCTTTGGATTTCTTTTGCCCTTAAAATATTTTAACCTGTTTTTTAACTTTTAGGTTCTATGTGACATTCCAACACGTCAAGCACTGACTCACGACGTTGGATTAGCAAGTAAAGCTTCATATTCTTCTTTATTTACTCTTACTTCTTTTTCTTTCTTTCTTTCGTTTTTGTTTTGGGATACGCTGTCTGGATTTTTCTTGGATTGGGGCACTCATGTAGCGTTTAGTTTTTATAACTTCGCCGTTGTGATTTTGGAATTGCTGATTTTTGTCCTTGTTTTTTTGGTAGTCCGACTTGTGTCGACTTTTACTCAGAATCTTCTTTTTACTAAAGATTTCTTTGTTGAATTTCTTTGCTTGGATCTTTAGGGTCTGTTTGGGTTTGTTGGTGAAAGAATCTCATATCGTCTGTCGACGACTTTTTGGCCACAACTGTCTTAGTTTTTCTTTTTGACTTTTTTTTAAATCCGCATATTACAATTCAAGATGTGCTAAATAATTTTCTTTTTACTCCTTGAGTTTAGTTAGTTCTCCTTGACCGTGGTCTAAACTTTTTTCTCACCTATACTTCTTCTTTTTCTCTTGGTTCGCTTGATATTGTCCGTCAGTGAAGTCTATGGGACTGCGTTGTTTAATTGCTTTTGTAGCGTAACGACTGATGTCGACTTTCAACGAGTACGTTTTTCTGATGCTTCATTTCTGTTGGTTGAAGTTTTTGGTTCCTTGGGGTATTATTCCACTGCATGCGACTTTTGAACACATTTGATTGGTGATACTTAGCAAATTGGGAAAACCTCTTTTATTTACGTTTCTTTTTGAATTGAGTGTTATTGTGTTTGGGTTTGTTTTGAATCCCAGGGTTTTGTCCTTAGCGTATGCCTCAATTTCTGTTTTTGATTTTAGGTAGTGTCAACTTTCGTGGTTTTTATGTTATTGGGGGGGGGGGGGGATTTGTTATGTTAAAAATGTAGTAGATTAAAAAAATTTAAGTATAAGATTTATCCTCAACACGCCCATTATTTGTAATTGACTGTCAAATTTTAAAAGCACGATTTCATTTTCTTTCGGTAACGTTTGTGCAACACAGACCTCCGTTTAGCGGTGTCTACGCCCATCAAAGCTTTCAATATTAAGCTATTTCACACAATTCTAAGTGAATATGCTGTCGAATATACTGTGTCTATCTGTGCGAAAGCTTATTTGGGGTAAGTAGTTATATTTTTTTTTGTATTGGTAGTTTAAATTGATTCTCTCATAATTGTCTAAAGCATGATTCCATGCCTTCATACGTTTTGTTTATTGTTAGGGATAACAATATTTGGGAAAATTTCTATGACGTCATGTTGCTGTAATTAAACTATTCACACCGCCAAGGGGTTGGAGGCATTTACGATACTTTCTTTTGGAATGAACTTTTACCACCAATTAGGATATTAAATCGAGGGAAAACGCTGCGCATTCGCTATCTTCAATGACTGTATGATTTAAAAACGGAATTTATTTGTGATAACACCGTATGTACGTTTCGGTGTTAGATTTCATATCACGTTTTAGGTAATACAAGTCTTATGCAGTGCGCATTGAGTCTCTAAGTCTTAATTTTTTATATACTTTTGTGATTTTGAATTTACGAATATAAAGTCATTCCTTCTTTGAATGTAAAACTTAGACCGACTAGGTCATTTTGCTGTACGACGTGTTGCCCAGTATAGGGCGTAACTTATATTTTGTCCGACCCATGTACTAGTATTTGAAAGAAGTTATATAATTATACTTATTTACCTTCTTCGTCCTTTTTAACTACTGTCTGTGATAAAATAAATATATATTCTGTGTTATCACTTCCGCTGCGGGTAGATTTAAACAATATTTCTCTAATTTAGTCTTTCGTCGTTTTGGCGCTTTTTTAAATTTAGTTTATAATCAGTCATCACGAAACCTACGACTCAATCTCCGGGAACAACTGAGTTAGCCGTCGACTTCTGTTTTGTTACGAGAAAACCAGCGTAACAATTTGATAAATTTGCAAAACTCTTAATAAATAATTTTTTAGGTATATGTAACTTAAAAATAAAAAACCAAAAATTAAGTGATTTTAGTTCAGGAAGCAATTAATTACACTGAAGATAAATTATGTACTTTAATAAATTTTTAACAGCGAAAATATTAGAGGTGAAAAAAATTTACTGCACTCATAATTTTCAGAATTGTATCTCAACAATAACATTGATTCAGAAATAGTTTTTAAAATTGTTATTTGCATTATAATTTTTAAATGCGAAAATTAGAAAATACTCAAAATTGGGTGTATTATCAATATTGTCTTGTATTTTTAATTACTTTAGTTTTGTATTTTATTTCAAACTTTTTATGCTTTCTTGTAAATGCGTTTGTTATTTTTAGTAAATTATAAAAAACAATATCATGTTAAATATATAATATGCTGTCGAAAACAATTTCCTTTCTGGACGTGTCGCTATCAATATTTAAAATTCCGCCTATATTACTCTACATTAAAAATGTACAATTATATAAAAAATTCAATTTCCAATAGAAAATTTTATGTTTCTATAAGACAAAGGTTAACATACAAAATGTATTAGCTCAAAAATTGGGTAGTTTGAAAAGTATGTTATGTTTGCTTAATGTTTAATATAACTAAAAGCTGTAGGTTCTCGTAAAATTTATAGGTAATCTCGTAAGGTGTGGTTTAATAAAAAAAACTTTACGATTCGTTACGTAAGTCCAATAAATTTCCACTTAGTTTAATACATTAAACTCAATTTGAAATGTTATTATTAGCAAGAATTAGTTACGTGCTAATGAAGTAAAGTAGACGTAGTCGCCAAGTATTCGTTTTATAATTGCATTAAATGTTAGGCGCTTTTACAATTTTGATAAATTAAATCACCTATTTAGACTAAAATTAGTAATTAAAATTAATAATCTTGTTTTATTTAAAAATAATTTTTGCATTAAACGAGTTTTTTTTAGAAATTGATAAACAATAATTTTACGTTGTGTATTAAAATTTCGTTGTTCTTTATACAATGTTTTAGATAATACAATTCCATTAGTAAATTTGTATATTACAAATTCGATTGTAATAAATTTTATATTAAAAATGCATGTTATACAATACGATAAAGTTTAATAGCTTAAAGTTGAAAGTGCATATTCTTGTTTTCTAAGAGTTAAGCTTGGTGACACCTTTGTAATGGAAACATTAATAGAATATTGATTACCCAATATTGACTAAAGCAAACAATAAAACGCGTATTAAACAAATTGAATAAAATTTTTAAAAAATTGAAAACGAAAAGTTAATGTACATACGTAATTGCTGTAATGATTATGTAATTGAATATTGATTTTGTTTGACAAATTCTTTAAAAAACTTAGTAAAGTAAATTATTTTAATTTTTTTATAATTTATATAAAATGTTTTTTTGGAAATTTTCAAGAAGAAGTAATAAAATTTCAATGTTAAGTAGTAAATTATAATGTTGAGTATCATACTTTTTTTTAATTTAGAATTTTTCAACATTGGTTGTATTAAAAATTCTAAAATTTGAGAAGCGATGTCTATACAAAATACAAAAATTCAAAATCATTGTAAAACTTGAGAAAAAACTAAATTAAAAATCTCATAGTATATATAAATACTCAATGACATAAAAAATGCAACACCAAGAAGGAAGGCGTTAGAATTTTTGAACCAAATTTGACAGAAATATTTAACTAGTAGAAGGTAGCAATTGATTAAAATTTGTATTTAAAATAAAAGAACGTCCTGTAACCCTTCGTACAGTTTGGGTTTGCAGTCTTATCGACCTCATCTTGTGCTTCCGCTGATGGCTCGACAGTAACGTTTAGAGTGGTGTACCTTGCGACTGAATTGGGACGTACAATGGCATAGCTTAGTTTTCATTAACAAATTCTGATTCTGCTTGGAAATACACGATAGTCACATGATGTTCAGACGTAGACGTGGAGAACTTTGCTATCTGCAATTTTCTGTCAAGTGGCATGTTTACCACACTGTGGGGGTTATGGCATGAGGCGTTGTTTAATGAAACAGATCGGAGTTGGTATTCATTCAAAGCAATATGAATGCCTACTAATATGTTAATGAAGTGGTAGAACTCCATATTCTTCCATTCCTCCACGAGCTGGAGAGTCCGACAGGAAAATGTGGCCACTCAGATCTCCCGACTTTTCGCATATCAAACTTGTGTGGGACATCTTGGGTGTAGAAGATTCAAGCCAATCCTTCAGAGACACTAGAAGTTTCTCACTATAAATTACAGATTGCCTGGGATGCAATACTTCAAGAAAAAAATCGACCACTTGGTGGAATCCATGCCAAGAAGAGTGCAGAAATGTGAAACTAATAGGGATGGTCTAACACATAAAAAAAATGCCCTTATCTTTTGTTTAATTCCTTTGATATTGTAGTCAGTTACCACCTTCCCCTAGTTAAACATTTTTGCCAAGTTTGGTTCAAAAACTCTAACGCTTTCTTGGTGTTGATTTTTTTATGTCGCACAGTATACATACGCTCTATAACAATAAATGTGCAACACCAAGAAGGGGTGGAAATTTTGTGACCAAACTTGGCAGGAAGGTGTAACTACTGAGAGGTAGTAAATTATTAAAATTTTAAAGAAAACAAACAAAGATAAACACAATTGTTAATAAATAATGTCTTGGTCCCCATCTATTGACTTTACACTCCCTAATTTTTCGTGGCATCAATTTTAGCCGGTGGTCATGTTTTTCTTAAGTGACTGTATCTCAAGCAACTTGTAATTCATGCCGAAGAGCGTCCTGTGTCTGTAAAAGGTGAGTTCAGTTCTTCAGTCTTCAGTAGGCGAAAGGTCGTGAAATCTGGGTAGTTATGCTAAAAGATTAACATTGGCCTCTTCAAATTAGTCCATACAGTGTTTTGACATGTATGAACGGGCGTTGTCCTGCTGAAAAAGTGGATCTTTTAAGTGCTGAAGAAATAAAAGAATATGAGGTTTTATCATTTTGTTAACAAACATTCTTATTGCCTTAGATGAATACTAAACAAAGCTTCTTTCTATATGGTACAATCCCCACAGTGTGATCCACATGGCGCTTAATAGAAAGTAAAACATTGTGCCGTTCCCCACGTCTTTGTTTGATTCTTTTACGGCCATCATACATCCCGAAACAAAATGGGAATCACTGAGTGCCATTCTAGACTCCAGTGCAGTCGCAACTCACATCACTCCAAACGTAAATATCGATGTTAAACGGTCAGTGATTTCACAAGATGTAGCCAATAGGATTGCAATTCCAAACTTCCGATTCGACGGTAAACTGTTTAAAAGGTTACAGAACAACTTTCATTACCTAACCATTGATCGGCAATTGATCTAGTACTAGAAAATCGGTTTCTTATTGCCATAAGTCGAAAATGGCGGTCTTGCATTTTATTTGTTTGCATCCGTCCCCCAGTTCTTTGTCTACGACGATTTTGATTTTCCTTTACGTAAGTCAACAATTTGACCTTTATCTAATTTGTTTAATTGGCGGTAATTTTCCCGTTGTCGCACTTTAGACATAATCACACTCTCAAAACAAGTTAAACAGAAAAACTCAAGAGATAATGATATTAAAATTATTCAAGACTCACGCGAAATATACAAAAAAAGTCAAATATGCTATTACTACATGATTGAATAATATTTTAATCATTTACTACCTTTGCATAGCTAAAAGTTTTGTCATAAATATTCCACTCCTTGGTGTTGCAGCTTCAATGTCACAGAGTATATTTGTTTTAATATTGGTAACGCTACAACTTTTTTATGTTTTTTTTTATTGGTATCGAGTATATTAGTTCTCAACATTAACCAAAAGTGCGAGTTTCAAATTTAAAGCAATTGCGATATATAACATTAAATAAAATTTAATTTTTTCTTTAAGTCAATCAACAGCAGATAAATATGAAAAATAAATAGATAACTGCTGTGGAGTGTCTTAAGGAAAATATTAAATTTTATTCCAATTACTACACTTAGAGATGGATTAGTTTAGCTAAATTACCATTATTTAATTGGAAATGGTTGTTACGTAAATTTAACCGCAAGTTAATGTAGGCGGCAGCTCAAAACATTTCGGGGAGAGTTCCGTAAATGGTACTTAATATGCTAATTCTAAGATAATCAAACAAACGCCAAATTGTTAAAAGTAATAACTACAAATCCCGTTTACAACTGTCGAACACTGAGAGTAAACAAATTGCAAAACACAACTATCACAACAAATATATTTATTTTAATGAAGAGAAAAAAAATTTTAAAAAGCGATTTAAAACTACGCAGATACTATCAATTAAGAGTTCGCCAATAAATATCACAGTTAATAATGATGCTGCAAGCCCCTTAGATTAAGCAACACTAATGGTTGTATGCAACTTTTAGAGAATTTTACAGAATTTGTTTGCGGTTAATGGTTGTGCGCGGTTCAAGAAATTCACAGAGCAATAGACCTTTACTATTCCTGAACTCGGTGGCCATGGTTTTGCGGGCAGATGACTGAGTATTGAATTTTTTGTAAACTAGAGAATCTGGATATTTCCACATCATGGGCTATTGTTTCGACTTTGGGGTGAATTCATAAACCCAGGTTTCATCTTCGGTAATGATGCTTTCAATAAAAGAATTCCCTTCCTGTTGGTATCGGGTGAGATGTTAAAGTAACACACTAATTCGATTAGTTTTGTGATTTTCAGAGAGCATTTTTGGCGCGCAGCAAGCCAAAACTTTCCGAAAGTTTTATCCGTGTGTGAGGTCCTTAATCTGTTTCTATTCTTCTTTGGATCATCAATGAGGCCCTATTGTACATTTTTAAATTTTCTGCACCAACCGCTGATTTCTTTTTGGTTTAAGACCTTCCGGCCATATACGCCTTCAAATCTGAGATGAATTTCGCTTTGGTCACTTTCTTAAACTTGCAAAAATCGGATAACCGCACTTCACATTTGGAATATTCTGCAATTACATATGCCATGTTTATTTGCTTTTTGTAAACTACTAAACTAGGACAACAACGCTTCAGACTTTACTATCATGTTTCAACCTATCTAGACATGCATATAACGGCATACTAATCGCATATTTAAATAGTCTCCTGAAATTGCTAAAAAGTGTAAAAAAAAATTAAATACATGATCACATCACCGTTTTACTCACAATTATTCAGACATGCTATTAACTAATGGCATATCCAAGTCGTCTCCTGAAATTGCTAAAGGGTGTAAAAAATTAGATACATAATCACATCACAAGTAAATCGCTCGTAATTTAATCAGTGACCCCAAATTAATTTTTGCAATTGGTGTTAGTAACCAATGTTTACGTGCTCCAAGTTGTCGAATCCAGAGAGATGTACTTAATAGACATGTACAATTCCAAAAGGGCAGACACGTAGCGGTGGCCCAAGTTGTTACCATAATTACGAAAAAACAAAATTGCGTTAACTTACCCCGGCAAAAGTTTCACAAATAACACATACAAAACGAAATTAATGCACTTATGTATAACGTGCATAATATGCCAACATTTATAAATGGAGGTCACACTGAGCGCAACGTTAGGTTTTACTTACTGTATGTGTTAGAATCATTCAACCGTAACAAAACACAGAATAAAAGCCACCATCTTCTCAGCCGCGACCCGTTCCTGATAGAAACCCTCTCTTCCACTACCTAGTCCTGGTAGAACATTTTACTTGATGCCTGTTTTTACCCAATTAATATTTTGCGACTTAATGGTTTGTACCTGGCTAAATCTTTCTTGAACACCGATCCTGATACTGTAAAGCTATTTAAACCGACTAACGTACTTTGACATTCTCCACTAATACCGTATGACAAAGACCGATTTTGGAACCCAGCTACTTTCACGATTTTTGCATTTAATTTTTGGTTTTGTATGAAAACTTTTGTCACTAAGTAAATTAACGAATCGCTCGTGCCAGGTTGGATTTGTTGAACGTGAACTATGTCTACCCGTTACTTTTCAAGGCATGTTTTCAACCTTTAACGTAGTTTAGGTTAGTGCATTGTTTGATCACGCACGCCAAGTTGGCTACAATCAATAATTCATTTCCAGAACATTTACCTGAATTTATATCACCAGAAATATCTTTTATAATTAATAGATAATAACGCAGATCTGTTTTTACTTTATATTGTTTGTTTAGTTTTAACAAACAAATAATAACGATATTAGTGGCGACTAGTCTATAAGGGTTCTAAGTCGCGAGCCCGCCAGGCGTTTATTAAAACAAAAAACGATACAAATTAATGTAATAGCGAAGGCTTCCACGGCCGGAGTCTATACTAAGATAAGAACGTCTTCCGGGTTTGGACCGTGTCAATGTTGTAACCGAAGTTGCCAACGTTTTCTTTATATACGGAGACTATTTCTTTTTAAGTCACTTCTATGGAGTTTAGAATCTGGCTTGGTTTACAAGTTGATTACCTAACTCTGTAGTGGTTCTTTGTTAGATTTTCGTTTGCTTTTTCGAGTTTATCGTTTTCTTTCTTACCTTTTCTGAGTTTAGAATCTGGCTTGGTTCACAAGTTGATTACCTAACTTTTGAGAAGTGTTTAGTTAGATTTCGATTGCTTGCTTGAGTTCTTCGATTTCTCTCACGCCCTGATGAAGCCCTTTACGAAAGTGGGCGAAACGTTGGCAACTTCGGTTACAACATTGACACAGTCCAAACCCGGAAGACGTTCTTATCTTGATACAAATTAATATGAATGAAAACACTTAAACGTATTTATAGAATATAGGCATCATCTACTTTTTATAACTCTAAAACATTAATTTAATACGGTCGTTATTTCGTATATTAAATAGATATTTGTTTATGTTACAATTATTGAAGTTCATGCCTGTATATCTAGCGAGCATTGTAACGTGACGTTGCAATCCTTTCTACGAGATTTTCATATGTAGTTTTAACGCGCATTTGTAGCCCGCGATAGTTTCCATCCTGCAAATGAGTAATCATAAAGCGGTAGAACTTGTACGACGTATTATTTGTCGTACGTAATTTTCTAAGAATGCTAAAAAAGTACTGTAATATTTTTTTTAATAAATTTGGAAAGCTGTTATTAAAAGAAAAGGTTGAAATAAAATCTCTCGGAACAGTATAAAAATACCGCATTAAAGACTTGTCAAAAAAAAAAATGAAGTAACATATCTGTTAAATCAAACTGATGATAAAATCCGAGGTTTTAGATGAAATGAAAGTAGTAGATTAAAGAAAAACGCAATTATTATTACTTCATTGGCAAAATTTCATAATTATTCATAAGAAATGCAACATGCATTTTATTCGGTCTTTGATAGGGGCTGCCATTTGTAGAATTACAAAACCAGGACAAATAGTTTTCAAACTCCGGATTTTTAAACTGCAAACCTGAACAATTATTTAAATAATATATTGTAAATTCTGTCATGGCAAATATAAATTATTTAATACAATGTACTATTAAACGTCAAAAATTTTTTTTAAACAAACAGTTAAAAAGTGTATGTGTTTATTATTTTTCTATTTACTATTATCAATACACAAATGTACTAAATGTACCCCACATTAAACTCGACCTCACGAGCTGCCACTGAATGATATACAGTTTTTTCAGTGCCATTTACTGTTTATAAAGTTTGTTAAAAATTGACGAAGCGTATTATTAATTATTATAGTATAAACATAACTTCTAAAAAATTATATTTTAATTTGATTTAATTATTGATTTAGTTGTAAATTAAGTACAAAATACAAATTTCAAATTTTTAATTACACAGCGTTTAACTTTTAAAACAAAACATTATTTTAAAATAGAATTTTTTATCGACAATTTGTTAAAATTTACGTCTTTTATTGTTCGCAGCTTTAAAAATATGATTAAATTTTTATCTGATATATTTAGCATTTTTAACTAGAAATGATAACATATTCAATCTACATTTTTTTCTTTAACGATTTCACAAATCCAATTGTGTTCTTTAATTTTTAATTTTAAAGTTGAAAGTTGTAAAGCATTAATTTGATAATCTTTGACATTATTCTACAAGCTGTGTAACACTTTGGATAAAAGCTTCGTGATATTTAGAAATGTTTAATATTTGCTAGCAATCCCAATACGTTAAACATTTCTAATATTATTTGCAATACATATGTTAAGCTATGTATAAGGGTTATAGTACAATTTTTATTGTACCTATTTTAAGTAGCATATAAATTTTATCGTCGAAAACTAACAAGTTAAAAGTCTTTTCAGAACACAACTTTTTAGTTATCTTCGTGTGATTAATGGGCTTTATACGTTAACTTTAAACAACTTTAAAGAAACCGGAAATATATTTTAAAATTGTATTAATCATTTCTGAATAGATACATATTTAAGAGTTATAAAGTTTAAATTTAACTGTCATTTACGTAAAGTTTAATACCCGCCTACGTCAGTTATAATTATCACAATACGAAATAAAATTATACATTTTCATGGCTTGCATTTTATATCTTGTTGTTTGCGATTTATAAAAAAATCGAATGTATATATTTAGTAGTTAATTTTTTTTTACCAAACAAATTATTTTTACGTGTTGTGTGTGTTTGTGGTGTTTCATAATTTAAAACTATTAAACCTTATAACCGTATAACCTTATAAAGGATCAGCACGAGCTGTAGTCTCAAATTAAAGATGTGGTGTGTCCATGAAAAAATTTAAAGAAGGTAAAATTGTAACGAAAAAAATTTATATTTGTTTACCATATATCGAAAAATTATCAGAAAGATTAAAAAAACTTCTCACTAATTACAATTTCATAATCTTATTTAAAAACACTAACACGTTAAAAACGATTTTTACAAAATTAAAAGATCCGATTCCATTACTTTATTAATCTAATGCCATTTACAGTATATCATGTTTATCTTGTTCCAATGTGTAAATTGGATAAAGTAAACAATTACTAAAAAAACGTATATGCAACAACATAAAAATTCTGTAAAAAATTATAACATAACTCAAACCAATTACAAAACAGCATTAGTAGAACATTATTTTTAAAAAATCATATTTTTAATTTGAGTAATCCAAAAATTCTACCTAAAGAATCAAATTTAAACAATAGACTTTTTTTTAAAATGTTTGAAATTAAAAAATATAAAAATTCAATTAATTGCCCTACTGACATTATAAATCTGCATCAAATTTACAGCAATATCATAAACATGTACAACAACAAAATTATAAATAAAAAAAAATAATTTAAAGAAAAAAATAATTATTTATTAAAACACAAATAAATAACATTAAAATTAACCAGTCTTTTCTTCCATTATAATATCAATATTTATTTTAAAATGTTATTAATTTTCAACATACTTAACTTACACGTTCACGTGCATGACAATTCCTTAAAGGATTTCAATATGTAGTACAGCCATAGTCATTGGAAATGTCCTTAAAATGAGTAACCTGTAAATATATCTTAAGGTTATGGTTTTTTCTTTGTCGTATAAATACAAAAAGGTGATTACCATTACTTAATTTTGTATGTATTTTTCAAATCATACGAGAAGGCTTTTAAATATTACTCTAAAATAATCGTTTTATAAAACTAAAATTTTTTTAATATTATTTGTGCGAATTAAAAAACAAACACTTTTTTCTAATTTTGAGTAACAATTTACAGTGGTCTGCATGAAAATCGGCCCTGATACCATTATTGACGATTCTTATGTAAAATGACCTCCTGAATCCAAAAATGAGCTCCGTTTATACCCATCACCCACCTATTTTGGGGGGACCCCATTTTTATTTTATTTTTTACATTTTTTTTAGAATTTTAACTTATAGCCGTTAAACATCCCAAAGCAGGTCATAACATTTATACCAAAGTATATGGCAAAAGTTTTGCTATAAAATGTATATAGAAACAACAATAAAATACAAATACATAAGAACAGTAAAAAAATATCAATTAACAGTTAGGAAGATTTACTGAACGACGTTGGCGATCTCAATACCACATGCAGGTTTGAACAGGAATTTTCGACAGGCTTGAACTTGCATCACTCTTCTTATTATAGTATATTACATTGTTTGCTTAACTGCTTCGATCAGTACATCTATAGCTGTTACAGAGTTAACTTGTCGACGTTTTAAACGTGCTGGATTTTGTGTTCATTTTTGTTCATTTGTGTAAAACAGTAAAACTACTTTTACTCCGGATTTTTTCAAGTGACTAAGTGTGATTTGTGGTTAATGTCGGACGTTGAATTACTGTTTAATTATGCAACGCGAGTGTAAAAATCATCCCGATAGCTTCTGCTACGTCTGCGGGGAATTAACTTTAATAGCGCAACGAAAACCCCTTTCTCCGCTTGTTAAAACAGCTTATAAATTCTACTTTGATTGTCAAGTTGGCGACCAGGACAAGACTTGAGCTCCATCAGTTTGCTGTACGACTTGTTACAGTAGTTTGACCAAATGGCTCAAAGGTACCCGTAAATCAATGCCATTTGCTGTGCCCATGGTTTAGCGTGAACCTCGCGGTCATCTTACAGATTGTTACTTTTGTATGACTTCCACCGTCGGGTTTTCGAGCAAAAGTAAGCATACAATTCAGTATCCCAATATTCCGTCAGCTCTAAGACTTGTTCCTCATAACGATACTTTGCCAATCCCAAAGCCCCCAAACACTTATAATCTAGAGCCGGAAATTGATATAAAAGACTCTCAGCCACAACCTGGGGCTTCAAATGATACGTTCAATGATGATGAAGATTATTCCGCAGATTTAGTTTCTCGGCAACCTTACCTCCTCACTCAATCGGAATTAAATGATCTTGTCAGGGATTTGCAGTTACCCAAGACTAAATCTCAGCTCCTAGGATCGCGACTTCAACAGTGGAATCTCTTAGAAAAGGAAGTAAAAATATCTTCTTACAGGACCAGGCAAGCAACCCTGAAATGTCTTTTCTCAGAAGATAAAGGTTTAGTGTTCTGCCCTAATGCAAATTTATTGATGACAGAGCTACAGATGCCATGTGACCTAGACAAATGGAAACTGTTTATAAACTCATCAAAAACAAGCTTAAAAGTTGTCCTGTTGGCAAATGGGAATGACTTCC
The DNA here is from genome assembly GCA_035610365.1 of Aquatica leii. Taxonomy (NCBI): domain Eukaryota; kingdom Metazoa; phylum Arthropoda; class Insecta; order Coleoptera; family Lampyridae; genus Aquatica; species Aquatica leii. The sequence continues at coordinate 120,023,568 of CM069434.1, read as the reverse complement.
CTTCAGTTCCAGTTGCATACTCTGTTGATATGAAGGAAACGTACGAAAACATCTTCAGAATCCTTGATAAAATTAGTTATCAAGATTATAGGTGGAAACTTTGCGCTGACTTAAAAGTTGTTGCTCTACTCACAGGTTTGCAATCAGGATTCACAAAATATTGCTGCTTCCTTTGTGAAAGGGATAGCCGAGCCCGAGATAAACATTACATCGTACGGGACTAGCCTCTGCGAGAAAATCTTATTCCTGGTCAGAAAAATGTCGCCCACAATACTTTGGTTCCGAAGAAAATTATTTACTTACCACCTTTACACATCAAACTTGGATTGATCAAGCAGTTTGTGAAAGCAGTGGACAAGACAGGTGGTGCATTTCAATTTTTGAAAACTAAATTTCCTCGTCTTAGCGAAGCTAAAATCAAAAAAGGCGTTTTTGTTGGTCCCCGATTAGACAACTCTTCCAAGATTCGACGTTTATTGAACAGCTAAATCTAAAAAAAAATGAGCTTGGCTTGCATTTCAGAACGTTTGTAAGAACTTCTTGGGTAACCACAAAAGTGAAGATTATGTCGCTCACGTCGAGGAACTGCTTTTAGCGTACAAGGACATAGGATGTAACATGTCTCTTAAAGTTCACTTCTTTTACTCGCATCTAGACTTTTTCCCTGAAAATTTAGGAGCAGTCTCGGATGAACACGAGGAAAGGTTCCATCGAGACATCGCTAAGCTGGAGAAGAGATTTTCAGGGAAGTGGAATGCAAGTATGTTGGCGGAGTACTGCTGGTCTTTTAAACGAGAGAGCTGTACCTCATGGTATAAAAGGAAAGCAAGCACCAAGTAACGATGAATATCTTTTTATTTATTACTGTTTATAACTAAAATAGTTCTTTTTTCCATTTAAATTAAATTTATGTCCATATATTTATTATTATAACTATTATTATCGTTCAATAAATAAATTTTAATTAATTTATCAAAAAGTGGTAAAATTAGATATTTGGGGTTCCCTCGAAAATGGTGGGCGATGGAAGAAAACGGAAGGTTATGGCCTTTTGTCGTATAAATATAAATTTTTCATTTACAATATTGTAATATAAATGGGAGTTCCTAGTGGTAACATCATTTTTTATGTGATTATAATATTTTGTGAATATGCCTCGAATAATTGAAGAAGAAGAAGAATTGTTGGGATGGCACAAGCAGGAATGTCACCTCGAACAATATCACAACATGTTGACTTATCGGTAAGCATTTTTCTAAAGTATATTTTTTACATTGCATTGCAACACAGTCAGCATGCATTAAATATGATCACTAACTATACTATTTTATAAGATATTGGAATCGATTAAATTGACGTCACAATCCCAAAAGTCTTCCAGCACTTTTGCCTGTCGTTTTGTTCTTCGTATTGGATTTTTTTTCGCATCCATCGTGAATAACAACAGTTTAAAGCCGATTTTTGAAAAGAACTCGACGTCTTCGAGTTCCGAACGACGCCATGTTTAGGTATTCATATTGCTGTTTGAGTGTAAAATGCGCGTATCAGCAAATGTTAATTCAACGACCTCCAACACCAGCTGAGTTTGAATTATTCCAGCAAAACCAGATTCTCGTACAACAGAATCAATTAAAAACTCAAAATGAGATTAATTTATGGAATGCCTGGCAACAATCCCTCGCAACCATTGAAACTCTAAAAGGAAATATCAACCTACTAATGCAAAGGGTAAATAGCCTCGAGAAATTAGTGGCGGTACCCAATGTAGAACAGAGAATAGAAAACAAAACAGAATATCACACCGATGAGGAAGAATTAGAGAGAAAAACAGGGTGGATAGTTCAACGATCAAAGAAAAACAAATCTAAAAAACGTAAAGCATCTGGAACTCCTGAAACCCCTCCACAAGCGTCGACCTCTAATCAAACAGACAACATGGTTAAAGAAAAGAAAGTACCCTTACCGCCGCCGGTAAACTTGGTGAACGTAAAAGAATACCAAACTGTGCATGAATATTGGAATCAGCAACAATAGAATATAAAGTAACTGCTATGAATAATGATGTGTTCAAGATCAACGTTCCGAACGAAATACAGTACCGGAAGCTAATAAGCAGATTACGTAACTATGAAATTGAATACTATACTTACGAAGATAAGCAAAATTGACCCATAAAGGTTATGGCCAGAGGCATACACCCAACGTGCTCAATAAAATTGATTACAGAAGACCTGCTAGCAAAAGGTTTTAATATTGAAAATGTTACCAACATCATGAAGAAATTAAAAGAGGATAATGTCACTACTATGAAGCCTCTACCGCTACATATGCTATCCTTTAACAAATCAGCAGACATTAAAGATATCTTCGCAATTAATTTAATCGCGGGGTTAAAAGTAAAAATAGAACCTTTACGCAAAAACACAGCCCTTATTCCACAATGCAAAAAGTGCCAAGCATTTGGACACGCCTAATCCTTCTGCAATAAAGAAGCTAGATGTGTCAAGTGTGCAGGACACTATGCTACTAAAGACTGCAAGTCAGCTAGACTTGCAAAAACCAAGTGTGTCAACTGCGGAGAAGCTCACCCAGCGAACTACCGAGGTTGTGTGATCGCAGATGAGCTTCAAAAGCGAAAAGAAAAAACCTTAAAAGAGAAAAAAAGAATTGCCAGAACAGATAACAAACAAGTAGCAAGAGTAGTAGAAAAAACCCAACAGAATTTTCCTACTCTACCAAAAACTGACTCAGTAAAACAACGCAACCCAACGGGGAGCAATTATGCGCAAATGATTAAAGGTAAGCCACAACAAAGCATTGTTGAAGAATCAAAACTAGATGCAATAAACATCACGTTGCAAACAATTCTAGAAAAAATTGGTAAGCAAGACAAATCAATCAAAGCAATCTTAAACAGAGTTCAAAGGCTTGAGACCAGCAATAAGGCGGCTGCCAAAAACAAGAAATAAAAAATGGCGACTATTAGAGTAGCTGCTTGGAATGCCAATGGGCTTTTACAACACGCCCATGAATTAGAACTGTTCCTCTGGAATAAAAAAATTGACATCTGTCAAATTTCGGAAACAGACTTCACTAGAAAAAATTACCTGAAAATAAAAGGTTACAAATTATACCACACCATTCATCCAAAGAACACAGCTAGGGGAGGATCTGCGGTAATAATAAAGGACAATATCAAACACTATGAAGAATCTAAATATAAAACTTGCGAGATACAAGCAACAGCTGTAAAAGTCTTTACAAAATCTAAGGAGTTTACCGTTGTTGCAATATACTGTCTACCTAGATACGCGTTAGAAAAAGAAGATTACTTCAGACTCTTCCGAACATTAGGAGATCACTTCATAATTGGAGGCGACTTTAATGCCAAGCATACCTTCTGGGGTTCGAGACTCTTCACCACTAAAGGTAAACAATTATACGATGCAATCAAGCAAGATAAATGTAAATGTCAGTCTACTGGTAAACCAACTTATTAGCCAGCAGATGGCAACAAAATACCAGATCTAATTGACTTCTTTATACTGAAAAACATTTCATCTAATTACATCAGTATTGAAGACAATTACGACCTGTCATCAAACCATTCTCCGATTATCTTGACGTTAAGTGAAACGATTATCAATAAATCACACCCACCGTCACTAACGAACAAAAGGACAGACTGGGATGCATTCAGAACAGAGCTAGAAGAACGTGTCCAATTAACAGTCCAACTCAAAACAACTGCCCAACTAGATCCCGAAGCAGAGCTGTTCATTGCTAACTTACAACAAGTGGCATGAAGCTATACTCCGGTGCCTAAACAGAAAAGAACTGGGTTAACCTACGAAAGGAAATTAGAGACCTCGTATCAGCAAAACGTAAAGCACGGAAAAAATGGCAACAAAGCAGAGCACCTACAGACAAAACAGTGCTAAATCGACTAAGCCAGCAATTTATACAGGAAATCCGTATCGTTAAAAACGAAACATTTTCTGAATTCCTAAAAGATTTATCAGAAGATAAAGATACCAAGTACTTTCTGTGGAAGGCGACTAAGAGGTTAAACCGACCACAAAACCAAAATCCACCTATCCGCAAAGAAAACGGTAAATGGGTAAGGAAAGATAATGAAAAGGCGGAATTATTTGCTGAGCACTTAGCAAATACCTTCCAACCTCACTTCACTAATGACAACGAACAGCTACCCACGATTGACACCTGGGAAAAAAGGGTTATTGATCCAATAACCCCGAATGAAATTGCCACGGAGATTCGAAAGAACCTAAGCGCCAAAAAAGCACCTGGCTATGATTTGGTTAGTGCGCGTAAAACGCCTCAAACCAATTATTGAGGAGAAGCAACTTATCCCGAACCATCAGTTTGGATTTCGAAACAAACATTCGACTATCGATCAAGTCCAGCGAATCACGGATGTAATTGAAAAATCCTTAGAAGAAAAAGAAATTTGCTTAGCAATATTTTTAGACGTAGCCCAAGCATTTGACAAAGTGTGGCACGAGGATACAAACTGGAAAAGAATCTACCCAAACAAATGAGTCAAATCCTCAAATCATACATCTCCGACCGTCACTTCAGAGTAAGATATGGCGAAGAATACTCAGAATTAAGAAACATTGATGCAGGAGTGCCGCAAGGAAGTGTCCTTGAGCCAATCTTGTACTTACTCTACACCAGCGACATCCCTATGAGCAATAAAGTGAAGACTGCTACATTTTCTGACGACACTGCATTGCTGGCCACAAGCAACGAGATAAAAGCAGCGACGAACAAACTGCAAACAGCCGTCAACAACGTTACAAATCAAATTTTTAAATACATATATAATGTATAATGGCTTTTAATATAGTACTAATGATAAATGTAATCTAATACTAAGAACTTAACACTTTGTAGATTAAACCAATCCGGCGATGAATTACGAAAGGTCAGGAAGTTGGTAATAGGCCACTTCTAAACAACAGACCAACTAAGCTTAGAATTACTTCTCGGCAAGAAGATGCAGACATACTCGACTATACATTACAAAATCCTTTTACAACTTGCCAAAAAATAAAAGAAACGCTGAATATTATTTGCTCTGTTTCCACCATTCAGAAAAGTTTACACGAATCAAATTTACAATGTAGAAAACTGGCAAGTAAACCTAACATTACAGAGCGTCATGCTGCAGCTCGGTTGCGCTTTTGTCGCCAATATTAGATTTGGATTGGAGTACTGTTATCTTTACAGATGAAAAGGTATTTTCTAACACTGATCAACGTCCAACTACAGTGTGGAGACCACAAAACACTCGTTACAATTTAGTCATGTTTTGCCCAATGGGCAAACTGGTAGAGTGACAGTTGGAGTGTGGGGATGGATATCTCAAGCCGGTCTAGGAGACTTAGTGCAAGTGACACCACCTCGATTTACTTCAGAGCAATACCTAAATATTTTAAATAATATCTTGATACCTTCTGCGAGAAGAATATTTCCACAAGATGAGCTGGAAATTATTCAAGTAGTCCAGGATAATTCTCCTATTCATACAGCACGAATTGTTAGGGACTGGATTGAAGATCAAAACGAAGTTGAAGTAATTAAATGGCCAGCGAGATCACCAGATTTGAACCCAATTGAAAACATGTGGGGTGCAATGATCAGAAACTGGCATAGTGATATTCAATTTAGAACCCCTGAAAATATTATCCAACATTCACTATTAGTTTGGGAACGTTTTCGGGGATCACAGTTGTGTGAAAATTTAGTAAACTCTAGAAGCATGCATACAAAATAATGGTTATTACACAAAGTATTAATTATTTCTATACAACTTTTGTATTGTTATTGTTTTTTATATGATAATATGTTTTTTTTATTTAATTATATTATTAAAATTAACTACAGCAGGAACTGTAATTATAAACGTATGCTTATTTATTAACATTTTATTAACGCAAAAGTAAGTAATACCTAAATAATTATTATTAAAATAAAAATAATATTAATGAATATGAAAATGTAATTATGATACTCATTAATAAGTAAACCGCTTAAACAAAAAAAAAGAATGTGACTATGTGAACAAGAATTTAAATAAATTACATTATATTGGCACAAATATTTATTCTTACACCGGAAAATTCTGTTTGATAGTATCATTTATATTTAAACGAAATTAAAGTATAAAAGTTTCACTTTATAAATAATTTTGCACGTACAGCGAAATATTAATAGTACCTATGTAAAATTGTTTTTATAAAGCGAGTAGATTATTATTTACAATTTACCTTAATTCTATACGTTCAAAATTTTACTATCCATAAGTATTGAAACGTTCGAGAAGTTATCTGCAAATTCAAGAGCCTTCTGGAAGTTGTTATCCATCTTCTAGAAGATATACCGAAATATAGGGAACACTCGAGAAGGATTTCCAAATGTGTATAAATACCGAAGAAACAAATCGTAGGTCAGTTATTGCCGTAAGGCGAATACAGCAGTGTTAAGAATATTATTCAAGTTGAAATAAATAAGTTGTTAGCGCGTGTGTGTACATAAATATATACAGAGAATAATCTTGTACGTGATTTTAGTGTAAACAAGTGTGTGAAGCTATCCGCGAACTTTATCTTATCTTAATTAATGTAAGTGTTTTTATTAAATATCCTTAGATTAATTAGTTCGGTTAATTTCCAAGTTTACATATTTCTAGTACAAGTAAAAAAAGTAAAAAGTAAAAAAAAATTTTATAAATAATAATGCATACACTAGTTTCATTGTATAGGCGATTCAAACTAAGCGATACGCTAACTCGCGGCGACAATTTGAACTACCGTTGCAATGATAGCTTAATACGCGTACTTAATTTGTTGCTGTTTTATTTTGAATTTCTGCTGTGTTCTTAAGTATATTTGGGAAAAAATGCACATAATTAACAATTATGGAACTGAGAAACTTGTTGAACAACATGCAGCCCGGGTGGTGAAATTATAACTTGGAAAATCTGTTAGAAAAAAATATGAAACTTTGTTTGCAACATTTTTAAATTTAACATTATTTTTATCAAACAAGTATATATTTAGTTGTTATTATAATTCTACATTAGCGCCCATGATAAAATTACATAGATTCAGACAAACTGCCCGGCAGTTAAAAAATAAGGGCTTCAACACTACATTTGCCTTCCATACAATATCTCACAATTAGAACTACAACTGAAATAGCAAGCAAAACACTTCGAAGTAAACGTGCTGACCATCACTTTATTACAAAAAAAATTGCATAAAGCCGATGCCTGATGAAGTTTGCGATGACAAAACAATGTACCTACATGTAAAGTGAAATTGATGTTTCTTAGTGACTAATTGTACTATTAAGAGCCTAATCCAACTATGCCGGTTGTAAATTGAGTTGTAAGTAATTATCGTGTTGTTTTATAGCACTAAACTAAACCACAAAACTATTAAACTACAATAAAACGACTAGTGAATGCAATTTTTAACCTGTATACAAACTAATTTAGAATCACAAATAATATTAGTAAATCTTATGTAATGCCGAAAAAACTTATCAAACTATAAAAAAAAGGTTATAAAGTACATAAATTAAATTTTGGTTTTCAGAAAAAGTTTGTAACAACACAAAAAGAAGTAGTATAAATAGTATGGAAATAAAGGCAATTATGACATTTATCATTGCAACGCTAGTTCATTCTTTGCCGCTAGAGGCGCTTGAATCTTAAATTGAATCGCCTATTATTATCTGTAATGAGACATATAATATATAGAGTTATAATAAAATTTAATTTTTCAACGCTACTAAAAACGCAAATAAATTAAACATCAATTAATTTACAGTAATAAAATTTTGTGTTGTCATTTGGAATACTATATAGAATGACAAGACACTTTTATTTTTAACTAATTGTTTATGTATTTGTAATTGTTTACGTTTTAGTTAAAATTTTATCCAAGTTTCAGTTATCGTGTAGTTTTACCTTAATGTAGTGCAGCAATTTGCGAACAGATGGCGATGAATACAAAATGTTTTTGAGTTATGACTGTGGTGTAGTGATTTCTAACTATTTGCTAATTAAAGTAGGTACATAAATGTAATAACTTTCGGTAATTCTGTCAATGGAAGACACACATTTTTTTAGATTGTTTGTATATATAAAATTGTTTTGGCAACTCAAAAACTACTAAGGTTTTTTTTGTAAATTAAATAAATGTAGGTACTATGCATAGTAAATTATACAATTAAAAAAAACTAGAATATTAAAGATTGTTCCACTAAAAAGTACACAGAACTGTAATATCCAATGCACTTCGTAGAGAAGGAAAAGCATGAAGAGTTTTACACCCTTTAAGTAAACATCAAATAGTACTAGTAAAACAGTTTTATTAAAAAACATATAAGCAGAGTAGACATTACCTATACAGTTATGATACGTTACGATACTTCCCAGTAAACACAAAATTAATATTGTTTAGTAACAGTTTCAAAACAAAAAATTTATGATTCACTCTTGTTTCAAACATAAAAGAAACCTAACTGCAAAAAAATAGCTATAAGTCCATCGCTGTTTCACTTATTTGAATCAGTATAGTTTCGGTATTTTAAATTCAAATCTGTTGCAAAATAAATGTTGCATTCGGTTTACGTTTTAAAAGCTTCGTTCTTGAACTGATACTAAATGATCAATAAATATATGATTTTCTTGTTTCAATAATGTACTTAAACAGTTTCAATAATATAATAATACATTTTCGAATGCAGGTTTAAAATTTTATTGCACAATAAATATTTTTAAATACAATATCACATTGAGTTTTTTACATATTGCAACTTTCTTGGATGTGGTCTTTTCACGGAAGTCTCGAAAACTGCATCAGTTACTGTTGGGTAGCAACTTTTAATCGCATCTGTAACATAGAAATAAGTATTTCATTTATATACATACATAATCATAGAGTTACACAAAATTAATTACATTTTTTTAATCAAAAACAACGCAAACTTAATATAAATATCACTAGCAATCATAAGAAAGTTATAAAAACACTGTGATTACCTTTAGCTGTACATAATCGTATAGAAAACTTGAAGAATTGAACTGTAATTATAAATCCTAAAGTATCATCAGATTTATGCAATAATCTACCTTAACGCAACCATTTGTGTTAATTTACATTTTTTTAATACAAATTAAAACATGATGCATAAAGAACAGAAATGATAATAATATGGATTACATTTATGGATTATAATAAAATATTTCGACTTACCGTTTATTGTTCCATTTCGTAATTGTACACACAGCATCATTTATCAAACTGCAACCGAACAAGTGAAAAGATATCAATTTGCAGCGCAAGCGTTGACGACAGTAATCAAAAGTATAGCAACGACTAATGCTGGCTAATCACAAAGTACTCGTTTTTACAAGAACGATTCCACTGTTTTGAAAATAATTCAATCTTATTAAATCGATCTTCAAACAATTCTAGTTATTCAAAAAATATTCGGTTTTAATAAATCAGTTTTTAGACGGTTGCTGATTATGGGAAAAAAATTGCAAGTACTGAAACGGTTTAAAACTGATTGTGAAAAATCGGAACTCTTTCAATTTATTCACTGTCAGTTACATGTAAATGATATAAAAATGAAACTAACACGAAACAACGTAATGAAACAATGTGTTAATTTTGTGACTGTAACAGTTTTAGTCCGTGTTTACTGGGTTGTATCGTAAATTAAATATTACAATAGGGTAACAGCATACAGGTATGGAATTAGTATATTACATAACGAGAGTTGTAATAAGCTTACAACTCAAGTTGTGTACTATACTTTTTCTACGAACACTTTCATTCATATTCGGACCTAATAGAAACCGAAGTACAGTTTCACACTTGTCGCCAGCGACCGAAAAAGAACCGAAAACAAAACCGAACCGAATAGAATTATTTTTTTAAAAATAATATTCCGTGCTATAATTGCCTTCTTTATTCTGTCGGAATCGATACATCGGAGGCCTTTTGAAATATTTCTGCGAACTAATTCTGGGACTACATTTTCTTTGTAAAATGAAGTCAGCTTGGGTATCATTTCGTTGTTCCATAAATTTTGGCCACGATAAGTTTTTTCCACAAATAAATCATTTTTATCATATACATATACATATACTACAAAGTAGCAATAATCTTTTGATGCGATGTTCATTTGACCTTGTACCTAAACATAAATATATAGTTAGTGATAGAGTGATCGTAACACACCTTTGTGCAAATCAAATTAAAAATTTGATAATTACTTAAAAAAAGAAATTTCAAAATTTTTTATGATATAACTACACAAATATTTTCCATTAGGTGAACACAATAGTTATGAGCAACGTTCTAAAAAGTGAAGGTAGTATATACCTGGTAATAATAATTATGATTCCTTTTCAGTTGTAGATTATCATTCACAAGTTCTAAACATATATTTTTTTCTTCTGCTGAACGTCTCAATGTAAGCCCAGACTTATGTACACTATGCAGACATTTTACCTCAACCACACCGTCAGCATTTATAAGTCCTACAATTTTGTAAGTTTATTACACTGCAAATGTTTAATATCATTTAAACAAACCGCCTGGAGAGGCTCCTAGAAAACCATACACAAGATCAATAAAGAAACCTGAAGGTTTCACATCAAGCTTATACAGGTTTTTAAATTTGTCTATAACAGCCTTTTCATTAATTTTGCCATATTCAGTAGCTTGGCTATAGAAGTTGCAGCCATAGACGATTGACTTCACAGCACCATGGCATGGAGTCCATAATCTTCTTTTCACTATTGCTCCAAATTGTGAAGTAGTCAATCGATTATCAGATTATTTAATTCAGCTTCTGCAGCATAAAGACCATAATCATTATTTTTTATTGCCGTTTTTGTTTTTGAAAAAAGTGATTTTCTACATTTTGATTGTAAACGTTTGCAATTATTTTTTTTTATTAAGTCTTTTAAGATGCTTATTTGGTGACATTTTTACAGTTTTTTGCTAACTATTTAAGTGCCATATATGCCCACTGTTATATTGCAAACTAGCCAATTTGCATCGTCCTTCAAATGAACCCTTCGTAGTAAAATTTATTCTCTTGCCAGCGTTGAATTTGGCAAGAAGGCTCATAAACAGTTCCGCTCGATTGTTGGTTTCGTTTTCAAACAGGAAATTAGCTTTTCTCAGTAAATTTTCTAAATAACAAAATTGTATTGGTCGCACAGTTATAGAATCATATATTTACCTTCAACTCTTTGAAATAGGGCACATGATTTCATTTCTTCGACCAAATTCAAACCATCTTTTTGACAGTAGTAATCCACACATTTTGTGTGATCACCAAACACATGATATGGTCCATTTGCCAAATCATCACGCAAGGATTCTAAACTACCATGACTTTTGTTATGATGTATCTGATACTTAGCTACATCCACTAATTTTTTTATTGATGCAATTGTTAAAAATTTGTTTGTTTGAATCGATTTATCATTTTTAAGATTGTAAAGGTGTTTACTGTAATTTTTTATAACATGATTTTTGCATTCCGTTTTCATAATTGATGGGCCATAAGGAACTTTAGTTCGAAGATTTGGAAAAGTACTAGAATCTCCATCCGCAATAAAATACTTATATCTTACTACATGCATATTGATACTTTTATTGAAGCCTTCTACTATAATGTCTGCTTCCATACTAGTCGACGTAGCATTCCAATTTCGATAGCATCTGTGATCACCAGCAGATTTTTTTTTATGATGAGCTGCTGCACAAACATAACAAAATTTGTTGCGCACTCCCATAAACAAAACTTTTTTTGTGGCTTTACCAATTATTACGGCCTGCAATTAGGGTGACGATAATACCAGTAAAACAAATCTGTTATGTCTGTACTTACACTTCCAGAAGCAGCATCATAGTTATGACCACAACTCCTTTTGCTCCATCCACCGTCGAGATAAACTGTAATGTAGGGAATACCGTCATCATCAATGTTACCATTTTCACTTGCAATTTTTGCTTCTTCTTTTCCTGCTTCCGCAAATTCTTCAATCATATTATCATGCCAGCATATATATTCTCGTAGCAAAATTAAAAAACATATATTCATATCAATATATATACTCACATCAGCCAAATTTTCTTTAATTTTATGAAATTTTCTATAATCCATTGGCGGGATATCCATGAGACAACAAAGTTCTTCTAAATGACTGTGGCAGCTTTCAGTTGACAGGGATCCCCATACTGCATCAATATTTACAGGATATTCTTCAGATGTACCATATGCCAATTTTTTTACATCAGATGGCTTCTGCGTATACTTTGTGAGAGTATGTGAGCACATTGTTCATTTAAAAATTAATTTACTCAAAATCCATTTCGTATTTTTTTCCAAAGATATAATTGCCCACATGTACATGTTTTGGCATGATCAAGTTGAATTGTTCAAGCCCAGTTTAATACAAATTCCAAGTTAACAATTCTATTTCCGGTAACACTGCAATTAGGTTTATTAGGTTATAAAAATGACAAGTGTTTGGTAGTTTTATGTTTGTAAAAACCGAACAAATACAGTACCTTTCATACTCTTTTTCTGTACCCCAAGCATCATCGAGAACTAATTCGGGTGATGCATCTGTAGTGGATGGTTGCACGACTAATTTAATATCTTCCAAAGGTTCATTTGAAAGATCATTTCTTGAACATGAAGAAATGTTTTGAGCGTCGTCAACATTAGAAGAGACAGTACTAAAATAAAATCTGTATTGAATAAAAAATAAAGGACATACCGCCACACAAAATGAATGAATAAGAATAACGAAGATGGGGAACCGCCAAGGATGGTTTGGCCATCCTTGTGTTCCTCAGGTAAATTAATTATTAATTGTTACTAAAAACAATTAATGACAATAAAATTACGTATTTTTACAATAAAATCATTTGTAATATTGTACATTACGAAACGCGAAATGTAAGGCCTCTCTCACAGTGGATGCTACTATGCTTACTAATCTCAATGCTATTTTAGCTTTATGTAGTTTGATGTGACTTTTCGATCGTTTCGTTCTCTTTATTCCTCGTTTAGATCTCTGGGAAGAACCCATTTTGCAGGTATAAGCTAAGCGCTCTATAAGCGTTTATTTCTTTATAAGCACAGATCTATAAGGATGAACACAACAAAGCATTGAAACGAAAATATCCGTGATTATAACAAACATAGCAAAAGGGGTTTATCGATTAAGGCCGTTTTTTCGGCCTTAAAAATTAGGCTCGACTTTTTTATTGGTAACCAACGGCAGTAAATGCTTTTTCTTTGTATATTTTTTCACTTTACATGTACTTAAATGTAAAGTTTCGGTGCTCATATTTTTTCCAACTTTTTTCCAACCTATTAAGCACATCTAGATTACAACGTATTTGAGAAAGTTTTCTTGTCGGTATAAACAAAAATGTTTATTTTGTGTTTCAGCAGCTTCTTCTGAAAGCTGTTTAATTGGAAGCAGCGCTTCCTTTACTATAAGAGCGCCGTGCACTAACATTTTGTGCACGGTAGATGTCATTGTGTGCCATGAATATAATCTAATATATATACTAACTTCCAGAAAAATTGCAACACCTAGAACTTGTAGAACGATTTTACTGAAATTTTTAGGAAACGTCTATTTTCATGAAACAAAGTGATGATTAAAATTTGAATAAAATATAGCCAGTAGTTTTTTTGTTTTTTTCCTGTTGTTTCCATAGTCACATAGTAACAATAAATTTGAAGTAGTAGAACATTTAGTAATTCTCAAGTTTGCAAATTGTTGTTGTTTGTTCACAATTTCATTCTGAACTTGATAACAATGCCAAGAGTACGTCAACGGCAACCTAAACGCAGCTGGTTACATTGGTAATGTGCTACAACCAGTTCGGCTTCCATATATTCAGGGACTGCAAAATCCCATTTTCCAGCACAATAATGCGCGCCCTCATACAACAAGCGCTACAACACGGTTTTTGGAAGAAGCTGACAATGCCGTCCTCCCATGGCCTGCTCGGTCGTCTGATTTGTCGCCCGTTGAACATGTATGGGATATGATTGGTAGGCGACTGGGTAATTTACCACACCCTCCAGATAACTTACACGATCTCCAGCTACAGATTCAAGAAGCTTGGGACGATATACCACAAGCAGCTATAGATCGCTTGATTGATAGCATGTCAAGACGTCTAAATGAGTGCATTATAAATCGTGGCGGAGCAACTCACGATTGAAAAACTTTTTAAACTTTTGATATTTTATTTTTAAATTTTAATCATCACTTTGTTTCATGAAAATAGACGTTTCCTGAAAATTTCAATAAAATCGTTCAACAACTTCTAGGTGTTGCAATTTTTTTGGAAGTCAGTATAGTTCAGCAGTTTCAGTAGCATATGCAGAAAATTTGTCCGTGTCAACGTGATGAACTTTTATAATTACTTTAATTAATGTTAAGGGATTACTGTACTGATAACTGTAATATATATTTTTTTTAATCAATTTAAACAATAGTAAACTATGCTTAAATAAATATAAATTAAAAGGAAATATTAACTTTATTCAAATATACTTACGTAACGAAAATACGCTATCTGCGTAACAATACAAAAAATTATACTTTTTGTTCAAGACTAGAAAAATAAGTTGTATGCACTTTACATCACGCATAACACAAAACTAAATTGTTGATTATATGCACCATGCTTTTATAGTTCATATTATAGACTAGCTGGTGCAGGTATTGCTTTCCTGTATAAACCTGTATAGATAGATCTGACTCACCGCGATGTCTGTTAATTTTTTTTATTATTTTAATTACGACGTGACAATCGCTAATAATTTATTCATTGTTTACATTATCACAATTTTTTATTTTGTATTTTAATTTTCCACGTACCCTTTGAATGATCCCAGAGACCCCTGAGAGTCCGTAAGGACCACTTTGGGAACCACTGGTCTAAACAAATGTATATTCTAGTTTTTTTTTAGATTTTTTCTAAAAATAATTTGTGAAGTTATAGTTTAAAAAGTGATCGAATTTTATTTCTGTTTTATTTATAATTTCAAAGTTATTAATATACAAACATAAAGCTTCTTTTTATAAGTTTGTTTTAATTCATCATCTATTAAAATATTATGATGTGCCTTATATTGTTACTTACTTTTTTTCATGTTATTTGTTTTTCCAAAACAATAAAATATTTCTATTAGATATATTTTTTCATAAAAAATTTATGTTTGAGAAGTACTTGTTAAGATTTTATAATTTTGATTAAACCGATGTTTTAATTTAGCTAAAAAAATTGTTAAGTTATAAACAGTTTCTTAGTCTACTTGCTTACTTGAAACGTACACACGACACTTATAATTGTTATCAATCTTAAATTTATCTAGCAAAAAAATGAGCAAGTATAAAACTAACAAAAACTTTCAAGTTTACTTTTACAATAACAAAAAAAAATGAAACTACTTATATTCGTCGGCCGAATTTCAAAACCTTGTATGTCAAGTGATGTTTTTTTTACAGGAAAGCTTATAAACATCTCAAAATGTTAAAAAAACAATAGGTTATAACTTTTTTTAACAGAAATATTTTGAATTCGGCGATATTCAACAACAGGCTATAAATTTTAGGAAAAAAATAATTTTTCCTTTAAAAATACGACTTATGAGGTCTTAAGATGAAATGTTTTAATTTTTTTGTGACTTACGAGCTTTTGAGCAATGAATACTTCAATATTTTGAAGGCAGTTCAAAGTATTGTATTGCAAATAAATTAATAAATGTTTTATTTTTGGATTATTTATTGTTTGCAACAGTAAACGATATTCTAATATAACACAAAATTTTATTAATAAGAAGATATCTATCAAAACATAATGTATTAGATGCAAAAGGAAAAAATGTAGCAAATTATCATATAAAGAATGAAATTCTTTTTCGATTACTCCTTTCAATATCTGCAAATTATCAAACTTTTTTTTTCAATTTTTAGGTTCTCCTTATACAAACATGGTATATTAGATGCACTTACATTTTTATTAAAGACTTCGTCTTTCCTCCTTTTGGGCAAAATTTTGCAGTCTTTATTATATATAAGCTTAAATTCAATAAATCCAGATGGATTGTACCTAAGGCATCTAATATCGGTGACTTGTGGGTCACCTTTCTTAAATCCTGGACGTATTAAGCTGTAGTATGCTAAACTGGAAAATGATTTAAAAAATTGAAATGTTAGGTAAGTAACATTATATGGTCTACCCTAGTAGCCAAAGAATATTTTTCTAATATTTATTTTTAAATATTAAGACATTTTTTCGACAGATTTTTGAATATAGTATAAATGTTTGTAAAAAATATTAAAGATATGTTTAGGAAAAATATTCAAAAAATATCCAGGAAAAATATTAAAGACATATTTGTTCACATATAAATAAAATATTATAAAATTATCTTTAGGTTATATTAGTAAAATATTTATTAAAAATATCTATAAAATATGTTTCGGTTATATTAATAAAATATTTATTGAAAATATCTATAAAATATGTTTCGGTTATATTAATAAAATATTTATTGAAAATATGAAAGTTATATTTATGTAGTATGTTTCGTAAAATATATAAAAAAACCGTTTTTAAGAAATGTTTTCAAAAATAAAAATAATAATTCGAAAGCTACTCGGAAAGCTATTATTTTATTAAACATTAAAATATATGAGCATGTTTAAATTAAGTAATTGCTGCATGTTATTTGGTTGCTTTTGGGCACTTCTTGCTTTGGCAGACGCTAAGTACAATCCCACTGATTTTTAATGGCGTCCAAATTTACATTTTGGTGGCGTTTTCTTGTTGCTGCTAAAATGAGACAAATGTTATTTTTTACATTAATTGATTTGTATTTATTTACTAGTAATCGCGCCATACAAATTCTTCAGTTCAAGAAAAGCCCTTTTCTGTTTTCTCCCTTGAGTTGAAAACAGTTGTGCAACCTCATTTGTCATGACCTTTTTTAACATCACGTAAATGGTTTTGTGGGCATCTTCTCCACCTAAAACGTATAAAAACGCCACCTAAAAACACACATTGTAAAGACCATTATCTGTACACATTTATTACAAATATATTTACCAATCTATTTAGAACTTGTTTGTCTTCTAACTTAATGTTAAAATTCTCGAGTTCCTCCACTGAAGATACCGGCAAGTTTTGAAACAGATCTTCTTCTGTTTCTCCAATTTCCAAATTATTGGCTGTTTTAGAAATCAATAAATTTTCAATCCTTTCGAGAGTTTTCCGTAAGTTTTTAATTTCGAATTTTATGTCGCTTAATTGCCGATCTATCGTGCCCTGTCCTGTAAAAATTAAAATTAAAATTAAAATCATACTTTCAATTTTAATGCACCTAAAATCTTACATAAAGAAATAAATTTAAAAAAGAGACTAATTTATGAGATGATCGAAATTAAAAAAAATCTTAATGCAATTAATTACAGAACCGACATAGAAAATTTGAATTCAATTTATAATTCTATCATCTCGTAAACGTGTTTAAAAAATTTGTCAAATTTAAATATTTCACAGTTTTATTTATCATGTATTTAACGCTTGCGTATTAATAAAAATGTTATTTAAGATTGTCATTCTTATATCTTTCCACCATAATGTTTGTTGTAATGTTAATGTTATAGATATTATATGATTTGTTAATTATTAAATGTTTATTTATAATAAAATAATAATTATGTTTTGGTAAGTTTAGGAAAATTTATTCTTTCACAAACTTATATTAATATTATGTATTCCCTTTTTAGATTGAAATGTAAAATTAAATAAACCTTCGAAAAAGCTTAAATAGCGAAACGTACGTAAGGTTTTAAATGTATAAAATTAATGTTCCTATATGTGTTAAATAAATGTACAATTATATAATGTTGCTGTTACTACAATTTTCCAGAAAATTACAATATAAAATAATATTTTTAGTGTCACAGATTACTGCATTTAATTTTCTTATTTTCTCATTAGTGAACAAACAAGATTTGTTTTTAAACAATTATTGGTAACTTCTACAAGTAATTGTTAAGCGCATCAAGTATATGAGTTGAATAAATAAAATAAATTCTTCCACACGTATGTATTTAATTATTTATTGTATGTAAGTATAAGATTTCACTTGTGTTTTGTTATTGTTAATATAATGTAAAGAACTAAATTTTTACTTACCAGAAAATTACAGCAAAGTATATCTTTCACAGCACAAAACAATTTGGTTGATTCTTCACGAGCGGAGCAATAAGTGCCAACATTTTTAGGATTTTTACCTGATTCGACCAAAACATTTTCTCAAAATGTCATCTGTGGAACAGATGTAGAAAGTGTTTTAATGTTGTAGCTGGAAATGCATTTGTATCCCATTAGTTGAGTTTTCGTCACAATAAAACGGTTTATGAGCGTTTGCAAGTTTTTTTAACCGCGAGACCAGCTTAATATAAGGATATAATACATTTACATTGCATTACAATACATTGTGTAGCGAATATAATTATTTATCCACAATCACATTATAATTGGACTTTTATCCATACTTAATATGATAGCCGTATTAACCACTTTATCCAATAGAGAGAATAAAGTTAGTTTATTCCACACTTAATAGATTCGTATCATAGCAATCAGGAGGTATGACAAACCGTGACATTTGTAACTGTACGAATCAAACGTTGTATTGCATATTCGTATATCGCTTGAGCTGCGCTATGTAATACACTTATAGAATAAATAACTATTATGTATTGCTTTATGTTACAATAATATGGACATTCTAATTTTGCATTTTAAAAAAGTGTCATCTAAAATATCCAAGGACGCCTATACGGTTTACACAAAAGTAGGTAGGTATCTGCTTCAGATGAGCAATAAAATTGACCGTTCTTTATTCTATTTAACAAATGTTTGGGTGCGAACTTCTCGGCTTCACTATTAAACTCGTCCAATAAATAGTAATAATAAATAACAAGCACAACTAAACTGAATATATAAGTTTAATTATTGTTAGGAATTAGCTTTGCATTTCGTCAGTTCAAAACATTAATTTATTATAGCATTTTTTTAAAACAGACAAAGTTCTACATATTGAATGAAATTTTATTATTAGTATCTTGTACAAATTCTAATGTCTAAGTAAAAATGGTTCTCTAAAAATATTTTAGTATATTATGTATTAACAAATTATTTTTCGTAATGTGTAATGTCGTATGTAAAAAATCAAAAACCGTGATTAATTTTAATTAGTAGTTAATTAGTAACCATAGACACAATTGTTGTTAATCACGAATTGAAAAACCAGCCCTGTCTGGCAGTGTTTTCAAGTGATATACCTATTATGTGATATGACCATGAAAGTTTAAGACTAAATATTTTTTAGCCAACATAATTATAATATTTCATGAACATTTGAGAATAAATATTTTTTAACCGACATGATGGTAATATTTCATAAATATTCAAAAATAAATATTTTTTAATTGATATTAATTGAATATTTTAGAAATATTCAGAAATAAATATTATAAATATATATTTAAAAAACATATTTAAAATATTGAAAATATTAAGAAATATTCTAATATTTCTTTAAGATTTTAAAAATATTAAGTAAATGTTTTGTGCTACTAGGGTAGGTGTCAGTCTAGCTGATTTACATACCCAGCTGGAGTGTAAATCTCGGTGTTTTGAAGTTTTCGCTCAATAACCGAATGCATTGAGTCACACTCTATTTGACTATGTCCCTTCTCTAAATACTTTTATATGATTGTGATTTCTTTTTCTATGCTACACAAAATAAACATATTACTTATATTACTGTTTCTGTTTTGGTAGCAGCATCCATCATTGTATAGTACTACTTCATCTCCTTTCTCCGTATTCAAATTCATAATAAACAAATGTAATATGGAAGCAAACTCGTTTGCATTCAGACCATCTTGACCTTCGTTCCATAAATAGCAGTAATCATCTTTGTTTTTTAAATTGAATATGGTGAAATTGTGCACCACAAGTTTACTCTTGTAGTACATAGCAGGGGCTTTGGTCAAAGGTGCCATCAGTACACTCTACAAATCATAGTAAACACCCATTTCCCCTTTTTTTGTCTTTTGCTTTTTGCTCTTGCAGCATTTTCCTCTCCAAATGTTTCCTGTAAATTAATTCGTCAACATTTACACTTTTATATCCAAGACATAGGTCGCATTGATCCTTTTTGGGTTTAAATAAACTGTACTGCATATCCGAGAATGCATTATTAAAACTAGCAGAAGACAGGACCGCAATGCTTTTTTCCTGGCATTCTTTCTTGTAGCATAAATATAATTGTTGCTTTGACGTCCAAAGTGGTTCTAAGTATTTTTTATTTGACAATGATCGACAATAGTGCGATTTCGTATTTGGAAGGCTCTTCAAAAAGGTTTTCAAAAACTGATCTTCTGCTTCCTTTTTATGATTTGTTGCACGTGTCTTTCTTATAGTGTTATTTTGGTTTTCTTTATAGTTAGCTTGGTCTTTTACCATCTATAATTTTACTTTCAACCCAACTGAGCATTGTCCATTCCCCCTATATTAAGAGTATTTAAGAACTGTTTTTTACACACTTTTAATCTTGACCCTTCTGGTGTTTTTAAATGACAATATAAAGAATGATGACTGCCGAAACTTGTTGACTCACATTTTCTTTGTTTTACGGGTTTTAATTCTACTAAGTTTCTTACATACTCTCTTTTTTCTGACCAAGACTTTGTCCGAAACTTTGTAAATATAACTTCTCTTTGTTTCTGTGTCAGATTGTTGCACTGAAGCTTCGATTTCTTTTTGCTTTGTGCACAGAAACAAGCAGGTTTAAGCTCACTAGCTTTTTTAACCTTGCTAAACGCTCATATTTCGTTATCTTTCTGCAGTCTTTTATATTCCAAGCCTTTACATCTCTTTTTTTTGTGTAAATTACAATCCCATTCTTCTACGTTTCGTTCTGGTTCTCTTAGCAACATCTTTCACTGTAGCTGGTTCAACAGATAAATGTTCTGCAGTTGTTGTGCTTAACTCTGTTTCATTTTCATCAGTTGATGATAAACTGTCATCAGAACCTGCTTTCCATTCTGCTTCTTCTGCTGTAGCCGGTTTAATATCTAAAATTTCTGCAGTTGTCATGGATAGTTCTTTTCTTCCTTTTGTCTGCACACTGGCATCAGAATTTTCTCCCCCCATAAGGTTATTTTCAACTTCTAGGGCTTATTCAAGTAACTCATTTTCGGTTAAGTCTTTTCCACACCATAGATTTTCAGAAACATCATCTGTAATATTACCTATTATTATTTATTTAATATTATTTCGTGATTTATAGATTTTTACCTTTACAATTTTCAGGACTGTTGTCATTAATGCACTTTCCGTTTGAAGTTTTAGATTTGATGAATGATAGAAATAATAAAAATGCAGAAAGAATTTAAAAATACAAAAACTTTGCGGTGTAGGAACTATTAATTTATTTTTCACATTGATTCATTCAAGAAAAAAATTATTACTTTTGTTAAATACATGCAAAATTTTACGAAGTTTTTAAGATAATTAATTTAATTTAAACCGTATTTCTTGTTGTATAGATGCACAATGTCATACTTACATGGTAATTTACTACGCTAAAGTAATGTAAGGAAAATTACATCCAATAAATAAATTTACATAATTAATGCCTACGATACGTCCCATATAATGTTCTTATACGGGTAACTTATTTAGGTAATTGTAGTAAATTACAAACAAAATGAAATAATTACGTTTAATTTATAATTTTAAAAATACATAAAAACACTTTTATTTTTTAAATGCTTTTATATTTGATTGAACTAAATTATTTGCCGTAACTGTAAAAAGAATAAAATGTTATTAACTCTGTATGAAACTTCAAAAGGTTCAAAACGATTTCGAAGTTCGTAAAATACTCGCGTTAGCATTAATAATATGACATTTTACTAAATATAATTTATTTCAGGTAACGCTACAATAATTTTCCTTTGCCCTGGAACATAAATCTCGTCGTTATTTGGTATGTTAAACTTAAATATTAAAATACTAACGCTTTTGATGCTAACTGGTGTATGCAAATGCTTTTAGAAAACTAATTTGTTATGATTTTTTCTATAATTGCTAAAATCTTTGCAAACTATACTCAATTTATTTTATGCGTATGCACATTCTTTAATGTTACTAATTGTTCTATAGTTTAATAATATTTTACGTAATAAGCGTCGAAAGTAAAGCATACCATAGCGAACGTTAAGGCGACGCTGTGAAACTTTTGACGTGAGTAATGTACATTATTTTTTGTGTTGCTTTTTGTAAAACTACATTTAAAAAAATTTTTTTTTTTAAATTTTTTGAAATTACTAGAAATATGTTGGTACTATATGTATTACTAGATCTGTTAAATTTGACATTGACTTTGAAATTGTATTTATTTTTTTTCAATTTTAACTGAATTTCAAGGTTTTTAAAATGACTTTTCCACCTGTCGCATATTGGTTCTAATATGATAATTAACTTTAAACACTTTTTATGTAGATTTTTACTTTCTGTTTTGAAATTCTAGAGTTTTTTTTTACCATTACGTAACTACACTAACGACGGAATATTGACGTTTCCGAAGTTGGCAGCACTAACGTAACTGTCCCTATTACACTGGCCTGCATGAACATCGGCCCTGATACCATTCTTGACGATTCTTATGTAAAATGACCTCCTGAATCCAAAAATGAGCTCCGTTTTTACCCATCACCCACCTATTTTGGGGGGACCCCATTTTTATTTTATTTTTTGCATTTTTTTTTAGAATTTTTACTTATAGCCGTTAAACATCCCAAAGCAGGTAATAAAATTTATACCAAAGTATATGGCAAAAGTTTTGCTATAAAATGTATATAGAAACAACAATAAAATACAAATATATAAGAACAGTAAAAAATATCAATAAACAGTTAGGAAGATTCACTGCACGACGCTGGCGATCTCAATACCACATGCAGGTTTGAACAGGAATTTTCGACAGGCTTGAACTTGCATTACTCTTCTCATTATAGTATATTACATTGTTTGCTTAACTGCTTCGATCAGTACATCTATAGCTGTTGCAGAGTTAACTTGTCGACGTTTTAAACGTGCTGGATTTTGTGTTCATTTTTGTTCATTTGTGTAAAACAGTAAAACTACTTTTACTCCGAATTTTTTCAAGTGATTAAGTGTGATTTGTGGTTAATGTCGGGCATTGAATTACTGTTTAATTATGCCACGCGAGTGTAAAAATCATCCCGATAGCTTCTGCTATGTCTGCGGGGAATTAACTTTAAAAGCACAACGAAAACCCCTTTCTCCGCTTGTTAAAACAGCTTATAAATTGTACTTTGATTGTCAAGTTGGCGACCAGGACAAGACTTGAGCTTCAACAGTTTGCTGTACGACTTATTACAGTAGTTTGACCAAATGGCTCAAAGGTACCCGTAAATCAATGCCATTTGCTGTGTCCATGGTTTGGCGTGAACCTCGCTGTCATCTTACAGATTGTAACTTTTGTATGACTTCCACCGTCGGGTTTTCGAGCAAAAGTAAGCATACAATTCAGTATCCCAATATTCCGTCAGCTCTAAGACGTGTTCCTCATAACGATACTTTGCCAATCCCAGAGCCCCCAAACACTTATACTCTAGAGCCGGAAATTGATTTTAAAGACTCTGAGCCACAACCTGGGGCTTCGAATGATACGTTCAATGATGATGAAAAGTATTCCGCAGATTTAGTTTCTCGGCAACTTCACCTCCTCACTCAATCGGAATTAAATAGTCTTGTCAGGGATTTGCAGTTACCCAAGACTAAATCTCAGCTCCTAGGATCGCAACTTCAACAGTGGAATCTCTTAGAAAAGGAAGTAAAAATATCTTCTTACAGGACCAGACAAGCAACCCTGAAATGTCTTTTCTCAGAAGATAAAAGTTTAGTGTTCTGTCTTAATGCAAATTTATTGATGACAGAGCTACAGATGCCATGTGACCCAGACAAATGGAGACTGTTTATAGACTCATCAAAAACAAGCTTAAAAGTTGTCCTGTTGGCAAATGGGAATGACTTCCCATCAGTTCCAGTTGCATACTCTGTTGATATGAAGAAAATGTACGAAAACATCTTCATGATTATAAGTGGAAACTTTGCGCTGACTTAAAAGTTGTTGCTCTACTCACGGGCCTGCAATCAGGATTCACAAAATATTGCTGCTTCCTTTGTGAATCGGATAGCCGAGCCCGAGATAAACATTACATCGTACGGGACTGGCCTCTGCGAGAAAATCTTATTCCTGGTCAGAAAAATGTCGCCCACAATCCTTTGGTTCCGAAGGAAAATATTTACTTACACTTTTACACATCAAACTTGGATTGATCAAGCAGGTGGCGCATTTCAATTTTTGAAAACTAAATTTCTTCGTCTTAGCGAAGCTAAAATCAAAGAAGGCGTTTTTGTTGGTCCCCAGATTAGACAACTCTTCCAAGATTCGACGTTTATTGAACACCTAAATCGAAAAGAAAAACGAGCTTGGCTTGCATTTCAAAACGTTTGTAAGAACTTCCTGGGTAACCACAAAAGTGAAGATTATGTCGCTCACGTCGAGGAACTGCTTTTAGCGTACAAGGACATAGGATGTAACATGTCTCTTAAAGTTCACTTCCTTCACTCGCATCTGAACTTTTTCCCTGAAAATTTAGGAGCAGTCTCGGATGAACACGGAGAACGGTTCCATCAAGACATCGCTAAGCTGGAGAAAAGATTTTTAGGGAAGTGGAATGCAAGCATGTTGGCGGAGTACTGCTGGTTTTTGAAACGAGAGAGCTGTACCTCAGGGTATAAAAGGAAAGCAAGCACCAAGTAACTATCAATATCTTTCTATTTATTACTGTTTATAGCTAAAATAGTTCTTTTTCCCATTTAAATTAAATTCATGTCTATAATAATAATAATAATAATAATAATAGTCTTTATTCATTTTTTTTTACAATAGAAAGTTGCAACACAATACAGTGATCAGACATACTCATGGTCTAAAGAAGGCCGTCTGAGGAGTTGTCACAGAACTGTACCTATTAAATCAAATTAATTCACAATAAAAAATTATTATTAAATTATTCTGAAACCCAAAACCCAAAGCAAATTTTCAACAAAACATACTTAAACAAACCTAAATAGATACGTCTAATATAACCTAATAATTAAACTCTATAGCTAACAGATATCTATAATTCCATGCATCTTTGCAGTAATTAATTAAATTTATACAATTCCTACCATTTAAATACTCTTTAAATTCTTCGTAATCTAGTGTAGATTTTTTAAAGTATTTAACACGAAATTGTTTAAGAATGGGGCATGTAGCTACAAAGTGAAAGACATCTTCATTTTCTTGTTTGTTACATAGGGAGCACAATTTTACTTTTACCGTATGGGAGTATTTATTTAAATACAAAAGTTCACCTCGAACCTTCAATAACCAGCTTATAGAATTAGTATCCATACCAGAATATACAAAATTATTGTCTCTGTTTAATTGTTTGTATAGCGTGTGATTTGTACTATTTATGGCTTTACATTTATACTCATTAGTAATAATAATTTTTAATTTATTAATAACATCTGTAGTTAGTCTTCTTTCAGATAAATCTTGTACATTAACATTGCATTTATCGCATACC
This sequence comes from Aquatica leii, assembly GCA_035610365.1. Classification (NCBI taxonomy): domain Eukaryota; kingdom Metazoa; phylum Arthropoda; class Insecta; order Coleoptera; family Lampyridae; genus Aquatica; species Aquatica leii. The sequence continues at coordinate 119,997,710 of CM069434.1, read as the reverse complement.
TCTTTACATCGTTATACCAAAATAACTTACTTTTAATTATTTTCTTTGTAATAATATTAGGATATCTGCTTGAAGATAAATTTAAACATCTATTCACATAGTTTAAGTGCCACTTAAAAGTAAACAAAAACATCGGATAAAGATTCGTCTCTAAATAAATAAAAAAATCTGGTGCACATCTTGGAAGTTTTAAATGTTTCTTAATAAAGTATTTAAAAACTTTTTCAACACTATCATACATACGATATCCCCAAATTTGCGCTCCATAACATAAAATTGCACGTGAAACTGCATTAAAAATTGTAAGCTTTGAAGCAAACGGTATCTTATTGTTAACCATTATTTGATTATACGTATGCATAGCGAATTTAGCTTTCACTGTCTTTTCTTTAAAATGTTCCTGGAGTGATAAATTTGATGCTAATGTAATGCCAAGATATTTATATGTGTTCACTACTTGTATTTCGGTTTTATTGTAGACCCACTTTTCCTGCTTAGCTGGTCGCCCACCATTTCTAAAAACGACTATCTTCGACTTATTTAGATTAAGTTCTAGATTCCATAATTTACAGTACTGCTCTAGTGCAGTAATCATTTTTTGTAGGGTAAAGCCGTCAGATGCTAAGAAGACAAGATCGTCAGCGTATGCTAGCAATTTAATACACACATTTTCTATTCTAATCCCTCCATCTATATAATTTTCTATGTCATTTATAAAAAGCGAAAAAGTAGCGGACTAAGCAAACAGCCCTGTTTTACGCCCATAGTCGTTTCCAGTGATTCAGTTAAACCATGTTGACACCATACCGAAGCCGATGTTCCTTTATACATATTTCTTAAAATATTAACCATTTTACTGGACATACCTAGCATACTGAGTTTATAGAAAAGTGAGTAGCGATCAATACGGTCAAATGCAGCTGAAAAATCTATGAAAAAAGCATATACTTTTTGACGCTTACAACTCAGTTTAATTTTAACTAGACTCATTAAAGTGGCAATATTATCAACTGTGGAGTAAGATTTTCTGAAGCCCGCTTGAAATTCACTTAATATTTTTTGATCGCCTTCCCAAGCAGTAATCCTATCCAATAAGAGGCCAGAAAACAGTTTACTTATGGTGTTAGAAAAAGATATGCCTCTATAATTGGACACATCATTTATTGCTCCTTTTTTGTGAATTGGAAAAATGATTGAACATTTAAAACTGTTTGGCACATCCCCATTATCGTATATTTTATTAAAATAAACAAGCAGTCTATCTAAAAACTTAACAGAAGCGTTTTTGTAGAATTCATATGGGATTCCATCAAGTCCTGGTGCTTTATCGGATTTGGTTCTATTTATTACAATCAATAGATCAGCTATCGAGAAACGAGCATCTAAGATATCATTAGTTATAAAGGGTTCAGTATAAGCTATTCTTATAGCAGTTAATGGTGGATTTAATAACTGTTTAAAGTAATTAATCCATTTTGTAGTAGAAATGCTTTTATCAAAACAAAAGTTATCTGATCGAAAATATCGCGCTAAATTCCAGAACTGTTTAGCGTCATTCACGTTCCTCAATTTTGAGATAATATCTTCCGTGTATTGTTTCTGCTTCAAATTACATAGATTTTTATAACGTTTATTAATGTCTAAATAAGAAGCTTTGATTGGTTTAGAGTTAGTTTTTCTATATATATTAAGTAGTTTAAACATGTGCGTTCGAACTTTATGGCATTCCCTATCAAACCATTTAGTTTTATAGACGTTAGGTTTGTTTGAATAATACATGTTATATTTACGTGCAGTTTTTTTTAACTATATCGGTTAATTGTTGTAAGCCTACATGAGAACTAACTAACTGATCAGAATTCTCACTTATTAAAAAGTCCATTTCCTTAAGATAAATATCTTTAAGTTGAGGTTTCCATTTTAATTTTGGTATAAATGGCCGTGCATGCTCATTTTTTTTACCAACACGACATGTTACAATAATAGGGAGATGATCTGAGAAATACTGCGTGTCTACTTTAAAAGAACGTATACACGATAACAGCTCATAACTAACAGCACACAGATCTATAACTGAAGAACCATTTGGCCCAACAAAAGTAAATTCGCCATTTGAGTCTTCTAATGTACGCCCATTTAACAATACAAAACTAAAATCTTCTAAAAAGGATAGAACCTGTTTCCCCTTTAAATTAATTATATTATCTTTAGAATTTCTGTTAGATTGTAACCAATTTAGACCATCGAATAAATTCGTCGAAACAACCTGACCAGTACTTATTCTACAGTTAAAATCTCCTATTAGTAAGAATTGCAAACTTTGATATTCTTCAAGAAATTTATACAATATTTTAAAATCTTCTAGCCAATGATTACAGTTTAAATATACAGGCACTATAAAGAAACGTCTTGGTTTAATTACAACTTCAAGTACAACATAACTTGAAATGTTGGTCTATTGAACATAATTGTTAATTAAACTATTTTTAATTCCTAGCATTGACCCCCCACTTGCTCTCCCGTATTTTGCTATTTTAACTGGAGGTATAATTTATAAGTTATATTCACAAAATATTTGTTTAATTTAAAATAATAACTTCTGTTAAAAACGTTTCATAGAGTAAAAATATATCGTATGTTTTTAAGTATTCCCTTAATTCTAAATTATGTACCTTATTTTTTAATCCTGAAATATTGTACGCAATTATATTAAAGTTACCATTTACATTATTGGTACTTTCAAAAGAAATATTACTTTTACTTAAAGATTGACTTGGTCGACGATGCCGAGTCGCTGCGTGGCCGAAAAAAATCCATGATGTCTGCACTACCAGATGTGTTCCCCATTTTAGCAGTTCTTCTTCTCTTCTTCACGTTATTTTGTTCTATAATATGATTATGGTCTACTTCTTTTTCTTCCGTATCAAAAATGCCTTCACAATTAATAATTTCTGAGATGTGTTTAAACTTTCCATTTATTAAAAGTCCATTTCTAGTAGGTCGACATTCTTGTCCCGATTCCTTTAACTTAGCTTGCACTAGTAACATCCTCTTTCTTTGATCTTGCGTTTCTTTATCATAATCTTCGGAAACAAATATATTTGAACCTTTTAGTTTAAAAGCATTCTGTAATATTTTTCTTCTTTGTATATTCGAAATAAACGAAACTACTACGGGTCTAATTTTTCCTTGCCTTTGTCCAACACGTCTGACATAGTTTAGGTTTATTTTATTAAACTCAATAGCCATTACGTTATTAAACAGGTCTAACATTGAATTTTCTAAGGTTTCTTGATTTTCGGTTTCGGATTCGTGCATTCCAAAAAAAACTAAATTATTTTGTCTACGAGTAGTTTCTATTAATTTTCTTTGTTGTGCCACCGTTATTTTTAGTACTTCATTTTCTGATTTTAACATATTATATTTTTTGTTATATTCTTCAAACATTGCGGGAATATTTAAATTATTTATTTCTTTTCTTATAATTTGTTCCATGTCATATTTTAATTCTTTTTTAAAATTTTCAAGCACTTTACTAAGTTCAGTAGTGTCGAAAGACATGTTTATTAAAGTTTTTAAAAATGTTTGTGTAATACAATTATTAACACGTAAACGTACGATAAGTTTGCTTATTCAGAACGCGTCGATGTCGTAGACCCAGGTCAGCCCCTCGGAGGTCACGGCACCGTATTGTTGATATGATTATTAATTTACGTATTAATATTGTTAAATAAATACCTTTTTAATATAGTTTTTCCACTTGAAGTTTCGCTTACTAACAATAACTGCTACTATTATCTTAACTGTAAACACTTTTACGTTAAAAAAGCACTCAAAACTACTTTAATTTTTAAGTTATATTTTAAAGCAAAATTTTACACGTCGTAACAATCCGCACTCCTATAACAACTCCCATGTCTATATATTTATTGTTATAATAATTATTATAATTATTATTATCGTTCGATAAATAAATTATAATTAATTTATCGAAAAGTGGTAAAATTCCCTCGAAAATGGTGGGTGATGGAAGAAAACGGAAGACATATTTGGATTCAGGACGTCATTTTACATAAGAATCACCCGGAATAGTGTCAGGGCTCGATAAAAAATATTTTTTTGCAGACCAGTGTTATCGGCCACTTAAGAGATTCGGCCCACTTCATTTATCTGTAGGAATATTACTAAACATGCCAACATTAGTTAAAAAATGTTACTGAAATCTTTGTTTAATCGTCTAATATGTACATTAAATTCTAGTGAGATGTGTAAAATCAGTTTTGTAAAATAAAAGTAAAAGTAAAAAAGATCACTTGGTCCCATTTATCGACCAGTTCAAATTTGATATGTCCCAGTTATCGTCATAGGTGAGATCCTTTTATCGACCGCATGAACATTGGGTATCTAAATTGCAAATTACGCGTTTATACCAGAGTGTTTATTCAAAAAATGTATACATCTCTTAAACATAAAAAAATATTGGAAAATACTAATAATAGAAAATGAATATTAAAGGAACAGTGAAATACTTCTTCAAGTGAGGAAAGTTCAGATTATACATTTTACACTCCAGCACTTCATAGACTCCTCTTTTATTAATTAGTTTAGGTTTTCCAATGTGTTTAATCACATCATCTTCCTCGTAATTTAAAATATCTTCTACTTGTAACCATTTCCAGTTTTGCCCACTTGGGGTCATGGTCTTAACAGTATATTCTTTACCACCGTCTGTTGTAGAAATGTTGAGCACTAAACCCGGAAACATCTTATTGACATATTTCACCAATACATAATCACCTATGTCTATTGACGAAAAATTAGTATTTGCATTTTCTACATCACTGCCCGACTTAGAAGATGTTTCAGGCGAACTTTCCTCAGTCTTTTTTTGCTTGATTTTTGGATTTTACTTCTATTTTTACTTTCTTCTCGCTCTTTTTGCTTTATTAACTGTTGTTGCTTCTTTTCTTCTTTTTCTAAAATTTCTAATTGCTTTTTTTGCTTCTTTCTTTTGATGATATTCTTGCCATTGTGCGTAAGATGCTACTGCAGAAATTTTTTCTTTTGCGTTTCGCTTTATATCTTTTTTTTTCTTGAGATAGTGTCTAAAAACAATGCTCTTTTAAATGGCGTTAGAATACTTAGGTTTTCTTGGTTACTATTTAAGTTTTTTAGAGAACTTCGATCAAAAAGTTTTTCACTTGTAATTGTTACTGATCGCTCCTCAGTATTCAGTTTCTCGTCCCCAAGTACATTTACGACGCCTGAATTATTTAGATCTTTTGTTATTGTTGGTACTGACTCAATCATCAATTTGTTTATGGTGTCGTTTGTGCACTTTATTTCGTGTGAGGTCGGTCTTTCAGAGATGTTTTCATTTGTGGTAATGGACACTAAGTCATCTCCTAATATAGTTTCGTATCCATCGCTCAGGTCATTAATATTAATCATGTTATTTGTACTATTTTTTCGTTTTAGAGATACATTCCCGCGTATCGTATTTGGCGCTAATTCATCCTCAAATAAAATGGGAGCGTTCAAAATAGCATCCACGTTAATATCGTTAGTTGAAATGTCATAAATGGTCACATCGCTTATATTCAAACTTGGAATGTCGTGTTCGGAAAGGAAAACGTTGCTACTTTCTTCTACTACATCTGCAAAATGTTAAGCTAAAATTATCACCTAAATGGGTTTGGTCAGTTACCGCCTGATGCATTACAGATTTGATTTTCGCGATCGCCCACTGTTGCACTCGAAAGGTGTTTTAGTGTCTTGCAAAAGTAAAACAAACTGGTGTCTTCTATTTTTCCATTCCACACACTTTCAGATCTTCTAAACGATTCTATTTTATTCAAATTAAATTTTTCAAAAAATATCAGAAATTTCTGTGCCTCGTCTGTAGATTTCTTTGAATTTTCATAGTTGCACTTTTGCTCTCCTTCAACTCCAAAGAATTTTTCAAATTTTATGTTATTTTGATAAAAAGGGAAAGGACCAAAAGTTTGTAAACCGTTTGCAATTATTTTTGGCAATCTGTCTTTTAGACGATCAAACACAGTTTTTAGTACAGATGCAAAATGCCCTTTGGTGAATTTGGCGCCTCCGTTTTCAATCCTCCATTCTGTAACTACCTTTCTCTATTCGAATTTTAAAAGATGAAAAAAAGCCACATCTAAAGGCTGCAAAATATGAGTAGCATTTGGGTATAAACTTATTAACGTAATTCCCTTTTCTGAACAAAAATTACTCAGTTGCATAGTGAGATGAGATGTATGACCGTCAACAAACAAAGCTATTGGAAAATGTATATTATTTTGCTGGACCCAGGAATAAAATATATTTGCAATATATTCAAAAAATGACTCTCCCGTCATCCATCCATTTTTGGATCGACCAACGCCCCAAGAATTTGGAACCTTATTTGTTATGTGTTGCGGAATTCTTTTGTAACAGTACATAATCATGGGAGGCGGTAATTCTCCAGCAGCATTACAAACAACAAAAGTAGTTAAACACTTCTTTTCGTCGTTATTAACTACATTGTAAACAGTTTTTTGTCCTTTCTGTACCAATACCTTTTCTCTCTTCAGATTTAAAAATATTGCAGTTTCGTCGCAATTAAATATTCTGCGTGGATCACGCAAAATGTCTTCGTTTGGTCCTTTCATATAATTTCTTTGAACCACCCTCGAATTTTCTACTCACTCACAATGGCCCGTTAAGATGTTAAATTTTGAGACACTCTTGATGTAATTTCTGGGTGACGCCGTAGAAATGCTTCATGCCAATGCCGCCCTGGCCGCCCGGCGTTCGGAAAAGGATTCTCCCGTTTTAGTTCTTTGAGAAGAACTTGGACACTGTCTGTAAGCTGAATTTTACTAACAGGAAATCCAGCATTTCCTTGAGATAAGATCCAAGTCACCAGATGACCTTCTTCTGCTGGACTAAGAACACATGGAGGGCCAATTTTTCGTTCGATTGGTACTCTTCCTTTTATTTTATCAGTTAGGGTTGACCTTGGGACATTACAGGTCATACTGCATTTTCTAACAGGCATGCCTTCTCTAGCAGCATCAATTGCTTTCATCATGTCTTCTTTACTATATTGGAGCCTTTTCGCCATAATTTCCGCTGTAAAAATCCACTGTACCCATTATCATCATAGCTATGATCCTGATACCGTCACAGTTGTAAGTATGTTTCTTACATAGTAACGCATACGAAAACAATATGTCGATAATTGGGTATATTACAGAATAGACATTTGTGCACATTAACGAATAATAATAACAATCGCAAAATTATGCAATACTTTAATTTAATGTTTTGAAATTACATGCGGATTATTCCAAATATCGACAGGTCAAAATCATATGGCCCAATTACCGTCATATACGCGTTCCTAACATCGCCATAGTTGTGTCCCTTTTATCGTCATATTTTTAGTGACCTGTTGGATGTAATAAATAAAGCAAATGTGGTATGATGATGAGTGGATACTTGTTAGTATGTATATTTTCCTAATTGATAGTCCCTTCAGGGATTATTTATAATAGTATAACACTATTTTCGCACATTTGCAATATGCAAGCAATACCCCAAATATCGACAGGTATGGCGATATTAAGAGCAATATTTAAAATTCACGTCTCCATTGTCGACATGTCATTTATATCCTTAAATACGTAAAGTTCATTAATTTATATATGCAATAATAAACGCTTCAACATTTACCAGTTATTGAATAGTCAGTTTTAAGCATGAAATGCATTTAATATAAGATGTGGAGATTTCTTAAGAGACGCTGCCGCTTACTTACACAAGTAGAAAAACTTGCCACTCTACACACAGTTGGAACGTGACTGCGCAAAGGTTTTTTTTATTAGGTTAACAAAGGGAAGGGAACTAAACCATATCAAGGAAATAAAATTGTAAATTCTTCAGAAGCTATTTCAACAATAAATTTTATGTCCATGACGATAATTGGAACATGGCCGATAATAGGGACCTTACATAGTAATTTTCGTAACAAGCGTCGAAAGTAAAGCTTAGCATAACGAACGTTAATGCGACCGAAGGTTGCACGGTATGCTATGAAACTTTTGACTATAGCAACGTACATTATTTTTACTCTATGAAACTAAAAAGTGGTTATTGACTCATCACAAAAAAATTAAAAAAGTAACTGTATTCTTATAAAAACTAGAAAATAAAAGACATTGAATTTGAAAAACTATAAAATGAACACAGAATTTACTGTAATAATCTTCTCATTGTCACTATCTTTTTCTAAAAACAAGATTTGGTTGTGTTTTTAAATTTTTGCATAAGTTATCTTAAACTTTTTTTGCAAACAATGCTTATATTTAATTTGTTTTATTGTTAAAACGTCATCTTGCTTTCCTTCGAAATACAATGCCCCAATTCTTTTCAGACTGAAATCGATAGTAATCATACGTTTGATTTTGTTCTGTATCTGTTAAGAATGCGCTAAGCTTCTCAGTCTTCTACCCATAATATCCCACACGTTGTCAATAGGCTTAAGGTCAGTAGCTCTGGATGACCCTGGTAGAAGATTATCATTAACTTTTGTTACAAGTTTATAGGTCTTGCGAACCGGCAAACTCACACAGTCGGAGATAGGGAAGGTTCAAATTAATAATATATAAAGGGCGCCAAACCTACTTTTCTAGATAATTACACTTATTATTGAGGTATTTATCATATTGAACAACAACCTTTTGTATCCCGTTGTCATACAAATCTGCCGCCTGATTTGACAACCACCAAATTACGATCGTTTTGAGGATATCGTCATCATCATGGCGCTAACCTCCGAGATGCTTTTTCAGATTCAGGAACAGGTCAGATCAAGTTGTTTCCAGCCAAACGATGCGATGAGATCTTGAGTTCTGCGAGCTACGCTCGTCCGGACATTGTTGTGAAGCAAATGGATTTTTCTACTCAACATGCCGCGTTTTTTGTTTTGGATTGTTCGACGCAGTTTTGTTAATGTCTTACAGTAATTTTCAGAATTTATTGTTTTACCACGAGGCAAAAAGTCGACAACCAGCAAACCTTCCTGTCCTAAAACACGGTACACACGATTTTTCTGGCTGAAATCGTTTGTTTGAATTTCACTTTTTTGGGTAATGAATGCCGTCGTTCCATGGATTCCTGTTTTGATTCCGACGTAACGTAGACTACCTACGTTTCAACGCCTGTGACAATTTCGTTCAAAAATCTTCACCCTCGGCAGCATAACGCTGAAGGAATGTAAATCGCTGCTTAAAAGGTTAATTTTGTGCTCGTCTGTCAATATTTTTGGTACCCATCTTGAGCACAAAAACAGAAAATTGTGACGCGCCTGCTCTTTTTCACCTTTTTGCAACAAATTGTCAGTAATGACAGAAGGTCGTCCAGTCCGTCATAAACATTATTGCGGCCATTATTGAAAGCTCTAACGTATATGCTCCGTAAACGTATAAATGCATTTTTTGTAATGATTAGAAATAAACAACTTTTTATTGAAGATACCGGAGATAATCAGAAGGGACACTGAAAGTGTGCTTTTTCGTAGAATTACCCATATGTGTCCTCTCGGTACATGACCTAAGTAGGACACGTTTTGGATTTTGATGCTAATCAGCAACTATCTTTCAGCTGTAGCTCTTTCTAAAACTCTCGCGTTACTGACCATATTTGTTCAGTATTTATAAACATCTAATGCAATTCACTGCACTGCAATTTATTTAACAGCGGCGCACGTTTTTTTAACCGGCGTTGCAGTTATTTATTCAGACCGCGATCTTGAAGACTCACTCAATTTTTTTCGTTTGCCTTTTGTATTTTTACCTTATTTTGAACTAGAATATTTTGTCTTCACTTCTAAAATTCTAAATGTTATCATGACAACTAAATTAGGAATGCTCATTTGAGTTCTCAATGCGTTAGTTTTGATTGCATTTTGCATCTACGCGTTCTTAATTAGAATATGACTCATTTCCCTGTAGAAAATCTTTTGGGTTCATAAGGAAAAAAGACAATCTATACGTACTAGTTTAGAATAAACTGTTTGCAATCCGTTGATCATTGAGTCTGTGTTTAATTGAAAAATATCTGTTTGTCTAATATTTTAGTTTATATTGCAGCTACTGATCCCAGTACTAGCCTTCAGCTTAATTGTAGCTAGTCACACAATAATAATATTAATTTTAACAATAAATGAGAATTATTCTCATTATTGCGACTTAAAAAACAAAATAGAGAACTAATCAGTGGCATCAATCAGCGTAGAATTAAGAGAAAATATATTTTTTCTTCAAAATTAGCAACAGTTAAAAAAATCTTAAAAAGATAGAGCTTACAGAGAATTAAAATTCTTGACGTGACGGAGATTTTAATAGACTGAGCAAGTGCAGCTACTAAAGAATCAATCAATCAAAAAAACTGTTGCAAAAAATAACAAATTAATTTAAAAGACTAATAACTAAGTTATATGAAAAATGTTAAACGAAATATTGATGAGCGTATAGAATTCAACGCACTAATTTTAGAAAACTAATTAAAATAAATGCATTTCTAAAAAAAGGAGAAAATATTATGTTTACTGTAAAAAAAAAATTGTAATAAAATAATTATATGTTAATATGTGGAATATAATTAAATAACAAAAATTCAAAATTAAAGTTTTTAATATTACAATAAACAAACAAAAAGATAATTAAATAAAAGAGTTGACAAAAATCGATAGTAATTTGTAAAATTAAAAAAATACTATTTTGTCGGTGTAAAATAATTATTAAATTTAAAATACATCTTAAATGTATTTATATTTTCTTAAAGTTATAATTTAAAATAAAAATTAAATTTTTAAATCTAATGAGTTTTTTTCGGTTAAAGAAGTAATTAGTTTTGGTTTTAAATTTCCGTTGATCGTAGATAAATTAGACGCAGTTATTTTTTAATTTTAAGTTTGATTTTAACGTAAATTCGTATTTTTATTTAAAATTAATATTTAATTGTGTGTGTGTGTGTGTGTGTGTGTGTGTATCGCAACTACGTTTGTGCAACTTTAATAAACCAATTTACTTTTGCACTGTAATAACTCCCCAGAGTTTGTTAAATTTGTTAATCAAAATTTTCTTTATATCATAAATTTAATCTTATCGAATTTAATAGTAATTTAACATATAACAGTAAACGTAAGTAACTTCCCGGAAGCGTAAAGCGTAGGTAAAAAATAACGCAATATAATTTTAAAACTTTTTTTGATGAGATGCATTCTAACTGAAATATTAACCAAACCAAACCAAAACGAAAAATCTTTTTTTTTAAATAAAAAAAAATACGTTTAATAATTAATAATATTAAATAACAGTTTTTATGCTTGTTTTTTAGTACAACGCACTTAAATTTCTCGGTTTTTTATTTTTTTAAAAAGATCATATAATGTGATTTTTATCATCCAAAACTAGGTCGGATATCAGATATGAATGAATTTACTTATTTAACCCTTTATGGGGTTAGATTATGAAAAACATAAAACCTCATGTTTTTTACAGGTAATTTACAGGGTTTGAAATGGCAAAATAAAAGTGAAATTTGATGTATATTTTTTTCTGCTGGTCGATATTTGAACCGGTATCTCACTATACCTAAAAAAAATGTTTGAAACATTAACCGCTTTCTAGAAACAAGAAAGCAGTATACAAGCTTACACAAAACTAAAAAAAAATCGTTTACAACCCACTTACTTGTTGTCAAATAGAGCAAAATATGGTAGACACAGGGCTACCTGACAAGATGTGCATGCTTTGGTCGAAAATTTTGGTTTTTTATTAGTCCTACACATTGCACATCTTCGTAACTTTGGTTTGAATTTAGACTGGTAGAAACTCCAATTTTATATAAAATGTAGGAATTTACAATGTAATCGTCAACCAGGTCATAAAGAAACTTCAGCCACCATTTTCTTGATTTTCAGGCCATACTGTAACCAGAATAGAGTTGATTACACCGATCAACTCCACCCTTGTTTTTATTATAGTCTTGTAACGTTTACATTTTTTTCGTTTGAATACGTCTGATTTTCGTTTACATTTTTGTATTCACTGTTGATATAAATTCTTTTACGCAATAAATTTCGCGCACTGACATGCGTATGAGCCTTCTTTTTAAGTACAAAGTTATCCTCCATCTTACGCTTAGAAATGAAGTAGTGAGCAGACATTTTTTTGCGTGCTGCAAAAAGTGGAATTACCACTTATTTAGTTGTGTTTGTGAATTTTTGCCCTAATGGTGAAAATTAGTTATGCCGGCGTCTAGTAGTTGCACTTTCGTTTCGTAGTAACACTTGCGCCTGGTAGTTGTATTTGCGTTTCGTTGCAATATTTACAAAAATTAGAATAAAACCCGTAATTAGAAGGGGTAAGTCATTTTTGTTTTGATTCGAATTGTATAATTCATCGCAATTTACGTTCTAGTTTTTTTTCTTTGTTCCGGATTTTTGGTTTCGTTCTTATACGATGTTTTTAAGTATGAAAGTCTTATGAATACGTTTTCGATCTTTATACGTCTGCGATTATGGAAATTACGATCTACGATTATCAATTCTATTGATTTCAAAGGCAAGATATCAATCAAATCTACGAAAAAGAATTAAGAATACAATTTATGGAAATTGCATCATATTGCACCATTCAATGAGTCATTGACCACACCTTAAAGTAAGAAGCTGCGCAATTCGTAAGTTATAAAACCTTCAAGAACAACACGTATGTAGATATCTGTAATTATTAGTTTTAAGTTACGTTTTTGGTTTCAATATTTAACCATTCATATATAAAAAATATTGTGGCGTCCAACTTATAAATAATTTTTGTTTATCCAATTCAAAATTATTAATCTTAAGTAACGTAAGAATTCCCACGACTCTAATTAATTAAATATAAAAATGCTCATTGCTCTTATGTATTTTGTTTTTTTATAATGTGTTTGAAATAAATATTTTTGTGAGCTGGCTGGTGCATTCATTTATTTGTAGTATGTTACATATTTGGCACCGATTATTTGTGTGATGTTACAGTCTTCTATGTTTTTTGGAAATTCAACAGTGACCTTTTTTTGTCATTCTCTGAACTGTTGATTTTTCAGTTGCTGAATGTATACTAGAAGCAACTAGCACACATTTTTTTTCAATCTTTCCATTTACTGACTGTTATGCTACTGGTACTGACAGCATTGGAATCACCTGGTTTTACCTGGAACCAGCAGCTCTTTCTATCAAATAGCTTTGATAGCAAGGCAAAACTGGTAAAAAAAATTGTCGAAATAAGCACAATAGTATTTGCTTCAAATGGCTTAGTCAGTTCTTGTTACGTATGTTAATACCCTGGATGATTTTTAATTAAACACCGGAAGGATATTTTACACGTTTATTAGCAATTCATACCGCATGAGTTCTCCATTCCCCACTCACTACGTTGCGCAGCGTGCAATGTAGGAAAAACCCACAAAAATACATATCATTCCTCCCACACATATTTCAAATACTGTCTGTAGGACGAAACCAGTCAGGCGGTTTTCTGCTTCTGATGGGTTTCGTCGCACAATCATGACTAGTGCTTGGAGCATCTGCAATGGTTTCAGCTTCCCAAATAAGTTCCTAACTAACCTTCTCCGTTGCAGGTTCCCCAACCACCTCTAATCTATGTCATTGGGATCAACAATCAAAGGAGGTGTCAAATCATCTAATTCATCATCATAATCATAAGAAGGTTCCTTGATTATTTGATCCGAATGCCTTCTCCAAATAAGAATTTCATTAGTAATCGTTTTATAGTTCCTAGATCCATTCTATTTTATAATTTTAGCCGGTACCCAACTCGGTTTAGAACGTCTATAATCGCGCACATACACATTTTCACCTTTATGAAACTTTACATTTCTTTTTGTCACTCCCGCACAATTCTTCGGTAGTCTCTTTCTGTAGGCACTTCCTTCTTCCTTACGCCAATACTGACTTTTCTTCTGTTCAGCTGATAGTAAAAGATTAAGACGCATTCTTAATTTTCTTCCGATTAACATCTCGGCTGGAGTCACTCCCGTACTGATGTGAATACTATTCCTATAGTGCAGTAGAAATCTGTTTAATGCAGCAAAGATGTCCACCGATTTGTTTCTTTTAATTGCTCTGGATACGTATGTTTTTACTGTACGCACCGCAACTTCCGCTAATCCATTCGTGGCTGGATGATATGGAGGTGGTGTTATGTGACTGATTCCATTCATCCATAGAAAATGTTTGAAAGTTTCGGACACGAATGAACGTCCGTTGTCAGTTACTACGATTTTAGGTAATCCCCATCGACTAAATATTTCTCGTAACTTGTCCACCGCATTTTTTGAGGCAATATTCTTCATATAAATTACTTCCATCCACTTTGAGTACGAATCTATTACAATCACAAACATTTTATTATGTAATGGTCCAAAAAAATCTATATGTATTCGCTCCCAATGTTGTTCAGTTTTAGGCCATTCGATTATTTCAGTTTTTGGTGGGCTATTTCTGTGTTTTGAACAAGCTACACAACTTTTACAATATTCTTCAACATTTTTGTCGCACGAAGGCCACCAAACAAAAGATCTGGTTAAATATTTACATTTAAGTATACCCATGTGCGTTGAATGTTTTTCCTTTAGAACTTCCTTTCTGCAACTGCCTGGAATGATTAATCTGTGTCCCTACATTAGCAGTTCATCTTCAATTGTAATTTGGTCTCTTCTAATAAAATAAGGTTTCAGTTCATTTTCTTTACACTCATTTGGCCACCCTTCCAAAACAAAATCATATGTTTTTCGTAATAATTCATCGTTTTTGGTTTCGTTTTGTATCAATTCTTTGTTTGATCTCAACACTTCTTGTTTTTCAATTAAATTCAAATACGTAAAATCTTCATCTTTTCCTATATCATTTTCTAAATTAATTTTAGTTTCATCAATGAGCCTTGAAAAACAATCCGCCACATTCTTATCTGATTTAACGTACTCAATGTCGTAATTAAATGCTGATAGAAATAGCGCGTATCGCTGCAAACAACTCGCCGCCATTGTCGGAATTCCCTTTTTCGTCCCAAAAATCGATAAAAAAGGTTTGTGAACCGTCATCAATGTGAAATGACGTCCATCTAGATACTGTGTAAATTTTGACACACCGAAAATGATACTATAGGCTTCTTTGTCAATTTGGGAATAAGCTCTTTGCGTTTTGGTCAACACTTTAGACGCAAAAGCTATAGGTCGTTCCTTTCCATTTTCATATTTATGTGTTAAAATTGCACCGACTGCAGTTGATGAAGCATTCACTATCAATTTGATAGCAATCGTAGGATCGTAATGTGCTAATACACTGGTAGAAGATGTTTTCTTCTTTACTGGCACAAATCCTTTATCGCAACTTTTATTTCAGTTCCAAGAATTTTCATTTTTCAAAAGGTTGTAAAGAGGTTCACACATAGTAGCAAAATTAGGTATAAACGAACGGTAATAATTGAACATTCCTAATACGGATTTCAATTCTGATTTATTTTTGGGAGGTACTGCTTCCAATAATGATTTTACTTTCTCGATACATGGACGCAAACCTTCCTCGTCTTTAATAAATCCAAGATAATTTACCGATTTTTGAAAAAAATCGCATTTTTTTCCTAATTGTTAAGCCATATTTCTTTAGTTTCTTTAATACCAAATCCAATCTATGAAGATGCTCTTCTTTATTTCGTCCGGAAATTAAGATATCATCCAAGAAACACGTTACGCCTTCCAACCCAATTAAAACGTTCTCCATTATCAATTGAAATATTGAGGGGGCTGTTTTATTTCCATAGGGCATTCGGTTATACGCAAATAACCCTAAGTGTGTACTTATTATGGTGGTTACCGATTTGGATTGGTCGCTCAATAATACTTGTTGATAAGCCGAACTTAAATCAATTTTTGTGAAATACTTCCCACCCGCTAATTTAGAGAACAAATCTTCGATACGAGGCAGAGGATAACTGATATTCTCTAAATACGGATTTAGTGTAATCTTGTAGTTGCCGCAAATTCGCACTGATCCGTTCGACTTCAGTACAGGAACAATGGGTGTTCCCCAATCACTCATTACTATAAGGGATAAAATATTTTGAGCAACCAGCCTATTAATTTCGCTTTCCACTTTACCTTTCAAGGAAATTGGTAGTGGACGGGGTTTAAAAAATTTTGCTTCTGGGTCGATTTTTATTTTTAAATCTACCACTGCTTCCGTAAATGTTCCTAATTTGTCATTGAAGACTTGACGATATTGATTAATAAGCTTGTCAACGTCACTCCCAAACATCTGTACGTTCTGTATTGCTTTTAAGATGTGCTGATTTTTGCTGAACCAATCACGACCCAAAATTGGCGGTCCCCCATATTTAATTACGAAAATATGGATTGGCTGCCTTCTATTTGAGCTTTCTATTGTCATTAAAACAACACCTAGTGGATTTATGATTTTACCACTGTAAGATTTTAGTTTAATGTCCGTTTTGTTTAAATGCGCGATGGGGAACAGTTTCTTAAATAAAAAGTCATTCATCGCGGATACCACAGATCCTGTGTCTAGCTCGAATTGCAGGTACACATCATTTAAGCATACGTCCACTAAAATCGGTTCCTCAACACGTATTTTATCCTTTAAATTACTAATCGGCAACAATTGTTCGTTATCAATGTATAAACTGTACAAAGAGTCCACAAAATGAGAGTTTATTGGTTTACGTTGAGCGTTATTACTACTACAAACGCTTTGTAAATGTCCTTTTTTTTCACATTTATGGCAATGATAGTTTTTGTAATTACAGTTTGTTGACAAATGTGAGTTTTGTCCGTACACATGACATTTACCCTCTTTGCGAGAAGTATTAAAATGTGACTTCTTACATTTTTGTAGCTTGGTTTTCGTTTCTTTACCTACTTGGTGTACGTCCACAGGTTCTGATTTGATAGCTGCCACCGACGTTGATGGACCTCCCAAACGCCTTTGGAAAAAATCTCCCTGATCATTACCCTTACGACCTGATCGCGTCGCCTCCAATGTTTCATATGTTTTAGCCTGCTTTTCCGCTTCTTGGAATGTAATGTTTTCGCCACTTAAAAATAATTTGTCTTTAATTTTACCATCATTATAACCGATAATGAATTTATCGAGCATGATATTATTCAAACTATTCCCGAAATTACGATGTGTGGCTAATCTACGGACTCGCGCCGCCCAATCGCTACATAATTCGTGTTTTTCTTTACGCGCACTATAAAATTGCTCTCTTCCAGCAAATATTGCACGTTTAGGATTAAAATGGTTATTAAATAGTTCAATTAATACGTCGAACTCTTTTTCTTCCGGTTTTTCCGGCATACAAAGGTCCAATATTAATGAAAACACGTTATCACTTAATGCGTTCAAAAATAAAGCAGGCTGCTTACCCGGTTGATCGATATTATTGGCAGAATAATATTGTTTTATTTTACGTAAGAAAAAGTCCCATTGGTGTACATTAGAATCAAATTCATGTAAACTACCATGCAGACTCGCGGATTCATTGTTACCGTTATCGTTTCTAACTTGCAGATGTATGTCCGGATTTATATTTAATGCCATTTTAGTTCGCACTATTTCACTATCGAACTATATACTCGTCGCCACTGTTACGTATGTATGTTTTTTTGCCTAAATTCCTTTCCTCGTCAGTTTTTTTTTCCGTTACATACTAATAAATTGAGTTATTAGCCGGTTAAAGTGCAAGTTAACGCCCATATTTCAATCTCTGTTTTGATAGGCTTTAATAGCATATATTGTTTCAAATGTGTTCTGCCTTTGAAGGCAACCATATTTTCGTCTACGCTAAGTTCCTATTTGGGACCTAAACCTCCAAGAGTTTGCTGGACAAATAAATGATCATGGGTCTTGCTTTGAATAATTTGTCAAAATTATTTTTTCTTTTTTTTTGGCATAGACGTGTTATCACTGATACGCAAACAACGTAGCATTTTTAGAAATCTTTGAGGAACATAACGTTTGATACTCTTGCGTTACGAAAATACAGTCGAAAACTAGGCAAAGAATTAAACCACATTATACCCCAAGAATAACTTTCAATTCTTTTAGAGTTAACACCAGAGAAATGTTGTTTTGTTTCGCGTAACGGTTGGACTCGGTTATAATAGTTCCAAGAAAATCATCTCCTAGAATGCTTGAGAAAATTTGAATAGGTGACTTACTTGTTGGTATTTTAGGACCAATAAATTTTTGAAAACTCACTGTCCAAAAACTATGTCGTAATAAAAGTAATTTATTCCATGAGTAGTCCTTCCCTTGATTTTCAACATGTGTTTTCTTCAAGTTTGGTGTCTTGGCAAGACTAGGAGACGGTTTGTCATCCAAAATGGATCATATTCTGTAGTAGGTTGCCTTGCAGAATTAGAATCAAAGTCTGGATCAGCTACAGAATCATCACTGTTTTCCAAAACCAAAAAATTTTCCCTTTTGTGGAACTTACTATGAACTGATTTTACAACTACGGTTACGCCTTCAGTAATATTCGTGACCATTTTTCCAACACGCAAAATTGGGAAAACAATATTTTTTACAGAATAATCCAATTTTTACACTGATTCTGGATAAATGAAGTTCCTCTGTGAACCTTCGTCGAATAAACATCTGCATTCAATGTTTTCGTTTTTATAGGAAGTGTAACCTGCGTTTGTTTTTTTTAGTAGTAATTTTCGCGTTGCAATAAGTTTACCTGTGGGTTATGATGTTTTATTTATTCTTGTTTTGTTTTGCCATAAGGCCAAGCTATCAAATTATTTTGAGTTGTTTCGGTCGCTAATTTACTGTTCTTTGTATTCATTTAAGAATACATATTTTTTTTATTATTATTATTCTTTGAAATCGGTCATATTTTACACTTTAAAGGTCAATGCATTCATTGTGTTCGTTTCTTGAAATTATGTAATAACTATTTTAATTACGTTCTAAATCGTATTTTTTATTTCTGTCATAAGAAATTTGATACATTTTTAGTAGCTTGATTGCCTCTTTGTTTATTCAATGTTGAATTTCGGAGAATTGTTATTGTGTGTCCGTGGGAAATTGCTAAGTTGACAATCTTTGTATTTTGGTTACAGCTTAAGCACGTATTGACTTTATTTTAGTTTTATTTGATTGAAAATGTATATTCGGCGTTTTTTTTCTTATTAGCCTCTTGTAGTTGAGCTTGCTTTTGATTTGACAATTTGAACTTGAATTTTATTAGGGGGAAATTAATTATTAATTTCGG
This sequence comes from Aquatica leii, assembly GCA_035610365.1. Taxonomy (NCBI): domain Eukaryota; kingdom Metazoa; phylum Arthropoda; class Insecta; order Coleoptera; family Lampyridae; genus Aquatica; species Aquatica leii. Next base: position 119,978,337 of record CM069434.1, on the reverse strand, counting down.
AAGTAGGGATTAGTTTCAATATGATTATTGAATTTTTTTTAAGAGAGTGAAGTAAGAGCTCTTGAGCAAGCAAGTAGTGGAGTTAGTTAGTTGGAAAAAAAAATTACGGAATAGTAAGCGTCCCTCAGAGTGGAAGTTGAGGGGTTTGTTCGTGTAGCGGCGTCGTACAAAATTGTAGAGTGAATTTGGGAATGTACTCAAAACAAACAGTTAATTCTGGATAAAAAGGCAGCCGTTTAAGCTCTTTGTTCGTGCGTTAAAAATACCGTGGTGACCCGTTTTAAGTAAAATTTGAAGTTTCGAATACGGTTATCCAATACGCTATCGTAGCGGATAAATTAATTAAAAGAACAGACAATCGCATTCCTTCCTAATTCCGTAAATAAGATTTCCTGCTTTCTTTTGGGATAAGTAAATCGTGTGAAGAATTAATGTAATAGTGGGCCATAAGAAACTTTCCTGAACAATAAATTATTGCAATACTGAGAATTATCTGGATTTCTTTTGATGGTCAAACAAAAAGTAAATTTGTAAAAAAATTATCTCAATTTCATTCTGGAATTCCAATTTGGGAAAATACAGCTGCCGACGAAAATAATCCACACACGGGCATCCCAGCGAATTTATGTGCTTAAGGTATTGTAAATTTTATTTACCTGTAAGATTTTGTATGTTTATTTCATGGTGATTGTTTCTCCCATCAGGAAATTTTGTTCATTTAAGTATTTTTTTTTTATTTAGAAGGCCGATAAGTTATTTTGAGACCCATTTTTTTTAAAGTAACAAATTAGACTTTGCAATTGCAATCAACGCAATTTTGTAACTTATTTTAATTAAAAATTATTTTTGTACTTAAAAATTGTTTATGCTTTTGTGTTCAATATAGAGATAGCCGATACCTTATGTGTTTCTCTTGGATTTTGTTTTTGTGTTTTCTATTTCAGGAAAAAAAATTTAAAGCTTGTGTGTGTTCCGAAGCAGTTGTTTAGTTTTATTTGTGCACTAAGAAACGAGATTATTATTGAAGCAAGATTTTGAACAGTAATAAATCCAGATTTGAATTGTTACTATTGGGTCATAGAGGGTTTAAAATTAACGTAAGGGGTTGTAATTGATTTTGGGGGTCCCGGAAGATCGTAATCTTAATTCTAGTCCTTGTAACCCAAAAACCACACTGCTTTGTCTTTCTTCCGGGTGGCGCTCATACCGACTTGGACTTTTGGACTGTTCGACACCCTCATTAAAGTAAGTAAACCCGTCCCCACCACCGCTGTAGCTAGCTAGGCACCCAGTTGTGTTATAAGAATTTAATAGGGTTGTAACAGAAGAAATACAAATTTTTGCTGTGGTTAAAAGAACAATGGAAGAGGAAACTTCACTACAATGCAAATTAACAGTTACATGACTAGGACTGTCGTCTAACTTTGTGTCCGAGACAATTTTCGTTTGATTGGTTTGTGTAACCTCTTTTTTACTATTGAAGTCTTTACTTTCATCAAAATACAAAAATATATTATGTCTTTGATTATTATAATTTTTACAAACACTCCGACATTTATGAATTTGCGAAAAAATTTTGAAATAACTTATGCACAACATTAATCTTTTTACCTCATTGTATCTATCCCATGGTGTTAATTTTATAAAATTTTTGTAATAAAATTTAACAATTATTATTACAAACAATAATAATTAACAATTTATTTTCAATTTTGTGATTCTTTGCAACCTTTTTTGAATAATCATTTTTAAAGTACGCGGGTATAACGACTTAAGCACACAACAACGCATGTTTAAATACTATGTAAATTTACTGAACTTGGGAAATTTTTTTTTCCCACTCTTTTTTTGAAACAAAATCTAACTTTGATTTTAATCAATAAATTCAAATCATGTCTCAATGTTCAACTGACTGACCTAAAGCTTTTAATGCACTAGTTGATATATTATAAGTATTCGCAAACTGTCCCTTAAAGTGTTGTTTTTTTTTGACAAATTAGACAGTTCAAAAACCGGTATTATTTGAAATGACAGATACAGCTTTAGTTTTCAAGTTGAACGCACCCATACCGTTTATCGTATTAGTGTTAACATTAGTTGATTCCACTTCTAAATATTTGTGAATTGAGTTTTATTTACGTTTTTAAAGTATAATTCTTCAAATTCACCTCTGTAACTTACCTGCGTGTTATCTATTTTTGCGATTTTAATTGTAATCGTTTACTTAATTCATAGAGTTAATAAGCCATAGACAACGGTTGAGACTTAAATTCCTTTGCTACTCTTGGTTTTGCAGAAATGAACTTTGTAATAGATTCATTCATACTTTTTTACTGTAATTGTTTGCGATTAACACCTTGGTTTGGGATCGACTTACAGAAACAGCTCTGTACATTAAAGAATTCGCTACTAATAATTTCTGAGAAGGGCGATAGTGAGATAGTCCATTTATCTATCTGTTTAAAAGATTTTCTTTAAATTGAATGTGGTAATGAACCGTCCTTAAACGTCAATAAATGTTAAAAAAGAGTTCTTTTCTAATTTCATAGTACAACGAGTTCTTTGTTGAAACTAATTTAAATAATATAGAAACTTGTTGAGCGTGGAAAGACCATGTTGCCAAATAACGTATCTGTAACAGCATTTGGGTTTTATATAGAATGTAGATAGAGCTTTTTTCTCCAAATCTTCCATAAATAAATTAATATTAGATTAGAAGAGATCTTTTTTTTATCTAGAACTCGCTAGGATTATTTTACCTTTTGATTGGAATATCATTGATCAATAATCCCAAAAAAAAATAAAGAAATAGTTACAAGTAAGCATCTCAAAAAATTTAACAAATTAGTACTTCCAAAACGTACCGTCGATGCAGAAGCAAAACTATTTTCACGTTCCCTACAGAAAAAATTGTTAGTTGTACAAATTTCTATCCGAGGAGTCCTTTATCTTCTTACAGAAGAAATCCGTTTGGAAACTATAAAAATTCATCGTACTTCAAAAATTCCTCAAAGTAATATTCCAAAATTGGAATTGTTTACATTAAAATTGCTTAAACAAGGTAAATCAATAGTCATTATTAAAACTGACAAAAAGAATACCGCTGTTATTATGAATCAATCAGATTATGATAACAAAATCTACTATATTTTTTCAAACGGTTCATATAAAGTAATTGCCAAAGATCCTTTTTCATCTATAGAAAGAGTACTCTCCAAACTTATAAAAAAGTCGTCAATTAATGAAACCGATAAAAAACTTTTAACACCAAAAGATTCTAAAATTCCTCGAATTTACGGATTATTTAAAATTTATAAGTCTAATATTCCTTTTCGACTTATTGTTAACGCTATAAATTCGCTTATTTATAAAATCTCTAAGTATCTTGCAAATTTATTAAAACTTGTAGCACTGAGACATTAATACTCAATTCTAGAGGTTATGTTCAGAAGTTACATAATTTTTGTACTGACGATGACGTTCTGGTTAATATTGATGTCAAGTCTATGTTTACTAACGTGTTTGTACTCCGACCCCGTTATCAAATCTTTATTTAGCGAAAACAATATTTCAAGCGACATAGTCGAAAAATGTTAGGCGTCTACATATTTTACTTTTCAAAAAAAATTTTACTCACAATCATTAGGAACCGCCATAGGTTCTCTGCTTTCACCAGTCGTTCCTACTTTATTTACGCAAGATTTTAAAAAGAAAAGTTTATCCACTTTTTATCTAAAACTCAAGTGCTGATACAAATACGTTGATGACAAAATTTAGTAACATAAACTTTCCTTAGTGTACAAAGCTGTTTTTTAGTAAACACCAAAATCTACAAAAAGAGTTGAATTATCTAACTAAGGCGTTAGTCACAAACAATTACACTAGAAAAAGTATGAAACAATCTGTTACAAAGTTTACTTCTGCAAAACCAGGAGTAACAGCGGAATCTAAGTCTCAACCGTTATCTATGGCTTATCTAAACACAACATTATCATTTGGTTTTACACTCTGCCAAAATTGGGTCAATTCCAATTCTTTAATTCTGTAAAAAACGTTATTGCTTTTCAGTCTGACGGGGCTTATAGTATTCCTTGCTCTTGTGGTCGTCTTGTAGTCGTCTTAAACAACAAGTCAACTGTAGCAAAGAGCATACTAACGAGTTTGAAAACATTAAGATTTTCACTAATGTTTCATATTACTATTTAGGAAATCTATTAAAATAGTTAAAATTTATTAAAATCAAAGTTTTAAAACGGAATCAATCAATTTATTCCAGGCTCTAAAGATCTCTACTGCGACGTGTAACAAAACATTAACTTGAATAATAACGAAAACACGGAAATTAGAGCTTGTTTAGTAGGGGGGATTGAAAAAAACTAATTTTTGATAATGTTTTTGGAGTAGTACGGAAAAATTGCCTCTATATGTAAGTAACTTATGTGCAAAAATACACCACCCTAGGATAACGTCCTGGCAAGAGGCGTGAAATTTAAAAATTTTAGTAAAATCGCCAAAACTTATTTATTTATTTTTTTTCAATTTTGTAAGTGTCACAGCACTTTGCGGTATAGTGTAAAAGTTGCACCTATGTATGGTTAATTACTGTGGAAGACTTGACGTCCCATGAACAATATCTTCTGTTCTGGCAAGGAGCCTGAAATTACTCAAAAATCGACAAATACAATGTTTTTTTCATTATTTAATATTTATTAAACATAAACCAGAATTGTCATACACTCGCTTACTATTAGATATAAGAAATAAGTCTTCAAAATTTAAAGTACAAAAATGTGTGTTTTGTTAAGTCTTCAGGCTTTGTACTGTCTCTTGCACCTAAATTCAGGCATGGCTTTTCTCGATTTCAGAGTGGAGCGAATAAATCCGTCCCGGTTGTTATCACCATACACTTTCTTTGAGGTCTCGGTAACCAACTTTACTGTTCTTTCCACAGCTTGAGTGTGGCATGGGAACTTTGTAAAAGTCCAGTCAATTGGTATTGGTCCTTCCAGCATACTTTGCAAATCTTGTGTAATCACGTCATTTAGAATGGGTGGTGGCGTTACTTCACTGGTTGACCAATGAATTAGGTCGACGTAGTCGTTTGCTTTGAAGTTTATTTGTGGGATATTGAACTTTCTAATCCCAACGTTTTTCACTGTCTCATTTGATTTTTGTGCTTTTATTACTCTCCGAATGCTAAGTGTTCTGATATGTGTTCTTTCATCAGCCAGCATCGCGAGCAGAATATTTTCTGGAGACGCGAAGTAAGCATGCCGAGAAATCACTTTGTCTACAACGTCGCGGTAAACTTGATCCAAGTAGCTGGATGACTGAATGAAGTGGTAAAGATTTCGAGCTCCATCGTTAATTAAATGATGGACTTTGATGCGGAACCAAGATGGCGCATACACTCTGATAACGAATTCTACTAAGATACGTAAGCTGTCTGATGGTTCCGTGGTGGGAACATACAGTTTTAATATCCTGTTAGCTGTTGTCAACCAGCGGGACATGTTTAGGGGACCTGGATTGCGTTTAGTAAGATCTGAAGGACATATGCCTGAGCTAACGGCGAGAGAAATATCCCTCAGATACTTCTGGTCTTTACTCAAAGTAGATTTATCCTGGGATGGCAAAGTACAGTTAACAGGCTCAAATGTTACCACTGGAAGCAGCTCACACGCCTTCAAAGATTTTCCAATCCAACCAGTGTAGAAAGAGGGTCCAGAGGTGGGACCATCGAGCAACTCGAACAAGTGACGGAAAGGCAATTCATTGAAATGTAGTTGACAAACAGCCCATTGCACAGCTTTCCTGGTCTTCAGTTCAAAACAACGCAGTACTTCTTTGTGTACGCCGGTATTTACGGCCGTTCCATCACATCCTAGCACAAGAATATGGTTGAAACCTCCGGGCACTTCTGCTGTAATATAGTTGTAAATACTTTCAGCAATGGCCAGACTTGATCCTGAAGCAGGTGTAACATGACCGATATATCTAGATCCTGGTTCTTTCACCAAGGAATAGTGCTCCTCTACAATTGTTCTTTGGTAGTATTTATCATTCACCCTTTCCCTTGACAATGTTTTGTCACGTCGCCCGTCGAAGTCAAGACCTATTAAATGATCATTGTCAATGTCAGAACTGTGGTTTTGAAGCTCTTGCATGGTTCGATGCCTCTCTCTACCAATTTTGTTCTTATCAATCACTAAAGATGTATCCGATTCAGATACTAGGCCTACGTCATGCAAAACGCTAGAGGCTATGACAGCCGTGGCTTGAAGCGATACCCCAAATATTTGGCTTACTAATGTGGTGTTTGTAAGTTTCCTTCGCATTTGCGAAGAGGATGAAGTCGACGGTCCGGGATTATAGTCGTAGTCATCAGGTTCAGGTTCCTTATTCTCATCAATTGCCTTATCATCTTCTAAGAACGTTGATGTTGACAAGGGCTCATTACCATCAGGCTGCGACGAGCAGGACGCAGTAGATTTAGAACCACAAAGGAATTGTTTTGCGTTCCTTCCGGCACGTGCTTGAAGCTTTTTGGTTTCTCGCAAATCGAGCGATCCAATGCACATTAGGCGCTTACCAGTTGTTTTAGATCCAAGGCGCCATCTTTCGTAAATGCAGCATTTAATAGTATCCTCGTATGTTGGAAGCATCCTTCCAAAATCTGTCGGTGATCCGAAAATTGGGCAGTCTAATGCTCTTCGCTTTGAAAATGTTGAAGATTTTGCCATGTTTTGTTTATGCTCACTGCGAGCTCAGTTCACGAACTGTAACAAAAAAAAATTCCATCTAAACTTAAATAATAAGCTTAATCATTATTATTGGTAAATAATAAAAATAATAATTTGGAAAATCTGCTGCTAAAATAATTATATTTATATCTAAAGATATAATGAGAAAACTGTATTTGTCGATTTTTGGGTAATTTTAGGCTCCTTGCCAGAACAGAAGATATTGTTCATGGGACGTCAAATCTTCCACAGTAATTAACCATACATATGTGCAATTTTTGCACACTACCGAAAAGTGCTGTGACACTTAAAAAATTTAAAAAAAAATAAAAATAAGTTTTGGCGATTTTACTAAAATTTTGAAATTTTACGCCCCTTGCCAGGGCAGAAGACGTTATCCTAGGGTGGTGTAATTTTGCACATAAGTTACTTATATATAGAGGCAACTTTTCCGCACTACCCCAAAAGCATTATCAAAAATTAGTTTTTTTCGATCCCCCCTATTGTTTAGTTTTTTGTGGCAAAAACAGTGTCATGTAAGGCGGTTAGTTTAACTAATTACTCCGCTCTTCGCTTATGTGTATAAGAAGTACGCTACTATATTAACCCCACTAGGTTATTATACCGGTCAAGTTCGTCGTAAGTGTCTTACAAAAACCTACCTAATATACTGCGTATTCAGCAGTTTTGCCGCAAGAGACTGAACAAACTCTATCCAGAATGGAAAATTGTAATACGAATACAAACCGTGGAAACTTGAATTCTACTAATATATAAAAATTCTGCACTACGTATTAAATAATCTATAATTTAATACAATATTTAAAAAAAGTACAAAATAAACGCTAGCTCTTTAAGGAACCAACATCATCATCCAAGCAAAAACAGTCACAAATATAAATTAAACACATTAAATGTCAAACTAACTACTAAGAAAATATAGTAAACACTGTTTAAGAAATTTACCTTTTTGGTTGTCAAATTTCTACGGTTGTACCATAGTAGGATATGCAAATTTGCCGAGAAAATTAATTTAATCTTGTCAGAAGTCAAAGAAAAAAGTTATTGGTTGTTATCTTGTGTTTGGAAGAAGCTCAAGTTGCATATCCCATTTGTTTTTTGCAGACTACGAATTAGTGTCAGTTGACTAACAAGACTAGTAAAAATTTACAATATAGTTGGAGGTAACGCAGTTTGGTAGTTGCTGTAAATTAAGTCCATATGTAAGTGATGATTTTGCTTTGATGGCATGCAGTTATTTATTTTGTATTTAGTACAGTGCACGCCGTTTAATAGAATCACATTGGGTCTTGGGATTTTTGATAACAATAATCGAATTTAACAAAAGCCGAAATTCAGAAAAAAAAACAAATAAATGTTTATTACACAGCGTGTATCTGGTTAACGGGTTGTTAATTTATAAGGTGAAATCATAACATCAATGCAAGCAAAAAAATTAAATTTAAAAAAAAATTTGAGTCAAATATATAGAAAATTACAGACCTGTAGCATTAAATAGTTTGTTGACACCGTTGATAAAAAAATCAAAAATAACGATATGATGTTTAAATCGCTGTTGTAAAAACTACACATTTCTTGTCAGTAATTTTCTGACACTGTAAATAAATATTAATAAAAGATAACGTTATCACGAAAGAAGTAGTTAAATGACGTTGTTATTCTAAGAATCCACATACTTCCCAAATTAATTCTCAAAGGCAACGTATTTATAGATATTTTTAGGGTACAATAATAAAAGTTTTCACTCTCAACAACCGTATTGTGAAAATTCAGCTAAAAAATTCATGCAAAATAGATTGTTGTTCATGTATGGAAACAAACCTGAGAAGAAAATTGATAACATAAACCGAAATTATGATTACTATAAACGGTGTTTTTAGTAGCATACGTTTTTAATAAAGTGAAACATTACGCGACTGATAGCATGATTCCAATAAGCGGCGTGCACTGTATGTTACCATATCATGTTAATTATATTAATCTTAATTATCTGTACGAAAATAAAATATTATTATAGTTTGGTTTATTTATAGTCGTATGTATATAATTTTATATAAAATTAGAATGGATTAATATTATCTATAAACGCTTATTTTTTTTAAATTTAATAATGCGTGTTAATAATCCGTAAGGATTAATCCTAGGAGAAATTAGTGAACATCTTTCAAGAAATTGAACCTCAGTTTAATTTCTTCATCTAATTAGTAAATTCAGTTTGCAAGTAGAGAAGCAGAGCGTCGCTAAATTAATTAATTTAATATACTTGAATATAAACCTGTGCGTCTAACATTTTCAACTGAATAGACAGATAATTTGGAGAAATACAAATCATATTTACACTTAAAAATTTAATAAATTTGAAATCCGATTATATTGCAATTTTCTTTTGAATACTTAATGTTTTAATTATAGACGGAAAGGTTATATTTAATATTAAGACACCTGATTGCGTAGATAAGTTTGTTAACTGTTCAAAAGGCTTAGTTATTTAATTACCTTTTTGTCAATACGAAAATTCTTGTTCTTAAAATATCAAGCTATCTTAGTATTAATAGTAATTACAGCACTGTAATGAATATGTACACGGTTTCACTTTTTGTTACTACTTTTATACACTTTAATTTTTAAATCAGTTTATTTTATCTGGTAAATGACACCAGGAAGAATTTATATATAAAAATTTAAACACAATTAAACCGCGAAACTTATATTTGTAGACAGGCCCGCGCCTAGCACTTTTGGTGCACTTATGCAAATTTAAAATAACTCCCCAAATTTGTATTACCTTTATATGGGAGTACAGATACGGGTTAAGTTAGGTATTATTATCCACTATTGAAAAATAATTTAAAAAAGTATTTTCATAAATTTATTTTTATTTTTGTATTTTAGAAGTACACGCCATAAGCCATACAAGTATTTTTTCATTGAGGTACATAACATAATAATAAACTTATAGAAAACAGAAATATATTCTAACAGTATTACAACTCAAAATTTTTCTATTTTAGTTTCAAATGTAATATATGATACACACACACAAAAAATAAAAAAAATATATAAAACATTAAAAATACTTGTTTATATATCACAGGACGAAACTAATCGGCAAATAAAAACAAAATAATATATTGTTACGTATTTATTTATTATTAACTAATTTATTTAAACGATTACTAAAACTACGTTTACTTATTATAGAAATATGTATACTTTTAAATTAACCGAACTAATTAAATCTAATAATAAAAACACTTACACTATAATTTATGTATAACCGTTGTATAACACTTAAGATAAGATAAGATAACGTCCTCGGATTTGTTTACACTATAAGTCACGTTCACTCGATTCGGTGTACACTGTTATTTAAAACGTCGCGCGTGCTAATCACTTATTTATCTTCACCTGATTAATCTTCTTAATACTGCATGCATTCACATTCCAGCAATAACTGACCTACGATTTCCATCTTCGGCTTTTATAGACATCGGCGAATCCTTCTCGATCGTTCCTCACTTTTCGCTATAACTTCTAGAAAATAGATAACAGCTTTCTAGAAGGCTCTTGCGTTTGCAAGTAATTTCTTGAACGTTTCACTGCCCCCTTCTTAGGACTGTTCTGTCCCAGCTTCCTCCATTTCGGCAAATTCCTTGACTATAAAAGTAACAGTCAATGGACTTTTCCTGACCCAATACTCTCCTCGGTTGGTAACTACAGACCAACACTTGAATGCCTGTTCCTCGGAAGACGACCTCCAACATGTTTTGAACTGTCCTCCAATTCAGTTGGTCTAAGCCACAACCAAGCTTGGGTACTGCCAATTTCTTAACATGATGGAACTCCATTTGTCTCTTGAGACTCCATAATGTTCGCCACAGATCTTTGTATAACGGCTTGACACGTGAGTATTTTTTGGTGACCAAATAGAAAACGAAGCGTCCGTCACCACGTAGTCCTAAAACTTTTCCGACTACCGGTTGCTGTCTTCGTAATTCATCTAGCTTCCCAAACTTCTTTTTAAACACGACTGCAACCCCTCTGGACATGTCGAGGTCCTCGCTCACGCAATGTGCGATGGCGTAATCTTTTTGTGTCTGGAACAGGTCTTGTTGTTCCTCGGTGGTAACTCCGAACCTAGCTTTTCCAGAACCTCCGTATAAGTTCATAAACTTTTCGAACTCCATTTCTTCGATTGGATTCCTGGTTCTGCTACTTATTACTCTGGTTCGGACCTGAACTTGCGGATTGTGGTTATCGCCAGCAAACGGGGCTAGACGATCGACGTGGACCACTTTTGGCTTGCCTCTGGGCGGTTTTCGGATGCGGTATATAACGTCGTTAATACGCTGCACGACTTCATAGGGGCCCTCCCATTGCCTTTGCAGCTTCGGCGACAAACCACGTCTCCTTTGAGGGTTATACAACCAAACCATATCGCCAGGTTGAAACCCACCATTTTGCGCCTTGACGTCATATCTTGTTTTCATCCTGTCGCTGGCAATTTGTGTGTTTTTACGAACCTCTTCATGTACTTCGTCTAGCCTCTTTGCCAGCTTGCTGACGTAATCTTCTCCAGCGACTTCTTCTTCCGGTCTTCGTCCAAATTGAAGATCGCATGGTAATCTTATCTTACGACCGAGCATGACACAGGATGGTGTTTGGCCTGTGCTTTCGTGAACGGATGATCGGTACGCCATTAAGAAGAGGTGCAAGTACTGATCCCAGTCTCTTTGATGTTCGGACACTACCTTGGCTAAGTACTTGCCCATTGTTCGATTCATCCGTTCAACCATGCCATCAGACTGACGATGGAGAGGCGTTGTCCTAGTCTTTTTAATTCCTAACAGTCGGCAAACTTCTTGAAACAGCCCAGACTCAAAATTGCGGCCTTGATCGGAGTGTAATTCCAACGGAACTCCAAACCGGCAGAAAAACTCCTTTACTAATACGTCTGCGACTGTAGCTGCTTCCTGATTGGGTATGGCGTAAGCCTCCGTCCATTTCGTGAAATAATCCATCGCCACCAAGATGTATTTATTTCCCGAATCGGATTCTGGGAACGGCCCTGCGATGTCAATCGCTACTCTTTCCAAAGGGCTTCCTACGTTGTATTGTTTCATGGGTGCTTTGCGCTTTCTCGCTGGACCATTTCCTGAAGCGCAGACTATGCATTTACGGCACCATTTCATGACGTCCTCTTTGCAGTTCATCCAGTAGAATCGTTCTCGCACTTTACCCAACGTCTTCTTAATGCCAAAGTGTCCTCCTGATGTCCCATCGTGGAGATGCTTCAACACTTCGGTCACCCTGCTCTTCGGCACTACCAGCTGTAGTCTGTTTCCCGTGCCCTCGGCACTTTTTAGGGATCGCTTAAGAAGACCGTCTTCTACTATCAAGGAGTCCCACTGCGCCCAGTACGCTTTGATATTTTTGCCCAAAGCACTCACTTCTTCCCAGGTTGGTCGTCGGCCGCTTTCTTTCCAGTCCAGGAGTAGTCTTATTTCAGGATCGTTTTCTTGTTCGCGACGTAACTGCTCAGGTTCCCACTCATCATCAACCATAGCAGTTCTCCGGAGGCATTCGACTTTTTCTTCCAGTCGCGAACAATGGCTGCAGTCCGCCGGACATGGTCTTCTGGACAAGGCATCAGCGTTCCGATGACTGCTTCCGGCACGGTGTTCTGTGTCGTAGTCATACTCTTGCAGTCTCTCGATCCATCTTGCTACTTGTCCTTCTGTGTTACGAAACTGCAGTAGCCATTTTAAAGCGGCGTGGTCTGTTCTCAGTAAGAATTTTCGTCCATACAAATACTTGTAGAAATGTTCGATGGACTTAACGACTGCTAACAGCTCCCTCCTAGTCACGCAATAATTCCTTTCTGGCCTAGACAAAACCTTGCTAAAGTACGCGATAACCTTTTCTTGTCCATCTTGAACCTGCGAAAGGACTGCGCCTATGGCCATATTGCTTGCGTCGGTATCCAAAACAAACTTTCCATCTTCTCGTGGATAACTCAAAATCGGCGAAGTGACTAGGGCCTGTTTTAGTTGATTAAAAGAATTTTTGCAGTCTTCATTCCATCTAAATTCTGCTTTTTCTTCGGTTAGTTTTGTCACTGGTTTGGCAATATTGGCAAATCCGGGGACAAATCTTCTATAATAAGTGCACAACCCAAGGAAACTTCGGACCTGATGTTTGTCGATCGGTCTTGGCCATGCTTGCACTGCTCGGATTTTGTCTGGGTCAGCCCTTACTCCATCTCTAGATACGACGTGGCCAAGGTATTGGACTTCCTTCTTAAATACGTGGCACTTCTTTGGGCTCAGTTTGAGGTTAGCCCCACGGAATCGCTGGAACACTTCCTTCAAGTTGTTCAAGTGCTCTTCAAACGACCTTCCAACCACGATCACGTCGTCCAAGTAAACCAAGCACGTCTTCCAAGACAATCCGCGCAAGATGGTCTCCATCAAACGCTCGAACGTTGCAGGAGCGTTACACAGGCCGAAGGGCATTACGGTGAACTGCCACAAACCAGTTCCGATCGTAAAAGCTGTTTTTTTACGATCCTTGGGTTCTAATTCTACCTGCCAGTATCCACTCTTTAAATCTAACGTAGAAAACCACTGGGATCCTGACAGGGTGTCTAGCGTATCGTCAATTCTGGGTAAAGGGTAGCTGTCCTTTTTGGTCACGTCGTTTAGCTGTCTGTAGTCTACGCAAAACCTCGTTGATCCATCCTTCTTCTTCACGAGTACCACTGGGGATGCCCATGGACTACTTGAAGGTTCAATCACGCCTTCTCTCTCCATATCCGTAATTATTTGTTCGGCTTCTTCTCTTTTCGCCAAAGGAAGTCTGCGTGGATGTTGTCGTATCGGCCGAGCGTCTCCGGTATTAATTTTATGTTTCACCACGTTAGTTCTTCCTTTGGAGCCACTCTCCAGCGCGAACACATCTTGGTACTCTTGGATCAACACTTTAACTTTAGCCAGCTGGTCTTGGCTGAGGTTTTCGCATTTGGTGGTAAGAATGTCCAATAGATGTTGTGGACACTTCTTCGGCGACGTATCTTCGTTCGACTTCACGCATCTCACAATTTGTGATACTGGCGTGCATTGGCCTACCACGGTCTTCTTTTTCAGCGTTACAGGATCTGAGTTGATGTTTAAGATCCTTACTGGCATCGTCTTCTTTACTCGTACTAAAGTTCTGGCAACGAGTAGTCCCTTTTCAACTAAGCTGCCTTCCATTGGTTCAATCGCGCGTATGTAGCCTTCCCGGAGATTTCCATCCAGGCGTGCCATCACCACACTTTCCGTCCTTGCAGGCAGAATCACGTCTTCACTCAACAAGACTCGCACGGCTGCCTTCTCTGACGAATGAAAAGGAATTTTTTCATTGTCGATCTTCAGGACATCGTTCTTCATATCCAAATGGAACCCATACTTCTTTATCACGTCCATTCCCAGGATAACTTCTTCCGTGATGTCGGCTACCAGTACTTGATGGTCGAGTACTCCATTTCCCAAACCAATGGTTACTTTGACTTGTCCGTGAGTAGGTATTTCGTCGCCCGTCGCTGTTCGAAGTCGTACTGTTACTGGTGATGTCTTCTCGTTTTCCAATAAGATGTCAGGACGAATGATGGTCTTCGTCGCTCCCGTGTCAACCAGTAACTGGACGCTTCTCCCATTGATCTTGCCATCGAGATAAATGCTATGCAATTGCTCTCTAGGCGATGCCATTTGGATTGTAACCTCCGGAGTTTGACTAGATGAGATTACTTTTTGTTTCTTTCGCTCGCCTCGTTCCAAATTTTTGAGGGCTCTTCTAGTCCTCTTTTTAGGTTTGGTACGATGCCGTCGTACATGGCCTATTTCATTGCAGTTCAAAGCTGTCACTCCTCTTTCCCGAAGTATTCGTCGCGCTATCTCCTCGATGCTTTTCAGTGTCTGCGCGAGTACTTCTGTAGCACAGCAGAGTCTATGACCACCTCGTTGCGATGCTTGTTTTGCTGCTTCAAACTCCAAAGCATGCACCAAAGCGTCATCCAATGTCTTCGGTCGAGCTAACCGGAGAGTCTGCTGTGTTTCGCTGTCTCGGAGGCCATCTACGAAAGTTTGAATAGCTAACTGCTCCAGGAAGGTATCCGGTGCTGTAGGATACGCAAGCCGTGTTAATCTAGCGATGTCAGCCTCAAACTCTTGAAGACTTTCGGCAGCTTTTTGAACCCGACTTTCAATTTGAGCCTGGTATACTTGTTGAAGATGAGCATCCCCATATCTCATTTCTAATCGTGATATTAAGAGTTCGTAATTTTCTTGCAGGTGGTCCGGAACAGTTTGTAAAATTCCAAGCGCTTCTCCACGTAGGGACACTATTAAAGACGTCGCTTTCTGCTTGTTGCTCCAACCATTAGCAGTAGCTGCGGCTTCAAACTGCTTGTAGTAGGTTGACCATGGAACTTTACCATCAAAACTCGGTGGTACAACTTTGAATTTATGAGTGTTTTCTTCCCGGCGGTCCATTATTAAATCTTCACTCGTGACACTTCCTTCACCATGGTAATTCATTTGGTTAATTCTTTCTTCAAGCAGTTTCATTCTGTCTTCTAATTTGTCCTCTATAGCTTCTATTTTCTCATTCATAGATTGTTTTCCGTTTTCCAGAACTTCGCATATTTCTTCTCTTAAACATAACATGTCTGCTTGTGTTTCTTCTTGAGCAATTTTGATTTGATTTCCTACACTAACTTGTATTTGTTCCTCAATAGTCTTTATTTGATTTTCCATGCTCGCTCGTATTTCTTCTTTTAAAGTTCTAGAATTTTCTTCTAGTTTTGCTTCGATTTTCTGTGAGTTTTCGCCCATTTTTCTATTCATCGATTCCTGACCATTTTTGATTGATTCAAGAAATTCAAATAGCTTTACATCCATTTTAACTGCTTGCGAACGCGTCACCGGCATAAATTTAAATATAACACGAATATAAAGTTTAAATACACTACTTTTTAAAATGCAGTTTTTATATAACACAAAATTTAATAACTATCCACTTATTAATATTAAACCACTAAAACGAATTTAAATAATATCGCAATCACGCACTTGTTAAAAGAAAAAGTTTAATAAACACTATATTAACTTTATAAATAAACACGCTTATCGCGAATCTTAACAGATATTTACGCAATGTTTTTAGTACGGGTGCGATATCAAATAACTTAATGGTATTCACACTAAAAATCGCGAACGGTTTGATACCTCAACACCTGACGCCACTGTTACGTATTTATTTATTATTAACTAATTTATTTAAACGATTACTAAAACTACGTTTACTTATTATAGAAATATGTATACTTTTAAATTAACCGAACTAATTAAATCTAATAATAAAAACACTTACACTATAATTTATGTATAACCGTTGTATAACACTTAAGATAAGATAAGATAACGTCCTCGGATTTGTTTACACTATAAGTCACGTTCACTCGATTCGGTGTACACTGTTATTTAAAACGTCGCGCGTGCTAATCACTTATTTATCTTCACCTGATTAATCTTCTTAATACTGCATGCATTCACATTCCAGCAATAACTGACCTACGATTTCCATCTTCGGCTTTTATAGACATCGGCGAATCCTTCTCGATCGTTCCTCACTTTTCGCTATAACTTCTAGAAAATAGATAACAGCTTTCTAGAAGGCTCTTGCGTTTGCAAGTAATTTCTTGAACGTTTCAATATTATTTTAATAATGCAACATGTCACCTTCTAAAGGTTAATATTCCGGTATTAGGTATTGTTATTAATATTTTAGCTAAGTAAATTGAGCTTTCTGTGCTTTAATTTTTGCAAATTGTTTAATTAAATCTTCGATGTCTAATTCTTTTAGCTAGTCCGTTTCTATTGAAATGATAGCAAGATTACTTAGTCGGTTTTGCCTCATGGTCGATCTTAAATATTATTTTGAGTTTTAAAAAAGATCGTTCTGCGGTAGCAACAGAAACCGGCATTGTTAATAAAATACGAAGCATTATGGTCGTATTAGGAAAAGAATTCACTGAGTCGTTAATTGTTATATAGTTTAAAGTTGCTTCTGGAGACGTATTAATTTTTTTATCAAATTTTTGTAAATATTGCGATTCTTAAACAAGGTCCACGGCAGTTATGTCTCGTTCATTGGGAGTTTTGTCGTTTAATAAATTTACAACTTTTTGGCATAATTCTAATTGTTCGTTTTCAGAATAATTTTTAAATTTATCAATATTCCATAAAAACGCGAAATTATTAGAGTAAGAAGAAAGTAATTGGGATCTCTTATCCACTGATGTTATGATTACATCTAGAGCATGAAAAGAATAATCAGTTTTAAACTTTAAAGTTTCGTCGTGGATCGGTTCATCATCAATCAATAGATCATTAAAACTTTTATTTACATTTAAAAATTATATAAGGTATTTAAATGATTACAACACTGAGCAACATCAAAGTTCGGTTTTTGGATGAACCTGATGCTCTAATAATAAATTATCAACATTTGTAGTCAATTTAGTAAGGTTTAATTGTTAGAACATTGGTAACAGCGCTGAACCCCCTTTCCAGTAGGTATGACGATGTAATGAAAATTAAAAATTTCCTCGCTATATTCCATAATACGCCATAAGTAACGGATATGATGTTTTGCAACCAGAAAGGCTGATATCCGTTTTTAAACTGAACCTTAAGTTTTTCCTTTGTACTTAGTTCAGTCAGTTCCTCTTGTATTATGACATTCGTTTCTTCTATGTTACCATTAGGATTAATTATCCACGGTGGTGTTGGAAGTAGGTTGAAACGTCGTTTTTCTGGCAGTTTGACTGTGACAAATTGGGGAACTGGGAAAGTTTGCCCCGTCCAATATTTTACTTCATTAGTTTAACTCTGGAAGAACGCTTCACCGATCAAGTCGATTACTTCATTTTGTATTTTATCCCCGAGATAGTTTTTGTGATCTTTTATTTAAGAGCGTTTTGTATGTTCTGACATAATCGGGTCAAATTTGGAAATCATTTCTATGCATTTTAAAAAGTTACCATTATTTTTCTCAAACAACTTTTTACTACTTCCACGAAAAGCTAAATTTGGCTGACGTAAAAATCACTTAGAATCACATAGAAAATCCTTTCTATAACAGCTGGCTATTATTTAGTTTTTCTGTTTATTACATTTCGAATTTCAGAATCAATTATTTCATTTTTATTAAAACGGTTAGTAAGATTTAGCAATTTTATAACAATTTCGATATGTAACTTGCTCTTTTCATGAATGTTTAAATGTTTGCTTAAATGCTGCCAGTCATTGTAACCAGATTCATTACTAAAGCGAACAGATTTCAAATCGCTGTCATTAAAAATTTTGCAACGGATGCAGTAAAGTGAAGTTTTTGTTTCGGAATACAACAACCAAAACCACTCAATTTTTTCTTTGTTCGGTAAAAACCTAAAGAAGTAACTATTGAAAAACTTACACCCCGACTCCAAACTATCCCTCGGATAAATATCATTTTTGTTTTGAAAATAAGCAGGGCCACGTTCTACTAATTCTTGAATATTATTCGGACGTAATTTTATTGGTCATAGTGCAGCATTTTTCGAAAGTTGACTCATAATTTCGGTTCTGGTGATTTCTGAAAGTGTTGATGTCTCATTATCAGCGGAACTTGAAAATGTTAATGGATTGTTTTCTAGAAGATCAGTTTCTTGTCTGCTGCTGATACTTGTTTCAAATACAGGTTCAGAATATTGGGATTGAGCTGTATTATTGTTGTTATTAATATTTGGCAAAGTAGACTCGGGTAATTTTGACATGGTTTTCCAATTGTTCCTGTCTTTCTTTTATTCAGCAAATTTTGGTATCCAAACAATTTCTTCTTTTTTTCTGACATCCTGTATACCGTAAATAAATTAATACGTAAGTAAACAAATTGACAAATTATTTATGAAAAATGGAAATGTTTCGACGTCTCAAACTCAAAAATATTTTCTCAACAGTCTTATTTCAAAATTTATAAATTTTTGTAAATAGCAGATATCTTTTACCCCATGCACCTTTCCATTTTGCTAATTTAATTATCGATCGGCCATCAGGCAACAAATGAAATCGTGACCGATGCAGCGCTTAAATATATAAAATTTCGTTGCAAGCTCAGACAGGAAAAAATGTTTGTTCGCTAGTTGGCTCGTTGCAAGCCAAATTTCAAGCTCAAACATGAATAAAATCAGATTTGTTTGAGTTTACACAATTCATGTTATCATGTTACGAATTACGGATTTGATCGAATAAATGCTATTATTACGTACTCTCATTTGGAAAATATATTATTTTCGAGAAGTAATTCGGTTCTCTCGCCTCAAAAAGTAAAAATAAAAAAATAAACAAATAGAAAACAATGTAACAGCTAGCAATTCTTTACTGGTTTTTTTACTATTATAAATTTTGTTTTAAGAATGTTGTTTGTTGCTTTATCTTTTTTTTTTACTTTTGAGTTTTGAGGATTTTCGGCGCGATTTTAATGCACCACACGGCTTTGCCCTTATGTACGGCGCGGGACTGCTTGTATATAAAATTTCATGTAACTCAAAACACCATGAGTCACCTAAATCAGTTTAAACCAGCAACGGCGTCAAGAGGAGGCTCAAAGAGAATACGTGCTTACAGTGCCGCACCTGTCTGCAAAAATGTTCATTGTGACTATGAAAATTATACTTAAAAGAATTGTTTAGTATTGTTAAATAAAAAGTCCAGTAAAAACAAACAAATGTCTATTTACATGACGATAATACAAGAAATACAAAAATAGTAAAATATACAAATGAAATACACTATACAATGTATGTTAATACATATGTAAATGCTATGGTACAACTCTAAAAAATAACAACAAATTTTCTAAAATGTAATTAAATAAACTCCATTACAAGCTACTTTTAATAAATAAAAATAAATAATAAATTCTTTTTGTCAGAGCTCTCAGGTAGACCTACTTAATATTTCAAAACAAAATAAAATCTATTTTCACAAATTAAAAAACGTCAGCTTGAACTTTTCGAGTTTTTTCAAAAAAAAATTATAAAAACTGACTCGACCAAGTCTAAAAAAGATGTGCAAAATAACAAAGTTAAAAAACTATAGCCGCTTATATCACAACACAAACGGAACTCTTACTAGTATTATATTATTTAGTTTAAATTAAATTTATTAATTAAATTAAATTTAATTTAAAATATAATGCATTAATTCATTAAATGAAAAAATTGTCACTCATTTCAAGATAATAATCTAAATTTTGTTTGGGTTGTTGTGCTTTACTAATTTTCCATAATCTATATTTCAGTTTCCGAAAAAAAACTGGTTACTGAAGGTAACGATCAAATTCCAGTAGAAGAAGTAAAGACAAGTGACCCGTATGACATAGCCAATTTTGTAGAGTTACTAAATAGTCAAAAAGTAGAGGTGTTAAACAATTTATGGTCACTGTCACAAACATGTGCTTTTCCTTTAACCGGTACCAGAAATTTAAAATTTCAGGAAAAGTGGCTGCACAAGTGGACATGACTAAACTACTCAAAAAAAGTTGATGGATGCTATTGCAAATTTTGTGTTTTATTGCATACGCATACTAATGTAAATTCTGGAAAACACCAAAAACCAGGACAACTATGCTTCGAAAAGTTCAACTACTAGAAAAACGCAATAGAACGCTTTAACGAGTACCAGCAGTGCAAATACCTTCAAAATAATGTTGAAAATGCCGACATCATATTGAAAATTCAAGTAGGAGTGCAGGAAAATAGGAACAAATTGAAGCCGATAATAGAAATCGAGGCCACAGACAAAAAAGAAAAGAAAAGTTAGCTGAAGAAAATGAAGGTAATTTCACAGAACTTCAACAAGTGTTATCCAACTATTAAAGCAATGCATTATATTTGAGCTGGAAAATACAAAACGAAACAATTTATATAAGCAACAATTTAATTCTTGCAAAATTGTCAACTAAAGTCAATTTATCGCTGTATTTTTTAATACTCGCTGCTGAAACGACCGATATTTTTGGTGTAGAGCAAATGTCATTATGTGTTCGAATCATTGATTCTACATTTTTCAAAATTGAAGAATTGTTTCTGCAGTTCATTCCCTTCTAAGACGTAACAGGAAAAGCAATTTCTAAAACCATAACTGACAACTTTATCAATTTACTTGATTAAGGGTACGATGACGCTGCTTCCATGAGCGGAAAGTTCAATGAAGTACAGGCACATATTTAAGAGGTATATCCCACAGCAATATATGTTTATTGCGTTGCACACTCTTTAAATCTGATGGTATCAAGTTCTTGTAAAGTACCTTCAACTAGGAACTGCATAATCACAATTGGAAAGTTGTACAATTTTTTTAATACTCCTAAAAGGCAGTCGGTTTTAAAACAGGTTTTGAAGGAAGCAAGCGTTACTTCTACTTACAGAAAGCTAAAAAGACTTTGTGCGACTAGATGGACTGAAAGGTACAACTCTGTAGCAGTTGTTGTAGAATTATATGATGGTATTGTAATGGCTTTAGAAAATATTTCTGAATAGCCGGATAGAGTTTCAGCGAATGCTTCTAATCAGTTGGGCTCTGCGATAAAAACATCTGAATTTGTGATTTCTTCGAAGGTTGTGAATCAAGTATTTAACCATAGCAGTTTTTTAAGCAAATTACATTAGCAAAGAAATATTGACCTGAAAAAAGCAATCAATCTGACAAAGCACACTGAGCTAGAAATAAAAAATCTGAGAGAAAATGCAGACAAGGCATTCAGCAATTTATTTTCTAAAACTCAAGAAAAAGCAGAAAACTCGACATTTCCATAAATAAACCGCGCACTACAATTATACAAACCAAAAGATGTAATGGTAATGTTGGTAGTGCTGAAGATTACTACCGCATCTCAATCTACATCCCATTTCTGGATGGTTTTTTAATAAATATAAAGGAAAGGTTTTCAAACCACAAGACTTTGTTAACAGCATTTAAAAAGTTATTGCCGACAGATTCATCCAGCTTTACAGATGAAACTATAAAAAACTTTGCAAATTCAGTTTCTTTCTATAGATGTGACATAACAGGCACTCTTGAGTTGAAAGTAGAACCCAAACTTTGGTACAAAGCACTCGCTAGATTGAAAAAGGAGCAGATACCAAAAAGTACTTTAACTGCCTTAAAATACTGCTCAGATTCAATTTATTTACCCAAGCCCAACTAGCATTTTTGGTGATTGCCACGTGGCAGCCACAGTCGTAGGAACTGTAGAGTGGCGTGCCACTAGTCACTACCACGTTACAGGAACAGTTCTATACCGTGGCTACCACCAAAATGGGGAACAAATATTGGGTGGTCGTTACCTGATTACAACCATTTTATCACTTATAAAATAACATTACAGCCAGGTAAAATCCACGTCGTTGCCAAGTGGCGGCGTGGTGACCATTAGTGGCCCTGCGCATTTCAGAAACTGCTTTAATGTATTTATATCTCTGTCCCATTTTTAAATGTTGTTTACTTTCTCATCTACATCCCTTCTTTATTTTACAAATGGACAAGGTTTACTTTGATCAAACTGTTTTAAGTTTCTATAAACTACATGTTTATTATTGAATTTGTACAACATTTGCTAACAGCAAAATTGCAACAAATGCAAGTTTACTGTTAAATGTAGAGGTTACAGTTTGAAATATAACCATGCGCCAACAAAATTCTCATTTTTTTAGAAAAACAAAATTACAAGGTCCTAAATATAAAATAAAAATTAAATAACTATACAATCTAAAACACATTTTATTAGTATTTACATTATAAATTTAATTATAATTCATTAATTTCTTACATTCAATGTGTTGTTACTTATAAATTTCATATATTTAGAATAATTGGCAAATTTTTGTTAATGGCGGCATAGAGATTGTTCATAAATATGGCTACTTAGAAA
Source organism: Aquatica leii (assembly GCA_035610365.1). Lineage (NCBI taxonomy): Eukaryota > Metazoa > Arthropoda > Insecta > Coleoptera > Lampyridae > Aquatica > Aquatica leii. The sequence goes on along the minus strand of CM069434.1, from coordinate 119,955,559 downwards.
TAAAGTAACTGTTAAGTGGCAAAAACTAAGGATAGCCACTTTGGAGTTACTTCCACTCTATAAGTGGCCAAGAGAACTAAGAAACATCCAATCAAATTTCAGAACACTTAAAAGTGATTTTTAAAAGTGGCAGCATTGGTGGCAACCACGTGAATTTTGTTGAACGGCCACTCAATAAAATTTACATGCTTTCACGTTCATCTTTATAATGAATTAAGTTGGATACATAACCTAACTAATTTATATTTTATTATCAACTTCATTTCATAACGTATAATTATAATCAATTATTTTGAACACTCTTAATAATATTGTTATCCAGCTTATACATTTGTAATTGTTTGTAATCATTTTCACATTATGGTTTATATGCGTTATCAATGGTGTTATTAAATGTCAGATTCCTAATAATTAACTTCATTTTACGGATTAAACTTTTGATGTCTTCCTGGAAAGCAATTTTAGGTTAGATAGATTTAAATACTAGCAGTGTATTTTTATTTATACCGAGCCGATTTGCATTGTAGAAAATAGGCCACTATTTAGTTACAGTAACTTAAAAGTGGATTTCAGAAGTAAATGCCACTATGTAGTGGCTTTAATCTAAAATGTCTCGTGAAAATCACTTATGAAAGTGGCTAAAACGTTACAACAACGACAACATACCACTCTAGAGTGCACCTACATTTTAGGTATATTTTAAGTTTCCAAAACGTGGCTAAAACTTTAATAGCCACTTTAAAGTGGTTATTACTTTAAAGTAAGATTTTAGTGATTCGATTTAGTGGTCGCCACTTTAATTTGCCACTACAAAGTTAAAAAAACTTATAAGTGATTTTACTTAGTGAAAATAACGTTGGAAAAACTTAGCTTTTCACCACAAAGCTACAGAACTACAAAGTGGTTAAGAAAGGATGTATCCACGTATTTTCCACTATAAATCAATAGAATAAAGTTATAATTACTATGAAGTTGCATATAAAGTGTTAAATACGTAATAATCACTAAACTGAAGTGGCAGTATAAGTTATTCTCACTTTGATGCTACTTGGGAGGTATTGTTATCTATATTGGCAGTTCTATCTGTATCTATCGCGGAAAGTGAAGAAAGAACTTTTTCTGTGTTACGCCGTCTAAAAAATTGCATTAGAAATTTTTTATCCGAAAGCAGACTAAATGATTTAACTCTCTTATACCTGAAGAAATATTGGACAAATTAGCCAAAAAGCCAAGAAAACTCGAAATTAAGTTATGATGTCTGCCTTTTGGTTACTTTTTATTTAATTAATTAAAACATTATTGTCTCTGAGAGTTGCATAGATTTTGTATATACCTATACAAAAACTGTCTAAAGTTAAAACCCTCCCCAAAAAAAATTTCTGGGTGGGCCAATGTTTCAATCGACCCTCTGATTGATAAAAACGCTTGAAACCAAGTTGGAATGAAAATTGGTTACTTACAGTACATGTCGGTTCTATTTATAATACAGTACGAGGCGTCAAAAATAATTTATGTTGGGAATACGTTGGCATTATTTATGAAATTCGCCTATTCCTAGTTTAGTCCCAATTAGTTTGGAATTGCGGGACTCGACTGTATAACAAGTTACTTCGTTGAATTTTTGTAAAAATCTTTGAAAAAAAAATGTATATTGTGTCCAAATTTCTAAAATGTTTTTGTTAATTTTTCATAATTGTCAAAGGGTTCCAATAGGTAATAGTAGTTAATAATCAAAAATATGCATTTTAATTGTCTTACCTTCACATTAATCCTGAATATCCTCAATGATTGTTTTTCTAGACTCCTTTCTTGATTCCTGATTATCCAGAATTCAGCAAATCGATAGAAAAATCGTTACGATCATCTAAATGTAAGGACTTGTCTGGGAAATTTTTCAATTTCGTTTCTGATGTTTAGGCAGTTCTATTTGCGTTCATACTTTCTGCGTACACGCAACGTTTTATCTGCAACGTTTTGTGAACGCAGATAACTCGTACGATAAGACGATACGTGTAGACCGGGTTTAAACCAAACTACAATTATAAGTTTACCAACATGCTATATAGAACGTAACAGGTATAACTAATAATCTCTTAATGGGCGATAGCTGTAATAATTTAGATCATATTTGCATTAAAAACATAGGGTCCATTCCTTGTAGTTTTCAAAAAAAGTTAAGACGGCCCTGTTATAGAATGTAAATTCGTAGGAAGAAAAACCAATGACCCAATTCATTATCGTTTAGTAGTAAACAAAGTGCAATAATGCGATAAGATTGTTTTGCTTAGTTTTACTGTAAATTGTTGAACACGTACATAAACCATAATCCTGGTTAACGTAAAATAAAACTATGTAGCTAAATTTTTCTGTCCATTCAGGGGTCATTGTGTCTATTTTGGTTGTGCGTTACTGTTGATTCGATTTTAATTTTTTTCTAGATATTTTAAATACATTAAATTATTTTTGTAGTTAGGTATTGGGTATTTACTTTTGTTATTTGTTCAATTTAGTTTCATAGTTTTTTGTATTATTTACTAATTCCACTTTTAAATTTCTACAATTATGACTTTAAAATTGACATTGTTACTTTACTTTTTTCTGTTGTTATTAAGCATCTTTAAGTAAATTAAGAATAACCTTGAATTTAGCACGACACCACAGACCATATCTCTTAAATGTTGTTTATTTAGTCATCAGAAACTTAATACCTAATAGTAAACTTGAACCTAAACTTGGCACAGTTTCAATCATTTTATATCACGTTTTCTTATAACGAACAACCAGGTCCGTAATTACATCTAATTATTACAAAAAAATTTAAGAAAAATTGATGAAAAGCTAGACCACATGTTTATGAACAAAATGTGTTGGAAATTACCATATCCATCCCTTATTAAGAGTTTATTAGTTATTAGTGTTACACCCTGTATATACATTCAGTTACTTTTCTTGTTCTTTTTTTTTACTTTGTTACTAATAATGTAAAAGTTCGCTGCTTTTTTGAACTGGTCAAAATCAGTCATGGCAGTCTTTACTTCTCGTATAATCTGACACAAAGTGCTACCAATTGTCAGATTACATTGAATGCGACATTCCAGTAAATATTGAGTTTTTTCAGTTCAGTTTTCAGTTCAACAAAAATGTTTTTTCTATACTATTTCTTATACCATATTTTTTTTACTTAAATGTAACTGTCAACTTGTTTAAATAGTGTCTTAAGTATAAATGTTGCAGGATTAGAGAATCCATTGGGATTACACATTCTTTGCCCATAAGACAGTGACATTCTCTTTGTAACTTTTACAATTTACAAATTTGTATTGAATTAAAAAAAAATTTTATGATTTACAACCTGTTTATAGAAAAGATAACTGTAGAAATTAAAATTTTTTCGATTTTAACAATGTAACTTTTCCCACTTTTTGAAGACTGTCATAATAATCAAAACATCTTGTTGCAATTCACGTCCAAGACAAAAATATAGCTCTTTTTTTTTGCTACACGTGTATTACTCATTAGTACACATTGAGTTTGCCTTTAGAACAATGTCTTGGATCGTTTACCTAAATCACTAATATAATTAGACTTTGTCAATGTTTTTCCAAATAAAGAATAACGTGATATATTCTTGTATGCAAAATGTATTTTTAAACAAGGCTTTTCAAAATGAATAGAAAACTTTGCTGTTCATGTTTTCATTTCTGAATAAAAAGCAATTTTAAATTATAAACAAATTAACTATTAAATAAGTAAATTAATATTTTAAAATTTAAAACGTAAACATTACTACTGTTTGATTACTTAAGGTATAAATAATGCTGTGTATTCTTCGTGCTTTTTTCTATTTACCATGCACCGTTTAAACGTCTAAAAATTAAACTGAAATTATTTGTTTACTTTCCCAAAATTTTACTACTGTTTAGGTAGTCAAATGCGACGTTTATGCTTTTTTTGTTTGCTTTTATATTTATTGTTGAACACGAAAACGAAACAATGATAGAAACAGAAGTGTAAATAGTTTTAATGTTTGCTAATTTAAACGTAAAATTTAATAAAGCGATATATGTACTAGGAAAATCAAATTAAATTCAAATGATTACCCAACTGGTTTAAATTGCATTTTATTAACTGAATATGTCACTATAAAGGTACAGTTCAAAGTTGTTTTATTTAAACGTTTAACTTGAAGTTTGCGTTTATTTAAAAACCGCGCATTTAATATCAGTGAAAAATGTTTTTTAGAAGATTGTATTTGAACGTAATAAATGTAGCCAGGAAGAGGAAATTTAATGTTACTTTATCAAAGTTAAATTGATTTTATCCAACTAAACTAGCAACTACTCGTTTATATTGAAAACTTGATTATTTTGATACACTGTGACATATGCACTAGTTGCAAACTTCATTATTAAAATTATTATTATCAGTTTCGAATCTTATCTCGAGAAATTGATCTGCTTGTTAGCTATAAAATTATTTTGTTATTTGTCTATAACAACTTAAAAGCATCGTTCCACTTTTAGTAGTTAGGGTTCGTGCGACTTTTTATTTATTAAAGTTTTCATTTTGTCAACTTTAAGTATTAAGCCGCCTTATGTGTTCTACCCGCTTTTGTTTTGGCTGTATAAAGTTTAATAGTTTAGTTTCTGGTATAGTTTTACATTTCAACTTCACATAAAATAATAATAATATTATCTCTTAAATAAGTTATAGTTGCTGTGGCGCTTACTCCGGGCGGAAAGCTTATCTGAAAAAAAAGTCTAACGGACTGTACGGTTCTCGGGCGCCAGATTTGTTCGAGGAGTTTACTCTCCTGTTAGACGGTGTTGTCCGGGTAACGGCGACGGAAATAAAAAACAACAGTAAATAAGTTAACTTTATTTTACTCTTAAAGGAACGGTAACGAAACCGTAGTTTGGGCGAGCTAATCGAAGAGAGCGAAAACGACGAAAACGAAAACCAAGAATCGTGAAATGAACGAAAGAAAATAATGATGGTTAACCGTGCGTTGGGCAAGCGGCAACGTCGATTACCAAGCAGTAACAGTACCTCCGTCGGACCTGTCGAAAGGATTACTTCTGGTTTGGATAGATTGTAAAGAAGCGAGTTTTAGAGTGGAGCAAGTACATGTGCAAAAATCTCTCAACACGCCATTTAAACCCAGTGTTGACGGGGTATTACGCAGGCCAAAATCCGACACTACAAATACGACGCCCGGTAAGGTATAAAGTGGAACAAGTAGCTGTACAAAAATCTTTCAACACGCTAATTGGACCTAGTGTTGACGGCGTATTGCGAAGGCTAACTTACTTACTTAAAACGGTCTACCTTTTAGTTCAGCTGGATGTTCTTAAACCCCAGACTCTTCTTCGGATTTAGCTCCAACTGGAACTAGCGTTTTGCCGTTGCGGACACGGTTTTATAACGAACGGTTTAAAGAGAAAGAAACAACTTTAAGCGGGAATAACATGCGCTCTGGTGAGAAAACCGACTTTAAACGGGGATAACATGCGCTCTGATGCGCGTTCGGGAATTGGACGGAATTCTTTTCAATTATTTATTTAAAATCAGAAAACTAATTAGTATAATTATAATAATAATAAATAAAATATAAATCAGTCTTACATGTAAAAATAAAATAAAAAATGGCGGTTTGTTAATACTAACTTAAATAATACAAATAATTAAGTTAACTTGCTAATACAATCTTAACAAGAAAGATAAAATAAATACATACGGGTTCGTTACTTTGGTCATAGTTTTCGATTCAAATTTTCATTAAATATAAACATTTTTCAGGGTTTCCTTATTTTCTTTTAACCTTATTGATGTACTGTTTTTTTTAAGAAGATAACGTTAACTTTTTTTTTAAACTCCTAATAACTTATCTTTGGCTTTCACGTTTAAATTTTTTTATCACTTTAACGTGCTTTTTTGCTACATTCTGCTTAATCAGATTTAATCATACAATCGTAATGAAAACTATCGATTGTTTTGCAGTAACTCACAAAACACCAAATAGACAATTTTTTTGCATTTGTAGATATTTTTATTAATTTGATTGTTCTTTTCAAGTTGCCTATTGTTGAAATTTTAGTTATTTGATTTTTTAGTTTTCTCTTATCGTAAAGTTTTTTTAGTATTTCTTTTAGTCTATTTAATTTATGTCACAATGTAATGTAAGGTCTAGTTGGGTAACTGGGCGTATGGGGTAACTGGGATGTATGTTTATTTCCATTGCATTTATAAAGTTGAATCTCTCGCCATTTAATTGTCAGTTGCCCTTACCTAGTAGCACAAAAACCAAACGGTGTCGAGTAGCACGTGTCTGTGATTATCGCAGAAAATATTAGTAGAAAGGGCCGGACATCCCCTCCACTTTTGACGTCATTACTGACCTCGTCGCAAACGTACGTGAAGGTTTTTTTTTGTGAAAGTATTTTTCTGGTTTTTTTGTGAAAGTATTGTTCTCTCTCTCACAATGAATTTTTTTCTCTCTCACACATTTTTTTCTCTCTCACACATTTTTTCTCTCTCTTACAGCGATTTTTTTTCTCTCTCTTACATTGTTACATCATCGCATAATTGGTAATTTTGATTGCGTCGTGCGTCATCGCGTAACTGGTAATTTCTTATGCGTCATAAAGTCTCATGATTCGAGCGAGAAAGAAAATATTTTTATTTAAAAAAAGCTTGGGTGTACCTGGATTTGAACCCGGGTTTCTTGATTACAAAACGGCGAACTTAACATCTGAGCTACGAAAATAAGTTAATTTTAAACGCTCAATTGTTGTATACAATTGGTTTTTTTATTACTGAACAAAAGACTTGTAAAATTTATTATACTTTATTTTTAAATTAAATTAACATTCATGGCATAATTATATCATTTTTCTACAGCATCTATGTCATTACGGTTTATCTGGATCTTGATAATTCACGGCAACTATACACACGGCATCTAATTATATCATTTCTACAGCATCCGTCGTGTCGTGGTTGATCTGGACTTTTCTAGTGTTCGATACTTTCATATTCTTTCTCTCTTACTCTTAATACTCTGTAAAGAATCGCTTATTTAAAAAAAAATTCTAAAAAGTTAATGTTGATTATAAGAAAAATAGCACAAAAACTGCTGCATGCAAATTAGAAAAAAAAATTAAATTTAAGAAAATAACTACCAATTTCTTAAGAGAAATTAATGTTACTTGAATATATCAACTGCTTCTTTTTAAACGAGGTGTTGGTTTAATCAACAACATTAGAAATTAATTTAAAAAAAAAGAAATGGTCTAAACTAAATTAATAGTTAACAAATTTAAAAATCGCTGAAATTTAAAAAAAAATTTTAAACTAACTTTTAATCAGGTAAATACTAAAATCAACTTTTTTAATTTAAAATAATCTTTTGTAGAGCATAAAATTGCATGTGTTTAAGCGTATAGGATTAATTTGCAAAATAAATAAACCACTTACCATTGTAATACACAGAAACACTTTAATTTAAAACGTTCTTACTAGTACGCAGCTAAAACTAAACAAAGTGTCATTGCCAAAAATAATTTTTACAATTATTACTTATTAATTAAAGTTTTATGATACATAGCTGCCGATTCATTCAGGTCGCTGATTGTTTCAACAAATAACTTTTCCAATGACATGTAATTAGTGTAAATTCCATAAGGTAGTAGTTATTCAAAAATTTTCTTTTGGAAGCCAAAGACATTATTATTATTATAATATATAACATTTTAAGATAAATCTTTTAAATTTTCAAGTACTTCATCTTCAATGTCGCTGAATATGAAAGCAGTTAACTCCGATACTAGGTCCAAACTTGCACGTTTTGAGTTCGTTTTGGTACACACCCCTGGCATTAAGTGTGTTATAAATTTCTTGATCTGTAAAAAATTATACTGTGATATTAACGTAAATTTAAGCATTTTACCGATAATTTTGCAATCTGCTGTATCAAGTTCTAAAATATTTTCTGAATTTCTGATTGAGTTTAGATACTCAACCCAATTTCTTTCATCCGTATTTGAAATACTTTATGCATCTAAGAAATAATGGAACTACTAAAACAATAAAAAAATGTAAACGTTTTATTTACACTATCCAAGTTAAATAATTTAATTAAGAAATAAATTTTTTAACTATGATTCAAAAACTAACGTTCAAAAAATTCAAGTTATTTTTTAAAATTTAGTTTAAAAAGAAACACATTCTAATAGCATTATCAAAGTTATTGAAAAAGAAATTTAACAAAAATCTTTAAGAGTTTTAAAAAATGTAAAACATTTTAAAGCTTACTTTTGTTTCCTGTTAGTTATAACTAATCAATGTAAAATTCTAAAACCATCGTTCAAAAATATTTGTTTTTAGTTTGCATTTCACACTCAGTTTTCAACTTTAGTTTGAAAATTAATAAAACGTCAATGTTTTAAATAATTAACAGAGTTTTTTAAAGAAATACAAATAACTTTAAACTGTTGCAGAAAGCAAAATATGTATGTAAAAATTGTGTGTGTTAAAGATTTTTATTAATGAATGTAAGATTCCAAAAGCAATGTTCCTCATCATATCTACTTGTTTTAACATATGTCAAATATTTTTCTACAATTGCTTATATATTTTTAATATGAATGTTTACAGTGTTAAAAACTAACGTATTGTAATGCAGCAAATATTAATATTTGTTTCAAATTATTGATAATCGCTACATAATTATAGTGACAAGTTACGTAATAAACTCCTAATTTTATTTTTGATAACGAGTAATTGTTCATGTAGAAAGCGAGTAAATAATGTTATGGTAATGATTATGTAATTATAGTGACAAATTCTAGAAATTAAGTAAAATTGTTGAAAAGTATTTTATGTAGTACATAAAAAGCACACAGTTTACGAGTAATACGAGTAATCTTAATTTGTAATATAAAAACTATTTATGTTGAGAGGCAGAAAGGAAAGAAAAACAGAAAGGGTAAATATTGCACTCGGACATTATACTAAAATAATAATATCGTAAAAAAATCATGTACCTTCTGTTAACGATAACGTGTAATATTACTTATATACAAAACAATTCTAGCATTTTGCACATTCTATTGCGCAAACAAATGGTATTTAAAGCTACATTTTATTTATAAGAAAGAAGAATACATATACAAAAATAATCAAAACAAAAAACTACACAACACAACAAAAACATTTATATAAGAATTGCAAGTTTTATTAAAAAAAATCTACTCGTGCACATTTTAACACGAATGATTCACAAATTCACCTAAACCCATTAACATTTTTTTCTCTACCACAAAAACAAGAAATGTTATTTTATTACTAAAGACTTACGTACAAACAAACAACTAATTCAAATTGATGCAGATCAAAAATTAATTGTAAAACTAAACCGAATTATAATTGTATTTGTTTAAGCTGTATTGCAGCTACAGTTCTAAATTTTAAATATTGTTACTAATAAAAGTTTCCTTATAACAAAAAATCTTTGACAATTACAAGTAACGCAAACTAAAAATTACAAAACGAATAGTTAAATAAAACCAAAACTTCTTAAAATCGTTAATAAATTTTGTATTTCATTTGTTAACAAAAATTTTGATGGACTTGTTAAAACTTATTTTATATAAAACTTCTCTAAAAACACAATTTAACAAAGTTGTTGTAATATCAGCTAATTCAAAAACTACCCCTTAAATATTAATACACTTTACTCTAAGCTGGTGAAATAAAATTCCTAATAAGATCTGTATACGTTTCTATTACATTAATATTGCAAACTGTTTAAATCAGTCTGTAAATATTATAACGTTACAATTACTTAAGATTACAAGCAAAAAATGTTATTCGAAAATCGTATATATATAATATATAGAAATAAACGTTTATAACAAGTTTAGAACACGTTGAAAGTCAGTGAATAAGTTGAAAGCTTATTTTACATCTCAACATGTGGTTATTTTCACAATTTTATTGAAAACGTAGTATACAACTTAGTTAGTAAATGGCAAACCAAATGAAAATTTTAATCATTTTTGTAATAAACACGTGATTACTAACACATAAACTTTCAATTTAACGATTAACAGAAAAGAAAGAAAACATTTTTAACAAAATCTCTTCTAAAAAGCAAAGTTAAATAAGTGAATAAAAAACGTGTAAAATAGGAAATTTTCCTTATGCAAATTTCTTTTAGTTATAGTAATTACAGTCAATAACAATATAATTAATGACTAAGGAAAGCCACAAACTTATTTTTAACAAAAACTATATCAATTTTGTTTTAAACGATAATAATTAGATACTTTTATATCATAATCTCAAGAAACAAATAAAAATTGTAAAATTGTTAAAAGTGCAATAGGAATTTACTGGAGTTATTAGAAGTAAAAGAAGAAAAAACTTTTGTCAATGTTTATAATTACCTACTTAAGTCATGCTGAAATAGAAGATTAAAAAACATTAAGAATACATTTATAACAAAAACTATTTAGCAATTTAGTTTTTCGTTCAAATGATTAAAATTAGATACTCTAATAGGTACTATAATCTCAAACAGTAAACAGATAAACTATTTTTTTTAATGAACAAAAAAGCAATGCATGTACAAACTGTAAAAAAAAGTAAATGTTACAATGTTACAGCCACTAAAAACTTAAAGCAAAACTTAAAAGAACAAGAGAAGAAAACTACTTAAAGAACATCTGTTCTAATAAAAATTGTTTTATAGTTAATGGTGTTATTGTTTAATTAAAAATTTTAATCTTGGGTGTTTTTTAAACGTGGTCTACGTTCTTCGTCAGATAATAAATTACAATCACAAATATCTAGAAACATTTGAATGTAAATAAGATCCTATTTTTAATTTTACCATTCGTTCAAAATTAAATAATTGTTTAAAATATTGTAACTAAGAAGAAAAGAAAACGCTTTAGTTATATCTGACATTTTATTATATTATATTTTTTTCTGGTTTGACAGGTTTTAATAACATTAACATTTGCTAAATTCATTCAAATTGAATCTGTTTAATCACTAACCGATATCTAGTTATTAATTTAGAATTTTGTATTGAGAAGCAAGTATGAGATATTCACGAACGAATAGACTTGTTTATAGTTTCAATTTTTGTACTAAGATTTTTTTTTGTATAATGTAAACCGTTAATTAAATATTATAACACGTTTTTACAATTTATGAATTTTTAAAATTAAAGTACTCTATGGGTACTTATACGTAACGTTTAAATGTCTTTCTAAAGTTAATGTTACGAATAATTACTATTAAAATCAAACTTTATTAAAAATAGAAAACAAAATTACAAAACCTGATATACACATTGTCACTTAATCTATTGTAAACAATTACGAATACATTCATTTATAAATTTACAATGTACGTACGAGGTAAATCTATTAAATGTTACCTCTAGTTAGTAGCGGTGTATTTAAAAGTAAATAAATAAATCATTAAAATATATGCTGTAACGTTTAAGAAACATTTAGTGTTAGTTTAGATTATAAAAGATAGAGGATACGAAATAGAGCTACGCAAACCAAAGCAAATCGGTCTCTAATCGGCAGTGGCGGACAACTAAAAGCTATAACAGGATTACTTCTTTTAACTTCAGTTATGAAAAATTTATTGTGTACACCCACGGCTCTTGGAATGGTTATGTTACCTTTAATAATTTGTTTTAATATAAATTATTAGTTAACATAAAGTGTGAAACAAATCTTAGTAGTTATGTTTATGACGAATTGCTTTCTTATATTTATAAAATTTACATACAACATAACAGGTACTTTTTATTTACTTTTGCAAGTTTTAGTCTAAATTTCTTTCTTCTGCTATTACTGTCACAATTAAAAACTGTACGAACCACAATTCCAGCAAAATGCTAAATTACGTTCAAACAAGATTTATTTAAAATGAAATAGCGATACACAACTTATTGTGAACCAGAGCCTCACTCTTTCTGTAATAAGTTAACCTCACTTCTTTTGTAATAAGCTAACCTTACTTCTTATATGTTAATATAATCTCAGGTTTATAATAATTAGCCTAAAAAATGCAAAACTTATTAGTTTTAAATAAGCGTAATTATTGACTTTAATACAATCTTTTAGATGTAAAACACAAAAACTTTTAAGTGTGGTTAGGTTATTACAATAATTGATTCTCCGAAAAGTGATGAAGTTTAGGTGGAGTGAATAACATTAACACAAGTGAAAAATATTTAAAAAAGTCAAGTTTAATTGCCCTACCAAATAACAATAAATTAAAATTTGTATTGTTTTATAATTCACTATGAATACAGTTCCAGCGTGATTTTTGAGAATTTATCATGTCATCGTTAAACTTGTAAAAACTTTATACAAATTTTTTATAATATAAATGAATTAAAACACAATTTCATTCTCTAATTTTGTTTAAACATTACCTAACATTGTAAGATATTTCTTATTTTAAACTGTTTTATTATTTTTTTTTAATTGTACAGTTGAATTTCTAATAATAAGCTTTACTATAAAAGTTTAACAACTGTTAATAACGTTAAAAATAATTTCAATTAAGTCGTTTTGTTGAAAACATAAAAATTAGAGCAACTTATAATTATAACATTAAATTAATTTTTGCCAATTACTTATTTTGTGTCAGTAATAGTTAATATTATTGTGGTCATTAAAACCCTTGACAATTATATTTTTTAACATCGATCAATTTTAATTTTTTAAGACGATTTATTACTATAATCAGAATCTAATTATATGATCTATTAAATAAATGTTTAGTTTTTTTTATTTTTTAAACTTAACAGCTAAATAAGTTATCAGTCATACAAAACCTTAAACGCTTCAGCCTGTAATACTTTTTAAATTAATTGTGCTGTTATTTTATGTTTATTATTAAAACGGAACGGCGTTTCTAAATTAAAATACTAAGTAAGTCAAAAAGAAAGAACATAGTTAAATTTATCGCTATATAAATATTATGTTTAGTTGGTAAAACCTCTTCAGTGTAATTTAAATTAATTATTGTCAAACTCTTAGATTACGGAAGATAAGAATTTGAAATGGACTTACTGCACGTCATATAGTGTCTGATTGCAATTGCTCTGGTTCACAATAAGTTGTGTATCGCTATTTCATTTTAAATACATATTTTAAATAAATCTTGTTTGAACGTAATTTTGCATTTTGCTGGAATTGTGGTTCGTACAGTTTTTAATTGTGACAGTAATAGCAGAAGAAAGAAATTTAGACTAAAACTTGCAAAAGTAAATAAAAAGTACCTGTTATGTTGTATGTAAATTTTATAAATATAAGAAAGCAATTCGTCATAAACATAACTACTAAGACGGTTTCACACTTTATGTTAACTAATAATTTATATTAAAACAAATTATTAAAGGTAACATAACCATTCCAAGAGCCGTGGGTGTATACAATAAATTTTTCATAATTGAAGTTAAAAGAAGTAATCCTGTTATAGCTTTTAGTTGTCCGCCACTGCCGATTAGAGACCGACTTGCTTTGGTTTGCGTAGCTCTATTTCGTATCCTCTATCTTTTATAATCTAAACTAACACTAAATGTTTCCTAAACGTTACAGCATATATTTTAATGATTTATTTATTTACTTTTAAATACACTGCTACTAACTAGAGGTAACATTTAATAGATTTACCTCGTACGTACATTGTAAATTTATAAATGAATGTATTCGTAATTGTTTACAATAGATTAAGTGACAATGTGTATATCAGTTTTGCTTTGCGTATTGAAATGGTTTTGTAATTTTGTTTTCTATTTTTAATAAAGTTTGATTTTAATAGTAATTATTCGTAACATTAACTTTAGGAAGAAAATTAAACGTTACGTATAAGTACCCATAGAGCTAATACTTTAATTTTAAAAATTCTTAAATTGTAAAAACGTGTTATAATATTTAATTAACGGTTTACATTATACAAAAAAAAATCTTAGTACAAAAATTGAAACTATAAACAAGTCTATTCGTTCGTGAATATCTCGTACTTGCTTCTCAATACAAAATTCTAAATTAATAACTAGATATCGGTTAGTGAGATTCAACAGATTCAAATTGAATGAATTTAGTAAATGTTAATATTATTAAAACCTGTCAAACCAGAAAAAAAAATATAATATAATAAATTGTCAGATATAACTAAAGCGTTTTCTTTTCTACTTAATTACAATATTTTAAACAATTATTTAATTTTGAACGAATGGCAAAATTAAAAATAGGATCTTATTTACATTCAAATGTTTCTAGATATTTGTGATTGTAATTTATTATCTGACGAAGAACGTAGACCACGTTTAAAAAACACCCAAGATTAAAATTTTTAATTAAACAATAACACCATTAACTATAAAACAATTTTTATTAGAACAGATATTCTTTAAGTAGTTTCTTCTCTTGTTCTTTTAAGTTTTGCTTTAAGTTTTTAGTGGCTGTAACATTGTAACATTTACTTTTTTTTACAGTTTGTACATGCATTGCTTTTTTGTTCATTAAAAAAAATAGTTTATCTGTTTACTGTTTGAGATTATAGTACCTATTAGAGTATCTAATTTTAATCATTTGAACGAAAAACTAAATTGCTAAATAGTTTTGTTATAAATGTATTCTTAATGTTTTTTAATCTTCTATTTCAGCATGACTTAAGTAGGTAATTATAAACATTGACAAAAGTTTTTTCTTCTTTTACTTCTAATAACTCCAGTAAATTCCTATTGCACTTTTAACAATTTTACAATTTTTATTTGTTTCTTGAGATTATGATATAAAAGTATCTAATTATTATCGTTTAAAACAAAATTGATATAGTTTTTGTTAAAAATATGTTTGTGGCTTTCCTTAGTCATTAATTATATTGTTATTGACTGTAATTACTATAACTAAAAGAAATTTGCATAAGGAAAATTTCCTATTTTACACGTTTTTTATTCACTTATTTAACTTTGCTTTTTAGAGGAGATTTTGTTAAAAATGTTTTCTTTCTTTTCTGTTAATCGTTAAATTAAAAGTTTATGTGTTAGTAATCACGTGTTTATTACAAAAATGATTAAAATTTTCATTTGGTTTGCCATTTACCAACTAAGTTGTATACTACGTTTTCAATAATATTGTGAAAATAACCACATTGTCTAGTTGAGATGTAAAATAAGCTTTCAACTTATTCACTGACTTTCAACGTGTTCTAAACTTGTTATAAACGTTTATTTCTATATATATACGATTTTCGAATAACATTTTTTGCTTGTAATCTTAAGTAATTGTAACGTTATAATATTTACAGACTGATTTAAACAGTTTGCAATATTAATGTAATAGAAACGTATACAGATCTTATTAGGAATTTTATTTCACCAGCTTAGAGTAAAGTGTATTAATATTTAAGGGGTAGTTTTTGAATTAGCTGATATTACAACAACTTTGTTAAATTGTGTTTTTAGAGAAGTTTTATATAAAATAAGTTTTAACAAGTCCATCAAAATTTTTGTTAACAAATGAAATACAAAATTATGTTACTCAAATAATCTTTATTGTTTCAATAATGTTGTTTAGTTTTTGACGTTAACTACAGTTAATACATTTACTAATATTTTTATATGTTAAGAAAAGTATACTAGTGTTATTAACGATTTTAAGAAGTTTTGGTTTTATTTAACTATTCGTTTTGTAATTTTTAGTTTGCGTTACTTGTAATTGTCAAAGATTTTTTGTTATAAGGAAACTTTTATTAGTAACAATATTTAAAATTTAGAACTGTAGCTGCAATACAGCTTAAACAAATACAATTATAATTCGGTTTAGTTTTACAATTAATTTTTGATCTGCATCAATTTGAATTAGTTGTTTGTTTGTACGTAAGTCTTTAGTAATAAAATAACATTTCTTGTTTTTGTGGTAGAGAAAAAAATGTTAATTGGGTTTAGGTGAATTTGTGAATCATTCGTGTTAAAATGTGCACGAGTAGATTTTTTTAAATAAAACTTGCAATTCTTATATAAATGTTTTTGTTGTGTTGTGTAGTTTTTTGTTTTGATTATTTTTGTATATGTATTCTTCTTTCTTATAAATAAAATGTAGCTTTAAATACCATTTGTTTGCGCAATAGAATGTGCAAAATGCTAGAATTGTTTTGTATATATGTAAGTAATATTACACGTTATCGTTAACAGAAGGTACATGATTTTTTACGATATTATTATTTTAGTATAATGTCTGAGTGCAATATTTACCCTTTCTGTTTTTCTTTCCTTTCTGCTTCTCAACATAAATAGTTTTTATATTACAAATTAAGATTACTCGTATTACTCGTAAACTGTGTGCTTTTTATGTACTACATAAAATACTTTTCAACAATTTTACTTAATTTCTAGAATTTGTCACTATAATTACATAATCATTACCATAACATTATTTACTCGCTTTCTACATGAACAATTACTCGTTATCAAAAATAAAATTAGGATTTTATTACCTAACTTGTCACTATAATTATGTAGCGATTATCAATAATTTGAAACAAATATTAATATTTGCTGTATTACAATACTTTATTTTTAACACTGTAAAGATTCATATTAAAAAATATATAAGCAATTGTAGAAAAATATTTGACATATGTTAAAACAAGTAGATATGATGAGGAACATTGCTTTTGGAATCTTACATTCATTAATAAAAATCTTTAACACACACAATTTTTACATACATATTTTGCTTTCTGCAACATTTTAAAGTTATTTGTATTTCTTTAAAAAACTCTGCTAATTATTTAAAACATTGACGTTTTTAAATTATTTTTTTTTTTTTTGGGTAAATGGTGTATATTTATTTAGAAATACAATTGCAAGCTTTCGAACTTTGTCTAAGTTCTTCGTCAGGCAAAAATTAAATTTTTGCCTGACGAAGAACTTAGACAAAGTTCGAAAGCTTGCAATTGTATTTCTAAATAAATATACACCATTTACCCAAAAAAAAAAAAAAAATAATTTAATAATGTTTTATGGTGAAAGTTTTATGTCTAAAATTGACGTTTTATTAATTTTCAAACTAAAGTTGAAAACTGAGTGTGAAATGCAAACTAAAAACAAATATTTTTGAACGAAGGTTTTAGAATTTTACATTGATTAGTTATAACTAACAGGAAACAAAAGTAAGCTTTAAAATGTTTTACATTTTTTAAAACTCTTAAAGATTTTTGTTAAATTTCTTTTTCAATAACTTTGATAGTGCTATTAGAATTTGTTTCTTTTTAAACTAAATTTTAAAAAATAACTTGAATTTTTTGAACGTTAGTTTTTGAATCATAGTTAAAAAATTTATTTCTTAATTAAATTATTTAACTTGGATAGTGTAAATAAAACGTTTACATTTTTTATTGTTTTAGCAGTTCCATTATTTCTTAGATGCATAAAGTATTTCAAATACGGATGAAAGAAATTGGGTTGAGTATCTAAACTCAATCAGAAATTCAGAAAATATTTTAGAACTTGATACAGCAGATTGCAAAATTATCGGTAAAATGCTTAAATTACGTTAATATCACAGTATAATTTTTTACAGATCAAGAAATTTATAACACACTTAATGCCAGGGGTGTGTACCAAAACGAACTCAAAACGTGCAAGTTTGGACCTAGTATCGGAGTTAACTGCTTTCATATTCAGCGACATTGAAGATGAAGTACTTGAAAATTTAAAAGATTTATCTTAAAATGTTATATATTATAATAATAATAATGTCTTTGGCTTCCAAAAGAAAATTTTTGAATAACTACTACCTTATGGAATTTACACTAATTACATGTCATTGGAAAAGTTATTTGTTGAAACAATCAGCGACCTGAATGAATCGGCAGCTATGTATCATAAAACTTTAATTAATAAGTAATAATTGTAAAAATTATTTTTGGCAATGACACTTTCTTTTATTGTTAGCGATCACACTTTGTTTAGTTTTAGCTGCATACTAGTAAGAACGTTTTAAATTAAAGTGTTTCTGTGTATTACAATGGTAAGTGGTTTATTTATTTTGCAAATTAATCCTATACGCTTAAACACATGCAATTTTATGCTCTACAAAAGATTATTTTAAATTAAAAAAGTTGATTTTAGTATTTACCTGATTAAAAGTTAGTTTAAAATTTTTTTTTAAATTTCAGAGATTTTTAAATTTGTTAACTATTAATTTAGTTTAGACCATTTCTTTTTTTTTAAATTAATTTCTAATGTTGTTGATTAAACAAACACCTCGTTTAAAAAGAAGCAGTTGATATATTCAAGTAACATTAATTTCTCTTAAGAAATTGGTAGTTATTTTCTTAAATTTAATTTTTTTTGCTAATTTGCATGCAGCAGTTTTTGTGCTATTTTTCTTATAATCAACATTAACTTTTTAGAATTTTTTTTTAAATAAGCGATTCTTTACAGAGTATTAAGTGTAAGAGAGAAAAAATATGAAAGTACCGACCACTAGAAAAGTCCAGATCAACCACAACACGACGGATGCTGTAGAAATGATATAATTAGATTCCGTGTGTATAGTTGCCGTGAATTATCAAGATCCAGATAAACCGTAATGACATAGATGCTGTAGAAAAATGATATAATTATGCCATGAATGTTAATTTAATTTAAAAATAAAGTATAATAAATTTTACAAGTCTTTTGTTCAGTAATTAAAAAACCAATTGTATACAACAATTGAGCGTTTAAAATTAACTTATTTTCGTAGCTCAGATGTTAAGTTCGCCGTTTTGTAATCAAGAAACCCGGGTTCAAATCCAGGTACACCCAAGCTTTTTTTAAATAAAAATATTTTCTTTCTCGCTCGAATCATGAGACTTTATGACGCATACGAAATTACCAGTTACGCGATGACGCACGACGCAATCAAAATTACCAATTATGCGATGATGTAACAATGTAAGAGAGAGAAAAAAAATCGCTGTAAGAGAGAGAAAAAATGTGTGAGAGAGAAAAAAATGTGTGAGAGAGAAAAAAATTCATTGTGAGAGAGAGAAAAATACTTTCACAATAATACCAGAAAAATACTTTCACAAAAAAAACCTTCACGTACGTTTGCGACGAGGTCAGTAATGACGTCAAAAGTGGAGGGGATGTCCGGCCCTTTCTACTAATATTATTTTATGAAAGTTCTTCAGATGGTCATAGTAAAACATATTACACACGCTAAGTATTTTACTCTTGGTAAGTATTACATTTGAAAGTTTTTGCATTTAAATGAATATGTGCTGTATTTGGAGATTTTTCAACATAATGTTTGTGTTATTTTAAGTGTTGGAATATAAACAGTGTCACCAAAGTGTACCTTCCAGTTGCCCCTAATAAATTGCTCCCAGGGGTAACTGGTCGTAATATGCATGGGCAACTGGAAGTTAACCCCCCAGTTACCCTATATTTGTTTGACATAAAAAACTACCAAAGAAAGGCAACAAAGGGTGCAGATGGAGGTGTTTATACAAAAGATGCACTACATCAAGCTGTAGTTGATGTTAAAAATAGCAACCTAACAATTTACGCAGCTGCACGAAGATATGCTGTTCCCGAATCAACAATTCGCCATTATGTAAAAGGAACACGGGGAACAAAGGGTGTTGTAGCTAAGGAAGGCAAAGGTGGCGGAGGAGTATTCTGCATGAATTCTGAAATTAAAACTGAACTTGCGAGGACCCTGAATCAAATGCAGAACTGTGGATACGGACTATCTCGAGAAGAAGTATTAGACATTGTGGAAATTTACGTTAAAAGGAATAAATTAAACACAAAGTTTAAAGATGGTAGACCAGGTGAGCAATGGTTTTTGAATTTTTGTACCAGGAATAAATTATCTTTGAAAAAACCGCAAGAAGTTGAGGCGGCTAGAAAAAAACAAAAAATCCCTTGAACAATATACGGGTTCATAGATTTAGTCGAAAAAACAGTAGAGAACTTAAATTTAACGGGAAAACCCTACCTAATATATAATTGCAACAATACTTCTTTTTGCAATGACCCGTCAAAGACAAAAGTTTTGGGTAGTATAGGTTCTAAGTGTTCCAGAACCATTTCGTCTTGTGGTCGGGAAAACACAACTGTTTTAGTTTGTTGTTCGGCTTCAGGGCAAAAACTGCCTTTACTTTCGATATTTAAAGGAAAGAATGTCATAGAGTCAATGATGCCTGAGAAATCCGATCTCTCAGATAAAACTGCTTTTGCAGCATCAGATAGAGGCTAGATGACTGCAGCCATTTTTGCAAAATGGTTTAATAAATGTTTTATTCCTAACATTCCTTCTGAGCGCCCCGTGCTCTTTATTGTCGACGGTCACGTTTCCCATATCACTTGTGATGTCATCAAAGACGCAATGGATAACAATATTACAATTTTGAAATTACGACCGCACTCAACACATATACTTCAACCGCTAGATGTAGGGGTATTTAAAGGAATGAAAAGCAGTTGGGACAAAGCGCTCTGTAAATGGCAGAGGATGAATTCCAGACGGAGAATTTCGAAGAGTGAGTTTGTTCAGATTCTTAACAAAGAATATAAAAACATGCCAAATACTAATATAATCAACGCTTTTCGAGCTACCGGAATCTACAACGCTGAAACTGGTGGCCCTGATCGCAATCGACTACCGATAAATATTTTTTTGGAGTCAGATCTTAACAAGTATAGGAATCAAAAGAACAATTCTGTAGAAATTCCTACTACCACAGACAATGAGGCACAAGACGAGCCTACTGCTGATCCTATCGATGGTCCATTTGAAGCATCCTCTACGTTAACTGTTGAATCTATCTCTGGTCCATCTAATGAATGGCAAACGTTAACTGTGGAACCCTTATGTCAAGACTTCGAAATTTCTGATAAAGAAAAAACTTCTTCACAAGCTAATGACCAAAATATATCATTTGAGAATATTCTAACCCAAATACTATTATCAGGAAATAATACAAAACGTGACACTCAACCAAAAAGAAAAAGAGTTTGCCTAGGTGCAGAAATTATAACTTCTGTCGAATATTTTAAAAAGAAGCAAGAAGATGAAGACAGGAAAGAATCAGAAACAAATAAAAAAATTAAACAACAACAAGCTTCGAAAAGAGATATGGACAAGTTTAAACTGGCAAGGAAAACGCCAAATACAGATATTAGAAAAAGGAATTTGTCAGATTCTTTAGAAGATAGTGACTCGTCTTTAGAAAAAGAAATTGAAAAAAACTACATCGACGAAGAGAACGATTTAATAGATGAGAACAGACATGACCTAGATGATATTAACATTAACGGTAATTACAAGCCAGATGATTGCTACCAAAAGGTTAAAAACACAAATAAAAACAAAGAGAAGGAGTCAAGTGATCAATTACAAGAACAATATTTTGTTGAGCGTTGTTTCATTTACAATGAAGGTACCAAAAAGGAAACCAGAAAAACGTTTATATCTCAAATTACTAAGGTATTCCAAAACGACTATGAAGTGTCATGTATGAGACAAAAAAATAAGTGTTGTGTTTTCTCAAATGTAATCAACACCGCAATAGTTCCACGGCATCGGATTTTACAAAAACTGCCGAAACCGATAGTGAAAAGGGGCAACTTTCTATTTAAGATACTTAGTAAGTAAATTCGATACAGGACAGTTCTTAAACGCGAGAGTATATTTGTGTTTTGTTATTTAAGTAACACCTTAGGGTGATTTAATTTTAAGGATTTCTCTTTTGTACCCAAATAGTTCTAGAAAAATCCTTTTTTTAATAGAATATGTAAGCATTTTTTAACAGTGTTTTATTGCTACTGTGAACATTCCTATTGTCTTTTAGTTAAATAAAATAAAAATGTTCATGAAATGTTTCTGTTATGAGTAAAAAGAAGAAAACGGGCGCCACTAATTGTGTACTGATAGAATCTTCGGTTTGGAGACACCAAAGGTACATACAAACCCACTGTCAAAAAAATTAGGTAAAAGAGAAAAGCAAACAACGTAGAAACAACAAACTGAGCAAATTGGTTAAATATTTTCCAATAGCCAAAAATTCAGTAAGTTATAGGCACACCTAATCAGTAATCTATAATAAATAAATAAGGTAAATATTGAATAATTACACAAACCAACCAACCATAAAATAAGAAGCATCAAAGGAGCAAAATATATTTAGTAAAAAAAGCTTATTTTGACTACTTTGAAGTAATGCTTAGAGACCAACAAAAAAGCTTGGGCTCCGCACAAAGTATGTTACGTTTGTGTAGATTTACGGAAGTAGTCACGTGAGAAAAAGAAATTGTTTAGATTTGGAGTTTCCATGGTATAGAGGCAACAAAAAAAATATTCTGATGATTGCTACTTTTGCAGCATCAATGTTAGTGGCTTCAATTCTAAAAATAAAAAGTTATTTTGTAAGGAAATCTTCAATCAGCATTGCGGTCAGTTCTCCATGATAAACATACTTACGTTTAATTAAAGAAAAAGTCAAACATCCCATCGTGGGTACCAAACAAAAATTTTAAACAAAAAAATGCACTGAAGATCAGCATGGGATGCCTTAAACAAGTTGTTTTGAAATTTTTATGCAATGAAATTTACCCTAATTACAAAAATATAGTTCAAAACATGTCGAAAACATTTAAAGAATTTGAATGTAACATAAGTGTAAGAGTGCATTTTTTACATTCACACTTAAAAATTTTCTCTGACAATCTTCGAGCTGTAAGTGAGGAACAAAGGAACGTTTCCACTAAGATATAAAGAATATGGAGAATCCGTAACAGATTCGTTGTGATGTCAACATGATGGCAGATTACTGTTGGACTATTCTACAAGCAACTCCAGAAGCATCATATAAAAAGAAAAACTACACTTAAACTTTTACCGAGAAGAGGTTGACAAAGTTGTTTAGGAAAAATAAGAAACTGAACAGTCAGTACTAAGCAGGAACAAATCTTTCACAACTCTAAAAACGCTCAGTGCTCTCACAAGTAACAAAGGCTGCGTCATTGGTTATTATCTTTTTTGAAAATGGTAAGCGTATGGTGACAGTTAATCTTGAACAGTGATCAGAATTTTTTTATTATTAGAGTTCCGTAAGAGGAGACTAAACACGAACATTTAGTTTAACAAAATGGAGCCTACAACACGTATTGCGGAAATATATCAACAGATTTGCTTTAACATACTTTCTTTACTGACATAATTTCTTGGTTTAGCCTCTGCGTTCTTCGTATTCTATCATGTGCGGTTTCTTCCTCTAGGGGTACCTAAAATCTTGCTTTTGCGCGGATAAAATTTGCAAACATTAAAAAGAGTGGGGGAAAGTCCATCGACGAAAACGATTATCATTTTTCAGACATTATTTTTCAAACATGACTTGAGTGGCATTTATTTTCAATACATTTTTATGCCAATAAATAATTCTTTACTTCAAAATTAGTTAAGAAACGCTTTGTTTTTTGTGGTCACCCTGTAATGTTTGTGGTACTCAAAAGTAACCTGTTTGTTTTCTTACCGCTAAGTCTGCTAAGTCTATTCCATACTTCTGTTTCTGTAAAATACATTGACAAAAATGTAAGTTTTCATAAAGTATTTAAACAAACATTTTTTTGTGCTGCCAACATCCCAAACGTCAATATTTGTTCGTTAGTGTAGTTATGTAATGGGCGAGAAAAGCTCTAGGAGGTTGGCAATTTGAAAACTAGAAATCCACATAAAGCTAAGTGTTAAAAGTCAAATATTATATTAGAAGGAGCATATGTATATTAAGCTTAATGTTAAATTTAGCAGATTTAGTAATCAATGTAGTACCAACATTATATTTTTGGTATTTTTCTCATTTTTTTTCAAAAAATAATGTAATTTTACAAAAAGCAACTCAAAAAAATAATCTACGTTACTCTCGTCGAAAGTATCATAGCATAACTCACTCACATGCAACGCGAGGTTGCAGTCGCATTAACGTTCGTTATGCTATGCCTTACTTTCGACGTTTGTTACGTAAACTACTATTCAATCAAACAATGTGCAATTATTACAATATTATAGTTCATATTTTTTTAATTCTTTTAAAAATTCGTAATTCGTATTTTTTTGTAAATAAATTTTCATCACTAGGTACGCTTATGCCATCATTACAATTTTAAGTTTAACATAGATAATTATACATGTTTTTTTTAATGCCGCTACGTTATCACTCCAGTAGTTCTATAGTGCGCGTTCTGGACTACATTTTTCCGCGTTTTTTTTTTCAAATTTGATATTTAGCTGCGTTTAGGAAAGCTCGGGTGCGCGCGCAGTTTTTCAAATTTGAATTTTGTGTAAGTTTGGATAATGAGATGAGATCGGGTACATCGTAAGTTTGTGGTTTTGAGAGGAGGTGGGGGGTGGTAGGTAATCGAGAAAGTTCATATTATATATTTTGGGTATGTAAAATTGAGTTAGTTGCGTAATGATTTTGTAATTTATTGGCGCGTTTTGATCACACCCATATTCCAATTTGATTGCCTAAAAACTACGCCTCGTTCTTCTGGTTTATACCAATCTGGTTGCTTGGTAAGTGTAGGTAATTGTGCACGCAGTGGGAAGTTATTTAAACCGTGTTGCGCGCACCTAAACATAATTAAAATTCAAATTTTTAAAACAGTGCACGAAAGTGTGACAACTTGTCTTTAGTAATAAAATCGCTTAGTTAATTGATTTCTGGTATTAGGTTCGCGTCTTAATCAAGATATTCCTTATGATTCGTTTTATGTTTTAAAAATATAATAAGTCTTAATTTCATTCAGCAGCTATGAAAAATAAGTATAGTAATTGCAGAATTAGATCCTCGCAAGATTCCGTTTTGTACGCTGCAAAAATGGTTGCAATATAGATGCAAATTGCACATAAACAATTTATTGAGCACAAAATTTACTACAAAAAAGTCTGCGGGAGTGTATAATTATATCTAATAGTTTTAGCGTTACAGAATTTTAATGTAATGTAAAACATTTTTATTTTTTATAGTAAATTTTGTCCTCTATAAAAATGTTTATGTGCAACTTTCTTCTATCTTACACCGTTTTAGGGTAATAGTTTATTGGTTATTTTAAGTTATTAAGCAAATAATTTTAATGCAAAAATTGTGACGGTTTCGATACTGGTGTAATATTACGACACCAACAAAGCTGCCCTTAGCCGCGAAAAAAACCGCGGTGGTCACCAAAAGCAACTCAACCAAAACTCACATGTTCTACTAAACCGATAATTTATGTTCAAATTTTAAAATGCGTAAACGAAGTAATTTAATAAACCTGATTTATAAAGTTTTATAATAAAAACTAACAGTAATTACTAGATTAAATCAGAAATGATTTCACTGTAAAGTTATCAACAAAAGACGAAAGTATGTAAAATAAAATTTAAGTAAATTTTGAATGTTGAAATTGTATCAACAGTCAAGCAATTGTAAAGATTATTTATCGAGTCCAATCTGCTGTAAGTCTTCTTTAGATATGACAAGGAATCGCGAATGCGACAAACTGTTAAAAAAAATTAATTTTTAAACTGTGGATGCACATTTCCAAAGATGAAATCTCCACTTTGCAACTTATACATCTGATATGGCAACGTAGCTGCAATTGTGTCATGTTCTTAGAAGCTGTAGAACTGTGAACCGCCATAAGACTCAGGTAAAATTAGTAGTTATTTAGTTTTATTGTTTTTTTTTTAAATGCACATCAACTAGTTAGAGTGTGGTGAAGCTCCTTACGTTTCTCCTTTAGTGTAACCAAAAATTTTAAACACATACATCGCTAAAAAAGTTTTGTGTTGCCAGCATGGCAAACGTCAATATTTGTTTGATAGTGTAGTTACGTAATGGGCAAAAAAGCTCTAGGGTGGCAAAATTAAAACTAGAAATCCACATAAAACTGAATGTTCAAAGTCAATTATTAAAGTAATTTAAAAAATCTTGAAATTTAGTTAATATTGAGAAAAAACGATGTTAAAGTGAATGTCAAATTTGACAGATTCAGTAATAAATGTAGTACCAACATTGTACTTCTGGTGGTTTTTTTAAATTTGATTCAAAAAAGAATGTAATTTTACAAAAGGCAACACAAAAAATAATGTACGTTACTTTCGTCAAAAGTTTCATAGCATAACTCACTCGCATGCAAACCTCGGCCGTGCGGCGTCGCATTGTGTTAACGTTCGTTATGCTATGAGGTACTTTCGACGCTTGTTACGTAAATTACTATTGTTTCAAAAAGATACGTTACTAAAAGTTCAAACTAGTATCAAATCAACAGGTATTTTAGTATAAGAAAATAAAGAAAAGTTTGTAAATTTTATAGTTTTTTTTTATTTAATATACACTACTATAAAACCATTTTTTGTTTAATAAATTATGAAAAAAAAAGATTATTAGAAGTTAAACGTTGTGCCGGAACACGATGATCAATAAGAAAGAAAATGGCAAACTACGAATTCCATTCTGCTAAATAATGGCACATTTTTGTTGATTTCAACGTTCGATTTGCCATTTATTTAGGACACTTCATTACATATATATATTAGATATTAGACTTAAAATGGATTTCTTTCGACAGCTTTCTATCGTTTCAACAAATTTCAAGCTAACAAACCAAGCGGATATTGGTTTGTTTCGGTTCTGAGACCTTACGCTACATTAAATTTAAACCCGGATATATTTTTGCTGAAACAAGATTTTTTATGTCTGCAAATACGTATATTATAATAAATCTTAAAAAACAAATCCGATTTTAATATGAAAAGTAAAAGCATAGTTGAAACTTTTATGTTTTTTGTTATAAAAGTGTTATTTGACTACAAAAATTAAATGTTGTCAAAAAAAGTTTAGGTTTTATGTAAGTCGTCTAATACGTTTCATAATTAGTTTTACCGTTCTTGTTGTAGAAAGTTTTGTAACTGCTTTTTCAAGGTTTCGCATATGTAATCGGTACGCTTGTCGAACTTTTCTACGTTGTTAAAAAAGTGTTTAATAATAAATTTTAAGTTTTAATTTTTTACTTTAAATTGAGTTTGTTCATATTTACGACGCGATTTTTTTATTTAATTTACTCTTAGAAAATTTTAATATATCTAATTTACTTAACAATTTTTTTATAATTTTGGATAGCTGATAGTAAAATTTACAATTGCAAAAAACTGTTTTACTTTAATAACAATAATTTAAAAAAAATAAATCGGAAAACTACGTTAGCACGGGTAAAACTTTTACCTTATAGTTCCTCATCTAACTTGATTTATATTGAGATAACTTAATAATGCCTACTTGACAGTGGTATTTTTGATATTTTGACAGCAATAAAAAATAGTATATAAGTATAACATTCTCATCCGCAGATTTACATAATCGCGGGTGGGGATGTTACACTTTTCTCCCGTGGTGCGTATGCAATTTTTTTACACACCCGGATAAATAAGTCAATTAACATAAAAATTAAATTGAGCAGAATCTGTCATTACAGCCTAGAAAAAAAGTCGAGCGTCAACTTTTCATATGATAAAGATTGTGATTTATTTAAATCAATAAATATTTAAACAACAAGAGGTCCAGGAGCAAAGCCCTGGCGGAGGTTGAGGAGCAGAAACTAGGAGTTTCCACTTTCCAACCTCCGCTTAGATTTTGCCCCTAGACCCCCATGCGGTTTAAACATTCATCAATTTAAATAAATCATAATCTTGATCATACCGCGATTATGTCACACTCGCCTTCGGCTTGGGTGACAACAATTCGCGGGTGGGAATGTTATACTTTTTTCAAAAGCCCCGGCGGAGGTTAAGGAGCAGAAACTAGGAGTTTCCACTTTCCAATCCCCGCTCATACTTTGCCCCTAGACCCCCCTGCGGTTTAAACATTCATCAATTTAAATAAATCATAATCTTGGTCATACCGCGGTTATGTCACACTCGCCTTCGGTTCGGGTGACAACAATTCGCGGGTGGGAATGTAATACTTTTCTCTTTAGGTATGCAATATACTATTAAAACGTAACATCATTTATTTAAAAAAAAATAATCAAACGATATCAATTTAATATCTTGCAAGAAATTAGAGTTGAAAGTCGAACTTTTCATCAATATGTGAAAAAAGTGTATGTTTTGTTTTATCACCGATAAAAACGAACGTTTAAAACAAACTAAATTTAGTAGGCCTTCATCACTTCATTATTTTATATTTGAATTAATTAATTCGACGCATTCAAAGAAAACTGTCATAACTAATTTTTTATTATTTCATTTTTATCTTTTATGTCAAACATTTCATTTTCTGGTTTGATGTATGAAATTGTTGGTCTAAAATTTACAAAGTTAATTCCCAAAAACAGACGATTGGATTATTTGATTGTTACGGGTTTCGGTTGTTGTGGACCCTGCTGCGTCTAACTCACTCTATAATAGAGTAGGATATAAGCAAATATAACTAAAATCGTCAGTTTTTAAGGACGTTATCCATTAAAACGTTAATAGAAAAATCTTATAAAATAAACAAGATTACAATCCTAACCACGTTCACAACGGTACTTATCACAAATAAGTTTTATAGATAATAAATTAAGTACGCAGTATAGGCAAGACACAATTTAGAGAATTTTTTGTTGAAGTGCTTCGATTACCTGCAACCTTAATCCAAAAAAAAAGAAAAAACAAACACAGGTGCGGTATCGGAGAGTGGCGTGGATAAAGGTACTAATACAAACTGTTAATGTACCCATTATAATCAAATAAAAGAGCGCCTGGACAAAAATAATTTTAGGTGCTCGTACGCTTCTACACTACTGAAGGAATACAAGTAGAACACATATAAACTAACAAGAAGAAATTTTATTTTAAATCGACGTCTGTAAAAATACCACAGTAATGAGAAATCAATAAATTTAATGATGAATATACTAAACCTTTGAGTTAAGCAACACATTGTACTATTTAGAAAAAAAATTAATTATTTTAAAATTAAACTTTAACAATATAAACTGAATAAGAATGTCGGACAGCAAATGAAGCCCCAAGTTTGAATAATCTGAACTTTAATTATTACACAAACTAAATGTGATAATAAACAAACGTATACTCAGTCGCAGTACATACGGTCGACAGTAAAACGTGATAAAAAGCAAAAAAGTTACTGACGGTTTACAATCCCTTGCTAGTACTAGTAAAGGTGTATTCATCTTTCAAAGCTAAAAATAAATAAATAAGTGGATTTTGTGGTATCACAAATAGGACTAATTCGGTTACAACCAATTTTTCAGATTTGTAATTAATTTTAGATTTAGTACATCGATAATATTTTATTAGCAAAGTTCCATTATCTTGCCCATTAAAATACTTATTGGACGTCAAAGACTGTCACAACTCGACAATTCTCCTGGTATACGAAAGATATTTACGACAACAGTGTTGAGCACTTAATCTAGTAATTACGTTCATAAGGTTAATTGTGAATAATGTTTATTAATAAGCCCAAAAAATAGGGTACTGCACATCTCTGGGTGTGAGCTTGAATAAAACAAAAGTACACAGGTGTAAATTTCTTATAATTTATTTGTAACTATATACTACACCTATTTACATTAAAGAGAAAAAACAGTATTTAGGCGCCAACCACTTTTAAATTGGTGATAAATAAAAAACATTAAACATCTTATAACTAACTATTAATTGATATTAAATAAAGTAATAAACGTTGCAAAGTATGTATTTGGAACAGTTTTTGATAATTAAATAAGGTACAATTTAATTAGTTTGAATTTAAGGGGTATTCATCAACAATGCAGTTAACAACTCCAAAGCTGACTCCCCAAATGAAATGTTACGCTATTGCAAATCTATTAATAGCACATTTTACATTCAAGTGTTAAGCATTCTTCCAAAACGAAATAACACCGAAATCACGAATCCAAATATCCCAACAGAATTAAAAATGAATGTAAATTGGAAAGTAAAGATAAAGACTTTAAATATAAATAATTGTAATGGTTGTTATTCCACATGAAAATCGTTTATTAAAGTATTGCGTCACATTACGAAATTATTAAAAATGTTGAATTCAATGAAAAAATTATATCGGAATGAAGATAAACTTACCAGTAATTAGTTGAAAAAAAACTAATTTGTATACGTTTTTGAATTTTAAATGTAATGAATTCTAACGGGATGTTACAATATGTCTTAAAACGCATAACATAGGACTCAACATCACACTTTTCACATCTAGAACGGAAACAAGGTAAAACACAATTTTATCGTTTTATGCACGAGTATAAAATTTCATTTCTAAGGAAGCGGGTAGTTTTGGATTTGGTTGAGGGTTTTAGAGAGGGTTATGGTATCACCACAGATAATTTTTTTACGTTTATGTCATTAGCAAAGGAGCTACAGCAACAATCAAAAACCTTGACCGGAACAATTCGTAAAACACGTAGAGAAATACCAAAATAATTTTTGCCAAAAAGAAATCGAGCAGAATACTCAAGCGAAATTCTATATAGAGAAGACACAATTTTAGTATCTTACGTACCTAAAAAATATAGAAGCGTTATGCTACTTTCAACGCAACACCAAGATTTGGAATTGTCCGGAAAAGACCTCAGTTACAAACCGCAAGTTATCTTGGACTATAATAGCTGCAAAAGAGCTGTGGACAGCGTCGATAAAATGGCGAAGGAATACTCATGAAGAAGAAATACAATTCGCTGGCCTCTTGTTCTATTTTTTAATTTCCTTGATATTGCTGCCATGAATGCATTTAATCTATACACTACAAATTTTGGAAATTTTGAAAAAGGAAAGAGATTCTTTTTGCAAAAACTTGGGTTTGAATTAGTAATCCCACATATCAGAAAACGTACACTTCAAGGATTACCAAGACATGTGCAGAATGCAATAGCGATGGTTTTGGCAGACAGAACCAGAGGAAGTGGGACCGCAAGACGAAACTATCGCTCGCCCAAAAAGAGGTCGTTGTAAGATATGTCCAAGAGCAAATGACAAAAAATGTTGGGAAACATGTGAAAAGTGCAAACTCTTTGTATGTAAACAACATTGCAAAAAAAAAACTACAATAATATGTAATAGTTGTTGCCCTCACTAATTTATGTTTACATTTTATTTTTATATTTTTATTAGTTTATATGAAATCTAATGTTAATTTAAAATATTAATAAAGGTTACCATTACAAATTAATCGGTTTTTCTTCACAAAATAAGAAAAAAATGAAATATGACCCCACTTAATAATCGGCGCCTCAAAAATTGGTTGGTAATCCGAAGGTTAATAACATCAATAACAAACAAATTCTTGAATTACTAAAGTTGATTTATATTAAAATATTAAATAAAAACTTTAAACTTAAATTTTCTTAGATTTGTTTCTAAATTGCACCATTTTTTTTAAAATAATTTTTATGTAACATTTTGTAAAACTTAGATTTCTTAATTATCTAGTTACAAATTTTCATATTTGACATTTTTCAAAAAAATGTAAGTTAAAAAATTTTTGTAATTTTAACTTTTTATAAGTTGTAATAATTTTTTGTAGACTTTTCTGAAGATGAGCTTCGTTATTTTAAAGCTCGAAACATATGTAAAAAATACATTTTGAAAGTAAACGAATTTATTATTGGTGGACAAGTAATTTGAATAATTTAAAAATTGACCAATAACAATGAATCTTCTTAACAATTTAAAAATTTATCGATTCTGTATTTTTTGCTTCTATTAATATTAAACAAATGCGCTCCTGACTATAAAAACAACATTAAAAAAATGAACTTTACTATAACATGAATCCTCTCTCTAGTCTTAACTTATTTATAACGCTAATAATATTTACAATTGCTTGACTGTTAATACAATTTCAACATTCAAAATTTACTCAAGTTTTATTTTGCATTTTTCGTCCTATGTTGATAAATTTACAGTGAAATTGTTAATGACTTAAATCAGTAATTGCTGATAGTTTTTATTATAAAACTTTATAAATCAGGTTTATTAAATTATTTCGTTTATGCATTTTAAAATTTGAACATAAATTATCGGTTTAGTAGAACATGTGTTTTGGTCGAGTTGCTTTTGGTGACCACCGCAGCTTTTTTTTGCGGCTAAGGGTAGCTTTTTCGATATCGGAATATTACACCAGCATCAAAACCGCCACAATTTTTGTATTGAAATTGATTTGCTTAATAATTTAAAATGACCAATAAATTATTACCCTGAAACGGTGCAAGATAGAAAAAAGTTGCACATTAACATTTTTATAAAGGACAAAATTTACTATAAAAAAGTCGGCGAAAGGGTACAATTACGTTCAATAGTTTAAAAGATACAAGTGTGCAAAGTTGCACAAAAATTACATTAAAATTATGTAACTCTTAAACTATTAGATATAATTATACACTCCCGCAAACTTTTTTGTAGTAAATTTTGTGCTCAATAAATTGTTTATGTGCAATTTTCATCTATATTGTACCGTTTTTGCAGCGTACAAAGCGGAAACTCGCGCTGATCTAATTATGCAATTACTATAATAATTTTTCATCACTGCTGAGTGAAATCAAACTTATTATATTTTTAAAACATAAAACAAATCATAAGGAATAACTAGTTTAATAATAATAAACACTGCATCTGAAAAATACAAAAAATGAAGTGAAATTGGGCACTACCGCAAATTCCAGATTTGTTTCATCTGAGCGTTTCATCGTTTCGTTACACGGGTCTTTGAATCAAGTTTCTTGTGTTTTCAACACTAAAAGTTTAAGAAACAGAAAACGACTTCATTTAAACAAGCATCCGGTTCTAAATTATAAGGTAGAATAATTTCTTTAATCTTTAAAAAAAATAATTTAAAGCTTTTATTACAAATATGAAGAATTTTATAGTTAGTTTTATAATTAAAAGAGTAGTTATATTCTAATATATGATTGAAAAAAAAAAGATTTATTAGATAAATTAATACTAATATGATTGTTTTTAATGATAGAAAAGTGTTAACCCAATATAAGAAGAATTGCAGTTACCACAATTTAATTTGTAAACACCAGATTTATTCAAAATATCACTTTATCTTTAGAATTAACGAACAATTATTTTAAGTTAAATGTAGATGAAAAAGAAACGTTAATTACATTAATATAATGTTTAAATCGATTTTGAAATTGAAAAAAAGACGGAACAATATAAGGAAGAAAAAAACATATTTTGTTAATGTTATCCGAAACTACAGTAAGAGTTGAAAAGTTTTTAATGTTAATAGAATAACAAATTTTATTTTGAAGTTTTTTGATCGTAAAGGATAATTATTATTATTAGTTAAACTATAAATGATGTTTAATTTTTTTGTTAAAATTAAATTTATCAAGAGGTAATTTGTATAAACGAATAAAAAAAATCTAAAAGATGACGTTTTATGTGAAAAAGAAGAAGAAGAAAAAATGACATGATTATTAGTAGTATTATTACGATTAATACCAATTTGATAAAATATTAACTTTATTTAAAATTAATGTAGAAAATTAAGAAAATCATTAGATTCTTTTTCAAAAGTAATTTAATCTTAAGATGTAATGAATTCAGAAAGTTAAAACAAAAGTCCAAGTCATAATTATTACCTTTAAATACAACTAATATATCGTCTACATACTTTTTGAAGTAAATGAAATGTTGTTTGATGAAATTATTCAAAAAAAGTTTATTAACTTCTAAGTTTGCAAAAAAAATTTCAAGAAGTATAGGTAAAAAATTGTTACCCAAAAATAGATCTTTTTTGAATAAAAATGTTATTATTAAAGGTGAATTTTTTTTTATTTAAACATAAGTTAGAGAATTAGATAAGAAATTGCAGATATGATCAGGAAGTATAGATTCAAAAAGATGTTCATTAACAATATTTTTTAACTCTTACTACAGTTTCTGATTCTTTTTATATTGGTCAAGCCAATCGTAAATTTTGAATTAGAATAGCTGACACTTTTCTTACATTAAAAACAATATGGTATTAATTCATCCAATAAATCTTCTTTTTCCACTCATATATTTTATAATACAACCACCCTTTTAATTATAAAATTCACTATAAAATTCTTCATATTTCTAATAAAAGCCTTAAATTAATTTTTTTCAGATTAAAGAAATTATTAACGATTATAATTTAGAACCGAATGCTTGTATAATAAAATCGTTATTTTTGATAATTATTTTCTGTTTCTTATATAGCATTTTTTATTTTGTTTTTAAACTTTTTATTTGTTATTGATATTATATTAATTTTTTATACCTACCTTTTGTAAAACGAATTTTGTTTAATTTATATTGTCATTTTGACATAACTTATATATTTTAATTAATTATTTATCTATTAATTGTAAGTATAATCTTAAAAGTTTAGATTTACTTTTGAATTTACAATTTACGAGGCCTCTGATGATGACCCAATTAGTTGAAACATGTCGCCGAATATAGTTAATAAATGAAGATATGTGTATGGAAAAAATTAAATTTAATCAGTTATAATTTTAATCTCATTTTGTGAATAAAAACTTAATAATGGATAAAACAATCTTCTTTGCTATTTTTTACTTTTTTGTGCTTATAAAAAATACAAATAAGAATAAGTACGTTTTTTTTATCTAAACATCTAAGATCTATTTGTTTCGTTGTTTATTTATGTGGAAATTTTCTAAAACGTATTTATTATTTAAAAAAAAAGTGTTTCCAAATGAGTACTAAAAAATACAAAAAAAAATATATCTGTGAGAACAAAATTTCAAATCTATTGAATGTAATTGTTTTAAACAGTTATTTTCTTTGTTAAAACATTGATGCACTCGGAACTACCTGTATGCAAAATCTTTTTTTAAATTTTGGTTGATAACATCTGTCTCTATTTTCAGCGTGCAAGAGCCAATAGCCAGCATTTTTAGATTTTATTAGGTTAGTTAGCTAAGGTTTTAAGCATTTTTTTTGGAGTAATAAAAATAGGAAAATTCCTTTCTCCAGATATTGGACGCCTTTTTTTTTCTGTGGCTTTTGGCACAACACAAGTCTTGTGCTCGTAGAGTTTTCAAACAAACGAAAAATAAGCAAGCGGTTGAACTGAGTTATAAGGAAGCTAAATTTATAATTTGTATTCTTACATTGCGTTTTTTGTTTATTAAGCTAAAGTCTTGTTTTGGTTACAACCGCAGATAAGCATAATCGAGTACACAAAGTACATTTTGTTAAGTTAAATCAGTGTAAATACGAAGAAATAAAAGTTATCTGCTGTAATTATTTTACTAGAAATTTATTTTGTGGATGGATAATTAAAAAAAGACGATAATTAACGCAATATGTGAAGACGTTTTAAAATACGATTCTCACAGCATTTATCACATAGTTAAAATCAAAAGTCAATCTTTTAAATAGACAAAACCGACCTGAAAACTTTAATTGCAAATATCACTAAAGTAAGAAAAATTTTTATTTAACGCCACAAAAAAAATTTTCTAAGTTTGTAGTCGTTTATCAGAAACACGCTGTATACTAAATTACCTCATAACTCGTAATCATTATCAAATATACACATTTAAACCTCGCATTGTTAATGCTCTCTAAGGGCAGTATTTTGTGCCTATTACCCTGCCTACTACACATGAATAAATCTTGTACTGCTATAACCATAAAATGTATTTCTTATTCTCAAATTAATAATTAGATAATTAAGTACATGTAACTATGAATTAGGGTTTATTTGTAATTTTTTTATTACACTCACCTACAGGCATGGATTACATCTGATTACTAGACGACGACGACGATTATGCTAGCAGTTGGGTAATTATACACGTGCGGGATATATGTTTCCAGGCCATAGACTACTTTTGCGGAAGGACCAAAAAAAATTTAAAAGGCTTGAAGCTTGAAAAAGCTTAAAAACCAAGCCAAGTTTGTATCTACAAACATCAAGCCAATTGACGCTTTTATTTTTAAAAAACTTGATTTTCAAACCCAAGAGTAGGAAACTCGACACTTGTCCCCCACCACTTTTACTGTTGTGACCTCGGTGGAAACGTGCATAATGTATTTTTTGGGAAATTTTATTTTTTTTCTCGCATTTTTTTCTCTCGCACTTTCACGGACGTTACTAATGACCTCGGAAGGAACGTGAGTAACTGTATTTTTGGGAAAGTATTTTTCTCTCTCTCACAATGAAATTTTATTCTCTCTCACACATTTTTTTCTCACTCACATTTTTTCTCTCTCTTACAGCGATTTTTTTTCTCTCTCTTACATTGTTACATCATCGCATAATTGGTAATTTTGATTGCGTCGTGTGTCATCGCGTAACTGGTAATTTTTTATGCGTCATAAAGTCTCATGATTCGAGCGAGAAAGAAAATATTTTTATTTAAAAAAAGCTTGGGTGTACTTGGATTTGAACCCGGGTTTCTTGATTACAAAGCGGCGAACTTAACAGCTGAGCTACGAAAATAAGTTAATTTTAAACGCTCAATTGTTGTATACAATTGGTTTTTTAATTACTGAACAAAAGACTTGTAAAATTTATTGTACTTTATTTTTAAATTTTATTAACATTCATGGCATAATTATATCATTTTTTCTACTTTTTTAATTATTGAATAACAAGATGGAATAATTTATTGTAATTTATTTTTAAATTTTATTAACATATAATTGATGATTATATCATTTTTCTACAGCATCCTTCGTGTTGGGGTTGTTCGGAACTTCTCTAGTGGTCGGTACTTTCATATTCTTTCTCTCTTACTCTCCGTACTCTGTAAAAAATTGCTTATTAATGTTGATTATAAGAAAAATAGCACACAAACTGCTGCATGCAAATTAGTAAAAAAAAATATAAATAAATTTAAGAAAATAACTACAAATTTTTTAATAAAGATTAATGTTACTTAAACGTATCAACTGTTTCTTTTTAAACGAGGTGTTGGTTTAAACAACAACATTAGAAATTAATTTAAAAAAAAAGAAATGGTCAAAAACTAAATTAATAGTTAACAAATTTAAAAATCGCTGAAATTAAAAAAAAAAATGTATTAATCTAACTTTTAATCAGGTAAATACTAAATTCAACTTTTTTAATTTAGAATAATATTTTGTAGGGCATAAAATTGCATGTGTTTAAGCTTATAGGATTAATTTGCAAAATAAATAAACTACTTACCATTGTAATACACAGAAACACTTTAATTTAAAACGTTCTTACTAGTACGCAGCTAAAACTAAACAAAGTGTGATCGCTAACAATAAAAGAAAGTGTCATTGCCAAAAATAATTTTTACAATTATTACTTATTAATTAAAGTTTTATGATACATAGCTGCCGATTCATTCAGGTCGCTGATTGTTTCAACAAATAACTTTTCCAATGACATGTAATTAGTGTAAATTCCATAAGGTAGTAGTTATTCAAAAATTTTCTTTTGGAAGCCAAAGACATTATTATTATTATAATATATAACATTTTAAGATAAATCTTTTAAATTTTCAAGTACTTCATCTTCAATGTCGCTGAATATGAAAGCAGTTAACTCCGATACTAGGTCCAAACTTGCACGTTTTGAGTTCGTTTTGGTACACACCCCTGGCATTAAGTGTGTTATAAATTTCTTGATCTGTATAATTAAAAAAATTATACTGTGATATTAACGTAAATTTAAGCATTTTACCGATAATTTTGCAATCTGCTGTATCAAGTTCTAAAATATTTTCTGAATTTCTGATTGAGTTTAGATACTCAACCCAATTTCTTTCATCCGTATTTGAAATACTTTATGCATCTAAGAAATAATGGAACTACTAAAACAATAAAAAAATGTAAACGTTTTATTTACACTATCCAAGTTAAATAATTTAATTAAGAAATAAATTTTTTAACTATGATTCAAAAACTAACGTTCAAAAAATTCAAGTTATTTTTTAAAATTTAGTTTAAAAAGAAACACATTCTAATAGCATTATCAAAGTTATTGAAAAAGAAATTTAACAAAAATCTTTAAGAGTTTTAAAAAATGTAAAACATTTTAAAGCTTACTTTTGTTTCCTGTTAGTTATAACTAATCAATGTAAAATTCTAAAACCATCGTTCAAAAATATTTGTTTTTAGTTTGCATTTCACACTCAGTTTTCAACTTTAGTTTGAAAATTAATAAAACGTCAATGTTTTAAATAATTAGCAGCGTTTTTTAAAGAAATACAAATAACTTTAAAATGTTGCAGAAAGCAAAATATGTATGTAAAAATTGTGTGTGTTAAAGATTTTTATTAATGATTGTAAGATTCCAAAAGCAATGTTCCTCATCATATCTACTTGTTTTAACATATGTCAAATATTTTTCTACAATTGCTTATATATTTTTTAATATGAATCTTTACAGTGTTAAAAAATAAAGTATTGTAATACAGCAAATATTAATATTTGTTTCAAATTATTGATAATCGTTACATAATTATAGTGACAAGTTAGGTAATAAAATCCTAATTTTATTTTTGATAACGAGTAATTGTTCATGTAGAAAGCGAGTAAATAGGTACATCTTATTTCGACGCGGCCACTTCGACGCTCCCACTTCGACACCGCCCTTTCGACGCGAGATCGTTTCGACGCGATCTCATCTCGACGCGACCTCATCTCGACGCGAAACCCATCCTTTAAATCATGAATTTTGTATTTTTGATTCATTAAACGTTATGGTAATTTCTTTAATGTAATGTAAGTATCGGCTTGTATCTAAGGGTACTTATTTTGTTTAGTTATAAAAAATGCAATATAGGTTATTAAATAGGTCAAAGACAATTAGAAAAATATTGGTGCATAATATAAAGACGTGATTTGATACTATGGCAATAGAAAAGAGTCTTCAATATGTAATAAAATTCACAGTGTCAGTGATCATTAAACACATATATTAAAACAATAGCTTTGCTAATATTTGTTGCAGCGGTCATGTGTGCAGTGAATAATTTAAAAAAGTAACTTTGTAAGTTGTTTATTGACAAGTTTTACAACTGTGGTAAATACGGTATCTAAACGTAGACAATGTTACAATACTTGGAATTTCATTTATCCTCTAAAAATAGAAATTTTGCATACCTAACAATAATTATGAGAATGTTTTTAAAGGTTTGCTCTTGGGGTTTACCTGTACAACGGCTTAGTTTAACAATACTCAATACTATCTAAGTTTAAGTATTTATTCTTTGCTTATTGTCCGGTTGATTCATGCTGTGATCCCGAAATTTGGTCTTGTTATATGCGTACGTTAAACAATGAAGCGCGCACAAACAATTATGCTGAAGCGGCTCATAGACGTTTGCAGGCCGAATTTGGAGTAGATCACCCAAATTTATGGAAATTTATTGATGGAACTCGGGCTGTTCAAAAATCTATTGACCAACTATATGAGCGTTTTGTTCGCGGCGATAACGCACCAAGGAAACGTTGTAGGTATCAACAGGCAGATACACGTATTTTGGCGTTAGTTCAGGATTTTGAAAATCGTGAAATGTTAGAATACCTTAGAGGCATCGCACACAATTTTCGCATAGATTAAAATGCATATTATTACTTATTTTTTATTACATCTATAATTATTTTTTAATAAATATTTGAATCTGGTTTTATTTCTATATTGATGATATGTGTCGAAATACCTTACTTTTAGTTTGAAGTAAAGGCGGTATTGCGGTGTGTTTTAGCGTTGGGATGAGCTCGCGTCGAAATAAACTCGCGTCGAGATGAGCTCGCGTCGAAATTAACTCGCGTCGAGATGATCTCGCGTCGAGATGATCTCGCGTCGAAATGATCTCGCGTCGAAACGACGGTGTCGAAATGAACGCGTCGACGTGGTCGCGTCGAAACGAGCTGCTTCGCACTCGGACATTATACTAAAATAATAATATCGTAAAAAAATCATGTACCTTCTGTTAACGATAACGTGTAATATTACTTACATATATACAAAACAATTCTAGCATTTTGCAAATTCTATTGCGCAAACAAATGGTATTTAAAGCTACATTTTATTTATAAGAAAAAAGAATACATATACAAAAATAATCAAAACAAAAAACTACACAACACAACACAAACATTTATATAAGAATTGCAAGTTGTTATTAAAAAAATCTACTCGTGCACATTTTAACACGAATGATTCATAAATTCACCTAAACCCAATAAACATTTTTTTCTCTACCACAAAAACAAGAAATGTTATTTTATTACTAAAGACTTACGTACAAACAAACAACTAATTCAGATTGATGCAGATCAAAGATTAATTGTAAAAACTAAACCGAATTATAATTGTATTTGTTTAAGCTGTATTGCAGCTACAGTTCTAAATTTTAAATATTGTTACTAATAAAAGTTTCCTTATAACAAAAAATCTTTGACAATTACAAGTAACGCAAACTAAAAATTACAAAACGAATAGTTAAATAAAACCAAAACTTCTTAAAATCGTTAATAACACTAGTATACTTTTCTTAACATCTAAAAATATTAGTAAATGTATTAACTGTAGTTAACGTCAAAACTAAACAACATTATTGAAACAATAAAGATTATTTGAGTAACATAATTTTGTATTTCATTTGTTAACAAAAATTTTGATGGACTTGTTAAAACTTATTTTATATAAAACTTCTCTAAAAACACAATTTAACAAAGTTGTTGTAATATCAGCTAATTCAAAAACTACCCCTTAAATATTAATACACTTTACTCTAAGCTGGTGAAATAAAATTCCTAATAAGATCTGTATACGTTTCTATTACATTAATATTGCAAACTGTTTAAATCAGTCTGTAAATATTATAACGTTACAATTACTTAAGATTACAAGCAGAAAATGTTATTCGAAAATCGTATATATATATATATATATAGAAATAAACGTTTATAACAAGTTTAGAACACGTTGAAAGTCAGTGAATAAGTTGAAAGCTTATTTTACATCTCAACTAGACAATGTGGTTATTTTCACAATTTTATTGAAAACGTAGTATACAACTTAGTTAGTAAATGGCAAACCAAATGAAAATTTTAATCATTTTTGTAATAAACACGTGATTACTAACACATAAACTTTTAATTTAACGATTAACAGAAAAGAAAGAAAACATTTTTAACAAAATCTACTCTAAAAATCAAAGTTAAATAAGTGAATAAAAACCGTGTAAAATAGGAAATTTTCCTTATGCAAATTTCTATTAGTTATAGTAATTACAGTCAATAACAATGTAATTAATGACTAAGGAAAGCCATAAACATATTTTTAACAAAAACTATATCAATTTTGTTTTAAACATTTGAAGCATATTTAAAGAAAGCTTCCAATATCTGTTATGGATTGTCATTAAATGAGGTACGTCCATTCACTTTTTAATACGCAATTGCTTTAAAAATAAAAGTTCCTTACAATTGACAATCAATAAAATCACTAGCGAAGGTTGGTTTTCAGCCTATTTAAAAAGACACAAAGATTTAAGTATACGAAAACCTGAAGCTACTAGTTTAGCCAGAGGTTTTCGTATACTTAAATCTTTGTGTCTTTTTAAATAGGCTGAAAACCAACCTTCGCTAGTGATTTTATTGATTGTCAATTGTAAGGAACTTTTATTTTTAAAGCAATTGCGTATTAAAAAGTGAATGGACGTACCTCATTTAATGACAATCCATAACAGATATTGGAAGCTTTCTTTAAATATGCTTCAAATGTTTAAAACAAAATTGATATAGTTTTTGTTAAAAATATGTTTGTGGCTTTCCTTAGTCATTAATTACATTGTTATTGACTGTAATTACTATAACTAATAGAAATTTGCATAAGGAAAATTTCCTATTTTACACGGTTTTTATTCACTTATTTAACTTTGATTTTTAGAGTAGATTTTGTTAAAAATGTTTTCTTTCTTTTCTGTTAATCGTTAAATTAAAAGTTTATGTGTTAGTAATCACGTGTTTATTACAAAAATGATTAAAATTTTCATTTGGTTTGCCATTTACTAACTAAGTTGTATACTACGTTTTCAATAAAATTGTGAAAATAACCACATTGTCTAGTTGAGATGTAAAATAAGCTTTCAACTTATTCACTGACTTTCAACGTGTTCTAAACTTGTTATAAACGTTTATTTCTATATATATACGATTTTCGAATAACATTTTTTGCTTGTAATCTTAAGTAATTGTAACGTTATAATATTTACAGACTGATTTAAACAGTTTGCAATATTAATGTAATAGAAACGTATACAGATCTTATTAGGAATTTTATTTCACCAGTTTAGAGTAAAGTGTATTAATATTTAAGGGGTAGTTTTTGAATTAGCTGATATTACAACAACTTTGTTAAATTGTGTTTTTAGAGAAGTTTTATATAAAATAAGTTTTAACAAGTCCATCAAAATTTTTGTTAACAAATGAAATACAAAATTATGTTACTCAAATAATCTTTATTGTTTCAATAATGTTGTTTAGTTTTGACGTTAACTACAGTTAATACATTTACTAATATTTTTAGATGTTAAGAAAAGTATACTAGTGTTATTAACGATTTTAAGAAGTTTTGGTTTTATTTAACTATTCGTTTTGTAATTTTTAGTTTGCGTTACTTGTAATTGTCAAAGATTTTTTGTTATAAGGAAACTTTTATTAGTAACAATATTTAAAATTTAGAACTGTAGCTGCAATACAGCTTAAACAAATACAATTATAATTCGGTTTAGTTTTTACAATTAATCTTTGATCTGCATCAATTTGATTTAGTTGTTTGTTTGTACGTAAGTCTTTAGTAATAAAATAACATTTCTTGTTTTTGTGGTAGAGAAAAAAATGTTTATTGGGTTTAGGTGAATTTATGAATCATTCGTGTTAAAATGTGCACGAGTAGATTTTTTTAATAACAACTTGCAATTCTTATATAAATGTTTGTGTTGTGTTGTGTAGTTTTTTGTTTTGATTATTTTTGTATATGTATTCTTTTTTCTTATAAATAAAATGTAGCTTTAAATACCATTTGTTTGCGCAATAGAATTTGCAAAATGCTAGAATTGTTTTGTATATATGTAAGTAATATTACACGTTATCGTTAACAGAAGGTACATGATTTTTTTACGATATTATTATTTTAGTATAATGTCCGAGTGCAATATTTACCCTTTCTGTTTTTCTTTCCTTTCTGCTTCTCAACATAAATAGTTTTTATATTACAAATTAAGATTACTCGTATTACTCGTAAACTGTGTGCTTTTTATGTACTACATAAAATACTTTTCAACAATTTTACTTAATTTCTAGAATTTGTCACTATAATTACATAATCATTACCATAACATTATTTACTCGCTTTCTACATGAACAATTACTCGTTATCAAAAATAAAATTAGGATTTTATTACCTAACTTGTCACTATAGTTATGTAGCGATTATCAATAATTTGAAACAAATATTAATATTTGCTGTATTACAATACTTTATTTTTTAACACTGTAAAGATTCGTATTAAAAAATATATAAGCGATTGTAGAAAAATATTTGACATAAGTTAAAACAAGTAGATATGATGAGGAACATTGCTTTTGGAATCTTACATTCATTAATAAAAATCTTTAACACACACAA
Source organism: Aquatica leii (assembly GCA_035610365.1). Lineage (NCBI taxonomy): Eukaryota > Metazoa > Arthropoda > Insecta > Coleoptera > Lampyridae > Aquatica > Aquatica leii. The sequence continues at coordinate 119,911,822 of CM069434.1, read as the reverse complement.
TTTTTACATAAATATTTTGCTTTCTGCAACATTTTAAAGTTATTTGTATTTCTTTAAAAAACTCTGCTAATTATTTAAAACATTGACGTTTTATTAATTTTCGAACTAAAGTTGAAAACTGAGTGTGAAATGCAAACTAAAAACAAATATTTTTGAACAATGGTTTTAGAATTTTACATTGATTAGTTGTAACTAACAGGAAACAAAAGTAAGCTTTAAAATGTTTAACATTTTTTAAAACTCTTAAAGATTTTTGTTAAATTTCTTTTTCAATAACTTTGATAATGCTATAAGAATTTGTTTCTTTTTAAACTAAATTTTAAAAAATAACTTGAATTTTTTGAACGTTAGTTTTTGAATCATAGTTAAAAAATTTATTTCTTAATTAAATTATTTAACTTGGATAGTGTAAGTAAAACGCTTACATTTTTTTATTGTTTTAGTAGTTCCATTATTTCTTAGATGCCTAAAGTATTTCAAATACGGATGAAAGAAATTGGGTTGAGTATCTAAACTCAATCAGAAATTCAAAAAATATTTTAGAACTTGATACAGCAGATTGCAAAATTATCGGTAAAATGCTTAAATTTATGTTAATATCACAGTATAATTTTTTTAATTATACAGATCAAGAAATTTATAACACACTTAATGCCAAGGGTGTGTACCAAAACGAACTCAAAACGTGCAAGTTTGGACCTACTTTAGTATCGGAGTTAAATGCTTTCATGTTCAGCGACATTAAATATAAAGTACTTGAAAATTTAAAAGATTTATCTTAAAATGTTATATATTATCATAATAATGTCTTTGGCTTCCAAAAGAAAATTTTTGAATAACTACAACCTTATGGAAATTACACTAATTACATGTCATTGGAAAAGTTATTTGTTGAAACAATCAGCGACCTGAATGAATCGGCAGGTATGTATCATAAAACTTTAATTAATAAGTAATAACTGTAAAAATTTATTTTTGGCAATGACACTTTCTTTTATTGTTAGCGATCACACTTTGTTTAGTTTTAGCTGCGTACTAGTAAGAACGTTGAAATGAAAGTGTTTCTGTGTATTACAATGGTAAGTAGTTTATTTATTTTGCAAATTAATCCTATAAGCTTAAACACATGCAATTTTATGCCCTACAAAATATTATTTTAAATTAAAAAAGTTGAATTTAGTATTTACCTGATTAAAAGTTAGATTAATACATTTTTTTTTATTTTCAGCGATTTTTAAATTTGTTAACTATTAATTTAGTTTTTGACCATTTCTTTTTTTTTAAATTAATTTCTAATGTTGTTGTTTAAACCAACACCTCGTTTAAAAAGAAACAGTTGATACGTTTAAGTAACATTAATCTTTATTAAAAAATTTGTAGTTATTTTCTTAAATTTATTTATATTTTTTTTTTTTACTAATTTGCATGCAGCAGTTTGAGTGCTATTTTCCTTATAATCAACATTAACTTTTTAGAAAAAAAAATTTAATAAGTAATTTTTTACAGAGTACGGAGAGTAAGAGAGAAAGAATATGAAAGTACCGACCACTAGAGAAGTTCCTAACAACCCCAACACGAAGGATGCTGTAGAAAAATGATATAATCATCAATTATATGTTAATAAAATTTAAAAATAAATTACAATAAATTATTCCTTCTTGTTATTTAATAATTAAAAAAGTAGAAAAAATGATATAATTATGCCATGAATGTTAATAAAATTTAAAAATAGAGTACAATAAATTTTACAAGTTTTTTGTTCAGTAAAAAAAAACCAATTGTATACAACAATTGAGCGTTTATAATTAACTTATTTTCGTAGCTCAGCTGTTAAGTTCGCCGCTTTGTAATCAAGAAACCCGGGTTCAAATCCAGGTACACCCAAGCTTTTTTTAAATAAAAGTATTTTCTTTCTCGCTCGAATCATGAGACTTTATGACGCATAAAAATTACCAGTTACGCGATGACGCACGACGCAATCAAAATTACCAATTATGCGATGATGTAACAATGTAAGAGAGAGAAAAAAATCGCTGTAAGAGAGAGAAAAAATGTGTCAGTGAGAAAAAAATGTGTGAGAGAGAAAAAAATTTCATTGTGAGAGAGAGAAAAATACTTTCCCAAAAATACAATTACTCACGTTCCTTCCGAGGTCATTAGTAATGTCCGTGAAAGTGCGAGAGAAAAAAATGTGAGAGAGAAAATAAAATTTCCCAAAAAATACATTATGCACGTTTCCACCGAGGTCACAACAGTGAAAGTGGTGGGGGACAAGTGTCGAGTTTCCTACTCCCAAGCTAAGTTTTTACGTTTCAAGCCAAGCTACTTGGCTAGGTGAATCTCTAAATGTAATGCTTTTAAACAGTATAGAGTATCACACCATCATTTGTACACTGCTCTTAAAATTTTTTCATACAAAACTTTAAAGTTTATTTTTGAGTTTTGACTGTTTTACTAGTTTAGCAATTGTCATATGTAAAAATAACTTTTTTCGAGTAATTAAATAGTTGTAGTTAATTTTTGATTCGTAGCTGTGTTTGACATTAAAGTAACCTTGTTACTGTAAACATTATTATTTTATTGTAAATATTTAAAAAGATTTATTTTTTTTACATATTGAAAGCTATTCTTATTTTTTACTGTCATTTCCATTGTTACATAGAATGTATACAATTCCAAACGTTAACGGTTATATATATAATTTAAATGTTGTCAGATGCAAACTCAGTTTTTAAATCATTTTTTAATAAAATTAGATTTGTTTAAAGATTATCGTGATGTTTAATAATTAGCCTACGGTGTATAACATTAAACTGAAAATCGATTTTTTTTTTCAAAAGATAATTTCTTTGGCTTTGGTTCATCTTAAGTTTTTGACATTTTTAAAATCTAAAAATGTTTTATTAATTGTAAATTAGGTATGTAGTAGAATAAATTTCTTAAATAGCTCCAGAATTAAGCGCAACATTTATCTTTTGTTTGTAATTTAGTGCAAATTTTTAAAATCTTGCTGTACGTTTACTATTATGCTTTAAAACAAAAACTTTTCTGCAGGCTTGATATCCTTTTGTTTGTGCTTTTACGAGCTGCAACTGTCTTTCAAAATTATGTTTTTTTAACAATAATGAGCTTTGAAACGTCACGTCGTGTTTGTTAGAAATTATTTTTGGTGCCCAGCGTATTTATACAAAACGCCAAGAAAATAAAAAAAGACTGATCGATATATTTACTCTTTCAAACGTTATTACATTTTTTCAACAAAGTTGCAACATACTATTTACTTTTCTTAATTTAACTGGTCAATACATTGTACCTACTTGACTGTTAGTTAATCGTTTAATTACATATTTGCTCAAGCTTTCTTTGTCCACGTCGATTTTATTTAAAGCTCTACTACAGCAGCCGTTATCAACAATGTTTTTTTTTACATTAAACAACATTCATCAATCGCTACGTGTTAATATGTACTAATTCTAATACTCGTAGGTAAAATTTTGTTCTAGATTAGACTACGTGTTTCAAAAACTGGTGTAGTCATAAGAAATTTCTACATATTTTTTATTTTCAAATTGAAGAAAAACATCCACGTCACAAAATATAGAGAATTCAGAAAAGTTAAGTTTATAATTTTATTTGCTTAAAAAAATAATAGTAAATGTATTATGGATTAGACAATTTTTATTTAAAAAAATTTTTACCCAACTCGCTTTGAAGTGATATGTACACGTTTGTACTGACTTCCTAGCATGCTATAATTTTTTTGAAATTTTTCTTCTCGATTTTATTAAGATATAACTGAAATATGGTAAATTGGGGTCATATCGACTAAGCCCTATACTTGTGCGTCTCGATATCCCTTTCCCCTTTAATAAATTAGTAAAAATTATTATTTTTAACGTATTTATCTCTATAAGAAACTAAAAATAATTCGAATAATTTACATACGTACAAAATTATATAAAAAAAACTGTTAAAAATAGCGGATACATCTATTTTCGGTTTCTTTATTTGACCCATCTTTGAATAAAACCGAGAGATTATGAAAAATCAGCTTCATACCCAATTTCAAGTTACTAGAATGTTTGGTTTGAGAATTGTCGTAGGTACAACGTTACACACACACAGACGCCCAAATTTTTTACGTCAAAAATGCATATTTCTGATTCAGGAGACCATGAAACGTAAAAATCTGCAAACAAAATTTGCAAAAAAATTGCGATTGCTATATTTTCTTTAGAGGAAAGTAAAAAGAACGTTGGGAAATTTATTTATGTTGTATATTTGTTATGTAGTGAGATGATTCAAAAATATCTATGACCAACAAATTGTTATTAAAAAATAAAATAATTAAAAACAGTCCATATTATGTCTACAATTGTTACCATTAAATTAATATTGCTCGTTAGTTCAAGTTTTTATCGATTAAGTTACAAATAACTATGTAATTCTTTGTAACGCCTGCTTTAAATTATTTAGAAAATTAGAATAAACTAACAGCTTTCAATACCTTCAAATACAAAAATTGAACCTGGAAAGTCACGAGATTTAGATAGCTGGACCACCTGCTATTGTAATTTTTTTCTGGCTGTAATTGGACCATATTCTGATTCATTGGATGAAAAGTACATTTTCTAACAATAGTGGTCAAGGTTTAATTGTATGGTTAGAATATTGAAAAAATCCTATAAGGTAGTCTAGTGAGAGACATGACTACAGAATGCTATCGCCACGCGGTTTTTGAAGGTAGTTGAAACAAATTCGACAAAAAGAAACCAACAAAAGTCTCACCAGCGACGTCAAGCAAAAAAAGTAACTTTTAGCTAACTTATTGTCATGAGCACACTTTTCGTTTGCCTTGAGGAAACACATCAACACTGTTCAGAAATCTATTTTACAGTGCAAAATTTGCAACTTATGGAAACGACTTCAACAAAAAGAAGTAAAAAACCACACTAATTTAAAGTACCAAGAACCCGCACATCACTGCAACACCGCTGCTTAGACCCTACAACTAACCAATTTCTACACCTGTATCTTTCATTGGAACAACTCATCGGTTGGTAAAAACAATTTCAAACTGAGGTGGTTTCTGACCGTTCCTTTTATTAGCGACGACAATCTCTAATATCTCACTGCTTGTCTTAAAACGCCCATTTGCTACTATTTAAAAAAATTGGAGAGCTTTAAAAAAAAACCGACAACAAAGATTCATTTCATTTTGAAATCAGCAAAACTTCGTCCAGCACGCAATGTCCAATATTTCTAATACCGTTTTCTTGTATACACTGTGATTAAAATTTGACTTCTAATGAATAAATCGAGGCAAAGTTGCTAGGCTCGGTATACGATACGAACAGCCAGCGTCGTGAGCGGCGCTGCTCTGACATTAAGGTTCATTTGTATTCGTGTAAATTTGAAGAAAGTGGCTACAAAAAGTTTGAGCAATGAGCAGCACTGAGCCCGTTGCTCAATTGCTTTTGCACGCTTTAGTTTAGTTCAAGGTTTCAGAAGCTAAACAAAATGAAACTTAATTGAAATTTACTGATATACAAATTGAAGTTTTAATTAGTGAGGTGCAGTGCAGAGAACTATTACAATAACCAAATGATAGCAACATCCGAAATTTAGAATAAAATGCTTATTTGTTAGAAAGCAGTAAATACATACAGCGTGTATGTGATTACCAAGTTGTTAATTTAAAAGGTGAAATCAAAGCGTATATACAAGCAAAAAAATTTCTATAAAACTTTTTTAAAAAAGTAGCATTTTGAGCCAACGGACCTGTAGCATTAAACATTTTGTTGACACCGTTAATAAAACGAAATCAAAAACAACGTTATGATACTTCATTCACTGTTCTAAGAACTACATAATTCTTCCCAGAAATTTGCTGACACTAAAAATAAATATAAAATAACGTTATCACATAAGACGTAGTTAATTTAATTTGTTATTCTAAGAAAGATAACGTATTTACAAGTGTTGAAATAATGTACCGTTTCGTAAATCACTGAAATTATTTAAATAAGTAAAATAAAATAAATGTGCAAAACAACTATTTTTAGAGTACAATGATAAAATTTTTCACTCTAAACAAGCTTATTGTAAACATTCAGTTCAAACATGCAACAAAATAAGTTATTGATCATGTATAGAAACAAACATAAAAATATAATAGCGAAGGCTTCCACGGCCGGAGTCTATACTAAGATAACAACGTCTTCCGGGTTTGGACCGTGTCAATGTTGTAACCGAAGTTGCCAACGTTTCGCCCACTTTCGTAAGGGGCTTCATCAGGGCGTAAGAGAAATCGAAGAACTCAAGCAAGCAATCGAAATCTAACTAAACACTTCTCAAAAGTTAGGTAATCAACTTGTGAACCAAGCCAGATTCTAAACTCAGAGAAGGTAAGAAAGAAAACGATAAACTCGAAAAAGCAAACGAAAATCTAACAAAGAACCACTACTGAGTTAGATAATCAACTTGTGAACCAAGCCAGATTCTAAACTTTATAGAAGTGACTTAAAAAGAAATAGTCTCCGTATATAAAGAAGAAGTATCGTCACGATTAGTTAAGCTCGACTCTGATTGGCTTACGGTTGAACGAGGGCGTGTGTGTAACTTTTGAGAAGTGTTTAGTTAGATTTCGATTGCTTGCTTGAGTTCTTCGATTTCTCTCACGCCCTGATGAAGCCCCTTACGAAAGTGGGCGAAACGTTGGCAACTTCGGTTACAACATTGACACGGTCCAAACCCGGAAGACGTTCTTATCTTAGTATAGACTCCGGCCGTGGAAGCCTTCGCTATTACATTAACAATCTCTACAGGGAGAATATTTCTTTCAAAACCTCCGTATTTTCTAAACTTCGCCACAAACTCGTCAAACTTTTGTGCACTTTAACCTTTCTTAGTCGCTGTCGTGATCACAACATCATTCCTGCGTTTCTCAGAATCAAGTTTCACATTCAGACACGTTCTTCGAAAAACATCTTACACCGTGCTAGTCTAGCGTTGGTACGCAAACGGATTAAGCAAACTAGGCGAGAGTTAGACACCATTTCGAAACAACTTCAATCGTGATCATGGTTTCGAGCTATCCCCTCTTTGGTTCCCGGTCATTAGTCCTTTATCGAAAACACGCCCTCGTTCAACCGTAACCCAATCAGAGTCGAGCTTAACTACCCGTGACGATACTTCTTCTTTATATACGGAGACTATTTCTTTTTAAGTCACTTCTATGGAGTTTAGAATCTGGCTTGGTTCACAAGTTGATTACCTAACTCTGTAGTGGTTCTTTGTTAGATTTTCGTTTGCTTTTTCGAGTTTATCGTTTTCTTTCTTACCTTCTCTGAGTTTAGAATCTGGCTTGGTTCACAAGTTGATTACCTAACTTTTGAGAAGTGTTTAGTTAGATTTCGATTGCTTGCTTGAGTTCTTCAATTTCTCTTACGCCCTGATGAAGCCCCTTACGAAAGTGGGCGAAACGTTGGCAACTTCGGTTACAACATTGACACGGTCCAAACCCGGAAGACGTTCTTATCTTAACATGAAAATAAATTGATAACATAAATCGAAATTATGATTACTATAAGCGGCGTTTTTTCTATGTAGTAGCATGCGTCAGGGATATTACTTTAGTAAAGTGATAACATTACTCAATTAAAAACATTATCCGTGATTCCGATAAGCGGCGAGCGCTGTAATAGTAATTCATGCCAAAATTTAAATCATTAATTTGGTTCTGAAATCCAAATCTTTGAAGCATCACCCTGTGTTTAGTGCTAAAGGTACATCTAAAGTGCTAATAAGCTTGTATATTTATATTGTATGTGTTTTTATTAAATTAGCACATCTTCAATGGCTTCCGACATGAAAAGAAAATTAAACAAAGTAAATGAAACAAACCACTCAACCGATTATAATTTTATAGAAATGTTTGCAGGATTTTATTCATTTATATTTTGTTTATAAACAAAAATTAAAGTGTACGAATTATTTTTGTAAACTCAGAGTTTTAACAATCAATATTTTAACTGGTAAAACATTGCGTTGCACGTATGTCGAAACTAATAGCGTGTGTAAGTATCTTACTTGTGCCGCCATCGTTTGCAATCTTTTAATAACCAAAAACGGTTTGAGGCTTTGCATTTCATTATTACGTTGTTTTCACTATCGCCATCTAACATGAATAAAAAATCTGTTTCCATTTAAATCTATCTCATTTTCTAACTACAAGGATTTCAGAGACAATTACTGAGGAGTGGGGCGGCGGAGCACATTCGCATAGGCAGTACCTTCTCCATATTTCTATACACGAGTTTGACTATATTATTATTAACTATAATAAATAAAGGACAATATGAACATATGCGTTGGCTGTGTTTAAAAATTATTGATCATTTTGTGCATTAAAGAATATTTTTTTAAGAATTTTTCTCAAATAGATTGTTATGTAAGATAACTATATTAATTCTGGATGCTACCATAAAAACCAATAAAAACAATAAAAAGTCGCGTTTTTAATAAAAAAAAAATGAGAAAGCGCTTTTGCTTGATACTTAATAACGTGATATACTAAGTTGGCGTTTATTTACATTTTATGTACACACTGTATATAGTATAATTTGATTCTTTTTTTTAACAAAAACAGAGTGAACAGGGAAAAACTGTGGAAGTACATGAAGAGAAAAAAAATCAATGAAAGATTAATTGAAAGAATAGAGGAAATTTACGAAGAAACGAGGAGCAGGATCAAAGTGAATGGGGAAGAGAGCGAGAAATTCATTACAAAGAGAGGGCTAAGACAGAGATGCCCACTGAGCCTAAACCTGTTCGCAGTATATACGGGGGATCTCAGACAATGAAAGGACAACAGACAGAAGGGATAGTGGTAGGGAAAACGAAAGTATGGTCGTTGGCGTATGCGAATGACATAGTGTTGGTGGCTAAGGAGGAAAAGGAAATGAAAGAGATGATGAAAACGCTGGAAAAATACATGAAAAAAAAGAAATTGTGTGTAGGGGAAAGGGCATTCGAGATGTATATAGAAAAAAAAGTGATTGTTTGAAAAGTTAATAAACGAGGTAATGATGTATGGGGCGGAAATATGGGGGCAGGAGGAGTGGAAGGAGGTGGAAGGGCTACAGGAAAAATACTGGAGATGGGTTTTGGGACTGGACAGAGATACACCGGGGTATATTGTGAGAGAGAAGGTACAGGTAGCAAAAATAAGAGTAGGGACAGGAAAAAGGGCCATAAAATACGACGAAGAACTGAGGGAAAGAACAGAATGCAAAATACTGCAAGAATGTTGGAAAGAGATAAAGAGAGGAAAAGTGAAGTACGGGCAAGAGGGCAGAGAAGACTATTACAAAAGAAACGTGTACACGAAAGAAGAAGTGGAAAGATTAAGTGAAGAGGGAGTAGGGGTAAGGTAAGAAACAATAAGGAGAGATAGAGACATCGAAAAACAAGAAAGATAGACAAGGATGAAAAAAGGCAGATATAATAGGAATTATAAGGATATCAAGAGTGAAAGGGTGCCAGAATATTTAAAGCATATAGGGAATAAAGGCAACAAAAAGAAAAAAATGATAGCACGGTTCAGATGTGGGAACGCGGAGTTAGATAACAAATACTGGAAAAAAGAAGAAGAAAAAATGTGCAGACTATGTGGAGAAGAGACAGAGGACCTTAATCACGTGAGAGATAAATGCAGAGAATAAAAAGAAGAGGTTATGAAAATAAAGGAAATCTTAGACAAAAACGGAAATGGAGCGGAGTGGATGGAAGAAGTATGAAGAAGAAGGAAAAAGTTAAGAAGAGAGGAGGGATAATAAAATGTATTTTAAAAAAATGTAAGAAAATGTAAATAGAATGTAATGTAGTAATTGTAAATAAGGGAAGCACGAACCAAATAAAGTTAAACTTATATAACAAAAATGTAACTGTTCAATAGATTTTTAGTGCAACGTTTCTTTGTCCTGAAATGCAATACATCTAAAAATGTAGGTTACATAAATGTTACTACTACCGTACATAAAGACACCGTAATAAAATTTTATAGTTTTTATGAAAATTATAACGGTAGGTTGGGCTATTGTAAATTTTTATTGGTTTAATAAAAATATATAAGCAATAAAAAAATTATTCCTTTTAGATTATTTTGAAAGTTTAACTTTACATAAAAAAAACTATTTTTATAATGGACACAATAACGTCCAAAGGTAGATTTTAAAAATGTCGCTTTTATTCGATCGCTTTTACATCTTACAAAGCACGTTATACGCGTTGATCGGATTATATTTTCTGCTACCTTCAGTCAGCAAAAAATAAATTTCTAAATTGACGAAGGTTTCAAGAGTTAGAATATAGTGTTTTTTTTTCTTAAATACGTAATGAACGTAGTAAAATTGTTATATGTTAAATCTTGCTTATGCTCCCTTAATTGTTTTAGGACCTAAACATAAAAGTACAAAACTGTTCAAAACTAAAAATGTTACCTGAATGGTATGTTCTCTCTAATCAAAATTCCAATGTACGAAAGAAAATGAAGAATTAAATGTTAAAAATCACATTGCCATGATTTTAAAATAATTGCGTTATAAATAACCTAAGTTGACCTGAATAAACAAATTCCCTGGAAAGGTGTGGCTTGTGTCTCTTTAATTCTAAAGGTACACTCAAATTAAAAAGTATTTTAGTGGGAAATTCAAATCATTCATAGGTTACTCGTGTAGATGACCTCGTTGAAGTTTGAGGTTATTTTAGAAAATACACTTTATAACTTTAATATTATTAAAATAAATTGTAATTTGTTACGTGCAAAAGCTGGAACAATGACACTTGTCTGAAATAAAGTAACATAAACGAAGTTATTGCCAGTGCTCAAAGAAGACGGGGTGGGTTATATTCAAAATTCCGTGACCGTTTGAAAAACTTGAACGAAAACAAAATCAAAGGGCGCCAGGAAGGAGTAAAGCTCAATAGACTAGAGACCCTTGCCCACCACGAATCCGCTTCAAATGGATACACTCAAATGGGACTTACCTTAAGAGTGTAACACGAAAAATCTGTAATAATCTAAAATTCACATACGCGAAAGCCGACTGAATACAATCTTTTTTACATTAACAATTTAATTTAATAACAATTAACTAAAATTTGGACAAGACAAAGAAAGCGCCAAATCAACACAAGCGCAGAATACGGTTGTTTTTAAATAAATAATCACAAAATTTTATTAAAAATTTTGATTGGCAAAGTTGAAACTAAAAACGTAAAATAACTTCCTTAAATCAACGTGAAATCAATAAAACAATTTCAAAATACATGAAACGAATAACATCAATCCAAATACCGGGTCTTTCCCGACAGTAATCGCACAACCTCAAACGACGGTTACATATTTTTAAAAGTAATTCTAAAAATTACTTATTTCATCGAAAAACCCAATTATAAAAAAAATCACCGTCACTTTCGTCTTCGACGGTACTTGCTAATTGTTATTAGCTTAAACATTTACCGCTTCAAATTTTAAAAGTTGTTTCACATATTTTCCGGAGGCTTTGTTTACTTTGGCGCTCTGTAAAATCTTGACGTTTTCATTAGTACTGGAGGTACAAAGTAAACAGTAAATTTAATAACTTTTAAAGTAGAATTTAATTTACATAAGAATAAAAACGTATACCAATCAAATCAAAATAATAAGAATCAAAGAATATCACAATAAAAAACTAGTTCGAACTCATTAACGGAAATTTTTAAGATCAAAGTAAATGCTCAAAAAGACCGCCAATAGAGGCTAAACAAAAGTGAAGTCTGTTATAATACGGCACACATTTGCAAGATGTCGGTTTGTGATACTGTCACATTCTTCCCTAATCTTGTTCTTCAAAATGTCGATAGTTCTATTTCTTGCTTAGTAAATCTTCGATTTCAAGTGACCCCACAGAAAAAAATCATTTGGTGTCAAATCCGGCGGACGGGCTGGCCAATTTACCAGTCCTCCGCGTTCCATCCAGGTATTTGGATGGCATGCATCTAAATATGAAGCAATTTTTTTTGTGAAATAGACTGGACAAGCATTGTGTTGATAATGATACCATAGAACATTTGCTCTAGCTACAATGTCTATAGCCGGCCCAATGGTAGTTTGTATCAGTTGTAGATATTTAGCGCCTTTTAAATGTTCATCGATAAAGAAAATCCTATAATATGAGATCTGTAGATTCTTACACATACATTTACTGATTGAGGATATTGGGGATGGTTATCGATTACCAAACGCGGGTTATCTGTATCCCAATAGTCATAATTTTGCTAATTAGGCTCTCCGAAAATGGTAAATGTGGATTCGTCAGAAAAGCAAATATTATAAAATCTTAAGTTTTCGCGGTTGTTATGTTTATGATTATAAGCGACTTTCGTCGTAGTAAAACACCCAGACTTAGGTTTGGTCCTAGTCTCTTCTTGAGAGCCAAAACAAAAGTAGAACTTGGCTTTTGCCGTCATGTCGTTCGTGAACCCAAACAAACTGAAGTTTTGCAAGACATTGCAGCTTGCATCCTCAGAGTGGTAAATGTCACTGAAAGAAAAAGTGTAAATTACGATATTTATGCCAATAGCAATTAGCGTGATTAACGGACCTTATCTTTCCGTTACCGCTTGACTGACTTCGTTATTACTCGGAGTAAGTGTTTGTGTCCTTTCCAAGAAGGTCGATCTTTCTCTTAGAGTATATAGTACTGGTAGCCAAGATTTGTTGAGTTTTAAACCGTCTTCTCGGTTCATATTACATAGATGTTTTTCTATTTCCACAGCTTTGCTGATTAGTCTGGGGAAGTAGAAAGAAGTTCTAGCCAACACTTTAGTTTGGTAAAAGTTAGGCGTGTGTCCTTGGTTTCACACGTGTTCTGTCACTGCTGATTTAGTAACTCTGCGGTGCTTGCAGTCAGCCATATGTTCTTTTACTCTAACTTCAGTAAAGCGTCCCGTCTGTCCTATATAACTTGATCCACAGGAACAAGGAATTTTGTAAACTCTGGCATGTTTTAGAGCCCCTTGTTTGTCTTTAGCAGATGTACACCAGGTGTTCAGGGTATCCTTTTTCGTAAAGACAGTTTTAATATTATGTTTCTATAGCACCTTGCTTATTTTGTCTGTCGAACCCATAGAGTATGGTAAATAAGCGGTGCTAGTAAGAGGTGATAAGTCTTCTTCTCTGTTTTAGAGAACCGATTCGTTCTATGATGTCTATAGTTTTGGTTTTTTCTTTTATCCACTGGTTTGTTTTGTGATTTCTTAAATTCCTAGAATTCTTCCCTTTACGGCACTCTGATGTACTTTTAGTTTGTTCCTAATCTTATTAATCATTTCTTAGGTCTCAGAATCGTATATAACAACTGGGAGTAAAAATGGATTTAAAGATAAAATGTTGGAAGTGGATTTTAATGGATTTTGACCCATTAAAGCTTGTATTTCTTTAAAATAATAAGACTGCTGACAAGCCTTTATTAACAAATTAGATGATTGTTGCAATTCTGTAACTGTTAAAGTTCCAAGGTTGCGAAGATGCGAGGGACCTTTGCAATTTCATATAAATCTTAGCATGTACGCTACAACTCGCTGTAGTTTCCCAAAACTTGAAATTTTTTTGTATAAATCGTTTGGCAATAATTCGTAGTGTGTCACCGTTAATGTAGTCGCGTTTAACTCTAAAACTTCTGTACTAGCAGTAGTAAGGTTATCCTTTTTCCATGATTCTTGTGTATCTGAAAATTTTGTCTAGTCCACCACTGAGAATTAGTTAGCATTTCAGCTGTTGAGATTCCCCGAGAAATAATATCTGAAGGATTGTCTTCAGACTTTACATGACGCCAATGATCACCGGGAAATAGTTCCTGTATGGCAGCAATACGATTGGCTATGAATGTTTTGTATTTGTTGGGTGCGGATTGAATCCAGTTTAAGACTATTGTTGAATCAGACCAAAGAAATACTGAACTGCAATCGATTGTAAGAGCATTTCTCACCTTATGCATAAGCTGTACTAGTAACACAGCTGCGCGTAATTCTAGCCTGGGTGTTGTTATAGTGTGTAACGGAGCAACCCTAGATTTAAAGCATAGTAGATGCGTTGACACTTGATTGCTGAAGTTTGTACATCTCACATAAATACATGCACCGTAAGCAACCGAGCTGCTATCACAGAACCCGTGTACCTGTATTGTGCATTTTGGACTCAAAGTTACGCACCGCAGAATTTGTAATAAGTTTGTATTAAGTAATTGCGACTTGAAATTAATCCATTGCGACTGAATAGAACATGGAACAGATTCATCACATGAAAGCTTAAGCTGCCATAGCTTCTGTATTATTATTTTACCTGTAATTAAAATGGGCGACAATAAACCTAAGGGGTTAAAAAACTGAAATATCATTGAAAGTATTGAACGTTTTGTGATCGAAGGACCATTGTTGTGAAGTTGCACATTGTAATAAATGTAATCGGAAAGAGAATTCCAAAAAAGGCCTAATGCTTTTGCATTAGAACGTTTACCCAAAGGAACAGTGAAAAACGTGGTATTCGAGTCACCAGTCTCCTCCATGACGGTTGGACTATTAGACAAGAACTTTCGAATCGGAATGTTTGCTGTATTAAGAATTTCAATTATTTCATTCTTTATTTAAAGGACCTCTTCTATAGTATCACATGTAAAGAGTAAATCGTCCATGTAAAATGAAGTTTTGATGGCATTTGTTGCGTTTGGAAATCTGTGTTTATTTTGATCAGCCAGCTACTCTAAGCATTTGGTTGCTAAGTAGCTAGCGGATGCAGTGCCATAAGTAACTGTATTTAAATGATATGTATCAAGGGTTTGGTTTGAATTATCTCGCCACAATATACATTGGAATTTTCTCAAAGACGCATGTACCATTATCATACGATACATCTTTTCACAATCTGCAGTTAGTGCTATTTTACCTTGTCGGAAACGCAACAGTATAGAAAACAAGTCGTTTTGTAAAAGAGGACCAACAATTTGAGTTTCGTTGATTGAAATATTTGAATCTAATGTTGCACTACCATCAAAAGCGATACGTATTTTAGTTGTTAATGAATTACTTTTAAATACTGCGTGATGTGGCAGATAAAAATTGGGAATGTCGTTGATCGGCATTTTCCTATCGAGAATTGTAACTGCGTAAACGACGGCGTCTTCCAGACCTGCCATATTATTAGTTATTTTGGTTGCATGATCCAACTGTATATATTCATGCATGAATTTTGAATACTCTTTGTAAAACAAAGAATTCTTTGCAAATTTTTTCTCTAGGCTGTAAAATCTGTCTTGCGCACGCTCTTTGGAATCACCTAACAATGATAGTTTTGAATTGAATGGAATTGAAACTACGAGTGTACCATTTTCATCTCGCATTACAGTTTCAAGAAAGTGTTTCTTGCAGAACTGTTCTTCAAAAGATAATAATGAGAGGGGATTTTGTGGTTGGATACTTTCAATTTGCCAAAACCCAGTAAGCGTTGAATAGAGTGTTTTATTCGAAATGTTACTTTCTTGCTTTTCAATTTCATTTGTGAGAGCAACGTTGCAAAAGCTAAATTGACTTAACATTTTTCCTTCCAAGATTGCCTGAAATGACCCAACCCAATAAAGGTTTCTGTAAGATGGGCATGTTTCTACCTATTGAAATTTGACCAATATACATTAAACTGTAAAAATGAGTAGCACCGATAAGAATATCAATGGGATTAGATTTGTTAAAGTTCATATCCGCCAATTTTATGTTTGATGGAATATCAAGCAAAGTATTGTCAAAGCTTCTAATCGGCAAGTTTTGTGTAATTCTGGGAATTACTAAACATGAGAGAGTTGTCTGAAACACATTTTGTAACGAAGAAACTTTGATCTGCATAGTCTTGTTTAAAATGGGCGTGTTTGCATTGATACCAATCACAGAAGCATTTATTGTAGTAGGTTTATAACCTAACTTTCCGCAAAGATCGTTTGTAATAAAACTAACTTGAGATGCAGAATCTAGCAAGCATCTTGCATTTATCCATTTATTTTTCTTTGTGAGGACTCTAATAATTGCTGTAGACAGCAAAACTTCATTGTAACTGGTACATGATAGAGCAGTTTGCTCAGATGAAAGTGAAGAACTCGAAATGGTCACTTCGCCTTGAGAAGTTCTTGAGACTGAAGTAATTTCCGAGTTAGAGAAACACAGAAGACTTTTATGAGGATTATGACAATTCTTGCACTTATGTTTTGAATTGCACTTGTAGTTGCTACTATGCTTCAAACAAATTTGACATATTTTCAATTCATTTGCTTTTTCTAGCTGCCTTTCTACTGATCACGACAAAAATGCTGAGCAAGAATAAATTAGATGATTATCCTTACACAAAACACAACTGTAATTTTTTGGAATTGAAAATGACTGTTTCACATTGTGCGCAACATTAGGTTTTGTAAAGTACTTCGAATTTTTAATACTGTGATTTGTGGACGATCTAGTATTAAGGTTGTGATTCTTAAAATTGTTAGAGGATATATCTTCTAAAATCTCACATCTAGATGATAAAAATGAAAGTGATTTCTCAACAGATGGTATTTGCTTTAATTTAAATTTACTGTATGAAGCAGCTGTATTTGCATCTACTTTTGATTTGATTATATATGCTAAGACTGCAGATTAGATTGTCTTGAAATTTTCTTAAATCAAAGGCTGATTCCTTTGTTAGTTTAATGTGTTCGGAAACTGATTCTAGATGTGAAAAAATTATCAGTTCTTCATTGTTAAACCTGTCATTCAACATACTTAAGGCTATTTTGTAATTTGCAGCCGTCGCTCTTAAATCGTGAGTGAGTTTCTTTGCGGAACCCCTTAATGAATTCTGTAAGTAGTAGAATTTTTCTACATCTGATAAATTAGAGTTATTATTAATTAACGCTATAAAAGTTTCATAGAAGGTAGCCCCGTCTGTATAGTAACCCGAAAATGTAGGTATGTTTAGCATTGGAAGCTTAACATTGCAGTTCGATTGAAGTGTTTCTGAACTGTTTAATGAATTACTGGGTGATTGCGAATTACATGTATATTTGTTTTTTAAAATGAGCGAGGTCTTAGCAATTAATTGAAAATATTCCTCTTCGAACTCTTCGTAACTAGGCAAATTTTCTAATGTTATTAAAAATGAGGACGCTTGTGCTGAAAGTTCTGTATATTCATTTGCTATAGATTTATTTTGATCTAACCAAACCTCTAATGACTGAAATTCTAATTCACTGCAAATTTCTGGATCTATTGAATTAATCATGTTTCGGAATGTGTCCAATTTATTAACTAAAAATTGGAGCTCGGTAATTAAGAGTTTTGTATCTTTCGATTTTGTCATTTTGAAAAATTATTTGAAAATGAATGATTGAAAATGTAATGAAACTAATTGATATATTCTTTATATCAAATAATTCTGTAATAATGAAAAAAACATTGTAGATAAAATACTGTAAAAATAATGCAATGTTTTGGCATTTATTAAAAATACATACAACTAAAAGGTTTGGGATAACTTGAAATTCATGTTCAGGTAAAAATGTGAACAGTACAGTTCTAAAAATAAAATGTTTATATTGTAATTGAAGGAAATGCTTACCTGGAACATTCAAAGATGCCACCTGTTTGTTCTTTGTTGTCTTGAAGACTTGCTTTCACCATTTTATTAGCACAAATTTTCTTATATTCTGTATTGCCTTCATTATAACATTGATGTTTTCCATATTAAATTGTAATTAAATCTTGAATCCGACTCGTAGGACCAAATGTTTTTGGTAACGTTATTCGTACATAATTCGTAAAGAATGTGCATTGCCAACTCGTACGAATTTTTATAGTCGTTATACAATATATTATAATAACTTTTGCCGTTTAACATAGAGTGACGTTGTTAAAACTAGTAGCACTGATAGAACTTTGTGCAAGTTTGTATCAGCATTTAATAAAAAAAAATTGGTTATGTTATTTGTTTTTTACTTTTCTACTAATTTGTATGACAACAATTGTTTTTGGTAACGTTATTGAACGCTATTGTTAAATTTTACTTCGAATACTCGGTGGAGCTGGTTCGAGCTAATCCTTTCTGTTAATTTAATTGTAACTTGAAATGATAACACCACAAACACCATTTACAATTTATTTACAATATTTTACACCATTTAAAAACACTATGATAATAATTTTTTTGTAATATGGAAATGTAATAACGGCAACCATCGCTACTCTCAACGCGTACCTACTGCGTACAAGGACCTTGATGCTTCACAAAAATACAAATACAACCACCTTATTAATAGAAAAAATATATACAACAATCAGTAAGTATAATATTTTTACTATTTTTTAAAACAAACTCGGAAAATGTTCTACGTTACCTACAAAATCTTTTGTTACAAAAAACTTACACGCTGCTGTTCAAAAATAACCAATTTCTACAAAGTTTGTTTTTATGCTACTATAGCACAAATAAAACTTATGCTTTTTGATTTGTTATTTTTATTATCAGAATACGTAATAACAAAAAAACGCATATTTTTTTAAGTTTAACCAACGCGTATATTTTATAAACTATAATATATATCACAATTAAGTGACAGGATAATCACTCTAAACTGCTCCCAGCTATTGATCAATTATAATTACGTTGTGCTATCGTTTATTGTAAATGGCGTAGAGTAATTAAGGATCACCGGAAGAGATTTGTGCCAATTAGATGATTAATTGCACATTAAAATTAATAAAAAACATTCAGTTTACAAATGCATTCTAATTTAAACAATATTGTCTATATTGACTATTTTTAGACTGATAGTAATTAAAAGAAGGCATACGCTGCTTGTGCTAAAAAAGCTTTAATTTAAATATTTAATTCAAAATAATACGAAATGTTTTAAAATATTTTTTTTATTTACATAAAAGTCTTTTAAAAAACGTTTTTTTAATACGTAAATCCACTCTTTACAAACGAGCTTACAATAACTATAATAAAAGTATAAATTTGCATAAATGAATCTTAATACTATAGTACTTATTTATTATTCGGAATCACATTGACAAAGGAGCGACAGATCTTTGAATTTAAATAAAGGAATATCATGAATGATTAGTTAATCACTTTGATATTCAAATTAATATTGAGATTTATTCTATTTGCTAGTTATAAAGGTAGTGTTAGTGTAGGTAGATATAAGCTTAACGTAATGCTTTACGATATTGCTAATTAAATTGGCACTACTTAATATTCTTTTTTTAAATTTCTAATCTAAAATTTTACTTATAACCAATGATAACTACGATTGATTTTTTTAGCAAACTTTTTTCAAGTTAACGGATCGTATGTTCACACATCGTCTGCAATATATTTTATAGACATTTAACATCAAAATATTATACTGTTGCTTAACTTAAAAATTTTACTAAAACTCATGACAATAAACACTTAAAATTATAACTAACTAATTTAATAAAAACAACTTAATAGATGAATTTATACAACACTGTGCGTAACCACATGACTTTTTTTAAGACAGACTAATTGAAGTCGATTTTCTTTGTTTACATTTTATATGTTTGCTTTAACTTCGACTAAAATAATTTTTTGGTTTCTGAAATTGCCTCAAATATTCTCAAAATTTGAGAATGTTGCAATACTTTGGATTTGTATATTACAAAAAATACTTTTATACAATTTTTTTTTAATAATTTGACTAAACGTTACAATAAATCTGACTGATTGAAAAAGAATTTTAAACAAAAATTTGTTGTGTATAAGCTAGCGGTTGAAAATAGGTACGTATGTTGTCGCATTATATTATTTATACAGGGTGTCTCACTTAAGCGTACTTCCTCGATAGCTCCCTTATTAAAAAAATATCAAAAAATACCTTAAAACAATTTATATTAAATCGAATTCTCCATCTTCTAAAATTATTTTCAGTTATACAGCGTGTCCCATATCTGCTGGGCCGGACGCAACTTCGTTTCTTTAAATAATATGATACAATATTTATTGCATTTTTTGATTTCTCAGTAAAAATAAAGGTCAGTTTAATAAGGTTTCATTATGCTTAAAACCGTTTGTTTTCGAGATAATCCAAAAAAACTGCTTTTGTAGCGTCTTACGCGATTTTGAATATCTTGTGAATTCTTTCATTTACAATTACCCCGACAGTTCGGGGGTAAATGTAAATAAGAATCTCTGTAACAATTCAAGGCAGTGGCTCGAAATTCTGGGCAATTGTGAACAAACGTTCATTTAAAAATCGTAGTGTATTTAGACTGAAAATTCAGGTGTGTTTACAACTACTCCATTTCCGTTAATCAATGAAGACAATAATATAAAAAATCAAAATTTATTGGCATCAAATGACACAGCAGTTACTGTTTATTGTTCAAGCACATTAATAGTACCAGGAAACTCAGAAACGATTTGGCGACAGTCTTTTATCATCTTGGGTCTTACTACAAACTGAGTCGCAAACTTGTCATAGCGTTGGTATCTCTGAACTGTAATTTCTCCTTCATCTTCATCAATTTCTTTAATGGAACATACATATTTGTAATAAAATGTGTTGCGCTTACCACCGACAAAGTCAACCAATAGAAAGCAGCACACAGTTAACCGATTCCATTCAGGTTTTTCATACCCAACTTCTGGTATAGATTCTGCGGTAATAAAGTCTAAAATGTTCTCGTCGTTATCAGATGAATCCTGACATAGTTTCGTTTTAGGTTTTTTTGAAGGATCCTCTACAAAAGCCTGTATTTTGCGTTTCTTAGAAGAGCTTTTCTTTTTGACATCTTTTTGATGTTTCTCCGATTCCGCCTGTTGAAGTTTTTTCAAAACTTTCTCAGTTGTTAGAATCTCTCCATAGTTAATTGGCTTTAGGCAAGGCACTATTTGCCGTTTTTTGGAACAAACTGAGTTTTATTATTATTTATACATGGTGTTTTGAGTTTTTTTTTTTGACATTGATGATGTACTATTCAAATTTGCAGATATAGGTTCAGTTACATTAATAGAAGGACAATTGAAACCAGATGCGGATACAGCAGTAAAAGCGTTATTTTCAAAAGGCACACTAAGAAGCGACAATGCTGCAGTGTCCTGTAAATTCAGTAAATTGCTATCAGTTGAACGTGTTTTGGGGCGTTTCGTTGCGTTTTTGAAGTTTGGCTTTATATCTCTGTAAAGCGATAAAATTAAAATCGGATTCAGAGAAATTTGTACAATCGACTGGAAATGTTTCGCTTGAAATAAATCCATTCATCATATTCCGGGGGTTCATAGACTCTACCCATACTTGTCTCAATAAATCTACAAA
Organism: Aquatica leii; assembly: GCA_035610365.1. Lineage (NCBI taxonomy): Eukaryota > Metazoa > Arthropoda > Insecta > Coleoptera > Lampyridae > Aquatica > Aquatica leii. The sequence goes on along the minus strand of CM069434.1, from coordinate 119,890,418 downwards.
TTTGTCTTTGGAAAGTCGTCCGGAGTCCCTTTTTTCTATTTGTTGCTTGGCAAAAGCTATCAGTTTCTTTTCCCAGTTTGTTTTTATAAGTCCAAATACGCTTTTGTCCAAGGGTTGAATTTTGTCTGTTAAGTGACTAGGGAATTTCACCAAATGTATATTATTATCTAATGCAGTTTTCACAATACGGTAACTAATATGACTACTATGACCGACATAAGAACAGCTGCATGGTTTTTGAAATTAAAGGTACTGAACTTAAGTTATAAACCTAACACTAAACCATTCAAAAAACTGGGATTCCTCTATCCATCCATTCGAGAAAGTAGTATACAGTGTTCCTGGGTATGCATTTGTCGAGGTCCATCTTGCTTGTACTTCAGAATCTTTGGCATCTCTTTTGGCCTTCTGCAATAACTCAGGTTTTTTAAAAGACAGACTTGGATGCCTCTTCATGAATCCATAGTGCTAATCGTCCTCAGGAATTCCTTTTTTAAACGGGGTATTCAGGTTATTACAAGTAACGTACTCAGCAACAATTTTCTTAATTTCCTCTCTCACAAGGATAGCCCATTCTCGCTTTGGCGTTAATGCAGTTTTCAAGTTCATCTTCAGCTTCTTGACTCAAAGTTGTAGATCCGCCCGCCCCCATTTTTCAACAGAATTCAAGCGTCCCTTTAGTCGGTTGAAAACTACTGCTTTTGGCACACCATAGATTTGTTCTACTTCATTATAGGTGTGGTTTTTGTTTTGTATATCTAGGACAGCTCGTAATAAATCATTTTGTGTATTTTAGGTTATATTAGGTAGTTTTCCTGTTATATTTTCGAGGCATGCCTAGTGTAAGAAAACTTTTTTGAACCTTTGTTGTATTAATTTATTTATTAGAAGTTATTAAAACTCCATACACTATGGTTGTAATTTAATATACAGGAAATTTAATATATATATAACCCCAAAAAATATGTTTACATTAACCCCTAACGGTTATTTACATTTACTCCGCATGCAAAATTTAATAGGGTAAATGTAAACATTCACCACGTGGTGGACATGTTTGGAACTTTTACGTTTTTATTAATGAGATCTTATTATTCCCAAAAAGTAGTAGTGATAATAATAACTTACCTTAAAAAGATGGTCTCACAAATTTTTCTCTCACGTTGGTAGAAGTGAACACAATTATTTTATAGCGGTTTCAGTTAAATCATGCAATCAAACGGCTTTGTTAGGCAAATGACATTGACTGACTTGCTGACGTTTGTTGAGACACACGCGAGCTGAACAGTATCGCCAAATGTAACTTACAATGTTTCAAGCTTATAAAAATCAAGCGTTTACAATTACCCCGGATTTACATTTACCCCACTTGACCCTATTAATTTACAACAAATTACAGCAAATGTTCAAAATGCATACCATTATGCTCTAAGTACTTTCTCATTCGCATTTTAAAGTTGTTGTCGACATTGTTCAAAATATCTGGCGTAATGTCTATAAAGGCAGATGTAATTCTGTGTAGTATATCCGCTGCTGTAGTAGTAGGTTGATACGTAAACTTTATTTTTTATGTAGTATTTTGTATATTCAGACAATCTTGCTGGCTAATGAATTGGCCTTTTTCTTATGATCCAGCGATCCTAGAAATGCGCGTTTAAGAAATTCCTGATTTTTCGAGTAGCATGACACAGTGCTTCGTCGTGTTGTAGCCATATATTCAGCCTTACTGCCAAAAGGACATCTTTTAATAATTTGTGATGCTGGTTTTGTAGAAAGTGTAGATACATTTTTCCATTCAGGTTATCATCGAAAAATTACTGTCCAATTACTGAATCCTACAAAATTCCGCCCTATATATTTTATTAGAAAGTTGTACGAGAAATACGAAGATTAGTAGTATCATAATAATGAAAATTGTTTTGGTTAACCAACCCATTTTTGTAAAATGTCGATTCATCAGAAAAGAGGACGTTTTTAAAAAAAATCTCTTCGTTAAATTTGTTAGTGGCCTATTCTGCAAACATCGTCCGCGATTCAAAATCCCTGGTATGGATGATATTTGCGTTGCTTTAAGATTTTTTAGACTGTTGTCTTGCTAATTTAAGTTTCCTTGGCTAGCTCCCTTATGCTGATATTCTTATTTTCTTGAACACACAACATGACCTGAATTGATTTTCTATGCGAACCAAATTTCTTCTGTTACTCGGTAAGAGATTCACAGATCCATTGGCGAGAAATCTACTTAATATTTTTTCATCACTGTTTTGTCCAAGAGCACGTTTTTCTAAGAAACGCTTGGAGTAAATTCGCAACGCTAACAGGGGATTTCTATAAAACTTTAGATGTTATTAGCAGTGTATGAAAGTTAAAAACCATCAATTGAAACTGTTATTGCTGCTTTAAATATTAATATCACATGTTTTTTGTCTACGTTCTAACTTTTCTAGAGTTTACCGGTAAAAGAATTAAGACTGTGAGAAGGTTGCGGCATTTTTTGACAAAGATGGCAAAGTCAAGCTAAATTATGATGGTGTTGTTGATGAGAATTATATACTTTTTCAAAACTTTGAAAAGTATGAATTTATATAACACTGTGCATAAGTATGTTACGTAAATATTAACTACAGATCTCGTTCACATCTATCAAACACTGAATTGCAAAATACATATCAAAGAGATAGGAATTAAAAAAAAAGAATTACAGCAGATAAATAGCAATTAAAGCTTCGTCATTAAATATCACAGTTAATAATAATGATCCAGGCCCCTTAACACGTCGTACATATAAACAAATTCATTGGCTTAACTTTACATTCAAGATAAATTTACGTTGGTGAATATAACACCAATGTCAAATATCACGAGTTTTTATACTTTATACTGTGCAAACGGCTGGCAATGTAGAAAAATTTTATAACAGAAACACAATACACACAATTTTGCGTCTCAAAATACGCGATTAGGTAATAGCACATCTAACACAAATACCTTAAAATTGCTAAAAAGTAAATTACTACATACATACAGCGTTATTACAAATAGATTCCTTAGTTTCATACGATATGTTAAGAAAAAAAATATTTTAGTAGGTGTGCTTTCCGATTTCTTCGCAATTACAACATTTGGAACAATGGTTTTGGCATCATCAATTAACATAGGGTTGCAACATACGCACTATAAACAGTTTTCAATACTCCATGCATGCCTTAGTAATTGTTCATAGGAATTAATAAAAGTTAAACAAGCATATGCAGGTAACCAACGTTGTTAATGATAAAATAGAAAAATCAAATTGCGCTGTAAAATGAAAATGCATCGTTACCCCAATGAGTTTCCTATAATAACCACATCTTGACCCACCATTTACTGTTTAAAATCAGCGTGGATGATTTCAGATACTTAAAATGTAGTAACTCACTGACTTGACGCTAGCACATCCGTGTGACTTTCTTAAGGCACAAAATGGAAATAACCTTTTTATTATGTTTCTATGTAAAATGACGTATCGTAGGGCAAAATTTCTACAGTACAAAAACCACACCAAAATATTTTTAACATAAAAGCATGTGATAATTTATATTACTAAACTGCATAATTATTTGCCATTTCTTCGGTCAATATTTTTGTATATTATTCTATAACAACAAATTCAAAATTTTTAGCAAAATCCGCATCACTTCTTGTTTTAGTGGTTCTCTTTAGCTTGTTATGTTAAAAACCTTTTTTTTTTTTACTCGGTATATATTTCATATTCATTTTAGTTGGCAACTTTGCATTTGGTGTTATTCAATTGTTATACATTTAAAAACTATTAGAAAATGAATTTATGCTCATAGGAGCCGTTGAAGTACGATGCACTTTTACGTTTTGCAGTTAGACTTAATTTTCTTTTGTATTTTGTAACAAATTATGACTGTATCCACTAAATCACGCGTTGTTCTTTTGAATTATCTTCGTCGTAAACACCTTTGGAAATTGTCGAGTTTGTTAGTGTCTTCGACACCAAATATTTCAAGCATGGTATTATAATGCTGAAGGAATTGGAAGTCTAACGCAAATATTTTTTTGGTAATAATTGTGATACCACTGCGATACACTGTATTATTATTTTCAGATTTTATGATTACAATTAAAACTTACCGTAATATAATTTGGGACGTCTGACGTTTACTTTCAACCACATCACAAAAAACTGATTTACAGCAGTTATAATTTTTTAATTATAAACAAGCCTAAATTTACAATCATACTGCGTGATAGAAACGTAATTGTGTCATCTATTCGCAACTACGCATCAATCTGTTAGATTACGTGTGAAATAAATTGCCTGCGTTAACTTAGAATTTGATTAGCGAAAGAAGTATTGCGCCAAACGAAAAAATAGAAGCAGTCAAAAACATAAAACCACCCCAAAATTGAAAAGACTTTCAGTGACTTCTCGATATGATAGTGTATCTAGCCAAGTTAATACTAAATTTGTCAAAAAAATACAGCGTCACAGTTTATTGTCGATCGTATGAACTACTACCAAGTATATATATATGTCTTTTATTATCACAAATATTTAGTGTCATATTAACGTTCAAATTATTCAAGCTCGTGGCTTGATTTGCTGTACGCCATTGTTATTTAACTTAAGTTACTTATATCGATTTTATAAGTTCTTCAATTTAAAAAATCTATGATTTTTCTATTGTATACATTTGCGTTGTAGTACAGTGCGTTGCCTAACTCGAAGGTTTAGAATATTCTTTATAACTTGACTTGTTAATTACTCTTGATGTAATATTGCATTTATGAATACTTGTTGACTTTGTATTTTGCAGACGTCGATTCTAAAATAAATGTATTTCTTTTTAGCTTATATGTGTTCTACAATTTTGACAATTCATTGTAATAATACTGTAACAAATTTTAAAACTAATTTATTTATACACAAAATATTTACACGTTTAAAACTACACAAACTTATTAAATCTAACGATATTTTAAAAAAAACACTTAGATATAATTTATGTATTACAATTATACAAAAAATAATCTTCTTTTTATCTTAAAACTGATCTCGAACACACGCGTTAATAATTTATTTATTTAACCACCTTCTTAACACTTCCGACTTCGAATAACTGACCTATGCTATTTTCGCACCGTTTTTATATATTTCCGTTATCTATCCCAAAAATTTTCTACATCCTTCGGTAAACGTTCTCGAACTTGACAATAATTTCTCAAACGTTGTAATACATTTGCCATGTTGACTGTTAAACACGGATTCAAACTCGACTAGTTTAGGAAAGGTGTTTACCACGACGTTAACCTTCGGATTACTAAGCAATTTTTGATGCGCCGATTACCAAGTGGGGTCAGATTTTACCCCAAGTTTTTTTTTTATTTTGTAAAGAAAAACCGATTCATTTGTAATGGTAACCTTTAATAATATTTTAAATTAACATTAGATTTCATATAAACTAATAAAAATATAAAAATAAAATGTAAACATAAATTAGTGAGGGCAACAACTATTACATATTATTGTAGTTTTTTTCTGGCAATGTTGTTTACATACAAAGAGTTTGCACTTTTCACATGTTTCCAAACATTTTTTGTCATTTGCTCTTGGACATATCTTACAACGACCTCTTTTTGGGCGAGCGATAGTTTCGTCTTGCGGTTCCACTTCCTCTGGTTCTGTGTCTGCCAAAACCATCGCTATTGCATTCTGCACATGTTTTGGTAATCCTTGAAGTGTAGGTTTTTTGATATGTGGGATTACTAATTCAAACACAAGTTTTTGCAAAAATAATTCTTTTGGGATGTTTTCGCTTTTTCAAAATTTCCAAATTTCGTAGTGTATAGAATAAATGCATTCATGGCAGCAATATCAAGGAAATTAAAAAATAGAACAAGAGGCCAGCGATTTGTATTTCTTCTGCATGAGTATTCCTTCACCATTTTATCGACGCTGTCCACAGCTCCTTTGCAGCTATTATAGTCCAAGATAACTTGCGGTTTGTAACTGAGGTCTTCTCCGGACAATTCCAAATCTTGGTGTTGCGTTGAAAGTAGCATCATGCTTCTATATTTTTTAGGTACGTTAGATACTAAAATTGTGTCTTCTCCATATAGAATTTCGCTTGAGTATTCTGCTCGATTTCTTTTTGGTTATAATTTTTTTGGTATTTTTCTACGTGTTTTACGAATTGTTCCGGTCAAAGTTTTTGATTGCTGCAGTAGCTCCTTCGCCAAAGACATAGACGTAAAAAAATTATCTGTGGTAACACCATAACCCTCTCTCAAACCTTCAACCAAATCCAAAATTATCCGCTTTCCTAGAAATCAAATTTTATACTCGTGTATAAAACGATAAAATTGTGTTTTACCTTGTTCCCGTTCTGGAGCGTTGTCTACCATTCCAGTATATATTTGGAAATTTCAGCAATATCTGTTACTAACATCGCATAAAGCTCAGATTTTAATTCCGTATTTATCTGGCTTCGACTTCATATCCACTCGAAAGGGGCATTTTCCACGGAAAGGAACAAGTTGTTCATCAATACATACTTCAGCATTAGGGTTATTCGATTTTTTGCAATTTGCAGCGAGAATATCGTGAATGTTACGAATAGCTGCTAATTTATCTGTTGCCCCTCGTTCTTCTCCGGTGTCTATATCGTCAAATCGAATGTATTTCAAAAGGTCTCTTATTCGATTACGAGACATTGCCGCACAAAAAATTGGTCTATGGAGAGACATGTATTTCGTACTAAACAGCTCCAATATTGGTTCTTGGCGTGCTTTCAAACCACCAGCTAGAAGCAGTAATCTAAAAAATGCATGTAACTCATCCGCATCTACTGGCTTCCACGTATCGCCTACAATTCTTCTAGCTCGAATTAAGTATTATGTCCATAATGTCTTCCGAGATAAATAAATTGAAAGCATCTATGCATGTTGAAATATCTTCACTGAATTTTGTTAATCCTGGCGGTTTTTTGATTTTGTACAGCTCGTTTTTTGCTTTTTTTTAATTGTTGTTTTAATCTGGTTTTTAATATTGCTGAACATACCATTGTAATGACATGTTTTTGCGTGTACTGCATTCTCGGGTTTTTGTTTTCTTGTGGTGGATTTCCATGGTTACTGTTACGTTTTGGGAGGTGATTTAATGCCAAATTTTATGCATTGTCATCACTAAGCTCGGGTTTATATAGAAAGCATGTTTGTTAAAATATGCACATGACTGTTCCAGAATATATAGACAATCTCCCGGATTCAGAAAGTTTCTAAACGCTCTTTTTCTTACGGCAAAATTGTTTGTTTTAAAATAACTTGGTAAATCGTTTTAACATGAATCTTTAGTTTACCAGGACAGACTAGCTCTAACACAGTAACACATTTTTTTTTTAATATTGCGGTAAGGGTGTTGAAGAAGACATCGCAAATGCCGTAAATAGAGATCCTTCTACAAGTGACCAAAACTGAAGACCATTTTTTATGGTTATTTATTTTTCAACAAACGGTACAAACAAAATTTGACTTTTTTTTAAATTATAAAGTGTCTTATAGTAAATGTTTAAATTATGTTACAAACATAACTGTCACAAAACATATTAACTGTAAAACTAAACCACAGAAAATAAATGATACAAAAAATAATAACAATAATAGTATATTTTGTAACAAGATTGAATTGAAAATTCGATACCAGTAGAAAGTTTGGAGCGTATGCGAGCGTGAACAACCACGAGTATCAAATTTTCATTTCAAAAAAGTAACAGACCGCACTTTCTCTACGACCAGATAAACTGCATTACAATGAAATAAATTAGATGAAAATTAGGACGTCTCATTTATATTTGATATCCATACCTATCTGATTTATTTTGACCAGTGTGCGAATATTCATTCTATCATTTGTTATAGAATAAAAATATATGTAAACTACATAAGACGCAAGTGTGTTAGAATAAATCTTCTATCACAAAAGTAAGAATGTTTACGTTCTGTTATTAAATAATATTTCAGAAGATTTACATTCGATAGTGGTCATAGAGATTTAACTGCGAAAAAAATAAACAGAAATTTAATTTAATATATTAAATGTTATAAGTTTTCATATTTTATTTAATGCAAAAAAAGTATATGCAAAGTTTATTTATATTTTTATTCAATGTCCTATATATTTATAGGTATAAAACCTTGAATACATACAATCTTTTTTATCTCTAAAATCTGTCAAATATAAGGTTAACACGTAATCTAAATCTCCCAATTTTGAATAAAAAGTTTGTGCGATTACAATCCTTTTTTATATAAGAAATAACTTGAATTTAAATCTGAATACATACTTTCGTCAAGCAACGCTTTTCAATCACAAATATAACAAGAACGTCTTTGTTATACTAGCTAAGCTGTGTGAATTGGAAGTTCTGAAAATACTATTTAAATTGTCTAAAGAAACGATGTAATTTATCTTTTGATTACAATTCGCGAATACTAAGATTAGTTTGGTAAGAGTCTTTGTAGTAATAATTTAAACATTTGCTGTTTTAAGATGTAATGCTTTCTAAACTAATTTTTAGGTGTTTGTAGAAGCATATTGGTTTATATTTTTATAAAGTTGAATTTTTAACTGTTTATTCAAAATTGATAATAGCAAACCATTTACTAAACATTCTTTTATAGATATGACTTAATGTCAATCTATATATTTGATCTTTTTTGTTTTGTTTAGTTATGTAATTTACTTTGACTAAAATATTTGTCCTTTTACCAACAATTTTGCTTTGCTTTTAAAATATTTTTAATTTAATTGTTACGAGAATTTTCTCGTGATTTAATTACTGGCGACTAACTCAGTTCAATCGGCAAGCGGATTGCAAATCTCGATGTGATAATTAAGAAAACGCTAAAACGGTTAGAAACTAGAATAGAAGATACCGTTTAAATCTATCCAACACTGAAATAGAAAACATGACAAAACATTGGTTACATTAGATATGATACAAGTTCTGGAGGGTAGGCAAGACTCCACACATATAATTATCGTTCCACACAATTCTTCGACGAGATTTCTTTGAAAGAAAATTTTTCGAAACCAATTATTCAAAAACTTCGTTCTTAGACATACCAATTCTTCGAAACATTTAAAAATGTAAAATTGTTAGAAAGTTTATCCTTAAACATTAATGATAAGTGCTTACTGTATCGTATGATGCAGGAACTGGAATCATACTATTTTTAGTCTAGATTTTACAGCATCTAGTAGCTCAACGAATTTCTTGGCACTTGGAGGTGGCCAACAAACCAAAATAAAATAGTTAAACTTTGAATTAGATTTATTCAAACATAATAATCTTGAAGTGTTTTTACTACAAAGGTAGCGTAAACAATCTGGGGGTACGTGCCGCTTGCAACATAAGAAGGGGTAAAATACCCGTACATACATTTCGGCAAGACCGAAAACTAGCGAATACAATGAATTCTTAACATGCCCCCGGCCTTGAAAGGCAAAGCTTTAAAAAAAAATGGCTATACTACGCAAAACAACAAACAATAGATACATTAAATGTAGATTTCGTCCAAATAGAATTATACTCTAACAACTAAATTAATATCACTTTGTTGCACTGACTGAATCTATGGCCAAAGAACAAATTTTAGTAAATGCGCGGCGCACTACTTCTGACACTGTGCGTCTGGACGCCACTCGATTTACACCATTACTACCGGAATATAATTGCACAATGCGATCTAGCTTCCAGCGCAGTGGTGGAAGGTTGTCTTCTTTGAGAAGAACTAGCGTGCCTTCTTGTAGCTCGGAACCATTTGATTTTCATTTTGTTAGAGTGTTGAAACGTATTCTTTACTCCAACGTTTCTATATGCGTTGATGTAACTGTTGTACACGTTGGTAACAGGTAAGTCTGGATTCTTTCAGTTCGCTGACGTCCCGATCCGGTAGAGACGTAAGAGTTTTCCCAATCAGAAAGTGAGAAGGAGTTAAGAGTTGGAGATCATTGGGATTAGTAGATAGGGGGGATAGTGAACGGCAATTAAGAGCTGCTTCTACTTGAGCAAGTAAAGTGGTAAACTCCTCGTAAGTTAAAATTTCATTACCTACGGTTCGCTTAATGCGATGCTTGGCTGATTTAATTCCAGCCTCCCACAAACCTCCAAAGTGAGGAATATGCGGGGGTGTAAAATGCCATTCAGTTCCCTGACTAACAGCAGCGTCAGACAATGACAAACCATTTTTATTTAAAAATATGGCTAATTTTTTAAGTTGAGAATTAGCGCCAAAAAAGTTAGTCCCGTTATCGGAGTAAACACGCAGGGGCTTACCTCTGCGAGACACAAATCGTCGAAAAGTCATAATGAAAGCTTCAGAAGACAAACTTGTGACTAACTCTAAGTGTACGGCTTTCGATGCAAAGCAAACGAATAAGCACAGATAGGACCTGTAAAGTTTGCATCCACGACTTTTGCGACCCTTAATTTGGAAAGGTCAGCCATAATCAACCGCCATAATATAAAAAGAGGCGGAAGGCTCTACACGAGATTGAGGTAGGTCTCTCATAATTGATGGTAGAAAGCTTGGCAAAAGTCGAAAACACTTAATACAGTCATGAACTACCCGCTTGACAAGACATCCATCTGAAGTAATCCAGAATGGATCTCTTAGCGAAGATAGCAGTAATTCGTAAATGCTCTAGACTAACAATAAGTTTAGACAGGTGAAGCTTGCCAGAAATTAAAATAGGGTGTTTCTTATCAAAAGAAAATTGGGAGTTACGAAGACGTCCTCCAACACGAATGACACCATTATTATCTACAAAACGATTTAAACTAAGAAGTGCTGATGACCTCTTCAACGGTGTATTGGCTTGTAATTGTTTTATTTCATCTGGGAATGTTTCTATTTGAGACATTTTGACCAAACACAAGAGAGCGGATCTTGACTCATTTATTGTAAGAGAGCTTTTATTACGATCTTTAGGCAAAGTAGCACAATTTTTGCGAAATTGAAGGCAAAAGGCTATCATCCTTTCCAAACGATTTAAGTTAGAGTAGTTAGTGATTGGTATTGGAAAATCAACTACTGTAATATAAGATTTCAAGACGTTTTTTATTTCAAGAATGTTAGAACTTACGGAGAAAGATTTAGGCCATGTAACTTCTTTCTCTATCAACCATGATGGACCGTGCCACCAAAGGTCAGCACATCTCAAAGCTTGAGGAGTGATACCTCTAGATAGTAGATCGGCAGGATTATCTTTGGTAGGCACATGTTTCCAAATAGCATTGGACGTGCGTTCTTGTATGTCGGAAACACGATTGCAAACAAAGGTCTTTAAGGGATTCGGTCTAGTTTTTAACCAACTAAGTACTATAGTAGAATCCGACCATAGATAAACTGCAGAATTTGTTACATTTAAAGCTTTAATTACTTGCCCAACTAGCTTGGATAAAAGAGCAGCGGCGCATAATTCGAGCCTTGGAATGGTGGTAGGTTTTAAGGGCAAAACCTTTGACTTTGCGCACATAAGGTGTGACTGCAAAAGACCAGTTTGATCAATAGATCTGACATAAATGCAGGCTCTATAGGCGTACATTGAGGCATCGCAGAACCCATTAAGCTGAACGTCAGTTGCATCTTTACATGAGAAGTGTCTAGAAACTTTCAAAACATTGAGGATAATTAAATTATTACGATATGAACACCACTTTGATAAGACATCGTTAGGAATAAGGTCGTCCCACGACAATTTTTTCAACCACAACTGTTGTAAAAGGATCTTTGCACCGACTGTGCAAGGAGAAAGTAGCCCCAACGGGTCAAATATCTGCGAAATTTCAGAAAGCATAGACCTTTTTGTCACCTTCTTGGCAGTTAATTGAGATATAGTAAAAATGAAAATGTCCGTTTGGAATGACCAACCCAGACCAAGAGTGCTAGTATGATCATGAGCCACAAGATCTAGAATACCCGGGTGCAGTTCTACAGTAGGAACTTTTGCAAGAACATTAGGATTGCTAGATATTCATTTTCGAAGATTAAAACATCCATTTTGTAAAACACACGCAATTTCCGAGCAAATATTCCGAGCGTCGTCTAAGTTGTCAGCAGCAGTAAGGTCATCCACATAAAAATCGGATTTAATTATTTGAGAAATTAGTGGTTTAGTGATCTCACATTCTACGCCGAGTTGATGCAAGCAACGGATGGCCAGAAACGAGGCAGAAACCGTACCATAAGTGACGGCATTTAAATCAAAAACCTGGATAGATTCTGACGGTGAGGATCTCCACAGAATTTTTTGAAGATACTTTTGAATGGGATCAATCAATATTTGCAGATACATATTCTCAATGTCGGCAGACACAACATAGGTATGCTTACGAAAGCAAAACAGAATCGAGAATAGATCCTGCTGAATGGTTGGACCAACCATTTGAATGTCATTTAGCGAATGACCGGAAAATGTTGAAGAAGATCCACTAAAGACGACACGGAGTTTTGTTGTCAAGCTTTCTTACTTTATTACTCCATGATGAGGAAGGTAATACGATTGTTCAGAAGATTAGGATTTTGAAAGGGACATATGTCTTAAATTTTGATATTCTTGCATGAACAAAGTATAGTGCTTTAAAAGCTCTGAATTATGATGAAATCGACGTTCGAGAGATAAAAATTTTTTCTGAGCAACATGAAATGAATCTCCAAGAACCTCGCTTGATTGTTTTAAAGGAATAGAAACGACAAACCTTCTATCGGCATTTCTACGAAAAGTATTTTGAAAATGCATTTCGCACGCATTTTCTTCGGGTGAAAAAACTTTCTCGGCAGGATAACTTTCAAGTTCCCAGAATTTCGAAATTAAACCAGAAAGATCATCTTTGATACTGACGTTGCTTTCAGTTTGGGTAAATACTAGGGGGCTTGTAGAACCAGAAAGAACCCACCCAAGTCTAGTTTTTTGCAGAATCGGTAGATTAGAACCTAAATGAATCTGACCCACACATAACAGTTTGAAAAACTGCGAAGAACCAATTAAAAGATCTATATCGCCAGGCTCATTAAATCGGGGGTCAGATAACTGAATATTTGATGGAATCTGCAAGATATTCCAATCAACACGAGAGCTGGGCGTTACGCCAGTTATTTCATCCATGATCAAGCAAGAGAGTGAAACTTGAAACTTGGAATACTGTGAACGTACTATTACGTCACATTTTGAGTCAATGCGAGATGTGGAATTGCTTATTCCAGTAACATCGAAATTAGCGTCATAGATATGCACATTGAGTTTTTTGCAAAGTGAAGTTCGAATAAAATTTGATTGAAAACCTGTGTCAAGTAAAATTCGAACAGAGTGCGGTCTACCGCCAGAATCAAGAATTTGACCAGACGCAGTAGGCAATAAAACTTGAGATGCATTTGCGCATACTGATGTGACTGATTGAGATGGTCCAGGCGTTTCAACATTTGCAGGACCATCCGGCTGCACTTGAGAATCGACAAAACAAGTAGGTGCAGCATGTAGAAGAGAGTGATGCTTTCTTTTGCAAATGCGGCAAGTATACTTTGACGAACACTGTGGCAGAAAATGCCCTGTAAAAAGACAGTTTATACACAGCTTTAGTTCTTTGGTTTTGGATAACCTTTGTTGGGGAGATAATTTTAAAAATGCATCACATGAGCTCAAATAGTGTGAATCTTTGCAAAGAGCACATCGATATGCGTTCACCACAAATGATTTAGAAAAATTAGGTTTTGATTTTTCTGGCGCAATCTTTGATTAAGGTTTGGAAGGTAGACTATCTAAAAGATTGGCTGTATTTGTAAGAAAAGTTTTGAGCTCAGAAAGAGATTGCAAATCCGAACTGGAGTTGTTCTTAATAGTTTCCCACTCCCGGGACGTAGTGGAGTCTAGTTTTTCTGAAATTTCTCATTAAATGCATATCAATGTATAGCGCTTCTATAAATTTAAGCAAATAAGAATTAAATATCTAAAAATTTCTATAAATACTGACAAAATAGTGAGTCCTGCTCACTTTTTGCACGACATTGTGATAGTAATGGCTCATCAATTTGTAAAAAGTGAAAAAAGGAGATGAAAGTTGTTTGTTAACAATCATTTGTATTAATAGAGATAAAGTGGTGGATAGCAAAGTATATTAGAAATGTGAACATTTTGAAACCACTAAGTGTAGAGCCAGAATAACCACTCGTTTTAAAATCGTTGTGTCTAACGGTGAAAACCATCATAGTTATGCCGCGGATGCTGCAAAAATCAGGTGTGAAAAAAAAACGCGATAAAGGATACTGCATTTAATACTCGTGAAGCACCACACACTATTTTAGCCAATGCTTCAGCAGGTGTGAGTCTTGCCATTACCGGAAGACTACGGCCAATAAATTCTATTTAAAAAAACGTCAGAAACGTTCGAATGAAACAAAACCGAGAGGCTTCTATTCTCATATATCGGCGGGAAATTGTATTTCCTGAAATTTACACACTTTCTGAAAATCATAAAGAGTTTCCGATGATTTTTATGAACCTCAAGATGATCGAGTGTTGGTTTTTTCTACGAGAAGCCGATCTAAACATTCGTATGCCCATGGAACGTTGTAAGATTGCTCCTCCATTTTTTTCTCAGTTGTATATATACCACCATTATTGTATGTTTTGTTGCCGGATAAAACTCAACAAACCTATATTCAACTTTTTGCTCAAATTAAACAACTAACAATTAATCCAGAAAAAATGTTAATCGACTACGAAATGGCAATGATAGTGCTATTGGAAACTAGTTTCTTGAACTTTGAATTTGGATAAGCTTTTTCCACTTGTGCCAAAGTATTTATCAAATATACAATCAAATGGGTTACAACAAAGGTACGAGACGTATGCCGATTTTGCATTAGCAATGTGTCATCTTCTGACACTACCATTTGTTTCTGTCAACTTTGTTATTGATTGTTTTGAAGATACATGGATCGGTAAACCAGACAGACGTCAGCGCCGCCGTGCATCTCAATTTTTACATGCACTGTGGAATGATCTCAATACTGTTTTAGAAGATTTACATAAAACTAACAAGGCTATTGAGGAATGGTACCGTGAGTTTCAAGAAATGGTGTGTGGTAATCATCCTAATATAGGGAAATTTATTTCTGCTATAAAAAAAACAAAGCATAAATGAAGTAAGAATTAAACAGTACCATAGCGGTGAACCACCACCTTGTAGAAAAAAAATATGCAGATTGTGTTAAACGTGTAAAACGCCTAGCGTCCAACAATGAGCGCATTGCCAATATTGTACAACATATTCGTGCAATTGCACAATATTTTATACTAAGTGTTATATTTATACAAATTTATATAACATTTTAGCTACCTTGTATTTTATATTAGTTCTTTTTTTATATTAAGTAATAATTAGATATAGGATCGCATCACAAGTAAGTTGCTTGTCGACAAACAATGAATCGTCGTAATCAAATGCGTCAAGCATCTGAGTGGTTTTCACTATTCCTATTACAGGTGTTCTTTTAAAGTTATTCAAACAACGGCTCGTCCCTAGATTACGTTTCGGAAGTAGTTTAATTAACTAATAGCCCTCTTTAGTACGTGCTTCTAGTTGTAGTTTCCCGTGGAAGGTTAATAGGTTGACATGAATCACTCTAAATTGGCCAACACGTGGCGGTATCCCAAGTCGCTATCACAATTACAAAAAAATTAAAGTAAATCATAAAAGTGTGAATCAATGCTTACCCCAGGAAGACTTTCATAAAAGCAGCAAAAGTTTATAACACCGATGAGTGTGAAAAGTTAGAAGCACAGCACCGAAAGAATAGTTTTTTTCCTTGAAAGATTCTACCTGTGAAGAAGCAACCATATCGCATCGCTTTGAATGTGGCAAAAAGTGGGAAAACATGCGGTACGAGAATCACACCAAGATACTTTTAACATAACATAACCTAACAAAAAAGCTTTACGTTGCTTAAGAGTCGAAACAACTAATTAACAACTGGTATGCGTCGTAATAGAACTAAATTGTGAGAAAATGCTCCCAAGGATCAAAATTTGCAAATTTAATAAGAATCACAGAACTACGATTATTTAAGTGTAACACAAGTGTGCTCTAACTCACGAAAGTGACAAATATAAATAAGTGAAGATCTATAATAAACTATAGAAAAAGTTAACCATGATAATTATTATCTAGAATTGAAATTAAAAGAATAGTAAAAAAACAATTTGAGTGAATATTGCTAAAATGTTTAAGAAAAAGAAAACACTGAAAATATAAAATATGCGAGAATAAAAATAACAAAATTTCTGTTTAGAAAAAGGAAGAAAGTTATGTGTAACTGTATAGTGTAGTATGAAAGGAGTAAATCGTTAAAAAGTCACATTCAACTGCAGTTAACTTCATTCTTACGCCACATTTTTACATGACTTTTTTTTTTAAAATGTTCTGTTCATACCAAAATTTAAGTTTTGAAAAAATATTAAAAACTGTTTTTATGCAATATAAAATACGACTTCCTCTGTGGAACCACAACGGGACAGAACGCTCGCAAACTCAACAATCTGTTTAGCACTGAAGTCGCTTTACAGCAAATGGTATCTCAATGGTTAAAAAAATTTCGTTCTGTCAATTTCAACTTGGCCAAAAAGCCACATGGACATCCTGAGACTCAGGTTGATAACAATCACCTAAATACCGCGGTGAAAGCAAATCCAGGTCAACTTAAATTATTATGCTAACATTAGAATGTCTTCCGGGTTTGGGCCGTGTCATAGTTGCAACCGAAGCTGCCAACGTTTCGCTTACTTTCGTGAGGGGCTTCATCAGGGCGTGAGAAAATCGCAAAACTCAAACAAGCAATCGAAATGTAACTAAGAACTTCTCAAAAGTTAGGTTATCCACTTGTAAAACAAACCATAACCTAAACTATAAAAAGGTAAGAAAGAAAACGATAACCTGAAAAAGCAAACGAAAATCTAACAAAGAACCACTACCGAGTTAGGTAATCAACTTGTGAACCAAGCCAGATTCTAAACTCCGTAGAAGTGACTTAAGAAGAAATAGTCTCCGTATTTACAGGAAAAGGATCGTCACGGATGGTTGAGCTCGACCCTGATTGGGTTACGGTTGCTAGGGGGCGTGTTTTTGATAAATGACTAATAACCGGGAACCAAAGAGGGGATAGTTCGAAACCATGATCGCGATTGAAGTTATTGGGGTGTTTGATGATTTCTATGCTTTCCCCTTACGAAAGTGGGCGAAACGTTGTCAGCTTCGGTTGCAACTATGACACGGCCCAAACCCGGAAGACATTCTAATGTTAGTATAGATTCCGACCGTGGAAGCCTTCGCTATTACTTAAATTATTGTTGACGTTTGGTGTAAGAAGAAAACTCGTTTGACTAAAATTGACAAAATAAAGAAGTTAGACAATTGGATACCGCTTGAGTTGAGTGATGTATAGAAAAGACGTCTCAAAGCCTGTATTTTTTGTTGTGTCGGTACAACGAACTATTTTTGAATCGAAATGTTACCTGTGAGGAGAAATTTACAATAACACTAGGCGCTCATCATAGTAGTTAGTGTTGAAATAACCATCATTACTTGATAGATACTTATGAAGTACTCTGTATATACAAGCGGTATGTAAAAACGCTTTCTTTGCTTATTTTACTGGCATATTCGACAAGTTATGGGCCCAGGCTACGATTAAGTGATACGAGTAATATATTACTAAAGAAATATTATTTGGAATATAATTTGATAAACATGTTGATCTCAAAGATGAACACGATAAAAAAATTCGATTATCGCAGTTTAATGGAAAAGGGTACGATCACTGAAAATTTTGGATGGAAATTATACTAGATCAATATGATGTCAAATGTTGTATTAATAAGAATCGGGATAAATCCAAGTAAGGCGTTCCTAAAGAAAGACAAAAAATGTAAATCTTTAATAATACAATGTATCGCAAATATACGATCGCAGAATGTTACAGATAAGAAAAATGCTTATCAAATATGGAGTGCATTGGCATCGATTTTTCAAAGACAAAGATTAGCATCACAATTGTACTTTCAAAGTAAATTATTGTCAATGAAGTTACGCAAAAGCGAGTCATTAAAAAAACATTTTATTGACTTTGATGGAACTGTTTGCGAACTAAAGTGTGTTGGTGTAAAACTAGAAGATATGAATGTTGTTAACATGTTATTAACTTTATTCAAATAGAAACATTACAGCCTGACAAACTTACGTTAGAATTTGTCAAGCAAAACTATTAGACCATGAATTGATCAAAAACAATCAGAGAAAACCCTTATCTGATAAATCTGCAGCTTTTTGGAATGAGCCAAATCCTTGGTTTCAATAACAGTAGGAAGTTGGTCGTAATGAAAGTCAGCAATTCAAATTTTGAACGTACAAAGAGTTATCGATCAGTGATTAAATGCCACAATTTGTTATACTGGTTTTCGTGTAACCAAAAAAATTAGCAACGGCTATCACAGTTGTCCCCAAAGAGAGAGTCGCAGGATTTGTGATGCAAAATTATTATATATATAGTATATTATAAATTAAATCTAGGCGCCAAAACGATGAAAGATTAAATATCGTTTAACTCTACCCGTAGTTGGAAAAGAATAAATAACACAACAGAAGTAATAACACAGAATATATATATATTTATTTTATCACAGACAATAATTCCAAAGAGGACGAAGAAAGTAGATAAATATATTTACGTAAATTTTCCAAACGCAAATATATGGGTCGGGTCAAATATAAGTTGCGCCCTATATTGGGCAACACGTCGTATAGTAAACTGCCCTACTCGGTCTAAACTTTTGCATTCAAAGAAGGAATGACTTTATATTTCTAAATTTAAAATCGCAAAAGTATATAACAAAACAAATGAAGACTTAGATGCGCACTGCATACGACTTTGTGACACACAAAAAGGTCTTATAATTAATTGCGTTAACTTAACATGTACGTACGGTCAACAATCGACATGACCAACGAAGTACTAATCGTAAAATTAGACATTGTAGTACTCACAGTTAGGTTTTAACTAGTAGCAGATTAGCTAATTTCTGTACCTGTATTACCTAAAACGTAATATTAAATCTAACACAAAACGTACATGCGGCGTTAACACAAGTAAATTTTGTTTTCAAAGCATACAGTCATTTGAGATAGCAAATGCACAGCGTTTCCCTTCGATTTAGTGTAGCAATTGATGGTGGCCTTTCTTCCCAAAAGAAATCGCAACTTTAAAAGTTTTCAACTTAACGTAACAATTGATGGTAGCAGCTCCTCTCAAAAGAAATCGCAATTTTAAATGTTTCCAACTTTTTGACGGTGTGAATAGTTAAGTTACAGTAACGTTACGTGATGGAAATTTTTCCCCAAATATGCCACCTGTTCGTTATCTTCACCAATGAAGGAGACGTGTAAGGAGTATGGAAATCCGCTATAGACAAATAGGAACTAAGTTTCCACTAAATAGCCACAAAATTAATTTGCAGAATCATGTGAAATCGCGTGAAATAGCTTAAAGATGTAAACCTTGTTAGGCGCATCGGTATGTGTAGCAGAAGACGTTACCGGAAAATGAATGAAATGCGCTTATAGAATTTGACAGTGCCAACGAAAGGTGATCGTGTCGAGGACAATTTTTATACTAAAAAAATTTTAACTTACCAACTTTTTAACATAACAAATTACAGGAAACCTGGAAACATAAGAAAAGATTGCAAATATTAGAAGCAAACCAAACAAACATGGAAAGTAATAAACGATACAAGAAACTTCGCATACAAGCAAGAAAAAATGGTACTTGGGTTCAGCAGGCACGAATCATTTGGTGAATAACATTTTTTCAGTATAAGAGATCTTCATGAACCAATGAAGCAATTGCGGTACCTAATTGATTTATGCATATTGGTTATTCATTTGTAGTTTTCATATTTTAACTTTTGTTTGTGTTTGGTTCTCCAAATAGTGTTGTTGAAGCAGTCAGTTATATCTTCTCTCTCAAACTTTCCCTATTATAATTTTTTATAATATAAAAATATTAATTAAAAATAAATATATATATATATATATATATGTATATATACATACTTGTGTTGTAAAAAATTATAACTTATTGTATTTGAACAAATTTGTTAAACTACAATTTTTTTTTCAGGTAAGAAATGTCACTTTTTAGTAGAAAAACGCCTACATACATAGAGTAAGTATTACTTTCTAATTTTATACGATAATTTACTTCTATTTATATTACTAGCACATGTCATAACATATTCTTACGAACACAAAAACAACTATCAATCTTACGACATTTTAAAGGCGTAAATTATATAAATATTGTAAAACTGTTCTTTTTATAAAGTATACAAACCTACATCTTTCTAAAAATACATGTTGTTTTGTTTAGATTTAATTCACAGAATGTCCAATTATTATTGGAATATTTTGAATAGATAATGTTTGAGTTAATTGGGCAGATTTTGGCTTTGTTAAAATGCTTTCCACTAATTTAAAATATAAATTATGAACGTTTAATTGTTTATAATATTTTTAACACACGGAAAATCACATACAATAAAATATGTTTTATCAATTTAGTACCACACATATTTTATTTCGTTTTATCATAATTAATAAATATTTACGCAACACACTTCAAAACGAATGCGATTGTTTATGACAAAGCAAATTATTTTTGCGTTCTCTATCCTGGATGCAAAAATGCAATTTTTTTTGGTTTAATATTTAGTTTTTGCTCAATTTTGCCTAGTCAACCCAAATGGTTTTCAAAAATAAATAAGTTCAAAAAAAGCAAAAGTTTGTAAAGTAGCACGAGACTAATTGTAAGACATTTACTTTTTTGATATTAATAATAACTGTTCTGTTATAGCAAACTTTCAACTGTTGTAATTCACACTTATTATGGTCTATCACTACAAGACCTCAGAAATTAAGTGAGCACTAGTAAAAAACATAATAAATAAAGAACTCACCAAGAGTCACTGACGGTCTCCGTGAGTTTTTAATTTTTTGACCCATTTGATCCAAGAGATGGTCAATAAGATTGAAATCAAGGCTTTTAGCAAAGCGTTGTACACATTAGATACTTGCGTCTCTTAACGCAGTTGACACAATGTTAGCTCTATAACGTTTGACATTGGAACAAATGGATGAACAGAGGGTACAATAATCGCGTCTCTAAATTTTCTTGTTGTTAACAATCCATTTCGTATTACAATCAATTATTTTGTACGGCCATTAAATTGTATCCCACCCCAAACTATTACAGGTTCCCATGGAGCAAATTACTCACCTAAACTTCTAAAACAGGAGCACGGCGATCATTCTTGTTTAGGGAGAATCCGGACGTATCCAAAAACAAAACGGTGTTCTACTGCTCCTTGTTTCAACCTTAATGATTTTGACAAAAGTTTCAACAATTTTTTTTGTTCGTAGCTGTGATAATTGGACCGACTGGTGGTTTTCTAGCAAGCACATTGATTTCACTAGTCTGCATGAAAATCGGCCCTGATACCATTCTTGACGATTCTTATGTAAAATGACCTCCTGAATCCAAAAATGAGCTCCGTTTATACCCATCACCCACCTATTTTGAGGGGACCCCATTTTTATTTTATTTTTTGCATTTATTTTAGAATTTTAACTTATAGCCGTTAAACATCCCAAAGCAGGTAATAAAATTTATACCAAAGTTTATGGCAAAAGTTTTGCTATAAAATGTATATAGAAACAACAATCAAATACAAATATATAAGAACAGTAAAAAAATATCAATAAACAGTTAGGAAGATTCACTGCACGACGCTGGCGATCTCAATACCACATGCAGGTTTGAACAGGAATTTTCGACAGGCTTGAACTTGCATTACTCTTCTCATTATAGTATATTACATTGTTTGCTTAACTGCTTCGATCAGTACATCTATAGCTGTTGCAGAATTGACTTGTCGACGTTTTAAACGTGCTGGATTTTGTGTTCATTTGTGTAAAACAGTAAAACTACTTTTACTCCGGATTTTTTCAAGTGACTAAGTGTGATTTGTGGTTAATGTCGGGCGTTGAAATACTGTTTAATTATGCCACGCGAGTGTAAAAATCATCCCGATAGCTTCTGCTATGTCTGCGGGGAATTAACTTTAAAAGCGCAACGAAAACCCCTTTCTCCGCTTGTTAAAACAGCTTATAAATTGTACTTTGATTGTCAAGTTGGCGACTAGGACAAGACTTGGGCTCCATCAGTTTGCTGTACGACTTGTTACAGTAGTTTGACCAAATGGCTCAAAGGTACCCGTAAATCAATGCCATTTGCTGTGCCTCTGGTTTGGCGTGAACTTCGCTGTCATCTTACAGATTGTTACTTTTGTATGACTTCCACCGTCGGGTTATCGAGCAAAAGTAAGCATACAATTCAGTATCCCAATATTCCGTCAGCTCTAAGACCTGTTCCTCATAACGATACTTTGCCAATCCCGGAGCCCCCAAATACTTATACTCTAGAGCCGGAAATTGATTTAAAAGACTCTGAGCCACAACCTGGGGCTTCGAATGATACGTTCAATGATGATAAAGAGTATTCCGCAGATTTAGTTTCTCGGCAACCTCACCTCCTCACTCAATCGGAATTATATTATTTTGTCAGGGATTTGCAGTTACCCAAGACTAAATCTCAGCTCCTAGGATCGCGACTTCAACAGTGGAATTTCTTAGAAAAGGGAGTAAAAATATCTTCTTACAGGACCAGACAAGCAACCCTGAAATGTCTTTTCTCAAAAGATAAAGGTTTAGTGTTCTGCCCTAATGCAAATTTATTGATGACAGAGCTACAGATGCCATGTGACCCAGACAAATGAAGACTGCTTATAGACTCATCAAAAACAAGCTTAAAAGTTGTACTGTTGGCAAATGGGAATGACTTCTTATCAGTTCCAGTTGCATACTCTGTTGATATGAAAGAAACGTACGAAAACATTTTCAGAATCCTTGATAAAATTAGTTATCATGATTATAAGTGGAAACTTTGCGCTGACTTAAAAGTTGTTGCTCTACTCACGGGCCTGCAATTAGGATTCACAAAATATTGCTTCTTCCTTTGTGAATGGGATAGCCCAAGATAAACATTACATCGTACAGGACTGGCCTCTGCGAGAAGGTCTTGTTTCTGGTCAGAAAAATGTCGCCCACAATCTTTTGGTTCCGAAGGAAAATATTTACTTACCACCTTTACACATCAAACTTAGATTGATCAAGCAGTTTGTGAAAGCAGTGGACAAGACAGGTGGCGCATTTCAATTTTTGAAAACTAAATTTCCTCGTCTTAGCAAAGCTAAAATCAAAGAAGGCGTTTTTGTTGGTCCCCAGATTAGACAACTCTTCCAAGATTCGACGTTTATTGAACACTTAAATCGAAAAGAAAAACGAGCTTGGCTTGCATGTCAAAACGTTTGTAAGAACTTCCTGGGTAACCACAAAAGTGAAGATTATGTCGCTCACGTTGAGGAACTGCTTTTAGCGTACAAGGACATAAGATGTAACATGTCTCTTAAAGTTCACTTCCTTCACTCGCATCTGGACTTTTTCCCTGAAACGATGAATATCTTTTTATTTATTTTTGTTTATAGCTAAAATAGTTCTTTTTTCCATTTAAATTAAATTCATGTCCATATATTTATTATTATAATAATTATTATAATTATTATTATCGTTCAATAAATAAATTATAATTAATTTATCGAAAAGTGATAAAATTAGAGATTTGGGGCTCCCTCGAAAATGGTGGGTGATGGAAAAAAAACAGAAGACATATTTGGATTCAGGACGTCATTTTACATAAGAATCACACGGAATAGTGTCAGGGCTCTATAAAAAATATTTTTTTGTAGACCAGTGTTTCCCTCACTTTTCTACTTACTGTTTTACTTAAAATTTCTGTTTCACTGACTAATTAATAGTCATTTTTTAAACCCTGAAGCTTGATAAAGCAATCCTCTTTGCTTGTTGTTTGTCTTTTAGCTTTTTGTCCGCGTCTTCTTTTGATACTACCATACTTTCTGAACCGAGCTGCGGCCTCTGTACCACAAATTTGTTTGTATCTAAAGTTCCAGTAACTTTTTTTTTGTGAATATTCTTCACGAAGAAGAATAATTATTTGGCATATTTAATTAACCTAATACAAACAAATTTGTTACTAACCCTTGGATATAGTGGGTCGTATGGCTCGGAGGCACCAAAGCTACGTTTGAACCTATTATCAAAGAAATTAGAAAAAAAGTAAACAAAAATCAACGAGAAAAAGTAACATTGCATATATGTGTATATATTTTTTTTCAAAACACGTGACATTTTCTAAGTATTACAAGCAATAACAAAATAATAATTTATATGTTTGAATAAGTTACAGGTCGATCAAGTATTAACGATTGCATGCAGTCACGAAAATATAGTAAATAAAAAATTTTGCAGTAAACATTCAATTGAGTACAAAATAACAGACTTACCCTAAACTAAGTTTTTTGTCTTATTTATTAGCTAGATATCAGCTACATCAATGTTAGTCTCGAAATCGTAACTTTACATTCATCGACGTGTGTTTGCCAAACTCTGGCTTTGACTACGTTTAAAAACTTAAAGATACTTAATTGACATACAGTTAACGTGCACAATAATTGTTCAAATACAAATAAAGCTGAAGGCGGTATAATGTACTCGACTAGAAGTAAATATTAGTTAGTGAAAGCTAAATATAATTAATTCCTTAAAAACTGAACAGAAAAAAATAGCTTATGGATCAATTTAAATAATACAAATACATACGTAATTCAAATAAAGAATTTGATACACATTACATTACACTTAATTTGTAAAAAAAACGCAGTTATGTTGAAGAAAAAATTTCTAAATTAGCGATGTTTGATTACGGTCAATGCCTGTATCATCCGCTTATTTTTTTTCCTGGATACGATTCAAATAATTGCAAAGCAGTGCATTGTTCCACTTTCGTAAAATATAGAAATGTAGATAACGACCCCGACCCATCTTTCCCACAAAATGTTAAACTTAGTCACAAGAATGATAGCGTCGTATCGCCATTTAATACCTGCATCCAATTTTTATTTTTAGCAAAAAGAAACTTGCTCCAAGGACTTTCAAAGAACAGAATTCTCCATTCGTAGTTTACTTCGCTAAAAGCCTAATAGTAAACGACGTGTAATTAAGTAAAAATAAAAGTACCTGCAGTTTAAAAACTTTAAACAATTATAAATTACGTGCATCAAGCACAGGAGTAGAAAATGATTTAGCATCTATCAAAGTATTCGATGAAACAATAAAACACCCCTAATCGTAATATTAAGTTACGACGAATAAACCAACGAGCGGTGTCGGTGTACCAGTGACGTGGTAAAATTTAATGAATGTACAACTTTTTGAAAAACTAATGGTTAACGACAGGTAAAAAATTTTCTAATTTATCATACAAAAATTACGCTTTACTAATTAAATGCCTTAAAAAGATTTCTCAAGTATTATGCCTTTTTACTAATTTTTCGTTTCCACGCGGAGAATGTCTTCCTATTGTTAATTATTTCATGGCAATTTATTTTAAAAGTGTTTAATAAACGTCAATTTATGATATGTGAAAAGTCTAATGAAAACAACTTGTATTGAAAAAGTTATTTCAAGTTGATTTGGTGGTCACTTAATTTAGTCCGAAAGTATATTTGGCAAATTGTGTGTTTCCATATATATTTTTTTATTTTTAGTTTTTAAGTACCTTGCAAAAACTTTTGCTAAAATAGAGAATTTCAATAGTCGATTACTACTTTAATTATATAAGTTGTTTTTTGTTGCAAATAAGATTCTTTTTCTTTTATCTATTTTGTATTTTATTTTTTGGTTTTATTTATTTTTTAACATTTCTTGAGGGTTTTCTTGTATATTTTTCCTGTGATTTACATTTAGTTTATGTTCTGTCATTGTACACCAGAATTTAAAAAGGTAACTTTAACCTTCTTTGACTTGAATTTTTTGGATCTTTATATTAACTTTTTTATATTTCTATGCATTATTCAATTAGTGGCCTATGAAGCTTTTTGATTTCGGAAGTTATAGTAGGTGTTTATACCTATTGGTTGTTTTGTGCACTTGTTTGTTTTAAAATATAAATATTTTACGATGATCCACATTTTTTGGTCGCAAATTTAAATACTTCTTGTAAAGCTAAGTTTTGTTTACTTAATTTTCTGATGGAACTAGAAAGATTTGTTTTTTCTTTGTTTCCGTGTCATGTAAAGTTATAACCAAAATATCACCACAATTTCTACATCATCTACTTTTAGTAAACGTAATTCTTTAGCCCGACATACTCAATGCAACGCAGATACCAACACTACTTTCACAAACAGAAATCTGGTATCACATCCTTTTTCTAGAAACTTTTTCACATTATCCATCAATAGAACTCGATATTTTTTGTCACATAAACGTCGTTTTGACGTTTCACGTAAGCCAGCAATTTTGTACATGCAGATATGCCCACATTTTTATTTACTTACTAGCGGATACCCGGCGTGTGCTAATCCCAAGTAACACAAGTATATCCACTGGACGTTTTATGTGCTACCTTGTATGGACGTTGAAGACATCCATAGACGATCCTTTTTCCGTCCATGGATATTTTAAGGACGTTTGTTTCAAGTCCATATATCACACTTAATACATAAACCGTCCGTTCCGAAAGGACGGATTTAGAGCAAGTTAGAATATTATTTGAACTCTTATAGAACCTGGACTACATTAGAAGACCTTCTGGATTATATGTTCCGTGCTTAGTCAGCTGTTTTGCGTACGTCCATAGACGGTCCATTCTGCATCCAGTATGATTGTTATGGTCTGACTTAGGACAAAACTTGGACATTGTTTTCACGTTTTTAGGACGTTTATTTGATGTCATATGGACTAATTTGGAATTCTTTATAGACCATGAGATGCTTATATTCGGAAGTTTTATGTAGGTTCTTAGACGGTACATAACAATGTACATGGGCTGCTTCACATGATCCCCACAATTCGACATATTCAGTAAATGCTTATGGTTAATAAAATTTAGACAAAAAAAATATATAACACATTTATAATACACTAAATACAAAAAAAAATATAATATATAAAAATATCAAATACAAAAATAATCTAAGCTGTTCTTATTGATTTTAACGCTTGCTCGTGTTTTTTCTTGGCTCTACGAAGCCAAGAACTCACTGCCACTTCTACGCCATTTTCTGTATGTACACTTCTATGTGTCTTGGCTGCATCTTTAAATAAAGCACAATTTTTTTTACCACGTGGCAATACTACTTACCTAATAGCAACTATTATTCAAGTGACAGTTTCATTATTAACAGTACTAGTACTAGGGCTAGTAATATTACTAGTTGTTAATAAATGATCTATTTTTGCTCTAGCTTTTTTGCAATTCATTCGAGTTACTTTCGGCATGATAAAATTAAAAAATTAAATGTAGTTATAAAAAATTATAAAACTTACCGCTTTCAATGCTGGTTCTTAATTCGCACTACTTATAACATGTAAAAGAATTAATCAAAATAAACAGCATAGATAAAAAGACCTTCACAAGTTCACAATTCCACAAACACCAGGATTATCTTCTTATTTACCCTCCCCGTAAACCGGCTTTCTTAAGTCGCATGCATCTCTTTTCGGCAAGTTTTATTAATCGATCGCTCTTAGGGGTGTCCACATATATCTACAGTTGGAAAGTGTAAACAATATAAACTAACACGCAATTTAAATATATTTTGTATTCTCTCTTTAGAAAAATAAAAGTTGGTTAATCCAAACCACATCAAAACGCGATCCCACGTGATCCAAACAGAACTCTTGTTACGCTGGTTTTCTTGTAACAACAAAAAAAGAGGCAACGGCTAGCACAGTTTCCCCGAAAAGGAAATCGCAGGCTTTGTGGTGCTAAATTATAGATTAAAGCTAAAAAGGCGCCAAGACGATGAAGGATTAAATTAGGGAGAGATCGTCTAACTCTACCCGTAGCTGGAAAAGAACAAATAACACGACAGAAGTAATACAACAGAATATATATTTATTGTATTAGAGAAATAGTTGAAGACGAAGGCAGTATATAAGTATAGTTGCATAAACGGTGCAAACAATAGTACATGGGTTATCACAGGTCAAATCTAAGTTACGCCCTTTGTCGGGACAACAACTCGCATATATACGTGCCTTAATCAATCTTACTTTTAAATTTAACGAAAGAATGCCTTCACTTTATTAGGTTTAACTTCGAGAATGCGAAAATCAAAGTATTGAGAATCTAAGCGCACCCGATAAGTAGGTGACCCACAAAAAAAAGTTTAATATTAAATGTGATTACAACCCACAAAACCATAAGTTCCATGTAGGTTCGATAAGCATTCCCAAATATTCATTTCTAAAGCATGCCAATAGTAGTTTGTGTATGGACTTCTAATAACACACTTAATTTAAAACGTATTCTATAAGAATGCCTATATAAGAAGAATAAAGTACTCTAAAAGATTCATTTAAAAACACTTCTATAGGAATACTATATTTAATTTAAGAAAGAAGTGCTTATAGCAGCTTTAAAATTGGCAGTTGATTGGAATCACTAAAGTATTAGAAATGTAGCATTCTAATGGCGTTCCCATATTGATTCTATAACAATGCATATAGAAGGAGAATAAAGTACCCTAAAAGATTCCTTTAAAATCACTCCTATAGGCCTTCTATATTGATATATAAAATAAAGTGTTTATAGCAGCCTTGACAATGTATTAAAATTCAAGTATTACGACTAACATGATAACATTCTTTTTAGTGTTTTAGTACCTCTAAAATCGGTTTAATCGTTCTTTATTTGAGATAAAGAAATATAATTTTTAATATCAGAAAACCGTTTGTACAAGTTGCTAAATTGTAATACCTAAACAAAAATAACTTCCTGTAGAGATTAAACGCCCACATCTAAATTTTGTTGATAAAGATATGTATGCAATAAAAACTTATGCATTCGCGTTTGTTACTGTAAATGTAGATAAGATACCTACTTTGATTTCTGAGAATTGTGACGATATATGTACCGACTACCGAGTTTGATTCACCAGAAACGCTTCTAAGTACTTATACGGTTACGGCTATATGCAGTTTTACGTTTACGAAAGGAAGACGACTTCGGGCTTAGTCTATATTTGTAAATGTGTTCTTTTTTGTGCTGAATTAAAGAAGAAAAAGCTATTAGAAGTTCTGCTCATTTAAGTAAAGTAAGTACAAAAAGAAACAATTGACAACATATCTATTTTTGTACGATTAGCTTATCCACGTTTTAGCGCTTTATTGTTATTGTTTATTTTTTACTTGGCATCCAGTTATTTTTTTAGAACAGGGGTGGCCAACCTGCGGACTTAAACTTAAAAAGCATTGTAATAAAAAATTTATTTTATTCATAAAAAGAAACATATTTTTGATATGAATCTAGTGAAAATGCATGCGACTGATAATAAATAATAAAAAATAATTAATCGCATAATTTTGTTATAGAGTTAACCCAAAGTTGATTCAAAAGAGTTCCTATAGATGTTATTAATGAGAAGGTGTTCCAATGGCTACGTCATGGCAAAGCGAGATTAAAAAATGAAATAATTAGGATGATGCAGCAAACTACAAATTCGCAAACCATCGATTAAAAATTATTATAGTTTAGACAAAGATACTGTACAAATTTCTTAATAAAAAATGACTTAAAACTAATCATTTCATGCTTTTTGTGTTTTTTATGGTATGCTATTAAAACCCTGTAAAAGCATGCAAATCAATTACCTTTTAGTCGTTAACTTTGTCATGCTATTCTACAACATAGGAAAGTACTACGTTGGCACTATTTTAAAGCATTCTAATGGAACGTGAAAACTTCTACCTTTGGCCTGCTTTTGTACAACGTCTAATAGGACTCTATAAGCACTAACTGTACAGCATTCTACTGGAGTGTCAAAACCTATCTCTAAACATAAACCATTCTACTGCTACAGGAAGGCTTTCAGTAATATCAATACTGCCTCTATGCTTCTAAAAGCATTATTATGGAACCTATTTGGTTTTGTGGGAACCTAGTATGTACGTGTGGCCATTCTAATAATTGGCATGACCAACAAAGTAAAATAAAAAATGCAATACTTACAGTTGTGAATATCCAGTAGGGTATTAGCTAATTCCGTTCCAGTCTGACCTAAAACGTAATATTCAATTTGACACAAGTGTACATACTGTGTGAGCACAAATAATTTGATTTAATGCATAGAATAGTTAACGTAAAAGAATGCACCGAGCTTTCCTCTAATTAACTTCGCAGTTTATCAGTATTTCTTTCCATAAAATGGTGTACATCCTCTTAACCTTTAGCTATCTGACGTCATGGAAACTTTTTTCAATGATAACGTTACAGGTGGAGGGTTCGGACCCGCTAAAGAATTAATTTAAGCCCTCAATACAAAAACGTTATAAAATTACATACCCCAAAATAAGCTTTCACTCAATACCACTTAAAAATTCGCCCATATATTCACGTATAGTTTCGTAAATAACTTAATAATAAAAGCGTTTTGTCGGACCGATAAGATCGTAGCGATCCATACTTTAGCAAACGTTAGCAGAAAATGAATTCGTTTTCACAACTCGCTACGAAGAAAAAAGGTAAGGATGTCGAGAAACAAATTTTATACTTGAAAAATTATTATACTTGAAAATTGAACTACCAACTCTTTAACATAACACTCTCGTTGGTGGAACTGTTCACGCATTCCGTTTCGCACGACGCCATTTCAGGAAAGAACTTTGAAGTAATTAATTAATTAAATAACGGTTTCAATAATTTTTAATTTTCTATAGCTATGAATAATTTTCCCTTGAAGTAACTTAAAGATAAGTTACATTAAAGCTGATTATACTTCAAAATTCTAATATATCTAGAACATTCGTCCTTGTAAGTAATTGTCTTGAATGAACACAATTTGATCAACCAATGGATATCCTCTATGGACATACATAGTTTGTCCTTACCTGAACGATCTGTGGACATTCAGTAATTGTTCGCAAACAGATGCTTCTTTAATGTACACAGTGAGAACATAAAATGGTTGTTTCTCAAGACATATGTACTTGAACTTTTGTCGTACATTTAACATTCGTTTATGTACGCAATATGTACACAGTATGGATATCCATCTAGGAACATACATCGGTTATCCGTATTTGAAAGGTCAATGGATATTCATTATCTGTCCATGGACGTATGTACCGTTATGGACAAAATACCTGCGTCCATAGAACGTCTTGTGTTATTTGAGAATATGCTAAAAAAAGAATACATTCTTTTTATTTGTTAGAAAAAAGGATATTTTATGTATTTGTTTACTTTTTTTATCTTAATGCTAGCGGATAAACAATATTTTGTGTTTTTTAGCTTTCCAAGTTTGGAGCAAACAACATATAACTGGCCATGCGAACAACAGGAATTTTCTAAGTTCAAATCAGCAACACTTAGCGGTTGACCTTGACTCTTGTTGATGGTTGTACTGTAATTTCTTAAATTCGAAGAGCAAATCCGGAGAAATCATTGAAATTTTTTAACAGCAAGTCTTGTTGCGTTGCACAATTTTGGTACATCTAAGTTGCGAATAAGCATCAACGGTGAACCAACTTTTAAAGTTAAGATGTGTGGTGGCTTTCTAGATGATTCCAAAGAGTTCAGAAACTTTATTGAATAGTTGACAGCTTGTTCTTCATATATAACTGTCAATCAATTTGTACTTCGCAACTTTACCGGATAGCTTCAATTGAATTTGATTGTTTGTTTTTTTGACCTCATCATTTCTCGGAGCCAAAATTGCTCGTTAGCAAAGCCAATTATGATTTCTGAAATTTTTTACCAAATCGGAAAAAAAACTTTCTGCACAACGTTTTGAATTGATGACTTCATTAGGCAAAAAATATTTCACCTGTAGTCGGATCAATCGGAAGTTTTTCATCGTTCCATATCCAAAAACTGTTTGGCGAATATGTGCGGAACAGTACCTTGAAGTTGATGCACGCTCATATTTGTAGACAATTTAAGTTTCTCTACACGTCTCTAAAGATATGACGCTTTCAAACATGCATTTAGTTTATCGCCTGGTGTTGATCTTGGAATAACTGGCACAGTTTGTCGACAATCACCAAAAAAAGCAATGCAGCTTCACTCATTGGTCGGTCATTTTCTCTGAAATCCTTGAAAGTACGGTCAAGAGCTTCAATAGATTTTTTGTGCGCATTTATTCCATACGATAAATTGTTTTTAATACTGCAGCCGAATGTTACATGGTGTTTCGGTATGGTTTATATTTAATGGAAGTTTAAGGGCTGAACGCGGCGTACGCCCACCATCAAGTAACGTTGATGCGATTCTAGACCGACAAAATGGCGCAATTGCTTAAAATTATATTGCCGTGGACTATATGGAACAATCTATCTGTTTCTGTCTCTTACTTTAATGGTGGTGGTACATACTCCATCTTCTGGTTTTCGTCGTCTGTATTTCGGATATCCATCGTAACCAGTTTGAGTTTCATTAATCAAATTGCGTGGATATCTTTTCGTGCATTTGCCATTCAATGCTCCGCATGGGCCGTTAATCATGTTGTTGGAAACAACGTCAAGAAGTATTGGATCTTCTTGTTGATTCGGTAGTTCAGCAGATATAACACTATCGATTTGAGTTAGAACATTTTTTTCTTTTAGTCAAATTAAAATATGAGCGTGTGGTAAACTACGTTTTTGTCATTCAATCAAATACATCTAGCATTGCACTTTGCCGTAAATACGATTTTTTATTATGAGATCTATTATTTTCATTAGCTTTTGTTTGAAAACTGTAGCTGTCAGATCATGTCTATGCATAATATCCATAGATGAAACCTGTAATACGAATATTTTTGTTTAATAATTTGTTCTCTATATATAAACAGACAAACTCATTTATATATTTTTGACGATAATTACTACAAAAGTAAAAAAACAAACCTTTTTTGTTGTTGCTACACCAGTGACAGAGTTTATCTGCATGACGTCAAATGGTATCATCGCTTTGCCAAAACAGTAGCGAATATTATACATCATATGATCGGTATGTTTCAGAGACGCGTTGCAAGTTTGTATTTTGTCTTTGAATTATGATGTTTTCCCGATAATTCCATTCCAACCATAACGACTGCCACTTCTTTGATCGTTGAAGTGGTCAATTGTCGTTCATACTCATCGGATGATGTTTTATCGGCTCTTATAATGATTTTGTAATTATCTTATGGCATTTGATCTTAATCTTTATTTTGATGGAAGCGCTCGTAATTGATTACCTTAAAGCCGGTTTTCATGCTGTAGTAGCTTTAATTCAAATTTGTTCTGGACGTGTTTCATGTTGTTCGAGTGTTTCTACTGCTCTTGACTGCCGCTCTCTCAACCTATTTGACTCTAATTGCATTTCACGGTGTTTGGGTGTTTCGGCTTCTCTCGGCTATTGATCTCTCAGCCGGTTTGATTCCAAGCTGATTTCACGTTCTGGCGTTTCGGTTGCTTTTTCGGCTCTTTTTCGTTTTGCATCTGCTGTATTTCTTCCAATTACAGCTCTGTTTGGTGGCATTTTTGATAACTAATATTTTTAATTTTTTATATGTGGATACATTGTACTACACAAAGCGAAATAATGTTTCAAATTTTTTCATTTATATTTGATTGTTAGAGCATTTTTCTATTATAAAGTGAGATAAAGTTGAATGAACACTTACAATTGCAAACAATACTTAAAATCACTACCAAAGATCACGAAAACAAATATTTGTTTACTATTTATGAGGTTTTTAATATATCCTAATTTGATTATTTGACATGATTAAGGCGATAACCGTAAATGATAAAACTTTCTAATGAGAATGATAGATCAGTGTTTTTGTGTTGGCACTAATGTTTTTAATTTATTTGACATTTAAAATTCTTATATTGGAAAAGTCAAAATCGACTTCATAAACGGATTGAATGTGCCTAATTGTTTTATTGGTCTAAAACGTTTCAAATGAAACCGGTTTGGGGCACATCGGTTGAATGGTTTCAAAATCTATAACGGACATAGGTAGAAACAATTTTATAATATAAATAAATAAGGGTGAAGTTTTAAGACTTTTACCTAAAAAATAAACTCGATTCTTCTGCTGATACTAATTGTAAATTTTTTTTTATTATTTTTGTTGGACTGACTTATGTATAGCAGACTTTAAAAAAGGAGAAGGTTTTTAATTTTTTTTATGTATGTTTAGCAATAATTCTTTACCACATTGACCGATTTCTTTAATTCTAATTATACGGGTGCTTCCATGTAAATTAAATAATCATTAAATTCAATTTATATCGACATGAAATTCTCTTAATCAATGTACATTTTTAAAATTTTCAGTGGCTTTGCTAATTCCATAATATTTTTGGCAAATAAAATCTTGCCTTTTATTGCAATCTGTGCTGTATAGGTTTTTTTACAAAAATGGTTTTCATTTATATAATTATATTTTCGGTGACTGTTGTTAACATTAATTTTTTTTTAACAAAAAAAAACGATAAAATTTAATGTATTGATTCGTCCCTATCAACCAGTCGTCTTTCATATACTTGAATTTTATATCTAACACAATGAATAAGACTAATAAATACATTTCAAAATATTTATTTACATAAAATTACTTTCTGAAGTCGATGCCATGTATGACATCGATTAGGCTTAACTCGTAACATTAACTTTGGCATCTGTTTGAATGAAGTAGACAATGTTGCCTTTGATATACAAGCACAATTCTAAACTTCCATTGTCTTTATATCTATTTTTAACAAAAATAAATGTATATATATAGTGTATATATGTTAATTTTTGTTAAAAATGAAAAATAGAAATAAAGACATTGAAAGTCTAAAATTTGTTAAACGTTAATTTCTATCCCAATAAACCATTTTACCCGTTTTTTCTATAGGTGCGTAAAAATAGTTTTAGATTTGATCTTTATTTATTGTTGATAATACTGTCATTTTTTATTAAAAGATAAATAATAACACAAATAAAAAGTAATTTTGGTTTTAAACTTTTATGCGATTTAAACATGTTTCTAAATTATTTCATGTAAATTAATTTTTTTCTAGTTTTCATAGGAGTTCTAAAACAAAAGTTTAATCCGGCAAAATTATAGTTTTACGTATATTATTAATATTGTTATTTTCGGGTTAACGAAAAGCGCTCTCGTTTGAATCCTGAGTAGTTAAATAGTTAAGCAGAATTGAATTTTGCAAACCTCCAACTTAATTTGCTTTTGTTATTGCTGTAGACCTGAATACTAGTAAATAAATAAATGTTTAGATTATTTGTTCTATCCAACCGGTTTATAGTAATTAATTGATACTATAATTGTTAGTAAATAAAATAATTTTTTAGTTAATATGCAATATATCGACCACAAGCAGTAGTGTCGTATATTTGGTAATGAATAATTATTGTAAATTTATCTCAAAAATTATCTCTATGTACAAGCATGTAAACTTTTTATTCTTATTTTAAAAATTGCTACCTTAATGAGTAAGTAGTGTAAGTACTACGAATTAGATCTAATTTAATTCTAGATGTACATAATTAAAACTGCAATCTAATTTTTGATTTAACTTTATTGATAAGAATATAAGTACAACCTTATTGGCATTATTATTCAGATAATTACCGTAAAGAGGAAACTGTTTTAAATTATTATCAATTTCATAGTTCGCTTAAAACAAAACAAACCAACAAAATGTATGTAAAACGTTTTAGAAATTTGCATAAAATCCAAACTGTGTATTGTTACCATTTTTGTTACAAAGTTTTCTAATTAAAGCTCATCTATTAGTATCTACTCGTTTTCTGAAAATCATTTGTTCGAATTGATCTTTTGTTAAGTTTTACTCTAATTTGCATTTTGCAAATGTAAGTTATAAATTAACATACACAGCACAATGTTAATTAAACAAGCAAATTTAATTAGTTTAAAACACTTCCTAATACATACGCTATTGTTTACACACGAAACCAAAGTTGAGTATAATTTTCATTATATTTATTTTTAATAAAACTTTCATCTAATTTTTTTATATAAAAATATAAAATTAATTTAAGTTACAAAAACGCAAACAAAAAATCTAAACTAAAAACTTTTTTAATTAATTGAAAAGTTTGAATTTAATCTATAAAGTTACTGTAATAACAATAAATTTGAATATATACCTTAAGTTTAAATTTTCTTTATCAAGTAAATCCTATTAAATACCTAAATTTAAGCTTAAACATTTTACTGTATTTTTGGATCTTGATATTATATTTTAATAATATCTAAGTTAATAAACCCCTTACATTATTTTTAATTACTTATTTGAAATATACGAGTGCGAACAAAATGTGACGCATGAGAAAACGTATAGGCAGTAAAAAGCGAAATGCTTCATTCTGAATTATTAATAATTTTTCGTCTAAAATTTTTCAGTAAGTACATTTTGCTTTTTTAAATAATTAACTGATATGTTTAAATTAATAAACGTTTTTGTAAAGTTTGATTTTTTTTAAATAGAAGTTGTAATTGGTACTGCAATAGAGTGTTTTTATGAATGTTTAGTAAACGATTAGTAAACTATACAAATAAGAACTTAATTGCGCAAATATCAGATTTATTTTTGCATTGTTTGTGAAAAAAATCATATTAAAAAGTAACCATAAACGCCTGTTTTAGGCGTTTCATACAATAATCGTTAGATTGAATAGTCACAAGCGTTTAAGATATTAAACACAATAGAATTGTAAAAGTGAATTTTTAAAAAATGACCAGAAAAATGCCTGGTATACAATACAAAATCTTGTAACTTTTTTGACAATACCGCACGAATTGCATACGCTATTTTTTCTTTCTTTATTTTTAATTTATTCAATAATCAAAAGATGGTCTTAGCATCGATTGATGTTTACTAACTAAAATTTGCGTGCGGTAATTGTTTACAAGTTATGTAATAACAGTTAAATATGCAAACAGCAGCTTATCGAACAAAAAGTGTGCACTAACTTATACCGCATGAATAAATAATCTATAAGTATGTGGTTTGTAACCATGCTTTGTTTATATAAAAATTAACGTTGTAACGTGTTTGCGTGTCACTTTTATTTCTTTCGTTGTTTCTTTTTTAAATCGTTTTTTTTTTAATTTTTGGAAATTACGTATTTATTATAGGCTAAAATTATTAATTTTAATTAATACTATATAAAAATTTAGAAAATATATTGCAGTCAATGATGCATACAACTTGGGTCTAGTTCAATTTTCCGCGACCAACTTGCTGCAAACCTATTTGCCGCGCCAACATTTTACATTATTAGAAGTATATACACAAACACTTAGAAATTCGTTATAAGTTACAGAACAAAAATTCTAATCAAATATATACTTAAAAATGTAGTTTTACCCATTAATTTTGTAATTATGTGATAAAATTGGCAAATATTCTGTAATGTTGCGATTGTTGTAAACTGCAACAATTCTTTGACACCGATGGTCTGAGTGAATATATTTTCTTCTCATTTTTGACGGTTTATGACCAGCAACTAATTGTTCCATGTACAAATCTTGTTTACGCTAAAATTTTTAGCACAAGACGGGATTTTTCATACATAATTCGACCTGTAATCGTTTATTTGCAGCTTCCGCGTGATTGTTGGTTCTTGCCTTCTTCTATACCAACTAAAGCTTTGAAGGAAAAATTAGCGGTCTTTTCCTTTGCCCTTTACAGTTAGGTTTTTCTACGTACATAATTGTATTTAAACCATTGCAAAAGAGGTTGAAGTTATTAATAATCGAGCTTGTGGTCGTGTAATACTTTTAATAATAATAATACAACTTAATAATTAATTCTTTTAAACACTAACTATTCACAAACATCTTAAACGTCAAAAAAAAACTCTACCTAACTTTATTACTATATACTGTCTCACATCACAAAAACCATAGAGTTACTTTATCATAGACTAAAGAAACTCCAACACCACCCCTCGATTGCAACATTATAATAATGTAAAATCGCTTAACTGTAAATTAATTTTGCATTTTCTATACATCTAACAAATTTTTCTTTGTCTAATGCTTTAGTCATCATGTCTGCAATGTTTTGTTCTGAACATACATATTTAATTTCAATAATATTTTTGTTAACCAAGTCCTTTATAAAATGTTCCTTAATGTCAATGTGTTTTTCTCTTTTAGAGTTCTCATACGATTTAATCATACTTATCGCACTTCTGTTGTCTACGCAAAGCACTGCACTTTTATCACACTTTGATTTAAATTCCGATCTTACACCTTTAAAATAGATAACCTCTTAAGCGGTTGCTGCCGAGGCCACATATTCCGCTTCTGCTGTCGATAATGCCACGCACGACTGCTTTCGTGAAAACCATGACACTAAATTGCCACCATAAAATATAATTCCACCGCTGACACTTTTCCTGTCCCTTTTGTCACCTGTCCAATCGGCGTCCGAATAAGAAAACAAGTCTTCACTACCTTTTGTGTAAAGCAAACCCATCTGTGAGGTTTCCTTTAAGTAACGTAATATCCTCTTTCCAGCTTTCCAAGCTTCGGCTGTTGGATGCGCAGTTGCTCTGCTGAGATATGACACTGCAAACATAACATCTGGTCCTGTTGTCAAAGCCAAATACATTAAACATCCAATAAGTTTCCTGAAAGATACCTCTATTTCTTCCTGATCATCATCAAGTTGAAAATGTGCTTCCATCGGTGTACTAGCACCTTTACAATCGGTCATTCTAAATGTTTCTAGAATATTCTCAATCATTTTGGGTTGCGTTTTCCATAAACAACCATCTCTTCTACTAATCTGCATTCCTAAGAACTTTGAAACTTCGCCCAAATCTCTTGCATTAAATTCCTTCTTTAAAAGGTTAATTAATTGTTCTACTTCTAAATCTTTTCCCGTAATTATAATATTATCTACAAATATTACTAACCGAACATCATCATTTGAATATAAGTAAAAATCATATTGGGATCTCTGATATCCTTCCTTTAACATTACTTGATTGAACTTGTTGTTCCAACACTTTGGAGATTCTTTCAACCCATATAATGCTCAATTTAGTTTCACGTCCTTTCTTTTCAATCACACCTTGTGGAATTTTGATATATACTTCTGATTCTAACTTCCCATTTAAACAGGCTTTAGGAATATCTAATTGTCTAACATTCCATTCATTGTTTATTGCATGTGCTAACAACATCCTAACGGTTGCCATTCTAGCGACCGGTGCATACACTGGATTAAATTGATCGTCTTCCTGTATTTGAAAACCTTTGGCTACTAGCCGCGTTTTCTTGCTGCTTTCATTTTTTATTTGAAATACCCATCGAGTATCTATTGGTTCTATACCCAATTTCGGTGTCGTAGGAGTCCACGTATTGAGTTTTTCATGAAAAACTAGTTCCTTCTCAATTGCTTCTTTCCATGTCTCATCCATAATTACATCATTAAATTTTTGTGGAACTCCATTGTTAATAAACCATAACCTGTGTAAACTTCTTATTCTTGAAGGTGTTTTGGTTTGTTTATAGTTCTACCACATCTGTTCTTTGTTTCTAACATCTCTTCTTGTACGTTTTCCTCCTCACTTGACCGTGATTCTTCTTATTTTCCCATATCATCTTCTGCTTCTTCATGATCTTTTTCTATTTCATACACGGGTTTTTCTTTGTTCATATTTTCATCATTACTTTAATGATTTAAGTACTCAGTCTTTAATTTATCGAATATAACATTAGTAGAATTTATAATTTTATTCTCTTCAGGAATCTATAATCGATAACTACCTCCACAATAACCCACCATAATCATCGGTTTGGCTCTTGAGTCTAATTTTCTTTGTCTTGGTAGCGGTACGGCCTATGCCTTAGATCCAAATATTCGTAGTCTTTCTAAATCATTTTTACCATGCCAAATTTTTGCTGGTGTTATGCCTCCATTTGCACTGTTTGGGCATCTATTTATCTCATATGCTGAGCACAAGATTGCATCACTCCAAAGGTGTTTTGGTAGCTTTGTTTCAGCAAATTTGGTTTGCACTTTATCCATCAGTGTTCTATTCATACGCTCTGATTTGCCATTTTGCTGAGGACAATATGGTAATGAATACTCTATTCTAATCCCTTTCATTCTACAAAAATTTTGAAACTTTTGTGATGTAAACTCTCCACCATTATCCACTCGTATTCTTCTAGTTTACTTTCCGTGCTGTGTTTTCATCAAATTTATATAGTCAATAATATTTTGCTCAGCTTCATTTTTTGATTTTAGCAATTTTACTATCCGAAAATGTGAGTAATCATCTATTAACACTTGAAAATATTTTTCGCCACTCAACGTACAAGGATTCACTGGCCCGCATATGTCTGAATGAATTAACTCAACTATATCTCTTGTTCGTTTAGGAGTTTCATTAAACGTTCTTCTTGAACTTTTTCCTTCAATGCATTGTTCACATTTCTCATATGAAATCTGTAATTTTAAAATTCTTAAGCCTCCATAGTTCAAATGACCTAGTCTTCTATGCCATATAGTAGGATCCCGTTGCTTCTCAGTATGTAGGCCATCTCTTGAATGTCAATGTGCAACGTATACAAACTATTTGTTTTGTTACACACCATGGCAAACCCATCGTCCGAGATTTTAACTGCGTGATCATTAAATGTAACCAAATACCATTTCTACGTCAACTGGCCTACGGATAACAAATTCTGTGCCATACCTTCCACTATTAATGCCGGAATACTTATTTTCTTCCTTTCACAAATACCATGCAAAATCCCCTTTTTATGTGCAATCATCTTTTCTCCATTTGCGATTTGAATAAATACTCCTGTTTCTATCGCTTTAACTTCTGACATTTGTTCTTCTAATTTGTCGGATACGAAATGTTGTGTCGCTCCAGTCAATTACGAAAACTTCTCTTCCATTTAATTTATCGACAACTCCACAGTTTAATGCTATAAATGCAATTTCATTCTCCGCTTGATTCGCTGGTTGCGGTCTATGCACATTTCCACGACCACGAATACCTCCTCTTTCATAGCCTCTTCTTCGTTGTTGTTGTTGTTGTCCTCGTGTCATTTGTTTTGCCACGACACTGAAATGATTTATGGCCCTTTTTCCTACAATTATAGCACAATAGTAATGCTTTAAAAGACGTTTCTTCCTTACAGACTCTTGTATCGCTTTTATTTATCATTTTCAATTCTTGGTACAACAGTTTTGCTTTTACAAAGTCCATCGTTATGTTTGTGTTAATCGTTTCTATCGCCGTAATAACTGCTTCATATTCCTCCCCCAGAGATAATAGGTAACATACCTTGTCTGTCTCATCTACTTTCGACCCAACACTCTCTAGCTCCCTTACCACTGTGTCAAATTTTAAAAAGTGGTTTTCTAATTTTTCATTCTTGCTACATTTTAATGTTAGAAGTTTTCTTCTTAATGTCAACTTGGTGAACACACTCTTCCTTTCAAATACTCCAACATCTCCTCCGTGGTTTTCGCGTCCTTCATAAGGTCTAAGTGCTTGTCCGTAATACACTGAATAATTATCGACTTTGCTCTAGCATCCTTTGTTTTAAATTTTTTCAATTTCTCATATTTCAATTCTTCTGGATTCATTTGTAACACCTCTTGTACTTGTCTTTCTTCTAACAAAGCTTTTACTCGAAATTTCCAGTTATTAAAATTATTGGCGGTTAATTGTGGTAATATTATACTTGAGGAAGCCATTTTATTTTTCTACAAAACAAAAGTAAATAAGTTTTTCTTTTACTCTTTCTATCCAGTTATTTCTTCATTTTAAGTTCTTACTTGGCCCATAACCTATTAACAATCGAGCCTGTGGTCGTCTAATACTTTTAATAATAATACACCTTAATAATTAATTCTTCTAAACAAACATCTTAAACGTCAAAAAAACTCTACCTAACTTCATTACTATATAGTGTCTCACATCACAAAAACCATAGAGTTACTTTATCATAGACTAAAGAAACTCCAACAGAAGTTGCACTGCTAACTATTCT
Organism: Aquatica leii; assembly: GCA_035610365.1. Lineage (NCBI taxonomy): Eukaryota > Metazoa > Arthropoda > Insecta > Coleoptera > Lampyridae > Aquatica > Aquatica leii. Next base: position 119,848,066 of record CM069434.1, on the reverse strand, counting down.
AAAATCTCTACATTTGGAAATGCTGAACGGAATGCTGTGATTGCAACTAACTCAAAATCTATAGTAATTTTTCGAGAGTTTAAATCAGGTTTGAAGTTTCTCACCATCTGAAGTATCAGATTATATGCAGCACCTTGTTGAAATGACTTAAAGGAAACTGTGACTAATGGCATGTTAAGCTTGAAGAAAAAAACGTAGCAAACTTACTTGTAAATTGTCGAACTTGGTTCATATATGTTGATGATACGTTTGTTGTATGACCTCATGGCAAAGATAAACTAAATCAGTTCTTTCAACGCTTAAACTCTGCACATAATAGCATTAAATTAATTATGGAGTTAGAAAATAACAGCAGTGTAGCCTTTCTTGATAAGGAAAAATAACGGAAAATTGGGGCATTCCGTTTATAGAAAGAAAACGCACACCAATAGATACTTAAACGCCAAATCTCACCACCATCCAGTACATAAGAATACTGGTTTCCATATTTTAGCCAAAAGAACTATACGTGTGTCAGATAATGAAAATCTACAAAAGGAAAAGGAAACACTGTTGGAGTCGCTACAACAAAATGGATACGAGTTTAAACAGATCCAAAACGCATGGAAAAGAGCAATAAATCTAAAAGTCAAAAAAGACTTATCACCTCCTACTAGCACCGCTTATTTACTATACCGTATTGGTTCGACAGACAAACTAAACAGGGTGCTAAAATATTAAAACTGTTTTTACGACTAAGGATGCCCTGATACCTGGTTTACTTCTGCTAAAGACAAACAAGAGGTTCTAAAACATGCCGGAGTTTACAAAATTCCTTGTTTTTGTGGATCAAGTTATATAGGACGGACGGGACGCTCTATTGAAGTTAGAGTAAAAAAACATATAGCTGACTGCAAACACCGCAAAGTTACAAAATCAGCAGTGTCAGAACACATGTAGAACCAAGGACACGCGCTGAACTTTGACCAAACTAAAGTGTTGGCTAGAACTCTTTTCTACTTTCCCAGACTAATCCGCGAATCTGTGGAAATAGAATATAAACCGAGAAGACGGTTTAAGACTCAGCAAATCTTGGTTACCAGTATTATATCCTTTAAGACAGAAATCAACCTTCTTGGAAAGGACACAAACACTTACTCCGAGTTATAACGAAGTCAGTCAAGCGGTAACGGAAAGATAAGTTTCGTTAATCACGCTAATTGCTAATGGTATCAATATCGTCATGTACACTTTTTTTCAGTGACATTTACCACTCTGAAAATGCAAGCTGCAATGTCTTGCGAAACGTCAGTTTGTTTGGGTTCACGAACGACAATACAGCAAAAGCCAAATTCTACTTCTTGTTTTGGCTTTCAAGAAGAGACAAGGACCAAGCCTAAGTCTGGGTGTTTAACTACGATGCGGTCTAAGCCGAAAGTCGCTTATAATCATAAACATTACAACCGCGAAAGTTTAAGATTTTAAAATAGTTTTCTACTTTCCCATAATGTTTTACTGGCGATACCATCCTCAAACAATCAATTCTTGTAAAATCTTTGGCAAACGAGGTACATTTATTTGATCATTTTCTTCAGCATTCTTGATTTTGGCAACAAACCTTTAGCAACTTTTGATATTTAATTTATGCAGGCGTTAACTATTATAGTAGAAGTTAAGTTTCCACGGGTTACATTTGTAGTACAGTTTTCTATTCTAGATAATTCCCGTGTTGTCGTTATTACACAAGCTGAGTTTTTGTCACAAGTCGCAGTGGACATCTTCAGAGCCCGGAACAAACTGATTGATTTCGCCGTGAAATCTCACTTTTATAGATCGGCTTCCGATCAATCAAACTGATTTTCAAATCTCCAATAAAAGAAAACTAGAATCTCGGTTAATATTAAAAGGATTTTTAATTATTTCAATGTATTCCTTAATTTTTTACTGAAAGTAATTAGAAACATTTGCGAAAATCTTAGTGTTTTTAACCCTAGTTTGGTACACCCTCACGAAATTATGATATCGGTACACCAGGGTCACAAATACCCTGTAACCAAATATCGTTAAAAAATGTATGTCATGCTTTATTGTATTATAAAATAACATCAATATGTAATATACAATAAAAACTAAATGTTATTGACAAAAAACGTATTAGTCCTGATTCATTATTCCAAGGTTTCACAATTGCCGCACTGTTTGGATCGATGTTCCGCACAAATATACTTTTGACATTTGTTACATTTTATATTGGTTTTTCTGTCTTTAGAGTACGGGCACAATTCACATCTCTTCCTTTTACTACTTCCTGGAGAATGAGTAATAGCTTGAGGTGAAGATCCATCTTCCCCGATGACATCTGAAATTCTCTTTTTTATAAAAGCTTGAATGCCAAGAATAGTTTGACGATGTTCCATATATGGTTTTACCAACGCAAACTCAAGGTCTCTTAGAAAAGAAGCTCTGTTTTTAGACTTTTCAATATTTAATTCAGAATTAGCTATAAAATGTAATACTTTACAATTTATGCCATAATTTATTCCATAAAATGTACGCAATGGCCAGCGATTAGTTTTCCTTGATGTTGTGTATGAATGGCATAATTGATCGAAACTGTCTGTTCCACCTTTCGTTTTATTATATGTAACTATCATGTTAGATTTCCCTGCAGCTTCATCAACACTGTCATCATAGTGCATGGTGGAGAGAAGTAATACTTTCTGATTGTCTTTTGGCGAATAGGACAGCAATGTTTTGTTGGAATCGTAAAGAAATAATTACGATCCAGCTGGTGCTTTTATAAGACATTCTCTGGGGATTTCCCTTTAATTTTTTCTCAAAGTCCCCAAAATAGTTAATTTATGTTGAACCAACATTTTCTCTGCAATTGGTATAGATGTAAACCAGTTATCCATAGTTATGTTCCGATAACTCCCATAAATTGGTTTAGAAAGTTTTCTGACGTAATAATCTGGAACTGATTCTTTATTACCTTTATCAGTTACAGCTCCCACATATGGTATAGCATTTACCATGTAAAACGTAGTGGCATCATTTAACATGAGAATTTTTATGCCGTATTTGTCTGGCTTTGCCGGCATATACATTTTGAATGGGGATCTGGAACGAGTGTCCAACAGCTGCTCATCAATTGTACAATACTCTCCGGGTGTGTAATAAAGTTTACAATTTTCTATAAACATGTTCCAAATTTCTGTAATTGAAGCAAATTTATCACTTTCTCTTCTTTGAATCCTAGTGTTTTTCTCATGGAATCTCAAGCAAGATGTCAAAAATTGAAATCTTTTTAGAGACATTGTAGCCCGACATACATCTATTCCATTTTCATTCAACTATGACGTCTCTAAATTTTGGTTAGAAACTCTAAGACTTCCCAGAATATAGTATAATCCAAAGAGAGCATTCAATTGTGATAAATTTGCATGTCCGACAAAGCTGGCCGATTTGTATTTAGAAGCTTGGCGATCTATTTGCTTATTTGTATGAAGCAAAATTTTGCTAACTATTTTGTCGCTAAATAGTAACTCCCATGCTTTTTTTACATTTTTTGCTGCTCCTTTTACTTGTCGAGATTCAAAAACAGACGTTCGTTCTAAATACTGTTTTCTCGTGCACTGAAGCGAATTTACAGCTTCTGAAAAATTTCCAGAGCGGAAGGTGCGCAGGAAATCGACGTTTTAAAACGACGCAGGGTCAAATTGACCCTGGTGTACTAGTCTACGGTTAATGATAATTACATAACTAGTTTCTAGCACGTGTTTCGCCACAGTTGACTTCAAAAATTGATTAAGATTATTACATTTTTTATGCTCCTTAATACGAATTCTCACGTTTCAACCCGTGTTTCTTATGTATGCACGACTACAAGAGCAAGGAATGCTATAAACGTCGCGTCGTCAGATTGAAAAAAAATCACAGGATTTAAGAGTTGATTCAATTTAGGAAGAGTAGGAAACCGAGTAACAATGTTTAGACAGCATTTTTCTTATACGTTCCGCAGCACCGCAGGTATAGATTTTGCTGGTGCTCTTGGTTTCACAGACGTAGACTTTGTAATACATTGCTTAATATTTGTACTATTGTAATTGTTTGCGACTAACACTTAGATAAGTTTTTAAATAGATTGTGTCCTCAACGCCCTTCTCAGAAATTATCAGTAGTAAATTTTTTTTAGTGCATTGTTTCCTTAAATCAACCCCAAAATCTTCAAACATTTTTAAATTATCTAACCACGGCGTTAGTCACAAACAATTGCAATAAAAAAAAGTAATAAACAATGTATTATAAAGTCTATGTCTGTGAAATGAAGAAATCTCAACCTGTGTTTATCGCTTATCTACCCTGTCAAAGGTACTACGAACCGTATAGAAAAATGTTGTCTAAACACAACATTGTCACTCGGTTTTCTACTCTTCCTAAATTGAGTCAACTTTTAATTCCGGTGAAGGACCTTTTTTATCCGACGGCGTTTACAGCATTCCTTGTTCTTGTGATGAAAGATTAATTTACAGAATAATTGTATTTATACAATAAATTAATAAATATAAACTTGGTACTTACATTTTTGTGACTGTAATAATAACACGTCGATTTTCTAGAAATCTTTGTTGAACTTATTCAAGTGCTACGTATGAAAACAATTGAATTTGATTTGCGACATAGCGGGGTAAGACGCTAGACAGTGGTGTCACCTAACCCACAGCAAAAATTCAAAGTTAACTAAGAAATAAACACTGGAGATCCACATATCTGGAAATTTCAAGTTAGACGGTACTTTCTAGTTGAAAAAAAATCCATATCAGATATTTACTGTGCAACTAACGTTCATATTTTTTTAAATTTTAATTGTCGAAAGCGTTGTAACTATAAAAGAAGTTTTAAACTTAACCAGAAATTAACATACATATGTATACTATAACTATAACCATCTAAAAAGGAGATCGACTTAAGAACGCATTTATGTAAAACACCGCCTCTTTGGCCGCGATTAGACTACAGTAGCATGCGATCATGCATTTTAGTTTCTTAACGCTACTTTTTTAATGTGCCATTGCTTATTTTAAAAAAATTAGCAGGTATTCTTGAAAAGAAATAGATTTACGGTAAAAGTACATTTTTAGATAATTTGTAAACAGATTTGTTCAAAAAATTTTTTTACCTAAATCGCCACTTGTATCTTTTTTAAATATATCGCATATTCATAAATTTATTCCGACAAACAACATGTTTATGTTACAAAAAAACTTGTTACGAAAAATCATAATAATCAAATTATTCATATGTATCTATTTAATTTTTAAACGTTTTAGAATTATGATACGTACCTATTCATAAGTATTAAGCACGCAGGTGTATCGTACTTAATAGTTGGACACTGGCCCAGGTAATCAATATTTAAACAATACCGGATTCTAGGACAAGTGTCAAGTGATCAAACAAGTTAATGTTGAATGATAATTTTATCAATAACTGTCTACTATTTATATACAATATTTACAACCGTTGTGAAATGTAGAGTCGGCAATTTTATGTATACAACTTTAAATGTAGGTCACTATCATGTAACACATACTTAGTAATTGCTGATCTTCCGGAAGTCTAAATATAGCGTAACAACTTACGTTTGCAAATGGATTGTTTTACAATGTGGAGTAATTATTACTATGTTTACACATTATTAAATTTTAAAGAAATGTTTTAACACAGATTAATTTTGAATATTATTGTTCAAGTTTGAACATATTGCCATCTCTAAAATTGAATTGTTGTGGACGGATTGGTTTTTGAAAGTTTTAAATTATTAAATATATAAATCAAATATCAATGTTTAAATTGTAATTTAAACATTCTGGCGCCTCGCCAACGGAAGGTTCTTATCTTAATGGTTGAAGCTCGATCATTTCTTTTTCTGGTGCTGGATCAATCTGCTCGTTAATATGCTTTTTCTTGCGGTCCCCCAGACGTTGCTTACCGAAATAGTAGATTCCCAATACGAAGGCTACTATGCTCAGTACAATTGCGGTGGTAATGCCGCTGGTGGTAATAGAATGTCTTGTTTTTTGCCAAATCGTTTCCTTTAATTCTTGTTGCAAATTGTTTTCTATTTCTTTTAGGCTGCCCAATTTGTCCGGGGCTGTAAACACTGGTTCTTCCTGAATGTCTTTGAAATCGCAATGTTTCAAAGTCAGATTCCTGGGAAGAGGGATCGCCTTGGTATAACTCGCGATAACAGAAACACTTTCCACCCTTTTTGGTGTTAATATATTTAGCTTGGTCTTATCGGGATGGGCCCGGCATAATCTACTGCAGAGTGAAGAAATGGTGGTGATGGTGTAACTCTATGGGTGGGCAAGTTTCCCATTATTTAATTTGCCGTCTGGGCCTTGTAGCGAATGCATGTGATGCATTTGTTGATGGTAGAACGAACTGTTTTCTTCCCATTAATTATCCAAAATTTTCTTCGAACGTAAGCTAGTGTAGCTTGGTTTCCTCCATGTAGCGTTTGTAGATGAGCGTCCTGGACTATTAATTGTGACAGGTGGCAGTGGGACGGCAGTACAATTGGGTGCTTTTGTTCATATGGAAGTGGAGAATTCCTTAATCTCCCCCCTACTCGAATAATGTCATTGTTGTCGATGAATGGATCCAGGTTAAAGATGTTGCTATTTTTCTCAAGCGGATTTTTCAATTGCAGTTCTCTGTGCATTGTTTTTTGTTGAGTTTGTTTGGCCAGTTGTAGTAGTGTGGCATCCAATTCTTGAACCAACAGACGTCCAGTTTGTTTTGGCCATTTTTAAACGTGGTTGATGAATCTTCTGCAATAAGATATAACTCGAACCAGTCTTGTTATTGATGAAAATTTTGTGATAATTGGATTTTCTAGGCAATGTACGGCAATATTGTGACAGAGTTTGATTTCTTTTTTTGTTTGGAACGATTGAACTTGTTTGGGCCATTGGACTTCGTTTAGCAGCCATCTTGCTACTGTTTATTCCTCGGGGATATTATATCCTCCGGGTTTTCTTCTGAAGGTACGTGTTGCCAACATTGAGAGGATAATAGATTGTTTATTTCTGCGACTCGATTGGCTACAAATGTTTTCCATCTGGATGCTTCTCCTTTGATCCAAGCTAAGGTTATCATTGAGTCGATCCATGCATAGATTGATGTTTTCTGAATATCTAAGGCAGTGATGGTCCTCTTCATTAATTTGGCAAGTAAGACAGCGGCACACAACTCTAGTCTTGGAATTGTTGTTTTTGATTTAGCTGGGGCTACCTTAGATTTTGCTGTTAAGAGTGTGGTGGTAACTTCTCTTGTTTCGTTGATGATTCTAACATATATTACTGCGCCATATGCCCTTTCTGAGGCATCACAGAACCCATGTAATTGTATATCCATGCCATTGATGTACTTTATCCATCGTGGTACCCTAATGTCTTCTATACATTTGAGTTGGTTGTTCAAGTTGATCCACTTCGCTTTAATATCGTCAGGAACAGGTTGGTCCCAATCTAGATCTACTACCCAGAGTTCTTGAATTAATAATTTGGCTTTTATTATCACCGGAGCTAAACATCCCAATAGGTCGAATAATTTAGCGATTTGTGATAGTATGATTCGTTTTGTAACACTCTGATGATTAGTTGTGCTTATTTTGAATCAAAAATTGTCTTCAATCGGTGCCAAATGGATACCTAAAGATTTCCGCGTTTTGTCTTCGTTTATTTCCAATGAGGCTTGATCCTTCATTTCTTCAGTTAATGCTTCTAGTAATTGAGGCTTATTACTGGACCATTTGCGTAATGTGAATCCTCCTGATTTTAACAATTTAGTGATTTCAATGTTATCCGCTCCAGACAAAACATTGTCGACATAAAAGTCTTTCATGATGACTTTAGATGCTTTTGGGTATGATACTTTTTCGTCTTCAGCCAATTGCTGAAGAGTTTTTATTGCAAGAAATGGTGCAGAAGTAGTCCCATACGTGACAGTCGTGAGGCAAAATTCTTGTATTGGTGTGAATTGGTCAAACCTCCATAAAATCCGGTGGAATTTTTGGTCTTCTTCAGATATCTTGATTTGACGGTACATTTTCTCAATATTGGCGCTGAATGCAATTTGATGTTTTCTCCAACGTAGTAGTATGTCGGAGAGTTCTTGTTGCAATATTGGTCCGGCGTACATTAGTTCGTTGAGACTCACTCCATTGGATGGTTGGGGTGATGCGTCAAATACTACTCTTAGTTTTGTAGTGGTACTTGACTCTTTTAAAATTGGTTGATGTGGAATGTAGTATTTTCCTTCGTCTAGTAGATGGCGTGGAACTTCTTTCATGTGGCCGAGGTTTAAATATTCTTGCATAAACTTGTGGTATTGGTCTGCCAACTTGTTATCCTTTTGTAACCTTTCCTCGAGTTGTAGTAATCTTGCAATGCCTTTAGTTTTGGAATATCCTAATTCAGGTGCGAATTCTTTTTTGAATGGTACTTGGACTGTATAGCTTCCATCATAGTTTCTTTTAGTCGTCTCTGTGTAATGTTTTTCACATGCTGCGTCGTTTGGAGATATGATTTCTTTTATTGACACTTCTTCGAGCTTCCAAAACTTTGTTAACTGTTGGTCTTCTTTGGTGCGGCTAATCATGCTGATAATTTTTATATCATCGTGTTGATATTCTTTTGCAAATACTGATAATATCCAACCTAGTTCCGTCTGTTGACCCAGTAACCCATCTTTTGTTTTCTCAATGCCATGCTAAATTATGTTTCCAAATTCTTCGGCCCCCAGGATGGCATCAATTGAGCCGGGTTTGTTGTACGTGGGGTCTGCAAGAACGTAGTTTTGTAGTTGGTTCGAGCTGGTGTATTCTATCTCAGAGCTTGGTAACGATTGTGCTAATTTTGACATCACCAGAAACTTGACAGGTAGTATGAAGTTGCTTGGAAAACGTGGATGTACCTCAGCTTGAATTTTTGTGGTTGCTATTTTTGGATCTCCTGTTCCCAGACCTGTTATTTCAGCTCTTATCTTTTCTCTTGGTAGCCCTAAGAATTGCGGTGCTTTTTCTGTCACAAATAATGATTGTGATCCGGGATCAATCAGTACTCGTAAATATTCCATGGTTCCTGTTGCTGATTTAATTAGTACAAGGGCCGTGGCCAAAATTGTAGTTTGGTCTTGTCTTCCAAGATGACTGGTAATAGTAGTCGCTTTTTCTTGTAAATTTTGGCTTGATATCTTGTTTGAATATTTGGAGGTTGTGTTTCCATTATTTAGTTTTGAATTGGCCTGTCTTTCTTTGTGTAACATTGTATGATGATGTTGACCGCACTGGAGGCACCGCAATTGACTTCGGCATCTCTTCGTGATATCGTGGTTCAAGCAGTTGAAGCAGAGTCGTCGTTCTTTTATGAATTGAATCCTGCCAATAATGGATAACGCTTTAAACTTTTGGCAGGTATATATTAGATGTTGCTGCTTACAGTATCCGCAGCAGTTGGAATTGTGGATTATAAAATGTGGATTTGAATTGTAGTTGTTAAATTTAGATGCATTTCGTTATAACATGTCTTTTTGGCCGCCGTGACTGATTCTAATAACTGGAATCTTCGGTTCAGGAAGTCACTTAACTCTTGTAAGTCTTGGATTTTGTGTGGTGGCCTCAGAGATTGTTCGTATAAACGATTGGTTTCTTGATCCCACTTTCGAGTTATGATACGTGCAACTATTGGCCCCCAGGAGGTAGTATTAATCCCTAAGTTGTCAATTGCTTTTAAACATTCGGTGATAACATCATGCAATTGCCGTAATTTATCTATAGATTCATTCTGGATTGGCGGTATGTCTATGATTTTGTCAATTAATTTGGAAATGATTAGTCTTTGATTTTGGTACCGTTTCTGAAGTATCTCCCAAGCCACTTCATAGTTGATGTCAGTAATTTGTAAATGCTGCACCATTCAGCTTGGTTGCCCTCGGATGTTAGTTTTAAGATATTGCATTTCTTCAATTTTGGTTAAGGATGGATTTTCATGAATAACTTTAAAGAAAATGTCATTAAAGGTAGGCCAGTTTTCATAGCTTCCGTCAAAAAATGGAATTTTTATTTTAGGAAGTTTTAGTTTTGGTTTAGATACTTTTTGGACCTTTTGAGTTGTAACAATCTTTTGTTGTAAACCTTCAACTGCTACTTCGTAGGACCGCTCGGCTAAGAAATTTTTATAATTTTTGAAGTAGTTGTCTTGGAAATTAAATTCGTACACCATAATTTCTTTATGTAGTGCTTGAATGGTTTCCCACTGCTTGTTAAACTTCTGGAGCATTAGTTCATATCGTATTTTTGATATGTCTTTTCGTATTTCTTGCTTAAATAATTGTATAGTTTGGTCCAATTGTTGAATTTGTATGGATTGTTTTTTTCGGCGTATTGATTGCTCAGCGTCGTCTTTGTGTTCCTCAACATTTGTGATCGTTTGTTGAATTGGTGGAGCTCTTGAACATTTCTCCAAGTAGGTTTTTGCCTCTTCATATTTTTCCTGGATTTGATTGATATACTTAGTTTCGAAATATGAATGCTGCGGGATGTCGAATCTTTTTATTTCGGAATGAATCTTCTTAACTTGATTCCATCACTTGACACTTGCCCAGGTAATCAATATTTAAACAATACCGGATTCTAGGACAAGTTAATGTTGAATGATAATTTTATCAATAACTGTCTGCTATTTATATACAATATTTACAACCGTTGTGAAATGTAGAGTCGGCAATTTTATGTATACAACTTTAAATGTAGGTCACTATCATGTAACACATACTTAGTAGTTGCTCTTCTTCCGGAAGTCTAAATATAGCGTAACAACTTACGTTTGCAAATAGATTGTTTTACAATGTGGAGTAATTATTAGTATGTTTACAAATTATTAAATTTTAAAGAAATGTTTTAACACAGATTAATTTTGAATATTATTGTTTAAGTTTGAACATATTGCCATCTCTAAAATTGAATTGTTGTGGACGGATTGGTTTTTGAAAGTTTCAAATTATTAAATATATAAATCAAATATCAATGTTTAAATTGTAATTTAAACAATAAGTAATCTCCTTTGAAGATAAAAATTAATTAATGATTTTTAGTTTTATATCATTTATATTCGTTTTACAATACGATTTTCACTATGATTTCCAAACAAGTGACTTTCAATACATATTATTTCAATAAGTATTTTACATCGCTAACAAAAATGTTGGTACTACATTAAGTGCGCGAAAAATGATTGACGTTCTCAATTTTACGTGAGACCAGTTCTAGTAAAAACTTAATATCACACGCAAAGTTAATCTATACAAACAAGTAGTTAGTAGCAATCATTCATTTAAAGTTTTGTCTGTCAAAAAAATACTGCAAAATTTTATGTTATTTTGTTTATAAATAAATACTTAATTTGGACCCTTCTTAAATAAAGTATTCGTGTAGAAAATTAAGTTACGTAACTAGCAATTTGAAAGGAGCGTGTGCAAAAGGCAGCTTTGCACCTAAATAACTTGTTTAAAACTGAATTTTCAATCTGATGTATTTAACAAGATATCTTGTATAAATTCATTAGCTTAAATTTAATAATACATAACGATTTGTCAAGTTTTTTTTAACATGCATCATTGACCCAAGTATGAATTCAACCTAATACTAAAAATTCTTTTTATATAAAGGTAAACTGATAGATAAAAATGATGAATTTAATTTACATAATATTTACATTTATAACCGTAAAAAAACAGGACAAGAAGATTATTGAAATAAAAAAATTGATATCCAAACGTTCCGTTCATGAATATGTTTGTGATAAGTTAGAAAGTTTGTTTTTACAGTCACGTATTTCATAGCCACCATTTATTTTTATGCTTGTTTTGACTACCGCGTCTTCGTTGTATGAAAACTTTTACTTTTCTTTCGACCAAATCGTTTTCTATTACTAAAAAACAACTTTTAACATTTTTTATTACACTAAATTCATTCAGGTGTACTTCATCTAACAATAAATCCTCACACGGCATCGTTGTATCAAAATTTGATAACATATTTGATTTATTTGAATCCTACATAAATTTATTCAAGTTTGCCAACAAAATTTAATATTTTAAAATAATAGAGTAAATTAAAATCACTCTTACAAATACGAATCAAATCAATTTTTAAATATATATTGCAATTATCTAATTTTGATAAGTAGAAATAATTTTAATCAATAATTAAGCGTATAAAAATTTAACGCATCTTATCCGTATAATCTATACGATGCGGAAAAGTGGACACGGGTCTTTATCGACAAACCGAAAGCATCATCCATACGGAACATTTACACAGGATTATAGTAAAGCCACAGAATCCTGAACATTCAACTGATACAATTTAGCATCTCATTATTACACAAAGCCCCTGTGTATAGAATTCAAAAATTAATAAAAAAGGTATAACTTTTAAATCTCTTCCCAAATAACAAAATTATCGTAAAAAGATATCTTTTTAACACCATTTCTCGGGTGTCAATTAGACATCATTTTGGCCACTTATTTCATACAAAAGTTGTGTCGAAAATTCCGCACGAAATCGGTATCTATAAATTGTCACTATCATTTTTGAGGCTTCAAAATGATACCATCTATAAGAAAACTGAATGTTTCTGTGATGCCAAAATTATATCACATAACATGATTATTCCACATCATTCTGTTATCAAATTTGTATTAATTAAATTATATGCTCCCATGTTGATTAATACAAATATGGACAGTATAAATAATGATTATATTTTTTAACTTTACTATGGTTATACCACGTTATACTTCATGTTTAAACTATACACAATCTGATTGTGTTGATTAGTTTATAATACCGCCAAAATAATTATGTCTAAAATAATTTATCTTTCCTTACAAATTTCCTTTTTGTAACGGAAGTTACAATATTTGGTGAGTCGTTGCTTTAAAAATTCTTTTGTCGGTAGTACTAGTGGACTTACCGTTAGTACTTTTTACTTCCCAGGCTAGGTCAGTATAGAAAGGGTTAATTAGGAAATAGTTAAACAACTTTATCAACTCACCAAAGTTAAAATATTTTTAATACTTACGAGTCATACCTTAATTTGGAAATAATTTTAGCAAATGCAAAATGACTTTTTTTCATTTGAATACCCCTGTCGGTTTGAAAACGTTACTTGACTTTCATTTGGCGTCGTTTCGAAGCAAATTACATTTTTACTCTTTACCAATACGTGATAATTAGAAAAATCTATAAAAGCAATCTACTTAAATTCGTTTATTACAGTTAATATCTATAAGTTCAAACAATTCAATTAATTCCTACGTACACATTTAATTCTTACAGAAACCAAAAAAACAAACTTAAATGGCTATTTTCGCAATACGTGACATTAAGCAAATTCTATATTAAAATATTGAATTAAATTCAAACTCAAATTTTGCGCAACACAATCCGCAATACCTTTATTTATTTTATTTTTCTCCGTTAATTTGAATAGGTTGTATATAAGCTATATCAGTGTACCTAATTTTTGTACATATGTACAAAGTACGAAATGCTTTGATGACGCTTTAACCCTCTTACGAACGATGCACCAGGCTTGCGAGTTTGTGCCGACGATATCGCAGCTCTTGGTTCTCTCTAAGTCGAATTCACATCGGTTTTCTCTTTAATTATGTATCAAGAAAAACCATACACACAAGTTTCAGTTCCACAACACAAAAAACAAAAAAACGAAGTCATATAACAACTTGGCGATTTTATAAAACACTTGGCGATTTTGATAAAACAACTTTTTTGTGGTGCTTCTTGTTCGATGAAATTATTTAGCATCACTTATTTAAGTTCATTCGCACTTTCACGAATTAAAATACGCATTTAATTGCACAATGTAGTTAAGATATCGCGCTAACATACTTTTAATCCGCAATTGGTACTTTTTAGTAACGTCGCCATTAGCGTGCATTACAATTCATTTTTTATTAAATTTTTGGTCCCATGTTGCAAAATGACCTATCTTTCCGCATTTCCTTTTTCGTTCACGGTCAAATATCAAAACGCTTATTTTACATTTCTGCAGGTGCTCTTTTATACTGCATCGTGTTTATCAGTTTATGTCACGTTTACGTCTTTTAACATAGCGATAAGATTAAAACCTACGTATTCTAATTCTATACAAAATATTCGAACAATGTTTTCTTTAACGACGATCAAAAAGTAAAAAGTGATTATTCTTAATTTAAACGAAAAAAACGCTTGCTAACATACATATGCGTAAAATACACAATAGATTGAATGAATAACTACGCATATTCGATTCATATCATATTACTAAATAAATTGCCATCTTTAGATTAATAATTTCCGAGAAAAATATTATGCAACTTTTGCAAAATGACCGATATGAAAAAGTATGTATAACGATTTCATGAATATTGTATGAACTAAATTATAATGATTTGAACGTTTAAATTTTTGCGTTAAATTTAGAACACAATGATGCATTGACAACGACAGCAGCGTATAGAAATTACCAAGCTATATATTAGCTATGAAAATTGTACTAATAATTTTGTATCAAAATATTTTCACTAAAGTAACATGTCAATAAATTGATAGCAATGCTGATTGGGTTACAGTAAATTAACGTTAAGAGACGTTTTAAACAAATCAAACAAGACAAGTAGAACAATGAGCCAAGTTTGTAAGCTGGAGCTACTTTTTAAGCCCACATTAATTTTTTGTGGGTTCCTAGCACTCACAATAATTCTGCATTGCTTCTAGAAATCATAGATGTTAAGATTAAACTATTTGAGTCTTGTAGGTTTTACGTGAAAACTGGTAAAATTTGAAAATTGAGGCAAAAATAAACGTGGTTTTCTCTCCCATTTAGAATCCTTTGAGTTTTTTTTAAATTATACCTATATATTCACGATATTGGCGATTGGGCGACAGCGTTTGCGCGCTGGGCGTTTGGGCGCCGGGCGTTTGGGCGCCGGGCGTTTGGGCGCTTAGGCGCCAGGCGTTTCGGCGCCGTAATTATGTTATGCAAGAAAATTTTACCAACGCACTTTCAAAACGCTACTTTACATTACCCTTTGTGTTATTGAATATTTAAAGTAAATTTTGCAATATCGGTATTTTCTTAATTGTTGTACATTTAATCTGAAAAATATTTTAATTATTGCCTTGTCGTGTGCTCAGAAAGCAATTAAGAAGATCAGTGTAATTAGAAAATTTTAATATTTAAACTTACTATTCCACATCAGTCTCTTCAGTTGTCTGCAGATATTTGTTGCCATAATTTTGCGAGCGTAATAGCGTCCAAGTTTACATTTAATTATGGAATATACTCAAAGTAAGAGGAACAAAAAAAAGGTGTCATATAATGGTTACATGTACGCTTTTGACAAAGCAAGCAAAGATGAAACAAAAA
This sequence comes from Aquatica leii, assembly GCA_035610365.1. Lineage (NCBI taxonomy): Eukaryota > Metazoa > Arthropoda > Insecta > Coleoptera > Lampyridae > Aquatica > Aquatica leii. The sequence goes on along the minus strand of CM069434.1, from coordinate 119,832,587 downwards.
AATGTTAGAGATGTGAGCGAAAAGCGGACAAGTGCCTAGATTGTGTCCATACAACAGTGGATGACGAATATTTGTGCTCCTCGGGTAACCACAATCATGGTAGTGATGCGGCATGCGTAAGTGTTTCTAAAATAAAAATTGATATTAAAAAACGAGCCGAACAAACCATGGAGACACCTGCCCAAATACTTAACCCTGGAGGGCACTGGGCCTGCAGTTCAAGGGCAGTTGCCCGACAAGGATTCTATTAGAAGATTGTGTCAGCGGACGCGTAACCGTATCGCTGCTGCACCCCCAACTCCGATAGATCTGGAAACGTTAGTAATTCCGGAAGCGTACGAATGTGCTCCTGGACAATCCATTTAGAATATTAATATTTGGGAGGGAAGATAACGCACGTTAAAGCCAGCACATGAAACAAATTTTTATGGATGGAACATTGCCGTAAGCGCCTCCGTTATTCCACCAAATTTACGTTATTTTGGCAAACAGGAGTGGATTCGTATTTCCAGTTTTGTACGCGTTATTGCCAAACAAGCAACGGCAAACGTACGATTGGCTGTTTTCAATTATAAAAGAAATGTGGCCGCAATTTCAACCTGAAACTTGTTTCGTTGGATTACGAAATAGCCGTAATTGGATCAGTTGCTGAAGCGTTTCCAACGGAAATGTTAAGAAACAAATAGCCAGTCGTGGGCTGACGGTACAATATAATACCGATCCCGAATTTGCTCTTTCTGCACGGATGCTAGTTGCATTAGCCTTTACTCACATTAATCACACAATTGAATAGCTTTCTGCACAATTACCAAACGAATTGCAACCAATTTTAAACTGGTTCTAAGATAACTACGTTGGAAGGCAAAATAGAAACCACACACGCAAGACTGCGTTATTTCCGCCAAATATTTAGAACGTGAACCAAAGAGTGCGTAATAATAAAGATCGTACCAATAATTTTGCGGAGGCTGCTCATCGTAATTTTCAGTGCCAATTAGGTATGGACTATCCGTCGCTGTGGAAATTTGTCGACGGCCTACGAAGCGTTCAGATAAGTCGCGACACATTTGTAACGCGCACGGTCTTAGCTTTCAATGTAATTTTTTTTTTAAACTCAGCGTTAGCCTTATTTTCGTTACAATAATTATTTTCTTTTTATGGACAGGATCGCCTTTTTTAAAATAAATCAATAAAATTCAATTTTCAAAAATAACTAAACTTTAATATATGTGTGTAGATCGATTGGATAATGATCTTCCTTCAAACAACTTAACAAAAAAAACAATCTAAATTCACACAAAAGTTTGGTGATCACCAAAAGCTGATTTATAAAGTAAAAACCTAAAAATACCATGCAACATTTAAACGCAAAACAAACTTTAACAAAAAATAATAAAATTCAAAAAAAAAAACCTTATTTGTCCGTTTCTTCTTTCTTCGGGTACCCAACACTTTCACTTCCTTTTTCCGCCTGCGATTGCGGCACTAAATAATTCATTCTTCCCTTAATATTCCTTTTATTTAAATTTCACTGGTTTTTCATCATAAAACCAAATTTTTCTTTCTATAACGTTTTGAAGATTCTTCTGTTTTCTTTATACATATCTGGTTTACACTTATTATTTTGTTTTAAACATTTTTCGTTTTTCTTTGCACATTAATTCTGAAGAAAAAAAAAACAGTATTTCGCCTACCTCATTGCGACTCCCTGCTGCCTCTTCCCCTTCTTTTTCCCGTCTTTCGCTGCTCTTACGTCTTATCTCTGCTACGTTTGCATGAATTTCTGCACGTCTTCCATATACGAGGCACTAGCATAAACATTAAGTCTAATTATCTTTATTTTAAACACCCACTTTGAATGATGTATTTTGTGTAATATACTGTACCGTTACACATTGTATGAAAAATTTGTAGGTAGCCAAGCACCTCCTCATAAAAAGGCAAAATACCGAGCTGTTGATAACAGAATTACCACAATTGTTCAAAACTTTGAGAACCAAACAATTATTGAGTATCCCAGAGGCATTTCTCATAACTTTTTTAATAAATCCTTTTTTTGTCGTTATTTATTTTATTGTATTATTTAGTTAATATCTACTCAGTATAATGAATCAAGGTATCTAAAATTTTTAATGGACTAAAAGTGAAATTGTACTTACATAATTTTTTTGTTAACCAACGTAGTACATACATCAAATTTTGATCTGGCCCGTGTTAAAAAATGTTGCCCAATAACATAAGAATCCCAATTCACTTTCACTCTATTCAACTTTTTTCTAGCGCCGAAACGCCCGGCGCCATAACGCCGGGCGCCCAAAGGCCCGATGCCAAAACGCCTGGCGCCCAAACGCCGTCGCCCAATCGCCGGCGACCAATTGCTGGCGCCCAAATGTCGCGTACCGATATATTCATTATAACTATCTATAAAAAGATGTCGTTTCAAGTGCTAAGATCTTTAAAGACTGTAATGAATTTTTTAGAAAACAGGATTCGTTTTTAGAGTTTTTGTCAACTATTAACCAAAAAATCGTTTCTCAAAAACTAGACCTAAGAAACTTCTTCGTCAGTGTCGAGTTCTACGACCGCTAGTGCTCGTTTAAAAAGCTACATGTTTGACGATGTTATAGAACACTATTAATAACAGTTCATTGAAATTATAAATACTGCTGTGTTTTGTTTAGCTTTTAGAACTAATTTCTCCGCAACAAAATTTCTGCAAATCGCAGATCGATTAATAGTTAAAAAATGTAATGAAGAAGACGACCTGGACTAGTTAAACCTTTACGTAGACGACATTGATAACAAAAACTACGTTTTTACTTTTCAGTTATCTTACAACTTCGAAAAACATTCATTTAGATTTTGATGAAAAAAATATTGCTAGAGTCCTACAGTCTTTCTCATATGCGACTAAATATAGCAAACATTTGCACTAAAAAAGTGATATGTAATATATCTTATAACCTATAACCTACATTTTTCTTTTTACTCTTTATTTGTTGTCTCCTGTATCTCTCTCTTACCCTTCTGGTTGCCCAGTGATATATGGCATAATATTTACTCTTAAATTATAAGAGTAAACATTATTAGATGATTAATTTTCAAACTGACTAATTTTTTAAAGAAAAATGACTAATTTTTGAGAAAAAAAAATTTGTTTTTATTTTTGCTGGAACTGAAAGTACGAGGAACTCACTAAGTTTTACGCAAGTTGGTGGCTGTGGGAATGAGTATATTTATTGCAATCGCAACATAAAGATAGAATACAAACAATCACAAAACGAAGTACACAATAACTAATTGTTTATAAGTAAAAACGATAATTCTAGTATTAGCAGATCCTTAAATTAGGCAACATCTCCTATACGTAGGTATATAAATTATTTATTTTAAAGTTTGTCAATATAATTAGATAAAAAAAGAATAAGAATCAAATCAATGCAAATCTAGTGATAACGCAATCAGAAACCGTACCGGTCTTAATCTTAAGTGCAATTACAAAAGCAAATCTGCATAAATTAATCGTGACAACATGTATATATCTAGGTCGTTCGTATCTAGATAGAAAGAGGTTATTTACAGTTTTCTGACATGCGATTAGCTAATGGCATATCCAAAACATCCCCCTAAAATTGTAAAAAATTTAATAATTATGTATACACTAGTGTCATATGTAAGTTGCAAATAGTTCATCTGATTAAAATTAAAAACATAATGGCGCCAAGCTACCAAATGACTGCCGTCGTTAGGATTCATTGTCCATCTAAAAAATATTCCACAAGACTTAACTTTAATTGGCCATTAAGAATTTCATTCTGGCATCTGTACACGTCTAATTCATTATAAACCAAAGAAAGAACTGCTTGGGAAATATTTAACAATTTCCTGAGATGACAGACACGTGGAGGTAATTCATCTTTCTGCGAAATGCATGTTAGCTTATAACGTTTGTAAAAAGGATAGGCGCTATCCATGTCAGCCCTTATGAGCCTATAAAAGACAAGTGCGCCATGCAAGTTAACACTTAGGTTCTTATACAAAACAAACGCGCTATGCTAGTTAACTTTTAAAAGTTTAAGAAAAACTTGAGCGCTCTGCGGGTTAGCTCTTAAAGGTTTTTAAAAGTCAAGCGTACTATGCATGTTACTTTCCTAATTTACACTTTTGAAATTGCTAACCTTAAAATGCACATTCAAAAAGCGCAAGAAACATATCATTTTTGACCTTGTTGTTTGTAAACAGTAGAAATAATCAAAAACCAAATTTGTTTTGTCGTATTTAAAGTTTTATGCAATTTTGCAGGTTTGAAATAGAATTTTGCAACAAAATTTTTTATTTACCAAAAGAAGTACATTTCGACAGTATTACTTTCACTGTGTACATCAGTTGTTTTTGGTAACCTATATTGATACGTTCCTTTGTCCACTACACTAAGTCTATAAAAACAGAAGAGCAAAACGTTTTGCAGATATAATTTAAAAACGTTACTTGTTAGTTTTCGGGATTTCAAACATGTATCGTAGCCGTTTTTGTACATATCCATAAGATGACCTTGTTGCTCTCGTAAACCAAAATGGTGCGATTGTGCATACAAATACTTTTGGCAATCATTTTCAAGGTGCTGTTGTCAAATATTGCGCCGTGTAAAAATGCGCTGCTTTCCTAATATTTTCGACTGCCACAACCGTTTTTTTTTAACGACAATGGTTTATTTTGTCAAATTTTAAAAAGTGAGTTGCAAATTCATTTATTAATAGTATTAGATATTTATCAAAACTAATTTTGTTTTTTTCTCACTTAGACAAGCCTTCTCTGCTTTTCAGAGCAAACATTGCACCTGTTTTTTGCTTCGTTTGTATATTTCACATCGTTTAATCTTTTGCTAAAGTTGATTCTTTCAGGCTTACATGTAAGGATATGACTTGGAAATAATTTTTTTTCCCTAACTTGCTGTAATTAGTTGAGGATTAACAATGAATGAGTAAATGACAATAATTAGATAAAAAATAAATAAAAAACCACTTTTTTTGAAAATTACAGAAAAAAAAACATTTATTTTGCAAATATTGTCTACTAGAGAGAGGAAAAGTGATTACAGTAAATTATTTTTTTTTATATGTAAGGGTACGTCGAGGGATACGTATTGGAAATTCCGGTTTGTTAGAATCGTTAGAACATCAAAACGTTGAGTCTGCCTGCAATGACGACTATGTTTCCGTTTTCATACCGGTTACCTTAGTTCTACAAATTTTCGTTTTGTTTCGTTACCTATTTTCTAAAGATTATCGAATAGGCATGTGAAATACGCTAAACTTGCGAGGAGCGATTCAAGATGTATTCAATCGCTAAAAATCACACTGTTAAATTTGTTTGAACTAAAATTTAGTCTTTAAAATTTTAAATAGAGTCGACACTACGTAATTATTTAGTTAAAAATTAAAAGAAAAATAAAATTCTATTATTTACGCTTAAGGGTTTATTTTTACTTCAATAGTAGATTACAAGTAAAAGTTGTTTATTGCATTATTTACGCTAAGAGGGAATGTTTTAAAATTGCAAAAGCTGAAGTTGAAAACTATTACCGTAATACTCAGACTTTGCGCTAACATACAATCACTTATTCACGAATTTAGAGAACGTCTGCAAAGAACACAATTTAATTTTTAAAGTGCTTTTTTTTATTAATCTTGTTTTTATTTTACAAAATTTTTCAAGTTTAATTTAAATAATTCAATTGAATTATTATAACAAATTGATTTGTATTAGTCAAACGCGTGCGAATTATTAAATGTATAAAACATTGTTAAATAAATACATTATGACAGTTTTCACAACATAAAAATTTCTATTAGAGATGACGTGTAACGGGTGTATAATATATGAAAAAAATTGCATTTACTTACAGTACAGCATCATAGTTTACTAATTAGTATCTGTTAGTGTTTGTGTTGTATATATTAATAATTAACACTAAATACCTAATTCTCAGCATAGTTTCATTTGTTGCACACGTGCAAGCGCACTAGAGCGGAGCCAAAAGAGAAATCTCAGAAGAAAATGACTAAGATAATCAAAGCCTAGTGCTAAGCACCTGTCAAATGCACAAACAAAAATGAAAAGAAACTAACCGTCGTTTAAAATAAATGATTGGTTGTTTGATTATTTTTGTGAAGGACCCGGTATTTGGATTTACGTTATTAATTTCATGTATTTTGAATTTGTTTTAATGGATTTTAGATTGATTTTTATAAGTTATTTTACGTTTTTGCATTCAAAGTCATAATTCAAAGTTGTGCATAAAATTTTGTATTTTGTTACGCTGTGAATCATCTGCATTCTGCGCTTGTGTTTATTAAGCATTTTTCTTTGTTCGATCAAAATTCTAGTGGTAATTTATGTTTGCCTTCTGAGATAATTGTAATTAAATATATTTTAGACGTTTGTTTATTTCAAGTTGGTTTAAAAGTTCTTTGTTTTAAGTTCATTCTCAGTACAGTCGTACTTGATTTCTTTGTGTTAATTGTTTAGATTACAGGGAAAATTAAGGCATTATCTTAATTTATTAGTCAGTTTAAATTTTATGACCGTCTTGTAATATAATATTTTGTCAATTCGACATTTTTACGCGGAAACAAACACCGTGGCCCAATACTACGTTTGTGATCTGTTTGCATCCTCGTTGCACTTCTCTATAAAATTGTTTTCTTTCATGGAGTTTCGAACACAGCCATTGGGGAAATAGTAATCAAATAAGGTTATACATATGTGAATTTGGGGATAATAGAAAGTCAGTTGGTTAACAGTCGATATGTTTTAATAAGATAGTTTGTTAGTTGGTTTTGGGGTGGTAAACTCATCCCCTTTAGAGAAAGTAATGCCGCGAAAGTAGTATGCCGAACGCGTGAATTTTTAGTGGAATTTTGTTTCTACTAATTCGTAGAATCTATGGTTTTTAAGAGAATGTCACGCGCTTTCAGTTTTATTTTACGTCATGTAGAACCGTGTTCGTCGAGTGATACGACACGGTTATATCTTCGCCTTGGTGGGGGCTATTGAGAACCTCCCGTTGGTACATAGTCCTCTGGGGACACCCTCCAACGTTTCTTCCTGTATACATCTGGCAACCCAGGATCAACTACAAATTTTTTCCTGGACTTACGACAACAATTCAAAGTATTTATTTTGTAGCGATTATTTAAATGTGGTGAAATTTTTGTTTACGCGTTTGTGTTTTAAAAGCTTTGGGTCTTAAACAAAATCAGAAGTGTCGCGAATTAATGAATGTAACGATAATACTATTAGTAAATCATAATTGTCCGTATTTATCAAAACTATGTGACAAAATTTCGTTGAATTAAAGATTTATGTTTGACGTTAGCCGTGAAAATTTACTATTAAAATTTTCATCCTGGGTTAATAATAGAAGAATTATTTCATTTTATAGTTAATTAATTTCAATGTAACGCGCACACGGCCGTGCATTAGGTAATTAAGATTTTCCATTGTTTTTTTTCATGTGTTTTATTTCTTTAAATTTTATTTGTTTTTTTTTGTGCAGTTATTCAATTAACTTTAATTTCTTTTTGTTTCTTAAACGTTCATGTGTACTTACTTTTTTTTGTTTTGTCTTGTTAATTTTTTTTTAAACTTGCGTTAATGTTAATAGTAGTATTTTATTTTGTGCAAATAAATGTTAACTAGTTAAATTGTAAACGAGCTTTTAATTCCTTCGGCCGCCGCGTTATGTGAAATTTTTGTCAATTATAGAATTTAGTGAGATACACTGTTACGAGAAACTCGGGTTTCTAGAGTTGAACTGTCAAAAATAAAATGTCCCACCGGTCTTCTCATAACCAAACAAAGCAACGGCTAGCACAGCTTCTTCGGAGAAGGATCGCAGGCTTTGTTATGTGTGGTTATAACGTGAATCTAAAAAAAAGGCGCCAAGACGATGAAAAATTTAAGCCGAGGGATACCGTCTAACTCTCCTCGTAGTAAGCGAAGAATAAATAAATTAAGCCTTCGAAATTCGATGTGCACAACTGATAAATTCGCGAAGCACAAAAATACAATTAATTGTGTTAAGTTAACATGCACGTACGGTCCTAAACGACCTAGTCCCCGAAACACAAATAAAAAATTGAAAGTAGTAATACTTACAGATAGGATTTACCTCAGTCGGAAAGTTAGCTAACCTCCGTACTTGATGTACCTAAAAAATACTATTAAACCCAGATCGGAACAAGCATATACGTTTAACACAAATAAAAAAGGTTTGTTTGGCATCCAATTATTACGACCGTAAGTGCGCAGCGTTTTCCTGTGACTCAATCAATTAAATTTTCCATGTTTGTCTTCGTAAAAGAAAGGATTGTCCTGGAGGTTCTCAACTTTGATGGTGGCTATGATAAGGACGTATCAATGCTTCGACGTCATGGAATATTCCGAACAAGACCACCTGTTAGTTATCTTGACTGATAACGCAGAACAATTGGTGGCTACCAAAATCCGCTATAGAAAATTAGTAGGTGTCAATTTAAACTCACAACAAAGAAAATTGTATACCACTTACCCAGTTTCAACCTTCCACAAATAATCGCATTAAATTAGCAGCGTGACACAATCTAACGGTGGAGGTGAACTCGGGCGTACAAGTAACAAAACTCGCCAAAAATCTAATGTAAAATGAATTGTGAATATGCTGTCGAAAATGTGACAGTCTGGCTGGCGCAAGAGCAGGAAGGTCCTGACAAATTTCATACTAACGAGAAATTTTCCATACTCGCGAATTGAACTACTAATTTCTTATTTTAACGCAGGAGCGGGCTTGTTGTTGGTAAGGGCTAGAAGTCTATTGAACTTTACTCCTTCTTGGCGCCCTTTGATTTGACTTTGTGATTTTGTGCTTTTGTCAAGTTTTCCAAAACAATCACGAAATTTTGAATATAACCCACCCCGTCTTCACTAAGCACCGGCAAAACTTCGTTTATGTTACTTTGTTTCGGGCAAGTGTCATTGTTTCAACTTTTGCATGTAACAAAACAAAGTCGCTTATATAACATTTACTTAAAGAAACTACGCTTATTAGGTTCTATAATTATAAAAAATCTTACAAAATCAGTTCCAGTCCCTAGCTAGGTACGGTTTATGCTTCGCCGACAAACCGCTTTGTAAAACAGGATAATTCAAAGCTTGCATCTTATTAGTCCTTAAACCGTGTTGGGTCTTGAATTAATTCTATGAAAATGATCACAAATTAATGCAGATTTTTGATAGACTTAAGAATAATTGATTTACTACAATTATGTCTCTATAGCCATAATGACCTGCAAAAGCGCGTTAAGTGGAGGTTCCGAGCAGCATCGCGTTTACGCACGACATTTCTAAATATAACGACCAACACGAATGTGCGGTTAAAACAACGAGTGGTAATTATTGAATTTCCTTCTGTGGAGAGTGTAGCGCAAATCCTGCTGAAACGAATGTTGGTGTTACTTTTAATATGCCTTCAACGTAATTATTTGTGTCTAATTTTATAATTTGTGTTATGTACGTGTTTGCGTTTCTTTAAATCAAGCTTTCAGTTGTAGTCAGTCATGTTAAGCGTTATTATTTATATTAAGGCTTCAGTTATTTTTATTATATCTAAGATTAATAATTAATATTTTACTTTCAGCCAAGTATATTTTACAGTTGTTCACTGATTTTGCTTACAGTTTACGTTGACTTGATCCGATCGACTATCCTTAAGTATAAGTTGTATTCAAGGCCAGTATAGCAAATTTCAGTCGACGATTGCAAGCATACACTTCTCGTAAATTGTCGAGGATAATTTACTACAGTAACAATTAGTACTAGCTACCACGTTAAGGAACTACATGTAGTATACTATTGTTACCGTTTAATCGATTTACTTTATGTGACCGTGTCTAATTAATTGTGCCTAAAATTTACTAAATTCATTTTTATCTATTGTACTAAAAAATGGCCATGTTTTTAATTAACTGTCTTTAGTATGTACGAGATTTATTTTGTTATCAATCAAAAAATATATACGTGCCTGCCTCAAAAAAGTAATTGGACACTTTTAAACGCGACCTGCAAGGTAGGCAACCAAACATACATTATAACAAAACGTGTATTTAATTTTGACAACATTGGCATTGTAGACATTACTTGCAGCAATATTACGAGGTTACTAACTATTCTTCATTAACACAAGCGTTTAAAAAACATGCTTCTTACCAGCAAATATTTATCTAAGTTATACTCTAAAGTTTTAAATTCATCTTTGCCGAGTTTTCTATATATTTATGTTCTATGCTTAAGTAATTAAAAAGTTTAATTGTTATTTATGATTAAATAAGTTCCATCTATAGCTCGAATAATGATAATAAACTGTATGCTCAAATATAAAACTACTGTACTAATTAGCCTAAAAGTCTTAATATATCTGGATTAAATTAAAGTCAACATTTGGATTTTCTTTGCATTATCACCAATAAAACGTACTCTTTTTAAATTATTATAAAATCAAGTGTAATTTCTCATACAAAACGCTAAAAAATTCCAAATCAAATTTGAAAGTGCATACCTATGCTGTAAATCTAAAAATCACAAAATTAAAAGAATACGGAATGCATTTTTTCGCTTTCTCTTCATAACATTTAATTTACAAGAACAAAACTAGATACAGCAAATCGTAATAAAAAACATAATTAAAAAAGTATTTTTTATTTTATTTAAATATTTGTGTTTTACATTATAGTAATGGGTGTAATATCTATTATTGGTTATACATTCCCGTAGATCATTTGGCATCGAATTGATTAAATTGGCACATACATTAGCTCCTCGAGATCTTTTCCACACGGTATTAATATGGCGATGCAAGTTGTTTATATTTCGTATTTCTATGTTATTGTTCAGTTAGTCCATTCACCCACGCACAGCCGCCGCTCACAAATTCTCTATAGGGTTCACATCCGGTCACTTAGGTGGCCAACGGATTCTTTCCACTTCTGGATGTTGTAAGAACCATTCTTGAACTACCGCTACCGTATGTATAGAGGAATTGTCCTGAACAAACTGAATTAGTCCTTCAGGATAAACTGCTCGTACGGAGGGCAACATAACGTCTTCCAAAATCGTCAGGTAAGTTCGAGCAGTTAAGCGTTTATCGATACGTGTTAATTACCATGGACCAGCTTCACTCATCCATCCCCAGTACGCAGCGCTAATTCTCCCATCTCTTTTGTTTAGTTGCACATGCTTTGATTCATATCTAGAGTTACGTGGCCTCCAAAGAACTTTTTTACTATCTTGGGAAGTGCAGAAACTTTTTTTTTTCATCTGAAAAAAAACACCTTTCTAATCAAAATTTAAATGTTCTGAAAACTGCAATCTCCGGTAGGCATTTTCTTCAGTTATTACAGGTTTCTTTATAGGTCTATAGCAGCTTTTTTTTCTTCAGCTTTTAAAGTATTCTCTATTGTTTGCAAACTGCATTCTGTAGTCTTTCGCTAATGGTGGCGGAAGTTGTGAATGGAGTCAAACGAGCATCTTGGATAATGTTGTCTTTTTCAACTCTGGATAAGAGAGATTTCTTTCCACTTCTATGAGCGGTCTGCAAAAGATGATCATTTTGCGCGCCTTATTGTTCGCGTTGAACCCAATAATGGACCACACTTTTATAATAATATAATAAATAGTTAATTAAAACTGAGCAAAAAGGTTTACGTTTACTGCAAGGCAAGGATAAAGTAATCTTATTAATTTAAGTGAAAAAGTCACATCTTTCAAGTTAACAGTACAAGGTTATCAGAATCAAATAAAATAGAGTTAGGAATTTGTTGCAAAAGAAAAAAAAATTTTTAAACCAAGGTTGAGATATAGTGTATATGTTATTAATTTAAAAATAAACGTTGTTGATCATTTTGTGCAAAAAAAGACTGATTTTTCCAATGTTTGGTGATATATTTCCATTACTTAGTTTTAGCAAAAACCTGCAAGAATTTTGTTTTGATTTATAGGTAACGAAACCCATATTAGTTTTGATTTTTAATTCAGTTACACTAAAGATAATATCTTTTTAAAAGAATATTAATTTTTTTGCCACTTATTCTTTTTGTTATAATATAAATTTTTGCAAAAACCGCCTGAAAATAAAACTCTACAGGCACAGATAAGTAAATTTGAGTTGCGCATACCTTCTGTCTAATACTTAAACTAGTAGGTTCGATATAATCCATAAATTGGGTTAAATCAGCAAAGTTAAAGCATTTTTTCCGTGTATTACAACAGTGTAATCAAAAAAAGAATTGAACATCGAATTTTACCTATATTCATAAAAATCCATTTTTTATGAAAAATGCAAACTCCGAATAAATGTAATGAGAATTTGTAATGGGAGTTAAGATTACAATTGTTCAATCACTAATTACGTTCAAATGATGATAATCCTGCTTTTACAAAGAAAATCGGAATGTTGAATTTAATTTAATCCGGAAATATTAAAAATTTAGGCTAATTAAAACAGCAATTTCATATTTGGGCATGCAGTTTAAATTTATTCGAGCAATTAATAGAACTTTTTTTAGTTTATTTTAATTATAAATGTTTTAAAGCTTTTTTAATTAAGGGCTATAGCATTCATTTAAAACTTGAGCAGAGAACATAAATAGAAAATTTGGTGAATCTTTATGGTACAATTTAGATACATATTTGCAGTAAAAAAAACATATTCTTTGATCGTTTGAGGCGGTTATAGAGAATGGTTAGTAACCTCGTAATATCGCTGCACGTAATGTCTACAATGCCAATGTTATCAAAAATAACTAGCCGTTCTGTTATAACGTAAGTTTGGTTGCCTACCTTGCAGGTCGCGCTTAAAAATGTCCAATTTCTTTTTTGAGGCAGTGTACAACCTATTCGTTACGTTCTATAGTTAATAGTACGTTGCTTTTCTACTAATTTTTTTGACAGTGGGTTCATATGTATCCTTGGTGTCTCCGAATATAGGATTTTACCAGTACGCACTAAGTGGCGCTTATTTTTTTCTCCTTCTTGATATATTACAGCATCCTCAACCATACCAGTTTCATTTAACTTAAAACTAATAAGAAGTTAAAATGTATTTGTTATTTGAATTAATATTCAATTAAATACGTTGTACTCTGTGTAACTTAATTTATAATTTATGAAAAAGCATTAATTACATTATTTTATTCTTTAGACGTAAGTCCATTGTTTTTAAAAATACGTTATTAGCTGTACCATGATGAAGAGTTATTATCTGTATAATACAAATTTATTAGTTTTGAACAGTAGTTATTTAATAGTGTTATTAGGAAAATATGCAACTATAATTACGGTTTTGTATGATACTGTAATTATTGTTATTAATAAATTTTAATCTAGAGAGAGAGAACCCTTGAGTTTCCGTTTTAATTAAACAAATAACTAAAAGTTTATATTAAATAGTTAAATTGCAAATTATTGGTAAAGTATCACTAAAATAATTTATAGTTATTTTATTATTGCGTAATTAACGTTTTTCATCAAATAAAATTATATATTTTAATTAAATTTATAGCATTGCTAATTCTTTTAAATTTTGCTTCGTGAAAAGTAAATTACGCATTGGTAATTTTTTCAGTGAACCGTATTTGAATACTAAAGAAATTAATTTTTTTTACATTTTTTAAAATAATTTTTTTTAAGTTTAAAATTAAATTTTAAAAAAATCAATAGTTTAGAAACATGTTTAAAAATTCGTGATTATTCTACGTTCTTTGACACTAAAAATGTTTGTTTAATATTTATCTTTAAAAATATAAGCGATTTTTATAAATTTTATCATCTATACAGTACGCTTTGTCATGTCTTCAGACACAATTGAACATTATTTAAATATGCTGTAAAACTTTGTGAGAAATATTTTTATAATGTTCATCAATCACTTTTCAATTAATTAGGTTTTTTGTAACAAATAATTCACAATTTAAAAAAAATACATTATATAGTATTTTACTATGTAAAATAATATTTTATTATTCTTAAAGTCTTCTCCACAGTATTCTGTATTTTTTTAAATATTTTATTTTAAAAAAATATACATGTTTCGCTAATAACAATTAGCATCGTCAGTATATATAACTAAAAACTAAAATTAAAACATTAGAATATTAATAAAGAATACTAACCGAATAAAATAGTTAACAAATTGTGAATTAATGTCAATTAAAAATTAAACGTATTTGACAATTTAATACAGTCGACTATATTTAAAAAATTAATTTAAATAAAGAAATTAGAAAAATATCAAAAGAATAGAAAAATGAAAAATGAAAAGAATAAAACTATAATTTTGAACTGAGAAGAATTGAGGGATTTAAATTTAACATTTCATTTAGACAATTTATAGAATCATTGTTAGAAATTCTATTAATTTCAAGAGTCTCTAATGAGTTAAGAAGAGATCCTTTATTACATACATGTAAAATTTTGATATTCAAATCTGAAGAAAATGAGCGTCCTGAACATAAAATATGGTTGGCAAAAGCAGAGTTAGTGTTACAAATATTTGTATTTAAATATCTATTTATTAAATATAAATGTTCATTTAGTCTCGTTTTGAATTTTCTACCTGTTTGACCAATATATGAAGAATTGCAAAAAGAACAAGTAAGTTTATACACTCCAGATTTACGTAAAATTGGTATTTGATCTTTATTATTAACTAAAAACTATTTAAGTGTGTTATGTGTCGAAAATGAAATGTTGTTATTATGTTTTTTAAAAAGTTTTTGCAGAAATTGAAAACAGTAACCAAAGTATGGAAGAGATCTAAAAACCATTTCATTATTAGTAGAAAAATTGATCAAATTTTTGAATAAATGTTTTATACGAACTCTGTGAAAAATACTATTAATTAATTGAATAGGATAACCATTATTTAAACCAATTTGATTTATAATTTTGTGTTCTTTAGCAAAATTAGAAGGAGACAAAGGTATAGAAAATAGTCTATGAAAGTACGAACGAAAAGCAGCAGTTTTATGAGAAAAGGGATGGCACGAATTAAATGAAATTACGCAATCTGTATGAGAAGATTTGCGAAAATTATCAAAATTAAATTTATTGTTAAACCGTGTAATTTTTAAATCTAAAGAAGACAAAGAGTTGTTTGATTCAATATCTAAAGTAAATTTTATTTTTGGATGGATAGAATTAATAAAATTACTAAAATTATTTAATTCGTCAATGGTACTATTAAAAAGAACTAAGCAATCATCAACGTATCTATACCAAAAAAAAATTTGTTTAATATAGAAGAGTTTGAAAAAATTGTATTTTCTAAATTGTTCATAAAAATTTCAGCTGCTAAAGGTGAAATATTTGATCCCATCGCTAAGCCTGATACTTGTAAATAATATTTATCGTCAAATTTAAAATAATTTTGTTTAAATACTAAATCTAATAATGAACAAAGATCTAAAAATTTGAAATGTATATAGAGAGTTGTTAGAAAAAAGAAGATTACCTATAAGATTAGTACATTCATCTGGAGGTATTGACGGAAAAAGATTAACTACATCAAAAGAAACTAAAATTGATGATGAAGAAAAAGGTATGTTAATAATTTTTTGTACAAGGTCACAAGAATTAGTAATAGCATATTTATTATTAAAATTTTTATGTGTTCGTATCATACTATTTAACCAAGGTGCAAGTTTAGAAACAGGCGAATTAGGAAAAGAAACAACTGGTCTTAAAGGGATACCAGGTTTATGTAATTTAGGTAATCCATAAAGTAAATGAGTAGAAGGATTCATAACTTGAAAATTTATTACGTTTACCAAGTGAACTAAGAGCAATACTATATTTTTTCAATGATGATCTTTTGACAGAAGATTAAAATTGCCATTAGAAAGAAAATTCAAAACTTTCGTTCGTACTTTCATAGACTATTTTCTATACCTTTATCACCTTCTAATTTTGCTAAGGAACACAAAATTATAAATCAAATTGGTTTAAATAATGGTTATCCTATTCAATTAATTAATAGTATTTTTCACAGAGTTCGTATAAAAAATATTCAAAAATTTGATCAATTTTTTTACTAGTAATGAAGTGGTTTTTAGATCTCTTCCATACTTTGGTCACTGTTTTCAATTTCTACAAAAACTTTTTAAAAAACATAATATCAACATTTCATTTTCGACACATAACACACTTAAATTATTTTTAGTTAATAATAAAGATCAAATACCAATTTTACATAAATCTGGAGTGTATAAACTTACTTGTTCTTTTTGAAATTCTTCATATATTGGTCAAACAGGTAGAAAATTCAAAACTAAACTAAATGAAAAATATAATTTTTTTTTAAATCATTTTATTGATATGATGATTGTGAACGCGTTGAACATTTATAAATTAAATTGCCAGAACAACAATCTCTCTAAAAGATATATAGATATTCAGCTAACCTTCAAGGTTTCTATCGCCTACAGTTTATTAGTTATTATTGTTACAAATTTTATTATTAAAAACTAATTTATTTAAACGACTAAAAATATGTTTTACTTATACTAGAAATATGTACACTTGTAAATTAACCGAACTAATGAAATCTAATAATATTTAATAAAAACACTTAACTAATTAAGAACTAATTAGAGAGAACTAATTAAGATAAGATAAAGTCCGCGGATAGCTTCACACTTGTTTACACTAAAATCACGTACAAGATTATTCTCGGTATATTTATCTAGACACACGTGCTAACGACTTATTTATTTAGACTTGAATAATCATCTTAACACTGCAGGCTTCGCATTACGGAAATAACTGACCTACGGTTTGTTTCGTCGGTATATATACACATTTTGACAATCATTCTCGAGTGTTCCATATCTTTCGATATATCTTCTAGAAGATGGATAACAACTTCCAGAAGGCACTTGAATTTGCAGATAACTTCTCGAACGTTTCATTATTGTTAGTAAAGTATATCAACAACAAACTTCAAAATAACATAAATATGTCATTTACGAATACAAAGATCACTGCAACTAATTTACAAAAACTAAAAATAACGTTGTGGTATTCTATTAGGTATAGTTTAGTCTTGGTTCCAGTATTAAAAAGAAACATTAATAACAATTAGCATCGTCAGTATATATAACTAAAAACTAAAATTAAAACATTAGAATATAAATAAAGAATACTAACCAAATAAAATAGTTAACAAATTATAAATTAATGTCAATTAAAAATTAAACGTATTTGACAATTTAATACAGTTGACTATATTAAAAAAAATTTATTTAAATAAAGAAAATAGAAAAATGATCAAAAGAATAGAAAAATGAAAAGAATAAAATAAAATAAAACTATAATTTTGAACTGAGAAGAATTGAGGGATTTAAATTTAACATTTCATTCAGACAATTTATAGAAACATCGTTAGAAATTCGATTAATTTCAAGAGTCTCTAATGAGTTAAAAAGAGATCCTTTATTACAAACATGTAAAGTTCTGATATTCATATCTGAAGAAAATGAATGTCCTGAACATAAAATATGGTTGCCAAAAGCAGAGTTAGTGTTATAAATATTTGTATTTAAATATCTATTTATTAAATATAAATGTTCATTTAGTCTAGTTTTAAATTTTCTACCTGTTTGACCAATATATGAAGAATTGCAAAAAGAACAAGTAAGTTTATACACTCCAGATTTATGTAAAATTGGTATTTGATCTTTATTATTAACTAAAAATAATTTAAGTGTGTTATGTGTCGAAAATGAAATGTTGATATTATGTTTTTTAAAAAGTTTTTGTAGAAATTGAAAACAGTGACCAAAGTATGGAAGAGATCTAAAAACCACTTCATTACTAGTAAAAAAATTGATCAAATTTTTGAATATTTTTTATACGAACTCTGTGAAAAATACTATTAATTAATTGAATAGGATAACCATTATTTAAACCAATTTGATTTATAATTTTGTGTTCCTTAGCAAAATTAGAAGGTGATAAAGGTATAGAAAATAGTCTATGAAAGTACGAACGAAAGTTTTGAATTTTCTTTCTAATGGCAATTTTAATCTTCTGTCAAAAGATCATCATTGAAAAAATATAGTATTGCTCTTAGTTCACTTGGTAAACGTAATAAATTTTCAAGTTATGAATCCTTCTACTCATTTACTTTATGGATTACCTAAATTACATAAACTTGGTATCCCTTTAAGACCAGTTGTTTCTTTTCCTAATTCGCCTGTTTCTAAACTTGCACCTTGGTTAAATAGTATGATACGAACACATAAAAATTTTAATAATAAATATGCTATTACTAATTCTTGTGACCTTGTACAAAAAATTATTAACATACCTTTTTCTTCATCATCAATTTTAGTTTCTTTTGATGTAGTTAATCTTTTTCCGTCAATACCTCCAGATGAATGTACTAATCTTATAGGTAATCTTCTTTTTTCTAACAACTCTCTATATACATTTCAAATTTTTAGATCTTTGTTCATTATTAGATTTAGTATTTAAACAAAATTATTTTAAATTTGACGATAAATATTATTTACAAGTATCAGGCTTAGCGATGGGATCAAATATTTCACCTTTAGCAGCTGAAATTTTTATGAACAATTTAGAAAATACAATTTTTTCAAACTCTTCTATATTAAACAAATTTTTTTTTTGGTATAGATACGTTGATGATTGCTTAGTTCTTTTTAATAGTACCATTGACGAATTAAATAATTTTAGTAATTTTATTAATTCTATCCATCCAAAAATAAAATTTACTTTAGATATTGAATCAAACAACTCTTTGTCTTCTTTAGATTTAAAAATTACACGGTTTAACAATAAATTTAATTTTGATAATTTTCGCAAATCTTCTCATACAGATTGCGTAATTTCATTTAATTCGTGCCATCCCTTTTCTCATAAAACTGCTGCTTTTCGTTCGTACTTCCATAGACTATTTTCTATACCTTTGTCTCCTTCTAATTTTGCTAAGGAACACAAAATTATAAATCAAACTGGTTTAAATAATGGTTATCCTATCAATTGATTAATAGTATTTTTCACAGAGTTCGTATAAAACATTTATTCAAAAATTTGATCAATTTTTCTACTAATAATGAAATGGTTTTTAGATCTCTTCCATACTTTAGTCACTGTTTTCAATTTCTGCAAAAACTTTTTAAAAAACATAATAACAACATTTCATTTTCGACACATAACACACTTAAATAGTTTTTAGTTAATAATAAAGATCAAATACCAATTTTACATAAATCTGGAGTGTATAAACTTACTTGTTCTTTTTGCAATTCTTCATATATTGGTCAAACAGGTAGAAAATTCAAAACGAGACTAAATGAACATTTATATTTAATAAATAGGTATTTAAATACAAATATGTATAACACTAACTCTGCTTTTGCCAACCATATTTTATGTTCAGGACATTCATTTTCTTCAGATTTGAATATCAAAATTTTACATGTATGTAATAAAGGATCTCTTCTTAACTCATTAGAGACTCTTGAAATTAATAGAATTTCTAACAATGATTCTATAAATTGTCTAAATGAAATGTTAAATTTAAATCCCTCAATTCTTCTCAGTTCAAAATTATAGTTTTATTCTTTTCATTTTTCATTTTTCTATTCTTTTGATATTTTTCTAATTTCTTTATTTAAATTAATTTTTTAAATATAGTCGACTGTATTAAATTGTCAAATACGTTTAATTTTTAATTGACATTAATTTACAATTTGTTAATTATTTTATTCGGTTAGTATTCTTTATTAATATTCTAATGTTTTAATTTTAGTTTTTAGTTATATATACTGACGATGCTAATTGTTATTAGCGAAACATGTATATTTTCTTAAAATAAAATATTTAAAAAAATACAGAATACTGTGGAGAAGACTTTAAGAATAATAAAATATTATTTTACATAGTAAAATACTATATAATGTATTTTTTTTAAATTGTGAATTATTTTTATTTTTTTAGTCTTACACAAATTCTGTCGTACACTATTTGGTTATCTAACAAGTCAACTCCGCTCACAAATTTATTATAAATACCAGCACAATAAGGTTTTTCAATTGATATTTTTTGTTTTTGTTGACTAACTCAGTTGCAACTAATGTTGAGTTCCGAGATCTAGATCCATTAAGTAGATCGTGAATCTGGGTTTAGATCATTTATAAATTAAGATCTAACATCTGGAACTAGATCCATTTAGCCAATGATCTTGAGTACGGATCTAGATCATTTTAATTTACAATTTTTTTAATTAAATTACTTGACAAAATAAATGTAAATTTATTATTTTATTTTAAAAATATTTTTCCGGCGTCTGTGACAGTATCTACTTAAGCCGTTGTTGAAGAAAAACATTTCCCAGAAAAGTATTAAAGCAACGATTTGTAACAAATTGTATAAAATAAGTACATTTTGAAAAGATTAAAAAATTCCTTGTCGGTATTTGCAAAAATGCTGTGTTTTTCACAAATACATCCGGTTTTAGGCTTCTATAACCTTTTACGATTTATTAGCCTTTCGTGTAAATTTTCTTATTTTAACCGGAGAATATTAATAACTAACATTTGCGCTTAGCACTTTATCACAGAATATTTTAAAATTTAACTTTTGAAGAATCCGATTTATTATATAGCAAAACCATCGTAAGTGTGTACATCATGTGGTTTTAAATAATAAAAATGGTTTAAGTAAAAAAAAAAGAAAAATTAAGTTTTTAATGTTGATGTTAAAATAGCTAAAAATCTTGAATATTACTTTAAATTTGGTCAATCAAACAAACTTTTCAAAATTGATCTATAAAGGATATAGATCGAAATTCAAAGATCTTGAATCTTAATCTAGATCCGTATGTACGTAAGGATCATGGATTTGAACCTAGATCCTAATATTCAAATGTGTCTGGATTTGGATCTAGATCTCCAAATGCGGGATCTTACCCAACACTGGTTGTAACAACGAGTATATTTATTTTATCACAGAAAAAAAGTTAGAAATAAATTTACATAGGTGCAATAAAACGCACGCACCTTTCCAGAATTTCCTAAAATTTGCTGAAATGTAGCAAACACGTACATACTGCGTTATCACAAGTAAATTCCATTCGGTTTATACGATTAATGAAAAAACCAAATGCACCAAATTTCTCCCAAATTAATTATGTTATTTTAGTAAGTGGACCTTCCAATACGGTTAGAAATGTATTGAATTAGCTAAGGTTTCGATATCTTCTATCAAAGTGGCGTGACGTCATCTTAGGAATTTTCCAAATAAAACAAAACGGGTTTCAATATCTCCATATTAATGGAATAACGTGTAGGTATCTAGAACCCGCTGACATTACGAGAAACTTAAGGTAAATCACAAAACTATGAAGCAATACTTATCCCAGAACAATTTTTACAAAGCTGCGTAAATACTACACCCATTTATACAATGGATACGTATGAATAATTAGAAGTGAAAACTTCGCTAAGCACTAACGTTAGAACATATATGCAAAGCGGACCACAGGCACAGGAATAGTAAGTTTTTTTTGCAATTGATAATTCGATGTCAAACATTAACGAATTGACAATGCAGCAAATAGTGGGCGTTTTGGAAATAAATTTTATACGGCACAAACATCATACCAAAACAATTGTAACATAACTCTGTTACGATAATTGTTAAATTCGACATAGGTTGTATATACTTTCACCCTGTATAGCACATGTTGTGGATCCGCCTTTCTAGTTGATTAGCGCAAGTTCCTGAGAAGCAACGCGGACTCCATTTTACGTTTGGCTGTTGTAAATGTCGTATGAAATGCTCGGTGCCTGGGTGATCAGTTAATAATTAGAATATTGAATACCTATTTACAAGGTTGTTAGCATAAGACGTCAGCCTCCGAGGTGAGTGTATTTTCTTTCTTTGATCGTGAATGCAAGGTAATTTACCGCTTTATATTTTATAGCATTTTATGGCACGCTGTGAATAAGCGACATCGAACTTAACATACATTTTCCATCAACGTCAGTGGTGACCTTGAACACTTTTAATAAATTTCTGCAAAATACAAAATATACGACGTGGGAAACCGTGAGGTGAGAGTCCTTATTACTTCATCGTTATTTCTGTACTCCCTTTTTTGCGCTCTTCGGACGTGAGCACGTTCTTTCAGGAAAATTCTTTGGTCCATCTTCTTCTGACGTTCTTATCTCCGAACCTAAGATTACTCGTTCAGTATCTCATCATGAGGCTATTCGTACGCATATCTTAAAACAGGTTTCTAAAGCGTACACAAAGACGCAAAACAGGTATAATCTTCGCCGCCGACATGTGCTATACAAAGTTGGGGATTCGGTGTGGCGACGTTGTCGGATGCAACTCGGCATTTTAATGCCAAACTGGCACTTAAGTTCCTGGGACCCTTTATTATTAAAGAGGTTAAATCTCCTTGGACGTATGAGTTGGTCACCACTACCGGTCAAACGATGGATATCTGACATGCTAAGGATCTTAAACCAGATCGAGGCTCTTCGGATTCTGATTCGAGCGACACTCCACACCAGGTAAATCGTCGGCCAGTCGACGTGTCATTAATATATCCTCGTCGTCGAAAAAGGCGTAAACTCCGTTCTACAACATCGATGGCTTCTTGGAACGAATGACTTCATGTTCGATACTGGTTGTTTCCTTTCGATTCTTCTTTTCTACTCGTAGGTGTGAAGCAAATATAATGTACGTCTCTGTTAGTGTCCTATAGGTATAAGTTGATTTTTAGTGGAGAACTAGAAGTGTGGATTACTTTTTTTCTGAATCCGCGTGCCACAATTCAAGATCTGTTAGATACCTGGTTTTTCTTTTACTTCTTTAGTTTAGTTAGCTTTGGGGACGTATATTTGGGGTTGGATTTGTATCTGTGGGTTGGGGTTTCAAGGGATTTTAGGGCGTTGTCCTAGACCGTGGTCTAAACTTTTTTCTATACTATACTACTTCTTTTTCTCTTGGCTTGCTTAGGATTACCTTTCGGTGATGTTTTTGGGACTGCGTTGGTTTTCTTGCTTTTGTAGCCTAGCGACTTTGGTCGACTTACAACGAGTACCTTTTCTGATACTTCCTTTCTGTTGGTTTGAGGTTTTGGTTATTTGGAGTATCTTTCCGCTTCAGGCGATTTTTGGGAACACATCGGATTAGTGATGCTTAGCGAATCAGGAAAATATCTTTATTCTTCTTGGGTTGGATTTTATTAGTTTGGGTTGGTTTTGGTTTTTATGGTTCAGTCCTTGGCACAGGCCTCAATTTCTGTTCTTCATTTTAGCTAGTGTCTACTTCCCAGGTTTTTATATTGCTGGGGGGGAATTTGTTACGAAAATTGTTAAATTCGACATAGGTTGTATATACTTTTACCCTGTATAGCACATGTTGTAGATCCGCCTTTCTAGTTGATTAGCGCAAGTTCGTGACAAGCAGCGCGGACTCCATTTTACGTTTGACTGTTGTAAATGTCGTATGAAATGCTAGGTGACTGTGTGATCAGTTAATAATTAAAATATTGAATACCTATTTAGAAGGGTGTTAGCATAAGACGTGAGCCTCCGAGGTGAATGTATTTACTGCTTTGGTTTTTATAGCATTTCATGGCACGCTGTGAATAAGCGATATCGAACTTAACATAAATTTTCCATCAACGTCAGTGGTGAGCTTGAACACCTTTAATAAATTTCCGCAAAATACAAAATATATTTTATGTATATATGAAACCGTGAGGTGGGAGTTCTTATTACTTCATCGTTACCTCAATTGAATTGGAGGCGACGAGGGGGAGACCGTCATTGTGGAATATTTATGTCTACGCAGAAAATCTTGTGTGATGGTCGATTTGATCGCATAATAATCATCAAGAACTGGCTTCATTACCTACGGAGTTTATACTTTGAATTACGGCGTAACGATTAGAAATTTTAGTAAAGTCAAAACTTTTAATTACGCTAGGGACTCAACAATTTGTGTGTCAACACTGAATATACGTTTTTCTTTTCAGCTTTCTTATTTTAGGGTTTGTGACCTCACCAGAGTAGATAACTAGTTGTCATTTCTGAGAGGATATTACTCACATGTAAGTACGTTTTAAATTCTATTGACTTGCTTGCAGTTGTGTGCGAGTAAGTACGTATATCTGTGTTCTTCGACACAAATAATGGCGTTAGGTTTTGTTAATTTGCTATTGTTAATTAATTGAATGTTAAATACTACGTTATCACGCCGTACTTCATAAACGTCTTTGTGAACTCTCTTGGTGGTTCTACTATTGTGGGTACTGTTAATTTATTTACTCGAATTTAAAATATCTATTAGTTGGAATATAAATAAATAGAATCTATGGTTGGTGGCCTAGTCTACAGGGGCCCGATTCAAATTTTTGACTTGTGATATTTTATATTATTATGTGTGTTATATTACTTCTCGCTTTAATTATAGTAATAATAAACTCAATAGTTGATGTTCTTATGTGACTTTCATTCTTGGTTATGTGTGATAGATTGCGAACGAAGTCTATCTGATTCTTTTTTTCTCCTTCCTTTGGCGCTTTTTTACCTCGTGACACACGACATTCACGACTTTCTCACCGACATACGAGCTTCCGGCAGCTTTTTCCGTTTGCTACAAGTACGCTTGTAACAACTCTATTGTGAAACCATTTTATTGTTCTAATAGTAACATCTTCTAAAGGTACATCCAAGAAATCGGTTTAGTCTAATACTCTCCATGACTCCAATACCTCGCTGTTTGCAGTTCAATAAACGAAAGTGGTGACAAAAACCAGGACAAGTTGGACAATCGAAGTACAATATTGGTACTATTTGCACACCCACCCAAAATATTTAACCATGTAAAAGAAAATAGCAATCGCATTTTGAATAATTGATCACTATTTTCGCTATTATGAGGAGGCACATTTTCGTTGTTGTTCAAGTGTAGGAATCTGCTATAAACGGTATACAAAAATGTGTCTTAGTATTTTTGAGTGCGGTGAAGATTAAAAATTGCCATGTAAATTGTTTTTTCTATAAAATGTTCTAGCTCTAATACTGTAAGATTTACTCTAATTTTGGAGAGCATATAAATTTGAGTGTTCTACAATGTGACTTAGTAAAAAACATACGGAAATGGTCAATTGGTTGAAAAACGTATTTCTGGTGCTTCCCGAAAAGTAAGAGTTGACTTTGGGGAATTTTATGGAACTGATTTCTATAAATGCATGCTTGAAGAGTTTTTTTAATGCAATCATAGTTTCCAAGCAAATAATGGAATATTATTATTAGAACTAAATTCATTAAAACTTAGTTAATTTTTTAATTAAAAAAAATTCGATTTAAGGTTGACGGTGCGCGGTGCGTTTCCGAAATGATTTACAATTCTAAGTTTTACAAAAATTGAAATTATTCTAGAATAAAATGGAAGAAGTTTTGTCACTAATAGAATCAAACCAGCCCCAATCATTCAATGCAACAAAATGTCGGGTATAAATCTACAAGATTAATTGCAGTCCTATTGTCTCTTCTATTGTAAAACCGTACGATGGTATAAAAAAGTAAGAATTTACACAATTGAGACTATGTTGTATAATTCCTATGTTATACAACAAATATTCTAGACTAAAGATGTCGTCAGTAGTTGAAGCAATGGTAGCAGAAACCGAAGCCAAATAGAAGCCAGGTCAATAAAAAAAACAAAATGTTTTAACACGGTCTATCTAAATTCGTAAAGGGCCCAAGCAACAGAAGACTGCAAAAAAATGTCGGTGGTACTATTATTGTAAGAGAAATTTCACAATAATCTACATATAATATATTAGATACATATTTTTCATACATTTGGTAATACCTACTTAGTTCCTTTTTTATGAAAGATGTACCTAGTTTCCAAAATAAATTTTTAGTTATTTTGGTTAAAAAATAACCTTGATTTTTCTATTTTAATACGTTTTTAAATGTAAATAGCTATAAAGGTGGTAAACGTTGTCAATTTTACACCCGCGTAATTCAAAGTACCTTGAAAACTGCAGGATAAAACCACAATATAAAGAGCATTGGGGTTCATCAATCTTTTGGTAATCGTTATACTCATCGAATGTGCATTGTGCAATTGTGAAGATTACATTAGAGTGTATCCTTTAGTACTGATGAGCCCCGAAAGGGCGAAATTGCCGTCCAGTAGTTCACTGTAGTGGCATTTGTACAATATTGGCAATATTGCATTGACATTGCTTTAACCCCAATGTATTTTACGTTGTGGGTTGTGGCCACTATTAAACGTGGATTTTCGTCAGCTCAATAACGACAATTATGCCTATTAACCTTACCATTCAACTGAAAGCAGCCTCATCAGAAAAAACAACATTCAAAAGAAAGTACCTGTCAACGTCGCATTTTTCACGTACTATTTTACAAAATCCCAACCTTTTATCAAAATCATTTTGGTTCAATCCTTAAATTCAGTGAAACTTATAGGAAAAATACTCATTTCTTTTCAAAATTTTGTGGACAGAGTTTTTACCAATTTCATATAACTGCTACGTTTTTAAAAAAGAATTGAATGTTTTTCAATGAGAGACAGTAATACGTCTTTGGTTTTTTTGAAGTTGTTTCAGATTTCGGTCTGCTAGTTCTCGGACGACCTTTCAATTGCCTCTTCTTAAAATCCTCAAAGTCAACCTCTCATGATTCTTGAAAGAAAAATACGATATCGGTTTTTGGTTTAAGAGAATGTGTTTTTTTATTACATTTAAAATAAGATGAAACTCGACGGGGTTGCTATTTAAAAATGTCGGGGTAGTCATCTCCTAAAAAATTCCACGTTGCATAGAAGCTCTAAACTATCTAAGAATGTAATTTTTATGACTCGAGTGAACCCAAATTATCAAATTTTCTTCTTTACATAGCTTCGTCTCAAGACTTTTGAAAAACCCAGTATATGTACAGGGTGCTCCATTGGTACGAGTAACCTCCATAACTTCGTAGCTGTTTGAAATATCAACTTAATTTTTTTATACGGTAGGTGCAGACATTCTTCACAATTTAAAATTATTCTAGTCACATACAGCGTGGCGCACCAAATTTATGTTTTTTTTTCAATGCAAGCTTCTTTAGATGTTTCCGTAAATATAAAGCCTTTTTGATTCTGATTAAAACGACTCACAATGTTATAAGCAGATCATGCCTCGTTTAAATTTTATGGTTTATTTTTGGAAATAAATTAGCAATTCAAGTGTCATTTATTTTTCCATTCTATGAACTTTCATTTGGAGTAACCATATACAGGGTGTGTTCAAACGCAAAATTTTTTTACACCGTTAAATTCCATTTTTTATGGGTTTTCCAACAATATAATAATTTGTATGGTTTGATTTAAAAAACTGATTCAAAACAAAATTTATTACATAATCAAAACAATAATATATCAACAGAATAATAAATTAATAAACATTATTGAAAATATTAAACACAATTTAGAGTATTCAAAGCAAATGTTCAAATAAGTCACCATTTGATTCTTTAAAAACTGCCTAACGAAATAAAATTTTGATACGCTGATACAAAAAGTAAGCGACGGTTAACACAGTTATTTCCGGAGATTGAGTCGCAGGCTTCGTGATGCTAGATTACAAATTAAATCTAAAAAAGCGCCAAAACAATGAACCACTAAATTAGGGAGACATTGTTTAAATCTACCCGCAGTTAAAAAAAACAACTAAAGCGACAGAAGTGATAACACAGAATATATATTTAATCACATACGGTAGTTTCAAAGAGGACGAAGAAAGTACAGAGGTCAAACAAAATATAAATTACGCCGTATACTGGGTAACACGTCGTACAGAAAATGACCTAGTCGGTCTAACTTTTACATTCAAAGAATGAATGACTTTATATTCGTGAATTCAAAATCACAAATGTATATCAAAAGATGAAGACTTAAAGACTCAACTCGCACTGCATACGACTTTGTGACGCACAGAATTATCTTATAATTAATTGTGTTAAAAACCTAATATCAACATGACCAACGAATTAGTACTCATAAAAATAAAAAATTGTACTACTTACAGTTATGTTTCATCCAGTAAGAATATAGCTAGGCCCGTACCTGTATTAAATAAAACGTAATATGAAATCTAATACAAAACGTACATACGGCGTTATCACAAGTAAATTCCGTTTTTAAATCATACAATCATTAAATATAGCAAACGCGCAGTGTTTCCCCTCGACTTAATGTAGTAATTGATGGTAAAAGTTTCTTCTAAAAGAAAACAAAATCGTAAAGGCCTCTAACCCCTTGACGGTGTAAATGGTTAAATTACAGCATCGTGACGTCATGAAAATTTTCACAAATATGCTATTTATTTATTATCACCGCCGATGAAGGAAACGTGTTGGTGGTACGGAAATCTGCTAAAGACAATTATGAAAGAATCAATTTAAACCCCCAATACAAAAATTTATAACCACATACCCTAAATTAGCTTTCACTCAGATACCCACAAAATTCAATTGCATATTCACGTGAAATCGCGTGAAATAGCTTAATGATGAAAGCCTTGTTGAGCTTAGACACCGTTAAACGGAGATCTGTATTTCACAAAACGTTACCGGAAGAAAAATGAATTCGCGCTTTTAAACTTTAACAGTCAATTACAAAAAGTGGGCGTGTCAAGGAGAAATTTTATAAACAAAAAGTTGTAACATACCAACTTTTTAACATAACAGCTTAACTCTGACTAACTTATCTTGCTCAATAGTCGTTGGAGGAACTGCGTAAACTTATTCTATTATTATGCACAGAGGCACCATCAAGCTGCAACCACATAGACCTAATATTTGTAACCTACTTCAGTTACCTACGTAACATAATTTACTTTAACATAAAACAAAAGCATAACAAATAAATGAATGCACCAGCCAGCTCACAAAAATATTTATTTAAAACACACATTAAAAACAAACTACATAAGAGCAATGAGAAATTTTCAGATTTATTTAATTAGAGTCGTGGGAATTCTTACGTTACTTAAAATTAATAATTCTCAATTTGATAAACACAAAGTTTTATAATTTGGACGCCACAATATTTTTTATCTATGATGGGTTAAATATTGAAACCAAAAACAAAACTTAACTTAAAACTAATAATTACAGATTATTTACATACGTGTCCTTGAAGGTTGTTATCACTTACGAATTGCGCAGCTTCTATTAAGGGTGTGGTCATTATGACTCATTGAAATGATGCAATATGATGCAATTTCCGTAAATCGTATATTTTCTCTTTCACGAAGATTTGATTGATATCTTGCCTTTTAAATCAATAAAATTGATAACCGTAGATCGTAGTTTCCATAATCGCAGACGTATAAAGATCGAAATCGTACTCATAAGACTTTCATACTTAAAAACATCGTATAAGAACGAAACCAAAAATCCAAAAAAAAAAACTAAAACGCAAATTGCGATGAATTACACAATTCGGGTCAAAACAAAAATGACTTACCCCTTCGAATTAACGGGTTTTATTCTATTTTTCGCAAATACAACCAAACGCAGTGCTACTACCAAACGAAAGTGCTACTACCAAACGAAAGTGCTACTACCAAACGAAAGTGCTACTACCAAACGCAGGCTTAACTAATTTTTACCATTAGGGCAAAAATTCACAAACACAAATTCAACAAGTGGTAATTCCACTTTTTGCAGTACGCAAAAAAATGTCTGCTTCACCTCATTGCGAAACGTAAGATGTCTTTTTACTTAAGAAGAAGGCTGATAACGCATGTGCAGTGCGTCAAATGCATTGCGCAAAAGAATTTACATAAACAGTGAATACAAAAATGTTAACCAAAATCAGACGTATTCAATCGTAAAAAATATGCACATTACATATTTAAACTTTCATCTTTAATTAATATTGGAAAATCGTCTTGGAGAAATCGCAAATATCCCGGCTCTTTCAAAATGTTATTGAGAAAAAAAGGATCGGTTTCTCGATTGTCGATAATTCTTTCTAGCACATTTAGGGACCATCAATTTTGGAAATTAACGGATCGCGGTTAATGGAGATTTTTCGTTGCATAATAATTGATATTGTGTCGATTAACTACTTTATTGCTTTTGAATGTCGTTTTGTTACTAAATAAAATATTATTTAAAAAATCACTATTTTTTTCCACAAAGGCACTAAAAGTTTACTTTCTTTTGAAAATTTTTGCCATGTAATCCTTGATGTTTTTCCATGTGGTAAGGGTGAAACTTTGGATACGTCAGTTTCTGCACTAATGTTCCTGCTGCTTTTGTTTCTGGATTTTCTTATATTGTTAGTAGCACTTGTAACACATTTTCCTCACTTACTCGACCACCAAAAATTTCTTTACTAGCGTAACATACAGTACCAGTTGCTGCGAACCTTTCTGCTAGTTCTTGGAATTCTTGCATTGGAATATTTTTGTTAGTAAATTCCTCTTGCTAACAAAAAAAATTTTTTTTACATGATTAATATAACATATTTATCAAATCAACTATTCTAATTCCTACCAATGCACAGTGGGACAAACTACCTGCATTTGTGGACAAAATGCGAAATTTTCACTTTTTTCTAAGCGGCTTAAAATATGAGTAATACGTACAGGAATGTTTCAGCTTCCCAATGACTCATAAATAAGGGTTCCAAACCCTTAAACGGTTCTTTTACAGGTACTCAAAGTTTCGTATTCATCGACTTCAGTTGCACGCTCTAGTGTTGTGTCCCTGCTTTAAAGTGGTACTAAGACTTTTACATTTACTTTATTTGCTTAAAACATCATGGATCAATTAAATCAAGGTAAGTACTTGTTATTGTGATAGTGTTTAAATATATATTTTGTATATAAATATAGGAATTTATATAATTTGCGAGTTCAAGTAAAATAAGTTAACACTGGCGACTTTAAGTTGACCTACAAAAAAAGTCTCACAATATCCCACTCTCTTTCTTTTTTTAAAATATAAAGGACACTATTCTTATTGATGTTTAAAAAAAATTAGCCTCAAAAATGTTCAAGTTTAAAAGTTATGACCTATTAATCCCTACACTGCAGCACGGCGCGCTCTTCGTTAAACTTCATTTTCAATGCAGGAAACTTTTTCACGTGTATGTAATGGTGGAAATTTTAAGATTTATTTAAAATTAACTGTATAACATCATATTTTATAATATTATCTTGAAAACATTGTTAAATTCTGTAAACCTATTATAAAAATTTAAAATGCAATTTGAATAAAGGGACGACTAAAGAAATGTTTTTTTCCTTAGGGGTTGTTCTTCAAAAGACTAGAAGAGATTTATTTCAAATATGGCTCGAAAAGAAAGGTCAGAACATTGCCGTGAAACGAAAACATGTAATAGATACTATTACTAGTGCTTTCGAAAATGAACAAGGTATTGAAAATATTAAAAAAAACTATTCGTCGATTTTGCAATAAATTAGAAACACGGTGGAAAAAGTGCAATAACACGGAAAGCATATTTCCAGATAGGAATTCAGATTGGCTGGATGAAGATCTACTTGAATTGCCATCTGAAGCTATAGCTGATGAAATTGTGGATGAAAGCTTACCATCAACAAGTAGTGGCCGACCTTCTACTTCATTTAGTGAATTGGGCGACCGCTCAAAAAGACGCAAAACTAAAGAGCTTCGCGAGCAGTACGGTTCCGGTGAACTAGCATATGCTGCTCAAATGAGTTTGCTAAGTGCTGGCCAAAAGGACGCTGCTAAATTGATTTACAAGGCAGTTGAGACAACACCAAGTAGGCCTTCCAGAATAAGAGAAGCATGGACAAAAGTGGAAGAAAAAAAAAATAAAGCCATATTCATCCGATGAAGCACTGGCTTTATTCATAGATACCAAATTGACAAAGAGTCAATACATAAAAATTAGAGTTCAAGCGAAAACAAGGATGGCGGATATCTATCCAAGTTACCACAAAATACAAGCTGCAAAAAAGGCATGCTATCCTCCAGACGAAGCTATCACTTCAAACTCTTTTAGATTTAACTATAAGAAGACTTGTATTGTCGCAGGAGGAAGTATTTACAACCAAGGCTAATGACATTTCACAAGAACTTGTTCTGATTTCCAAATGGGGTTGTGACGGAAGCACTGGACACAGTGAATATAAACAAAAATCTACAGACAATTTTCGGCATAGTGATATGTTCATAAGTTCTTTTGTGCCGCTTCAATCGTCTTCTATGTCAAAATCAAAAAATAAAATAATTTTGTGGCAAAACCCACGGCCTTCTTCAGTGAGATATTGTAGACCAATTAGGTTACATTTTAAAAAAGAAACGACAGTATTATCAACACAGGAGATTGATAATATCCAAGAACAAATTAACAATTTACAAAAGACTGAGGTTTGTGTTGCAGGGAAAGCGTTTTTTGTAACACAGCAAATGGCACTTACAATGTTGGATGGAAAAATTTGTAATACTGTCACTTCAACAACACCAGCGCAGAAGTGTTATATTTGGAACGCAACCCCTACAAAAATGAACGACCTGGAGGCAGTAAGTGCAAGAATCGTAAATGAGAGTGCATATCGTTTTGGCTTGTCACCATTGCATGCGTGGATAAGATTTTTTGTATGTTTTATTCATATTTCCTATCGCATGGAATTTAAAAAGTGGCAAGTCAGACAGCCCGAAAAAAAAATAATTTTTGAAAATCGAAAAAAGACGCTGCAGCAAGATTTCAAAAATCAATTAGAGCTGTTAGTTGACCACGTAAAACCTGGAGGTAGTGGTACTTCAAACGATGGCAACACGGCTCGGCGGTTTTTTAAGAACATCGAAGTCTCATCCAAAATTACGGGAATTGATGAAGGGCTGATCAAAAGATGCTCAGTAATATTGGAAGCCATTTCATCGACTTTTCTTATAGATAGAGAAGCTTTTAAAACTTTTGCATTCGAAACAGCTAAATTATACGTAGATTTCTATCCGTGGTATTACATGCCTGCTTCGATGCATAAGATTTTAATTCGTGGTTCTGATATTATTGCTCATGCCTTACTGCCAATGGGACAGCTGTCCGAAGAAGCGCAAGAATGTCGCAATAAAGATTTAAAGTTTTATAGAACGAAAAACTTCGAGAGAAACAACCAATCAGGATTTACTAAATTTGTTACTTGTTTTGTCGGATCCTTATATAACATCTGTGAGGAAGTTGCCTCCAAAATTTAGACAAAATCTTTCTCATGAAGTTTTACAGCTTTTAGCTTCTCCAAATGAAGAAGAGGAAGTTTTAGTGACCGCTATGTCACAAGATGTTTCTGACGAGTCAAGCGAAACGATGTCAGACAGTGACGAGAGTCATTAAACGTCATTTAACTTTCTGATTAAAATTATTTACAAAGTCAATATAAAACGTTTTTGTATCATTTACAACCTTGTAGAAATATTTTTCTGTCGATAAATAATTTTGTCCACGTTTGCTGGTCATTCGTCCCACTGTGCAATGTTGGAACAATTGTTTTAAATTTATTGACAGCAGCCTACGTACATTGTGAATTAATGACAATGTTTTTTTCAAAAACAGTATCGTTTTTCAGAATAAACCACACAAACTATTATATCGTTGGAAAGCCTATAAAAATAGAATTTAACGATACAGGGTGTTTTTTTGAAAAAACTGAGTTATTAATGGTTTTATGTCTAGACGCACTCTGTATACGGTGTTACAAGCTTTAGGTATTTTACGAACCTGCACGGCCAACTCACAATAGTCGGTGAGAGGGTAGGGTTCCTAAATAATATTGAAAAGATAATTAGGGCGCCAGAGCCTATCCCAAAGTAACTTCTGTCCGCTCACAACAGAATGGTATCACTTGTAACAAGATGTTAGGTTCGTAATGCTGAAAGAAACGAAAAAAAGAAACTACGTCGTTAACAACAATTGTACTTTAATTACTCTATCAAGATAAATCTATTAACAGTTAAATAGCCAAATATAAACCGGTACTAGAGAGAATATAGAAAAGAGAATAGCAGCAGGATCGGCAACTTACACTACACGTCAAACAAAAGTGTAGCCACCAAAACATATATAAAACTTTATCAATAAGTAACATTAATAATAATAATTTACTGTGGATATAAGCAGCAAGCGATAAGTCATTTACTTAAGCTAATTTAGTAACAATAACAAGCAACAAATCAAATCGAACGTACGATTAGCAAATATAATAAGTCGTGAGTTTACACCGTAGCGACAACGTATAAATAGTAACAATTGACTTACCAAATTCCAGGGCGACTTTCAGAAAAACGTTTTTCCTACTGGCTTCCTGCAATTAAAATTCCTGAAAACAATCGTGTCTACCTGGCGTCTCACAAACTACAATTAAAAGACACATGTAAAGGAAAGTAATCGAACCGACACTTATCGTATGCTGTTACGTTAATTTTCTGTCTATGGTGGTGTTAAGTTATTGCCTCCGAATAGAATTCAATCGTATCCAGTAATTATGATCTTCCGAACAAGGTGATAGTCATCAAGGTTAAGTTATGGCCTCCGAATAGAATTCAATCGTATCGTATTAGGATCTTCCGAACAGGTGACATTCAATAACGTAATTAATTGCCTCCGAATTGAAACTGGTATCGCAGCGTTCTTAGTTCTACAGCTTCCGATTATAATTTTCCCTTGAAGATTTTAGCTGACGATAAGAACACCCATAGTTAAGAGGTAGCACATGGCGCTAACCAAAAAGACATAAAAATTACCTTTAATCAAAGAAAGAACAAAATTACTCACTCTGCGTGGATGAAATCAATTTAATTCAGAAGACTTCTATTTTCCATCGTGTCCCAACACGTGGATGATTTTTGGAAAAACGATATTCAATTCACGCAGACATAGGTACTAACATGCACGATGTGAAAGTGAAAATGCCGGTCTGTCACCGGATGTCGTCTGCTCAATACAAAGTGACCAACGAAACCGATAGATGGCGTCAATAAATATCAAAGTAATTTTAATTAAACTGATATACAGGGTAATGCATTATTTAAATTTATGCACGTAACAACGGTACTTCAAATTGATAGATCAATAAGCACGTGAATAAAAGTTTAGGGTATGGAAAAACACTTGACACTTTAATCGCTGATTTATTTCCAACAGTAAGGTCTTATTATTCGAAGATGGCGCTTTTTTACAAGTTTTTAAATCAAATATAGGGAGGGTTGCATTTAAAAAAAACATAAATTTGGTGCACCACCTTGTATATGACTAAAATAATTTAAAATTGTGTAAAATGTCCCTAGCTAGCGATTAAAAAAATCGATTGACAATGTTTCGAATAACAGTTATGAAGGTTCCTTGTACCCCTGGGGCACCCTGTATAAAAACTTAACATTTATAAACTACATATCCAAAAATTAGAGTGTAGTTAATTATATAATTAATAATCTCTTAGTTTAAAATTGATTGTGTGCGCCAAAATGTTGTATACAAGCAGTACCTGAGTAAATAGGTTTTTTTAAAGTGACTTAATTAGTAATTAAAGTGACTTAATTAGTAATTAAAAATTATTCAGTTCAAAATTGACGGTGCGCTTTCAAGGTGTATACAAATTGCATCTAATTAAAAACGTTTTTTTAAATAAAAAATTTCTGAAAATTAACATAATATGTATGGATTAAACATTAATAAACAACATTTTAAAAAATGGAGTGTGGTCTATAATAAAAAATAATTAGATTTAAAGCTGACGATGCGCACTAAATTCTTGTATAAAAACGGCACCCGATTAAAAATATTTTTTCGAAATCACATTATAAAATATAATACTTAGTTGAGATTTGTCTTATTTTAGTGTTTTAAACGAATTAAACAAAGGTTGGCATAGGAACGGAATTAACAAAAGTTCGTTTGTAAGAACGATTACGGATTAAATAAAACCCTTTATTAAGAACACAGCAGTTTTACAACAACGAACTTTTGCCAAAGGTAATTAAAACGTAATGCTATTGAAAGCAAACATTTACACCAATTAAATAAACTCAAACATTTACGTCTAACATAAACAAAAATAAATGAGCAAATATACGTTTTAAATAAATCGTTAAAAAATGAACTTACTGGATATTATAAAAATGAAAAATTTTCTGTACTGAAAAAATACTAAATTAATTTATAGTTTTGATAAATCAAGTTAAAATTGAATTAAAATCGTTTTCCTTTTTTTATATTTTAAGCAAGTATTTACTTTTTCTATAAAATATTTTTATTCGTTATTGTTTTACACAGTTATTCTGTACTTGTTTGATTATTACAAATTATGTTTAATCGTATACAGAAACATTACGATTTACATAATTAAAAGTATTGCGTTTAACGAACTTTACTATGAAAGTAAAGTTTCCATCCATGTTTTTACGGATAACTTTATCATACCTAATTTTCTTCTTCTTCTTTTCAGCTTTATAAGGTTCACTGCAGGACATAGGCCTCCTCTGTTTTCTCTCATATGTCTCTGTCTTGAGCTTTTAGAATCTAATTTTTTCTCTTTGTTTTTTTCAGATTATCGTGCTTGTGGTCGTCCAAGATTTCTTTGTTTTTTGTGGTCGCCATTGTAATAGTTTCTTTGTCCACTTTTTGTTGCCTATAACGATATGACATGCCCAACGCCATTTCAGTCTCGCAAATTTTTCTACAATATTTTCAACCCTAGTTCTTGTTCTTAGGTTTTCGTTTCGGATCTTGTCTCTTAGACTGACTCCGAGCATGGTTTTTTCTATTGGTCGTTGGCAGCTCTTTCTGTTTGCGCTGTGTTTTGTTAGCATCATTGTTTCTATACCCTATGCAGCTTGAGACTGTTTAGTATTTTGGTGTTTTCAAGGATATAAAGTTTAGCCAAAACTGCCCATGTGAAACGAATTTTTCTATTTAGCTTGGCTATTAACCACGTAGCTGTATCGTACTTAATAGTTGGACACTTGCTCAGGTAATCAATATTTAAACAATACTGGATTCTAGGACAAGTGTCATTGATCAAACAAGTTAATGTTGAATGATAATTTTATTAATAACTGCCTACTATTTATATACAATATTTTCAATCGTGAAATACAAAGTTAGCATTTTTATGGTTACCATTTCAAATGTGGGTTACTATAATGTAACACATTCTTAGCAAAATTGTTGATATAGCGGAAGTCTAAATATAGCGTAACAACTTACGTTTGCAAATGGATTGTTTTACATCTGAAGTAATCATTAAGTATGTTTACAATTTCTCAAGTTGTTAATTATTAACTTTTAAAAATAATAAATGTTTTAATAACCCAATTTCATGTTTATATTGTAATTTAAACATTCTGGCGCCTCGCCAAGCGGAAGCTTCTTATCTTAACGGTTGAAGCTCGATCGTTTCTGTTTCTGGTGCTGAATGAATCTGCTCGTTAATATGCTTTTTCTTGCGGTTCCTCAGACGTTGCTTACCGAAATAGTAGATTCCCAACATGAAGGCTACTATGCTCAGTACAATTGCGGTGGCAATGCCGCTGGTGGTAATAGAATGTTGTCTTGTTTTTTGCCAAATCGTTTCCTTTAATTCATGTTGCAAATTGTTTTCTTTGTCTTTTAGTCTGCCCAATTTGTCCGAGGCTGTAAACACTGGTTCTTCCTGAATGTCTTTGAAATCACGATGTTCTAAAGTCAGATTCCGGGGAAGAGGGATCGCCTTGGTATAACTGGCGATAACAGAAACAGTTTCCACCCTTTTTAGTGTTAATATATTTAGCTCGGTCTTAATAATACAATCAATTATTTGAATGACTCCTGTACTGTTCAGTAAAACATCTTCTCTTAACCCGTTGCATGTTACCGCAATCTTGATGGGTTTGCTGATAATAAACATCCAGGTGTTGACGATATAGAGTTGCTTCTATACAATGGAGTGCATACTATTTTTTCGAATTCTGCATTTGGTCGGTTCACTACTTTGGTATATTTCGTCGATTATGCAATTAGGATTGGTTTCTATGTTCTTCACTACAGCTGGCACACATAGATAGTTGTTATGTCTTGTAGTGATTCTGTTTTTGAATTCTTCGTCACTTAACTGGAAATATAGCTGCGTGTTGCAGTCCACAACTATAACTTTGTTTGGTATATCCATAATCCAATATGATCCATTCTCAATTTTAAGTGGTGTTGGAGTTATTGTCATCAACACGAACTCGGTACTGTCGGCAATTGGGAAGTAACCAAACACGTGGATATATGCTTCATCAATTGAAGTGAACTTCCAACAATTGTGAATAGTAGTTGCAATGTTTGATTGATTCTCGTCAGTAGCTCTGTACCATGATTGCATCTTGTTGATTATTTCTATGCTTTCGTTCAATTTGGTTATGAATCATTCCAATTGGTTGTTGATTCTTGTCTCGGTGTCATTGAAAGTGGATAACGCAGCAATCATGAATTTGGTTTGTTGGTTTGATGCTCTGATTAGTTCTTGCTAAACTGAATTAAACTGAATTAAGACGGTGATTGCGTTTCTTCACATAACTTTTGAAACTCCTTGACAACAATGGAAACGGAGTTTGAATCTTCTTCTATTCTGGCCTTGTCGTATTTTACTTCTATTCTGAATATTCCTCGTTCTATTCTTACGTGGCCGATGTGTTCGATGTATAGTCCTGTTTGTGGAAATTGTAGCGTATAGGTGGCTTGAGTGGATTTAGGTATAGTGCTGAGGATAAATCCTAACACCATAAGTAGTAAACTGACACTGATAGATGTAGGTTTTTTGCTCGATTGTGGTTTAGCTGTGATTGCCATGTTTGGATTGGTTGCTAGTACTTTAGTTTTATTCTTATTTGTATCGGTAGTCGACTGATTTTCTGGTAATACTGGTATAGGAATTATGTTGTGGATACTTCGTTTAAGGGTGTTCCCATCTGGCTTCTCGAGTGTGACGACTTGGATTTATAGTATCTTCTTTTATTAGCACTAGATCTCCCATTTTTAAGTTGTCCTGGCGGGTTTTCCATTTATATCTTTGTTTGATTGAGATAATCTGAAGTCCAGGCGTTCCAGACGTCCTTCTTGATCTTTTGGACTAGCTACCATCTCGAGGATATATTTGTATTGATGGTATTTGTTACAGGGTTGGGTGGCGATACAATTGCTCTTCCGATAAGGAAGTGTCCTGGTGTTAGGACGTCTATGTTATCGACGTTGTTGGTTAATGGACACAATGGTCTTGAGTTTAGGCGGGCTTCTATTTGGTGTTGTAGTGTTGTTAGTTCTTCATAAGTTAACGTTGAGTTTCTAATTATGCGTTTAAAATGATACTTCATTGATTTAACTCTTGCTTCCCATAATCCTCCGAAATGGGGAGCTGCCGAGGAATAAAATGCCATTGGGTACCG
The DNA here is from genome assembly GCA_035610365.1 of Aquatica leii. Classification (NCBI taxonomy): domain Eukaryota; kingdom Metazoa; phylum Arthropoda; class Insecta; order Coleoptera; family Lampyridae; genus Aquatica; species Aquatica leii. Next base: position 119,793,036 of record CM069434.1, on the reverse strand, counting down.
GATGTTGCCAGAGGATCTTGTACGTCTGATTGATTTATCCTGTTGATGACTTCTTTCTCCAAAAATTTACTAGCACCGACAAAATTGGTACCATTGTCGCTGTATATATGAGCACATCGACCTCTTCTCGCGGTAAATCTTCAAAATGCTGCTAGGAATGCGTCCGTAGTCATGTCGCTTACGACTTCTAAATGGATGGCCTTTGTTATCACCGGAGCCAAACATCCAAATGAGTCGAATAATTTAGCTATTTGTGATAGTATGATTCGTTTTGTAACACTCTGATGATGAGTTGTGCTTATTTTGAAATAAAAATTGTTCCTTCATTTCTTCAGTTAATGCTTCTAGTAATTGAGGCTTATTACTGGACTATTTGCGTAATGTGAATCCTCCTGATTTTAACAATTTAGGGATTTCAGATTGTAGCTGAATGGCCTCTTCAATGTTTTCCGCTCCTGACAAAACATCGTCGACATGAAAGTCTTTCATGATGACTTTGGATGCTTTTGGGTATGATACTTTTTCGTCTTTAGCCAATTTCTGAAGAGTTCTTATTGCAAGAAATGGTGCAGAAGTTGTCCCATACGTGACAGTCGTGATGCAAAATTCTTATATTGGTGTGAATTGATCAAACCAATTTTTGATCTTCTTCAGATATCTTGATTTGACGGTACATTTTCTCAATATCGGCGCTGAACGCAATTTGATGTTTTCTCCAACGTAGTAGTATGTCGGAAAGTTCTTGTTGCAATCTTGGTCCGGCGTACATTAGTTCATTGAGACTCACTCCATTGGATGCTTGGGATGATGCGTCAAATACTACTCTTAGTTTTGTAGTAGTACTTGACTTTTTTAAAATTGGTTGATGTGGAATGTAGTATTTTCCTTCGTCTAGTAGATGGCGTTGAACTTCTTTCATGTGGCCGAGGTTTAAATATTCTTCCATAAACTTGTGGTATTGGTCTGCCAACTTGTTATCCTTTTGTAACCTTTTCTCGAGTTGTAATAATCTTGCAATGGCTTTAGTTTTGGAATATCCTAATTCAGGTGCGAATTCTTTTTTGAATGGCATTTGGACTGTATAACTTCCATCGTAGTTTCTTTTAGTCGTCTCTGTGTAATGTTTTTCACATGCTGCATCGTCTGGAGACATGATTTTTTTCATTGACACTTCTTCGAGATTCCAAAACTTTGTTAACTGTTGGTCTTTGGTGCGGCTAATCATGCTGATAATTTTTATATCATCGTGTTGATATTCTTTTGCAAATACTGATAATATCCAACTTAGTTCCGTCTGTTGACCTAGTAACCCATCTTTTGTTTTCTCAATGCCATGCTGAACTATTTTTCCAAATTCTTCGGCCTCCAGGATGGCATCAATTGAGCCGGGTTTGTTGTACGTGGGGTCTACAAGAACGTAGTTTTGTACTTCGTTCGAGCTGGTGTATTCTATCTCAGAGCTTGGTAACGATTGTGTTAATTTTGACATCACCAGAAACTTGACAGGTAGTATGAAGTTGCTTGGAAAACGTAGGTTTGAATTTTTGTGGTTGCTATTTTTGGATCTCCTACTCCCAGACCTGTTATTTCTGCTCTTATCTTTTCTCTTGGTAGCCCCAAGGATTGCGCTGCTCTTTCTGTCATGAATGATGGTTGTAATCCGGAATCAATCAGTACTCGTAAATATTCCATGGTTCCTGTTGCTGATTTAATTAGTACAAAGGCCGTGGACAAAATTGTAGTTTGGTCTTGTCTTCCAAGATGACTGGTAATAGGAGTTCTTGTAAATTTTGGCTTGATATCTTGTTTGAATATTTGGAGGTTGTGTTTCCATTATATGGTTTTGAATTAGCCTGTCTTTCTTTGTGTATCATTGTATGATGCTGTTGACCGCACTGGTGGCACCGTAATTGACTTTGGCATCTCTTCGTGATATCGTGGCTCAAGCAGTTGAAGCATAGTCGTCGTTCTTTTATGAATTGAACCCTGCTAATAATGGATAATGCTTTAAACTTTTGGCAGGTATAGATTAGATGTTGCTGCTTACAGTATCCGGAGCAGTTGGAATTGTGGATTGTAAAATGTGGATTTTAATTGTAGTTGTTAATTCTAGATGTTTGTTGCATTTTGTTATAACATGTCTTCTTGGCCGCCGTGACTGATTCTAATGACTGGAATCTTCGGTTCAAGAACTCTATTAACTCTTGTAAGTCTTAGATTTCGTGTGGTGCCCTCAGAGATTAATTCGTATAGACGATTGGTTTCTTGATCCCACTTTCGAGTTATGATACGTGCAACTATCGGCCCCCAGGAGGTAGTATTAATCCCTAAGTTGTCAATTGCTTTTAAACATTCGGTGATAACATCATGGAGTTGGAGTTTATCCGTAGATTCATTCTGGATTGACGGTATGTCTATGATTTTGTCAATTAATTTGGAAATAATTAGTCTTTGATTTTGGTACCGCTTCTGAAGTAACTCCCAAGCCACTTCATAGTTGATGTCAGTAATTTGTAAATGCTGCACCATTCGGCTTGATTGCCCTCGGATGTGAGTTTTAAGATATTGCATTTTTTCAATTTTGATTAAGGATGGATTTTCATGAATAACTTTAAGGAAAATGTCATTAAAGGTAGGCCAGTTTTCATAGCTTTCGTCAAAAAATGGAATTTGTATTTTAGGAAGTTTTAGGTTTGGTTTGGATACTTCTGGGATATTTTGAGTTGTAACAATCTTTTGTTGTAAACCTTCAACTGCTACTTCGTAGAACCGCTCGGCTAACAAATATTCATCATTTTTGAAGTAGCTGTCTTGGAAATTAATTTCGTACACCATAATTTCTTCATGTAGTGCTTGGATGGTTTCCCGCTGCTTGTTAATCTTCTGGAGCAATAGATCATATTGTATTTTTGATTTGTCTTCTTGTACTTCTTGGTTAATTAATTGGATAGTTTGGTCCAGTTGTTGAATTTGAATGGATTGTTTCTTTCGGCGTATTGATTGCTCAGCGTCGTCTTTGTAATCGTTTGTTGAATTGGTGAAGCTCTTGAACATTTCTCCAAGTAGGTTTTTGTTTCTTCATATTTTTCTTGGATTTGATTGATATACTTAGTTTCGAAATATGAATGCTATAGGATGTCGAATCTTTTTATTTCGGAATGATTCTTCTTAACTTGATTCCATAATTCTTCTAATGTTGCTTGGCGACTGGATATGTAGACTGGGAGTCTTTTTTGGCATTGTTGAGAAGTTGGATAATTCTTTCTCCCAAACCTCCTTGTTGGCGGGCTAGGTCGTTTATTTTGTCCATGTTGGTGGTCATCTCGATGGCTTACTTGGTTTAATAGGCTTGTTTTTTCTTGATTGGACGATCCTTGGATGAACCGGAAATGGAACTTAATTCAACAGGTTGTAAGTCTGTTAAATTTTGGAATCGGCTTTAGTGGGCCGTGGTAGTGGAACTTCTTTTACGTTCGTTGGATTGTTGGTCTCTAGATGAACCGGAAGTGGCACTTAATTCAACAGTTTGTAAATCTGTTAAATTGTAGAACTGCCTTTTTCTTTCTTGAATCGTTGGTCTCGGTATGGACCAGAAATGGAACTTAATTTAACAGTTTGTATGTCTGTTAAATTTTGGAATCAGCTGTGATGGGCCGTGGCAGTGAAACTTCTTTGTTCTTTCTTGAACCGTTGATCTTGGTATGGGCCGGAAATGGAACTTAATTTAACAGTTTGTAAGTCTGTTAAATTTTGGAATCGGTTGTAGTGGGCCGTGGCAGTGGAACTTCTTTGTTCGTTTTTGCTCGAAGGATCATATATTTAAAACAATGGTGGTGGTGGATCCAGGGTGGATCCGGCTTGAATGACCATATATTTAAACGATGGTGGTGGTGGATCTAGGGTGGATCCGGCTCGAAAGACCAAATATTAAGCACGTAGGTGTATCGTACTTAATAGTTGGACACCTAACCTGGTAATCAGTATCAAAACGATACCAGATTTTAGGACACGAGTCAGTGATCAAACAACTTAACGTTGAATGATAATTTTATTAATAGCTGTCTACTATTTACATACAATATTTACAATCGTTGTGAAATACAAAGTTAGCATTTTTATGGTTACTATTTCAAATGTGGGTTACTATAATGTAACACATTCTTAGCAAATTGTTGATATAGCGGATGTCTAAATATAGCGTAATAACTTACTTTTGCAAATGGATTGTTTTACATGTGAAGTAATCGTTAAGTATGTTTACAATTTCTCAAGTTGTTAATTATTAACTTTTAAAAATAATAAATGTTTCAATAACCTAATTTCATGTTTAAATTGTAATTTAAACATGGCTGTCTGGTTTTCTTTTCCTCTTTTGATGTTATATCCTAAATAGTTATATTCTGGGACATTTTCTATAATGTGATTTCTTACAGTGATACTAATATTTTCTGAGCTTACAGTTTTAGTCTTTTTGATATTCATTTTTAAGAATATTGTTTGGATGCTTCGTCTAATTCATGCATGTCTTTTCATCTTCTGCACTGTTACTTACTAAAACTGTACCGTCCGCGAATCTTAGCTTGTTTAATCTTATTCCAGCTATGTTAATGCCTTTATCTTGCCATGCCAGGGTACTGTCAAGTGCCAGGGTCGAGAGTTTAGAGAATATCGTGTCCACTTGTCGCGCTTTTCTCTCTATTGATATTTTATAGGTCGTCAAATCTTATTTTTAAGGTTATTTTTGCATATACATGCTATAAGCTTGATGAATATATCGTGAATCGATCCGCGCTTTTACCAATTTTTCTAGTACTGTCCAGGTTTCAACAGAATCGAAAGCCTGTATGTGGATGATTGCGCTGTAGCCTTTTCTAAAACCCGTTGATAGAAATCGAGCTTAGCTGTGAGTCGATTGGTCAGTATCTTGGTGAGCAGTTTAGCAAGCTGATAGGTCGGTAATTTTCTAGATTAGTGTTGTCGCCCTTTTTGAAAATCAGGACTATTTTAGCGTTTTGCCACAATTCGGGTATGATCCCTTTAGTAACGCATCGATTCATTAGTTTTAGCATTGTCTTTTTCAGAGTTCTTTTTCCCGCTTTGAGCATTTCGGTAGCATTATTGTGTTTTTCTGGGGCTTTACACGACTTCATTTGTTTTAGTGCTATTCCTTTTTTTTTAATAACAAGGAATGAGGGAATTCCTAACGCACACTCTCGCCTAGTATCAACGCCAAGGATAGTGTGGGTCTTGCACCCACTAAACCCCTTCTCCTTGTATTTCATCCTGGTACAAACGGGACCACCCTAAAAAAGGGTATAACTTCATCCGCACCGGATCTTTCCTGCCTTTCATTTATTTTCTCCTTTTCTCATACTTTTCTTTGCTACTCATAATCTTGTTTATCAGCATCTCTATTATCTTCCAGTTATTCTCCTTTTTTGTCATAATTCTTATGATGTTTCCTGGCGTTAGCTTCTCGCCCACTTCGATTTCTGCTCTGGTGCGAAGTCCTTCCCACCTTCCACACTTAAACATTGTATGTTCTGGTCCGTCTTCTTCTTCGCAGAACTAGCATTTGCTTGAGCGCTGTTTTCCTATCCTCTTGAGGTATGAGCCGGAACACCCGTGCCCTGTCAGAACCTGTGTCATATTATAATTTGTTCTTTCGTGTTTCCTCGTGATCCACGGCTTGATGTCGGGTATCAAACGGGCTGTCCATCTTGCCACAATGCTTCTGGTCCACTTGTCCTGCCACCTATTAACCGTGCGCTCCCTTATTCTAGTTACGATCTCTTGTCTTTCCTGCGTCGGATTTTTTCTACCTTCTTCCTGGATCTCCACCCTCTCCTATATCATAAGGTCTATCGGGCACAGTCCCCCTATTACTAAGATACCAACGGTCCAGGCCGTTCTGTAGGCGCTGCACACCCTTACGGCTATCATTGTCTGGCATCTAATTATCAGTTCTCTGGCCCTGCTGATTTCCATGGCTTTGTGCCAGACTGGCGCCGCATAGAAGACGATCGATTGCATCGCTTTCTGCAATATCCATCTCTGCTTGGCCCCGGGTCCTCTAACGTTTGGTAAGATTACGTTTAGGGCTTTCATTGTTTTGCAGGCTTTCTCCGTAACCTTATCTACATGTCTCGCAAACGTGAGCCTATAATCGAACGTGACCCCGAGGTACTTCACTATTGAGCTTGGTCTTATGGTATGTCGGTCCATTTCGAAGGTGATATCCTTAGTTTTTCTTGATAGATTGAAGATAATGGCGGTGGTTTTCCTCGGTGCTACCTCCAGTTTATTTTCCTTCATCCATATGTTTACTGCGTGGAGGGCGTCTTCCGTCTTTAATCTTATCCCCAACGCTTCCTTTGAGGCTGCCATAATTGCGAGGTCATCCGCGTAGCATATTATGTCCACGTGTTTTGGAAAAATAGGCCCTAATGATGTTCCTCATGTATCCAGAAATACCCTTCTTGATGGCTTTTTTGTTGATTATATCCCAGGCGGCTGTGTTGAACGCATTTCGGACATCCAACAATACCAGGGAGCACCACCCCTGACCATCCTTCTTATGGTTGTTCGCTAGATCCAGTATTCGTTCCATCGCGTGCACCGTACTGCTTTCTTTCCTAAATCCATACTGGTTTTTATGGAAACCTCCCTTGCCTTCTATTTCTTCCCGCCACCTGTCATTTATTAGATTTTCATAGAGCTTCCCTATTACGCTTATCAGACAGATCGGCTGGTAGCTTGCTTGTTCCTGGGCTTCTTTCCTTGGTTTTTCTATTAAAGTTAGCTTTGCTATTTTCTACTTCGCCGGGAACTCATTCCTTTGTAAGCATGAGTTTAACAGTTCCCTGAGGTATTCTGGGCACGCCTTCTCCTCTGCCTTTACAACTTCTGGCAGTATGCCATCTGGGCCAAGTGCTTTACCGGCTTTGAGTTTGTTAACTGCGTTGAGCAGCTCTTGCGTGCTGATGGATAGGCATTCTCGCCCCCCCCCCCCCACGGCCATGTTCGCACTAGGTTTGTATGTTGTCAGGTCCCTCTCTATGAAGAGTTTTCTGATTACTTCTTTCCTTCTATCGTTGCTTATGGATGTCTTCGGGTGTGTGTATTTTAGCTGGGCTCGTATAATTCTATAGGCGTCTCCAAAGATATCGCATTGTAGCTTGTCGCAGAGCTCCTTCCACTTATTTTCTTTTTTTCTTATTATGGTGGTTTTTAGTTTCTTTTTTGCCATCACGTACTTGTTTTTCAGTTCCTCTCTTAGCTCTTGGTTGCCGGTGATTCTCTGATATTGTCTTCTCCTGCTTCTGGTATCTTATATTAAGCTTTGAATGTTATTGTTCCACTAATAAGGCGGCTTACCTTGTGTGTCCCCCTTAACTTTGGGAGTTGTCTTTATATATGCCTGGTACAGGTTTTCTCCGCACTTCCGAATTTTATCGCGTTCCCCTGCTACATTAGAGCAGATTGTGTCGAAATACTCCACTAGCTTGGGTTTTTCTTTTTTTCTTTCCCTCTTTCCATTTCGAACGTGACGTACCTATAGTCGCTATATGTTTCGTCATTTTGCACCCGCCAGGACCGTCTCAAGGTTGCCAGTCCTCCAGATATCATGGTGACATCTATATATGATACTCCGTTTTTCCTCACTAATGTGGGAACTAACCCGTCGTTGATTATATTCAGATCCGCTGAATTGGCAAAATCGTGTAATAGGTATCCCCTGGCATTTGTCTTGTTCTTTCCACCCCAGCAGGAGTGTTTAGCATTGAAGTCTCCACACACCATTCGTTCTTTATTTTTATTGTTTTTTTTAGGGCCTCGCCGAGTTCGTCGAGACATTTTCCAAACTCTTCCAGACTACAGTTTGGGCTCACATGTACCCAGTATAAAACAAACACTTCAGTTTTTACACTAACAAAACAATTTCCACTAACAAAGTTTATCACAGTATTAGCCTGACTAGAATTTACTATAGCTACGGACTTGCTATTATTGGACTAATAGCTTCGCCTTGGCCTAATTTTGACGTTTGGTTCGCTGATAGCTATAAAATGGTAGCCTTTTCTGGCTGCGTAGGCCTCCGCCACATCTGTTGCCGTCCTACTTCTATTTGCGTTTATTTGTAATACCTTAGCCATTTTACCGGTTGTGTCTTGCCGCCTTCAAAGCCTCCCTGAAGGCTTCACATGTACCGCTGCCTGCATAGTGTCCTTGCTTTACACATATTGGGCAGTATGAATCGTTGTCCTTGCACTCGTTCCATTTGTGCCCTTATTGGGCGCATCTAGTGCACCTCTTGCTTTTGTCTTTCTTTTCGCATTCTTTCGCTATGTCCATATTCCCAGCACCTGTAGCACCTTTGAACTTCTATTTTCTCTCTTATTTTGCACCTGTTCATGCCTATTCTTATGTATCGCTCTTTGGTAACCCTTGTCGCATCTCCTTTCTCTATACTTATTGTGGCCGTTTGGTAGCCATCCTTATTGGTCCTCCTGCCTCTCAGCTTGAGCAGTTGCTCGTACCGGACGTTTCCGTTTCTAATCGTGCTTTCCGTTATTTTTTTCTTCTGTTGCCATCTCATCTATTCCCATAATGAGTACCGTTTTACTCCCTTTTGACCCTACGGATCTGATTGTCTGTCCTTCTTCTAGCACCTCTTTTACCTGCTTCTTTATTTTCGTATTACCTTCCTTTATTTTTATTGCGATATCCCCTCTTGCTGTTTTCCTTACGTTCCTGATTGCGTCTAGGTCATCCTTCTCTATTATCTTTTTTTGTAATTTTTTCAAGATTTCCGAGTATGTGCTTTGGCCCCTCTCTATGACCAGTACTTCCTTCTTGCTGTAGTCTTTAGCTACCTTTATTTTAATGCTGGTCGCTTTTGAGAACGCTATTTCCGCCATTTTCCTAATTTTCTTTGTTTTGTCCCCAGTTGGGATTATGCACACATTTTTGTTTTCTTGGCCTTTTAGTTCGGTTCCTAATTTTAGTAGTGTTTTAAATATTATTTCGTCTTTGTTCTTCAGTTCTTCTTTTATATATACGGCTGTTATCTTCCTTTCCTTGCGTTCCATTCCTTTTTCGGTGCGGACTGTGCTCGTTTGCTCCATTGCTTTCCAGTATCCTCCTTCTTGTTTCATCTTTGCACTTTCCGCTATTTCAGGGTATCTTCTTAGTAATACCTTGTGCCATCTAGATTTTTCCTGCTTTTCGCTAGTCAGTAAGATTATACTGTCTCCATTTAAGTTCTCCCCTGTTTCTAATGTCGCTCTCTTATAGCTATTCTCCGTCCAGTCTCTTGCACATATTTTTGCGAATTCCTCGTAGTTCTCCACCTGGTGAGTTGTTAAATACTCCTGAAGGTCGAACCTCCCGTTATTTTTGCATTTTGTGCATAATTTCTTAAATGTTTTCTCTTTTTCTTTCTTTAGCGTGTTATATTTTTTCTTCATATTCTGAGGGTTTTTTTTCACTATTCTTAGTTCTTCTTGCAGGTCTTCCTTTCTTACGTCTTCTGTGTTTTCTTCCGCTTGAGCGACATTCATTCTTCTTTTTATCCTTTCTAGCTTTTCTTCTGTTACTCTTTTCACCTCTCTATTGCGTATGTTCTCCCTTTCCACTCTCCTTATCATGTTATGCAATACATAAATACTTTCCTTCAGCTGCTTGTGTACGCTCTTGTTATTAGTTTTAAACTCTACCATCTTTGCTAACAAGTCCCTCATACGCTTTATTAAGTCCCTTGGCTCTTTCTCCTCCTTTTCTTTACTTTGTTTGTTTTCATCCACTATCCTACGTTCTCTTGGCCCGCTCTTGTCTCCCTCCTCCTTGCACGAGGTGGTTAGCGGGGAACTCTGATTCTGCGGCATATCAAGGACTCCGTTTCGCTTTTCTTTTTTTATTTTCGTCCCCATGCACGCTACCCTCTTTGGTGCTCTTGTGTTCGTCGTCGCTTGATGCCATTGTTACCAGGGCTTTCCCATCCGTCTGGTTTTTTTGCTCGCTTTGAGCTTGGCCGATGTCCGTTGGCACCACTTCCCGGCTTGCGGTCTCGACTATGGGTTCGCTGTTCCATGGCGCTCCCCATCATGGCGTTTGCGCCTGTGGGATATCCTGCTGCTCCGCCCCCGTCTGCGGTTCTGTACGTCCCTCTGCTATGATTGCCGCTAGAGGTGACACCGACCTCTCTCGTCCTTATTCGGTACTAGAGTCGCTATGCATCGGCGATCTCTGTAGCGAGCTCTTACGAACCGTTAGGTCAGCTACATCTTCCCACTTGTAAGTTGCGCTCGCCTTATCCTCCGTTCCACTATCTGTCGCCTGCTGCCCGGCGTGGTTCCCCACCTGGACGGCTGTACGGAGTCTGGTTGACGGTCGGAGGGGGGCCGCACGCCCACCCTCGCCCCCGACTGATACTGGGGTATCCTTCCCCTGCACCGTAAACGGTGCCTCAAACCCATTTTGGTCGTGTAATTGCATTTTATACTTCCTGCCAAGTTCGGATCGTGGCGTTTTTTATTGAGATTAGAATATATGGGAAGAGTAAATGAATAGACCCCTAGCCCTCGGTAATCTAATAGCGTCGGGGTCTGAAGAGAGGAAGATTTGGTCAAGAAAAACCTGACAGTAAAGAAAACAGATAAGGGATCTGCTCCATAGTTGAAGAAAGAGACAGATCCAGCTAAGGCACCTCGAGGACGTCACTTCCCCACTGCAAATTTGCAGCACCCTAAGGGTGCCCTAGAGCCCGGTGCAATCCTGTTGGTCAGCGGGAGGATTTTAACCCTCCTACCCAAGAGAAACACATCGGTCTTTCAAGGGCGTTTCCCTATCCTCCACCTGGGGACGCGGCCGAGAGGGGTTACAGGTGACCCCACACGGGATTAGTGCTATTCCTAGCTCTGTCTTATCTAACTCAGGTATTTCCTTGGACCCGGTATTCCTGGTATCTCTTCTATTTTTCTGAGCCTCTTTTAGCTCGTTTGTCATTTGCACATATTGCTTATACAAATTTTGATAATAATTCTGTATAGTGATTGCAATATCTTTTCTATCTGTGACCATCGTTTCTTTGTGGTTTTTTAGTTTCTTTATCACTAGTTTTCCTCTACTTTGCTAATCTTTTTGTTTTTCTTGGGTAGTTGGTCTTCGTAGAATTGTTAAGCATCTTCGTCCGTTGATGTGTTATTTGTATGCTTAGTTTTTTATTTAGTTTTAGCATTATATACATTACTCGGTCGGAAACAGTAAGTATTTTATTGTCCTGTGAATAATGATAGGATATTCTTCCTGTGTGGTGCTATTCCTCTTTATTTTGTTGACAGCATGTACCCGTATTTTAGGATTATAGATTCCCTTTTTAGCTTTGTTTCGCATAAGCCGACTACACGCCACTTTAGATTTCTTTGCTCTTTCTCAAGGCTTTTCAGATGTTCTTCTAGCCTTATCGTGCGGATTTTGTACGTTGCAAATAGGATAGTTTTTTGTACTTTGATTTGCTTTTGTTTTTAGTTTTATTTTGATCAAATTTCACTATATCACTACAATTTAACTTATATTAAAATAAAACTATTATTCTTTTTAGAAATTGTAAGATATAAGCAAAATTTTTATACATATTTGTTTTTTAAAAAAATGTTAGTGTTTGTCTTACCAATACCACAGGTAATAGTTTATGTGATTAATAATAAATCTGACACTAAACGACAGATGACGCAAAAATTTAATGATTAGTATTAGTGCCAATTTCTAGTTGTAAAATTTTACCGGCCTAGTCTGAAATAGTAAATTTTCTGGCTCATTATGCGACCTGTAAAATACATCAAAAGAAACAAAAGCACAACAGTAGATTATATACTAAGGTTGAAAAGTGTTTGATTATAACCTAAGCGACAGATTATATCGCGAGACGCGTCGAGGAATATAAGTTGCGCAGGTTATAATTATCTTCTCAACCGTAGCCTATATTAATTTTTTTCTACTACGATTTAAATTCTTAAATTAACATGAATTAATATATCTCCCCTGGTAGACAGTTTTCTAAACTTCTTTGCTTTAAGCTGTTATATAATTATTATATATTATTTACCTGTACTTAAAAAAGTGTTGCTTTACAACCTACTATGATACGTAACAAACCTAAGATTGTTTGGCTAACATTTTTCAGTGCAGTTTTATGACATTGATCTTTCTAGTAGTTAACGTCAAGTGTTTAAAAATTTGTTTGACGTTTACATTTTTTTTTTTTTGAAACGATGATTTTGTTAATACGTGAAAGTTTTGCATTGTTTAGTGCGTTTATGATATTTACGTTATTGCTTTTCTAACAACAATCCAATTTTTGCTATTTTACGGAACTGTTGAATATTAACAGAATATGACATAATTATCTTGTGGTTCAAAAATCTTATTTTTCTTCGTTATATTTTTTTAAATGCTCATAAACTCTGTCAGGGGACATAAAATTATGTCTCCGTATGAGGAAAATAGGTTTAATTTTTTTTAAATTCTGAATGAAAAGAGAGTGTACACTGCAGAATCTGTATTTTGACTTGGATGTAAATCACAGAATAGTGTAAAAATTTACGGTTCTATTATGAGGTTATGTCTAGTTTTGATATATATAGCAGTTGTAATTCTCTCATTGTATGTAGTGTAATTTATAAATCTTAATTCAAATTCAAACAAATGCAAATAAATGCCCCAAGCTAACTGGTTAAAAAAAATAGTTAATATTAAAAGAACAAAATATAAAATACAAAACATGAACAATAAGACATGACACAGTTAATTACAAATTTATAAGTAGTGTCGTAGGAATTCTATCGTACTTTTAAATTTTATCTTGAAAACAACTTGAATTTAAATTTGATAAATACTTTGAGATAAATATTAAAACCAAAAAAATACTTAAAACGTAGACAACATGAAAAATCTAAATACAAAATGTATCTCACTAAAAAACGTATTTACAAGTTTACGTACAGAAGGTCAAGTATATAAAGGTTACCTGCCTGTAAAAAATCAGAGGCTTTAGATTTAGTTAAAGATTTTTCATGTGCTTTATTAAACTGAACGTTACATTTCTCTTTTATAACTCAACTCAACTTAAAATACAATACTTTGTTTTCATATCAGTCAAGTTCACCTACGTTGCATTGACCTTTTTGATTAAACTTGTTAAAATTTTACACCTGCCTATATCGCGTCGTCCCAGATGCAATTTGAGCGCGATCCATCTGATTCATAGGATGACGTAATGTTGCGTAATTTTTGTAATGCGTATTAAAGCCTTTAAATTTTTCGTATTTTAATTATATTTATCTCTTATTCGTATAGGACCATAAAGCTTATGATAATCTTCAAAGTTACCAAAATCAAAATCAAATTATTTAAGATGTAATACATTAAATCATTATTGTTTTCGTAACTAAATTAAATCAACACAACGGAAATTGATTGAAACGCCCATGAATCGTATTGCATTTCAAAAATCAAAATTGAAAAAACGTAATTGTAGGTACGTATTCAAAAAAGTTTTCGTATTCAAAATCAAAATAATACAAACAGAAATAAGCATCGTATAAATCAGAAATGTAGTCGTATGTAACAAAAAATGTAGGTGTTAGGAAAATTCGCAACGAAAAAGCGCAGCTCTAGCAAAAAAATTGTCGTACGTAAAAAAAACTAAAATGCAATTTCCAAGGTTACATCACGCATAAAGAATAAAGAAAAACATACCCTTACAAATTACGAGTTTTTTGTTAATTACAATAAATGAAAAATTAGACCACAACAAAACAAGACTGACGACGTAACAACAAAGCAGTATACTGCATTTAAAATTTTCATATGAGGTAAGCGATCGCACCTGAACAAAAAACATCCTTTCATGACAAGCCGTCGCCTAAAGATGACTTAAAAAATGGTTACAAACGCATGTGCATTGCTTACTTGTCCTGCGCAGAATAGTTTGCATAAACAATGAAAAAGAATTATTAAAATCAGAGGTATCAATCGAAAAAATGCGCACGTTACAATACAAAGTGGATGACTAAAACCGTAAGTTCATTTTTCCAGCAAATATTATACTATAATAGTTTTAGACACATATGTATATTTTGTGGAAATTTCGAAGTAATGAAAGTCTTATTTTCCTCCAATAATTTTTTTCTACATTGTTTTTTGTCTGTCAGTTTTAATAGGTACATAGATAATTACAAACAAATATAAAAAAATCCTCAATAATGTGAAAACTAAAAAATACACACACGTATAAGGGATGTTTAATATACACATAATATACACCAATTATAATATTAGGTATATAATACACTACAGATTTTTAAAATTTAAATATATGTTACGGTAAAACGTCAATCGGCATGTTTCAACTATAATTTAATAAAAAGAGCGCCAAAACTGGGAGAAATATAAACTGCAGGTGTCTGTTTTCACCTGACAACGCTTAAGGTAGATAAATTAAATAACACAAGTTTATCAACAAGTATATTTATTGCAGCGGCAACATAAACAGATTGAAATCACAATAAAATTAGTATTAGCAAGCCCTTAAATTCGGCAACACTTCGTACACACAAGCAGTAAATAGCTTAACGTTGGACTCAATCAATTAAACTTAGTGAATACCAAAAACAATTAAATTATTACCAAATTGCAGTAATTACACTATAAGAAGCTAAACGCGCCATTAAAATTTGTTAAATAAGTACAAAAAAGTTGTTTACGTTAATTGTGACAACACGTGCATATATCTCGTCGTGCATGCATACGACCGACACCTAAACAAGTAATTAAATGTAAAAAACAAGGTACCTAACCAGTGTTCCTAATATGCGATTAGCTAATGCCATCTCAAAAACATCCCTTTAAAATTGCTAAAAAATAAGCTGATACAAGTATGCTATCACAATGATGCTGCTAAAATTTTATACGATGATTTAAAACCAAAGTGCGCTAAGCTTACACACATCGTTTCATTTATATTAAAAGGTCTGCCACCAATTCTTCATAGTTATTTGGCCCAGCAAAGAATATATAAACGTTGGTTTCAACTTGCACATCTAAGGAAAGTTAGTGGCTAACACGATTGACATCTAATTAAAATAGTTTAGTTCTTGTTTCCGTGTATGCCTTGTTTATCGGTCCTAACGAGAGAGTAATTGGTCAGTCATTAAAATTTTCTGAAGTAACAAACACGTGCGCGCGACCAAACTTGCTATTAAAATAAAAGAGAAATTAAATCGCGCCGTAAAATGGAAATGCATTCTTACCCCAGCGCATCTTTTACATGTAACACATCAAAATCGAAATTGATTTAGACATTAATAGCGTGCATGTTTCAAGATACTAAATATGTAGATACTACTGGGCATGGAGTTAGCACACGTACTGATTCCTTAACGTTACAAACGGAAATAATAATCTCATAGATGATATTTACGATTGGAAAAAATTCATACAGCGCAAGAAACCACACCAACATTTTTAACTTAGTTTTCCGTAAACATTTAATAGACCTCTTTGATTAGAACAATAAATTTATATACATATATGTAATAAATGCAATTTATAAAAATTCATATTTAAATATTATGTTAAAACACAGTAATTTTTTTAGGATGATAAAGATAATTTTAATTTTTATTTAAAATTTGTTTGAAATTGAAAATAACAAACTTGCGTTATTGTAAACATAAATATTGGTTTTGTCTTGTAATATGAACAGCGTCAAACTTTTTTAAGTAATAAATTTGCATAGAAAAGCTTAAAACTCGCATTAAAAAGTTTGTCAGTTGTTCATCTGAGAACTTAAAATATGGCAAACGCTAAACCAAAAACAAGTGGTTTTTTAACCAAAAATCTTAAAACTTTAAAATATTTTATGTTTAAGTTAAAGTAAATTGAAAATTTTATTATACGTACGATCAAATTTTAACCGTGACCGCTACGTCGGTTTAAAGGAATTTTCTTACCTTTGCGTTTATTGTATGTAATACAAGCGTCTTACGAAATTTTCAGCGAGATTGTATGTCAAAGACAAAAACAATAATTTCTATTAAAACAAAGTATCCGCTTAAAAGTGTTTTTTCTTCGTCTAAATTTAATTTCAAATATCAAGAATTAAACACATTGTTGTGTTTGCAAAAAACAAGACGAAAACATTTCAGCTAAAAATAGGCATAAAATAATTGTAATTAACAGTATTAACATTTTTATTACACTAATCTTAAAATCTTAACTATTAATTTTGTTAAAATATGGCGTCGTTAGAAGTGAAAATGTCTATAATAAATGTAGCTCAAATTTTAATTAAAATTCTATTCTATTATCGTGGTTAATTAGAATCTTTCATTGTTTGGTAGATTCTAGGAAAAGTTTTTGGCTGTTAAATTATTACACTCGACAAAATTTGACGTTATTTTTTGTCTATTATAAAATACTAAATATATTAAAGATGTTAAAGGTAACAATTTATTTTTAATATTTATGATTGCTTTTATTGTAAAGTTCAAGTCAATCCTATGTGTCTAATTTTGAATTTGGTGATAATTCTGATTAAAAAATAAAAATGAATTAAAATAAAAATATTGCGTACAAACTACTTACATAATTCATACACACGATCTTAGTTTCCCGACACAAGCGCATAATTTTCACAATATTGTCATAAAAAAAAATAAAAAGTACGTTTAAATTTTTAGAAAGGTATCACAGTTTGAATTTTTTAATTTTATCGAGACTAAGATTTTATTTACATGTAAGAATATTCAAAAATTTCTGAAAAATCTTAAAATTTTGATTATGGAAAATTGATTTTTATTTTATTTCAGTTGCTCTCCAATTAGGAGTTAACTTTTGTTACATGCTAAAGATGTTAAAAAAATGTCTTGGATTGATAACATAAGCGAAGTAATTTCCAGAGCTCAGTGGTAACGATCGTGGATTATACAAAAAAATCCATGACGGTTTGGAAAAACTCAAAATGTATAATCCAAAACTCAAGCTCAAAAGGGCGCCAGGAAGGTTAAAAATAAAATTAATAAACAAACATTCACACACAATATAAATTGATAATTAAACAATCGATTACAAAATTTAGTCTACAATAATAAAATACAATGAATCTTATGAAAACGTAAAATGAATTTAAAATTATACTAAGCCGAAGGCAACCCATCCCAGACCTATTTGTCTTTTGATCTCGCAAGTTTATTTATCTCTGCTCACTCTGATTTAATGGCCTAAGTATTTATACTTAAAAATTTGTGTAATATTTTGTCTCGAGATACTGATTTCTTTTGGTTGTACACGATTACTCATAGTTTTAGTTTACATAAGCATATTTTAGTCTATGCCTGTTGTTTCTACGTCTTCCTTTAGTTTTTTTTTTACCATTTTTGCAGCGTTTGCAATGTTATCCGCCATCAACACTATATCGTCCGCAAATGGGAGGTGATTTAAATACTCACTGTCTACTTTAATTGTAATATTATCCCAGTCTAAATGAAGTGAATAGTTTCGCAGATATAGTATCACCTTGTCGTATATTTCTTTCAATTTTAAAAGTTCTGATCGGTTCTTGGAGTTTAACTGTAGCTGTTGTGTTATTATATATGTAATGCAATACTTCAATTCTGCACTGCTTTAGGACTGTATACTCTACAGGGTCAATTTTTCTAAACTCCATAAATATTAGTATCAGAAGCTTTTTCTATAAAGATCTTTAATACCCACCGATAATCGTTTGGACTTTAAACCCGGCCTGTTCTCGAGGTTGATAAAAGTCCAGTTTGTTGCTTAAACGTTCGTCTATAATTTTTTTTATAATTGTCCTCTAGTTTGTAAAGTCTGCTGTATCTCCTTTTTTTTGAATTAGGATTAGGGTAGCTAGGCTCCAAGTTTAGGAAGTGTCGGCATTATGCAGACACATATTGAATAATTGTGATAAACTTATACTGTATCATTTAAAAAAATGTTTATAAATACTCAGAATTTTGTCGTAGATAATGTTTGAAACGTGTTATTTTAAGGTAATAGCACTCGACCCTTAACCTTGTGCTATTACCAAGCGACAAAATTATCTCGGTATTATCAATGCTCTAGGTGTATTATAGGTGATAATTTCTACAAAAACTTGTTTCCTTCGACTTTTATAACATCTATCTTCACCTCATCTTCTTCGGTAATTTTTCTGCTTTTCATTTCCTTTAAACTTAATTCAGTTTTTGTTGAATTTATACTGTGCATTTGAATTTATTCTCAAACCACGTGACGCTGTAGTATAGGTAACGCAGTGAATATCCCTTGTATAAACAGTTTGTTGTTGTAATAGCTCCGTGTAGAATTCTTCTGCAATTATTAGCATGTTTTGTCTATTTATGGTGTTGTAATTTCTTTTCCTAAGCTTAAAGATCTTTTCTTCCTATTGAGAGGTTTTTTCTGAGTATTTTTTTATTTTTATTTTTTGAAATGGTCTCTAATGTTTTCTGTGTTGAATTTTTCTATAGCCTTCCTGATTTTTTTAGCTATATTTTTCAGTTGTTTAAATTCATCCGCATGTACGTCAATATTTTAATAATTGTTTTCTCTTTTTTGGCTGATCTTATCTTTTTTTGTCTTTTTGGACAATGCAGCTTTTCTGTTTTTTTTTACTAATTTTATAATGCTCTTGTGTAATGTCTGGCATTAAAATCTCCTATTACCAGGTTATAATGGCAATGCGCTATGCAAATGTTATACTTTTTATAGTATACTGAAATAATTATTTAAACACTATTAATTTAGATTACATTAAAAAATTAAGTTTTGAAAAAGATTGGTATACTTTTTTACTATAACAAACAATTCAACAAAATCTCTCCGGAAACCATCTCAATAATTTAAGTAAATGCACCTTAAATTTTTATATAAATTAAAATTATTTTAACAAAAAAAATGGATGAAATAAAATGCACTAAAAAGTAAAAAATAATGATTTAATTTAGTAATAATTAAACCAAGAATTTTTTATTTACATGAAATTACTTTTTGAAGTCATTGACATTGGCGTAAAATTAGGTTTAAGTCTTAACATTAGCTTTGGCAGTTGTAATAGGTTTAAATCGAACACGTTTGGCACCGACTTCAAAAAGTAACTTTATCTGAATAAAAATACCCTTGTTTAATGGTAAATAAATTAAATCAGTATTTTTAACTGTTTAGTGCATTTTATTTGATGCATTTTTTAAAAATCGGTTGTTAAAAAAATTTTGTCTTTCTCTTTTTAGTGAGGTTTGCAATAGTACCTAT
The DNA here is from genome assembly GCA_035610365.1 of Aquatica leii. Taxonomy (NCBI): domain Eukaryota; kingdom Metazoa; phylum Arthropoda; class Insecta; order Coleoptera; family Lampyridae; genus Aquatica; species Aquatica leii. The sequence goes on along the minus strand of CM069434.1, from coordinate 119,773,707 downwards.
AGTTACTGAAAATCTTGAAAATGCACATTGTTTAAGAGAATTTTGTGTCGATGTAAATTTAAGAGTTAGATCATTTTTTCATGGATCCCATCACCAAAAGGTGGCGAAATTTAAATAGGGCCATTCTTAAGGTGCCCCTTTTCTAAAAAAAATCATATAAAATTGGTCAAAGTAGTAAAGTATTATCACTGAACATACATATCGAGAACCGCTTCTTTTTTTTGAGGTCTGTTAAAAAAACAGTAAATTTCACAAATAAATTTCTTAGGTTTATAATATCTATAAAAAAACAAATGCGTCAAATTTCCAATTCGTTTATAATGTTAGCAATTAAAACAATGGTTTCGATATCTTCAATTAAAATAGATCAAATACTCATTCAACACAATTTTCAATACTTTAATTTTCCAGTATAGAAAAAAAGGTGTCAATATCCTAGCCGGGCGTTTGGGCGCCGGACGTTTGGGCGCCGGGCGTTTGGGCGCCAGGCGATTCGACGCCGTAATTATGTTATGCAAGAAAATTTTACCAACGCACTTTCAAAACGCTATTTTACATTACCCGTTATCTTATTGATTATTTAAAGTAAATTTTGCAATATTGTTATTTTCTGAATTGTTGTACATTTAATCTGGAAAATATTTTAATTATTGTCTTGTCTTGTGATCACAAAGCAATTAAGAAGATTAGTGTAAATCCTGATAATTGGAATTATTAGGTACCCATTATTATTTGCAAAGCTCTTGTCGTGTGCTCAGAAAGCAATTAAGAAGATTAGTGTAATTAGAAATTTTTACTATTTAAACTTACTCTTTTACATCAGTCTCTTCAGTTGTCTGCAGGTATTTGTTGCCATAATTTTGTGAGCGTAATATACAAGTGCCTAGGTCGTGTCCATACAACAGTAGATGACGAATATTTGTGCTCCTCGAGTAACCACAATCATGGTAGTGGTGCGGCATGCGTAAGTGTTTCTAAAATAAAAGTTGATATTAAAAGACGTGCCAAACAAACCATGGAAACTCCTGCCCAAATACTTAACTCTGGAGGGTACTGCGCCTGCAGTTCAAGGGCAGTTGCCCAACAAGGATGCTATTAGAAGATTGTGTCAGCGGACGCGAAACCGTATCGCTGCTGCACCCCCAACTCCGATACATTTGGAAACGTTAGTAATTCCAGAAGCGTACAGACTATACGAATGTGCTCCTGGACAATCCGAGATGTTCTTATTGAAGGATACCGGATCAGAGCAACCGGACCCATTCAAAATATTAATATTTGGGAGGGAAGATAACGCACGATGAAGCCAGCACATGAAACAAATTTTTATGGATGGAACATTTCGACTAACGCCTCCGTTATTCCACCAAATATACGTTATTTTGGCAAACAGGGGTGGATTCGTATTTCCGTACATACCGTACGATCGGCTGTTTTCAATTATAAAAAAAATGTGGCCGCAATTTCAACCTGAAACTGTTTCGTTGGATTACGAAATAGCCGTAATTGGATCAGTTACTGAAGCATTTCCAACGGCACGATTACTAGACTGCCTGTTTCATCTTGTTCAAAATTTTAAGAAACAAATAGCCAGTCATGGGCTGACGGTACAATATAATACCGATCCCAAATTTGCTCTATCTGCACGGATGATAGTTGCATTAGCCTTTACTCCTCTAGATCACATTGATGACGCAATTGAAGAGCTTTCTGCACAATTACCGAACGAAAAAAAAACTAAAAATGTTAATAAAACCAAAAATAATCAAAATAAAATACTCTAAAATAATAAGCCCCCATGCAATTAAATAACTAAATAAATACCCTGCTTCGTCGTAGCTGACTATATAAATAAATCAAAATACCATGCAAAAATAAATTAAGTTAGACTCTGGTTTTACGTTTGATTCTGGTCTCTTCTAGCGAATACAATGAGTTCGTTAACGTCGGACACTAGTCTAAGGATAGACACGGGAGAATCGGGAAACGGATTCACTATGGTTCTTAGAGTACTACGGTCATCATCGAACTCCCGACAAGCGAGAATGTGACGGAGTATTAAAAACACCACATGACAAGCATCGGTTGTCAACGGAACTCGCCGTGCGATGTAAGAATTTGGACGGCCTCTCGTCTCGGATCGTGGGACATGTTGATACAGTTTAAGATATTGGGTATCATGGAATAGGCGTTACGCCTCTTATAGGATGCATCCCAAAGCCGCTGTCATTCATCCAAGATCAAAGTCTTGAGATGACGCTGACGGCCGAAAAAGAAGGAAAATCTGCGGTCGAACTTTACTGGTCTAAAAAGGTACAAGTGCCAGCCCTTGAGAGAACTTTGATGCAGTATGTTTCCTGCAATAAGAGATGCAGCGAGAGATATTTTGCTACAACGCATAAGGAATCGATAGGAACTGTACGATATGCCCCGATTGTACAAAGAAATAAGGACTGTAGAGATGCCAGTTTTCTGACAATATGAGTATGTTTTAGTCTATGGTACCATATGTCTAAGTCATATGTGAGAATGGGGATGACTGCACTATTGAAAATGGTAATTAATGATTTCTTATGTAGGTTCCATTTACAAAGAGAATACTTGTAAACAAGTGCATAACACTCTTACACTTGTTAACCACATAGGAACAGTGTTTGACGAAGCTCAGTTTGTGATCAAGTAAAAGTCCGAGGTAATTGAATTCGAAAACCCTTATGACTGGTATATCGTTTAGTCGAACTGTGGGATCTCTTGACAACGGAGAGCCAAAAACCATGTACGTGGTCTTGTCAGCTGATACTGTCAATTTGTTGTTGGCAGCCCAGCGAGTCAAAGTGTCCAGACACTGTCGTGATTTTGCTTCTAGGTCGCGTCTATTGTCTCCAGATACTGTGATGGTAATATCATTCGCGTAGGCAAAAATGTTGCAGTTATCAGGTAAGTCTCGTTCAATTAAGGAATCAACAACAACGTTCCACAAGGTCGGTCCAAAAACCGAGTCTTGGGGGCAACCTTTTGTTAGTCGTTTTGTATAAAAACAGCCAGAAATGTTTGTGAAATAAGTGATCGAACGACTCGATAAACAACTACGAATGACGCGCACTGCGTCTGCAGTGTACTCCGTAGGGTCCGGGAGCTTTTCTTGGCCAGCGACGCTTTGTCCTTTTTTGTAACTACCAAGCCTGGTCGGGATTTAATATTTGCATAAGAATTGGATCTAATTCGGGCTTGGTAAGGATTGTCGTTCGACGGATCGTCGTCTGGGAAAAGGAAACTAACAATTGACTTAATTGTGTCTTGCTCTGTGAGAGTGTATCTGTCATTGTTGCGGACGTTAGAGCATGATTAAATAGCCAGGAACTTTTGTGAGGAAATTATTTAAACTAATCCCCACGGACTCGCTGCCAAACTTTTCTCAGCAAACCTTTGACATAAGGTAAATTTTGCATTCTTCACTCCCAGTTTGTACCGGTAAAGCGCGGCCTTATACGAATTTAGCCATTGAGTTTTTAGTTCTGCTGGGGCTTTTTGTGTTTGCTTTCTTAAGCAACGTACGATTCGTTTTAACCTATTTAGTTTTGAACTCTACCGTACACCAGCTCTAGAATTCGAGCGAACTCGATTTAAGCTATTTCGGTTAGACTCGAAGATCAGCCTGGTCTGCTTATCAATGAAGACGCCTATAAAAATAGGATTATAGCACTTAGTTCTACGTGGAAGAAAAGTAGGAAGAAGGGCGCTGACCTCTTTGTCCAGCTTAACAGGATCTATGTGTTTTACATCTAGGATACGCTTAGGGATCGGAACCGGTCGAGGATTTTTGACGGTTAAATCAAAACGTATAAATCGGTGGTTACTTTCAGTCACCTCAGGAATTACTTCCCAGTTAGAAATTTTCCTTGCTAAAACTTGCTATGTTAGAGTGACATCAATGTTTAAAGAAGCTTGATGACTAGCAAAGGTGAAAGGTTGGTTGGGTTCATTTACAACACATAATCCATGTTCACTCACGAGGTTCTCTAGGCTTCTGTCTCGTTCGTCAGTAAGCAAGGTGTGCCAAAGCCACGATTTAAAATTAAAGTCACCTGCTATAATAATTGGGACGCCTCTTAGTTCGTCCAAAACTTTGTCTAGATGTTGTAGATGAATGGGAACATTTTTGCTTGGTGACAAATATACGCCAACGACACCCAAGAAGGTGTTTCCAACTGTAATCATGGATACGGCAATGCAGTCATTAGTTAGATGACTCAGGGTAACTGCTCCGACGGGCTTTGCGCTACTGAAAACAATAACCGAGAAATACCGCATAGAAGTAGATGCGGTGATCCTGTTGAAAGGCAAGCCCGCTCCAGCGGGCCTATACCCTAAACCAGAACGATACACATAGAGTTCGTGGGTCAGTAAAATGTGAATGTCGTTGAAACCCTTAATTTCCAAGGATGCAGCACGAGAATGCTGAAGATTCACTTGCGCAATCCTAAGAGCCAGAAGAGCATCATCACTGTCCATAATCGGTGTTAGCAATCTTCACGTCAAGCCTCTTTAGGTACGCTAGGTAGTTATTTGAAGACGTCTTATGTTTTACCACCTCGTTTTTAGGTTCATATCTGAAACAGTTTGCACATGCAGGGTCTGGTAAGGTATTTGGGTAATCTTTAGTTTCGTGCTTTTCAGCACAAATACCTCATTGAATTTCGCTTTTACATTCACCTGATTAGTAACCGAACTTTTGGCATTTATAGCACCTTATGATGCGTACATGGTCATTGACTCTGCACGAGTTTCATGCAACGTAAACACGACCACTGGCCATGAGATACTTTCTTACCTCCGGAGTTAGTTCAATTATTCAATTGCAATTGAATCTATCTCTGGACTCAAATTTGAATAGCAGCTTTAGGTGTTCTCTGGCCCGTTGCCATATTACATTAGTCGCGACATCGGTTTTGCTCAAGGATTGTCTCCTTTACCTGCTCAAAGAAAAAGTTGGTAGAAACGTCCGTGATAGAAATCCTAGGAAGCATTTTTGACAAGGCCGGCTTTGTCAAGGATATGCGATATCTTGGAAAGGTCGGTCTTTTCGGATTTATTAGAAGGTACTTTCTCTCTGTCTGCTACTCTGCTACATCGAGCTACTTGAGCGTAAGAAACAGGGCCAGTTGTGACTTGTTGGATGGTTTTTGATGACAACTTGTCAGTCACCGTCTTCAAGTCAGTTTGTACGCTCCTAAGAGCGTCAAAAATATCTGAATGTTACTGCGACATTCTTTTGGCAAGAGTGAATTTACGGAAGATAGCTTGGATGCTGGTTAGTACATCTATTCATTCAGTTTCTCTAGAAACAGATTAATTGGAGGTAGAAATCAGCTTAGACATAGTTAGGACCTCTGCTTCGAAGGATTCTTCGAGTGTGGACAGTTGGAAGTCATCGGATTCGTCGTCAGACTCGACTTCGCGACAACGCTTGACACTGGCACATTCAACCTTTTTGGCGGAGGCTGAGGGGACGGGAGAAGTTGCGCAGTTAGTATTCAACCGAGGCAATATGAACGCCCACCAATATGTTGATGAAGTGGTAGAACCCCATATCCTTCCATTCCTCCAGAATCTGGATAATGCTCGTCCATACATTGCAAGACATTCTATAGAGCGCTTCGAAGTGGTTAACGTCAATATCTTACCGTGGCTATTTAAATCTCCCCACCCTTCGCTTATCGATAATGTGTGGGACATAATGAGTAGAAGACTAAAGCAATTAGCCAATCCTCGACAAACACTAGAAGCTCTCCGGCATAAATTACAGATTTCCTGGGATGCAATACCTCAAGAAGAAATTGACTTGTGGAATCCATGCCAAGAAGGATGCGGGAGTGTGAAACTAATAGGGGTGGTTCAACACATTATTAATTAAAAGTGCCTTTATCTTTTGATAATTTTTTTGAAATTTAAATTAATCAATTACTACTACTTAAATGTTTCTGTCAAGTTTGGTCCAAAAATTCTAACGCCTTTTTAGTGTTGCATTTTTTTGTCACAGAATAGATTTATATGTATTTTTCGTTTTGCGATTGAATCATTGTTTAAATAGGTTTGAACTATTTTCAATTAAAACAATGCAGGAATTATTTTATTTAATTCACAACTATAAATTAATTTTGTTCGATTGACACAAATCTGTAACAATTCAAAAAAACTAAAATCGTTTTAAAGCAAAACCGTTTTACATTCTTATGAGCATTTCTGATTAAAAGAATTTTATTTGCCATAGAAAAAAAAACGTTACTCGGTCTACAATTTTTTAATTTAACAATTTTAATTATTTACTTCTTTGTCGTATACCGTTAATTAAATTTTTTATGTACTATAAACTATTAAAGGTTTAGACAAAAGCGTAAGTTATAGAACAAGTGTTAATTAAAATTTAAAATCTGAAATCTATTAAATTGTTGGAGATTGTAACACGTTTCTTAGATTAATTTTCTGATAACACAATCAATAAGTAATTTTCTAGTAAAATTAAAAGCAAATGAATATCAAATCGACGATCAACACAAAGGTACATTTTCAACAGTATTAAGACTTTTTATCTGATCACCCGAAAGAACAAATTACCCCCATTAAGAAAATACGTGCTTCCGAAAACTTCCAGAAGTTTACGCTTAAAGTAAAATAACAATCTAGTTTGATAATAATGAGGACCTTTTTAAAATTTTGCCAATTTGAAGAATTAGGTTAAAGCTTAAAAATTGCTGTTTATATTATATTAAAATTAAAGATTTTAGGACGTTTTTAAGATTTTTTTTTTAATTTAAAAATCATAAGATGAAACTGTTTCGTTGCAATTAAAAACATTATTTATTTACTCTACCAACAATTAGGTATTAAAGGACTCTATAGACATGTATAATTTTTTTTTTTAAATTAAATTGAATTTTAAAAAAATATTGCAATGGAACGAATGACTCTGAATTTTCAATGAACGCAGGTTTAAGTCGATCAGTGCTTACACTGACGCGGTCACTTATGGAAAATTTGAAAAATTTCGGATCTTTTTTATTATAGTATAGAGTCCTTCATATAGTTTTGTTAGAGATGTCTTGATATTGTCGACACGGACAAATGCATGTGTAGCTGTAGCAAGATTTCGGTGTACGAGTAGCTGTTGGTCGATGTGCTGGCTTGGTGTGTCGGAGTCTGTTCATCAATTCATTCAGTTTTTCTTACAAATTTATCTTGTGGTATTGTTTTCGCTGGAGATAAAAATTCTCCAGGAAGACATCCACACGTCAACTCAGCTGTAGAAACCTTCAAATCTTTTTTATAGGCTGTACGTAACTCTATTAACACTAATGGCGGTCTTGATACCCAATCAGATGATTCTTGGGCCATTAAAGCAGCCTTTAAGCTACGGTGAAAGCGTTCGACAATTCCGTTTGCTTGTGGATGATATCCGGTTGTGTGGAGGTATTGTATTCCAAGTAGTTTGTTAAGTTGGAGGAAGAGTGATGTTTCAAACTGACGTCCTTGATCAGTTGCGGAATACAGTTGGTGATTAGTGCGTAGGCAATTACCTCAGCATTTTGATCAGGAATTGGCATTGTTTCTGGCCAACGGGAATAGCGATCAATTATCAGCCCAACACACATTTTGGTGCCAGGGTTTTTGTAACTGTTTTTAAGTAAATTTTTGGTGCAGAATCAAAAACTGTCTTCAGATTTGGTCTATCAGATCTAGTTTTTGAGATATTGTATTTTGGCTTTTTTTTAGAAAGAAATAGTCTAGTTTTTTAACTTTTATACTTTTTACGTTATTACTAATACTATCTGCCTCAAGTAGTAGTAAAAAAACACATAAAATCCAAAGTAATATATTTATTTCACAAAATAAACAAATAAGTTTATAAATTATATTTACATATCATTAAAAAATTTTCTTTTATATGACTTTCTAGCATGGTAGTTATTAGGACAGTCTTGCTGAAGGCTCCAGCAGTAGTCGGCCATCATGTGGGTACCCCATCTTCCTTGATATCGATCTTCCATAGTTTTAATGTCCTGATGGAATCTTTCCCCCTGTTCTTCACACAAATCACTTAGGTTTTCTGGAAACCAATCTAAGTGGCTCTATAAAAAAGCGCCATTCGTCTGGTGTGTACTCCGACAAACCCATTTTTTGTAAGAGTCCTCTTATATTGTTACAGAATACCAGGTTATTTTCCTCAGAGTAAAAGGGCATCAGATCCTTATCTCTTTTACGATAAAATGTAATATTGGTATCTGGCTGCAATAGATTCTTCTCATTTAACTTGGAAACGAGTAATTTAGAAGGTCTCTAATGAGATCGTTCAGTTCTTGTTAATTGAAACGTTGCGGACTTGATAAATCTGCTTCAAAATCACTGTCATTTTCTGATTCCATACACTGAATTTTATCAAACGTGGGTAGTTCTGCATCATCTTCCGGGAGCGAAAACAGACTGCTGAATGATGGAATGGGTATGTCTTCACTATGCAGTACAGGCCTCTTTGCTGAATCTAGATCAGGATATGGTCATTTCTGTCTATTGTTCCGATTGATTCCTTTGATATTCACGAGACAAAAATAGCAGTCATCGTGATGGTTTCTTAGTTCTCTCCAAACCATTGGTACTCCAAACTTTAGACACTTTCTCTTTCCAACTGTCCACTGACGCAGATGTTCAATACATGTTTTACATACGAAATGTGGAGCCCAAGATTTATCCTGGTCACCCAAGTGAACGCCAAAATAGGCCAGATAACTTCTTCTCACACAATCAGAAATAGGCTTTCTACTTTCTTTAAAAGTGTACTCGCCACATACATAGCAAAAAACGTCTGGATGATTCACACAACTACGTTTGCTTTTGAATGCCATGGTTTTAATTAAATGTATGTTTTATCACTAAACAACACCAAATGATACCACAACTTCAGCTACGTAAACTAAATAGGTTAAATGTACTTCGTAAAGCAAAGATACGAGCTAATATAGCTGTGTGTTAATTAGGTTTTGATGGAGGTAATTATAAGAACGTTGGGTTTTACACAAATGAATAAATACCAAATAACTCAAACTGGTTAATTAGATTCTAATTTCTTTATATAAACTGTACCTCGTAAAGCAGAGATATTTGCGAGGTAATACGACGAATTAATTAGTTCTTGATAGGGGTATATAAATGTCGGGTTTTACAGTAATGAATAATACCAAGTAACTCAAACATGTCATTAGATTTGAATTATTTAGGTAGGAAATTTCACTTTTGGCCTCTAAAAATATCACTATTTCAATATTTTTGCGTTTTATCAGAACTAATACCAATTAGCCCATATCTCAAAAACTGAAGCTGCTGCGAAAAAAAGCGCTGTGTGCGATTGCAACAAGGACTGTTACTCAAGATTATTTTCTTGAGGGGTAGCTATTTCTTGGTTGGTCACTGGTAAGTTTCCATTAGAGAAATTCTTGGCAGCATATCGGCGATAAAGTTTAAAGAGCCAAAAACATGTTGAGTATCTGATAAAATCCAACTGGCAACTGCGTCTTGGATTTTCTTTTCTATCTGCTATTGGCGTTTTCTTGAGTTAGAAGGCAGACGAGAGATTTTTAGTCGGTATATATAGTTAAGTTTCGGCCTTTTAGCATATGGTAAAAATGTTGAATTGCTTGGAAAATTGCGATCATAAGCGGAATATTTACATTGGGCTTTGCTGTCAGAAGCATCGGTATGAAATGATAAATGAGCGTCTTTGAACGAAGTGTTCCCTACACTGGCTAGCTGATGTTTACATTCATCAAATGCATTAATTCATTATTCCATGTGATGGGTGTTTTGTTATTCTTCTTGTTGTTATAAATCAGGCATGTTAGTTTGATTTGGAGATGCACAGCGTGTGATAAAAACGTCTATAAAAGTTCAGCGATGTGAGTCGCAAAAAAAACTTCAGTTCTTGACTAGCGAGACGTAATAATTAACTTATTATAAAACGACATATTCCTAGTTCCTCTACAATTTATTCTTAAGCACCACTGCTTTAAATACAAACAAATTAGTAAGATACTCAAACGGTACAAGTCAACGTAACCAATAATGCACAATTTTGCAAGTAGATAAAAGCTGAACTGTATCCTCGAAAGTAAAATAATTATAATGATTTTAAAATACACTACAGGCCGCCGTGGTGTAGTGGGTCGAGCACTTGAACTTCGTTTACTACGCTGACGGAACCGGAGTTCAAATCCTGGTAACATCTAAAATTTATAGAAATTTGTAGAAATACAAATGCATGCAAGAGATATAAATAAACGCTATTGTTTTAAAATCTATTGAATGATGAACAATAATTAATGAAATGACGAATTTATGTTAAAAACATTACGTGGTTCTAAAAAGAACCGATTGCAATGTTTCTTATCCTATTTTATTAAGATGCTCAAAACGCAGCATTATTTTTTGGTTTTAAAATGTTACCATACCAACGAATGTCAAACATTAATTTGCTGTAAACAGTTTTAGTGCAAAATGGCAAGTTTGATTGAATACAATAACCCTTTTAATTTTCATATATGTGTTACAAGCTTTAGGTCTTACGAACCTTGCACGGCCAACTCACACAGTCGGAGATAGGGGAGGTTCAAGAGAATAATATGTAAGGGCGCCAGATCATTTATAATTAAAACTTCTGCATCGATCAAGACAGACGGTCCAAGCTTGTAACGAATTTTTAGGTTCGTAATCCTTGTTACTCTGATGTTCGGGTAACCACAATAAAAGAGAAAGGTATGTTACCATAAAAGAAAGATTAACAGGTATAAAAACTTTAATTTAGTAACGTAGATGATTAACACAAGTATATCTAATTCTCAGTTGTAACCTTCCTATATGTAACATGACCCGTAACGTCAATAGTTACGTCGAAATTTACTTTAACATAAAACAAATGCATAACAAATAAATGAATTAATGCACCAGCCAGCTCACAAAAATATTTATTCAAAACACACATTAAAAACAAACTACATAAGAGCACTGAGAAATTTTCATATTTATTAAATTAGAGTCGTGGGAATTCTTACGTTACTTCAGATTAACAATTTTAACTTGATAAACACAAGAGTTTTATAAATTGGACGCCACAATATTTTTTATCTATGAAGGATTAAATATTGAAACCAAAAACAAAACTTAACTTAAAACTAATAATTACAGATTATTTACATACGTGTCCTTGAAGGTATTTTATCACTTACGAATTGCGCAACTTCCTATTTAGGTGTGATCATCATGTGACTCATTGAAATGATGCAATATGATGCAATTTCCGTAAATCGTATATTTAATTCTTTTACGAAGATTTGATTGATACTTTGCCTTTCAATCGATAAAATTGATAACCGTAGATCGCAGTTTCCATAATCGCAGATGTATAAAAATCGAAATCGTACTCATAAGACTTTCAATTGCGATGAATTACACAATGCGGATCAAAACAAAAATGACTTACCCCTTCGAATTATCGGGTTTTATCTTTCTATTTTTCGCAAATACAACGAAACGCAAGTGCTACAACAAAACGCAAGTGCTACAACGAAACGCAAACGCTACAACGAACGCCGGCTTAAATAATTTTCACCATTAAGGCAAAAACTCACAAACACAAATTCAATAAGTGGTAATTCCACTTTTTGCAGCAGGCAAAAAAATGTCCGCTTCGCCTCATTGCGAAACGTAAGATGCAGGAAGATGACTTAGTACTTATGCGCACTCGTCAGAATCATGCGCGTACGCAATGAATCAAAAATGTTAACTTAAAACAGAGGTTTTCAATAATGCAAAAATGTGCACGTTACACAGTGCATAAATGCCAGCAGTATCGGCAACACACAATACATATGTAGGTTAAGTCGAAGCGAACAGCGAAGAAAATTTCGTAGTAAATATTGTTTGTACACAGCATGCGATACACACAAAATAATTAATGAAACTACCTTAATGGTATTAAAACAATGATACTAATTACGGAATTAACACTAGCCAAAGTTCCGTGAGTGACTTTTCTGACAACGATAAAATAATTAAAATAAACTTACCTACAATCCAGTACCTACTTGGTCAAAGAAAACGTTTTTTCCCCAGCAAGTGAGCCTGAAATAAATTTGAGTAGCAAATCGTGTCAACACAATGACTCACGAAATCAAGATCTACAAAATTGTTAATTATTGCTAAAAGAAAGTACACATAACATTACCCGATTGTCGAATGCTGTTGTACACATTCAATGAAAGTTGGTTTCGCAGGTGTTTGCCGCATAAGTAGGATCTCGAAGAAAAGTCCTTGTCTTCGGTTTTTTTAGTTTTAATATATAAAGTTATACTCGTCCCATGAAGTTATTTGTCGATATTAATCCCTCATTATTCTTTATTGGATAGAAACATGTGGCCCAAAACGTGGTGGAACGGCTATCAAATTAAGAACAAATTACAAAAGAATGTAACTATCTTACCCTGTGACGACTAAATTAATTTAAAAACGTAATGAAGTTATAATTTGGTTTCCACTACAGAGGATGTCATTCGAAATTTTTCTTTAAGCGACACAGGTCTTTTTATGAAGTTGTCAGCTTAACGACTTCGTCGTAAAAATGACAGTCACAGGAAAATATCGGCAGAGGGCGTCAAAACCGGAATCTAATTTTAATTCAATATACAGGGTATTACGTTATAAAAATTTTCCACGTAACATATGCAACAACCAGTAAAATAGAATGTCAAAAGTTATTATGCTATTGTTAATATTTCATTCCATATCATCCGTATCATTAAGTTACGTAACAATTTTCTTCAATTGTTTCCACTATTCGATTGAATAGGAATGTATAGGTGCTGTTTTCTTGTCGGATTGTGAACTAGATCTACATTGACAGAACAGTCCTCTATGAGATTATAAGACAAAAATACAGAGATCTGTTAAAGATTGTGGTATTATAGGTATAGATTTTTTGGTTTCCTTACTGTGTCGTGTACTTCTTGTACTTTGTCATTTTTTGAGTTTTTGTATAAATTCTGCATGTTGTTTTGTTTTTATATTGTAATTGTTTCTCAACAAAAATTATTATAGTGGTTATCCTAGAAGAGGATTAAATAGTGCATATCCCAAAAAAAGTAATAATTTAAAAAACAAAAAACTTTACAGAAAAGAAAGTAGGTTTTGAATTTTTTTTGTGTTGTGCTGCACAAGTGTCACTATAAAGGATGGTTTGTGTATCTTCAGATCACTTTTTCTCTCTTTACTTTCGTGCCATACAAAACACCGAGTTATGGTTAAAGTCATCGTAGTCAGCTTTAATTTATAGTAGAATTTTGAAGTAATAGTTTGAAGACTGTTTGTATATCAAAATAAAGCGACTAAAGCATCTTTGCTAAACTTTTTTTCTCTTTCAGCGCTAAATAATATTTTTTCTTCTTAATGTTTTTTATATTTAGTTTTGAAATTTCTTTTTCCGGATGGAAATTATAATTTCCAAAAGGTTTAATGGCTGCCTGACATGTAGATTTGCAAATTTTGATGATGTCATAATTGGTTCGTGCCTTTAAATAGTGGTTTTTGATTTTGGCTAATATTTACTTGTACGATATTTAAGAGTTGTGGTTTACGCCATCTGGTGTAAAACTATGAAAGTATTGGTTTGAAGATTTTTCAACCGAAAATTACAAAAACGTTTTAAACTTGCTTTTACAATTACACAAAACAAATGTGACTTATTTTTTTATTTTTCATTTGTTTTCAAAATGGTGAGTTAGTAACTTATGTTATGAGCTATGCCACGTAAAAATTCGATCATATTATCTGGATTGTAATTTGCAACAACTCGCCTTATTCTCTCTGCACAATCTCTGTACTTTTTACGAGTAGGTGGACCGTCTACACCACCTATATACTGTTCTATCTGAAGCTCATGTAGGCTCTGCTTTCTCTGAATGGCTTCGATAAATTTCCAGATGTTGGAGTGATCAGCCGCAATATGTTGCTCGAAACCTCTGTGCCATCCTTCTATCAAATTGTTCGTTTTGGGTAGGGCTTCCTCTACTCCATTAAAACAGTTCCACATATCGTGAGAGAAATGTGGTGGTCGGCGTTCCTGGCGTCTTTGGGGACGTCCGATCCATGTGTCTTCATAGTAATCGAGCACTGGCTGTGTTTCTGGAGGTAATAAATCTTCATCACACAGTCGTTCAAATGCGTCCACTACTCTGGCTGTGGGAACAAATGCTATCGCAGATAACAACCGTAACTTCAAAGCAAAAACTGCGTCTGTTTCGTACCTCTGTTTAAGCCCTGCCGATTGAATACTACGATATATGCATTGCAAAAAATGAAAGAAACATCCACGATGTCTGGATGTCGGAAATTCCTGAGCAACAGCGCTTATCATGGCAGATTCAAAATCTGTAAGTACGCTTAGTGGTGTGGTCCCTGGCAGTAGTTCTTTCAACTTTTGTAGCAGTCGAACATAGGTGCCTATAGTTTTATCTGGTAGCAATGCATAAACCAGAGGAATGGCAATGTTACATATGTCGTAGTCCATGTATAGTGTACAGTTGATAAAACAAATGTGGTACTGTTTTGAAGGTACCGTCTGCGTACCAGTGGTCAGCTTGAGCCAAAAGTTGAAGGTTTTTTCTAGTGGCAAAAATCAGCAGGCGATCTTCAGTAGGCCCAGAATCAAAAAGCAAAAATTGTTCACCATTTTTGGTTTTCTTATAGACATCCGGGAACACAATATCGCTACGGTAAATAGGCAATGCTGAGGCAACTTCGTGCCTATTCCGTACATTCCTTATCGTCCTCTTAATGCTGCTTACTTTTGCAAGGGTGGCCGTTGCTGCTTCGCTAACTCCAATAGATGCCGTAGATATGATACGATGTGGTGCATCCTGTGTACGCATAGCCGGGTCGCGTATATTGTTCATCACCTTCATGCTTTCTATTTCAGCTGCGTTCGCGATATGGTTACGAGTACCACTGTTTTTAAGAACAGTATCACCCTGCGTTGTGATGCGTGCACCGCACTTCCATTTACTATACTTCTCGCACTTCCAATACATTTTTGTTTCCACCACTTTATCTTTATAATATATGTAACCGTCTATTAACAATTTTCGTTTTCCTTTTACACTAGTGTAAAATTCGAGCGCCATTTCAGTGTGTAATCCACAAGAACTTCTCAGACAATGTTACTTTTCAATAAACAAAACGCGTGTACTTATACACTTTTTCTTTTAAAATTTAAAGAAATTGTAGACACAAATCCGAGTTTTAATTTTTTGCGAATAGTAGGTACTTTACTTTGGAGAAATAACAACAATTCAATACAATTTCGACAGTTTGATCCGCGACTCAGCTTTAGCATTAAAAAATGAAACAGCATTATCTGGATTTCCAAATTGATGTGTTTTACAGACATAATACCAACGTTTCAATTCATTGAAACGTTGGTATATGTCTGTAACAGTATTCGTTTTGCAATTTTACAATTTTGATCAAATTTCCTTTCGGTCAATTGTGTTTCGGTAAACTTTCCTATCGATTAAATTTCCATTCGGTAAACTTTCCTTTCGGTAAACTTTCCTTTCGGCCAAATTTCCGTCGATAAACTTTCCGTCGGTAAACTGTTTTCGGTAAACTTTCCTAGATCCCCGTTTGGCTACTTTTGCCGTAAATGGTCGTGGGTCGGATGATTAGAAAAAATACTCTTCTGATAAGGCAATGCTCTTTGTGCCACTTTTTCTTGCAGATGAGTAATGTACTGAACGTCTAAGCTAGAGAAAAGGAAATCCCAGACCCGCAATCCTCAAAGTACATTAAGAAATAAAACACTCGTTTAAGTAAGGAAATGACAGATTTGTTTATTAATGACTTTTTTTGTATCGTTTATCTACGACAACCGACCCTCGCAAAAAAAATAGAGATAGGAGTCGAATTGTCGTTGTAAACAAAATTTTTACTGCTCCTATGGCTGCGCCACTGGTATCGTTATAATTATGACACAATTACTGAAAATACCAAACAACAAGTCTAAAATAGACCCTGGAAGCAGGTATTTTAATATACCGCCGCAATTCACTAACGATAGCAATAGTTATAAATACATTCGCGTAATTAATTTCATTACAATTCGCCCGTGGCCTTGACGTCAAGTTTGTGAGTCAGATATTTACCGGTAACATCACACCAAACTTCGACGCGTACTTCCAATCTCTTTACATCTATTATAATATTGAAATTTATGAAAGCTAAGTAAGAATATAGAAATTTATAAAGGTTAAGTCATAATATTGAAGTTTATGATAGTTAAGTGATAATCTTGTAAACGGAGCAAAAGATAACAACTAAACATTCTGACAATCGACTAACACTGTTAAATTGTTGCAAGCGAGAAGCGATCGGAACGGCCCCAACAGCACGCAATCGAGTTACAATCGATACAGCGTTCTTTCCTCGGTTTATTCACCGTTGAAATAATTTTAAAACCTTTAGAAGAATTTCAACGCAATTAGACCACCTCCACTTACATACAGGGATATGCCATCAAAGCTGAATTACAGAAGCATGCCGTAGAAGAGTAATTACAGGAGCATTTTCTTGCCCATTCTTTTCCGTTTTATTTTTTTTTTGGTAGAACGTCAACTCAACCTTACTTGGTGCAACGAAAAGCACAAGTACTGGAAACGTTATATCGAGAAACAGCAACCTGCGCCGTCTGACGGCGTAAGACGCAACCCAATTGTCGTGATCAGGTCTTCATACGTCAGAGGTGGAAAAGTTGCCTAACTCTTCGTCGCAAAAGAATTGCAAGTTAAAATTTAACTGTTATACGTTAACCAAAACAAAATTCAACCTGTAAGCTTCCCATTTAACTGTTTCACAAAGACATTTAAAATCCACAAGTGCTACTTTGAATTTGGAAGTGTGCATTGTTCCTGCTACAGGAACCATTGAGGAACCATTCTGGTGGCGGGATCAATAGCGCCAATTTGATTTTCTACTTTCTGTATTTTAATGCTTTACAATGTAGGCAGACAACACTAATTCTTCCAATAATAATGAATTGGTAATACAGCTCAATTGTCGTCTTACACGATTATTCAAACTCATTGTTGTGCGATTAGTTTCTACTGACCTATAATGTCTCATTTGATGCATATCATTTTCTTTTGCATTTTGTCTTTCTTCTTGTGCACGTGCTGAACGTATTTGTGATAATTGATTCCGTTCAACTTTATTTCGCTCTTCGCGTTGCTCTGCAGTTCGATTCGATAGAAAATTCGCTTAGTTTAAGACATTGTGAGTTCTGCGACCTAAATTGCTATGTCGTATTAGCAGCATTAGAAAAAAATTAAATTATGACAGACACATACATTTTTTTAAATTTTGTTAGTTCATTTCGTTCATGTACTACTTTTAAAACCCAATTCTACAATTTCTAAAAATACATACTTTAAGCAAAAATTAATTAAAGAGTGGCGCCTTAAAAAAATTACTAGAGTCAAATCTAAAAAAGATTGTTGTCTGTAAATTAAAAATTTTAATTACGACACGGATATTTAGTTAAATAAAATAAACATAGACGATACGTTTCACTTCAAATTGTTTTTGTAAGACCGTTACATTAACGTTTGAAAAGCTACTAATTAAAAAATTTAATTTTTTATTTCAAAGTAAAGAAAAATTCGAGCGTGTTATAATTAGATTTCATTTTTTTTCAGGCTGTGATATTCGATGAAATCGAACTTACCGACCTGTGCCTAGCCGAATGCTCTATTAAAAACGTCAACCACAGCTTCCAGGTAAGCACTTTATTAATTTATTTTTTACATTACCAATTTGTTAGAAGCTAAAATTATTTATGCTTTTAAATTTGTTTAAGAAATTGAATTGCTGTACGCAAACAATTAACTTTTATTTTGTACGTCATTTAGAAATATACTGAAAAATAAAACAATGAATTTTGTTGTGGATTAAAACTTGTCCAAAAACTGTGTTTTCTAAATTAATGCAACCATAATCATTTTTTTGGTATCATTAAATTAAATTTTCATTAATTAAGCGTAATCAACTAATTACTAAATTCGAATATTGTAGTACCTCTTAAATCAATCTCGGCAAGAAAAAAGAAATTGTTTACCTTATGCTTTCTACATTTTCATGTTTTTTATTATGATTCGTATCACTAAATCTACGCTTTTGTATTTTTTATAATTGTCATAACTTTTAATTATTGTTATCAACGGTAATTACACCATTTTTGTAATATACAGTCGTTAAAGTTCTGGCTAAGATAAATCAAAATATAATAACTGTCTAAGTGAAATATGCTTGCAGATATAAAAAAACTCAGTGCCTTTTGTAAACATTATAAATAGTGCCTGTTTAGTACTTTTATAATGTAAGTCTATTAAGATTTTTACAATTTATGACGCACTAAAAGGGTTATAAAGTTATTATTTTTGTTGAATCAATACGCAATGTTACAATAATTGATAAAATGTTATATTAATAATTTGTGATAAGCCTAATCGTTCCAAATTTGTTTACAAATTCGGAAGCAATCGGAACTTTTTGCGAAAATATTTCTAAAGTATAGAAATTTGTAGAATTGTTAAAAACTACCATTTAACTGTAAAAAAAACCTTAAACACAACACATATGCACTAAATGTCTTGTTAAACGTAATTATATTAACAACCGGGGCATAATGAGAGGACGTTATGGATTTATTACGCCTTGTAATTACATCCTCTCATTACGCACTCAAAAATGATATTTTTTTATATTTTTGTTTAGATTTAGACGGTAACAAGTTTTCTATTCTTTTTTTCTGCTTTTCCATCAAGAAATTTGACTATATTCTCACACAATAGAAACTGAAATAATTGTTTATTTTTAGTCTTTATATTTTACACGGTATGTACAAAATTAACAAAAAAGCTACACGCTGCGACATTCTTTGTTCAATTCTAAATGAAAAATCTTAATGTTTTTTACGTCTTCACGAAGTTCTCCAAGTTCCGACTTTTGGTCTATAAATAAGTGTTAGTTTCGATATCTGTTAGTCGAGATAGCTGCGATTAAAAATAATAAAGGAATTTTTAAAAATTTTATTTGGTTAACGATTTATTTTTTGACGAAAAGCACATTTGGCAATGCTGTAAAACCAAATTTCCATTCTAATAACAGATTCAATTCGATTTTCTTGTTTCATTTTTGTACAGCCTTCGTTTTTTTTTGTGATTTTTTGTGTACTTTTAAATAGTTCTTGTGGTTTTGTGTTTTTTGCATTCTTTGTTATTGTTTTGTTTATTCATAAAGGCTTTTACATTCAGTGAATATCCTGATATGTACCTGATGTACAGTTTTTGTAATGGAAATGCTAACGTTTTTCAAACCGAAAACAACTTAATAGAAATACATTTCGAAGACTTTGAGAAACTAGTTTGTTTATAACGAAAAACGCTAATGCTGGTCGACGAAGACAAAGGCATACAATACAACTAGAAGAACAAATATAAAATCTTAAGCTTTTGCGGTTGCGTCGTATTAAAACACCCAGACTTAGGCTTGGTACTAGTCTCTTCTTGAGAGCCAAAACAAGAAGTAGAACTTGGCCTTTGCCGTATTGTCGTTCGTGAACCCAAACAAACTGACGTTTCGCAAAACATTGCAGCTTGCATTTTAGAGTAGTAAATGTCAGTGATATAGTTTTAAGCGTCAGGCAGAATTAATTGAGTTTCAACATTTTGTTCCAGTTAAACCTCGTAAAATTCTTCAACCATCCCAAACTAGATGCTTTTCTTTGTAGGCTGTAATAAAAAGGTTATTAGAACAATATAATGCTCTAACATTATATTTAGAAATGCTTATTTAGTGGAAGAAGTACTTTTGGCACAAGCTGTTTTAAAAGCTTTGTGAGATCCTCCTACTAAACTATATTACCAATTTTGGATTTTTTTTTACTCTTGTTTGTTAATCTTAACTTGGAAATGCAATAAAAAAAAATTAAAATTCATACTTTATATAACAAAATTGAGGTTGTGCTACGAACTCTTTTAGGATGCGACATTCAAGACGATTATATTCAAAAAACAGAAATTGATAATATAGAATTCAAAATTCCACAATATTTTAAACCCATTGAAGAAATGTACTTAGGGGCACACATGATGGGTGTTATTGGTAATGGAGCTCATTGATTGTATGAAAAAGAGCTATTCAATTTTCAAAAACACTGTTTAGCATTTTTAATAGAAGGATGTAAACAAATATACATAAGGTGCGATCCAAAA
Organism: Aquatica leii; assembly: GCA_035610365.1. NCBI lineage: Eukaryota > Metazoa > Arthropoda > Insecta > Coleoptera > Lampyridae > Aquatica > Aquatica leii. The sequence goes on along the minus strand of CM069434.1, from coordinate 119,753,344 downwards.
AACGAGTTTGCAAGAATTTTAAAACGAATCGCTATAATAAGTCCACGTGAACTTGTTTTTAAACGGCATCTGTCAATTGCTCCTCTGGCACTTCATTTTCCTAATGTAATAAGACAAAGTTAATTAAATGATTTAGACCGAGAATGGAGGTTATTACGTAATACAGATTTAAGTGGTTATCAAGATTTAGAAATGTCCAAATTTTGCATTTAAAATTAAAGTATTGGTATGATTTTTTTATGTTCTAATCTTTTGTACATGTATATGTAACATATTTTGTATGCCGCATTCTAGCGCAACAGTTGAACGCATATTTTCTCAAATCAATTTAAATGAACCAAGACAAAAGTATAGAGGCAATAAAAAAAGTAAGAAAAAGGGAAGCGACAGAAGAGGATGAGACACAAGGCAAAGAGTGGCTATACGAAGAAGAAAATGTAGCAAATACTGAAATAGTAAACAAAATATGGAATGGGGAATGATTCCCGGAGAGAGGGAATAATATGCCCCATACACAAAAAAGGAGACAGAAATGAATTGAAAAATTACAGAGGCGTGACATTATTAAGCACGGCATACAAATTATATGCGACAGTGCTACAAGGAAGACTACAGAAAGAAATAGAGGTAAAGAATTTGGTACCAGGCGGACAAGTGGGATTCAGAAAGGGAAGAAGAGTGATAGACAACATATATATGTATATTGAAACACTTGGCGAATAGAGAGCTAGAGAAAAAAAGGAGGAAAATGGTGACAGGATAAATTCGTTACAAGGAGAGAGTTGAGACAAGGATGCACACTGAACCCAAACCTGTTTGCAGTATATACGGGGGATTTAGAGGAGACAACAGATAGGAAAGATAGTAGTAGGTAAAGTGAAGGCGTGATCGTTGGCTTATGCGAATGACATAGTTTTGGTGAACACATAAGGAAAAAAGTGAAAAAACGAAACAGGTTAATAGGACAAGTGTGGAGTGTGGGGGAAAGGTTGTTTGGGATGGACATAGAAAAAAGAAGGCTGTTGCTTGAGAAGCTAATAAAAAGTGTGGCGATACAAGAAAAATACTGGAAAAGGATATTAGGGCTAGACAGGAAAACACCGGGGTATATTATAAGAGAAGAAGTGCAGGCAGAAAAATAAGAGTAAAAAAAGAATATGATTAAAGAAACGGGTAAGCGAGAGAAGAAATAGAGAGTTTAAAGGAAAGCGGAGTAGTGGTAGAAAGCAAAACAGGAAAGATGGATTAAAATAAAAAAAAGGCAGATATAATGTGAATCATAAGAGTATTAAGAAAGGAGGGGTGCCAGAATATCTAAAGGAGAAAGAGAATAAAAGCATCAAGAAAAAGAAAATGATAGCAAGGTGCAGATCTGGAAATGAAGAGTTAGGAAACAAATACTGGAGAAATGAGGAAAAAAAGATGTTCAGACTATGTGGAGAAGAAACGGAAGACCTTGAACACATGAGGAATGGGTGCAGGAAGCTAAGAAAAGAGATTAAGAAACTAGAAGAAAATTTAGGGGAAAGCGGAAAGGGGGCGAGGTAGATAAAAGAAGTATGGAGAAGGAGAAAACAGTTAAAAGAAGAGGAGAAAAAAAAGAATTATATATTACATATGTAACTAGAATGTGATGTAGTGTAAATGTAACTACATTACAATAGTTTGTTTTATCTTTGTATCTCTTTTATTTTATAGTTTGTTTTGTATTTTAATTTAAGTTTATTTTCTATACATTTTATGCAATGTTTGTTTTTTATATATATTTTTTTTAATAATGTTTCGTTTCACTCGGGTTTAAAAATGCCATTTTGGGAGAAAATGTGTCTATTTTACACAAGAGCTCGTTAAATAAACTACTATTTCTTTAAGTGATTTATCTAACATCTTAAATGGGAAACAAACTATATCCGCTCCAGTGTTTGTCCTTGTCCTCTTGGGGATTGGAATCTTCTGTAGTGACTGCAAATATTGAAATTTTCTTTCCTTGTTTCTGCAATAAGATCTTCTATCAGGACAGATATAACTATGAGCTGCTAACCCACAAAAAGCACATTACCTTTTTTTATAAAGGAGCTGCTAGAACTTGGGTTTTGAGTGCTGACTGTTAGGATTTATCAAATCATTAGAACTATAACTGCGGAATGTTGAGAACCACTTATATTACTTTTCCGTATAGAATTTAAGTTGTGAGTATTCCGTAGTACTTTAGATTGTTGAGTCTGAGTTTCAGCTTGTCTTGCAATAAGGATTGCGTCTGACTATTTTAAATCGCTTTTTAATTGCATTGTTTCACTCGACTTTGTGTCAAACATCCTTACAACGAATCGTTCTTGAATAACCTCATCTTTTAAAGAACAGGACATGCCAGGCAGTAATAAAGACATTAATTGACTCGTCCACTTGTTGAGTTCTCGAATTGAGTTTAAACCTTTTAAATATAATGTTGCGCTTTGAAATGAAGTAGTTTTCTAAGGCATGTAAACATTTGTCAAATTTATTGGGAACTGTAAGCAATTGAACCAAAACTTCTTCAGGTTCTTCGCCCAGTATATATGTACAAAAATCTTTGTCACTTTTGTTATTTATTCCGGTTACCGAAACCTTTTACGCTATGTGGATTAATTTGCAGGATTGGAAAGATTGAATTTTTCTGGTGGAGACACTATAATTTCAGATTTTAATGTTGTAGGCTCATGGCTCGACTCCGCCATTATTGCGTACGATTTTCTTTTTGTTGTACTTCCAGTAATATGATTGTTTACTTCACGTTGGTACTATGTATTCTTATATTTTTTTAATATAACAATCATTAAGAATACATATCCTTATCTTTAAATTAAAAAGCCAACTGAAACGTTATTACCTTTATTATTCTTTTTGATAAATTCTATCCCACTCTATCATTATTACATTGACTGCGTTCTAACATTAATACTAGGTGCTAAGACTACAGTATGCACAACACACATCCCTCGGCTCAGAGGCCCTCCGGCTGTATCACGTTGCTCTCCGAGCATAATCATTGTAATAACGCTCTTTGTGTATAACTAGTTATAATCGCTACACTTAATTGTTTTGTAACGAGCTGGCGTAATTACAAGTCATAATGAAATACATAACGCTCTCTTATTATACCCTGTTATGTATATATTTACATATCTCTTGTTCTAGGCATGAGTAAATTATATCGAAGTAAAAACTAAAATATTTTTTAGTCAGTTTTGCCAATTGGAACATAAACATTGATCCGTTAAAGCTTAGAAATTATATACGTATGATTTTAAGTAATTTTTGAAAATATTTAACTGGTCAATTTAGAACAATAATATAAAATTAGACATCTATTAACTCACAGATATATTGTTCGTCTTTATTTTAAAATCGTTTTTTCTCGTTTACATCAGCCAAACGAAACAAACAAGTAAAATTGACCAATAAAAGAGATTCCAAACCTTATCTTAATTTTCTTTATTCTTGAAAGTCAAACAAAACGTTGGAAATCAGTAACCAAATACATCGTATACTAGACTTTAGATTTAACATTAAAACTATTTTAAGAATTTAATTAAAAAATTTTAAAACAAATCATTTTATCTTGAAATTTATATCAAAATTTAATTTTCTAATTATTTGTTTTGAAACCTTTATTAAGATTATTTTTTTTTATTACTTTTGTTATAACCCTAAGAAGGTTGTTCACCTAATAAGTTTAATACATTATGTATGCGTATAAGAAATGTGCCAAACTTTACAATTTTAATTTAATATCTAAATGTGTCACACGAAAATATACGAAGTACGCACAATAAAAGAATGCAAAACATGTTCAAAAATATGTTCGTTTAAATAATTTTATTTAATATCAGATATTCCTATTTGTACAAACCCTAAAATTTAGTTAGACTAAAAATATACATTTTGCGTTAACACTAATTATAAATTTAGATTAAAAAATTAAATACGAGCTTTGGCTTAAATGACAAAAGTTTTACGTAAAGCACACAACTGCTTTTAGCAATATACACACAATTGTGAAAGCGATGTTGGTTAATAAAGCTCTACCGATAAAAGCTTCAAATGTTTTACGTCACGACTTTTTTACTAACACAAATAATATGAATACAAATTTCTAAATGCAACACGCATTGTTTTTCATTTTTTATTTTTTTTTATTTATTTTTTGTTTTAATTCAGACTTATACTGACAGAGTAAAATCAAATACGTTTGTCTGAAACAGTAAATACTCGAAGAAAATCGTTCGATTATTGTTAATGAAGTTGAGTCGGTTTCCTTTCCGTTTGATGTGAATCGAGACCGGATCCAGAGTGACAGCTCTACCCAGTAGATTAGGTGCTGCATATCAATTACACAAATTCTTAATAGGTATTATTTGCGTAACATCGTAGTTAGAAAGCTTTGGAAAGGAAATTGCACCGTCTTATTTTGTTTTTACAAAGCTTTTATAAAATACAACTACGTGTAACTATAACAAAAAGCTAACAAATGCTTTTATAAATTAGTTCTTAAAAGTAAATCAAGTAGAAAAATTTGTTCTTTCTATCAGGATCAAGTTTTTTCTTAAAAAAAACGATTAAACATTACAAATTTTGTTATAAAATTTAATTTTAATTAAAAATTTTTTTTTTTAATAAAAAAATTTCATACAAAAGTTACAAAGTTTAGAGACGACAGTTAACTGCTCGTTAGAGTTTTAACATTAAGCTGACGTTACAAGTTTAACTAAAAGTCAAATTTGTTTTTTTAATGGAAATATATTTATACAAAAAAAATTTGTCTAAAACAATGTTTTGTGTACTCAACTTTGTCTTACAAAGTCTTTACATATGTAAAAAATAACTTAACTAAAAATGGTTACTATCGAGTATTAATTACGCTTGATTTTATAAGATTATTTTTTGTTGCAGCGGAACAACTACAGTTTTGTACAAATCTCGAAAATATACTAAGTAACAAAAATTAAATAAGTTTGATATAAATGAAAACTTATGCGAAAATTGCAGTTTTAAAAAAAATCACAGATATCGCAAATCTTGCAATTATAGGAAGGTGTTGAAAACAAACACAATATTACATACGTAATATAATGAACAAGGTTTATTACAATTTTCAAAAATCAGAATGCATACATAAATAATAAAAAAATAAAAAAACACAAATAACTAGTACTCTAGGTACAACCATAATCACTAGAAATTTCCCCAAAATGAGCAATACCGCACGTTCAGTCACAATCTAGTAGTATTAATCGTATTTTTTATACCTGTAAATATATCCTAAGGTTATGGTTTTTTCTTTTTCGTATAAATACAAAAAGGGTGTTTACTATTACTGAATTTTGTATGTATTTCTCAAATCATACGAAAAGGCTTTTAAATCGTACTCTCAAATAAACGTTTTATAAAACCAAAATTTTCTTTATATTTTTTGCGCAAATTAAAAAACAAACACTTTTTCATAATTTTGAATAACAATTTATTAACATTTTTTTAATAAACGTAGGACATACTTTATCGTCTAATTTTTAGATAATAAATGCTTTGAATAAAAATGCCGAAATTATATTTGCAAAACTATTTAAAAACTATTTGTTACGTCTAAATTTTAACTATTAATGTATTGTTGCGTATTTATTTATTAAAAACTAATTTATTTAAACGATTAAAAATTATGTCTACTTATTCTAGAAATATGTACATTTTTAAATTAACCGAACTAATTAAATCTAATAATATTGAATGAAAACACTTACACAAATTTATGTATAACCGTTGTATAACACTATCACTTAAGATAAGATAACGTCCTCGGATTTCACACTTGTTTGTTTACACTATAAGTCACGTTCACTCGATTCGGTGTACACTGTTATTTATTTAAAACTTCGCACGTGCTAATCACTTATTTATCTTCACTTAAATAATCTTCTTAATACTGCATGCATTCGCTTTAAGGCAATAACTGACCTACGATTTCTTTCTTCAGTATTTATAGACATCGGCGAATCCTTCTCGAGCGTTCTCTACTTTTCGCTGTATCTTCTAGAAAATGGATAACAGCTTCTATAAGGCTCTTGCATTTGTAAATAATTTCTCGGACGTTTCACTGCCCCCTTCTTAAGACTGTTCTGTCCCAGAACAGGAGACTGGATGCGACACCGGTAAAAGGGATCGTGGCGATAGCGGCAGCTTCCTCCATTTCGGCAACTTCCTTGACCATAAAAGTAACAGTCAATAGACTTTTCCTGACCCAATATTCTCCTTGGTTGGTAGCTACAGACCAACACTTGAATGCCTGTTCCTCGGAAGACGACCTCCAACATGTTTCGAACTGTCCTCCAATTCAGTTGATCTAAGCCACAACCAAGCTTGGGTACTGCCAATTTCTTAACATGATGGATCTCCATTTCTCTCTTGAGAGTCCATAATGTTCGCCACAGATCTTTGTATAACGGCTTGACACGTGAGTATTTCTTAGTGACCAAATAGAAAACGAAGCGTCCGTCACCACGTAGTCCTAAAACTTTTCCGACTGCCGGTTGCTGTCTTCGTAATTCATCTAGCTGTCCAAACTTCTTTTAAAACACGACTGCAACCCCTCTGGACATGTCAAAATCCTCGCCCACGCAATGTGCGATGGCGTAATCTTTTTGTGTCTGGAAGACATCTCGGTGGTAACTCCGAACCTAGCTTTTCCAGAACCTCCGTATAAGTTTATAAACTTCTCGAACTCCATTTCTTCGATTGGATTCCTGGTTCTGCTACTTATTACTTTGGTTCGAACCTGGACTTGCGTATTGTGGTTATCGCCAGCAAACGGGGCTAGACGATCGACGTGGACCACTTTTGGCTTGCCTCTGGGCGGTTTTCGGATGCGGTATATGACGTCGTTAATACGCTGCACGACTTCATAGGGGCCCTCCCATTGCCTTTGCAGCTTCGGCGACAAACCACGTCTCCTTTGAGGGCTGTACAACCAGACTATATCGCCAGGTTGAAACCCACCATTTTGTGCCTTGACGTCATATCTGGTTTTCATCCTGTCGCTGGCAATTTGTGTGTTTTTACGAACCTCTTCATGTACTTCGTCTAGCCTCTTTGCCAGCTTGCTGGCGTAATCTTCCCCAGCGACTTCCTCTTCCGGTCTTCGGCCAAATTGAAGGTCGCATGGCAATCGTATTTCACGGCCGAGCATTACACAGGATGGTGTTTGGCCTGTGCTTTCGTGAACGGATGATCGGTATGCCATTAGGAAAAGGTGCAAGTACTGATCTCAGTCTCTTTGGTGTTTGGACACTACCTTGGCTAAGTACTTGCCCATTGTTCGATTCATCCGTTCAACCATGCCATCAGATTGAGGATGGAGAGGCGTTGTCCTAGTCTTCTTAATTCCTAACAGTCGGCAAACTTCTTGAAAAAGCCCAGACTCAAAATTGCGACCTTGATCGGAGTGTAATTCCAACGGAACTCTAAACCGGCAGAAAAACTCTTTTACTAATACGTCTGCGACTGTAGCTGCTTCCTGATTGGGTATGGCGTAAGCCTCCGTCCATTTCGTGAAATAATCCATCGCCACCAGTATGTATTTATTTTCCGAATCGGATTCTGGGAACGGCCCTGCGATGTCAATCGCTACTCTTTCCAAAAGGTTTCCTACGTTGTATTGTTTCGTGGGTGCTTTGCGCTTTCTTGCTGGACCATTTCCTGATGCGCAGACTATGCATTTACGGCACCATTTCATGACGTCCTTTTTGCAGTTCATCCAGTAGAATCGTTCTCGCACTTTACCCAACGTCTTCTTAATGCCAAAGTGTCCTCCTGATGTCCCATCGTGGAGATGCTTAAACACTTCTGGCACCCTGTTCTTTGGCACTACCAACTGTAGTCTGTTTCCCGTGCCCTCGGCATTTTCTAGGGATCGCTTAAGAAGACCGTCTTCTACTATCAAAGAGTCCCACTGCGCCCAGTACGCTTTGATGTTTCTGCTCAAAGCACTCACTTCTTCCCAGGTTGGTGGTCGCCCGCTTTCTTTCCAGTCCAGGAGTAGTCTTATTTCAGGATCGTCTTCTTGTTCGCGACGTAACTGCTCAGGTTCCCACTCATCATCAACCATAGCAGTTCTCCGGAGGCATTCGACTTTTTCTTCCAGTCGCGAACAATGGCTGCAGTCCGCCGGACATGGTCTTCTGGACAAGGCATCACCGTTCCGATGACTGCTTCCGGCACGGTGTTCTGTGTCATAGTCATACTCTTGCAGTCTCTCGATCCATCTTGCTACTTGTCCTTCTGGGTTACGGAACTGCAGTAGCCATTTTAAAGCGGCGTGGTCTGTTCTCAGTAAAAATTTTCGTCCATACAAATACTTGTAGAAATGTTCGATGGACTTAAAACTGCTAACAGCTCCCTCCTAGTCACGCAATAATTCCTTTCTGGCCTGGACAAAACCTTGCTAAAGTACGCGATAACCTTTTCTTGCCCATCTTGAACCTGCGAAAGGACCGCGCCTATGACCAGATTGCTTGCGTCGGTATCCAAAACAAATTTTCCATTTTCCCTTGGATAACTCAGAATCGGCGAAGTGACTAGGGCTACCAATGGTTACTTTGACTTGTCCGTGAGTAGGTATTTCGTCGCCCGTCGCCGTTCGAAGTCGTACTGTTACTGGTGATGTCTTCTCGTTTTCCAATAAGATGTCAGGACGAATGATGGTCTTCGTCGCTCCCGTGTCAACCAGTAACTGGACGCTTCTCCCATTGATCTTGCCATCGAGATAAATGCTATGCAACTGCTCCCTAGGCGATGCCATTTGAATGGTAATCTCCGGGGCATGGCTCGTTGAGGTCGACTTTCGCCCCATTCAGTCGACCCGTTCTAGTTTTCCGGACGCTCTTCTGGTCTTCTTTTGGACTTAGTACAACGGCGTCGTACGTGGCCCACTTCTCCGCAGTTCCAGCACGTCAGTTCTCTTCCTCGAGCTTCTCGTTCCCGAAATACCCGTCGCACTATGTCTTCAATGCTTTCTTCTGTGTGCGAGGATACTTCTGCAGCACAACGGAGCTTATGGCTGCCTCGGTGCGACGCTTGTTTCGCCGCCTCGAACTCCAAAGCATGGGTTAATGCGTCATCCAACGTCTTCGGTCGAGCTAACCGGAGGGTCTGCTGTGTTTCGCTGTCTCGGAGGCCGTCTACGAAGGTTTGAATAGCCAACTGCTCCAAGAAGGTATCTGGTGCTGTAGGATACGCAAACCGTGTTAATCTGGCGATGTCAGCCTCAAACTCTTGAAGACTTTCGGCAGCTTTCTGAACCCGACTTTTAATTTGAGCTTGATAGACTTGTTGAAGATGAGCATCTCCATATCTCATTTCTAACCGTGAAATTAAAAGTTCGTAATTTTCTTGTAGGTGGTCAGGAACAGTTTGTAAAATTCCAAGCGCTTCTCCACGTAAGGACACTATTAAAGACGTCGCTTTCTGCTTGTTGCTCCAACCATTTGCTGTAGCTGCGGCTTCAAACTGCTTGTGGTAGGTTGACCATGGAACTTTACCATCAAAATTCGGTGGTACAACTTTGAACTTGTGGGTGGTTTCTTCCCGACGGTCCATTATTAAATCTTCACTCGTGACACTTCCTTCACCATGGTAATTCATTTGGTTCATTCTTTCTTCGAGCAGTTTTATTCTGTCTTCTATGGTTCTTGAGTTTTCTTTTAACTTCTCTTCTAGTTTGTCTTGTACTTCTTCTATTATGTCATTCATAGAATCGCAAATTTCTTCTTTTAAGTTTAACATGTCTGCTTGGGTTTCCTCTTGAACAACTTTAATTTGATTTTCTATGCTCGTTCGTATTTCTTCTTTTAAACTTCTAGAATTTTCCAACAACTTTTCTTCTATTTTTCTAGAATTTTCTTCCATTTTCTGAGAATGTTCGAGAGTTTTTCTTTCATTTTTCTTCAATTTTCTGTGAATTTTCGTGAAACTTTTCTTCCATTTTCTGCGAATTTTCTTCCATTTTTCTATTCATCGATTCTTGACCATTTTTTATCGATTCAAGAAATTCAAATAGTTTTGCATCTATTTTAACTGCTTGCGAACGCGTCACCGGCATAAATTTAAATATAACACGAATATAAAGTTTTAAATACACTACTTTTTAAAATGCAGTTTTTATATAACACAAAATTTAATATCGATTCACTTATTAATATTAAACCACTAGTGTACGGAAACGACTTTAATTAATATCGCGATCACGCACTTGTTAAAAGAAAAAGTTTAATAAACACTATTTTATACTTTATAAATAAACACGCGTATCGCAAACTGCAAAGTTATTTACGTAATCAATGTTTTTATTACGGGAGCGTTATCAAATAACTTAATGGTATTCACACTAATAAAAAAAATCGCGAACTCCACACCTTACACCAAATGTTACGTATCTATTTATTAAAAACTAATTTATTTAAAACGACTAAAAATTAGGTTTACTTAATCTAGAAATATATACACTTTTAAATTAACCGAACTAATTAAAGCTAATAATAATATTTAATAAAAACACTTACACTATAATTTATATCACTTAAGATAAGATAACGTCTTCGGATTTCACACTTGTTTACACTAATTATCACATACACGATTATTCTCGATTTATTTATGTAGACACACACGTGCTAACGATTTATTCTCACTTGATAATCTTCTTAATACAGCTGCATTCGCGTTTCGACAATAACTGACCTACGATCTGTCTCGTCGCTATATAAAGACATACGGAAATCCTTCTCGATCGTTCCTCACTTTTCGCTATAACTTCTAGAAGATAGATAACAGCCTTCTAGAAGGCTCTTGCGTTTGCAAGTAATTTCTCGACCGTTTCAATATAATATATTGTTTTGTTTTTATTTGTCGATCAGTTTTGTCCTGTGATATATAAACCTGTAATTTTAATGTTTTAAATATTTTTTTTTTATTTTTTGTACTTTTGTATCATATATGACATTTGAAACTAAAATAGAAAAATTTTGAGTTGTAATACTGTTAGAATATATTTTTGTTTTCTATAAGTTTATAATTATGTTATGTACATCAATGAAAAAATACTTGTATGACTTATGATTTATACTTGTAAAATATAAAAATGAAAATAAATTTATGGAAATACTTTTTAAAATTATTTTTCAATAGTGGTTAATAATACCTAACTTAACCCGTATCTGTACTCACATATGAACGTAATACAAATTTAGGGCGTTATTCTAAATTTGTCGCCAATTAGTGCTTTATATCTTATTTATATCTTGACGCTTTAATAGCAAAAAATTTAAAAACGAGTCCTCAAAAATTTGATAATCAAACCACGTAGACCATAATTTCTAGGATTTATTTCCATTAGCATTTACACATATCCTTGATAAAACATGCGACGCATTTCAAATTTCCTCGTCTAGTAATGACAGTCTAAAGTCTGAAATCAACGAATAGATTTGTTTCGTTCTAGTATCAGATATGTTCTCTGCAAATCTTTGAATTATTGTGGGATGGCGTTTTACGAACAATCCTATCAAACAACTCCAGAAAGATTCTGTTAAAATTAGGCAATGTTTCTACCGCATTATTGCAAACAAGATTTTACTAGACATCTAATATCAGACGCAGTAAATAAACAGCAAAAGCATGTTTTTCTTGATCCGTAAAAACATTTTGTTGTCCATGCGATTTTCGATGCTTTTCAATTGACGTTAGCCAATGAGCGTTCTGTAATTCCTACTAACAAGCTTTTGAGTTTCAATTATTCATATAAACTGTCAGTTAGAACCCAAAAAAAACTATTTTTGGCCACTTTTTATCAGGTTACATTGTGGGAGATTATTATTGATACAAAGTAACTCTTGAAATCTAATAACATCAAATTTAAAGATTGCATACTTAAATTCTATAGTGCAAAATCGTATCAAATAAATGCAGAGCTTCAGTAGAAGTATCCAAACTAACTAAAAAGAATAAATAGAACTTGCCTGAAATAAAGTAACATAAACGAATTTATGGCGGTGCTCAGTGAAGACGGGGTGGGTTATATTCAAAATTCCGTGATCGTTTGGAAAACTCAACAGAAAACACAATGAAAAGTCAAAAAAAATAACGCGTAGGCCGACGGAATTCAAAGCTTGTTTACATTTAACTATTTAACATTTATTTTAACAAAAATTACTCAAAAAAAGAAAAATAAAACACACAAAAAAACTATTTAAATTAACGCAAAATAAAAAAATTTAAGTAAACATGAAAGTTAAAAAAAATTAAAGTAAATCGAATGATGGTATTAAAACAAACAAAAATTTAAAAAACTGAAACAAAAATAAAATCATAAATTAAAAAAAAATAGAAAATCTTAATTAAGTAATGCACGGCCGTGTGTGCATTAAGTAAATATTAATTAAATACAAAATGAAATAAATTCATCTATTTTAAAATCAGAATGAAAATTTTAATAGTAAATTTTCAGGTTAACGTCAAACATAAATTATTAACATAAAGAAATTTTGTGAGATAGTTTTAATAAATACAGACAAATATCATTTACTAATACTATTATCGATAAAATTGTTAATTCGCAACACTCATTATTTTTCTTAAAGCCCAAAGCTTTTAAAACACAAACGAGTAAATAAAATTCACCAAATTTAATTAGTCGGTACAATATAAATACCTTAAATTGTCGTCGTCATAAATCCTGGAATGAACTTATGGTTGACCCTAGGTTGCCAGATGTAATCGGGCAGAAATCTTGAAGGGTCCCCTTAAAGAACTGTGTACCGTCGGAAGGTTCCAAATAACCGCCACCAAGACGAAAATATAACTGCGTCGTACCACTCGACAAACACGGTTCTACATTATGTAAAATAAAACTAAAAGCACGTGACATTCTCTTAAAAGCCCTAGTTTTTACGCACTAGGAGAAACAAAATTCCACTAACTGCACTAAAAACTCACGTTGTCTGCATATTATTTCCCCGGCATTACTTCCTCTAAAGAGGGTAAGTTCACCACCCAAAACTAACTAACTTTTAAGGAATTTCGACGACTTTCAACTAACTACTTAACTATCCCCTCACCGGAATCGCTTATATTTATTAACTTATTCGACTACCATTTCCACAATTGTTGTGTTCGAAAACTCCGTTAAAGAAAACAATACCACCAAGAAGTGCAAAAGGGTACAAACAACGTTACAAAGGTAGTGTTGGACAACGGCTTTTGCTTCTGCGTGAAATGTCAAGTTGAAAAAATATTGTATTTCATTACTGTCATAAAAATTAAACCGTCTAATAAATTAAAAGAATGATTTCATTCCAACGTAATTTAATAGAACTAACACAAAGAAAATAAGTACGACTGTACTGAGAATGTACTTAAAATAGGGAACTTTTAAACAAATTTAAAATTAACAAACTGCTAAAATATATTTATTTACAATTATATCTCAGATGGAAAACATAAATTACAACCAGAATTATTACAGAACAAAGAAACGCCAAATCAACACAAACGCAGAATACGGTTGTTTAAATAACGTAATCATTTCTAAATAAATGAATTTAAAATTTTACTTACAAAGTTAATTATGAATTTATCACGATTTCTTTTAGGTTCTTTTACGAGGAGGGGCATCAAAACACTTTATATGTCTATGTAAAGCAACGTTTCGTGCAACTGAGTGTGTACTTATTCAGGCCTCTGTTTTATTAAATAAATTGTAATTGTTACATGGCAGGTAATTTCAAATATGTTATCAATAATTAGTACTACAAGAATTACACTTACATTTTAGACTAAAAAAATAGTGTGTCTTGACCTACACTATGAGTACAATTAATCACAAGAACTAACAGTGAAATAAAATTAATTGAACACAAGAACAAATACACCACAACAGTAAGAAACGTGGACTTAGAACATACTGTGAATTATTCAATTCAAGGCTAATAGATAAAATATTACGGACATAGCTGGGGAAACATTACATTACTTTATTTTAGTGATAAGATTCCTATAAATAGTGCTTAAGTTTTGAGTATCATTGTTGAAATTTACATTATTACTATGTTTTGTTATGAAAATAATTTCCGCTATTAATATTTTTCTGTAATTTGGTTCAACATCTAAAATTGAAAGGTTATTAAAATCAAAATTGTGTCCCGTTTCAACATGGTGTAATGCTAACGTTGATTCAGTTTTTTCCTTTCACAATCATACTTGTGGTTTTTTAATCGGTTAAATGTTTTTTGTTTTGTTTGTCCTACATAACATTTACTACGGTTTAAACAGTCGATCTTATAGACAACACTATGTCGGTCAAGCATATTAGCTTTATCTTTGATTTTTGTGTACAGCATGTTGTAGATGTTATTTCTGTTGTAAGTAGCTAAACGCATGTTGGTTGTTGTTAATATTGAAATGATTTTATTAGTTAGTCCTGGTACGTTGATGATGGAAACGTAAGTTAAGTTTGAATTAAACGAAACACATAAAGTGTTTTGATGCCTCTCCTTATAGAACAACCGAAAAGAAATCGTGTTAAGTCCAATTAAGGAGGAATATAGTATACAACTTACCGTTGATTATGAATCTAAAAACGTTAAATAACTTCCTTAAATCAATTTGAAATCAATAAAACAATTCCAAAATACAGGAAATGGATAACATCAATTCAAATACCGGGTTTTTCACGAAAGTAATCCGACAACCTCAAACGACGGTTACACGGTCACGGCACATACACCAGAAAATCTTATATAGAAACTGCACCCTCTTTAGAATTAGCGTTACTAGACTCCTCTAAAGGTAGTATATCTCCAAAACTCTATTTGGTTTAATGTAATGTACATGATTCAAATTGTGTTAATTATGTCACAAAGTTGCCCCAGTCAAAATAGTCTCAGTTTACGTAAAATAGTAAGCGTTGAAAATTATCCTTGTTTTCTGCCATAAGCACATTATGAACTACGTAACATATTTTGAGCTTTACGTTTTCTTTGCACTACTAAGTTTCATTTGTCTCTTTGAATAAATGTAATAAACCTACAGTTACTAAATACTCAATTTAACACCGAATGCTTTTTGACTGATTGGAAACCACTGTTCACGATAAATAATGTGAAAAGTAAAACCGAATTCTGAGTGACCGTTTCAGTGACGGATCAAGTCAAGTATGTCAATTACATACAGACTATTTTGCGTACGTAAACGTGTAGATGTATCGCTGTAACACAAAAGTTATTGAACTGTAATTACAGTGTAAAGAATCACAGACTAAAGTTTGTTTTATTACATTTGCATAAGGATATTTATGATAAATAACACAAGGTGTAAATTTAATAGTACGTCTATCACCGTAACTTTTAAGTTGAAAAGTTTCTAATATTTACAAAACTGTCAAAAACACTAGCAAAATCAAAAGCACGTAAAGTTTGCTTTCGAGTTTCTTTAATATTTTATTATTGAATATTAAAGAGAAAGTAATCATTTAATAAATTTCAATTGTAGAGTATCAATGTATCGAACGTAGCACTGAAATTCTGTTAAAATTAAATTGTTCGGTGGTATTGTAAGATAACTTAAACATTTTAAAGTCAATAACTGTCGAACTTGATAAGTTACGGGAAATGTTTACGCTTATATAGCAAAAGATAAAAGCAAAACGAGTAGATAAAGCTCAAAGTTGCTCTAAATACCTTTCAGTTCTTTTGTCTAACGGTGTAACTCAAATTGAATCGAAATAACAATATTGGGAAAAAAGGAAATACTAAAATACGCTTACGAGCAGATAACTTTTTTTATTACGATAGGTTACTTTGATTCGTTTAAACGATGTAAATTGAAATTTCTACGAAGGTAGTGTTCTTAAAATTATTTAGCTGTTTTATTGCTGCTCTTAATCCACTTTCTTCGATTCTGTTTTATCTAGACTACATACGTAACGTAATTTATTGTATTTCTTTGAGCTTGACACTAAACAAGAATTGCGTTGCAGTAGATTAACTTTACTTGATTGTTAAAAATTATCTTCTTTATGATCTTAATAAATCAATCGTCGATGTTGTGATGTTGTCTTATAACCGTTGTTTTTTTGAATTGGAAAATTGTAGTAACAAAACCTCGATAGCTCTGGTGGTAGCTGGTTCAAGCTACATCTTTCTTTTTCTACTAATGTACTTGTAGGGCTACATTTACGTAAAACAGTTTATTAACACACAAAACACCTTTTATTATTGTCTTAAAATACATGAGTTTAAACTAATTACTATTCTATTACATTTTTTAAACACGACTGCAAAACTAGAATTATTTTCTAAGAAAAAAAGGCAGTGAAATGCTGAAATTGAAAACTAAAAGTGCGGTTTAGTCAACAAAGGGACCTGTTTCAGGTATATCCCACCCTAGAAATGAATTAAGGGCTAGAGCAGGCGCAAAAAAATAAATATAATAATGATAAAATTTTCTAACAATCTTTACATAATTAAAAGTATAAAAACTTATTCTAAATTAACAACATAACCGGCGGCCTTGAAAAACTATGTTTTTCAACACGGTAACATAGAGTAAAGACCACAATACTTGTAACAAGAAAAAACTCTTTAACTGACACTCTCACTGTTGCTGATCTAATAATACCATCGGGAGCTCTGTGTATCTCGACGACCCTACCAAGACTCCAAGATGGAGAAGGTTTGTTGTCTACCTGGATGATTACCAGAGAATCGATTTTGAGTAAATCTTGCATGTTTTGAAACCATTTGGTTTTTCGCTGTAAATCTGGAACAACTTCAATATTCTAACGTTTCCAAATGTTGAACTAAGCATTGTGCACGTTGGTACAGAGACAGGCGGTTTTCTTTCAAGTCCAATAGATAGGGCTCTGGTATGGTTTAAAAGGATCTACCAATTAGGAAATGACCAGGGGTCAAAGAGTTCAGATCGTTTGGATCTGAGGACATTGATGACAATAGTTGGGAGTTTAGGCCTGATTCGACCTGAATTAAAACTGTATTGAAATAATTTAAATTGATATTACTTAATATCTTTTTTAAGTGAAGTTTAGTAGATTTAATACCGCTGTCCCACATGCCACCTTGATGAGGTGCTCTGGGAGTAATGAATTTCCATCGTATACCTTGCTGACTTAAATTTGAACTTATAGAATCCTGAGTGTCAGGGTGCTGTACAAATTTGTACCAATTTTTTAATTATATTAACATTAGAAAGTCTTCCGGGTTTGGACCGTGTCATAGTTGCAACCGAAGCTGCCAACGTTTCGCCCACTTTCGTAAGGGGCTTCATCAGGGCGTGAGATAAATCGCAAAACTCAAACAAGCAATCGAAATCTAACTAAGAACTTCTCAAAAGTTAGGTTATCCACTTGTAAAACAAGCCATAACCTAAACTATGAAAAGGTAAGAAAGAAAACGATAACCTGAAAAAGCAAACGAAAATCTAACAAAGAACCACTACCGAGTTAGGTAATCAACTTGTGAACCAAGCCAGATTCTAAACTAGGTAGAAGTGACTTAAGAAGAAATAGTCTCCGTATTTAAAGGAACAGGATCGTCACGGATGATTAAACTCGACCCTGATTGGGTTACGGTTGCTAGGGGGCGTGTTTTTGTTAAATGACTAATAACCGGGAACCAAAGAGGGGATAGTTCGAAACCATGATCGCGATTGAAGTTATTGGGGTGTTTGATGATTTCTATGCTTTCTCGGAATTTCCTATTGAAAAAGAATGGAGATTTTGCAATCAACGAAACATTATCAAAATCTATCTTGTGACCTGTAGTAAAATGATGTTCAGCGACCGCAGACTTGGAAGTATACCTTTTCCTTATACAACGATCATGTTCTGAAATGCGAGTAATGACGGAACGACCGGTTTCACCAATGTAGACTAAACCACAAGAACAGGGAATTTGGTATACACCTTGAGATGAAAGTGTAGGAAATTTGTCTTTGGGAGAAGGAAGAATCTGAGAGATTTTGCCTGTCGAGTTGAATATGGGCTTAATACCATTCTTACAAAGGAGTTTCCCGATTTGATCTGTAACCTTGTGAATGTAGGGTAAAAAGGCCAATTTCCGGTTGGATTCGGGAGTAGAAATGTCCTTAGGTAATTGAGTACGTGGATGTAAATGACGATTAATAACTCTAAGAATATCTCGCTTTGCATAACCATTGTTCACTAAGGTTCTAGTAAGATGACGGAGTTCTGAGTCTAGATTCTCAGGTTGACAAATAGAAAAGGCACGATGGACCAAAGATTCAATGACAGAACGTTTCTGTGCAGGATGATGATGAGACGAAGCATGAAGGTATCTGTCCGTATGGGTGGGTTTGCGATAAACAGAATGGCCTAGAAGTCCGTCGGGCTTACGCGTCACAAGAACGTCAAGAAATGGAAGAGAACCGTTACTTTCGATTTCCATAGTAAATTTGATATCTAAGTGTTGATTGTTAAGATGATCAAGAAACTTAGACAACTCAAGATGACCATGAGACCAAACAATAAACGTGTCGTCAACATATCTAAACCACACTTTAGGTTTTAATATTGATGATTCCAAAGCAACCGTTTCAAAGGATTCCATAAAAATGTTAGCTACAACAGGTGATAGAGGAGAACCCATAGCAGCACCAGAAACTTGTTCGTAAAACTTATTATCAAATTGGAAGTAAGTAGAGGATAGACACTTTTCAATAAGAGGAACCAAACTCAAGTCCTTGCCATGTTGAGACAGAATCTGTTTGATGATAATAAGCGAATCCTTAATAGGAACTTTAGTAAAAAGTGAAGTAACATCAAAGCTCACGAGAAGATCTTGGGGTTCAAGTTTTATAGTTTCTAGACGTTGAATAAAATGCTGAGAGTTGAGGATGTGAGAAGAGGTTTTACCTGTAAATTCGCAAAGAATGTTGAACAAGAACTTGGCTAGCTTGTAAGTAGAAGATTGGATAGTACTGACGATAGGTCGAAAAGGAATACCTTGTTTGTGAATTTTGGGAAGTCCGTATAGACGAGGTGGTTTAAAATCTGATGGGGTAAGACGACGTTTAGTTTCAGGAGGTAGATTGGAAGATTTGATGATTTGGCTAACCTCGCGTTCAATCCTCGAAGTGGGGTTATGGGTTAGAAGAGCGTAAGTTTCCTCAGACAAAATAGAATGGATTTTCGTAACATAATCAATTTGGTTCAAAACTACAGTGGCGTTGCCCTTGTCGGCTGGAAGAACAATAATATCAGGGTTTTTACGAAGACTTTTTAGAGCTGACTCTTCCGACTTAGAAATGTTGGATTTAGGAATTTTAGATGATTCAAGGATTTTGCCAGTGTTAATACGAATGGGATCTGAGATGTGGCGAGGAAGATGTCTTATAGAAGACTCAACAGCACATAGAATATCTTCTTTAGGAATACGTTTAGGAGCAACCGCAAAATTCAAACCCTTAGAGAGCACCGATTCCTGTTCTGAAGTGAGAAGCAAACTAGTCATTTAACAAAAACACGCCCCCTAGCAACCGTAACCCAATCAGGGTCGAGCTTAATCATCCGTGACGATCCTGTTCCTTTAAATACGGAGACTATTTCTTCTTAAGTCACTTCTACCTAGTTTAGAATCTGGCTTGGTTCACAAGTTGATTACCTAACTCGGTAGTGGTTCTTTGTTAGATTTTCGTTTGCTTTTTCAGGTTATCGTTTTCTTTCTTACCTTTTCATCGTTTAGGTTATGGCTTGTTTTACAAGTGGATAACCTAACTTTTGAGAAGTTCTTAGTTAGATTTCGATTGCTTGTTTGAGTTTTGCGATTTATCTCACGCCCTGATGAAGCCCCTTACGAAAGTGGGCGAAACGTTGGCAGCTTCGGTTGCAACTATGACGCGGTCCAAACCCGGAAGACTTTCTAATGTTAGTATAGATTCCGGCCGTGGAAGCCTTCGCTATTAAATTTTTTAATTGGTTATTTGCCCCCACAAAATTTTTTGCGTTGTCACTAAATAAAGTGTGAAGTTTACCTCTACGTCCTATAAAACGCTTTAGAATCGACAAAAAGGCATCAGTTGAGAGCTCTGTGACAAGTTCTAAGTGAACAGCCTTAGTAGCTAGACAGATAAATAAACATATGTATGCCTTAATAAGATTGTAACCTCGCGTTTTCTTATCTTTAATAAAAATTGGACTAGCATAGTCAACGCCAGTATTATGAAATACCGGTGAGTTTGCCTCCAAACGTTCAGGGGGCAGGTTTCCCATTAAGGGATTATTAGAAAGGGGACTAACCTTGAAACATCTTACGCAGTTTCTGATTGTAAACTTGGCGCAACCTTTACCTGAAATAGGACAATATATTTCACAAACGCAGAACAATAATTGTTGAGGGCCACAGTGTAATACAGCAATATGATAGTGTTTTATAATTAACCGTGTTAAGGCATGATTGCTTGGAAGCAGCAAGGGGTGTTTTTTCTCAAATTTGTATTCAGAGTTTCTAATTCGTCCTCCTACTCTCAATACTTGAAATTTATCCAAACACGGATTTAAAGACAATATATTTGATCTTGCCTTTAGTTTATTTTTCGTAAGCAATTGCTTCATTTCATTTGGAAAGGATTCGCGTTGGCAGGTTTACACTAAAATATTTGACGAATGCTGTAGTTCGCCAGTAGTTAAGGAGCCGAAAATGCAAAAAACCAACGAAACCTTACAATTGGAAATAAATCTATTCACGTAATCTAATACTCTTTGTAATTTGGAAAACGAAGACAACTTTTCAAATAAATCAATTTTTTCCATATCTGTGTTTGGCTGTATAGCTGCCGTAAAACTCGATTTACATTCTAAAGTTTCGGGATTAGGAGAGAAATAAGTATTTTTTCAAAATTTGTCTGTAGAAGATAAGAATTCAAGCCCGTTCCACTACAGACAATTAATTAAAATGTTAGACGCTGAAATGCCTCTCGATACGAGGTCGGCAGGACTTTCCTCGGATTTAACATGGTGCCAAAAACGGTTATCAAATTGTTCTTGTATTGCGCTATTCGATTTGCAATAAATGTTTTATATCTGTTAGCTGCAGAGATTATCCAGTTTAGAACTACAGTTGAATCGGTCCAGAAAGATATCTGACTGGTATCTACACCTAATGAGAGTGCTACTCTTTGCATTAGTTCCGCTAAAAGAACAGCTGCACATAACTCCAACCGTGGTATTGAGATTATGCGTAAGGGAACTACGCGCGATTTTGAACATAATAGCCGAGAAGAACATTCACCACCATTCCGACACCTTACATAAATACAAGCACCATAAGCAGTGGAACTACTGTCCGAAAAAACATGAAGTTCTACTTTATTGGATGACATCGGGATGAGTTAACTGATTTTGAAGTTGATTCCATTCGGAGTTGATTATGTGTGGTACAGATTCGTCCCAGGTAAGCTTCAGCTCCCATAGTTTTTGTATGAGAATCTTTCCGGTGATTATAACCGGAGATAGAAGCCCAAGGGGGTCGAAGCACTGAGATACCATTGAAAGTATGGTTCTCTTCGAATTAGAAGGACCAATGTTTTTAAATGTAATAGAGTAATAAATGGTATCTGATATGGCATTTCAAGAAAGACCAAGTGCCTTTGCATTGAATCGTTCGCCAAGTGGAATACTTAAAAGAGAAGTATCGGAATTAGAAGAACCTTCCAAGACTTCTGGAACATTGGATAAAAATTTTCTTAAGGGTATGCCGACAGATGAAAGAATTTGGGTTAATTCGTCCTTTACCTGAAGAATTTCTTGTACTGTTTCCGCAGTGTAAAGTAAATCGTCCATATAAAAACTGGATCTAAGAGCATTGGAAGTTTTTGGGAATGTTTCTTGGTATTGATTGGCTAAATATTGTAAACTTTTAGTGGCCAGATAACTGGCGGAAGCTGTACCGTAAGTAACGGTATTTAACTGATAAGTATCGATGGGATCGTTTGGTTGATCACGCCAAAAAATGTATTGGAATTTTTTTAATTGTGGCTGAAGATTTATCATTCTGTACATTTTTTCGCAGTCGGCAGTGAATGCAATTTTGTGTTGGCGAAACCGTAGGAAAATAGAAAAAAGATCATCTTGAAGCATTGGGCCAACAATTTGAGTATCGTTTATGGAGATATTTGTATCAGATTTGGCACTGCCATCAAATACTACACGTAATTTTGTGATAAGGGAGTTTGACTTAATCACGGCATGATGTGGAAGGTACAATCTTGGTATACTGTTAATCCACAAGTTGCCATCAAGTGTTGAAATAACGACTCTACCATTGTTTGTAGATGCCTCTTTGTCTTCACTGGATATTTTAGTGGAATGACCTAATTCAACATATTCGCGTATGAATTTAGAATATTGTTCGCAAAGAAAATAATGCTTAGATAATTTCTTCTCTAGATTAAAGAAACGATCTAAGGCTCGCTGTTTGGAATCGCCCAATTGAGAAAGCTTGCAATTGAATGGAATGGATACGACGAGTTTTCCGTCTTGGTCATGAGAGATAGTCTTAGCGAAATGAGTTTCACAAAATTTCTCTTTTCTAGATAACAATGAGAATTTGCTCTTGGGTTCAATCCTATCAGTCTGCTAAAACTTGGTGATGGAATCATGAAGGAAGTCATTAGAGTTTAAAGAAGAGTTGCTAGTAGCACAGTTCGTATAAACTACGTTGGCATCTGAATTAGTGTTTGGATGATTAGTTCGAGAAACAAGAGTACCCGATATTACCCAGCCAAGAAGAGTTTTCTTCAAGATTGGTTTGTGCTTACCTAATGAAACTTGACCTATGTACATTAAAGTGTAAAAATGACTCGCACCAAGTAGAACATCCACTGGGGCTGATTTATGAAATTTGTCATCAGCTAATTTAATATTAGATGGAATGGCAATGTTTGAATTACTGAAACTCTTTATTGGAAGGTTTTCTGTAATTTTTTTAATAACTAAACAAGAAAGTTCAGTTTCAAAGTTATTGTGCAAAGATGCAATTTTAATTGTTACTGCGCCCGTTAATTGGGAAGCACTCGCATTTATACCTATTACTGATATGTTTACCGAAGTGGGAGTACGCTTTAGTTTAGATAAGAGATCACTGGAAATGAAATTGGATTGTGATCCTGAATCCAAAAGACACCTAGCATGAATCTATTTATTGTCATTAGTTTTTACTTTAACAATTGCCGTGGATAGTAAAACTTGATTTGTGTGCACACTTGCACAAGCTAAGTTAGTTTCGGAATGTGAAGCATTTGAAGCAGAAGGAGCACTGTACTCATTTGATTGAACCTCATTAATATTTGGCGTAGGTTCGGGATTGGAACGCTTTGTAAAACATAAAAGACTATTATGTGCCCTTTGACAGTGTTTACATTTATATTTTGAGGTGCACCTTGACTGATTGCTATGTTTTAAGCAATTTTTGCAAATTTTTAATTCATTGGTTTTGTCAAACCTTTGCTGTACAGTGAAAGTTAAAATTTAGGGCATGCATAAAGCAAATGATTTTCTCTGCATAAGGTGCAAGAATAATTACCATTGTTTGCAACCACGAATGATTGTTTGATATTACTTTTGAAAAAATTTTTTAACAATTTTTACATAATTAAAAGTATAAAAACTTATTCTAAACTAACAACAACCGTCATGGCTTTTAGCGTTTAGGTTTTTAATCACGAATAAGTATTGTTAATAGTTATTTAACGAACAAGGTTGTTAATGATAGCAATTAATAATCGAGACATTTTAACCTCGTAAGCGAGTGTAGCGAGCAAACGCGTTAATATTGTCGAGATTATTTGTCGCCGATTAACAAACCAGTTAGTTTAAAGTTTTTCTGTTGATCGTACGTTGGTAAAAAGTTATAAATAAACTAAGGTATACGTAACTCGTTGTTATATCTAGTAGTCGTGCAACGTTGTTAAATCAGTGGTTGCTAACGATTTCATTGTTTGCGATACAAAATCGTTCATTAATTCAAATTCATTGGTTCAAAAACGTTCATTAATAGGTGTCATTAACGATCTATTTCCGATACATTATTATACGTTAATATTGCTATTAACAGACGATCGACAGAAAAAATACGAAATTCTTCTTCGGCAAACAAAAACCAAATTTTATTAATGATTTAAACCTCTTTTTATACAGTTAAAATCGCAAATATATTTTATTAGAAATATGTTGGATGCCGCTGTTTATTTACATTACATTCTTTTTTCTTGAATCCATTTGGCAAAAGCTTTTGTAGAGCTTTAATTGCTGCTTTATGGCCTTTTTATGTGCCGTCATTTTTAAAGCTTCTATACTAACTTTTAGACAACTAATTTTACTTAGATAACTTTATTGCAGAATTTTCAGCAGTTCGTACATTTTTTTCTTTCACGCCTATAAAATATTCTTAGAATGTTTGTCTTGAAATTTTTTAAATCAGTCATAGTTGATAGTGTCCTATTTTCAAATTTTGCCAAATATAGCAGCATTAATAAATGACTGATTCCATTACTAAATAATTACGTAAGCTAGTAATTTATGCTTATTTCAATTCAATAAACAGATAATGGACACTTGTATATTCCCAACGTTTGTGCATTATTTGTCTTAGTGAATATATTGGGTCAACTATCGATTTATTTCTATGAAAATTGCATAATTCTTTTAGCACAAGGTTTTGTCATTCTTTTTAAAATATTGAAAGCTATTTTATATATCGTTAAAATTAATACTTTATAATTTAACGTAATGTCTGTTTTTGGCAGATTCATTGGCTCATTTTTGTTAAATAGTGTTTTTTTCCGATTTTACTAATTTAAATCTCTAATATACAACAGGTTTCCAAAAAACTAATTTATTTTTATCTAACTATTTACACATAATTTTAAATATGATCATTATAAATCTAACTAATTTTTAATGCATCTAACACTAATAAAAAGTAATAGTTAACGATATTTAAGAAAAATTACTTAACAAGTAATATTTATTGTAACGAATTTTATTATTAAAACTAATTTATTTATACTTTTCTGCTAAAAATATTTTTACTTATACTAAAAATATGTGCACTTTTAAATTAACCGAACTAATTAAATCTAATGATATTTAATAAAAACACTAATTTATATCACTTACACGAACATAAGATAAAGTCCGCGGATAGCTTCACACACTTTTTTACACTAAAGTCACGTACAAGATTATTCTCCGTATATTTATCTACACACACGCGCTAACGACTTATTTATTTAGACTTGAATAATCTTCTTAACACTACTGTCTTGGCATTACGGAAATAACTGACCTACGATTTGTTTGTTCCGTATTTATACACATATTGGAAATCCTTCTCGAGTGTTCGATATCTTTCGGTACACGTTCTAGAAGATGGATAACAACTTCGAGAAAACTCTTGAATTTGAGAACGTTTCATTATATAACACTGTCCACAGATAATTTTCGCTTTTATTTATCTACATTATTTACGCTTGTACACGCGTTAATTTATTTATTTATAAATTCTTCTTACTATTTAAGATTAATTTTGTTACATCCAAAGCTGTAAAAAACAAAAATTGCTTTGATAAAGTAACATAAATGAAGGAATCGCAGGCAGTCGTAGATCACTTTAAAACAAACTCATGATTAATTAAAAAGCTCGAAGCGTAACATAAAATTTAAACAAAAGTTCAAATCAAAAGGGTGCCAGGAAGGTATAGGTATAGGTATAGCTCAAAAATGGGCTTCTGGACCTTGCCAACCAAAAACCCGCTCCTGTTGCAAAATAAAATGGAAAAAATAAATAAA
Organism: Aquatica leii; assembly: GCA_035610365.1. Classification (NCBI taxonomy): domain Eukaryota; kingdom Metazoa; phylum Arthropoda; class Insecta; order Coleoptera; family Lampyridae; genus Aquatica; species Aquatica leii. The sequence continues at coordinate 119,727,441 of CM069434.1, read as the reverse complement.
GATAACCCAAATTACAATATGAAAATTACAAATGAATTACCAAAATGCATGATTCGTTTAGGTATCATAAATAAAAAATTTTCAAGGCTTTAATAACAAAAAAACGAGTGTGGTCACCACACAACTTTCCTATACGGAATGATGAAATGTCTACATATTTTTTTTTAAGTTATGTTGTCATAAAACCACTTTAAAGTGATATGTACATGTTTGTATTGACTTTCTAGCATGCTATAATTTGTTTGAAATTTTTCATCTTGATTTCACTAACAGATAACTGAAATATGACAAATTGAGCTTATGTTGTCATATCGATTAACCCCTATATTTGTGCACCTCGATATTCCTTTTCCCTTTAATAAATCAGTAAAAATTATTATTTTTAACGTATCTTGCTTTCCTTTCAAGATATCAAGAATTCAAGAATTTTTTTCTTAAAAAATCGTCGCAGGCAAGATTTGAACCTAGATTATATTTGCGAATTCATTTTAAATTATAAATAAAATATCTAATTAACTGTTAATGTTAGAAAAAAAATTTATTTAAACAAATTGTTAGGAAAAATTAACTCTATAAGAAACTGTAAGAATTATTCGAATAATTTACAAACTTACAAAATTATAAAAGAAAAATTGTTAAAAATGGCGGATACACCCACTTCTAGTTTCTTTATCAAACTTATCTTTTGATAGAACCGAGAGAATATAAAAATTTAGTTCCATACCAAATTTCAAGTTTGTAGATCTTTTGGTTCAAGACTTATCGTGATTGTTACACACGCGCGCACACAAACACCCAAATTTTTTTCTCAAAAATGCATTTTTCTGATTTAGGAGACCTTGAAACGTAAGATTCTGCAAAAAATTTTGCAAAAAAATTGCGACCGCTATACTTTCCCAATAGGAAAGTAAAAAACACAAAATTACAAATTCAATTATGTTACAAATCGTCTTTAAAATCTTACAATCAACCAAGACGAAGTATATTTGTCGCAAAATCGAGAGTTAGCTTTTTAGAACGGTAAACAAGCATCTAATTTTATAGTTAAACTCAAAGCTTTTATAGCACTAAGTTTCCGATATTAAAATTACAATTAATAATAATTTTAAACGGTAATAAAATAAATACCTTAATTTTGTTTATATTGATCCAGGATGAGGTTTTTTGTAACATACCGACTAGGGAGGTAAAAGAAAAAGAATTATAATAGCAGATATTTGGCTTACCGTTTGGCTAGCTTCGCCGCAGATGGTCGTGGGTCGGATGTTTAGGCAAAAGTACTTTTTCGATAAGCCAATGCCCTTTGCGGAGAAGTAAAATACAGAACGTCTAAGCTAGAGAAAAGGAAATCCCAGACCCGCAATCCCCAAAGTACATCCCGAAATAAAACACTGGTTCTCAACAAAAAAATGACAGTTTTGTTTATTGAAAAATAATTTTTTTTGTTTTGTTTACCTACAATAACCGACATCATGAAGTATTAGAAAAGTCAGAAATTGAATCGTCGTCTTTCACAAAACCCTTACTACTCCTGTGGCTACGCCACCGGTAAGGTTAATCGTATGACATAAATTACAAAACAAGTCTAAAGTAGACTCTGGATGCAAGTACTTTTTTTTACACACCGCCGCAATTCAGTAACGGAAAATTAGATGCGTTTGAGTAATTGATTGATTATAATCCGCCCGTAGCCTTGACGTCAAGTTTGCAAGCCGGATGATTATTTGGGTTGCACCCTCGTAACATCACATCAATTTCGACGCGTACTTCCAATTTCTTTACATTTATTAGAACATTTAAATTAATGCAAACCAAATCGCAATTTTGAAATTTATGCAAATTAAGTAATAAAATTGTTTATAACCGTTAAATAATCTTATATACGGAGCAAAAGATATAAATTTAATAAACATCAGTTATAAGTATACGAATTAATTCGTTTAGTTAAACATTTCTACAATCGACGAACACAATTAAATCGTTCTGGCAGGCCGTGTTTCGAAAGACCTTCAGCCGTCCCGATCGAGTTAGGGCCGAGACAGCGTTTGTTTCCCGATTTGTTCACTGTTGAAATAACGTGCAAGTAAATCCTTTTTTAAAAACTCCAACTCCAACTACGTGCATGAATATACCCTCCAAAATTAAGTAACTACAGCATGTCGTAGCCAGCTTAATTCTTCAAATACGCTCTTAGACTTAATTAAAGACAGTATGCCAGAAGAGTCAATTAACAGAGTAAGCCATCAGAGTTAATTAACCGAGTATGCCATAAAAACTAAAACAACAAGGAATAACTTGGACCTCGATACAACGTTCATCACGTGTAAATTCTAACGTACAGTATGTTTTGGATAGAAATTTATCTGTGCGGTTTCTTCGACTTGCACATACAAAAGATTGATTTCGGATTTTACTAAAAAAAAGCTTGTATAAGCCAGATGTTAAGTGATGACAAAATCTTATTTACTTACCAATGACCAATAACGCCGACACAACCTGCACCGCACGTGACAAAATCAAAAGTGACCGGAAATGGTCTTTAGAAGATGAACTACGCTTGCGCCATCTGACAGCATAAAACTCGAACACTATTTCTTGAGGTATCCATACGTTGCGTTGGTGATAGTAAAGTTGCTTATCCGTCAGACGAAATAATTGCAAGTTAACAATTTAACCGTTACATTCTGTTTGATCGAAAGGTTGCCAGATGACATTGGAAAGAACTTCGGGTGGTTTCTAATACTGCACTAACTAAGGCGAAAAGTTTTCCTTAAACCGCCAAAAAGACAAACAAGAATTGGGTCGCACTAAAGTTAACATAACACAATTCTTTAATTCGGTAACATACTCGAGAACAAATGAATCGTAAATGCTGTAAATTATACAAAATAGGAAATTATTTCCACCATTCAAACTAAAAATTCACTACACCTCACAGAGTTTTATATTAAAGGATGACTTTACAATCTCGGATCTACATTTCGGTACTGGCAAATTTGCGAAGATTTTTCTATCAAAAAACCAAAATCACTCATACTTCTGAACTTGGTACACCACCACTCTCATTAAAAACTGTGACATAATCTTTGTGAAAAAAGAACAGTACAAAAAAGACGTGGAAGAAGATGCAAAAAAATTTAATTAACACGCAAAAACACAGTTCGTTGACTGCCTTTGTTACGGCAAGAAGTGCAACGTTAACAAAACAAAAATATCCATAAGTAGAATATATAAAATGAATTTGAAATCGTAAAATAAATTTAATAACGATGCGAAATTACTTAAATAATAAAGAAAACAAAATAAATACTTCAATACCTGGACTTTTACAATAGAAAACGCACAAAATCAAAGGACGGTTACACCCTTTTACAAGAAGACTGATTTCTTAAATTACTTTTAAACAAGTAAAACTAAAACTACAATGAACGTTACATCTAACAACCCAACCTTAATACGGTCATTACAGAGGAAAAAAAAAGAAAATAGTCTCAACCGCTGCGATATGACCAAATGACTCCAACCCTCCACAACGGTTCCACATTATAGTAGTAGACACTAAAAGTGACCAAAGCAGTTATCGAAACACGACTGAACAAGATAGTAAACCTTGGCGGGAAAAGAGCGACTACAAGGGTGCCGTACCAGCGGTGCCACATAAGAATACTACGCCGTGTCACGGGCCTGTGGCCGAGTATCATCAATAAAAAGGGAAAATAGGCACAAGTCTTTACCTACGTTACCCTATGTCACAAAGACATACAACAAAACCGCCATAACCACCAGGATCGAGCGACCGCGGCACGTGATAGGTCAATGATCCCAACTTTAGGCTACCTAGAACATTTCCAAACCACGATTTGTTCAAGTTCATAGTAACAGACATCAACAAGAGACAACAAGGGCGTAAGATGTATGAAAAAAGAATATAAATAAAGGGACAGTAAACACAAAAAGGAAAAACGTTACATCCGGATCGTCAAATTTGGTAATATAACATTACGTCAAAATTGATAATAAAAAAAAACAGCAAGCTGAAGCTACATTAGACATTGATAAGGAAGAAGGCACGCTATGCTTCACGAAATCCATATGTTGTAAAACCACACAAACAAACAACGTCCAACACAAAGACACCTTACCATAACGACAAATCCCAAAGTCAATGCTGCAAACATCAAAAACCAAAAACGAGAATGTAACCCGACAACTAAATAAACGATAAAACAAAATAAAAAGCAAAAACTAAACCTACGAATCTTCCGCAATCTTGTAATTTATTGTTGAGAGTCCAAACAAAAAACTAAAACTAAAAAAACAAACGAAACGATAAGAAACCGTCAGGCGATCGCACAACAAACACTACAGAAAAATGAAGAAAAGAGTAGACAAGATAGCATAAGAAAAAAAATAGAAAATCGTTAATTAGTCGGCTCTTACAACAAGTGGTGTCACCACTGTAGAGAGTATTCTTAGTCCGTCTCTACACAAAGACAAGAAAGCTAATTAAAACGTAAAACAAAACTAAAACACAAAAAAACTAAAAATAAAAATAAACTAACGATCACCAGTTGGACTGATCTTCAAATCCATATGCCTTTAGATGCTCCCGTGCCATCAGACAACTGGTAAGTCTAATACAATACTTTCCGTTTCACATAGAACGGACCGCTAAACTTAGGTGCTAATTTAGCCGAGAAGTATCGAGATGCATCTGAAAGAACATAATTCTTCCGCCACACTGTGTCTCCCATCTCAAAAAATGCTGCATTCAAACGATTCTTAATGTCTACGTAAACTTCACGAAAAGCTAGTCCTGTTTCGGCCAAAAATTACGATCATCAAAAGCCAGATTGTCGATAATGTCCGAGTCTATAGTTTTGCTATGACCTGATCCGTTTAGACAGATCTCACGTTCAGAATTTGCGAAAAACGGCGTTAAGCCGGTAACTTCATGAACGGAGGTACGAAGAGCACATGCTACTTTAGTAAGATACTTATCCCAGGATTGATGGTTGTCTTCGAAATAAGACGATAGCACTGTTTTCATGACCCTGTGACTCTTTCTGTTGGATTCGCTTGTGGATTATACTTAGTGTTATAAGTAATTTTGGATTTATAAGAAGAAACCAATTTCTTGAATTCTAAACTACAAATTTGTGTGCCGTTATCGTACAGAAAAGACTGACAGTCTCCAAACATTAAGAAAACATTTTCCTCAAGACGTTTAGTGACTGCAGTTGCAGTCGCGGAACCTAACTGGAAAATCAAAACAAATTTTGAAAAGTAATTTGCAACCACAATGATGTACGAATAGCTACTTTTAGATCGCGGTAGAGGTCCAACAAGATCGGTAAAAATCAACTGCCATGATTTGTCCACTACAAGATGACGGATCATAAGGCCAGCAGAACGTTTCTGTTCTGGCTTATGCGTGATACAAACTTGATAACCGTTAATGTAACGAATAACGTCGTCCTTTATCTTAGCCCAGTAATAAAACGGAAAAAACCGTTTAAAAGTCTAAAAATACCGAGGTATTCAATGGTAGACTTATCGTGAAGCTTTGGCAATATTTTGTGTCGTTTGAATTTTAGTACGACTTCTCTCTATTGTCATCCTCAGAACGAAGATCGGGATTAAATAACTTTCCGTCGCTAATTTTCCATTGAGAAAAAGCGCTAGGTTTCGAACACACACGTTCCATAAGTTTTGTTAACTATTTGTGTGAAGACATAGAATCGGTAGGGTCATAATTCGTAGTAATGTCGTCAATAGCTGGAACTGAACGAGATAATGCGTCAGGTATGACATGATCATTTCTTTTACGAGGTATAATTTGAAGTCAAATTGCTAGTCTAACAGCTCATCGTGCTAGACGACCGGTAACTACAGTGAATGTTGTTCTTTCAAGATAAGGACGTAATTTTTCATTATACCACAAGACAGCCAGATACTCCTTTTCAGTGGTGTAATACTTGCCTTTACATTAAGTAAGCGACTTACTAACGCGTGCTTCACCGTCGGTAAACTATGCGAGAACTGAACCAAAACCAAAATCTAAAGCATTAGTCTGAACTGTAAACGGAACACTAAAATCAGAACAAGACAAAATAGGTGCGGAAACTAAACAACTTTTAATGGTTTGAAAGGCTTCATCATCATCACTCAAATTTCGAATTCTTCTTTAGCAGAGACATTAGCGGAGCGATAATTGTCGACTAATTTGCGTAGGATTCTTCTAACTGTAGCGACACCAATGGGAACTGGAATACGGAGTACAGCATCAACCTTTTCTGAATTAACCGACAAAACAGTAGAATTGACGATAAAACCAAGATACTTAAGTTTGGATTTACAAAAATGAAATTAGTCTTTACTAAGGCGACGAAGAACTTCAGTTAAAAGTTTCGTGTGTTTCTCGGAAAAAGAAGCGCAAATAATGACGTCATCTCAATAAACAAAAGCGTAAGACGATCTAAAACTCGCGCAACCAACCTGTTACAAGCTTTAGGTCTTACGAACCTTGCACGGCCAACTCACACAGTTGGGGATAAGGCAGGTTCAAGTGAATAATAATTAAGAGTGCCAGATCATTTATAATTAACACTTCTGCCTCGATCAAGACAGACGGTCCAAACTTGTAACGAATTTTTAGGTTCGTAATCCTTGTTACTCTGGTGTTCGGGTAACCACAATTAAAAGAGAAACGTATAAAAACTTTAATTTAGTAACGTAGAATATTAACAAGAGTGTATCTAATTTCTCAATTCATAAATGCCTGTAGTATCGGCAACACACCATACATAGGTTAAGTCGAAGCGAATAGCGAAGAAAATTTCGTAATAAATATCGTTTGTGCACAGCATGCGATACACACAAAATGATTAATGAAATTACCTTAATGGTATTGTAACAGTAAACGTAATTACGAAAATTAACATAAACAAAAGTTTCGTGAGTGACTTTTCTGACAGCAAAAAAAAAATTATTAAATAAACTTACCTACAATCCAGTACCTACTTGAGCGAAGAAAACGTTTTCCCCGGTGAGTAGCCTGGAATAGATAGTGAATAGCAAATCGTGTCAACACAATAACTCACGAAGATGGGAAGCTACAAAATCGTGAATAATAATAAAAGAAATAAGATATAAAAACCCGTTGTATCGAATGCTGTTATTTGCGATTACGAAAAGGTGGGTATGGCAGTCGACTGGCGTATAAGAAATAACATCTCAAAGTCAAATGCTGGTCAAGACTTCGTTTTCGTTATGGATAATATGCCTTCTAGAATCTTAAGCGTTCAGTGACGGTATTTATCAATAGTATTAATTCTTCATTGTTTTTTTATGAAATCGAACATGTGGTCGAAGCGTGACGAAACGGCTATCAAATTAATAAATAAATTACAAAAGAATTCTAACAAACCGGATGCAAATATCTTACCCTGTGCCGAATAAATTACGATAAATTCGTAATTAACTTATAATTTTCTGTCCATCACAGTGGATGTACTTAAAATCTTTGGAATTAGGTCAAATCACGACACAGACCGTCTCACGTAGTTGACAGCTTCAAAATGAATTCCGCAACATGTCAGTAACCAGAAAGATCGGTAGAAGGCGTCAAAACCAGAATCTAATTTTAATTCGATATACAGGGTATTACGTTATGAAAATTTTGCACATAACAGAATTCCCCCCTAGCAAGATAAAAGCGTGGAGCGGGGATAACGAAACAAAAGCTAAAATGAAGACAGAAATTTAAGCATACGCCAGGGATAGAAGCCTAAAATCTAAAACCAACCCAAAATACAATAACACAACAAGAAGAAACTTAGATGAAAGAGGTTTTCCCAATTTGCTAATCATCACCAACCAGAGGTGTCCAAAAGTCGCATGAAGCGGAATGATACTCCAAAAAACCAAAAAGTCAACCAACAAAAGAGAAGTATTAGAACAGGTACTCGTTGAAAGTCGACAACAGTCGTTACGCTATAAAGCAAGAGAACAACGCCGTCCCATAGACCTCACTGACAGACAATACTAAGCAAACCAAGAGAAAAAGAAGAAGTACAGGAAAAAAAGAATTTTAGACCACGGCCAAGGACAACGCCCTAAAATCCCATGAAACCCCAGCCCATGAATACGAATCCAACCCCAAATATAAGTCCCTAAAGCTAACTAAGCTAAAGAAGTAAAAAGAAAAAACTATCTAGATGTTGAATTGTAATACGCGGATTTAGAAGAAAAGTCAAAAAGAAAAACTAATGCAGTTGTGCCCAAAAGATCGTCAACAAACGATATGAGATTCTTCCACCAAAAAAACCAAACAGACGCTAAAGATCTAAGCAAAGAAAACCAACGACGAAATCTCAAGCAAAAAAGATTCTGATAAAAAGTCGACACAAGTCGGACTACCTAAAAGGCAGAGAAAAAAAATCAGTAATCCAAAAGTCACAACAACAAAGTCACCAAAAAGCTTAACACTAAATGAGTGCCAATTCAAAAAAAATCCAAACCACGTAACCCAAAACAAAACCAAAAGAAAAAGAAGTAAGAGTCGATAAAGAAGACCAGGAAGCTTTACTTGCCAATTGAGTATCGTGAGTCAGTGCTTGTTGTGTTGGAATGTCATGTTGGAACGTAAATGCGGAAGAACGGATTAGAATATTCCAAGAGCAAAAGAAACCCAAAGAAGAGAAATATCCTAACGGTGACTGACAACATCAAAAATGCAGACTAAGCGGAAGTACAGAGTACCAGAAGCGACGTTGCAGTCTATTCCAAGTTCCAAACCAAAAACAACAAAACAAAAACCCACTAAACCCAATAAAGCCAGAGAAGTAACTGAGAAAGAAAAGAAAAAAAGAAACACAGTTGTAGTGAACACTAAAGAAGTAAGTTACTAAAAAGAAAAAAAAAAGAAAGTGTTCAAGCAACAACCCAAGACGAAAGAAAAAAAAGCAAAAGAGGTAATTGCTCCAAAGACAAACCTTCAAAAACAAAAGATGAAAAGTATGAAAAACAGGAAAGGAAGAAAAGAGACAGACGGAGAATGACAAGACAAGATGCAAGTGTCTGATTCGTTCTTCTCTCCGTAGAAGAAACGAAAAGAGAGACCACCCTACGGTGCCCAACCAACCGCCCAAAAAGAAAGAAAAAGAAAGAGAAGATAAAAGATATTACAGTTAGTCATAGAACAATAGCGTACCAATTGCTGTCCCCAAATTGGAAGGTTTACTCCAAGACTTAAATGCCGACAAGCAGAATAGGAAACCCAACACAGAAAAAAAACTAAACTAAAACCAAAGCGAGAGTCCTACTAGTGACTTACCAATCTCAAAATGGCCGACTAAGCGGATATAACTATATACAAATAGAAAGATAGTTCGTCCCGAAGTAAGATGGTTAAGAAAAAACCCAAAGAAATTGATTAGAAACTTAAAAAAAAAAGAAATTCAGTACAGCAAACTGGAGAGAACAATTGGGTAGTATCCCAGCTATAACCAACAAAATAGCGTCAACATAGTCAAAGAACCAAATCAAAAAGTCCACAGGCGAGAACCAAAAGAATAGCAAAAAGTCGAAATCCTAAAGCGAAACAAAACAGATTAGAACTTACGACGCTTGCGACTCAAAGAAGTTCGGTTGGTTCTAAAAGAAAAAAGAGCTTTGTCAGACAAAACCTCGAAAGCTGAGAGGAAAAGTTGATGTTGTGAAACACCACGAGACAGGCACAATTCGTCAATCCGCAGAAGAATTTCCTTACTTTTTGACTTTTCTAAAGTCGGCGCAAAAACGATAAATGCTGTCTTTCGTGTTCACCAATAAGATCAGACTTCTGCTAACTCCAGCTGACAAAAATAAATGTCCTAATACAATTTATACTTTCTAAGAAACTAACTCAAACGTATTTAAAATATCAGTGCGTCAATAAACTTCCAAAATACAACGCAAAACAATAAATTAGTTGAAAACAAAAATTATTTAAAATTTGAAATAACAATGATGATTTAAAATACGTCGATTAATTAGCAAATTTCTTAAAAGAACTCAATAAATTACAAATGCAAACGACAAATTAAAACGATCGTAAATACGAGTGTCAGACGAAAGTAAATGTTACAAAAATCAAACGACGCTTACAGTTTTGCAAAAAATAATCTAAAAATTTGATACAAGAGTTAAAGAAAAATGTTTGAAGTTAAATGATTGTGTAGTGACGAGAGTATTGGTATTTAGCTATTGGTACCAAAAAGCACCTGACGTTTTACGACATTTGCGTGACACAGGCGCGGATCGTGTGATTTTATTTATATTAACAAATCACACGTGCGCATTAATTAACATCAAAAACAAGAAACATTATAAACTAATTTTGAACTATTGTAAAATTGATATATAAAAACATTTTGAAAGTTGTATTATGAAAGAATAACAATTTAAATTTACGACCATAATGGCCGGACAAACTGTTAATCATTACTGGTTTTTTCTATTAAATATTTAAGTTTAAAAAACCTTGTTCTTAATTTTGTAATTTGATTTCTAATTACGTTTTTCTTTAATAAAACGAAAATCGTTTATTAAATTCAATTTTATCTAAGGTTACGACAATAGAATTCTAAGTAATAGTAAACTGACAGAAAAAACAATTTCTATAGAAATTCCTTTCTTTGTATACGTTTCTATAAAGTTCGCTTGGATGCGTCTATATGTTTTAAGGTATCTACGTTTTGCGTTTAACGTTTCCAATTACTTCAAAATATACTGATGTAATGTCTTCTATTTTTGTTTCAATTCGGTTTGAAGGACCATTTTTATTTCAATGAATTTACTTTACGTAATTTTAATAAACTGTATTTTGACTGGTTTAGATTAATCCTCAAATTAATTTCATAATATTTACCAATATTTATTATTTTATTACAAAAAATATACATTTTTTATAAAGTTTTATTCTGTCACGCATATCGAACTACAATCGTTATTTAAACATGCAATCAATAATTCGATTAGTTATTGATTGCATTAGCCGACACGATTTTTATAACTAACTTAACAATCTGAAATTCCACTATTTTGAATCGTTAGAAACATAAAATAGTGTATTCTGTAACCGGGTTTGAATAAAAATTCAATACGAGCGCGAGCGTATGCGAGCGTGAAGAATCACGAGTATCAAATTGTTATTCCAACAGAGTAAAGGACCATACTTTCTTCACGACCAAAAGGTATGAGCTGAATACAATAAGATAAAATTTAAACTTGAGTTATTTATATTGAACTTCAACAAAAACATTTTTATTACATTGTATTGACGTTTATATTATTCTACTGTTTGTACACTTATTGGAATTAAAAAGTCGTGCTTTAAAAGTGCCGCGTCATCCTTTTGGACGAAATACTATATGCTGAAGACTGCTATAAAACTTTCCAAAAACATTAGTAAGATGATTGCTTTTTTGAAAAGTCAATCAAGAACATCTGTATCAAAAAAGGCCAAGATTCTGGAAAATGAGCATATGAGATGTAGTTACAATGCGCTGCTAAAATCCCATAGAATGCAGCATCTGAAGTAGTGTAACGAATCGTTACAAATTTCAATTAAGTTGTGTTATAGAACCGTATTTAGTTTATTTTTATGAGTATTTTTGAATTATTTATATTTAGGAAACTGTTATTTATTTATTATTGTTAAACTTGATTTATTTTAATTAATTTTGTAATCCGTTGTCCGTTTGTAAAAAAACATTCGAAAGAAATTTCCACCGGGTACCGAACGCGCAACTGAGCTCGCGCTATCTTTGCTTACAGCCGTTCCACTCGTCAGAACGCATGTTATCCCCGCTTAAAGTTGTTCTCGTTCTTCTGACCATCCGCAATAAAACCGGGACCCCGACACAGGAATGCCAGTTCCAGTTGGTATTCAAACTGAAGAGGATTCCGGGGTCCAGTGCACCAGCTGAAGTATAAGGTAGGCAGCTTCGCTTATATTAACCAAACCTCCGAGGCTGTAAACACTGGTTCTTCCTGAATGTCTTTGAAATTGCGATGTTCCAAAGTCAGATTCCGGGGAAGAAAGATCGCCTTGGTATAACTGGCGATAACAGAAACAGTTTCCACCCTTTTTGGTGTATTTAGCTTGGTCTTAATAATACAATCCTCCGTTATTTGAATGACTCCTGTACTGTTGAGTAAAACATCTTCTCTCAAGCCGCTGCATGTTACCGCAATCTTGATGGGTTTGCTGATAATAAACATCCAGGTGTTGACCATATAGAGTTGCTTCCATACAATGAAGTGTATACTATTTTTTTGAATTTGGTCGGTTCACTACGTTGGTATATTTCGTCGATTATGCAATTGGGATTGGTTTCTATGTTCTTCACTACAGCTGGCACACATAGATAGTTGTTATGTCTTCTAGTGATTCTGTTTTTGAATTCTTCGTCACTTAACTGGAAATATAGCTGCGTGTTGTAGTCCACAGCTATAACTTCGTTTGGTATATCCATAACCCAATATGATCTATTCTCAATTTTAAGTGGTGTTGGAGATATTTTCATCAGCACGAAGTCGGTACTGTCGGCAATCGGGAAGTAACCAAACACGTGAATATATGCTTCATCATGTTCAACCTTTATTCGTATTATTGGAGATGATATAATGTTAAGAATATTCGGAAGCTTACTGTTGGCTTCTTCTATGATCTTATGGACATGGGCCGGTGTGATGATATCGTAAAGACTGCCTCGATTGAAGTGAACTTCCAACAATTATGAATAGTAGTTGCAAAGTTCGCTTATAGAGTTGGTTGCTACTTGATACGTCCTTAGTAGATGAATGTTTAATTTATTCTCGCCAGTAGCCCTGTACCATGATCGCATCTTGTTGATTACTTTTATGCCTTCGTTCAATTTGGTTCTGAATCGTTCCAATTGGTTGTTGATTCTTGTCTTGGTGTCATTGAAACTGGATAACGCAGCGATCATGAATTTGGTTTGTTAGTTTGATGCTATGATTAGTTCTTGCTGATCTTGTTTCAAAGTATTGATATCTTTGTAGACCTCATCATTGACTGCAAATACATAATTAAGGAATTTTCCCAGAACTCCTCTCTTTGACCGATTGTGTATGATTCCAGTCATACTATCCTTGATCCATTGCATCTTGTGTTTTTGGTCCGTCAGGTGATGAATTAACGCGGTGCATTGTGTTTCGTCTGAAAGTGACAACATTGGAAACGAAGTTTGAATCTTCTTCTATTCTAGCCTTGTCGTATTTTACTTCTATTCTGAATATTCCTCGTTCTATCCTTGCGTGGCCGATGTGTTCGATGTATAGTCCTGGTTGTGGAAAGTATAGGTGGGTTGAGTGGATTTAGGTATAGTACTGAGGATAAATCCTAACACCATAAGTAGTTAACTGACACTGATAGATGTAGGTTTTTTGCTCGATTGTGGTTTAGCTATGATTGCCATGTTTGCATTGGTTGCTAGTACTTTAGTTTCATTCTTATTTGTATCGGTAGTCGACTGATTTTCTGGTAATACTGGTATAGAAATTATGTTCTGGATACTTCGTTTAAAGGTGTTCCCATCTGGCCTTTAGAGTGTGACGACTCGAAGGGTACCATCTTTGGCTGGGTAGGTTTCTGCAATTCGGGCTAACGGCCAACGACTTGGATTTATAGTATCTTCTTTAGATAGCACTAGATCTCCCATTTTTAAGTTGTCCTGGCGGGTTTTCCATTTATATCTTTGTTGAAGTCGATTGAGGTAATCTGAAGACCAGGCGTTTCAGACGCCCTTCTTCATCTTCTGGACTAGCTGCCATCTCGAGGATATATTTATATTGATAGTATTTGTTACAGGGTTGGGTGGAGATACAATTGCTCTCCCAATAAAGAAGTGCCCTGGTGTTAGGACGTCTATATCATCGACGTTGTTGGTTAATGGACACATGGTCTTAAGTTTAGGCAGGCTTCTAGTAATTGAGGCTTATTACTGGACCATTTGCGTAAAGTGAATCCTCCTGATTTTAGCAATTTAGTGATTTCGGATTGTAGCTGAATGGCTTGTATAATGTCATCCGCTCTAGACAAAACATCGTCGACATAAAAGTCTTTCATGATGGCTTTAGATGCTTTTGGGTATTGCAAATGGTGCAAAAGTTGTCCCAGTCGTGAGGCAAAATTCTTGTATTGGTGCGAATTGGTCAAACCTCTATAAGATCCGGTGGAATTTTAGGTCTTCTTTAGATATCTTAATTTGACGGTACATTTTCTCAATATCGGCGCTGAATGCAATTTGATGTTTTCTCCAACGTAGTAGTATGTCGGAGAGTTCTTGTTGCAATCTTGGTCCGGTGTACATTAGTTCGTTGAGACTCACTCCATTGGATGCTTTGGATGATGCGTCAAATACTACTCTTAGTTTTGTAGTGGTACTTGACTCTTTTAAAATTGATTGATGTGGAATGTAGTATTTTCCTTCGTCTAGTAGATGGCGTGGAACGTCTTTCATGTGGCCGAGGTTTAAATATTCTTGCATAAACTTGTGGTATTGGTCTGCCAACTTGTTATCCTTTTGTAACCTATTCTCGAGTTGTAGTAATCTTGCAATGGCTTTAGTTTTGGAATATCCTAATTCAGGTGCGAATTCTTTTTTGAATGGTATTTGGACTGTATAACTTCCGTCCTAGTTTCTTTTAGTCGTCTCTGTGTAATGTTTTTCACATGCTGCGTCGTCTGGAGAAATGATTTTTTTTATTGACACTTCTTCGAGATTCCAAAACTTTGTTAACTGTTGGTCTTCTTCGGTGCGGCTAATCATGCTGATAATTTTTATATCGTCGTCTTGATATTCTTCTGCAATTCCTGATAATATCCAACCTAGTTCTGTTTGTTGACCCAGTAACCCATCTTTTGTTTTCTCATTGCCATGCCGAATTACTTTTCCAAATTCTTTGGCCCACAGTACGGCATTAATTGGCCCGGGTTTGTTGTACGTGGGGTCTGCAAGAACGTAGTTCTGTAGTTGGTTCGAGCTGATGTATTCTATCTCAGAGCTTGGTAACGATTGTGTTAATTTTGACATCACCAGAAACTTGACAGGTAGTATGAAGTTGCTTGGAAAACGTGGGTGTACCTCAGCTTCAATTTTTGTGGTTGTTATTATTGGATCTCCTGCTCTCAGACCTGTTATTTCGGCTCTTAGCTTCTCTCTTGGTAGCCCCAAGGATTGCGCTGCTCTTTCTGTCATGAATGCTGATTGCGATCCGGGACCAATCAGTACTCGTAAATATTCCATAATTCCTGTTGCTGATTTAATTAGTACAAGGGCCGTGGCCAAAATTGTAGTTTGGTCTTGTCTTCCAACATGACTGGTAATAGGAGTCGCTTCGTCTTGTAAATTTTGGCTTGATATCTTGTTTGAATATTTGGAGGTTGTGTTTCCATTATATGATTTTGAATTGACCTGTCTTTCTTTGTGTAACATTGTATGATGCTGTTGACCGCACTGGTGGCACCGTAATTGACTTCGGCATCTCTTCGTGATATCGTGGCTCAAGCAGTTGAAACATAGTCGTCGTTCTTTTATGCATTGAACCCTGCCAATAATGGATACGCTTTAAACTTTTGGCAGGTATATATTAGATGTTGCTGCTTATAGTAACCGCAGCAGTTGGAATTGTGGATTGTAAAATGTGGATTTAAATTGTAGTTGTTAATTCTAGATGTTTGTTGCATTTCGTTATAACATGTCTTCTTGGCCGCCGTGACTGATTCTAATAACTGGAATCTTCGGTTCAAGAACTCTATTAACTCTTGTAAGTCTTGGATTTCGTGTGGTGCCCTCAGAGATTATTCGTATAGACGATTGGTTTCTTGATCCCACTTTCGAGTTATGATACGTGCAACTATCGGCCCCTAGGAGTTAGTATTAATTCCTAAGTTGTCAATTGCTTTCAAACATTCCGTGATAACATCATGCAGTTGCCGTAATTTATCTATTCTGGATTCATTCTGGATTGGCGGTATGTCTATGATTTTGTCAATGAATTTGGAAATGATTAGTCTTTGATTTTGGTACCGCTTCTGAAGTAGTTCCCAAGCCACTTCATAGTTGATGTCAGTAATTTGTAAATGTTGCACCATTCGGCTTGGTTGCCCTCAGATGTGAGTTTTAAGATATTGCATTTTTTCAATTTTGGTTAAGGATGGATTTTCATAAATAACTTTAAGTAAAATGTCATTAAAGGTAGGCCAGTTTTCATTGCTTCCGTCAAAAAATGGAATTTCTATTTTAGGAAGTTTTAGGTTTGGTTTAGATACTTCTGGGACCTTTTGAGTTGTAACAATCTTTTGTTATAAACCTTCTACTGCTATTCATCATTTTTGAAGTAGCTGTCTTGGAACTTAATTTCGTACACCATAATTTCTTCATGTACTGCTTGGATGGTTTCCCACTTGTTAATCTTCTGGAGCAACAGTTCATATCGTATTTTTGATTTGTCTTCTTGTACTTCTTGGTTAATTAATTGGATAGTTTGTTCCAGTTGTTGAATTCGAATGGATTGTTTCGTTCAGCGTAGCGACTGCTCAGCGTCGTTTTTGTCCATGTTAGTGGTCATCTCGATGTCTTACTTAGTTTAATAGGCTTGTTTTTTCTTGACTGGAAGATCCCTGGATGGACTGGAAATGGAACTTAATTTAACAGGTTGTAAGTCTGTTAAATTTTGGAATCGGCTGTAGTGGGCCGTGGCAGAGGAACTTCTTTTTCTTTCTTGGATCGTTGGTTCTTGGATGGACTAGAAATGGAACTTAATTCAACAGGTTGTAAGTCTGTTAAATTTTGGAATCGGCTGTGGTGGGTCGTGGCAGAGGAACTTCTTTTTCTTTCTTGGATCGTTGGTCCCTGGATGGACCGGAAATGGAACTTAATTCAACAGGTTGTAAGTCTGTTTAATTTTGGAATCGGCTGTGGTGGGCCGTGGCAGTGGAACTTCTTTTTCTTTCTTGGATCTTGGTTCCTGGATGGACCGGAAATGAAACTTAATTCAACAGGTTGTAAGTCTGTTAAATTTTGGAATCGGCTGTGGTGGGCTGTGGCAGTGGAACTTAATTCTTCGTTTTTGCTCGAAGGACCAAATCTTAAGCACGTAGGTTATCGTACTTAATAGTTGGACACTTGCCCAGGTAATGTCTTAGCCGCCGCAAAAACAATCTGGTAATAAACAAATATTTGCATTTAGCGGCTTCAAAGTACGACGCGAACGTGATGACGGGGTTCCACTACCTCTTCCCCAATTATTGTTATTATTATTTGTTACCCTTGTTTGTTTGTTTACTCGTCTGATGATAAGCGTTTTGATAATCTTTCTGAGTGTTGTAGTTATCGTTGCTGTAACATTGAATATCTGCAGGTTCGTAAATATCATCAGCTGTGCTCTAAGTTTTTTGTAAGTAAGTTTAGGAGATTTATTTTGAGCTACAACTTGATGCGTCACTAGGACTGGAGTACCGTGATATGTTTGTTTTGGACAAGGAGCTAAGGTTCGTCGTTATAATATTGAGCGTACTCAATATCTTTGTATATATCAACGTAGTCATCGTACAAAGTGTGTTATTGTAAATAGGTTTTAGAGTAGCTGTTGATTTTTTCACCGCGACCACTCTATAAAAGAATAGTGTTGATGTGTTTTTTTAAACATCGCGATGTCTTTGTACCTGACCTATAGTTGATGGTTGTTCCCAATAGACCCGTTGTTGCTTATCGTTTTCGATTTCTTCCGGTGATGGTTAAGCTTCTTCCGCATCAACGTGCAATTGTTGTTTAACAAAATCTTGTTGGTTATAGTGTAACTGTCTTGGTTGTCCTCTCGCCGTTATAACGACCGCAAGTTGTGGTGGTATAGGTTGAGGCGGTAGATGTGTATATCTTAGTTTTATTTATTTTGTGGGTAATAAAACTTAAACGTAATGTGCCATCTACAACTGTTTCACAAAGATTACAAAAATTTCTGTTTAGTCTATAACATAAGTTTCCTTAACTTGAAAATAAAGATTTGACTTTCGACACTTTTATATACGTAAATACGCAAATCTTAAGTTCGTCACAAAATTAAGTACTATCAAATACTAACAAAAAAGCTTTGAAACTTCTATTACCAAATCTGAAAATAAATTTTATTACACATCTGTATCATAGAATCATAAAAAAATTCAAGTAAAAATCTAACAGAATTTTAAAGACGATTTTTGAAAAGCTCCGGTTATTTGATCTTAATCGAATTCCGTCTCCACTATAAAATTGCGTGACAGTGCGCTAAAGCACTAATCAAATCTAACAATTCCTTTATTGTAATAAATTTTATTTAATTTTTAGCAATTTAATTCAACATTAAATCTTTATTTTAATCTATTTTTAATTATGAGCTTGTTACTAAAATAGCAATTCGTTTTTGAATTTACGTAATCGTCAACGTTGAAAACTTAAAATTTATTGCATTAGTTAAACTTATGAGGCGTTTTAAGGTAGATTATAATAAAATCAAAAGACAGTTCTTTGTTTAAGATGGCTTAAATAATATTTGTTGACGTATTACACTCTTGGCTGAACAGCAAACCGGCATCAAAAGTTTTTGCGGAAGAGGATTGAGGCTCGAAATAAATTCAGGAACTTTTCTTAAATCTAACAAGAACATCGTCATTTGTCATGAAAGAATAATTTCTAACAATTAAAATAATTTTATTTTTACATTATAAATATTAAAAATTATATGGTTATAATAAAGAATAAATAATTGATGTGCATTCAAGGAAAAAAATACAATTATGTATTAAATGTTTGATTATAATTTTGTAACTTTAGAATTATTTAATTTTTAAGTTTATATAAAAATAAATTATAAAATTGTTTACTTTAATTTATAACAGTTTGCTTATTAATATTGTCTTAAGTGGGGGGAGGGGGGTAATTACCCCTAAATTACTGTCACATGCGTGCAATAATGACAAACAGCAAACATATTGCAGACATATTGCATATATCTCACAAATTGTTCAAACATGAACAATAATATTCAAAATTAAGCTATGTTATAACATTTATTTAAAAATTTAGTTGTAAACATACTTAATAATTACTCCACATTGTAAAACAATCCATTTGCAAATGTAAGTTACGCTATATTTAGACTTCCCCTATATCAACAAATTACTAAGAATATGTTACATTATAGTAACCTACATTTAAAATTGTAATATTGACAAATGCCAACTTTGTGTTTCACAACCATTGTAAATATTGTATAAAAACTCGACTGTGATTAATAAAATTATCATTCAACATTAAGTTGTTTGATCACTTGACACTTGTTCGAGAATCTGGTACTGTTCAAATATCGATTACCTGGGCAAGTGTCCACCTAGTAGGTACGAAACCCCTACGTGCTTATACATTTAGTCCTTCGAGCCGGATCCACCCTGAATCCACCATCACCATTGTTTTATACATATGGTCCTTCCAGCAAAAACGAAGAATTAAGTTCCACTGCCACGACCCACCACAGCCGATTCCAAAATTTAACAGACTTACAACCTGTTGGAATAAGTTCCATTTCCGGTCCCCATCCAGGAACCAACGATCCAAGAAAGAAAAAGAAGTTTCACTGCTACGGCCCACCACAGCCGATTCCACAATTTAACAGACTTACAACCTGTTAAATTAATTTTCCATTCCGGTCCATCTGGGACCACCAAACGAAGAAGAAGTTATTCTGGTTCATCCGCGACTACCAAACGAAGAAGAAGTTATTTCCGGCCCATCCGCGACCATCAAACAAAGAAGAAGTTATTTCCGTCCATCCGCGACCATAAAACGAAAAAGAAGTTATTCCGGTTCATCCGCGACCATGTTACGGTCGAATTTTCTTTATGCACGCCTATGTTGCTACGGACGAAATTTCCTCGGCGCACGCCTATGTATTTTCAACGTAAAAGTAGATTCGGGTTTACGCCCTCTAACGTTCGTTTCTCGGCGCGATTTATTTTATGGAAAGTCGTCACACGGGCATGGTATAAAATGGTCTGTACGCATGGAATAGCTATGTTATATCTTATCATCTAGAAAACCAATTCTAATTAGAAAAGGATCTGATTGCTTCAACGCGTTACAGGCCATTTTACATTCCTTTCGTTAACATCTGGTACTTTATCGATAAATGGCTATCGTAAACGACTGCTAAATACGTGAACACGTTGCCGTACACGCGCACCAGCGTAAGGCGATTTCACGCTACGAAATTGGGGGTCTTGCGGAGTTTTCCCGGCCAAAGATTGCTACAGTATTCGATATCCATGTACGAGGGAATGAACTTTGACAAAGATTTGGATGAACGATACTAATTTCTTCTTCATACAGCTTATGGTTATAACTAATTAAACCAACGAAAAGGGGTATAACAGCATCCGATTTTCGGGTTGTGTTATGTGTATACTTTTAAATTTAAGTAATGACTTTGTAGATTTGGATTTCGTGAGATATTAGGTTGACACGAATTGCGATTCAAATTGCTTACAGGGTTATGTGTCGGGGGAAGTACTTCCTTTGCACCTGCGGAAATTCCTGTATTGATGGTAAGTGCTTTTATATGTTTTTCTTTCGTCGTCAACGAGGTTACTCACGAAACTGTCACTAATAGTATTTCCGTACTGATTACCGTAATTGTGGTACCATTTAATTAGTAAATTTGCTTATACTACGTATGCTGTATCCTACCCTTAATAATTGTGATAATTCAATGTTAAGGCCATACTTGTTATCAGTGTTTCAGTGTCAGTAATGCCATATTACTAATTATGTAAACGATATTTACTACAAACTATTCTTCGCTATATATTTTTACTGTAGTTTACTTATGTACGGTGTGTTGCCTATGCTACTGGCATTTCTGTATTAAGAAGTCTTATATTCTGTGATAATCATCAGCGATTCTACATTAAAATTGTTATTGTGGTTAGTTATTCTTTTATGACAACATACCTGTCTCCTGTGGCTATCATTACCAACTAATTACTTTTGACTACTTGAACAGTTGAGTAGAGGAATTACGAACCTAACATCTTGTTACAAGTGCTACCATTCTGTTGTGAGCGGACAGACGTCGCTTTTGGGATAAGCTCTGGCGCCCTTAATTATCTTTTATGTATCTATGAACCCCCTCTCTCTCCGACTATTGAGAGTTGGCCGTGCAGGTTCGTAAAACCAGCAAAGCTTGTAACAACCATTAAACGAAGAAGTGTATTTCCGGTCCATCCGCGACCACCAATCAAAGAAGAAGTTATTTCGGTCCATCCGCGACCATCAAACGAAGAAGAAGTTATTCCAGTCCATCCGCGACCATCAAACAAAGAAGAAGTTATTTCGGTCCATCCGCGACCATCAAACGAAGAAGAAGTTATTCCGGTTCATCCGCGACCATCAAACAAAGAAGAAGTTATTTCGGTCCATCCGCGACCATCAAACGAAGAAGAAGTTATTTCCGGTCCATCCGCGACCATGAAGGCAATAAAGAAAACCTTCCGTTGGAGAGACGCCAGAATGTTTAAATTACAATTTAAACATTGAAATTTGATTTATATATTTAATATTTAAAACTTTGAAAAACCAATCCATCCACAACAATTCAATTTTAGAGATGGCAATATGTTCAAACATGAACAATAATATTCAAAATTAAGCTATGCTAAAACATTTATTTATTGTTCATGTTTGAACGCAAATATTGCACACATAGAATAAATATTACACGTGTAAAACTTAATTATTAAACAAATTGCACTAATATTTTTTAATGTTCAAAAAGTAAAATTTAAAAAAACAACTAAACTGAAATGTACTTGTTGAAGTGCTTGTATTTAAAAGAGTTTAAAAGAACCCGCTCTCAGGACTATGTTGGCACTAATACTAATCGTTACTTTTTTACGTCTTCTGTTATTTGTGTCAGATTTATTATTACTATCATACACTATTATCGGTTGTGGTGGTTGACAACACGGCCACAGCGCTAGCCAATTAAACCTCTTCCCGCACATGTAAAAAAAATGCTATGCAGCTTTCAGCGCGAACCAAATATTATTTTATTTTAGTTTGTAAATATTATTCTTATAAAAAAATCGTCCGTAGTAGTGAGTGATTTAGTTTAGTTTAGTATTACATTTAATATCGTGACCCCTACAGTGGTGACTTATACAACGTGAGATCGCCCAGAAAAAAAAAGCGAACGACAACGTGGTCGCTTCTTCGGTATCTCAATCGCAACGCGTTACCTTTACGTTACCGCCATTCTGGCCAGAGCAACCTACGGCGTGGTTTGTCCAAATTGAGAGACAATTTTTATTAAATGGTGTGACAGAAGACGCGAAGAAATATTATTTAGTGACCGGTAGTTTGAACTCCCGATATGTCTCGGAGATATTGAACATTATAGTGGTGCCTCCGGCGGAAAACTAATACGACAAAATCAAAAGCGAGCTCATAGACCGCTTGTCGACATCACAGGAAAAGAAAACTCGGCAGTTACTAAAATTTGAAGAACTCGGTGACAGAAAATCGAGCCAGTTCCTACGTCACTTACGTGGACTAACTGGCAGTACAATACCGGACGAGTTGCTACGCACAATCTGGATAAGTCGTTTACCGGCTTACGTCCAAGCAATATTAGCAATGATCGCAACCCAACTTCTAGACGCCGCCAGGCTTGCAAACCAGGTATACGAAACATGGTCTAAAAGGTCATCAGTGGCAACATGTAACGCAGTTCCCGCGCCTTCCGCTAGCGAATTCCGAACCGACGCCAAAGGCGTTTCCGACAACGCATTCGATGTTAGCGCCATCTCACTACAATTGGCAGCAATATCGTCACCGTTGGAACGACTGGAACAACATGGCCGACCAACCGAGCGCCAAACAAACCACCGTTTTTACAATTATAGAAGACGTTCTCGCTTTCGAAGCCGACCTCGAATAAACAATCCGGATCCAGGCGGCAGTAGACACGCATGCAGGACAATGCCGTCTTTTTGTGACCGATAAAGTTGACAAAGTGCATTATTTAGTGGATCCTGGTGCCGATGTTTCGATGTTCCCTAAAAAACTGGCAAATTGCCAAACTGAAAAAACTGATTTTTATTTAAATGCAGTTAATAATGTAAAATTCTGTATATACGTTTTAGTGAATAAGAATTTAAATTTAGGTTTAAGGCGTGCCATTTTGTGGAACTTTTTAATAGCAAACATTGACCACGCGATAAATGGTACGGATTTTTATAAACATTATGGACTTATTGTAGATTTAAGAAACCTTAGATTAGTGGACAGTGTGACACGTACGTGCCGCATATATCCACTCTCTAAAGATTTATTATTATTTATTGTTAATTGTTTGGCCATTCGGCCTTACAATGGGTTACGTTACATCTTTCTCTTACATAATAATATAATTTGTACAGAAGTTTAAAAAACTAAAAACAAGAACTTTCTCCCTTAAAATCTTCCCATCACCATCTTACTATTCTAATACTTTAGATCCAACCCTCCCCTCTTATCCTTCTTTCCTTTACTGCTTTCATCCAATCCACTACCTCCCCCTCCGCCCCTAGCAAAACCTTCCTCTCCCTCATTTCTTCCCTTAGCTCGCCACACTCCTCACTCATGTGCTCTATGTCCTCCCATCCCTCCCCACATAATCTACATCTCCTCATTACATTCTCCTTCCAATACTTATTTAAGTTCTCCTCATTTCCGCATCTAAACCTGGCTATTAGTCGTTTTTCTTCTAAGTTCCTCTTCCTCATCAGATACTTAGGAACCCCCCTGGACACTATATTCCCATACCTTACATTATACTTTCCTTCCCTTATCTTTCCTTCCCTCTCTTGCACCTGCGAATCTTTATCTCTTCTTAGTATCTCCCCCGTATTTAACCTCCCTTCCATTCTCCTTCTTTCCACCTCTTCTCTTGCGAAACCTAGTCGTTGATAGTACAGTTTTTTTTCTTCCTGCCCATATATGTTTTTACTATCCTTTACCGTCTTCCAGCAACATTGCAAAATTTTACATTCTCTCCTTACCTTCATTTTCTCTTCATAACCCATCGCCCTTTTCCCTGCTTCTATTCTGATCTTCTTTAACTTCCCTTCCTCCTCTATTATGTACCCTGGCGTCTCCCTGTCTAAACCTAGTATCCATTTCCAATATTTTATTTGTACCTTTTCTAATAGGTTCCACTCTTTCCAACCCCATACCTCCACCCCGTACATCATCACACTTTTAATTAATTTTTCAAACAGCCATCATCTCTTTTCGATCTCCTTCCCAAATACTCTTTCCCCTAAACTCCATATCTGCCTTAATACCCCGTTACCCTTCTTTGCTAACTCTCTTATGTGTGCATCATCTTTATTATCATACCTTAGCCTATATCCCAAATATGTCACTTCATTCACTGTCTCTATCCTCTGTTCTCCCCAACTTAACTCCTCTTTTTTCTTCCCTCCTCTCCCTTTTTGAAAAACTACCATCTTAGACTTTCTCACATTTAAACCCAAGTCTTTGTTTTCCAGATACCTCTTTATCGTATTTATCATACCTTTCATCTCCAACTCATTTTTTGCCACCATGACCATATCGTCTGCATATGCCAACACCCACACTTTAATCCCTCTCTCCATGACAACCCCACCACACTGACCTCCCTTCAACACTTCTTCTATGTCCCCTATATACACTGCAAATAAAATAGGGCTAAGAGGACACCCCTGCCTTAGCCCTTTCCTCGTCCAAAACACTTCACTAACACTATCCCCTATTTTTACCTTATTCTTAGTCTCTTTATATCTCTTCCAGTTTCCTCACTAGTTGTTCCTCTATTCCCTTTTTCCTTAACATCCTCCATAGCTTTTCCCTATTCACATTATCAAACGCAACTTCTATGTCCATAAAGAACACGTATACCTTACCCCTTTTCTTATCTAGCTCTCCATTCACTAACTGTTTTAATATATAAACATTGTCTATTGCCCTTCTTCCCACTCTAAATCCCATCTGCCAATCTGGTAATAGTCTTTTTTCTGCCACTTCCTTTTCCAACCTCCTTTGTATAATAATGGCATACAATTTGTAACTTACATTAGTGACACTAATCCCTCTACAATTCTTTACCTCCTTCCTATCCCCTCCCTTATAAACCGGCAGAATTAAACTTTCTTTCCAGCTCAGTGGCAATTCCTCCCTTTCCATATTGTATTAAAAATTTTCCTTATATTTCCTCTGACTCTCTCCCCTACATATTTCCATTGTTCTCCTTGCGTACCGTCCGTTCCTACCGTCTACCTTAATTTTAGTCTATTTATTGCTTTCTCCATTTCCTCTTTCGTTATCTCCCACCCCTCCTGTCTTGTATTTACCCCTTGCAATATCACCTGCCCTGGTCCTTCTATTTTTCCCTCCAAACGCTCCATACAATAACCCAGCCACACCTTTATATCCATTAAACCTCCTCTCCTCTTATCTCTTTTTCTCTCCTTGTTTAGAAATTTCCACACTTCTCCTTCTTTCTTTATTTCCTTTACTTGTTTCTCCATTTCCTCTTTATACGACATCTTTCTCTTTGAACATACATTTTTAAACTTCAATTTCTTCTCCTTATACTCCTGCACATTTATTCCACCTTTCTTCCATCTTCTTCTAGCATATCTCATCTCTGTTTTTGCTTCTCTACATTCTCTATTCCACCACCTATTTTCGTTCCTTTTTTTTCCTTGTTTTCTCTCAAACCTTTTCTTTTCAACTGCTTTCTCCATTTCTGCAGTCATCTCCTTTAGTCCTTCTTCCCCCCTACATCTCCCCAAATCACTTGCTCCAGTTTCATCTTATATCTTTCTATGCTTTCCTCAGTCCACACCTTTTTTACTCCCTATCCCTTCTGTTCCTCCTTAATTCCTTGCTCCTTTCCTTTTAAAATCACTTCCAGTGGCTGATGATCCGATTCCTCTTCATCCCCCACTTTAAAACTTTCTATGTCTTCCCAGATCTCTCCACTCACCATCACGTAGTCAATCACCGATTCCCCCCTCCTTCCCATATAAGTATAGTCACCTCTGTCCCCCTCCTCTATATTTCCATTAAGGATTGACCATCCTTTTTCCTCACACACCTCCACTAACATTTTCCCATTCTTATTAACTGTCTTATCCATGCTAGCTCTTCTCTTTACTTCCCCTCCTATAATTACTCCTCCCTTTTACCCTGTTCTCGCGTTAATATCACCCCCTATAATAATCTTTGCCTTTTCCTCTCTCTGTACCATATTCTCAATCTGTTCACTTATCATCCTCATATCCCGCCCATAAGCTGTTAACACTATATATTATTCCTTTGCTTCTCTAACCACATAATTTTTTACAATCCCTTTCCCTTGCTTCTCGTTTCCCTCCTCTTCTTCAACCGACCAGTTCCTTTTTATGCCCGTTATTATTCCTCCCCTTGCTCTACCTTACCTTACTTTCTCTTCTAGTTGCAAATTACACCTTCCAATTATAACCCTCTGGTAATTTTTCCTTCCATACTTCCCAGTTTTTTTCCTCCAACCATGTTTCCGACATTGCCATCATATCAAAGCCCTCTACGTATCTCCAGAAATCCTCTCCCTTATTTTTTATACCTGCCACATTCCAAAACAATAATTTCATTTGATTCTGTTTTTCCATCTCTTTTTCCTTAAAACTTGCTAATCCAACATCATTTGATCCATTCTCCCCCAACTCTTAGTTTTTTGTCCCCTTCTTCACTAAAGTTCCCCTCTCTTCATCCCAAAATCTTTCTTCACCTTCCACCTACACTTTCAAGAATCCTATTTTAATACTTTTACCTTCTCCCTTCATCTTACTCGCCTCATATCTTATCTTCTTTTGTATA
This sequence comes from Aquatica leii, assembly GCA_035610365.1. Taxonomy (NCBI): domain Eukaryota; kingdom Metazoa; phylum Arthropoda; class Insecta; order Coleoptera; family Lampyridae; genus Aquatica; species Aquatica leii. The sequence goes on along the minus strand of CM069434.1, from coordinate 119,700,454 downwards.
TCTATTTCCCTTCTCGTCATGTTATCGTCTAAATAAATGCTCGTACCTCTTAACCTTCTTTTTTGCTTCCATACATCTAACTTATCCTCAAATGTACCCATCCTTACTAACATTACACGCTCTGCTAACTTTCTAGTTTCTACCACTGTTTTCTTAATATTTAAATCCTTCTTTATCCAATTTTCCACTTGTTTTTCTTGCTCCTTCTTTCCATCTTTCACCTCCATACCTCTTATGATTATGTTTGTTTTCCTTTTTTCTTTTTCGGTTTTTTCCCAGCTTCTTTCTATCTTCTTCAATCTGGCCTCCAACTTTCTATACTTTTCTCCCATTTCTTCAAATTTCCTTTTCCATTCTTCATTTGACTTTTTTAATTCTTCTTTCATCTCCTTTGCCTCTTTATTATTCTCTTCCAACTTCTTACCCATCTTAATTTGTTCCTCTCTTATACTTTTTACCTCCTTTAACAGTTCTTTACACATTTCTACTAACTCCCCATCCTTCCTCTCTTTTCCCTCCGCTACCGGTGATTTCCTTACTTTGGTGCTCTTCCTGAACACCTCTTCCATCGTAGCTTGCCTTTTTCTTTTTCCTTCAGACCCCCTTCCTCGGAATCCGACATAATTTCCCTTCTCCTCTACACTTTACACTAATTAAATGTTTGTCCTTTTTGAATAACGAAATGTTAATTATATTAAAATCACAAAAAAAAATAAACACAAAAAAGAAAAAAAACACGTATTTTATAACTTAACGAAATAAAATTAAATTAAATTTAAATCTCCAAAAAATTCCACTATTTTAATAATATAAATGTAAAATATAAACACGCCGGAAAAACCACATTGATTATAATAGTATCTAATCTGCACGCCGCACCTTATATCGTAATCAAACGACTACGTTTAAAATTCACTACTGCGTTTATCTACGTTTACAATTTTTTTTTAATTTTACCATTAAAATGCGTTATTCGAAAAATTATAAATTAACGTATCTGTACAACCTTTCACTTTCACCGCCAAAACGTAACTCATCCACTATCTAAAGACATACATGGGTGAAACAACGGACATATATTTAAACTTACTACAAAGATATCCTAAAGTTGTTATCCCGACATCAGCTGGTAATTGTGTACAACATAATACAGTACATTACATTTGCACGACACCAGGCCCTGCAATTTCAAGTTGCCCGCAAAAGTTAGCTCCAGACAAATTCAAGTTTGCGAAAAGAGAGTACGATGACCTAATAAGTGCAGGAATTATTCGACCGTCTTTCAGCGAGTGAAGTTCACCATTACATCTTGTGACTAAGAAGAATAAAGAATTAAGACCATGTGAAGATTATCGCGCTCTCAAATTGCATGGAAAAACAATATTTTCTATCATTGATTTGGAAAAGGCATATCATCAGATTCCAGTAGCTGCAGAAGATGTCAAGAAAACAGCCATAACAACGCCCTTTGGTTTTAGAAAATACGGTGTAATCAGTAATCCAAAAAAGTGTGATTTTGGGAATTTTGCAATTGAATTTTTGAATGGTATAAACAATAAATCTACCCTCTGCGTTCCTAGAATAGTTTTGAATAAAATGTTCTTCGCAAGCACTATCTTTGAAGGAGAAAACCTTTCCTTGGGGGTAGCTCTCGAGCTCCCAAAATTTTAAAATGCGATCTGGTAGATCGTCTAGAAAGCTTAAGTGGCAACGTGAATGAGTAGAAACTGCGTTACTAACTTGTCCGGATACCACTCATCCAAAACGAGTTTTTTGAAAGAACCAATTAGCATATCGATTTTACCAGGCTTATTGAAAAGCGGGTCTGACAATTTAATGTTGTCAGGAATTTGAAAATTGCTGCAATCTACGTGGAAACTGGGCATTTGGGTGTATAAATTACCCTTATGGAGGAAATTGAGACAAACACTCAATTCCTTTGCTTTGCCAATTCTTTGCCTAGCAGATAAATCTAGAAACTCTTTACATAAGCTTATTAAATGAGAATTTTTGCAAAGCACACAACTTGATGTCTTTGCTAGAAAAGATTTTGAAAAGTGTGGGTTTGCTTTGTGAGAGACAACCTTAGCGTCTTGCTTTTGTGGCGACACTGTATCATTCATATATCAAACCCACACTTTGATTGCAAACTATCCAAGAGATTGGCATTGTTTGTTAGAAACGATTTGAATTCATTGAGATTTGGTAAAATGTTGATTGATGAATTTCGTAATGTTTCCCATTGACGCGTAGTAATAGGATCAAGTTTATCTGATACAATTTGAGTCATGACGGTTTCGAATGGGTCTCCGTCATTAGCTAACAAACGTAATGCAGTAATGTGTTTGAATAAGAAATCGCAAAAACTTCTTAATGTTGTAGAGGACTCCTTTTTGCAAGGTTCTAGCTCAAGTATACATTTTATATAGTTTCGAATAAGCATGCGGAGTTGATCGTACCGCGCACAAATAGCTTGCCAAGCGATTTAATAATTGCTACCTGTAAACTGTAACGATTTGATTATTTGAGCAGCATCTCCACTCAAGCTTGCTTTTAAATAGTGTAATAGTTAATAGAGTGAGTTTTGATTTTATTTAATCTCGAGCCATTGTTGAACATTTTCATCCAAACGACGAGGTTCTTCAGGAACAAACAAAATTTGCGCAGTATCGGGCTCGTAGGGACCAAAAAATGTAGTATAATAATATATACAAATACAACAAAGAACAAAATGAACTGTATTTAAAAAGTACAACTTTAGTTTACAACGATTGACTACATGACATAATGTTACTAAGACGGTATTTGTTAATATGGTAATACTTTAGAAACTATGTAAATAAAACACTAAAATCACATTTTCACATAATTTTTTGTAAAACTTGAACTAGTGTTTCATAGATAGATAGTAAAATCAATATTCATAAAAACCCAGACACATTAAATTTTGATGTAGAACGGAACCAATCTTTGTTAAAAAACTTATTTCAATTTAGTACCACGACAGTTCCATTTTCTATATCAACATAGAATACATAAGCTTTGTGTTTATGTGTATTTTAAACATGAAATATAGTACGCGTCGGCGTATAATAACAATAAAAATATTTACATTTGATTGCGCATTTTTTACGGTTGTTTTTTATACGCTGAAGAACAAAATCGGATAAAAGAATAATTCAAATATTATACGCGTTGCGAAATTTATGATTGTTTTTATTGTATTAGTATATATTTTTATAAGCTAATCACGTTTCGTATTTTTTTAGTTTTAATTTTCATACATAAAATGCTTGACAGTAAGCAATTTGCACTCTAGCGCATAAGCTTTTAAAATAAAGTTATCATCAATATTGTGTCTACGTCAACGCTAATAAAAGGGTGAAATTCGAATTCTAACTAAGTTATTTTTAAATACGAATTTTTTTCAGAATGATGCGTATACACAACCCTGCATTTGCGAGCTTTTTATCATTCATCGTCTGGTGGCTCCATTAAGTTAAAAATTAAAAATGCGATTGGTAACTAATTAGAAATGTTTATTAACACTTTTCAGTATAATTTGAGTCCTTGCTTGTACATTTTTAGTAGTACAACATATCAAATAATTTGAAATCCGATTTTTATTACCTTTTAGAGCAGCTTTCGCGTATTCAACCGTAAAAGTAGCTATTTTTGCACGACTTAACTTAAAAAACTATTACAGACATAGACTCCATGGGAATTTTTGTTTTGACTAAATTCACACCTAAATAAATTTCATTGTTTTATACGTTTACTTCTAACATGAAAAATTACAGAAATCATTTAAATAGATCTGTAATTACTCGTCCACGTTATAATTTAAAAAAAGCAAATTGGAATCCGTAGACATGTGCATAAAATACAAGTAATAACAGGCATCGCGAGGAGTCAAGCCTATCTATACATGTTTATACATGAACGCAATTGAGCCGATACCTGCACTAACTAGTCTATATTACGAACTATAAAAGAGTCGTGCATCTAATAAACAATTTAGTTTTGTGTTATGCGCGATGTGAAGTGCATACAACAAATTTTCCTAGTCTTGGACAAAAAGAAGTATAATTTTTTGTATTGTTACTTTTGCTACGTAAGTATTTTTGAATAAAATTGATATCTCTTTTTAATTTAAAGTTATTTAAACAAAGTTATACTCTTGTTTAAGTTGATTAAAAAAACTGGTGTGGTCACCACACGACTTTCCGATAAGGAATGGTAAAGGAATATTTACATATTTTTTTTAAGTCATGCTGTCATAAAACCATTTTGAAGTGATATTTACATGTTTGTATTGATTTTCTAGCATATTTGTGCGCCTCGATATTACTTACCTCTTTAGTAAATCAATTAAAAAAATGGTCGCAGGCCGGATTCGAAACTAATATATTTGTGAATTCATTTTAAATTACAAACTAAATATTTGATAAACTGTTAATGTTAGAATTTTTTTTATTTAAATAATTGTTAGTAAGAATTATCTCTATAAGAAACTGTAAAAATTATTCGAATAATTTACATACGTACAAAATTATATAAGAAAAACTGTTAAAAATAGCGGATACATCCAATTCCGGTTTCTTTATCAAACACATCTTTTGATAGAGCCGAGAGAATATGAAAAGCCAGCTTCATAGCAAACTTCAAGTGACTAGGACTTTTGGTTCGAGAGTTATCGTGGGTACAACGTTACACACAGACACACACACACACACACAGAAACCCAAAATTTTTTTGTCAAAAATACGTTTTTCTGATTCAGGAGACCTTGAAACGTAAAATTCTTCAAAAAAAAATTGCGATTGCTATACTTTCCTCATAGGAAAGTAAAAATTTATGTATCACAATTATCAGTATAGAAATTCCTAACCATTCCTCAGAAGTACGTTGGTTATCTAAAAGTGCATGTTTGGATCACTTTAAATAATAAATTTAAAAAATGTGTTTAATGCCATATACCTTGCAAAAGGATACTACAACACGACTGTTTAAATTATAATTTATAAATCCACGTTTATTGCAATAACTTTCGTTAGCAAAACGGATTGTGTTACAATGTGTAGTAATCATTAAGTATGTTTACAAATTTCTCACGTTTTAACTTATATCTAAAATTAAATTTTTAAAAATAGTAAATGTTTCAACAGACAAATTTCAATGTTTAAATTATAATTTAAACATTCGGGCGCTTCTCCAACGGAAGGTTCTTATCTCAGAGGTTGAAGCTCGATCATTTCTGTTTCTGGTGCTGGATGGATCTGCTCCTTAATATGTTCTTTTTTGCGGTACAACATATGTTGCTTACAGAAGTAATAGATTCCCCACTCAAAAGCTACTGTGCCCAATCCAATTGCGGTGGTAATGCCGCTGGTGATGATGAAATGTTGTCTTGTCTTTTACCAAATCGTTTTCTTTAGTTCATGTTGCAAATTGTTTTCTTTCTCTTGGAGGCTGCCCAATTGGTCCTAGGCTCTAAACACTGATTCTTCCTGAATGCCTTCGTAGTTGTGATGTTCCAAAGTCAGATTCTGGAAAAAAGGATCGCTTTTGTATAACTGGCGAGAACAGATACAGTTTCCGCCCTTTTTGGTGTTAGTATATTTAGTTTGGTCTTAATAATACAATCTTCCGTTATTTGAATAATTTCTGTAATGTTGAGTAGAACATCTTCTCTTAACCCGCTGCATGTTACCGCAATCTTGATGAGTTTGCTGATAATAAACATTCAGGTGTTGACCATATAGAGTTGCTTCCATACAATGGAGTGTATACTATTTTTTTGAATCTTGCACTTGGTGGGTCCACTACGTTGGTATATTTCGTCAGTTATGCAATTGGGATTGGTTTCTATGTTCTTCACGACAACTGACACACATAGATAGTTATGCCTTGTAGTGATTCTGTTTTTGAATTCTTCGTCACTTAACTGGAAATATAGCTGCGTGTTGTAATCCACAGCTATAACTTCGTTTGGTATAGCTATAATCCAATATGATCCATTCTCAATTTTTAGTGGTGTTGGAGTTATTTTCATCATTACGAAATCGGTACTGTCGGCAATGGGGAAGCAACCAAAGACGTAGATATACGCTTCATCATGTTCGACCTTCATTCGTGTTATTCAAGATGATATAACGTTAAGATTATTTGAAAGATCTCAGATTCTACTTTCTCCCAAAGACAAATTTCCTACACTTTCATCTCAAGATGTATACCAAATTTCTTGTTCTTGTGGTTTAGTGTACATTGGTGAAACCGGTCGTTCCGTTATTACTCGCATTTCAGAACATGATCGTTGTATAAGGAAAAGGTATATTTTCCAGTCTGCGGTTGCGGAAAATCATTTTACTACAGGTCACAAGATAGATTTTGATAATGTTTCGTTGATTGCCAAATCTCCATTCTTTTTCAACAGGAAATTCCGAGAAAGCATAGAAATCATCAAACACCCCAATAACTCCAATCGCGATGATGATTTCGAACTATCCCCTCTTTGGTTCCCGGTTATTAGTCATTTATCGAAAACACGCCCCTTATCAACCGTAACCCAATCAGAGTCAAGCTTAACCATCCGTGACGATCCTTTTCCTCTATATACGGAGACTGTTTCTTCTTAAGTCACTTCTACGGAGTTTAGAATCTGGTTTGGTTCACAAGTTGATTACCTAACTCGTTAGTGGTTCTTTGTTAGATTTTCGTTTGCTTTTTCAAGTTATCGTTTTCTTTCTTACCTTTTCAGAGTTTAGATTATGATGGGTTGTTTCACAAGTGGATAACCTAACTTTTGAGAAGTTGTTAGTTAGATTTCGGTTGCTTGTTTGAGTTTTGCGATTTATCTCACGCCCTGATCAAGCGCTTTACAAAAGTGGGCAAAACGTTGGCAACTTCGGTTACAACAACAATGACACGGTCCAAACCCGGAAGACATTCTAATGTTAGTATAGATTCCGGCCGTGGAAGCCTTTGCTATTACATTATTATAAACTTATTTAATAGTTATTTAGGTAAAATAATTAATTGATAATTTTTTGTATAGTTTTATATATAAAATGTTTTCGTGTAGTCTTGATTATTAGTTTAATCTATTGACAAAACCAAAAAAAAATTAAAATAACCAAGTGCTTAATAATTTTTTTTGTACCTAGGTGTATAAAATAAAACAAAGTAAAAAATTTATCAAATTAATGTCTAACTCAATCTTATTTAAACTTATTTACTTAAAATAATTTTTATGATTATTGCATGTATAATTCTGTTGTTACAAATTTAACTCGATTGACTTAAAATTATATAATCGATTCCTTTCTTTTTCTTTATTTAAATAAATGACTACGACGTACATTCTGAATTATTATTAAGTTTCTATCTCAAAATAAACCATAAAATAATATCGTCGTAATATTAATTAAAGTTATTTAATTAATATAACGTACCGCACTGTGTTCCTATCGGTGTTGGCAAAATGAAACTTTAATTATGAGGTTTTTTTAATGTACTTTGATTAAATTAAAGTTGGAGTATTTCTTTTTTCTTTGAAAACGTTTTTAATCAAATCTATGTATATAATTCAAACACTATGGCAAAGTAATGACGTAGATATCGTAATCATTCTGATTTGTTATAATATTTAATTTTTTATAGTTTTAGAGTGTAATGTTTCATATTTCTGAAAATAAGAAAAAAATATAGGACAAACAAAAACAACGATGATTGAAACATCTTATGTAGTGCAATTCTTTTAACATGTTTTTTTAGATTTTTTGCCCAAACTAACAGTGGTGGCTTCACCCTTAGGTCATTTGGTTAATAACCTTCCAAAAAAATATTAAAAATTATGTACCTTACATTAAAAATAAATAAATTTATAAATTGATCTCAAATATAAATTTGTTATTAAGTAAGAATTGCGTTTTTACAGTTTTAATATTAAAATGACCCACCTGTAGCATTCGCCATCAGCCGCCACTGCAAACTAACAAATCGTTAAATACTACTAACATTGTTAAGATACTACCCTTAAATAAATATCAAACATGACCGTGCATTAGTGGTTCAGTTTTTAAATTTAATTTTTCACGGTGATTTACCAAAACGTTAATTTTTTTAAACCACTCTGTATATTATTTTTGTTCTGTTATAGTTTCTATGTCAAATTTGTTTGTAGGTATTTAGACACTAATCGAGAAAAAATAGTTTTGATATTTGAAATTTGCCCACTTAAAAATTAAATTATATTTTTTTTATTTATATTTATTAATTGTTAAGCCATTCGGCCTTACAATGGGTTACGTTACCCTTACATCATTCTCTTAACATAATAATATATTTCGTACATAAAATTATAAACTAAAAAACTTTCTCCCCTAAAATCTTCCCATCACCATCTTACTAATCTAATTCGTTAGACCTAACCCTCTCCTCTTATCCTTCTTTCCTTTACTGCTTTCATCCAATCCAATCCCTCCCCCTCCTCCCCAAGCAAAGCCTTCCTCCCCCTTAATTCTTCCCTTAGCTCGCCACTCTCCTCACTCAAGTGCTCTATGTCCTCCTCTCCTTCCCCACATAATCTACATCTCCTCATTACATCCTTCTTCGAATACTTATTTAAATTCTCCTCATTACCACATCTAAACCTGGCTATAAGTCGTTTCCCTCCTAAGCTTCTCCTCCCCATCAGATACTTAGGAACCCTCCTAGACACTATGCTCCCATACATTGCGTTATACTTTCCTTCCCTTATCTTTCCTTCCCTCTCTTGCACCTGCGAGTCTTTATCTCTTCTTACTATCTCCTCCATATTTAACTTCCCTTCATCTCTCCTTCTTTCCACCTCTTCTCTTGCCAAACCTCCTCGTTGGTAGTACAGTTTCCTTTCTACCTGCCCATATATATTTTTGCTATCTTTTACCGTCCTCCAGCAACATTGCAAAATTTTACATTCTCTCCTTCCCTTCATTTTCTCTTCATAACTCATCGCCTTTTTCTCTGCTTCTATTCTAATCTTCTCTAACTTTCCCTCCTCCTCTATTATGTACCCTGGCGTCTCTTTGTCTAAACCTAGTATCCATTTCCAATATTTCATTTGTACCCTTTCCAATAGGTTCCACTTTTTCCAACTCCACCCCGTACATCATCACACTTTTAATCAATTTTTCAAACAGCCATCTTCTCTTCTCGATCTCTTTCCCAAATACTCTTTTCCTTAAACTCCATACCTGTCCTAATACCCTGTTACCCTTCTTTGCTAACTCCCTTATATGCGCATCATCTTTATTATCATACCTTAGCCTATATCCCAAATATGTCACTTCATTCACTGCCTCTATCTTCTGTTCTCCCCAACTTAACTCCTCCTTTTTCTTCCCTCCTCTCCCTTTTTGAAAAACTACCATCTTAGACTTTCTCACATTTAAACCCAAATCTTTCCTTTCCAGGTACCTCTTTATCGTATTTATCATACCTTTCATCTCCAACTCATTTTTTGCCACAATGACCATATCGTCTGCGTAAGCCAACACCCACACTTTAATGCCTCCATCCATGACAACCCCACCACACTGACCTCTCTTCAACACTTCTTCTGTGTCCCCTATATACAGTGCAAATAACATAGGGCTAAGAGGACACCCCTGCCTTAGCCCCTTCCTCGTCCAAAACACTTCACTAACACTATCCCCTATTTTTACTCTATTCTTAGTCTCTTTATATATCCCTTCCAGTTTCCTCACTAGTTGTTCCTCAATTCCTTTTTTCTTAACACCCTCCATAGCTTTTCCCTATTCACATTATCAAACGCAGCTTCTATGCCCATAAGGAACGCGTATACCTTACCCCTTTTCTTAACTAGCTCTCCATTCACTAACTGTTTCAATATATAAACATTGTCTATTGCCCTTTTTCCCACTCTAAATCCCATCTGTCAATCTGGTAATAGTCTTTTTTCTTCCACTTCCTTTTCCAACCTCCTTTGTATAATCATGGCATACAATTTATAACTTACATTATTGACACTAATCCCTCTATAATTCTTTACCTCCTTCCTATCCCCTCCCTTATAAACCGGCAGAATTAAACTTTCTTTTCCAACTCCCTGGCAATTCCTCCCCTTTCCATATTGTATTAAAAAATGTTATTACATTTCCTCTCACTCTCTCCCCTACATATTTCCATTGCTCTCCTTGCGTACCGTCCGTTCCTGCCGTCTTTTTTAATTTTAGTCTATTTATTGCTTCCTCCAATTCCTCTTTCGTTATCTCCCACCCCTCCTGTATTGTATTTACCCCTTGCAATATCATCTGCCCTGGTCCTTCTATTATTCCCTCCAAACGGTCCATACAATAACCCAACCACACCTTTATATCCATTTAACCTCCTCTCCTCTTACCTCTTCTTCTCTCTTTGTTTAGAAATTCCCACACTTCTCCATCTTTCTTTATTTCCTTTACTTGTTTCTCCATTTCCTCTTTATAAGACACCTTTCTCTCAGAACATACATTTTTAAAATTCACTTTCTTCTCCTTATACTCCTGCACATCCCATATGAGTGTAGTCACCTCTGTATCCCTTTTCTATATTTCCATTAAGAATTGACCACCCTTTTTCCTCACATATCTCTACTAACATTTTCCCATTCCTATTAACTGTCTTATCCATGCTAACTCTTCTATTTACTTTCCCTCCTATAATCACTCCTCCCTTTTCCCCTGTTCTCGCGTTAAAATTATAATAATCTTTTCCTTTTCCTCCCCCTGTACCATTTGCTCCATCTGTTCACTTATCATCCTCATATCCCGCCCATAAACTGTTAACACTATATACTTACATTAGAATGTCTTCCGGGTTTGGACCGTGTCATATTTGCAACCGAAGCTGCCAACGTTTCGCCCACTTTCGTAAGGGGCTTTATCAGGGCGTGAGATAAATCGCAAAACTCAAACAAGCAATCGAAATCTAACTAAGAACTTCTCAAAAGTTAGGTTATCCACTTGTAAAACAAGCCATAACCTAAACTCTGAAAAGGTAAGAAAGAAAACGATAACCTGAAAAAGCAAACGAAAATCTAACAAAGAAACACTACCGAGTTAGGTAATCAACTTGTGAACCAAGCCGGATTCTAAACTCCGTAGAAGTGACTTAAGAAGAAATAGTCTCCGTATTTAAAGGAAAAGATCGTCACGGATGATTAAGCTCGATCCTGATTGGGTTACAGTTGCTAGGGGGCGTGTTTTTGATAAATGACTAATAACCGGGAACCAAAGAGGAGATAGTTCGAAACCATGATCGCGATTGAAGTTATTGGGGTGTTTGATGATTTCTATGCTTTCCCGGAATTTCCTGTTGAAAAAGAATGGAGATTTGGCAATCAACGAAACATTATCAAAATCTATCTTGTGACCTGTAGTAAAATGATGTTCAGCGACCGCAGACTTGGAAATATACCTTTTCCTTATACAGCGATCATGTTCTGAAATGCGAGTAATGACGGAACGACCGGTTTCACCAATGTAGACTAAACCACAAGAACAGGGAATTTGGTATACACCTTGAGATGAGAGTGTAGGAAATTTGTCTTTGGGAGAAGGAAGAATCTGAGAGATTTTACCTGTCGAGTTGAATATGGGTTTAATACCATTCTTACGAAGGAGTTTCCCTATTTGATCTGTAACCTTGTGAATGTAGGGTAAAAAGGCCAATTTCTGGTTGGATTCGGGAGTAGAAGTGTCCTTAGGTAATCGAGTACGTGGATGTAAACGACGATTAATAACTCTATGAATATCTCGCATTGCATAACCATTGTTCACTAAGGTTCTAGTAAGATGACGGAGTTCTGAGTCTAGATTCTCAGGTTGACAAATAGAAAAGGCACGATGAACCAAAGATTCAATAACAGAACGTTTCTGTGCAGGATGATGATGAGACGAAGCATGAAGATATCTGTCCGTATGGGTGGGTTTGCGATAAACAGAATGGCCTAGAAGTCCGTCGGGCTTACGAGTCACAAGAACGTCAAGAAATGGAAGAGAACCATTACTTTCGATTTCCATAGTAAATTAGATATCTAAGTGTTGATTGTTAAGATGATCAAGAAACTTAGACAATTCAAGATGACCATGAGACCAAACAATAAACGTGTCGTCAACATACCTAAACCACACTTTAGGTTTTAATATTGATGATTCCAAAGCAACCGTTTCAAAGGATTCCATAAAAATGTTAGCTACAACAGGTGATAGAGGAGAACCCATAGCAGCACCAGAAACTTGTTCGTAAAATTTATTATCAAATTGGAAGTAAGTAGAGGATAGACACTTTTCAATAAGAGGAACCAAACTCAAGTCCTTGCCATGTTGAGACAGAATCTGTTTGATGATAATAAGCGAAGGAACTTTAGTAAAAAGTGAAGTAACATCAAAGCTCACGAGAAGATCTTGGGGTTCAAGTTTTATAGTTTCTAGACGTTGAATAAAATGCTGAGAGTTGAGGATGTGAGAAGAGGTTTTACCTGTAAACTCGCAAAGAATGTTGGACAAGAACTTGGCTAGCTTGTAAGTAGGAGATTGGATAGTACTAACGATAGGCCGAAAAGGAATACCTTGTTTGTGAATTTTGGGAAGTCCGTATAGACGAGGTGGTTTAGAGTCTGATGGGGTAAATCGACGTAGAGTTTCAGGAGGTAGATTGGAAGATTTGATGATTTGGCTAACCTCGCGTTCAATCCTCGAAGTGGGGTTATGGGTTAGAAGAGCGTAAGTTTCCTCAGACAAAATAGAATTGATTTTCATAACATAATCAATTTGGTTCAAAACTACAGTGGCGTTGCCTTTGTCGGCTGGAAGAACAATAATATCAGGGTTCTTACGAAGACTTTTTAGAGCTGACTCTTCCGACTTAGAAATGTTGGATTTAGGAATTTTAGATGATTCAAGGATTTTGCTAGTGTTAATACGAATGGGATCTGAGATGTGGCGAGGAAGATGTCTTATAGAAGACTCAACAGCACATAGAATATCTTCTTTAGGAATACGTTTGGGAGCAACCGCAAAATTCAAACCCTTAGAGAGCACCGATTCCTGTTCTGAAGTGAGAACCAAACTAGATAAATTGACAACCGTCTTTACTGAGTTAGTAGTAGAAGAAACTTTACGATCTTTGGGTTCCAATAATTGAAACTTTTTGAGATGACCTTCAGTGGTTAGTCGTAGAGTGGTATCAGACTGCTGGTAAGTAATGTTGTCAAAGAATTTCCAATCATCCGGGGATAGAGTGTTGGCCAACTCAAGATGAAGATGAAAGAGTTGTTTCGAAATGGTGTCTAACTCTCGCCTAGTTTGCTTAATCCGTTCGCGTATCAACGCTAGACTAGCACGGTGTAGGATGTTTTTAGAAGATCGTGTCTGAATGTGGAACTTAATTTTGAGGAATGCAGGAATAATGTTGTGGTCACGACAGCGACTAAGAAAGGTTAACACTATATATTTTTCCTTTCCTTCTCTAACCACATAATTTTTTACAATCCTTTTCCTTTGCTTCTCGTCTCTCTCCTCTTCTTCAACCGACCAGTTCTTTTTTATGCCCGTTAGTATTCCTCCCCTTGCTCTACCTTTACTTTCTCTTCTAGTTGCAAATTCCACCTTCCAATTATAACCCTCTGGTAATTTTTTCTTCCATACTTCTCAGTCTTTGTCCTCCAACCATGTTTCCGACATCCCCATCATATCAAAACCCTCTACGTATCTCCAGAAATTCTCTCCCTTATTTTTTATGCCTGCCACGTTCCAAAACAATAATTTCATTTGATTCTGCTTTTCCATCTCTTTTTCCTTAAAACTTGCTAATCCAACATCATTTGATCCATCCTTCCCTCCCCCAACTCTTAGTTTTTTGCTCCCTTCTTCACTAGAGTTCCCCTCTTCTCATCCCAAAATCTTTCTTCACCTTCTACCCACACTTTCAAGAATCCTATTTTAATACTTTTCCCCTCTCCTTTCATCTTACTCGCCTCATATATTATCTTCCTTTGTATATCTATTTCCCTTCTCGTCATGTCATCGTCCAAATACATACTCGTACCTCTTAACCTTCTTTTTTGCTTGCATACATCTAACTTATCCTCAAATGTACCCATCCTTACTAACATTACACGCTCTGCTAACTTTCTAGTTTCTATTTAAATCCTTCTTCATCCAATCTTCCACTTGCTCCTTTTGCTCCTTCTTTCCATCTTTTACTTCCATACCTCTTATGATTATGTTTGTTCTCCTTTTTTCTTTTTCTGTTTTTTCCCAGCTTCTCTCTATCTTCTCCAATATGGCCTCCAACTTTCTATACTTTTCTCCTATTTCTTCAAAATTTCCTTTTCCATTCTTCATTTGACTTTCTTACTTCTTCTTTCATCTCTTTTACCTCTTTATTATTCTCTTCCAACTTCTTACCCATCTTAATTTGTTCCTCTCTTATACTCTTTACCTCCTTTAACAGTTCTTTACACATTTCTACTAACTCTCCATCTTTCCTCTCTTTACCTTCCGCTACCGGTGATTTCCTTACTTTAGTGCTCTTCCTGAACACCTCCTCCACCGTAGCTTGCCTTCTTCTTTTTCTGACCACCCTTCTTCGGAATCCGACATAATTTCCCTTCTCCTCTAAACTTTACACTAATTAACTGTCTGCACTTTTTGAATAACGAAATGTTAATTTTATTAAAATCACAAAAAAAAATAAAAAAGAACACGTATTTTAAGACTTAACGAAATATTAATTAAATTAAATTTAAATCACCAAAAAATTCCACTATTTTGAAAATATAAATGCCGGAAAATCCACGTTGATTATAATAGAATCTTATCTGCACGCCGCACCTTATATCGTAATCAAACGACTACGTTTTACATGCACTACTGCGTTTATCTACTTTTAAAAAAATTTAACTTTAGTTTTACTACCATTAAAACGCGTTATTTTAGATTTAATGAATTAACGTATCTGTACAACCTTCCTCTTTCACCGCCAAAACGTAACTCCTAAAGATTAAATTATGAATACCTGGTAAATAATTTAATTGTAACGTTAAAAATAACAGTTTTTTTATGCTGTCAGCTTGCTCAAAAGTTCTACGGCTAATGTTTTAATTTTCTATTTTTTATAATATAATGAATATGTTTGCGTATTCGTCGCGGTTCTAGTTGGTCAATTGGTGTGATTGGTTTTTGCTCAACTTTGCCAACTTCCATTACACGTCCTCTAAAGTTTTTTGTTTGTTTTTTGTTCTCACATTATATTCGATGTTATAGGCTCCACTTTGGTGTGCGTGTTCAACTATTGCAAATTTGGTAGTGTATTCTAGTCTGGTATCTCATTGATATTTGTTAATTTTACGTAAGATGCTTCGGCCTGTTTGTTTTATGTACAACATTCCACACTAACATTCTAATTTATAGACTATCTTCGTGCTTAGCTTTGATGCCAAATCCGTTTAGAAACGTAGAAATTCTTCTTCTTCTACAGCATTTAAATCAGTATACATGTTGGCTGCTCAAATCAAAAGCATAACCTTTAAGCTAAAACTTGCTAATTAGATATCGGGTACTTTTTTGTTTCAGTTTTTTGAAAAGTCATTTTTAAACAATTACATACTTCTTGTATGTGAAAAGTCTTTCCACTGTATGATGGCTTCTCTGGTATATTAAAATATAACTTTGACATTATTAGTCTAAACCGATCTCTAAAGATGACAATTTTTATTGCAGGGTTCCCCAGTTATGCATGTTTAAACCAATAATAATTTAGGTGCGGTAACTTGTATAATCATGCAGCCCAGTATCACAGATATTTTACCATAGTCTGTTTCTTGGATTTTTTTTCTGGAGTATATTTTCACTCTCATATTCGTGTAATGTGCAATTTGTTTTATTCAATTTTTTGAAAAAACTTTGTGAAATATTTGTAAGTTGATCAGCATTTTTTTTTGTTTGGTAACTTGATGTAAAGTATTTGTTGATGAGAAAAACGCAGCATTAGCAAAAATGCATTGATTTTCATTATTTTCATCCTTTCATTTTCTTCATCAAAACTTTGCAACTCAGAGTTAGAAATATTTTCTTTTTCTTTATCTTCATCTGCTTTGTAGTCAGAATTTTTACTATCATCGCCGTTATGGAATAGACCAAATTCAACATCTGACGGATTTTCAGCTAAATAAAACAGTTCAGACTCCGTAAACGATTCGTACTGAAAAGATAATCTTATAGTAGTGCAGTACGTTTTTATCGCATCGTAAAAGTCTGTTGAGATATCTATGTACCGCAACACAAACCACTGTTATTTTGAATATGTACTCTACCTTTGTAATGCAAATATAAAGCTACTATAAAATTTAACATACACTCACCTGAAATTCGTGACGATTTGGAAATCTCAAAAAGGTAAAATTAAAAGACAAGATTTGGAAAAAGGCGCCAGTCAAAACAACGTGTCAGTCAAGGCTTCTAGTTTTCGTTAGATCACGCCGTGCGGTGTACACACTATTAAAACCTACCTTTCAGTGTGTAAAGGCACTAATTTCTGAAACCAAACATAACTGACTTACGAGCAGGTTAATTGATTAAAAGCTTTGGTGTATAATAAAAACAAAATTTAAAAAAAGGTTCTTTGACATTAACGTACTTATAATAATGTATCACAAATAGTTTCTATTAATAAACCATTTTGTATAGCAACTAATAAAATTGTTAGTAACCATTTAACGATATTACGCGACTACTAGATATAACAACGGGTTAGTTTGTATACTTTAGTCTCCTTATTATTTTTATAACTTCGCTCGTTTTACTAATATGTGCTCAACGGAAAAACTAACTCGTTTGTTAATCGGCGATAAATAATCTTGACGATATTAACGCGTTCGCTTATTACAATCGCTCAAAACGTTAAAATGTCGTAACTATAATTACTACCACAACTTTGTTAGTTAAGTAATCGTAAATCACAAAATATGCATGTACACAAAGCACGAAACAAAATTGTTGATACATACAATTTTAATACGCGTTAGCTCACAAACTTTTCCAGTCAAAGTTTTTTTGCAATTATTAGCAAAAGAATCGGTACAATTACAATAATCGTTACTCATAAATAGCTGGTTCTAAGTGCGGCATTCTGGGTTATCACAAGTTCTTAACCGAGTAGCTCACGTGGTTTAGAGAGTTGGTGAAACAACTAATGAATCCACTTCAAAAACAAAGCTAAATTTTCCGCTACATAAACACACGGAAAAATTTGATTTGTATAAATTGGTTAATATAACGAAATGTATCTTAAACTTCCAAAACAGATTTTGCTTCATTTGAAACCTCGGTTTCTTCTACTGAATTTAAAAACTATGATGTATAATCTTCTAAGAAAGATACCCAAGAAACAAGTTGAACTAAAGAAGAATACAATTAAAGGCATTACGCGCAATACGTCCCACAGAAAACGGACATTTCTCACTGATGTCAGCGGTAACAAAATGATAAATTCTTAGAAATAGACTAGGTGTCAAATGTAACTTTACTATATCGATAACACTATTGTTGAGATAGCACTTAATCTTACTACTAATCTACAGCAGTAACTCTAATTTTTATGCTGTTTCTAAAACCGTTTGTTTTGATCTGTTGGTGCAGTGTTATTTTTGTGCCAATTTAAACCTCCGTATTTTCTAAACTTTGCCAGAAAAACATCCAACTTTTGTGCATTCTAACTTTTCTTAGTCGCTGTCATTCCTACATTCCTCAAAATCAAGTTTCACATTCAGACAGGTTTTTCTAAAAACATTCTACACCGTGCTAGACTAGCGTTGATACGCAAACTGATTAAGCGTACCAGATGAAAGGTTAACACTATTTCAAAGCAACTCTTTCTATCCCTGGAATCTTTCTAACAACATACTTTCTATTTTACGGCTAACCACTGAAATTCGTCTCAAAAAGTTTCAATTGTTGGAATCCAAAAATCTCAAAGTTGCATCTACTACTTACTTCTTTAAAATGATTGTCAGTTTATCTAGTTTGACTCTCATTTCAGAACAGGAATTGGTTATCTAAGGGTTTGAATTTTGAGGTTTCTCCCATTTCTAAAGAAGATATATTATGTGCTGTCTAGTCTTCTATAAGATACTTTCTTTGCCACATCTCAGATCCCATTCGTATTCACACTGGCAAAATCCTTAAATCATCTAAAGCTCCTAAATCCAAATTTCGGAAGAGTTAGCCTAAAAAGTCTTTGTAGGAGCCCCAATATCATTGCTCCTCCAGCCGACAAAAACAACGCTACTGTATTATGATTGTAAGCGACTTTCGTAAGGACCGCATCGTAGTTAAACACCTAGACTTGGTTTCTTGAGAGCCAAAACAAAAAGTAAAAACTTGGCTTTTTCCGTATTGTCGTTTGTGAACTCAAACAAACTGACGTTTTGCAAGACATTGCAGCTTGCATCTTCAGAGTGCTAAATGTCACTGAAAGCAAAAGTGTAAGTGACGATATTTATATCTATAACGATTAGCGTAATTAACGGACCATATCTTTCCGTTGCCGCTTGACTGACTTTGTTGTTACTCGGAGCAAGTGTTTGTGTCCTTTCCAAGAAAGTTGATCTTTGTCTTAGAAGATATATTACTGGTAACCAATATTTGCTGAGTCTTAAACCGTCTTCTCGGTTTATATTACATGGATGTTTTTCTATTTCCACAGCTTTGCGGATAAGTCTGAAAAAGTAGAAAAAAGTTCTAGCCAAGACTCTAGTTTGGTCAAAGTTTAGCGTATGTCCTTGGTTCCACACGTGTTCTGCTACTGCTGATTTAGTAACTCTGCCGTGTTTGCAGTCAGCCATATGTTCTTTTACTTTAACTTCAATAGAGCGTCCCGTCTGTCCTATATAATTTGTTCCACAGGAACATGGAATTTTGTAAACTCCGGCATGTTTTAGAGCCCCTTGTTTGTCTTTAGCAGATGTAAACCAAGTATCGATGGTATCCTTATTCGTAAAGACAGTTTTGATAATATTTTTCTTTAGCACCCTGCTTATTTTGTCTGTCAAACCCATACAGTATGGTAAATAAGCAGTGCTCGTAGGAGGTGATAAGTCTTCTTTAACTTTTGAATTAATTGCTCTTTTTCATACGTTTTGGATCTCTTTAAACCCATATCCATTTTGTTGTACAGACTCCAACAATGTTTCCTTTTTCTTTTTGTAGATTTTCATTATCTGACACACGTATAGCTCTTTTAGCTAAAGTATGCAAAACAGTATTCTTCTGTACTGGATGGTAGTGAGATTTGGCGTTTAAGTATCTATTAGTGTGCGTTTTCTTTCTATAAACGGAATGCCCCAATTTTTCGTTACTTTTCTTTATGACCAGTACATCAAGAAAGGCTAGACTGCTGTTATGTTCTAACTCCATAGTAAATTTAATGTTGTTATGAGCAGAGTTTAGATGTTGAAAGAACTGATTTAGTTTATTTTTGCCATGAAGCGATACAACAAACGTATAATCAACATATCTAAATCAAGCTTTTGGTGTTAATTCAACATTTTTTATAATTTTAGTTTCAAAATATTTCATGTAAATATTGGCTATAACTGGAGAGAGCGGTGAAAGTTGTCGTTATAACTGAAATAAGTGTTTTTAAGGCAGAGTTTGTTACATACCAAAATTAACACAAAGTCACTGCCTGCAATGTAGTAACATAAACGGGGGTTGTGCCACTAGCTCAATGGAGAAGGGTGGGTTTTATTTAAAAGTTTCGTGATCGAAATGGATTGACTTGTCGAAAACACAAAATCGATAAATAATAATGTCGAAATCAAAGGGCGCCAGGAAGGGGTAAAGCTTAATGGACTAATGACCCTTGCCAACCATAAGTCCGCTTCTGTAGTATGCACCCCCAATGGACTTACCTTAGAGGGTGCATTTGCTAAAATCTAAAATAAACTAATAAAGTTACACACGCGGAGGCCGACGGAATTAAAAGCTCTTTACAATTTAATAATTTAACATTTATTTGAACAAAATAAAACAAAATAAAATAAAATAAAATAATTGAATTGAAATTGACAAAATTAATCACACAAAACAGTAGCAAAATAATAGAAAAATTACGTGAATGCACGTTAGATCAAAACAAATTTACAGTTAATGGAATAAAATACACAAACCAAATAATAAAATACACAATACAGAATTTTAAAGAAATAAACAGCACAAATTAATCAATCTTAAAACATCTATGATCACGGCCGTGTGTGTCGATATAATTTAAAAACAAAATGAAAAATACTTATAAAACTAATTTATATACATATAATTTGAATCGATATTTCGGTCCCGTTTAATAAATTTTAAACTTGGGATAAAACAGTACCGTAAAATACGGTCATTAATTAGTTACATTAACGATAACTTCGAGACACTTGTAAATTTTAATTGAAAATTCAAAGCTTTTAACACTTAATCGCGTAAACGTAAATTTCACATATCAATAGATGGTGCAAAATAAATACCTTGATTTACTCGAAGACGGGCTTTTGGTTAGCGTAGGCCAGCAGAACGTCCAGGACCTCGATAGGGTACCAAATCCAGATGAATAAATTTACCAACGGAAGAATTATTATTGATCCGCCTCCAAGGCGAAAGATATGAGATTGCGAAACAAACTCACGCACAAAATTCACTTAACGAAACATGCGATATTAATTAGGAAAACAGTGATCTCCATGAACCGTAATTACGAAAAAGGAAAGTTTTATTTTCCACTAAAGCATCACTGTACCATTTTCACTTACTTCCGCGGTAACTACTATAAAAGGTGAATTACCACCTGCGTTAACTACATTCTGACGTCTGCCAATCAACTAACTTCCGACTTCATTTACCAAAAACACGTCTATATATCAACTTTCGTCGACTGCCCTTTCCACAAAGGCTGCGTTCGAAACCTCAACCACCAAAATACTCTCGCGAAGAAGTGCAATAAAAAGGCAAACAGTACTTATTACGTCATATTTATATAATTAGGACACAGCGTTTCGCTTGTACGTGAAACTGTCAATTTGACAAAATATTATATTACAAGAATTTAAACTGCCTAATAAATTAAGATAACGACTTAATTTTTCCACGTAATCTAAACGTTTGACATAAAGAAATTCAAGTACGAATGTACTCGAACAAAGAACTTTTAAATCCACTTAAAATAAACAAACGGCGAAAATAGATTTAATTACGATTATATCTCAGAAGGGAAACATAAATTACCACTGGAATTTTTCACGGCGTAACAACATACAAAACTAAATCAGCAATTTAAATTATAACTTTGAATTTTAAATCGTAAAATAACTTATTAAAGTCAATCTAAAATTCACATTAACACAAATTCAAAAAAAAATACATTAAATGAAAATCGTCAATCCAAATACTGTGTCCGTTACCAAAAATTACTTAAACAACCAATCGATTTTTAAACGATGGTTACAAGTTCGATGAGCAGAACTTCCTCTTCAGTAATTCTCTCCTTGAGTAAAAACAACACTTCGGGACTTTACTAAAAAGATATACCACGTCAAAGCTGACTAGGATATCTTCTTTTGTTATACGCAAGTTCTTAATTTTCTCTACAAAGTCTGTAGAATCTTTAATGTGAGTTTCTGTATTTCCTGTCAACGGCAAGAGTTTTGCAGCTAGATAACGTGCTAACGATTGGGTTGGTGAATTGATGGTGCTCACTATCGGTCGAAGGGGGACTCCTTCTTTGTATATCTTGGAAAGGCCGTAGATTCGTGGCATAACTGGATTTTTGACAATCAAAGTTTGTTTCTTGTTAGTATCTTGTTACGGTAAGAATTATGGGTAACTAAATTTAAATATAGCGATGGCCGCAGTAGCTCGGTTCTTGTAAGCAAAATGGGGTGGGTTAGAAATTGTGAGTATTTAAATCAAAGATGTCGTGGTAGATAAAATTAGTCAAATAGTGATTAGAAATTGTTAGAAATGGGCGCCACACAATTTGTTTAGTTGCGGTCCTGTTAAGTAAATTGTAAAAGTTTAACAGGGCTCTAGTAGTAACGAAGGGTTGCTGAAAGAAAAACGGGGAAGTTTAAGCAATAAATAGCAATCAGTAAATTTGATGTAAATATAATGAATTTAGAATAAATGGAAATTTACAAAATAATCAATAAAATATTCAATTTTGAATTATGCAAACAAAATATGCGTGAAGTTGAGTAAAACAATCGATAATGGATTTCAAATATTACAAAAATACAGGATCTAAATTACCTTGTGTTAAAACAAAAGTAGTAAAACTAATTTAATTACGTTAGGTTCGCAAAACAAACAAAAAAAATCTTAATTTGGGGCAGCGATCTGGATTCGACAAGACAGTAATTACAATTTGAAATACAAAAAAAAATTTTACCTTTATTACTTCGCTGATGAAACTCCGTGCACGGTATTTCCAGTCGAAGTTTCCTTAAATAAAATATTTAAAACAAACAATTAGCCGTCGGCAAATAACAGCCGAGAATTAGAGTTAGGTTCAAGTTTACTATCTCGTAGATCAGGGGATGCGTAACCAAATTTATGTAGGTTAATAGGTCAGTTACAATTACGTTATAAGTCAACAAAATTCAAGGTAAATCAGATAACAAATTCTTATAGAAACAAAGAGAAATTAAATTAAGTAAATTAGGCCAAAGTTTAAATAAAAAAACTGAATTTTAAATAGCAAAAAAAAATTGTAAAATTTTAAAGTATAAGAAAAAGTTCTTGAATTTCTAAAGATGATTAAGCAAGTAGGGTTTTGATTAAAAGTTCAATGTAGAAAATCAAATCCTTGAGATTTGCACAAATATGAATTAATTCACAATAAAACGAAAGTTAACGGTTAGTTTTCCACTTAGTCAGTTGCTGCGATCGAAGTTGACTTCTCAGCGTAGCGTTAGTAGAGTTTACAGATGAACGGAGTATTTTGGTAGTTGAAGGAACTCTCACACGTGGAGGAAACAATCCGTTGGAGGAGACGTTTATATGAATTAGAACAATTTCGTCGGAAGAAAAAACGCTATAAAGAGGAAGGGGGAGAGAAGCGAAGTTAGATTAAATAAAGCAAAAACTAAGTACTTTACCTGGGTATAATAATCCAGCGTTAAGAAAACTAAGTACACTTTTAAAATTTAAAGTAACTTATAGCCGTAAATATACGATTTTTAGTAATTTTAGGAAAGAAACAGGTTCCGTAGATACACTAAAAGTTAGGAAAGTTTCAACGTAATATCCAGTAAAATCACCGTGTTTAAGTAAACGTTAGTACTTCCAAGGTACAGTAAATTTTTGAAGTGATCCCAACAAGAGTTTGTCAGGAACTGATTAAAGAAGGAAACGAAGAATCTATGGTCATAATGACCTCAGAAGATAACAAAATAAATTCGTCAGCAAACTGGTGAGAACGCTCGAGTAACTGATAGTTTAAACAAGGATCTTGATAAGGACTTGCAGAAAAGCAGAATTTAACCACGTATTAAGCGAAAATAATACGCTCTTAATTAATCATAAATTACAAATTATCAACTTTAAAATGTAACGAAATAAAGCCTGAGATTAGCAACAACAGCAAATTCCCACACGTATAACTTAAATGAATGAAACAGTACCGGATTTAGGAAAATTTGCTCAGGGCGTAACAATCTATAGTATTAGAGTTTTTGATGGCGGAATTTACCTTAGTACATACAGAGTTTAAAAGGTTTCTCTGTAGACGTATGTAGCAATCTTCCGAGAGTAAGTTCGTCATTTTGTCGTTGTAATCTTGTATGTTCATAACAACTGTAGTGTTTCCTTTATCTGCTCTCAATACTAAAATGTCCTTCTTCTCACGTAACCGCTTAGCTGCTTCTCTCTCATGTCTGTTACTATTAGAACGTGGCGGTTTTGCTTTTCTTACTATGTTGCAAACATCTTGTCGAATAGTTTCAGAGATCTGCTTAGGTAGAATGCGTATTGCAGCTTCTACTCCACATACTATTTCTTCTATCAGAGTTGTCTTAAGCGTAACGGCGTAATTAAAACCTTTTTTTAACAAGGATGTGGTCTGTGCATCCAAAACCGTGTCTGTTAGGTTGACAATTACTTTATGGTCGTCTAACGTTTTCTTAGGCTGTGAAGGATGTAATCGCTCGAATTTCTTAGTTTGCTTCATTTTTGATTGTTCGTAAATCTTGTTTGCTTGTATCGTAGTGATAGCATCTATTTTTACCCATATCGAGTGTTCTAATTTGTTAGACAAAGTTAAATGTAGCTTGTAAAACTGTTTGCTGACAGAATCCAGTACTTTACGTTTGTTGTGAATTTCCGAACATACGACTTCGAAGCCAGCTTTGCGAAAAATTCGCTCAGTATGACAATTTAAAAAATGATGTTGCCGTAGAAGTTTAAAATATAAAATTTTTATCTGACTACTCCGGATGCTTTTCTTGCATAATTGTTTTATCAATTTTTCTCTAGACCAAATACGTTTAGCATGCTTGTATATAATTCCACTCAAGAAAAAAAAACCTTCGTCCGTAAACACAATTGTATTGACTAAATTGGAGCTTTCAATTATCTGCTCCATCCAGTACTAATGGTAGCAAAGTGTGTGTGGACATTTCTTGTTTGGTAACCCTCAAGTAGTCATAAATGCATCAAATTGACTAAACCATGTACAGTAAAAAACGTAACCTCCTCAACAAGCAAGCAAATATTTATTTTAACGTTGTCTTTCTTTACATGGTTTTTTCTTCTCTGTTTCATATACCTATCTTTAATACACCCCGTTGTGCAATTTGTTTTGTACAATTTAAGTACGGTTATTTTACTTGGTAAGGGACGATTTAGATGCGTTGCTGCAAGTGTTGCTAGAACCTCACGGGAAGAGTTCGTCTTCACATAAGCAACAACTGGCTCAAGAAAATTGTTTTTTAGCCTACTATTTCAGACATCATTATAAAACATCGCCAAAGTTGGGTCACAAAGATATTTCACTTTCATAGAAATTACTATGGTTACTTCCATTTTAAATCACAGTGATTTTAATTACTTGAAGTTGAAGAATGAACATATAAAATGCTATAGCACTGTATATTCTTGTAAAAACTGAAAATAGGATGATAATTTTACTAGGATTTGTGATAATAAAGATGTGATTTTTATTATCAAAATATTATCCAATTTGCTTTGGATATTGTTACTGGCGACGTTTCGCAGAGTAGAATGTGTCTGCTTCTTCGGGCCAAATTATTCTGTGCAATAATTGCAATAGAATTTTGACCTGACTGCTTACAATGATCGAATTGGCCCAACTGGAAAAACAAGGAGGAAAATAATAAATTAATATAGAAGTTGACTATTTTGTTCGTTTCTGTATTAATTACCAAACATTTAAAATATTCAACGATCTTTAGTGTTTTCTGAACAAAGTCGCACGAGACTTAATCATCATTAAAGTTAATTTTTTTCCGTGTACAAAATTATCAGGCATTCTTAATAGATACAAAATTTTCTTCGTGATTTTTTCGTAGATAAGTTGTATATTACTTATAAAATAATAATCTGTTAAAGTAAAACTTATGTTCCGGATTAATTCATCAAATTGTTTTGATAAAGTTTAAACTCGTTTAAGTGAAGTTCAAAAGAGAGATATTGTGATTAATATTATTTTACAACAAAGCTTGATGTAAAGTTTTGTAAATTAATTATTGTTTGTCTGTGTGCAAAGTCCTATTAAACATTAGAGTTTAACATGACTTGCTATTATACAAGACGTTGAGTAACTTTAAACAACTAATGTAATTTACCATATCCAATGTAACAAATGATATAAAAGACGCATTATGATAAAACAAAAAATTAAATTCACAAAATTACAAAACAAAACAAGGAACGGGCATTTATTTTTATAACAAAGTATACCCAAGTTTTCATTTAAAATTGCTTTTATTTAAATTTAAGTCAAACTTCTATAATGTAGACATGGGAAAGGTGTCCATAATAGGAAGTGCGTATATTGGAAAGGATTTTACCTTTTGATACAGCTTTGTTAACTAAAACTAAATTAAGAATTTTACTAAACAACTAATGTGTTTATTTACATGTGTACTAAAAAATAATGGAAAGTAGATAAGAGTATTCTAAAATAAGCTGCAAAATGGATTTTTTACAAATTAATAAAAACTTTTATTATAACATGTTAAGGTATTATCTAAAAAAAATTAATAAAAACCTCGTTAACACTTATGATCTGTTACTTGCTTATTAAATATACATTTAATGAGGTTCCTAAACTTTTTTGTGTCGTAGACCCTGTTTTGTATTATTATCTTAATTAAATTAAACTAGGTGCACAAGCACTATCGTTTACCCCGCTTAAGCGCGCACGTTAGAACCAGAAGTGGTTGCTATTTCGCAACCCCTCCCTAACAATCTTTCTTAGGCGGGGTAAAGATAGGCGGCAAATTCAAAATATTTGAAGGCCTTAACATGCCGGACCTTGAAATCAATCGATTTCAAAAGACCAATCAAATTTGTACATCAATAGAAACGAACATATAAGAATACCTCGACTTAAGCTAGTAAAAACAAAAAAAAAGATCTGTAATCTAATACGTTAACATATAAAAGACACTAAAGTGAACATCTTTTGACAGCTAAATTCTTTTGCACATGCATCACATTACGAAAAATTGTTGCTTTTTTACACTCCCGGCAACACACACAACTTATTAACACTTCTCTTCAGGAGGTGTCCATTCGCCAGGCGGACCGTCGCTAAGCGGATTATATTGTCCGGATGGACATGGACCTCTACAACTCTCCCTAATAGCCACTGGAGAGGTGGTAGGTTATCTTCCTTTCTGATAACTAAGGAATTTAACTTAAGTAATGCTGGCATGTGTTGATACCATTTGGTTCTACGTGGCGTCTCAGGTACTACCTCACGACACCATCGCTTCCAAAAATGCTGGACAAAACTTTAAATACCTTGGTATGTTGTTAGCTTAGCTTTATTCACGTTTACCAATTCATTTTCGGGCAAAGTGCAAAGAGGTTTTTCAATCAAGAAATGACGTGGGATAAGTGGATTAGTGTCGGAAGGATTGTTTGTTAGCGGAGAAAGCGGACGGGAATTAAGTGTTGCTTCAATCTGAATTAGTAACGTAGAAAAATTTTCGTAATCTAAACAAGTGTTACCTAATACCCTTTTAAGATGCGCCTTTACACACTTAATGCCACTCTCCTACATACTTCCTTGATGAGGATTTTTAGGAATTACAAAATCCCATTTAATATTATGAATTGCCATAAAACCCGATATTTCCTCTTTCAAAGTTTTTGCATTTGAAATTGGCAGCGTTGTCAGAGGTTATAGTGGCAGGAACACCTCTGCGACCTATAAAACGTTTGAACATTGTAAGGAAACCTGCCGTGGATAGATCTGTGACCAGTTCCAAGTGGACGGCTTTTGTTACTAAACACACAAACATACATATGTAAGCCTTGATCAGTTTTTCTCCACGGAGCTTACGGTTCTTAATTAGAATGGGTCCGGCATAATCTGTCCCTACATTTGAAAATACAGAAGTGTTGGCTTCGAGACGTTTGGGTGGCAAATCACCCATTAGAGGGCTGTAAGCTTTAGGATTGGCACGAAAGCACTTTATGCAGTTATGAATTGTTTGCCTAGCTTGACTTTGAGCTGATACGGGCCAATAGCATTCGCGAAGACTAGCTACTAGCTGTTGCGGACTACAATGCAGCATAGATTTGGGAAAATAATCAAAAATTAGTTTAGTAAGCAAATTATGCTTGGGTAATAATACAGGAAATTTTTTGTCAAATGCAAAGTTAGAATTTCGTATTCTTCCTCCCACTCTTAATATAACATTTTTGTTTAAAAAACGGTTAAGTGGCAAAATATTTGTGTTGGATTTTAATAGTTGTTTAGATTTTAGACATTGAATTTCGTGATAAAAGGTTTCATTCTGACACAGCCTTATTAGTAAGTTCATGGCTCGCTGTAATTCTGAAGCTTGCAAGTTTTTTAGTAAACGACTATTTCTATTTGTCCGAGCGTTTTTAACAAAGCGTAGCATCCACGCGACCACGAGCTTTAAGGTAGTTAATGACGAATATTTCTGAAAGATGGTTGAAGTTTGATTAACTAAAAGATTTGTATTAATATTTGTATTTTCCTTAAGCTCGGGCCCTAGAATTTGATTAGGGGATTTATGGATTTGTTCCGGCCAGTCATTTGGTGATAAAACAAGGTAAGACCACCAAAGAGAGTTACTTATGAAGTCAGTAACTGAACAACCTCTTGATACCAAATCTGCGGGATTTTGTTTGGATGGTACCTAAAACCAATCGTCAGGATCGGATAGTTCTTGTATGGTCGCAATTCTATTAGCTACAAACGTTTTGTATTTGTTTGCAGCAGATCTGATCCAGTTAATCACTATAGTCGAGTCAGACCACAAATAGGTTTTATTAAAGCAAATGAAAAGTGAATTTTGAACTTTTTGAACTAACTCCGCGAGAAGTAGTGCGGGACATAATTCCAGACGCGGTATGGTGGCCCCTTGAAGCGGAGCGACCCGAGACTTAGACGCTAGTAACTGGCAAGATATGTTTCCGTATGAATCTCGAGACTTAATATAAACGCAAGCCCTATAAGCGTTGGAGCT
Organism: Aquatica leii; assembly: GCA_035610365.1. NCBI lineage: Eukaryota > Metazoa > Arthropoda > Insecta > Coleoptera > Lampyridae > Aquatica > Aquatica leii. The sequence continues at coordinate 119,671,677 of CM069434.1, read as the reverse complement.
GCTGTCACTGAATCCATGGATGTCAATTTCGACGGCGTCAGGAATTATAACACACCTTGGTATTTGTAAAGTATTTAATAAATGCAATTGCGACTTAAATAAATCCCACTTGGAGCTTAAATTCTGGAGTATACTTTCGTCCCACGTGATTTTAAGTTGGCACAATTTTTGAATTAGCAGTTTGCCATTAATAATGATAGGCGAAAGTAGGCCTAGAGGATCGAATAGTTGGGCTATAATAGATAACATATTTTTTTTCGAGTTGCCAAATACTGACCCATTCTTTACTTGCATATTGTATTGGATAACGTCTGACTTGGAGTTCCAGCAAACACCTAGAGCTTTGCTACTTTCGCATTCGCACAAAGGAACAGTAAGAAGTAATGCTTCTGAGACGCTGTTACTTAAGAGAACATCGGCGTTATTAGACAGAAATTTGCGAATAGGAAATCACGCGCTTGCTAGTATTGACGTTAATTCGTCACAAATTTTTAAAACCTCCGGAGATGTATCGCCGTCAGTTAAAAGATCATCCATGTAGAAATCGGATTTAAGAACCCTGCACGTTGTTGGGAAGTGATCTACGTTAATAGCGGCCAAGTGCTGCAAACATTTAGTAGCTATATAACTAGCACTGGCAGTTCCAAACGTTACCCTGTTTAATCGGTAGATTTCTATAGGTTTGTCAGGATTTTCACGCCAAAGAATCTGTTGAAATTTCCTCTCAGAAGGATGCACAAGAATTTGGCGATACATTTTTTCGATGTCGCCAGTCAGAGCTATCTGATGCTTCCTAAACCTCAAAAGGATGGCAAAAAGGTCGTCCTGTATTACTGGACCTACGATTTGTGTATCGTTAATAGATACATTTAGGCTTGTTTTCGCACTCCCGTCAAACACAACACGCAACTTCGTGGTAAGTGAGCTTAATTTAAAAACAACGTGATGGGGGAGAAAGAATGGTGGTATATCAAATATTGAAATTTTCGAATCTAGGGCATTAACAGTAGATGGTTGGTCTTCGAAATGTGGCTCAAGCTTGGTCATGTGACCTAATTCAATGTACTCTTGTATGCATTTAGAGTATTCGACCCGTAATCCATGTTTTTTTAATAATTTCTTTTCTAAGTGCAGAAATCGATTCAGAGCCCGTTGTTTGGATTTACCCAATTGCGATAACCTGGCATTGAAAGGTACAGAAACAATAAAACGACCCGAATGATCTTGGTGAGTGGTTTCAGCAAAATGCCTTTCACAAAAAGCTTCTTCTTTGGAAAATTTAGAAAGCGGGTTTTGCGGTTCAACATTTTCAAGGTGCCAAAATGTTTGTAATAAATTATCCAAGTTACCAATTGGACAAGAAGGATCCCTTAGAGTTAAATTGGAGTTTACTGTACCCGAAGAGCCTTAATTTGAATGATAACAACCAGATACTACCCCATCAAGTAAGGTTTTTTGGAGAGTCGGCCTATTTTTGCCTAGTAAAATTTGACCTACGACAATTAAATTATAATAATTGCTGGCTCCAATTAGCAAATATCCGATAAATTAGTATTGTCGTGGATTAACGATGTGAATGTTTCAAAGAAAGATTGAAATTCAGTGTAGCTTCCGTTATAACTAGGCAACAAGATTTTAGGAAGCTTGGCAGTTGTACCATTATTCGACGTCGTGCTACTGGTATTTAATTGTTGAGCAGGTTGGTTGACTACTTCATCTTTGAAATTTTCTAAAATAAGAGTAGCGCGAGTACTTGCGTCTAAATAAGCATTATAAAAATTGACCGGAGTCATTGCTTCGGCAACCTCGGTGGATATTCCATAGAGTTGTACGCATAGTTCATGATATTTTTCGGGAAATTCCCTAGCACTATCCAAATGTAATTTGATTTTGGTAAGAGTAGTTTTATTTCAGCAATCGTCTTCGATTGTTTCCATAAACAAACCAAATTTTTTTAATCTTTCTATAATTAATTGCTTTCCAGCTTCAAGGTGTTTTATTTCTTTTGACTTTGCCATTACGAAGGTTAATTATATTTACTAACAATATGTACACAAATAAATATTCTTTAGAGATTAACTCACGTTTTTGGCTGTAAAGGCGCAAATAAGAGATTTGGCAGCGCAAAATCGAAGAAGCCCTCGAGAATTTATATTGTTGATGTTGGTAGCACTATTGGTAGTCCTGGAGCTCTCTCTTGTTCCAAGTTAGGATTGCAAAATAAAGATGCAGGCGATGACGCACATCCTGTTTTGTATGACGTTGTATGGGAAGTTATATACAACCACGTGTAAAAATTGGAGCACTCGCGGGTTAATTAGTAAAATAACGATGCTACGAGTAAAGATGGTTGCGTCCCATGTAGATTGACAAAGTATGCCACGCCGCAAATCTCACCACGTCAACAAATTCTTTGTTTAAATGTTGGTTAATTTTTCCAGGTTTTCTACGGAAAATCCGACGCAAAGGACCATGTTTTGTATTATTATCTTAATTAAATTAAACTGGGTGCACAAGCACTATCGTTTACCCCGCTTAAGCGCGCACGTCAGAACCAGAAGTGGTTGCTATTTCGTAACCCCTCCCTAACATTCTTTGTTAGGCGGGGTAAAGATAGGCGGCAAATTCAAAATATTTGAAGGCCTTAACAGACCCCTTGCCATGTTTTTCGGTTTTGGGTAGACCCCCTACTTACCTGATATTGATTTTTTGTAAATTTCTAACTGTAGTAAAGTTTAGTGTTAAAAACTTAAAGTAAAAACACATGTTAAATTTTATACATTTATTAATTGAATTTAAACTAAAACTACTCAAAATAAAAAAATAAATGTTTTTAGTGAGAAGGATGAACCTGATGCTTTAATAATAGATTATCAACATTTGGCTTCAATTTTGTAAGGTTTAATCTTAAATCTCCTCGGTTAATGAGGTCCAGTCTGTTTTTCGTTAACAGATTGGTAACAGCGCTGAACCCCCTTTCCACTAGGTATGACGATGGAAAGGAAATTAAAAATTTCCTCGCTATATTCCATAATACGGGATAAGTAACGGGTATGTTGTTTTGCAGCCAGTATTACTGATATCCGTTTTTAAACTGAACCTTAAGTTCCTCGTTTGTACTTAGTTCAGTCAGTTCCTCTTGTATTATGACATTCGTTTCTTCTATGTCACCATATGGGTTAATTATCCACGGTGGTATTACCATAGTCAAAACATCCTCAAACCTAGTTTCAAAATCTGAATAGAGGGCGCTTAAATGTTGAACGTAGGTTTAAACGTCGTTTTCCTGGCAGTTTGTCTGTGAGAAATTGGGAAACTGAAAAAATTCGCTCCGTTCAATAGTTTGCTTTATTAGTTTAACTCTGACAAAAAAACGCTGATAAGATGGACTTCGTTTTAATCAAATTTAGACTGTCGCCTTGTAACTGCAAATTAACCATATTAAATTTTGTAAACAAACCTGTTAAATAGGCGATGTCTGTTTTCCACTTCAATAAATGGTCTTTTAGAATTTTATCTTTAGTATCCAGAAATTCTAAAATAGTTTAAAAAAGTCCAATAAATCTTGTCAAACATAAGCCTTTCGACAGCCAGCGTACTTCAGTGTGAAAGACAAAATTGATGAAAGTGTTCGTCATTTTCTTCACACAACTGCGCAAATAACCGCGTATTCAACGCGTTGCTTCGGATTCGGTTTACTGCATCAAGGACTAATTGAAGAGATTCATGCAATCTAACATTCAAATTGTTAGCAACTAAATGTAGTCGATGGATGACGCAATGTATTACTAACCCCCCTGACACATTTTGTTTTAAATAGCTTATAAATCCACGATAACGTCCAACCATGGTAGGTGTAGCTAATGATATTATATTGATAAAGGGATTGCTTTTTCAATTAAGTAATCCTTCAAAACATCAAATATTGATTCACCTTTAGTGTCGGTTGTCAAAGTTCTTGCAAAGAGTAGTTCTTCGTAGATTTCTTGATTCATAATAAAACGAACATATGCCAATAATAATCCTGCATTGCCAGATAAGGTTGACTCGTCCAGTTGTATAGAGAAATGAGTCGTTTGCAAATAATTACACAAGAAGCTTTCAATATCAGAACTCATTTCATCAATACGTTTTTCAACAGTATGAATTCTTTTAATGATATCAGATGCAGGTTTGTGTAAAACAATTTTTAAAGCCTCTTCAACGTCTGGCAAAATTAACTTCTCCCCGATAGTATGCGGTTTTCCGGATTTTGCTATAAGTAACGAGATATTGTAAGACGCCCGCAAACAATCATCGTTTCTTTGTGACGTCGAAGCGAACATTCTGTCCAGCGTTGGTCTCTTCTGAAGTTTATCTTTGAGTGTTTGAAAGTATTTCAAATCTTTATCTGTTTTATCAGGGTGACATCTTCTCAGATGATCCTGCAGCTTAGATGGTTTCATAGCGTTATTCCCCAAAACTTTGTTGCATAAAAGGCACATAGGCAATTGTTTGTCCGACAATAATGGAATGAAGCCAAGTTTCAAATAATCAGCACTGTTCTGTCTACATTTGTTTTTAAATTCAGACATGGCATCAGTCATCTGGGGGCAAAATTAATCTATTTAAATAAGACATAAAGTCCATCAACTGTATATTAAAAAATCAAAATCAAATTTAAATCGTATGGTCTTAGATTTTATGACAGGCATAAGCGTACAGCCATTATAAATGAATGTAAGAAGGAAAATGTTATGAATGTTACTTAAGGTTTTGATATGATGAAACTTTAACGAAATTTAAAAGTAACATGACAAAAAATGTTAAAATAAAATATTATACAACGAATAATAATAACAAATTGTTATGCGATTTATCTCTACGTACAGTCTTTGACAAATGTAATGTCCATCAGACACATAGGCAACCAAAGTATCACATTCACGATCGTAACCGAAGATTTATAAATAACAAGGACGGTTGTTGCGTTGCGCTAATTTGAAAAGGTAGTTTTGTTAACTGGCAAAAGTGGTCCACAATAGTAACTCTGATAAGGTGGAACTTGTATTACTTCTTCGTGACGTAGCATAGTAGATATATTTACAAACATTAAAAAACGAGATATTACGTGTATTAGACCAAGAATCTATTAACAATTCAATTCAAAAATGCAAATATTAAATTACTCAACGGGCGACAATATTACAATAATTATATATTATAAATTACACAAGTCTATTGTATAATTAGTAAAAAAAATAGATAGCTTCTTTTTAATACCAAACAATTCCGTTTTAAACGCCAATTGTGAATTTTGTATTTTTGAGAATAGATTAAAGGCGCATTTATATTTACTTTCCTTTAAATACGGTTTCCGACAAAATAGATTCTAAACGGTTTCTACCTATTCACATTACCCTTTTGAGCTAAACAGTCTAGATTCTATATCAAACATTTAAATTATTCAAAAGGAAAAAAATGTAACTTGATTTTGAACTAAAAAAATTTAAATTTTGTGTGTGGTAATATTATTTTGTTAAAAAACAGAAATAGCTAGGAGCGTTACCAATACTGCAACCAAAGCCACTGGTTGAACGCTAATGTATTACACCAATTTTTAATTTTGTATAGATTTTTCTAGTTTTAAGGTATTTACTCACTTGGGACACTGGTTCATGCAATTTAAACAGAATGGTCAATTCATTCAAAAGCAGATTTACATGTTATAAATTTACTTTATTATATAAAGGAATTAGATAGACACATTACCAATAATGACCAAAAATAGAAAACTTTATTCTTAATAACCCTCAAAATAAAATATTATATTCTTCATCTTTGTTTACTATATTTAAAACAGTTTTATTCCTCATTTGTTTTTAATTACGCTGTACTAAAAAAATTGTGACGTTAAAGCAGTCAACTTTAAGTTACATAAAGGTTTGAAATTTGAACAGTGGTTTCTTCACACAGTGTAATTATTTATTACGCGAAGTTACTAACATATTTTTTTTATTTTAAAAGCGATAAGTACAATTTATAGTTATGTAATCGTTTTATTAAAATACATCGCAGCAAAAAAGAGAAACATAATGTAAAGAAAAAATATTAATTTAACTAAGATGAATAAACTACGTAAAGTGAACTTACAGAAAAGATGTTTCTGCAGGAATGAAAGGTAATATGAACAATATATGCAATATAACATGTAACCATATTTAAGTTATACTAAAAATTACAACTTATTTATAAAATATACAATTCGTAATATGAAAGTTGATTGAATTCCCTATTGCACTAAATTGTAGAAATGACTTAAACTGAAGATAAGAAATAAACTGACAAATGTCACCAACCTCTCACATAATTAGCTAATTGAAGATCGAAATATTAACATGCAGTCACTAATTTGGCCTGACAAATGCCATCCTTTGGCTTAAATATATTATGGCTAAATTGTAACAATTTAGGTAGTTAAAGATAACAGATGACAGTTACATAATTGTGGTGTATAAATATAATCAAGTTACTTTTCATATAAGAGAAGATAATTGAATGTAATATCGATAAGCTGGTTATGAAACGTTTAAAACAAACTACAAGTTTACGTTTATCAATGATATTCCATACATAACATTAATAGTTTATGGAAGATTGAAATAGTATAGAAACGAGATAATCAAAATATTTTAATTACAGATACATCATACCGCGATTTGATAATCAATGTGAAAGTAATTGGCACGACATGGTCGTGGTCCCGCGATTTGTAGTTAATTCATATATTTAGTTATAAAATTGATCTAAACAGAGAAATTAGCATCAAAAAAATTTACGTGTAAAGTATTAATCAGAATATGAATGTAACTCATTTATATTTTGGTTAATAAGAACTAAATTATTATTGTTTTATTACATATCAATTATCTATGGACATGTAATATAAATGTAAGTAAAGGCAAATTAAACAAAAAAATAGTGATGAACACCCTAACATTAAAAATTAAAAATAATATTAATGTGTTAATTTTTTGTTTAAGTTGAACAAGGAAAAGTAATAAAGGCTAATTAATATTTTGTGTAGTATCAATCGGATTCAATACAAGCTTGAATGCAAGCAGGCATGTATTTACCAATCTTATTATTACCAATATTATTCAGGTGTAGAGTATTCCAAGTACGCATAATATTTGCGTGAAGTTGGTCTATATTTCAAATCATGATGTTATTTTCCCGTTCACGCACAGCAGCTGTCCAGAGAATTTCGATGGGGTTAAGATCTGGAGACCTGGCTGGCCACTCTATGACGTGTATCTCTGGATGTTGTTCGAATCATTCTCGAACTATTCGTCTTCAATGAATGGGAGAGTTGCCTTGAACGAAAACTATTTCGCTTTCTGGATAAATTGCCCTAACCGATGGTAACATAACATCTTCTAGTATGGACACATATTCCTCAGACGAAACCCTGAGTTTACTTGGACAAGCTCCCCCGGACATGCTTGGCTCATCCAGCACCAATAACCTGTACTTATACGTCTAATGCGTTTTATGGGTTGGATATTTTCAAAATTGTATCTGGTACTATTCGCTCTCCACAGTGTTTTTTGGAAATCTTCCGAAGAGCAAAATGTTTTTTCGTCACTAAAAATTACAAGCTGCGTCTTGCGTTGGCTTGACAAAATTGTGCTCGACGTCGGGCATGTTCTTTCGTTATCAGTGGCTTTCTGGCAGGAATGCGACTGTGAATTTCAATACTGTGTAATTTCCTAACCTCAGTCCTGATATTTCCAAGTAAGCTGTAGATTATCTCTAATCATGGTAGACGTGCAAAATGGTCTTTCTGCGCAACATTGCCTTATGTTGCTCTCGTTATTATGGTTTAAAATTCGGCGTCGTCCAGTACGTTTTCTCGTTTGTAAGAGACGATTATTTTCGGCTCTCTTTTGTTCCCGTCGGATCCATCTCCAAACTTGCGTTGACTACAAAAAATAAGGGAGTCGTAAAATATAAATGCAATTTCTCTTAATTCGATTATGACGCCAAATAAAAACCTAAATGTCGTTATTATATTTGAATAATTTCAAAAAATTTCCTGCAATAAGCAAATGTCTCAATTTTTATCTTGAAGTATTCTATTTCAATAAATGAATTAATATTAACCAATGCATACAATCGACTCTTTGATGTAAATCATTCCCATCAAATTAACAAATTAATGTCTCATATCAATGCTACGAACGCTTAATCAGTTGAAATTGATTACCAAAAAAAGTAATAATAGTTTGCAATGCCCTGGCGTTAGTTGTATGCATTCATTATTAAAGTATTTCTTAATTAACACTAAACGATGATCGTTTTATTTCCTGAGAAAAAAACTAAGTTTTGTTTCTTTGATTACATAGGTTTATAGAATAAAAAAATCTTGTTTTTGCGAGCTGGACACCGCGCCAAACAAATTTGTCGTGCATATTGGTATATATTATTCAATTATTGAAAAAAGCTATTAAACAATTATTAAACATATACAACAGTACAAAAATTTCCTTCACACTTCCGCTTTTGAGAAAAAGAAATGTTTGTGATGAAATATAGTAAGCATTAAAACAAAATCAGAAATTTATAAACGATTTTCCGTCATAAAAATACGTGGATTAGCTAAAGTAAAAATTAGATTTAATCTTAAAGAACATTTTGTGTTTTATCTTCCTTTTGTTTGAAAACGTAAAGATGGTTGTTTGTATAATATTCCGTTCATTTTTTCTTTAAAAACCAACGGAAGAAATAAAGTTCTATGTGCAGGTCCAGTTTAAATAATAAATAAAGAGCGCTAAATACTGGACTAGGATTACGAAAAATTAGTTTTCTGCAACATTCAATTTATAGGTTTGAGCGATAATCACGGCATGACTACTTGAAACACGAAATAGAAATATTTTTTTTTAAATATACAGCGTTTTTCCAGAAAAAGCTAGTGTTCTCAAAAACGGGTGATTGTTACTAAACAGCACAGCATTTTATTATTAGCTTTTTTGATATTTCAAAAATACGGATTTTATACTACAAACTTTATATGGCGACGATTTAAGCAAGATTAAATGATGTTCAATGATTAAAATTTCTATTTCGTTAAATAACTACACCCCAAGAGCAAATCAACCCTCTCTGCTATTTCAGTAACTGGAACACCGATCTCCCATAGCGCAACTATTTTTCCTATGGTCTCCAAAGATACTAGCGATTTCCCAGAAGTCTAGTTTTAAGAGACTTATTTTAAAACAAAACATTTTAACAGTGACAAATAAAAGAAAGTTCAAAAAAGGTAAAAAAAAAGATATACTGATAGGCGTCCGTATGGTATGCGCTTATCTATAACTTTATTTTTAGACGTTTTCTTTCTCACTTATAATTACACGTATACACTCATAAACCACTTTTCACATTTTAGGTAATTGTGATTGTGTGAATTATTACAGCGTTGTAAATGATGCATTATTTTTGATAATCCATTAATTAATGTATCATTTTTTTACAGGATGAAGATTTTATTGTATTATTGCATAGTTTGAAATAAAGAAAGATTTTTTATCAATTAAAAAAATAATTTTGAATGCATTCAGTAATACAATAAAAATTTACAACTACGATATTACGAATAATAACGTAACTAAATTTATAGAAAAAACATTAAAATATTTTACTTTCACGGAGAGAAAAGTTTACTGTAATAAAGCAAAAACAGCTATATTTCATGCAAATAGGCTGTTGGTTTTGAGTCATGCCGATGTACGCTTAAATAAAGCTTTCATTTTATTACAACAAATATTTTGAAAAAGAATTGTATAGATTTTATAATATATCAATTTAAGAAAACATTGTTTTCTTTTATCATTCAAAAGTTGCTTAATGTGATCGTAGAGAAAAACCATAGTTATGACAAGTACTGCTTTTTCTTATCTCTGTTGATTGTTGTGTTTTATCATAAATAGGTTTAATAGTAATAACACTTCGTATTAATTTAAGCACGCAGTGTCATAATGTTTGCTTTTGTGCAGCTTCAGGGTATGAATGATTTCAGTAAATATACACATAGTTTAAACGTATTTATTTGCTAAATTCAAAATAAATGTGCTATATTTTTATCATCACTACAGTTTATGGTTTAATCTACATTAAAATTTATAATTATTGGTAGATAATATTACCGATCCAAATAATACTGTCCTTGACACCAAAATGTACACGCATCAGCATTAATAGTATGTAACACTTAGAATATTAGTCGAATCTACACCATCCGAGTTAAATCATCTTCTTGTAACTTTTGGAAAGTTATTTTTTTCTGTCAAAGGGTTCTCCAACTACTAAACTTTACAATCAACCCAAATTCACCTTCCTTCAATATGTCCAAATTATTTTCCGTTAGGCACACAAGGGATGTAACATCAATTTCTTGTTCTAAAAGAAAAGCAAATGCACGATAATTTCATTTCATTGCAAAAAACTAAGTCGTACATAAAAATATGCAAGCTTTGCGACGTAATTCTAACATATAACGACAGTGAACAATATTCAAAATCAGAGTCAATACTTACTTGTAAGTTTTGATAGTTTCCAATAATTCACTAATTGATGTAGTGAGTTATAGATTATATGCTGCAAGCAACTTGTTATAAAATGATGGATCCATGTCGTATAGTTCCAAACAAAAAACTGTCGGAGTCACGGTACACGTATATTATCTTTGCCACAGCTTTAGCAAAAAGTTTAGCACATATTGCAAACCTTAACGTAAATTAAATTGCTGATACCTTATTTTAGACCAGCGTGGAACAAATAGTGATAACATAAATGCTTACTTGAAATGCCTACTTCTGGTTTCGTAGTAATTTATTACGTACTTTAATCGCTGATATGATTTCTTATAATAATTAGTTGAATTTGATCAATTTGTAGTCTTAATTTTAACAAAAACTTTTTACTTGTATCATTATAATTATGAATGATTTAATAAAAACATGTTTGGATTGCAATAAGAAATTTAATTTAAGTTTTAGAACAAGTAGGTTTAATTTTATTTGAATGTGAATCAATTTTAGAAAAAAAGCAAATGCTTTAAATATGAAATTGTAATGATTAAATTCAGCATAATATTTCTCTCCGTGTTATTAAAGAATAAATAAAAAACTGATTTTTTGAATGACTAGTAAATAATAAATTTTGTGTATTGCAAAGTAAGTAAAAACAAATAAGAAATAAAATAGTTTTTTAAGTATTTTTAAACGTATTAACAATAAATTATCTCGTTTTTGGTCATTATCTATGTTATCGAAGGTGCTCCAAGCTATTTCCTTTATATAGAATTTTTATTTTTTTAGTTAAAAATCAAAGTACTTTTTTTCCTTTTGGTTAATTTAAGTGATTGATATAGAATCTAGGCTGTTCAGCTCAAAAAGGTAATATAAATAGGTAGACCATATAGAATCTATTTTGTCGGAAACCGTAATCAAATTATGCAAATATAAAGCGCCTTTAATTTATTGTCACAAATTTAAAATTCACAATTGCCGCTTAAAACGAAATTGTTAAATATTAAAGACAATATATCTATTTTTTTATTAATTATACATGTGAACATTATTTTGTAATATTGTCGCCCGTAAAGCAATTTATTATTTGCGTTTTTGAATTGAATTTAATTAGATTTTTGGTCTAATACAGGTAATATCTATTTTTTAAGCTTTGTAAATATATTTGCTATGCTACGTCACTTAGAGGTAATACAAATTCCACCTTATCAAAGTTGTTATTGTGAATCACTTTTGCCAGTTAGCAATACTACCATTGCAAATTAGCGCAACGCAACATCTAATCGTCCTTCATGCGTCTTTATTTTTAAATCTTCGTTTACGATCGTGAACCTGATGTTTTGGTTGCCTATGTGTCCGAGGGACATTACTTTTGTCAAAAGCTGTACATTCGACTGTCATGTGTAAAAATTCACTGGTTCCACTTTAGCAACAATACAAAATTTTAATTATAATATAGAGAAGTATGTAGAGTGCAATATCCATAATCCGAACTTCCGTAATACGAACATTCCAGTAATCCGAACTGGCCCACAGTGTAACGACCAATGGACAAAAGTACAATTTTTTCACTTTTTTTGTGAAGTTATTTGGTAAGATTTATGTATTTATAAAAGAATAATAAATGCCTAGCAAGGTCGTAAATAAGTAAATATTAACACACATACATATTTATTTATGTGACCGCCCAAAATATTTAGTTTAATTCCAAAATATTTTTTTTTAAATATGTTTTCTATATGTAAACATTTAAATTCTATGACAAAAATGCAAACAAATGAGAGTGTATATCGGAAATTCTTCAAAAAACACGCAGCTGTACAGTTGTGGATTTCTTATTTTCTTAATTTATCTTTCAAAGTGGTAACTGTGATGTATGTGATTTGGCAACATTGCACTCAATATATAATAAGAATGTTTTCCAAGATGGCGTAACAGGTTACCACGTTCAATTAAGATTATTTTGTGATTTCTAATAGTTTTTTAAGTTGATGTAATGTAAGGACAATAAATAAATCGTAATACATAACATAGTTGGCGACGATGATATGGTTTAAAGTTTATTCAACGAAGGATTGTTTAGATTTTATTGGATTCAACGAGAAGCACGTTGCTGCCATAACCCTTTGTTTTAGATTTTCGACGAAGACAAGTTTATTTTTCAACGACGATGGTTTTATTAGGAAACATGCCCGAGTTTAAAGATAGCGACGATTTGACAATTTATAAAGAACGTTTGGAACAATTTTTTTCTGGCAAATTCGATTTCCGAAAGAAAGTTAATAACTACATTGAATACAACCCGGTATTACGAAACTTGTGCGATATAGTAGCTCCTCATGATAAGACTTTTGAAAGTATTTGTGGCATTTTAAAACACAAAAAAGTGTCAACATTCAACGAACGGATAAATTTTTATAATGCAACACAGAACCTAAATGAATTGGTAACATCATGGTTTGATAGATTGAAGAAATTAGCTGTTAAATGCAATTTTAAAAAGAATTTGAATGCTATCATGGTAGACAGGTTTGTGACGGGGATGTGCAAAAATAAATTACTAGACCGAATGTGTGAAGAGGATTCGACAGCGAAGTCATTAGAAGAACAGTATATAAATAAACGCCCATTAAACAGTGTTCAAAAACCTAAGATGGCAACGAAAGAATTTCGACATAAGGAGGAAGCTCAACCGAGTACCAGTGGTGAAAGTGTTTTAAAGTGTTAGAGTTGTGGTAAGCCAAACCATAATTTTTCCAGATGTAGATGTAGAACGCTAAATGCAATTGCTGTCACAAAGTTGGCCATATTTCTACTGTTTGTAAATTTAAAAAAGTAAAATTTTCTTAAAAGTGACAATCAATGTATGGAAGTGGCAGATGCAGAATCAGCTAGTTTAAGTGAAATTGAAACTTCGCTCTTTAACATAAAGGATTGTAAATGGTTGTCATCAGACGATTATTGTCTGTAAGTTTTTGTAAATGGAGTTCTTATCAAAATGGAAATCGATACTGGTTCTGCCATTTCAGCAATAAGTTTAGAATGTTATTTAAAGCATTTTAATACTATTAAGTTAGAAACTTCGGAAACGGTCCTACGATCTTATAATGGTGGGGAGATTGTTCCAGAAGGTTTCATAAATGTTACGTTGCGAATTAAGGATGTTTCGAAGGTTGTTACCATTTTAGTTATTAAGAGCGGTAGTACACCATTGGTTCACAGAACACAACAGGTCACAGTATAGATTTTAATAACGTTTCGGTGATTGAAAATCTCCATTTTAGACATAAAAATTTCACCATAAAACAAATTAAAGATGTTTTAGAGTAGTTGGTGTATTTATTTAATACAATTTAAATGCAAGTTTTCGAACTTTGACTAAGTTCTTCGTCAGGCAAAATTAAATTACAATTGTCAAATTAATTTAATTTTAAATCTCCATTCTTCTGCTATAGAAAATTCGAGAGAGCATAGAAACCATCAATCGCCCTAATAACTTTGATCGTGATTATGGTTTCGAGCTATCCGCACTTTGGTTCTTCTTAATCGAAAACCTGACCCTTGCGACCGTAACCCAATCAGAGTCGAGCTTAACCAGTTGTGACGATACTTCTTCTTTATACAGGGTGTAACAAGTATAACCAATAATCTCTTAATAGGGGATAGAAATGGTAATTTCCAACACATTTTGTTCATAAACATGTGGTTTAGCTTTTCATCAATTTTTCTTAAAGTTTTTTGTAATAATTAGATGTAATTACGGACCTGGTAGCTCGTTATAAGAAAACGTGATATAAAATGATTCAAACTGTGTCAAGTTTAAGTTTACTATTAAGTATTAACTTTCTGATGATAAAATAAACGACATTAAAGAGATATGGTGTTGTGCTAAATTTAAGGTTATTTTTAATTTGCTTTAAGATTCATAATAACAACAGAAAAAAGTAAAGTAACAATGTCAATCGGTTATTTTAAAGTTATAAATGTAGAAATTAAGAAGTGGAATTAGTAAATAATACGAAAAACTATGAAACTAAATTGAAAAAATAACAAAACTAAATACCAAATACCTAACTACAAAAATAAATTAATGTATTTAAAATATCTTGAAATAAATGAAAATCGAATCAACAGTAACGCACAACTAACCGCATAACCGAAATAGACACAATGACTGCTGAATGACCAGAAAAAGAAATTTTAGCTACATAGTCTTTTTTTGTTAGCCAAGGTTATGGTTTCTGTAAGTGTTCAACTATCTACAGTAAAACTAAGCAAAACAATCTTATCGCATTCTTGCACTTTGTACGTGTTGTTTACTACTAAACGATTATGAATTGGGTCATTGACTTTTCTTCGCACGAATTTACAATCTATGACAGCGCCGTCCTTAAATTTTAATATTAATTTGTCTCAAAAACTATAAGAAATAAACCTTATTTATATAATGCAAATATGATCTAAATTATTACAGCTATCGCCCATTAAGAGATTATTAGTTATACCTGTTACACCCTGTTACGGTAACTTTTGGTGGTAACAAAATTTAAAATGCTAAGGCACGGTAGCTCAGTACCAGTAGGCAAATATTGGGGGTGGGCTAGTAAGTCTAGATTTTTAAGTATGAGGTAGTAAGCAATAACTGCGTAAAGAATAGTTAAGAGAATCGGCGCCACGTACTTGGTTGATTAAAGCGTTCAGTCGCAAGTACGAAACAACTGATAGCGTAGAAATGAGCGACGAAATAAATACGCAAAAACAGGGTTAATTAAATTATAATAAAAAACAAACAAACTGAATGATAACATAAATATAAGCGGGACAAATAAAATATGTACCCAGAGGGTGTATAGTAATATAACAACTATTAAAATAGGAACGACGTATAATGAGGATGATTGAATCTAATTTACCTTATTGAAAATACTAAACAAAATGTTCAGAGTCAGTTATATTATAGTTGCAAATTATTCAGGATTCGATTTACTCGAGGTGCGCAAGCAATTAAGTAAAAAAAACAATCTTACCTTAATAGTTATCCTTCGGTGTAGGTTCCTTGCGCAAGTAACGTTGACCGAAGCGATGTGAGCTAGATGGAAAAGTAATAACAAGTGAGACCATAGACAATATGTTGGTCTGTATAATAAATACGTTAATTACTTACTGAGTACCGATAAGTTCGAATGCTGAAGTTAAGTGAGTAAGTTATTTTTGAATAAACAAACAAAGAATTAAGGTAAATGTGATTTACAAATTTAGCAAACAATTTTAACTATAATAAGAAAAATGAGTATTTACTAAAATGAATAATTTCAGCGGGCAAGTTAATTAAAAGTTAAAAGATAAATAATTGATGGTATTGAGTGAAAGGAATGTAGGTTAAGCTAATATAATACGTTGATATTGAATTTCTTTGGTTCTTTTTATGTAAATAAAGATGATAGCTCGACGTTGATCGATATGGATACCCGGATCGATAGATGCGGCTCCACAGCGATTAAACAATGGCGTAGAAAATTGATAGAAAGCAGATCAACCCAAGTAGAAAACGCTAAGGACAAATATCCAAAATTAGTGACGAGAAAAAAAAAGGAAAAGATAATATTGAATTATAGCAAATGAGTAAGTACGTACCCGTCAAATCCGGCGTCAGTTAAGCAACGATGCGGCACACGTGGTACTTTCGAAGTCCAAATATCCGTAAAGAAATACGTCCGATGAATGTCAGCAGATAGCAGAGGTCTTCGACAAACAGCAGTTATTTGAAACATCCACTTTATATACGAATAAATCGAATTTTATAGAAATTATGAAGGTTTCAAGGCACAACGAAAATGACGCACGTTTGTCACGTTTAGCAAGTTGACGACAAGTGAACTTCATGAAAATCCACCAATCAAGTAAATAATATATGATAAATGTATTTGTATGGTTAAAAGTTGACCAATCAGGTAGATAATATAAATCTAATTGTATGGATTAGTTTGGACCAATCAGGTAAACAATATAAATATACTTGTATGCCATCTGACGGTAAAACTAAAGATTGATAAAAATGTGAACACATAACAACCCTGTATAAGAAAACTACTTTTTTAAGTCACTTCTGTGGAGTTTAGAATCTGGCTTAGTTTATAAGTTGATTACCTAACTCTGTAATGGTTCTTTGTTAGATTGTCGTTTGTTTTTTCAAGTTTATCATTTTCTTTCTTACCTTTTTAAAGTTTAGAAGCACTTGGTTCACAAGTTGATTACTTAACTTTTAAAAGGTTCTTAGGTTTTTATTTTTCTCTCACATCCTGATAAAGCTCTTTACGAAACTGAGCGAACGTTAGCAACTTCGGTTACAACAACCCGGAAGACGTTCTCATCTTAGTATAGACTATAGATGTTCACTCAGGTAACTCTATGCTCATAGCCAATCTAAATGGTTTCTGTAAAGTTGCCAAAGTGTTTTATAAATTTAAAGGAAATACTATGAGTTTCAATAGCATGTTCTATAGTTATATAGTTCCTGATTAAAAAGTATGGCATTTCTTAAATTAAAAAATCGAAATTATAAAAATATGCTAATTTCGCAAAATTAGCACTACGTTATCCTCTCTAAAGTACTAAAACTCGTTACTAATTACTATTTTTGGCAAAAGTTCTAAATAATTCTGTACAAGTTAAGCATATGTAGAATTTCAGATCAATATTTTACCAATGAACAATTTTTAATCAATTTTTAATATTCATGCTTAGTTCTATGTTTAGAAACATTTTAACGAGTAAGTTCCAACTGTTTACTATTTTTTAAACAATGTTAAACAATTACGTCTGTGCCGTGCTAATGATTATCAGTAATTTTAATGGTAATCTTTCACAATTCTATAAGAATTCTATGATATAGAAAAATATTAACAAAAAGTTCCAATTGTTTACTATTTTTTAAACCATTTTTAATAATTACGTCTAGCACGACATATAGTGAAAATGTGTCGTGGTGATAAATTTCAGCAGTTTTAATGATAATTTTTTTTAGTTTTATAAGAGTTCTATGCTTCAGAAACATTTTAACAAAAGGTTTCAACTGTTTATTATTTTTTAAATAGTTTTCTAAAGCCTAGAACTCTTATAAAACTGTGTAAAATTACAATTTACAATATTAGACATTGATTAAAAATTGTTAATATATCAATCTCAAATTACACATGGTTATCTTGAACAAAACTATTTAGAAATTCTTGTCAAAAAATAGTTCAACGCGTTTCAGTACTGTAACAATTTAAATTTGATTTCGGGTAGGTTTCAAGCAGACGAGTGTGCAACTTTCCACTCACAGTCGTGTCGAGAATCAAACTTCAACCTTTCTAATAAATGTTTTAATTAATACGTTTAGAAATAATTGTCAGTTTCTTTATTCATTTATTGCTTAACATATCTTTTTGTTTTGCACTTGACCCTCAAGTTAGATTTACCGCTAGGTCACATAGTTAATAAAGGCAAAAATCGCTTAGTATATCGTGTTGTTGCTTTTTTTAAGTAGAGGTTTTTAATGAACCGTGCTTTAATGAACTTGGACGCGTGTTAGAGAATACTGAAACGGACACAATAGAAGTGTGTCATTGCAAACTAATCAGATTGGTCACTTCTACTTGCTTTTAGTAAAAATTAGGTAATAGGGATTATTTTTAGAACTAATTTTAACTTTACTAATCAATATACTATTGTTAATTTTTCTGACCTTACTTCTAAGATTAAAAATATTCCTTTTCACTCTTAATTTCTTGTTTCTTTTGATGTTATTTTTTTTCTTTTATTCCTAATCAAAAATGTATATCTGTCATTCGTAATCTATTTTTTTCTAATGATTTTTTGAACACTTACCAGATTTTAAATGTCTGTCCTCTTTTTGATTTAGTTTAAAAAAAATCTTTAATCTAACAATTATTATTCTCAATTATCTGGCTTAGGTATGGGTTCAGAGAGTGTAGGACGTTTCGGCCGCGCCGTTTTGACACCAAGACTTTTTGGCGCCGGGATATTATAGCAACAAAACGTTTTGGCACGTGGATATCTTGGCACCGATTCATTCACATAAACAATCCGATATTTAACATCAGTCTCTGAACTTCTCTTAGAGGTTTACTTTCTTGCGACATGATTTCTATGTATGTTTGTGTACTTACTTTCTTGTAACCACAAAAATGTTTTCATTTTTACTAGTTCAAATAATTGCAATTATTTGTTTACTATTTGCTTTTTATTGTTATTTACTAACAAAATCAAGCAAATCAGAACTTTTGTCTCCCTCTAATTTTTCATTAGCTTTATAAAGCTTAATATAATAGTATTTAATAAGCAAAAATTTACTAAGCAAAAAACATTTTCTTTTAAAGTCTAAAGCCTTTCAAATTATTAATTTGACATAATTTTTCTATCTTTTCATTTACGATTATTAATGCACATAATCGTTTTATGCATAATTGCAATTTTTTAATATATCAGACAACTATTTATATTCTCTATAACTTCTAGTTCAGTGCAGGATTTTGTACAGGAAAATCTATGCCCATATTCTATTCTTGAGACAAGGTTTTCTGTTTTAAAGATATCTATAAATCCGAAGGTGTTGACAAGAAGTGTAAATACGATTTACAGAAATCATAAAAGCATAAAAAGGTATTCAAATACAGTTGAAAAACTTTTCAATTTAATTTCATTTTGGAGAACCATTATAACCGTCTTTTATTAAAATTGTGTTAAAATTACTTTTTAAATTAATAACGTTTCGTCTACACCAAATCTAAGATGTAACATTTAGCAATATATTAACTAAAACTTGTGAAAAATTTTCATTAAAACTTATCAATTATATTTTCGCATTGTAGTAATTTTTTTAGGTGCCGTTATTACATTTTTATGAAAACTGCAACGTTGATGGTTATTTGTGTTTTTACGGCATAAAATCAATTTTATAAACAATATTTGTATAATTTATTTAATTTAACGTATCTGTACCAACATGACTTATTTAAAAAATAATATTAATTTGTTTACGTGCTTTGATGATTTACTGCGTATTTTAAAAAATAATTCACATTAAAATTTTAAAGTTTTATAGTTTATTTTATACAGATATTTTTTAAAAAGTCACAATTTATAAGCAACAATTAGCACAACAACAACTATATTTTTTTTCTCGTAAAACATTTGCTCAAATTTCATATTTTTAAATTAATTAAACATATCAATCGAAAACTATGGTAGATTATTATTTTTGAATTAAATAACCAATATTTTTGGATTATTTTTCAAATTATTAGAGTTTTAAAATATTGAAGTGCAACAGGCTTGATATTTACGTAGGGAAAGTTAGCCCCCCCACCAACGCAAAATGAATTATCATTTATTTTATAATTAAGTGCTAATTAGGTGCTAATTTAGTGCTAAACTCTAAAATTAAGTGCTCGACCAGTTTGGCAGAAAATTGAGTCTATATTGGGGGGTGCTGACTTAATATTAAGCTGGAACCCCCCATTCAAAAAAACCAATACTATGCATACTAATCGAAAAATAAAACTTTCAATAATTAAGTGCTAAATAGGTGCTTTAAGAAACCGCTAATATAATTCCGAAATATTTGATTTTTATCCTAAATTCAACAAAATGGTATTTTTGTATATAAGTGATCAATGGAAGATACATAATATTTGCTAAGAAAATGTTGTACTAAACAATTACATACATCAAAACACTTTTCTGTTAATGTATAATTAAAATATTTAACCGCAGTGTTTGGTGCTCGTCTCCGTAACTGAATTTTTGGACTCTGAGGACAACTTCACGCGCTACATTAACAAGAGTAAAACTTCTTTAAAAAATTAGGTGCTGATGAGTATTGTACCTCAAAACATTCGTCTTTTAACCTATAATTAGAATATGTAATCACAGAATTTGGTGCTCGTCTCCGTAACTGAAATTTTGGACTCGGAGGACAACTTCACGCGCTACATTAACAAGAGTAAAACTTCTTTAAAAAATTAGGTGCTGAAGAGTATTATACCTCAAAACATTCGTCTTTTAACCTATAATTAGAATATGTAATCACAGAATTTGGTGCTCGTCTCCGTAACTGAAATTTTGGACTCGGAGGACAACTTCACGCGCTACATTAACAAGAGTAAAACTTCTTTAAAAAATTAGGTGCTGAAGAGTATTATACCTCAAAACATTCGTCTTTTAACCTATAATTAGAATATGTAATCACAGAATTTGGTGGTCGTCTCCGTAACTGAAATTTTGGACTCGGAGAACAACTTCACGCGCTACATTAACAAGAGTAAAACTTCTTTAAAAAATTAGGTGCTGAAGAGTATTGTACCTCAAAACATTCGTCTTTTAACCTATAATTAGAATATGTAATCATAGAATTTGGTGCTCGTCTCCGTAACTGAAATTTTGGACTCGGAGGACAACCTCACGCGCTACATTAACAAGAGTAAAACTTCTTTAAAAAATTAGATGCTGAAGAGTATTGTACCTCAAAACATTCGTCTTTTAACCTATAATTAGAATATGTAATCACAGAATTTGGTGCTCGTCTCCGTAACTGAAATTTTGGACTCGGAGGACAACTTCACGCGCTACATTAACAAGAGTAAAACTTCTTTAAAAAATTAGGTGCTGAAAAGTATTGTACCTCAAAACATTCGTCTTTTAACCTATAATTAGAATATGTAATCACAGAATTTGGTGGTCGTCTCCGTAACTGAAATTTTGGACTCGGAGGACAACTTCACGCGCTACATTAACAAGAGTAAAACTTCTTTAAAAAATTAGGTGCTGAAGAGTATTGTACCTCAAAACATTCGTCTTTTAACCTATAATTAGAATATGTAATCACAGAATTTGGTGGTCGTCTCCGTAACTGAAATTTTGAACTCGGAGGACAACTTCACGCGCTACATTAACAAGAGTAAAACTTCTTTAAAAAATTAGGTGCTGAAGAGTATTGTACCTCAAAACATTCGTCTTTTAACCTATAATTAGAATATGTAATCATAGAATTTGGTGCTCGTCTCCGTAACTGAAATTTTGGACTCGGAGGACAACCTCACGCGCTACATTAACAAGAGTAAAACTTCTTTAAAAAATTAGATGCTGAAGAGTATTGTACCTCAAAACATTCGTCTTTTAACCTATAATTAGAATATGTAATCACAGAATTTGGTGCTCGTCTCCGTAACTGAAATTTTGGACTCGGAGGACAACTTCACGCGCTACATTAACAAGAGTAAAACTTCTTTAAAAAATTAGGTGCTGAAGAGTATTATACCTTAAAACATTCGTCTTTTAACCTATAATTAGAATATGTAATCACAGAATTTGGTGCTCGTCTCCGTAACTGAAATTTTGGACTCGGAGGACAACTTTACGCGCTACATTAACAAGAGTAAAACTTCTTTAAAAAATTAGGTGCTGAAGAGTATTGTACCTCAAAACATTCGTCTTTTAACCTATAATTAGAATATGTAATCATAGAATTTGGTGCTCGTCTCCGTAACTGAAATTTTGTACTCGGAGGACAACCTCACGCGCTACATTAACAAGAGTAAAACTTCTTTAAAAAATTAGATGCTGAAGAGTATTGTACCTCAAAACATTCGTCTTTTAACCTATAATTAGAATATGTAATCACAGAATTTGGTGCTCGTCTCCGTAACTGAAATTTTGGACTCGGAGGTAAAATCCATGTGTTATATTAACAAGAGTAAAACTACCTTAAAATAATAGATGCTGAAGAGTATTGTAGTACATCAAAACAATAGTCTTTTAATGTTTTGATGTACAATACACTTTAGCACTCGATTACATACATACTCTTCAGCACCTAATTTTTTAAAGAAGTTTTACTCTTGTTAATGCAGCGCGTGAAGTTGTCCTCCGAGTCCAAAATTTCAGTTACGGAGACGAGCACCAAATTCTGTGATTACATATTCTAATTATACGTTAACAGACGATTGTTTTGATGTACAATACTCTTCAGTACTTAATGTTTTAAGGTAGTTTTACTCTTGTTAATATTACGCAGCGTAAAGATGTCCACCAAGTCCAACATTTAAGTTAAGGAGACGAGCACGAAATTAAGCGATTACATATTTTAATTATAAGTTAAGAGACAAATGTTTTGATGTACAATCCTCTTCAGTGTCTAATATTTTAAAGTAGTTTTACTTTTGTTAAAATACCGCGTGAAGTTGTCCTCCGAGTCCAAAATTGCAGTTGCGGAGACGAGCACCAAATGCTGAGGTTAAATATTTTAATTATACATTAACAGAAAAGTGTTTTGATGTATGTAATTGTTGAGTACAACATTTTCTTAGCAAATATTATGTATCTTCCATTGATCACTTATATACAAAAACACCATTTTGTTGAATTTAGGATAAAAATCAAATATTTCGGAATTATATTAGCGGTTTCTTAAAGCACTTATTTAGCACTTAATTATTGCAGGTTTTATTTTTCGATTAGTGTGCATAGTATTGGGTTTTTTTGATTGGGGGGGGTCCAGCTTAATATTAAGTCAGCACCCCCCAATATAAACTCAATGTTCTGCCAAACTGGTCGAGCACTTAATTTTAGAGCTTAGCACTAAATTAGCACCTAATTAGCACTTAATTATAAAATAAAGGATAATTCTTTTGTGTTGGTGGGGGGACTAACTTTCCCTACGTTTGATATTTAGCGGGCTGCGAAAGAGGGCGTAACGTAATAGTAGAGTGCTCGAGCAAAATTATTGTCACTTTCGTGGGGGGCTCGGTGTTACAAGATGAAATTTTCACAGATCAAAGTTAATACTCTTGTAAATCTAAATTTCGAATTTGTCCAAAATCGGAATGTGCAAAAGGGCACAATATACAAAATTGGAGTTACACACGCAGTGCTAAACTATAAAAAAATTGCAATATACCTATGCAAAAAAAATTTTTAGTTTTGTGGCAAGTTTATTTTTAATTATTAATTGAAATACACAAAATGCGGTCTCGCTTACGGAGGTAAATAATTTGAAACTGAAATATCTCGAAAAGACCTGCAGAAAAGGTTTACTAAAACCGACCAATTTTTCTATTTATACACAATTATCTCGGAAAGTAAGGCCTAAATCAAAAAAAGTTATTCTTAAAAATAGTTGCATTGATTCGTATACAAGATAATAGTGTCGATTTCAAAATTTTTAAGTTTATGATATGGTAAGTACGTAATTAAATATCAAACAATGCATTTTTAATCACGTTCGGCCGACAAAAAGCGCTTGCGTCCCCACTCTTTGGTTTCGTTCTCTTTCTCACAATTTACCGTAGCTCCATCACGCTTCCTCTTCTATAGCCAAATTTCACACAGCAATAACAATAAGTATGTTTATTTTTCTATATTATTATTTTACATATTATATAAAAATTAAATTTCTATCACACAATCTACCGTTGCTCCATTGCACATTTGCATATGAAAATCTTATAGTATCTCTTTATAAAAATATCATTGTGTTCCACGCGAGGTTCCACGAAGGTATGATGTCAGTTGTATTAGTGGTTGATTTGATACAATTTGTGCGAATTTGTATGAGTTCATTCGTTTATTAATTTGTGTTATAGTTGTGATAGTTTAGAACACTGTTGTAGACATTCCATTCTTCGGCTACTTACCAGTTATATTAAGTATAAAATGGCACAATTTAGATTAATTTTATTCTAATTAACAAAGGTCTAACAGATTATTGATAGTACTGACACCACAAGTTCAGGCAGCGAGCTTGATTCATTATTAAAAATTGAAATTAAACAAGGCCCCACTTGCATACTTTGCAAAAAAAAGGTTGTACAACAAATTTAACTGAGAAAACTGGCGCCACATTCATTAAAGCTGTTAAATTACGAGAGGAGATAACAATAAATATTGATGAGGATATTCAAAAAATAGTGTGTGACATAAAACAAACTGACTGGAAAAATTTACCGTGCCATAAAACATGTTATGCAGGCTATACTAGCAAAAAAATATAGAAAGTCTGAAATGTAAAATAAAAAGACAACAAGAATGTGAGGACCTTGGTATTCAACTACCGCTCCCTGTCGGAAGATCTTTAAGAAAAGATGTTTTTAACGTTAACAAATGTGTATTTTGCCAAAAGCGCTTAATTGGCAAACGTTTATCTCAGGTTATGTCCACAAATATTGAAAATAAAATTCGTTTTATAGCAAACAAACAGTTGCATTTATTAAAGAAAATTGGTACCAACGACTTGATCGCGATGGAGGTTAAATACCATATTGGGTGTTTACTTGAGGAAATGCGGAATGTAAAAATCACACCAAAATGAAACAAAACTGAAAACCAACAACAAAAAAAATCTAAAGATGAAGCCTTAACATTAGTACAAGATAAAATAAAAACTGGAATAGAAAAAGGAAAAGGATTTTCTGTAACATCCATTTTTAAAAGTAGATCGAAACGAGTCATCATACAAAAAGTTAAATATCATTATTGCTGCACTTTAGAAA
The DNA here is from genome assembly GCA_035610365.1 of Aquatica leii. Lineage (NCBI taxonomy): Eukaryota > Metazoa > Arthropoda > Insecta > Coleoptera > Lampyridae > Aquatica > Aquatica leii. The sequence goes on along the minus strand of CM069434.1, from coordinate 119,646,557 downwards.
ACATCTTACCCAAGAAGTATGGATGAAGACAAGCAAAAGTGATTCTCTGCGGTATATTATCGTACACAAAATAAATCTAGCAGACAGTTTAATAAAAAATTTGCCAGCATTTCATGCCTTTACAGGATGTGATACCACAAGTCAATTTACTGGATTTGGTAAAAGGACTTGTTGGAAAACATATCTGGAATGTAGCGACGATTTAAGTGAAGTCGGTGTAGAACAATTTTCGCATGAAATGTTTGTTAAAATGCAAAATTTTGTCATGAAATTATATTCAAAAAGCACAGACGTACAATCTGTAGATACGTTAAGGGGAATTATGGCTGCTGCAACACTAATATCTAGGTTGTCACCCACTAAAGATGCTCTAAAACAAAAATGTTTTACGGGTGTATTTTCAAACAACTGTGTGGGAAAATGCTTAGGAACCGTTACCCACAATTCCCAATTTTGAACAGTTTGGCTGGCATTGCAATGAGAACAGTGATCCGATTCCACTTTTAACAACTCTTCCATCGTTTCCAACTCAGTTAATAGCTTTATCATCATGTGGTTGCAAGAAAGGTAAATGTGTTATTACTTTGTTGGATAATCCATATTCAATATTTCTTTTTTAGGTTGCACTAACAAAATTTGTAAATGCAGGACGAACAAGACGGGTTGTATCCCTTCATGTAGGTGCATCACTCAAAACTCGTGCAAAAATCCTTTTACGATTGCAAAACCATTAATGCCTGTCAATGTCAACGAAATAGAATTAGAAAGTTCAGACGATGAATAACTTTTTTAAATTTTAGATAATATTTTTGTTATAGTGATAGTGATAGGAATAATCAATTTATTTTGTTTTTATATAATATGTAAAGTAATAATGATAGAAAAAATTAACACACCTATTGTTATTGCTTTGTGTAAATTTTGGCTATAACAGAGGAAGCGTGATGGAGCTACGGTAAATTGTGAGATAGAGAACGAAACGAAAGAGTGGGGACGCGAGCGCTTTTCGTCGGCCGAACGTGATTAAAAATGCATTGTTTGAAATTTAATTACGTACTTACCATATCATAGACTTAAAAATTTTGAAATCGACACTATTATCTTGTATACGAATCAATGCAACTATTTTTAAGAATAACTTTTTTTGATTTAGGCCTTACTTTCCGAGATAATTGTGTATAAATAGAAAAATTGGTCGGTTTTATTAAACTTTGTCTGCAGTTCTTTTTGAGATATTTCAGTTTCAAATTATTTACGTCCGTAAGCGAGACCGCATTTTGTGTATTTCAATTAATAATTAAAAATACATCTGCCACAAAACTAAACATTTTTTTCGATAGGTATATTGCAAATTTTTTATACTTTAGCATTGCGTGTGTAACTCCAATTTTGGATATTGTGCCCTTTTGCACATTCCGATTTTGGACAAATTTGAAATTTAGATTGATAAGGACATTAACTTTAATCTGTGAAAATTTCATCTTGTAACACCGAGCCCCCCACGAAACTCATTTTTAAAGCACTTTTGTAGCGCTGAGCACTCTACTATAATCTTTCTGTCTTCATGTGGTGTGAAGTGGAACCACTAACCAAGATATTAAAAATATTTTTCAGTTTATTAATTTGAAATGAGTAATTTTTCAATATCTTATTAACAATAATATTTATAGCTTTTATCCGTTTAAATAAAAAATAGTAAAAAAGGAAAACCGCAAATACCTTTTGTTGGTTTTTAAATAAAAAATAATAATAATAAATCTTCAAAATAATTTGTACTCATAAAATCTTAAGCTTTTGCGGTTGTTATGTTTATGATTATAAGCGACTTTCGACTTAGACCGCGTCGTAGTTAAACACCCAGACTTAGGCTTGGTCTTAGTATCTTCTTGAGAGCCAAAACAAGAAGTAGAACTTGGGCTTTGCCGTATTGTCGTTGTCGTTGGTGAACCCAAAAAAACTAACGTTTCGCAAGACATTGCAGCTTGCATCTTCAGAGTGGTAAATGTCACTGAAAGAAAAAGTGTAAATGACGATATTTATACCAATGGGTCCTTTCCAAGAAGGTTGATCTTTGTCTTAGAGGATGTAATACTGGTAGCCAAGATTTGCCGAGTCTTAAACCGTCTTCTCGGTTTATATTACATGGATGTTTTTCTATTTCCACAGCAGTCAAAGTTCAGCGTGTGTCCTTGGTTCCACACGTGTTCTGCCACTGCTAATTTAGTAACTCTGCGGTGGTTGCAATCAGCCATATGTTCTTTTACTCTAACTTCAATAGAGCGTCTCGTCTGTGTAATAAAAAAAAAACATGCAATAAAAATAATAATAAACGTGCAAAATATAAATATACATTTATTGAAAGCAAAAATACTTATTTACCACGGCAGCAGTCGGAACACAGACCTCTGGGTGTAAGCCTGAATGAAAGTAAAATACACAGGTGTGAATTCTTTTAATTTATTTGCAGCTATAACATAATACACTATTTACATTAAAGAAGAAATGAACATTATTTAGATTAAAACAATATTTGGGCGCCAATCACCTTGAAATTGGTGATAAATAAAAAGCATAAAATCTTATACTTTATTATTAATCGATATTAATTCAAAAATAATAATCGTTTAATTTGTTACGTGATATGTATTCCGAAAAGTTTTTGATAACACAATTTAATTAACTTGAATTTAAAATGTAATAAGTAGTAGCATAAATTCCAGTTGACTCATGATATATAATATGACGTTATCTGAGATCTTCTATTTATAGCACATTCCTTGTTGAAATGATAAGATTCTTCCACCACAAAATAACGAATCAAACGAAGGTAGATTTGAAAACACAACAGCAGGCATAAAACCAAAATATAAATCCACTGAATAAAAATACAGTAAATTAAAAAAAAAGATCCAGTAAATAAAAAGAAAAGACCCTAAATATAAATAAGCATGGAAAAGAGCAATAAATCCAAAATTCAAAGAAGACTGATCACCTCCTACAAGCACCGCTTATTTACCATACTGTATGGGTTTGACAGACAAAATAAACAAGGTGCTAAAAAAACATAATATTAAAACTGTCTTTACGACTAAGGATACCCTGAACACCTGGTTTACATCTGCTAAAAACAAACAAGGGGCTCTAAAACATGCCGGAGTTTACAAAATTCCTTGTTCCTGTGGATCTAGTTATATAGGACAGACGGGACGCTCTATTAAAGTTAGAGTAAAAGAACATATGGCTGACTGCAAACACCGCAGAGTTACTAAATCAGCAGTGGCAAAACACGTGTGGAACCAAGGACACACGCTGAACTTTGACCAAACTAAAGTGTTGGCTAGAACTCCTTTCTACTTTCCCAGACTAATCCGCGAAGCTGTGGAAATAGAAAATCATCCATGTAATATGAACCGAGAATACGGTTTAAGACTCAGCAAATCTTGGCTACCAGTATTATATCCTCTAAGACAAAGATCGACTTTCTTGGAAAGGACACAAACACTTACTACGAGTAATAACGAAGTCAGTCAAGCGGTAACGGAAAGATAAGGTTGTTACAAGCTTTAGGTTTTACGAACCTTGCACGGCCAACTCATATAGTCGGAAGTAGGGGAGGTTCACAGAAAGTTTGCTGAAGGGCGCCAGAGCTGATCCAAGATAACACTTCTGCCTCGCTCACGACAGACAGTCCAAACTTGTAACTCAATTGGAGGTTCGTAATCCTTATTACTCTGATGGTCGAGTAGCCAAAGTTTGTCATTAGATAACGGCGATCAAAAAAGAAAGAGTAACCAATATAACAACTTTAATTTAGTAACGTCGATGATTATCACAGATATATCGAATTTTCAGTACATGAATGCCAGCCGTATCGGCAACACACAATACATAGGTAAGTTACGTTGAAGCGAACAGCGAAGAATAGTTCGTAGTAAATATTGTTTGTACACAGTATGCGAAACACACAAAATAATGAATAACATTACCTTAATGATAATAAAATAAGGTTAGCATTTACAAAATTACCATTAAAATTTCGTAATAAATATTGATTATACGCAGCATGCGAAACACACAAAAAAAATAATTAATGATACGACCTTACTGATAATAAAACAGTGATAATAATTACTGAATTAATACTAAACTTTGTATAATTATTGGTTGTACACAGCATGCGAAAAATACAAAATAACTAATGATACTACCTTAATTGTAATAAAACAATGTTAGCAATTACGGAATTAACATTAGCTAAAGTTTCGTGAGCGACCTTTCTGACAGCGAACAAATAAATAAATCAATTTACCCACAATACAGGAACTCCTACTTGGTCGAAGAAAGCGCTTTCCCCGGCAAGTGAGCCTGAAATAACTTTTAAGTAGCAAATCGTGTCAAACCAATGCCTCACGAAATCAACATCTACAAAAATGGTTACCAATTGTTAAAGAAAGTACATATAACATAACCCGGTTGTCGAATGCTGTTATACACCGTCGAAGACAGGTGGTTTCGTAAAGTGTTTGCCGTCTGAGTAGAATCTCGTAGAAGTGTGATTATCTTCGGTTCGTTTAATTTTAACCGTAGGCCTTATAAATCGAGTTATACTCGTCCCACGAAAGTATTTTCCGAAGTTAATCCTTCATAATTCGTTATCGAATAGGAACATGTGCCAGAACGTAGCGGAACGGCTATCAAATTACGAGAAATTACAACAGAATTTTAATAAACGACAGCAATTATCTTACCCGGTGACGACTCAAATATTTTATTATCGTAGTACACTTATAATTTGATCCCCATTACTACGGATGCTCTTATGCAGTTGACAGATTAATGATTTCGTCGTAAAAATGACAGTCACACGAAACGATCGGTAGGGGGCGTCCAAACCGAAATCTAATTTCAATTACATATACCGGGTATTCCGTAATGAAAATTTCGTACGTAACAAGGTCCGTTAATCACGCTAATTGCTATTGGTATAAATATCGTCATTTACACTTTTTCTTTCAGTGACATTTACCACTCTGAAGATGCAACCTGCTATGTGTTGCGAAACGTCAGTTTGTTTGGGTTTACGAACGAGAATACGGCAAAGGCCAAGTTCTACTTCTTGTTTTGCCTCTCAAGAAAAAACTAGGACCAAGTCGAAATTCTTTTTCTAACTCAATATAATTACTGAAATGACAAAACGCGAAATCAGTAATGTTTTTATTAATTAATTTGCATCTGATAACAAAACATTTTGTTAAAACTAAATATTTTATCAAAATATGACCTGCATTTGGCGTAAAATCCGAATTTGAATCATGACAGGATATAGTTAATAGATGTCAAATTTCATAATTCCGTGGTAAATATTACGTATAAATTGAATCAAAACTAAATTTAATTTTGTTAACAGTCGCTGTGCTTTGATAGTAGCTAGTTTTTAAATCAAAAGTCAGAAGCTAAAAAATTCTCTTTGTGCATAAAAAAATAATTTCGTTTTTATTTTTATTTAAATGTGGTTTAACATTTTATTAAACGTAATTGATTTGTTTTCCTGTTCAATTTAAATGTTATAGATTTCGTCGACGCTTAATCAGAACAAAACTAATTAGAATACAGCAATTATATTTGGTTTATTAAAATAAACTTCTAATTAGTATGTTGAAAATTTTTATTAAAATTCTAAACGACAAAATGTTACTAAAATTAGAGAGAAATAGTACATTTTAAACGTTAATCAGTTGAATGCGATTTTAGCATTTAATTATATTTTAAAAAATTTAAAAAGCTGTTTCGAGTACTACGACCAATCATAGTATCTTAAATTTTCAGAAAATTTCAAATTCTTCGTATTTGTCTGTAATTACGGCGCTCCGTATATAGGAAAAAAATAAAGCTTTCGTTAAGAAGAATCGATCTCAGCAGTATAATAAAAACTGTTGCTGCTTTTTTAAATTAAGTACACAAGAGTGCCTAAAAGAACTTTAAGAGGATTTCACTTCCTCTAGAACCGGCTGTTAATATTTTTGAAAATCTTTAATCAAATTGATGTAAAGGCATTATAAGCGTGAGTCGTCGATTGAAGTATTGAATGTACAAAAAAAGCAAAGACGTTTTTATAAAATATTTTTCTGTTTTCATGTTCGAGATTCGAAATTAAAATGTTATAAACTAAATAGCGTGACGTACATTTTCCTCGCCATTTTAGCATCATTTAAGCAACTAAATTTAGATAATTAATCATAATTGCATGCAATTACCCTTCTGTAAAATCTTAAACGAATTTTATATAGATGATTTATTAACTTGTTCAGGCAATTTATAAAGTTTAATTAAATTATAGCATGTCATTTTTAAAATCATGTCTTTATACAATTATTTAAGAAGTAATTATCGAGCAACATAAATTATTATTATCAATAACGTAGAAAATAATTTATTAAATTTAAGTAAAATTGAATACCATAAAATAGAATTCTGACAATCTTTTTGAACTTGTTACATACCAATTCTTACTTCTTCAGATTTAAGAAATTATTTAGAATCACAATAGATGTATGTACAAAATTTATCTTTAATAAAAACCATGGTTAATTAACTACGTCAATACAGCAAAAATAACTGGCTAAAGCTTCTCCAACACTGAATGCCAACAGCAGATAGAAAGGATGAATCAAACAGTTCTAACAATATAGAAACAGGGAGCTAAAAGACTCGTGCATAAAATAAAGAAGTGCTAAGAGAGACAATAATATTAACATTAATTTAGTAAAACATAAGATAAGTTAAACATAGAGTCATTAAGTAATACCTACACTCAATACTTATGTGAATAAAGGCTCAAGCACAAAACATCAGCAAACGAAATTGATAAAACTGATAACAGTAATACTGCACTCAATAAATTCTCCACTAATATAATATTTGCAGCACAAGAATCTTTAAAACAAAGAAGTATGTTACGAGAAACTCAGGCTTCTTAAGTTGATCCGCCAAAAATAAATTGTTACGCTGGTCTTCTCCTAACAAAACAAAGCAACGGCTAACACAGCTTCTTCGGAGAGGGATCGTAGGCTTTGTTATGTGTGATTATAACGTGAATCTAAAAAAAGGCGCCAAGACGATGAAAAATTTAATTCGGGAGATACTCTACCCGTAGCAGGAAAAGAATAAATAACACCACAGAAGTAAGAACACCAAATATATATATTTATTTATATCACAGAAGATGAAGAAGGTATATAAATGTAAGTTCTCGACAATATTTACACGTAGGTCGAATGAATTATAAGTTGCGCCGAATAGCGAGCAACACACCGTACAACAAGCTGATCCCTGTCGGTCTAAACAGTTACATAAACATAACGTCTGAATTTATATTTACACATTTTTAAATTGTAGACAAACAAAACAATTTAAGCCTTCGAGACTCAACGCGCACTGCTTATAAGTTCGTGAAGCACAAAAATATTATTAATTGTGTTAACTTAACATGCACGTACGGTCATAAACGACATGACCATCAAAGTACAAATCAAAGAAAGAAATTAAAGTAGTAATACTCACAGTTAGGTTTTACCTCAGCCGGATATTAGCTAATCTCCGTACTTGATGTACCTAAAAAGTAATAATAATAATAAAAATGTATACCACTCACCCCGTTTCAACCTTCCAAATGCAATTACATATTAGGATAGTAGCGTGAAACAATCTAACGGTAAAGGTTAACCTGGGCGTAAAAGTACAGAACTCGTAGATGGTCTTGTAGGAAGTGAGATAAAAATGCTGTCTAAAATTTGACAGTCTTGGCGAAAGAGTAGAGAAATTCTCTTGGCAAATTTCATACTCGACGAGAAATTTTTCATACTCGCGAATTGAACTATTAATTTCTTTTTTTTTAACATTACAAATTCCCCCCCAGCAACATAAAAACCTAGGAAGTTGACACTAGCTAAAGTCAAGAATAGAAATTTAGGCATACACCAAAGACAAAACCCAGAAATCCAAAACCAACCCAAATATAATAACACCCAACCCTAGAAGAAACGTAACGGAAAAAGACTTTCCCAAATTGCTAAGCATCACCAACCAGATGTGTCCAAAAGTCGCATGAAGCGGAATGATACTTCAAAGAACCAAAAACTCAACCAACAGAAAAAAAGTATCAGAACAGGTACTTGTTGAAAGTCGACATCAGTCGTTACGCTATAAAGCAAGAGAACAACGCAGTCCCATAGACCTCACTGACAGACAATACAGAGCAAACCAAGAGAAAAAAGAAGAAATACAGGAAAGAAAGAAGTTTAGACCACGGTCAAGGACAACGCCCTAAAATCCCTTGAAACCCCAGCCCACAGATAGAAATCCAATCTCAAATATAAGTCCCTAAAGCTAACTAAACTAAAGAAGTAAAAGAAAAACCAAGTATCTAGGTGTTGAATTATGATACGCGGATTCAGAAAAAAGTCAAAAAGGAAAACTAATGCAGTTGTGCTCAAAAAGTCGTCAACAGACGATATGAGATTCTTCCACCACCAAACAGACCCTAAAGATCTAAGCAAAGAAACCCAACGAAGAAATCTCAAGCAAAAAGAAGATTCCGATTAAAAGTCGACATAAGTCGGACTACAAAAAAAGGCAGAGAAAAAAATCAGTAATCCAAGAGTCACAACAACAAAGTCACCAAAAAGCTATACACTAAATGAGTGCCAATCCAAAAGAAATCCAAACCGCGAAACCCAAAACAAAACCAAAAGAAAGAAAGAAAAATGAAGTAAGAGCTAATAAAGAACAGAAAGCTTCACTTGCCAATTGAGCATCGTGAGTCAGTGCTCGTTGTGTTGGAATGTCACATTGGAACGTAAATGCCGAAGAACGGATTAGAATATTCCAAGAGCAGAAGAAACTCAAAGAAGAGAAATATCCTAACGGTGACTGACAACATCAAAAATTCCGACTAAGCGGAAGTACAAAGTACCAGAAGCAACGTTGCAGTCTATCCCAAGCTTCAATCCGAGCACAATACGACAAAAACCCACTAAACCCAATAAAGCGAAAGAAGTAACTGAGGAAGAAAAGAAAAAAAAGAAACACAGTTGCAGTGAACACTAAAAAAGGAAGTTACTACAAAGACAAAAAGAAAGTGTTCAAGCAACACGACCAAGATAAAAAAAAAGACAAAAGAGATAATTGTTCTAAAGGCAAACCTTTAAAAGCAAAAGGAAAAGAAAAGAAAAAAATGAAAAGTAAGAAAGACAAGAAAGGAAGAAAAGAGACAGACGGAGAAAGATAAGACAAGATGTAAGTGTCTGATTTGTTCTTCTCTCCGTAGAAGAAACAAAAGGGAGTGACCAGCCCTTCAATGCCCAACTAACCGCCCATAAAAAAAAGGTAGAGAAGAGAAAAGATATCACGAAAGCATACCAAATGCTGTTCCAAATTGGAAAGTATACTTCAAGACTTTAATGCCAACGAGCGGAATAGAAAACTCAAGAAAAGAAAAACCAAATCCAAAAGCAGAAAATTCTATAGATGACGTACCAATCCAGAAAGACCGACTAAGCGGATATAAATATATACAGACCGAAAGGTAGTCTGTCCTGAAGGAAGATGTAGAAGAAAGAAACAAAAAGAATTTTAGCAGAAACTTAACCAAAAAAGAAAGAATATCGGTGACAGCAAAATGGGTGAAAGCAAATAGATAGCATCCGAACCACAACACACAAGATACCAATAGCGTATTTAAAGAATGAAACCACCAAAACCAAAAGAAAAGGACCAAAAGAATAATAAAGGTCGGAAGTCGAAAGCCCAAAAAGTGAACTAGCACTTACGACGCTTGCGACGCCGATGAAAAAGAAGAGAAGGATTAGAAGAAGGAGACAGCAAAGAATAAGCAGAAGGGATTGACGAAGTGGATGTAAGAGTAGTAGCTTTTACATTAGGAGAAACAGCACGATCCCTATGTATACGCGTAGACCTTGTAGCGACCCTAGTGTTGGAAAGTTTTGTTTTACTTGGCAAACCGTGACGTGACCTAATAGGGTTGCTTCGTTGCGAGTTCGAACAAGAACAATAACGTATGAACTCGGCAACCTTAGGTCTCATATGAGGCCAGTAGAAGTAACAGCGAAGAGCTTCTAAAGTGCGCCTAACACTGAGGTGATCAGAACCAGAAGTAATGTGGTAATCCTAGATAAGTTGCTTGCGCTGGTCCGATGGTACAACTAACTTCCAAACGCAAGGATCAAAAGGGAAAATGCGTACACGTTTTTCACAACATACCAACGAGAGAAACGACGAGGAGAAGCAGTAACTTTAAATGTCATACCTAAATACCAAGGATCAGTACTAGGCCTAATAATTCTAGAAACTGAAAAAAAATTAGGAGGAAGAGAAAAAAGAGAACGAACAGTACGTAAAGGCTTATCACCTTGAGAACGACAACGAACACAAGTATTCGAAGTAGAAATAGATACAGAAGAAGGAAATGTAGAAGCATAAAGAGAGCAAGTAGCAGGAATAGCAGAAGAGACGGAAGTAGAAATCTTACTAGCAAAGACAACAGATGGCTCCTGAACTTTGTCACCAATCTCTGTTGTTGAGAAATTAAAAGAATCACGAGAATTGATGCTCGACTCCAAACGCTTGCCTAAAGATATTAATTCAGCGATAGATTTGATTTCAATTAACGCTAAAGGAAGTTGATAGAACGGCGTTAGATTACAGCGAATAACCTTGAGCTGCATTTGCTCTGAGATCGGTTCTGCTAGCTGAAGGAAGAGGTATCGCATGGTGGTAACGTAAGTACCAATGGCTTTGTTAGCTCCCATCGTACGACTGCGAATAGAATCTATCAAGCGCTCATCATAATCCAAAGTTAAAAACTCCGACTTCAACAAAGCAGCAACGTCATTCCACAAACGTAACGAACTTCGATTTGTCCTAAAAACAAGTAGGGCTTTACCAGATAAAACTTCAAAAGCTGAAAGAAAAAGTTGATGCTGTGAAACACCACGAGACAAACACAACTCGTCAATACGAATAAGAAATTCTATAAGTAAAAAAGGATCTTCACCAAAAAAAGTAACATTCCAATTTTCCTAGTTCGTTTCTGAATCAGAGTCCGAAGAAGTAAGAAGTGGTGGTTCTTCATCTGAAGAATACATAGCTAACGCACTAAAATCACGATAAAACCTAGAACAAGAAACTAAACAAAGCAGAAAACAAAGCAAAAATCTGCTAACACATGTCTGACTAAAACTTAAATTAAAGAAAAGTAAGTACAAGTAGTATCACTAACAAGTAACTAACCAAATAATCAAGAAGGGTTAACCGACGTAGTCGAGTTAATCCAAAAATCAAAGCAAAGTCCAACGACTCGTGTCTGACCAGAAATCCAATTAAAAGAAAAGTAAGTAAATTGCTAGTATAAATTCAAACCGCAGTACTACAAATCAAAGAAGCAAAAGCTAGTGAAGTAACTCCGACGTCAAGTCTTGCAGCAATAACTAAAGAAGCACAGTACAGCTGTAAGTAAATCGAACCCGCGAATGACTAAGAAAAGATAAAAGAATCAATAAAACTAGAAGAAATTATAATCGCACACACAAAAATCGAGCCCCACGTTGGGCGCCAAAATTTGTTACTAGAAACTCGGGCTTCTTTAGTTGATCCGCCAAAAATAAATTGTTACGCTGGTCTTCTCGTAACAAAACAAAGCAACGGCTAGCATAGCTTCTTCGGACAGGGATCGCAGGCTTTGTTATGTGTGATTATAACGTGAATCTAAAAAAAGGCGCCAAGACGATGAAAAATTAAATTGAGATACTCTACCCGTAGCAGGAAAAGAATAAATAACACCACAGGAGTAAGAACATTGAATATATATATTTACTATATATCACAGAAGATGAAGAAGGTATATAAATGTAAGTTCTCGACAATATTTACACGTAGGTCGAATGAATTATAAGTTGCGCCGAATAGCGAGGAACACACCGTACAACAAGCTGACCCTGTCGGTCTAAACAGTTACATAAACATAACGTCTGAATTTATATTTACAAATCTTTAAATTGTAGACAAACAAAACAATTTAAGCCTTCGAGACTCAACGCGCGCTGCTTATAAGTTCGTGAAGCACAAAAATATTATTAATTGTGTTAACTTAACATGCACGTACGGTCATAAACGACATGATCACCGAAGTACAAATCAAAGAAAGAAATTACAATAGTAATACTCATTAGGTTTTACCTCAGTCGGATATTAGCTAATCTCCGTACTTGATGTACCTAAAAAGTAATATTAAACCCAATCTAACCGAGCATCTAATTTTAACACAAATAAAAGGTCTCCTTAGCATCAGATCATTAAGAACGCAAATGCGCAGCGTTTTCCTTCGACTTAACAGCATGTTTGTCGTAATTATTCTTCCAAAGAGGGATTGCCTGTTTCCGTCCCTTGACGGTTGATACGATAATGACGTTATCAATAATGTGACGTCATGGAAATTTTTGAACGAGGTCACCTGCTAGTTATTTTCGGTGATAATCATGAACATTTGGTGGGTACCAATATCCGCTACAGACAATTAGCAGAGTCAATTTAAACCCTCAATAAAAAAAAAATTATACCACTTACCCTGTTTCAACCTTCCAAATGCAATTGAATATTAGGATAGTAGCGTGAAACAATCTAACGGTGAAGGTTAATCCGGGCGCAAAAGTACAGAACTCGTAGATGGTCTTGTAAGAAGTGAAGTAAAAATGCTGTCTAAAATTTGACAGTCTCGGCGAAAGAGTAGGAAAATTCTCTTGACAAATTTCATACTCGACGAGAAATTTTTGATACTCGCGAATTGAACTACTAATTTCTTTTTTTTTAACATTACAAGTATTAACATTAATAAACGACGAAAATCCAAAATCTAGTTCACACCGGAAATCAAACTGTCATTCGAAAAAAAGAAAAACAACGTAAAGACCAGAGAAGTGTAAATCTCTACAGAAATACGGCAGAGCAACAGTTTGAGCCCAACATTGTTTGGTTTGGATGGGATAATTAAAGAAATAAAAACAACTGAAAAATGCTAAGAATAATGAAATAAAAATTGTTTGTTACGCGGACGATGCTATTTTAATGTCCGAAACAGGAAATGATCTACAAAGAATGCTGTTCAAATTCAAATCAGTAACAGAAACTTTTAATATAAAAATTTTTACAGATAAAAAAAAGTCTAGAGATCCACTCGGCTGTAAATTAGTTTTGATAATTCCCCAATAGAACAAATAATGGAGTTTAATTATCTCGATGTAAACATTTCTAGCTGCCGAAGCTTATATAATCAAATCAAACACCAAGCAACAAAAACGGCAACAATATCAGAACTCTTCAGTGATATTATCTGGCGAAACAAACATATGTCTGTGCACATCAAAACGTGGAGAAACTGTAAAATCAAAACAACTGTTGAGATCTACGGAAATGAGAATCCTGAGTTCTACAAATGGCTTAACATTGAAGGATAGACTAAGGAGCCAAGAAACAAGTTTGAAATTAGGTGGGTACCAGTTCAAAGAAGAGGATACAGAAATCACGTACAGAGAATGGAGGACAACTGAGTTGTAAAGTAGCAATGATGGAAAGCCCACAAACCATGTGGCAAACCACTTAAAAATGAAAGGACATCCAAATCTCAAGACAATAATTAATAATAATGAGACTAAAAGTTAAAAAACGACAGAGCCTTTAGAGAGAAAGAAGAAGAAGATAAAAACCACAAACATAAATCATAAATAGATTAACATGAAAGCGGCAATAATTGACGAAAGTAAAAATAGATTATCACCATAGAAAACGATGCCGAAACAAAAAAGATGACAAAAAATTCTGCTACTTATAAAACTAAGATATATTTTATTCCATAATGCTACATTTGAGCATGTTATTCTAATGCTGTTCTTTACTCAGGGTTGAGACCGGCAACGACAACTACTTAGCTACTCACTTCGCTCAACAGCCACCGCAGGCAAATTTAAAGTTAATTGTAAATCTGCATTATTCGTAGTGTAGAAATCTTTCTCATTTACCAATTTGCTGAGTGAATTGAGTAAGTAGTTGCCGGTCCCACGCTCGGACAAAAGAGGAGCATTGATGAGTAAAAACAAAATTACCGGTCAAAGAACTATAATAGTCTTGAAAAACCAGAAAAACTTTTAAGGAAATGTTTTATACAAGTGTGATACAAAAATAAATTCCTGCAATCTAACTCAGATTGCTTACAGGGAGGCGACTTGAATATAAACTATATACTCCCAATTATAAAAAATGCAAATCCCAAGAAAACATATTTTTCAACTAATGGAATAGAGTAATATCAAACTTCTAGTAGTTAACTTATCAAATCTAATTTTTCCATATTGAAGGGTAGTAGATTTGTTTAGAATTTCAATAATTTCTAATCTAAAAATTAAGCTCTCGTTTTCGACGTCTAGAAAGATAAATACACCAGCATGCCCCCTATAATTTTGCATAAATTGGACAGTAAAAGAGTGTTTTTATTCCTGAGGTTAAACTTTTACAGCTTGGGCAACATAGTTCTTGGTAATACCTTTTTGTCATTTTTTAATCTTACCAGTACAAAATCGTTTTTCACTATCTTGCAAATTGAAAAATTTTTCTTGATTTAAATTATCCGCTTCCGAATTCTCAATAAAATGAGTATTGTTGGATTCCTATTGGCAAATTATGGTTTCCGGGATATCATCAAGTTTTTCTGAATCAGATGATTCAACTATTTTCTTTTTTGTTTCTTTGGTGGCTCATTGGAAAGAGGAAAGTCTAATTGTTGTTTTATTTCTTTTGTTTGTTTTGGCGTTATTTGCTTTTGTTGATTTCGCTTAGCTTCTTTTAATTCATGAAGATATGGTGATGATCTGATAACAGTTGTTGTGCCTTTCCTTCTAATCCTTTTTGAAATTTGTCATAAAATTACTTTAGGAACTGGTATTATATTTTTGGTGACATTAAAGATTTCATAAATTGTTTCTAATTAGCAAAAGAAATAGTCAAAATAGATAGTAGACGCAATATTTATGATACGAAAATTAATAGAAGAAGCAATCTAATTTAATAAACCAATATTTCTTAGTTTTATTGATTTGACTCAAGCGATTGACAGACATCTTAGACATAATAACAACGCTGCAAGAAAATAATATCGATCAAAGAATCATGAAGGTAATAAAGAAGCATGTATTTATTCAAAACTTATTTGAATTACGCGGAATAAAATCAGCTTTCAACGTTTCCATTTCTATGACCATTTACATACTAATATTCATACATAGTAAATTTATACTACGAGATGGCTCTGCCATCGTATTTCACTCATGTTAATAAAGAAGCTTAATAAGTATAAGAACTAATAATGAATAATGATAAAATTGGTGATGATATCAGATAGGATTTTATCTTTAGAAACGCAGCTTCTGCGTTATCGAACCGGAGAATAAGTTGTTTTTGTTTTGTTTTTTCCTTTAATGATATCATTAAGTGGTGATACGAGAGTTGAAAAATTATTGATGAATCGCCTATACTAACTACACATTCCGATAAATTGTTTAATCTCAGTAGATGTTTTAGGTCGATGATAATTAATCATCGCCTCCACTTTTTCGGGATCGGTTCTTAATGAATTTTGTCCGTCAAGAAAACCTAAAAATTCTAATGATGTTTTGAAAAATTTGCATTTGTCGATATTTATAGTTAAATTTGCTTCCTTTAAACGAATCTTGACTTCTGATAGCAAATTTAAATGTTCTTCGTAAGTTGACGAACATATTATTATGTCGTCTAGATAGGCAAAAATGTTAGGAACGTATTTAGGACCAAAAATTGCGTCAACAAGCCGTTGTTGCGTCTGTGCGGCATTACGTAAGCCAAAAGGCATAGTAACAAATTCAAAGTGACCTCTACCAACAACGCTAAACGCTGTTTTTTCTCTAGATGCTGGATCAAGTGGTACTTACAAAAAAGCTTTATGAAGGTCAATTGAAGAGATATATTTAGCATCCTTTAACATATTTAAGATTCTATCAATGTGTGGAAGTGGATAAGAATCGTGTTTTGTAATATCATTTAAAGGGCGGCCATCGAAACAGAACCGGTACTCACCGGACCTCTTTTTTACGAGTAGGACAAGGGAGCACCATGAACTTAAAGAATGTTGTACTACCCCTAATTTTAACATATCATCTAGTTCTTGGTTTAAAATATTAAACATATGTAGAGACAGAAATGGCCTTTTTCGAAAAGGTTTAGCATCTCCGGTATGTATGTTCATGTATATTTCATTTGTGCGACCTAATTTATTTTTGCTACTAATTTCCTCAAAAGATTTTATGATTTCATTAGCTTTTGCTTGTTAGAATAGGTTTAACTCGTTTGTAGAAAACAATTGATGAATACTAACGGTATTACCTAAATTATACAAATTGGAGTTAGACTGAACCTGCCAACAGTTATTTTTGAAATCAATATTTAATTGAAATGACTTAATAAAATCTGAACCGAGAATAAAATCGTGCGTAAGAGAAGGAGCTACAAAACAATTTATTACTTTAGTGTTTCCTTCAACAGTGACTGGAAGATCCACAGAGGTATTAACAGGGGTGTTATCGCCATTAGCTAAAATTAGTTTTTGATCACTTGGGTAATGTTTTAATTTGAGATTTTTTATCACATTTAAGCCATTACTTTCAATTACTGAAAAGGGCGCACCAGTATCAAGAAGAGCAGTACATTCAATATCGAAAATTTTAATTAGTGTATAAGGACAATTATCATACAACAATTAAAAGAGGAGATACTTGTTCTGTTAACCTATCTTTTTTTTTTGGTTGACTCGAAGTAAAATTTTTTGACTGTATTAACCCAATCTCGCCATTCCTGATTATCGGTAAAAGTGAGATTAGAGTGTTTGGCCTGTTTAGAAAGGAACGAACGTCGGCCAAAAATGCGTTCTTTCTTTAAGAGTTTTTTGGACAATGAGGACAATTCGAAATTTTAACGTTTGGGTATCCACATCGGTGAGAGAATAAATTTCTTTTTGCTAAACAAAATTGAAAGGGATGATTAGGTTGTTTGCAGTTCCAGCAAATGACTTTGGGACTTTGATTTTCTGTTGGTTTATTTTAATTCTGTAAATTTATTTTTGATTTATTGCTAATTGACTAAGTATTCGTTTTTGGGTTAGTGTGGAACTGAGCCGATTGCACTTTATGTGTAGAATTACTAGCGCTGGTTTGTATACCACTGGATGTATCATAACTACAGACGTGAGATTTACTTTTGGGTGAATGAATTGAAGCAGCTTCTAATTTTTTGCATAAAGAGTTTAACTCGCTTACAGAAGATACATCTCGAAGTACCAAGTGAGAGATGTATTCTGGTAAGAGGTTAGACATGATTATTCTAATTTTTGTAGCTTTCAGAGACGACTTACTTAATCTAGAAAATAAATTTTCTAAGTGTGCTATAAAAATAGTAACGTGTTCGGTCCGTTTTTGTTTACGTGATTTAATTTGTTCCCAAATTTGATCTTCATAGTCCGTTGGTAAACATTCGGATTTTAGTAAAGAAACGAGTGAAGTCCAATCAGAAACAGTCGACAAATAATTCTACCGCCGAATGAAAAGTACATCATCGGAAATTTTTCGAGATTTACCTAGATCGGTAACGTGTTCGAGAAACGAGGGTAGTTTGCCTGGATCAATATTTAAATCGGAGACATTAGTATATTGTGAATTGCAATTTATTATGGGTGGTTAAACGTTAATTACGGGAGTAGCAGCAGAAAATGTGGTCGACGTATTGATTGGTTCCGATTGACTTAGTGATTCTTCTAAATCAACATCAAGAAGCAAAGCATTCGCGTACAATTCGTTCTTGACGACAGACTGATCATCTGGAGTAATTAATAATAGAATTCTACTAGTGACATGAGTAATTCTAGAGCGAAGTAGTTTATAAAACGAATCATTTGAAGAACCTACAAATTCTTTTATTAAAGTTTCAATTGAATTCAAGGTATTATTAATTTTTTTTATTTGAGTTTCTAATGACACGTCGTATTTATCTAAATTAATCAAAGAAACACCGGAGGTACGTTCTTTAAGGAGCGCGCGACACAAAATTTTTCTCTTTTCGTCTTGAGGACGTGAAATATTAATGCTTCTTATTAATAATTCATACGTTAATTCGTCAATTAACAAATACTTAGGCCAAATAACATCGTCCATTTTATGGTAATTAATAATAACAGATTTTTTTTAAAATTGTGTTGTTTTCAGAATTTTAAATGTACTAAAAGAATTTAAACAAATATTACAGATTAAGTATTCAATTGCAAGTAAAATATACTGAAGCGTGCGATAATCGATTGTTAATAAATTAACGATTTTGAACCAATGTGTGACCTTTAGATAAATGCAAATGCACATAACGAGTTATTAATACAAAATTAAGTTAAATAAGCACTTGAAATGTTGTGGTTTAAGCAGTGAAATTTTGACTATTGATAAAAAAGGCATAGGGTGATTGAATTATATAATAAATAATTTAAATAAAGCTCCACGTTGGGCGCCAAAATTATTGTAACGTGTTTGGTTACACCGCGCGGCTACTTTACGTCGTACAGGCTGTCGTGGTTCTTATTACATCAAAGTATGGATGTCTAACTCAATCACCCTAATTACCGTTGGGCGCCATCCAGTTATGTTCGAACTGGAACGGATGCTATTGACTTACTTTGTTGGATATAAACGAAAATAAGTGATAATAAGACGACATCAATAATGACGAGATGACATTAAGAGGAAGTACGATTAGTAAAATTGGCAAAAACACAAGAACCTAACACAAAACGGACAGTAGGATGAGCACGTAAACACCATAAAGAGCAAAATAGAATTAACACGACATTATCTTAGAATACGAAGAACAAGTGTTGTAGGTCACGCCACGTACATTCATCAGTCACGTAAGCAAAAAAATTTTTAGAACAGATTACAGTCACTTTTTTACATTAAAGCACCATTTCTAAACATACAAAATATTTGAGACGCATCTGTTGCGTTTGATCAAAATTGAAACTTGTATAATAAACAAAATAATCTGAACTAACAGATTTAAATTAAATTTTATTATAATTTTTTTAGAAAAAATCTAATTTTAGAAACGGTAATGTTTCTATTTAAACTATAAGAATATTAATCAAAATAAATATTTAGATACTAGTGTTAGGCTAGTGTCAATTTAATAAAAAATAATTTTATTTTATTCACGTAGGTAGACATGCGAACAACAGAGTTAATAAAAAAATTTGTATGACTCTGTAAAAGTCATTAGTTAATTTGTTTTGACAGTGAAAGTATTAATAATACGCATTGTAGGAAGTACTAATCGTTCTATTTAAGATGTGACTCATATTAATAAACTCTGAGAAAAATTTTACAAAGTAAATTATTAGTCAAAGTAATCGAAAATCATTTATTTATACATGAGATATTATAGGTTTAATTAAGTTGGTTATTGCAAGGTTCTTTGTCCATAAAGAAACTACTCAAGATTTTTTATATTGCAACGTTTCGTGCAGCGATTTGTGCACTACGTTTAAATTATTATAAAAACGTAGATTGACACGGCTTGCGCGACGAATACTTCGGGAAAAAGGAGCGACAACTTTGAACTGCGGTGAAATAGGTCATGTACGACGGCATCGTACTAAACCTAAGAAAAGGTCAAGAAGAGCGCTCGAAAATTTGAAAAGGGGCGATCAAAAGAGACAAAAGGTAATCTCGTCTAGTCAGGCTCCGAAAACTGCAATTCAAATGGCGTCGCCTAAGGAGCAATTGCATAGCATTTATCTCGATGGTAAGATCAATGGAAGAAATGTTCAGTTACTGGTTGACACTGGAGCGACAAAAACCATCATTCGTCCTGACATGTTATTGGAAAACGAGAAGACATCACCAGTAACACTACGACTTCGAACGGCGACGGGCGAAAAAATACATACTCACGTACAAGTCAAAGTAACCATTGGTTTGAGCAATGGAGTACTCGACCATCAAGTACTGGTAGCCGACATCACAGAAGAAGTTATCCTGGGGATGGACGTGATAAAGAAGTATGGGAACGATGTCCTGAAGATCGACAATGAAGAAATTCCTTTTCATTCGTCAGAGAAGGCAGCTGTGCGAGTTTTATTAAGTGAAGACGTGACGGCACGCTTGGATGGGAAGGCTACATACGCGCGATTAAACCAATAGAGGGCTCTTTAGTTGAAAAGTTGGCAGAACTTTAGCACGAGTAAAAAACACGATGCCAGTAAAGATCTTAAACATCAACTCAGATCCTGTACCGTTTAAGAAGAAGACCGTGGTAGACGAATGCACGCACGTATCTCAAATTGTGAGATGCGTGAAGTCTGACAAGGATAGGTCGCCGAAAAAGTGTCTACAACATCTATTGGACATTCTTACCACCAAATGCCAAAACCTTAGCCAAGACCCGCTGGCTAACGTGAAAGTGTTGATCGAAGATTATCAAGATGTGTTCGTGCTGAAAAGTTGTTCCAAAGGAAGAACTAATGTGGTGAAACATAAAATTAATACCGGAGACGCTCGGCCGATACGACAACATCTACGTAGATTTCCTTTGGCGAAAAGAGAAGAAGCCGAACAAATAATTACGGATATAGAGAGAGAAGGCGTGATTGAACCTTCAAGTAGCCCATGGGCATCCCCAGTGATACTCGTGAAGAAGGATGGATCAACGAGGTTTTGCGTAGACTACAGGCAGCTAAACGACGTGACCAAAAAGGACAGCTACCCTTTACCCAGAATTGACAATACGCTAGACACCCTGTCAGGATCCCAGTGGTTTTCTACGTTAGATTTAAAGAGTGGAAACTGGCAGGTAGAATTAGAAACCAAGGGTCGTGAAAAAGCAGTTTTTACGATCGGAACTGGGTTGTGGCAGTTCACTGTGATGCCATTCGGCCTGTGAAACGCTCCTGCAACATTTAAGCGTTTGATAGAAACTATCTTGCGCAGATTGTCTTGGAAGACATGTTTGGTTTACCTGGACGACGTCATCGTGGTTGGAAGGTCGTTTGAAGAACACTTGAACAACTTGAAGGAAGTGTTCCAGCGACTACGTGGGGCTAACGTCAAACTATGCCCAAAGAAGTGCCGCGTATTTAAGAAAGAAGTGCAATACCTTGGCTACGTCGTATTTAGAGATGGAGTAAAAGCTGACCCAGACAAAATCCGAGCAGTGCAAGCATGGCCAAGGCCAATCGACAAACATCAGGTCCAAAATTTTCTTGGGTTGTGCACCTATTATAGACGATTTGTACTCGGATTTGCTAACATTGCCAAACCTTTGACGAAATTGACGGAAGAAAGAGCAGAATTTATATGGAATAAAAACTGCGAAAATTCTTTCCATCAACTAAAACAAGCCTTAGTCACTGCGCCGATTTTGAGTTATCCAAGAGAAGATGGAAAATTTGTTTTGGATACCGACGCAAGCAATCTAGCCATAGGCGCGGTCCTTTCGCAGGTTCAAGATGGACAAGAAAAGGTTATCGCGTATTTTAGCAAGGTTTTGTCCAGGCCAGAAAGGAATTATTGCGTGACTAGGAGGTAGCTGTTAGCAGTCGTCAAGTCCATCGAACATTTCTACAAATATTTGTATGGACGAAAATTTTTACTGAGAACAGACCACGCCGCTTTAAAATGGCTAATGCAGTTCCGCAACCCAGAAGCACAAGTCGCAAGATGGATCGAGAGACTGCAAGAGTATGACTATGACACAGAACACCGTACCGGAAGCAGTCATGGGAACGCTGATGCCTTGTCCAGAAGACCATGTCCGGCGGACTGCAGCCATTGTTCGCGACTGGAAGAAAAAGTTGAATGCCTCCGGAGAACTGCTATGGTTGATGATGAGTCGGAACCTGAGCAGTTACGTCGCGAACAAGGAGACGATCTTGAAATAAGAGAACTCCTGGACTGGAAAGAAAGCGGCCGACGACCAACCTGGGAAGAAGTGAGTGCTTTGGGCAGAAACATCAAAGCGTACTGGGCGCAGTGGGACTCCTTGATAGTAGAAGACGGTCTTCTTAAGCGATCCCTAGAAAGTGCCGAGGGCACGGGAAACAGACTACAGTTGGTAGTGCTAAAGAGCAGGGTGTCAGGAGTGTTAAAGCATCTCCACAATGGGATATCAGGAAGACACTTTGGCATTAAGAAGACGTTGGGTAAAGTGCGAGAACAATTCTACTGGATAAACTGCAAAGAGGACGTCATGAAATGGTACCGTAAATGCACGGTCTGCGCATCATGAAATGGTCCAGCGACCAACGCAAAGCACCCATGAAGCAATACAACGTAGGAAGCCCTTTTGAAAGAATAGCGATTGACATCGCAGGGCCGTTTCCAGAATCCGATTCGGGAAATAAATACATCTTGGTGGCGATGGATTATTTCACGAAATGGACGGAGGCTTACGCCATACCCAATCAAGAAGCAGCTACAGTCGCAGACGTATTAGCAAAAGAGTATTTTGCCGGTTTAGAGTTCCGTTGGAATTACACTCCGATCAAGGCCGCAATTTTGAGTCTGGGCTGTTTCAAAAAGTTTGCCGACTGTTGGGAATTAAGAAAACTAGGACGACATACCGATCATCCGTTCACGAAAGCACAGGCCAAACACCATCCTGTGTGATGTTCGGTCGCGAAATACGATTGCCATGCGACCTTCAATTTGGACGAAGACCGGAAGAAGAAGTTGTTGGAGAAGATTACGTCAGCAAGCTGACCAAGAGGGTCCGTAAAAACACACAAATTGCCAGCGATAGGATGAAGACTAGATATGACGTCAAGGCGCAAAATGGTGGGTTTCAACCTGGCGATATGGTCTGGTTGTATAATCATCAAAGGAGACGTGGTTTGTCGCCAAAGCTGCAAAGGCAATAGGATGGCCCTTATGAAATCATGCAGCGTGTTAATGACGTCATATATCGCATCCGAAAACCGCCCAGAAGCAAGCCTGGAAAACCTGGAAAAGCTAGGTTCGGAGTTACCACCGAGGAACAACAAGACCTGTTCCAGACACAAAAAGATTACGCCATCGCACATTGCGTGAGCGAGGATCTTGACATGTCCAGAGGGGTTGCAGTCGTGTTTAAAAAGAAGTTTGAGCAGCTAGATGAATTACGAAGACAGCAACCGGCAGTCGGAAAAGTTTTAGGACTACGTGGTGACGGACGCTTCGTTTTCTATCTGGTCACCAAGAAATACTCACGTATCAAGCCGTTTTACAAAGATCTGTGGGGAACATTATGGAGTCTCAAGAGAGAAATGGAGTTCCATCATATTAAGAAATTGACAGTACCCAAGCTTGGTTGTGGCTTAGATCAACTGAATTGGAGGACAGTTCGAAACATGTTGGAGGTCGTCTTCCGAGAAACAGGCGTTCAAGTGTTGGTCTGTAGTTACCAACCAAAAAGAATATCAGACCAGGTAAAGTCCATTGACTGTTACTTTTATGGTCAAGGAAGTTGCCGAAATGGAAAAAGCTGCCGCTATCGCCACGACCCTTTTTACCGGTGTCGCATCCAGTCTCTTGTTCTGGGACAGAACAATCCTAAGAAAAGGGCAGTGAAACGTTCGAGAAGTTATTTGCAACTTCGTGAGCCTTCGCGAAGTTTTCTAGAACGTTCACCGAAGGATGCAGAACATACGGGAACCTTTTGTCACAATGTATAAATACCGAAGAAACAAATTGTAGGTCAGTTATTTCCGTAATACGAATACAGCAGTGTTAAGAAGATTATTCAAGTCTAAATAAATAAGTCGTTAGCGCGTGTTTGTATATAAATTTACGGAGAATAATCTTGTACGTGACTTTAGTGTAAACAAGTGTGTGAAGCTATCCGCGGACTTTATCTTATCTTCGTATAAGTGATATAAATTAGTGTAAGTGTTTTTATTAAATATTATTAGATTTAATTAGTTCGGTTAATTTAAAAGTGTACGTATTTCTAGTATAAGTTACAAATTTTTAGTAGTTTAAATAAATTAGTTTTAATAATAAAATTCGTTACAATACATAATGTTAAGAAAAAAATTGTTAACACATTTTGCACTAAAAGTATCTTTGAAAATTTTTACCTTCTGCTTTCCTGCGCACAGATTCGGTGCTATTAAACACACCGTATATATGTCTGAACGCTTAGGAATTATTGTTGTATGAGTGAAGTAGAACAAGAGTAAATCTATATTTCATGCGTTAATCCAGTTTCAGAAAGTTCTCCAACCAGCAGGTCACGCTCATCATACAAATTTCTGTAATTGTAATTACTTTGTATATTATTATATATGTTTAATTGTTGATAATTTTTTGTAACCGGTGTCTTTGTTAAAATCTGCTTTATTATTATTTGTATTAGAAAAACTCACATTAACAAGCTCTACAAACTGAATTCTTAATCTAATTGTAAATAGATTACCTTTTGACATTTATATAAATTAAAACTTAATTCGAGATGGGCATAAACTTCTCATAATACCATCCAAAGCATAAATTTCATGAAAATAACAAAATTTTATTAAGCTCGTCCGACCATATTGCATTAACAATATAACCATCCAGCATCTGTATTCGAAAATTTACGGTTCCTATGGGAACGTAGAATTTTCGTTTAAGGGTTGTGATATTAAACTACATTGTGCCGATATATACCATTTAATCCTTCATAAATTTAGTCAGATTTGTTTTAATCCTACAACTGAATATTTGTTTCAGGTGATAACTCCATTTAGATCTTTGGTGCTGTGTGCTGAATCACGACGGGAAATGGAGGAATGGCTCGCTGCACTCACTGCCGCTTCGCAACGTCATTTTCACGAGCCAGATCAACCCGATTTTCTTTCCGGTTATCATCATTGGTGTGTATACGATAAAACGTGCAAAGAATGTGGAAAATTGTAATTTCCTTTAAGGTACGCGACTTCTCACGCACGACCAACTTATTGCAATGTGTGTAGAGAGGCGTTACATGGTGTTACTAGCCATGGGATGAGCTGTGAAGTATGTAAATGCAAAGTACATAAAAGATGTGCCGCAAAAGCTATTAATAACTGTAAATGGACCACATTAGCATCCGTAGGAAAAGATATAATAGAAGAAGCAGATGGAGTAAGTACCTAATTTAATAATTAAAAACTTGTAGCTGTTGGATTTTTGAATGCAATAAAAATTTTAGGAAATAGCGAGAACAGCCATAAAAAACACATATTCAATTTATTTTAAATTACGTTTCGCCAATTTGTATATAGGCTTCTTCAGATTTTAGATTATAATTCTTTTTTAAACATCCATCTTAAATACAATGTTATATTTACAATATTTCCAATTTAGATATACTTTTTTTTAATTAAATATTTATTCATTATTAATAAAATACATTTTATGAAATTTTAAATCAAAACTAACATTTTAGTAAACAGTTTTCAAATTTTTATAATGTAATTGGATCGGAATTTAATACACATTTTGTGTATTAAAAGAAGCCTATATACAAATTGGCGAAACGTAATTTAAAATAAATTGAATATGTGTTTTTTATGGCTGTTCTCGCTATTTCCTAAAATTTTTATTGCACCTAATTTAATAATTTACAATACACCTGAAATATTCTATTTTAATTAATAATTTAACGTTGCAAATTAGTTAAATCTCACTTCAATCTAAAATTATAAATATTCTAAATATTTTTTTTATGAAATGTGTAGGTTTGATCTGCAATTTTGTTTTAAACGTACTAAGTTTTTTACAGTAATAAACTCGCTAGTTTTTGTTTCGGATAGTTATGTACTAAAACATTTGAAATATGCAAAAAACAGTAAAAATATGCGCTTAAATATGAATTTAAAATATGCTTCTTTTACAAGTGATATTATTTATTTCCATTATCATAATTTGATGTCGTAGTCGTCTCATAACCCCATTTACCTTTCGGTGTAGAGTATAAAAATTAAACTTACTTAGTGCCGCTTTTACAAACATGGAAAAAATGTCAGATTAGTTAAGCTTAGTATAATTTTAAAATTCTGATATACTATTGGTTGTTAGTTCTATGTTAACCAATAACATGACAGTATTGTAAAATTAAACTAAGTATAAGTTTATGCCATGTTTGTAAAAGCGACCCTTATTCGAAATAATAGTATATTAAAACACAAGTTACAGAATGAACGCGCTTCAATCACGAGACCGGGTTTCACACACGAGTCGCGTAGCGGTGAGTTTATGAAGCGGTCGAGTGATTGCAACGTATTCTATGACGTGTGCTTTATACTATTTTCTCTATTTTGATACAATATTTAAAATTTTCCGTATAATTTTAATTTTAAAACAACATTGGGAAACTTTATTATTTTATTGAATTGGCAACACTTACACTTTGACATATTGAAATTTATGTGTTAACCTAAAATCATACGAAATTATCTCTTTATACTTTTATAAGTAAGTAAATTTAAATTAATAAAACGTGTTTATTTTATTTTGGCATCAAAATTGGAATTTCAATTGTTCAATTCCAATAATTTTGATTTCTTTTTCATGTAATCAACTTACGATGCAGAGATACCAACTTTGAAAAAACTAACATTACTAAAAGTCGTGTAAGAATTTGCTTATTCTTACACGGATTTTAGCGTAAGAATGGCTAATTCTCATGTCGAAATAGAGAAACAATTTTTCTAAACTAAGAAAAAAAATTAAACTTACTTGTTCTAAATAAACAACTTTTCTGTATATGTTATTATTCGTCTTACTTCATTTGCCTCTCACTACATGTTTTCTTTCTACCACTCTTATCATTCCTAATATTCATATATTTTACCCAAATTAATACACTTCACACACGTTAGTTTATCTTTTTCCTTACTGTCTAATTATTCTATGCGTACAAACTTTGCTCATTTTTTTTGTCTTGTGTCAGTGTTTTCGCTTCTTGCCAGCTTTTATCGTACTTTTTCAGAATTTCTGCTATTTCTTGATTTAGTTTCCCAGATAACTTTGGTTTGTCTATTGTTTCCCATTCTGTTTAAGTGTCCGAACCATCTCAGCTGTTGTCTTTCTATAGTGTTCTTTATGGATTCTACCTTTAGTGTTGTACGTATTTCTTCATTTCTTACTCTACCTATTTTTGTTAGTCTCATGATTCCTCTTAAGTATTTTATTTCGCATGCTTGTATTGTTACACTCTAAAACGATGGTTTAGAGAAGGTAACAATGGGATGGTGGTTTGCCAGCTAACTTAGTCGAGAAAGGGGCGGGTCGAATTATTTGTCTCTCACTTACCTTTTTGCAGAGTTTACTTAAATCAGGAAGAGTTATTAAGGGCGCCACCGAATTTTTAGTCACTATGAGATGTTTGCCAAATCCGGAGTTTCGAACACTCCGTAGATGAAAACAGGCGATTCAGAGAAAGTCAAATATGAGATAATAATTCGTATATTAAAATTTACAGCAAGTAAGATGGCTAATAAAATCATTCAAATCAATCTTAAATTTAAAAGTCGCACAGGAAATCAACCGCAGGGCGCTTGGTCGAACGTACGACTCGCCGCAAACGATAAATGCCGCTACTCGAGAACTACCTTAACTTAATTCAAAACTAAAGCATGCATACAACCAAACTTTAAACAAAACAATAAATCAAGACTGCGAACCGAGTCAGAGGGGTCTAAAGTTTGATAATCAAGACATAATTGAATTCTAAGACTCTATTCTGATCAATTCGCCCGTCTTGTCTTTAACCAACAATTTAATTCAACCAAAAACAAAGTCAAATAGAAGTACGCGTCGAAAATAACTGGTGTCCGTGATGTTCCTCTAACGATCGAATTGGAGGCGAGTTCTTCGGGTGAAGAGGTGATAAGTTGTTAAAGGTACTTACAGGTATGCCTGCAGTTTGACAGCTACTAATCCTTAGTTTAAAACAAAAACTCAACATTTTATTGTCAGATTCGATTCACTTAACTCCGTTAAAGACGTTCAGCATCGGTAAAACGCGTCGATACAGTACAATTAGCCGGGAAAACTTTATAAAGTCCGCAGTAGCGGCTATTTTCTCAAATGAGAGAACAACCGGCAACTTTCCTGGAACTAATTATTACAACCTTCGATTCTTTAGATGTTCAGGCTGCTCAACTACCCACACTTTAACATTCTTCGTTTACCAAGCTTTTCACCTCAAGGTCTTATTCTCGCCTCAATCGTTTGATTTTAACCAATTTTCGTAGTTCACCTTCTTTATTTAATTAAACACACAAAAGTGCGGTTCTAATTTGCCAATTGAATTAGAATGTTTAAGTAACGTAATGTTCATCACCTGTATTTAGTATGCGTCGCCGAAAACTCGGTGTTAAATACCCGCATAAAACACTTGATTTCTTGAACCGAACTTAAATCAACTCTTTGTTTTACAACTTTTAATTATACAAAATTTCTGATTGGAGTAGAAATTATAGTAATGGACCTTTCTTTTCGAGAGCCGAAAAGGAACTTAACTCTCCTCTGGAAAGAATGAAGCTTGAAGAGCCCCTTCTCAAAAACAAAATCTCCAATCAAAAACCTTACATTAATTACATCTTACTTTAAGACAAAGGACTTAACATAATTTAGGTACGTGACAATTCTTATCCGAATCTTTCTACGCAACAGCTAAATCAGCACTTGCTTCTGATCATGAAATATAACAAGAATGATAGCTCAGCAAGTCCATGCGAACAGAGTAATAAACGCGTTCAGAAACATAAATCTTACTCTAATCTAAACTTAAAGTATACAAAGAGACATCTGAACAAAGAATAATTCTAAGTAAAATAATTTTTAACATGAACCAAAACTCAAGTTTCAAAAATTTAATGGGTTTAAGGCACGTACACAGACATCCGTCGCCAAAAGATATTCAATTACCAGTTAATAAATAATTTTAAATCAATGTAAGTAAATAGAATGGAAACTTTTAAAATGTTAGCAAGAAATACGCAATTCGAAAATACAAAGAAGTTTAATGAACGATGGAAATGCTAAACACACCCGTAATTACAACATAATAAAAAAAATATATGGATAAAAACTCTCAGCGCCAAAAACCACCGGAACGGTGACAGTATCTTGCTTTCTTGCTTTTTTGTGAGCGTCTAGCTTTTACAACCGAATGTCAATATTGGTTTATAAATGGTGTTGTATACTGTTAATTTTGTTCTATTGCTTATTTCTTTTTTTCTAATAAATACATTACTTAGTGCATAATACACTTTATTGGCACTTTCGATTCTATTATTTATTTCGACTTTGTTTTTTCCATCCTTTTGTATTGTAACGCCCAAATATGTAAACCTGTCTGTTTGTTCAATCTCTTTATTGTTAAGTTGTACTTTCGCTTTTGCGTTGTACCTTCCTAATATCATTATCTTAGTCTTATCTATGTTTATTTTAAGGTTGCATTTTTGTAGTGCACTGTTCCATAGCTGTAAGTTGTCTTCTAGATCTTCCGCGTTTTTAGCACAAATCATCAAGTCGTCTGCGAACGCACACTCTGTTATATAAACTGGTTCCATATATCTGTAGCTTACTAGTAGTTTTTTAGCCTAATCCTTAACTTCTTTTATTACGTCATCTAGTACAATGTTGAATAATGTTGGACTTAGGACTCCACTCTGTCTCACTCCCTCTTTCGTCGCAAATTTTTCTGACTCCAATTTGTTTGTTCTAATCGGGTTCCACGTGTCTTTGTACAAGCTAGCTATGTTCTTTCTTAATCTTTTCCCAATTCCTCTTTTCTTAAGGCTATCCTAGATTATTCTTCTCGGTATACTATCGAAAGCTTTTTCGAGGTCAATAAACGCTGTATATATGTCTTTTTCGTGGTATTTTTCTATTAATTGTTTTATGGTAAATATGTGGTCTTGTATTCCTGTACCTTTTCTAAAACCACTTTGTGATTCTTCCATTTGAGTTTCTGTTTTAGCCTTTAGTTTGTCGTCTAGCAGTCTCTCGTATACTTTGTATGCGTTACTCAGTAGCGTTATCCCTCTATAATTTTTACATTCTTTTTTATTTTCCGACTTATATATGGGTAATATTATACCGATTTCCCACTCTTCAGGAATCTTGCTTTGTTCTGCAATTTTATTAATCAATATTGTTAGTACTTCTATTCCGTTATTTCCTAGCAATTTTGGCATTTCTGCAGTTATACCATCATGTCCCGGCGCTTTGCTTCTTTTGAGTTTATTTATAGCTTCTCTTACTTCTTCTGTTCTAAATGCTTCTTCTTTTTCTTGTTCATTGTCTTCTTCTTCTCCTTGTTCACTATTTCCTTCCACATTGTGTAGTGTGTCTGTTATTTCCACATTTAATAATTGCTCGAAGTATTCTTTCCATCGCCGCATTATATCTTCATTTTGAGTTCACGTTTTTAATATTTTATAGAACAGTTTTTGGTTACCCGCACTATCTTTTTTCATCTTTCCACCGAATTCTTTCCATGCTTTTTGTTTTGCGGTTTTTACCGATTCTTTAACTCGTAATCTCTGAGCTTTGTATTGCTTATAGTTTTCATTGTTTTTGTTTCTTAGATATTTTTCCCATTTTATTTACTTTAACTTTACTTCTTCGTTTATCTCTACGTTTCACCAATGCGTTTTCTTTAGAATTTTGATATCGTTTGTGTCTCCACATGTTATTTTAGCTGTGTTCAGTATTGCTTCTTTAATGTTTATCCATACTTCTTCTATATTATACTTTTTTATATTTATTTTCTCATTTCTTTTTCTGTTTTTGCAGTATATTTATTTGCTACTTCATCTTCTTGCATGTGCATCGTGTTTTGAAGGTGGTTGAGTGAGAACGTGTTTTGGTTAATATTATTGCGGAGTTTTGGATACATTAAAGTGATTATGCTGTAAACATTAAACTGGTGAATAAACGTATGCGTGTTGAGAATTGTGAAGTAGATTCAGTTAAGGAAGTAATTAGAAGTGCAGTTTTAATGTAAGTAGTGAATAATTACATTAAATTTATGGTTAAGAAGGTAAAGGCGAGCTCAAATAATGTGTGGAAATTCGAGCGGGTATCGTGGACTAGTTTAAAGGTCAAGCGCGCACTCGATAACAGTGACGTATATATTTTTATTTATATATTATATTATTATAAGAAAATATGGTAAGGAGGAATTAAAAAAAAATAATAATAACAATAAATTTAAAAAAATTAATAAAATAAAAAAAATAATAAATAAATAAGTAATAAAAAAAAGGGGGAAAAGGATGAATAAAAGAGAGAGAGAGGAGGAGGAAAAAGAAAGGCAACAAATATTTGAAAGAGGAAAGAAAACAATAAGATCACCAGACATTAAAAAGATATCGGAGGAGAGCGAAGGAAAAACCTCAAGAACAGAAGGAGGAAGGAAAGAAATGGAGGAGTTAAAAGAATTATTGAGAGAAATGATGAAACAGATGGAAGAAAATATGCAAGGAATAAGACAAGAAATCAAAGAAATGAAAAAGAAATGGGAGAAAGAGAAAAGAAGTGGGAGAAAGAAAAAGAGAAACTGGTGAAGAGAATAGAAAAACTGGAGAAAAAGCGGAAGACGAGGAAAGATGGAAAAGAAAGAATAATATTGTGATAAAGGGGTGGAGAAGTGAAAAACCACAAAAGATTTAGCAGTGATGCTGGAAGAAAAATTAAATGTAAAAGTAGAGGTGAAAAAGTGACAGTAATAAACAAAGAGAAGAAAAATGAGATGGTGGTGGCGGAAATCGCAGGATGGGAGGAAAAACAGAAGGTAATGGCGGAGAAGAAGAAATTAAAGAATACAAGAATATATATAAGTCACGAATTGACATGGGAGGAAAGAAGAGTGCAAAGAGAAATAATGAACATAGCGGTGGAAAAAAGAGCGAAAGGAAAAAGAGTATCGGTAGGGTACAGAAAAATGGAGATAGACGGAAACAGATACATATGGAACGACAAGGATAGGGGACTAAGCAGAGAAGGGGAGAGAAATTGGGGAACCAAAAGGCAAAAAACTAAAGGGCAAAGGGGGGGTGGTAAAGGAGAGAAAGTTGACGAAATGGCAAAGAAAAGGAATAATGAGAGATGGAAATGGAAAAGAAAAAGAAGGAAGAAAGAAGAAAGTAAGGAAGAAGCACAGAGGGAGGTGAGTGAGCTGAGAGTATTGTTTTGGAACGTAGCGGGAATAAAAAACAAGGAACATGATTTCTGGAAGTACATCAAGGAACAGGATGTAGCAGGATTACAGGAAACATGGATGGAAGAAAAAAAATGGAAGTGGTGGGAAAAAGAGTTCCCGGAGGAATTTGAGTGGGTGGTGCAACATGCAGAATGAGAAAAGAAAAAAGAGAGAGCAAAAGGGGGTATAATAACGGGAATAAGAAAAAAATGGTTGAGCCAGGAAAAGAAAGAGAAAGTGCAACAGAGAAGAGGAGTTGGTGAAAGGAACATACAGTGGGGAAAAACAAAAATAAAAGTAGTGACGGTTTATAGCAGTAGAATGAAAGAGACAAGGAAAAACATAGAAGAGATGATAGAAGAGAGGGAAGAGGGATTGATAATAGTAGGAGGGGACTTCAAGGCAAGAATAAGGAAAAAGGGGGGAATACAAGAAAGAAAAGGGACGGGAAAGAGACAAACAAAGGACAAGGTGATAAATAAAGAGGGAGAAGAACTGCTGGAATTGTGCAACGAAAAAGGGTGGGAAATAATGAACGGGAACAGAGAAGAAGATGGAAAGGGGGAATTTACGTACATAGGAGGAAGAGGAGAATCAATAATAGATTTTGTAATGATAAATGAAAAGGCCGCAGAAAAGGTAAAGACATTTAAGGTGGGAGAAAGAGTAGAATCAGACCATCAACCACTGGAATTGACAATGGAAGGAAGGGAAAGAGAAGAAAGAGAGGAAGAGGAGAAGTACATAACTAAAAAAAGTGGACAGAAGAGAGTATAAAAAGATATAAAGAGAGAATACGGAAAACGGTATGGATAGGGAAGGAATTACAAGAAAGTGTAGAGGAAATGAGAGAGATGATGGAGAAAGCAACAGAGAGAGTCAGATTTAGAAAATGGAAGGGAGAGAAAACAGGATGGAAGAAATGGTAGGATAAGGAATGCAAGGAAGCAAAGAAAAATGCAAGAAGAGCATTAAGACAGTGGAAAAAAGGAGGAAAGAAAAGAAGAATACAAAGAAGCAGTAAAAATATACAAAAAACATGCGATAGAAAGAAGGAAGAAAACAAAAGAAACAAGAGGATCAGATCAAAGGAATAAAAACGGAAGAAGATGTATGGAAGTACCTAAAGAAACAGAGGATAAAAAAACATGACGACAAAGGGAATAAAAATTAAAGAATGGGAGATATCTTTTCGGAACCTGTTGGGGAGGGAAGAACAAAAGCAGAAAAAGAAAAAGAAAAGACGCGGTAGTAAGACAAGAAGAAGGAGATAGGGATAGAATAAGGGAAGAAGAAGTAGTGGAGGCGATAAAGAATATAAAAAAAGGAAAGGCGACAGGAGAAGATGGGATACAAGGAAAAGAGTGGATATACGGGGGAGAAAGTGTAGCAAAAAGGATGAAGGAAATACTAAACAAAATATGGAAAGGGGAAGGATTTCCAGAGAGATGGAGAGAGGGAATAATATGCCCAATCCATAAAAAAGGCGAAAAAAATAAAGTCAAGAATTATAGAGGGATAACATTATTGAGCACGGCATACAAATTGTACGCGACAATACTGCAAGAAAGACTACAGAAGGAAATAGAGGAAACAAGTTTGGTACCAGACGGACAAGCGGGATTCAGAAAAGGAAGAAGGGCGATAGACAACATATATATACTGAAACACTTAGCAAATAAAGAACTAGAAAAAAAGAGGGAAAATGGTGGCACTATTCGTAGATCTAAAAGCTGCTTTTGACAAAGTGAATAGGGAAAAGCTGTGGGAATATATGAAAAGAAAAAAAATCAATGAAAGATTAATACAAAGAATAGAGGAAATCTACGAAGAAACGAGGAGCAGGGTTAAAGTGAATGGGGAAGAGAGTGAGAAATTCATCACAAAGAGAGGGTTGAGGCAGGGATGTCCACTGAGCCCAAGCCTGTTCTCAGTATATACGGGGGATCTGGAAGAGACAATGAGAGGACAACAGACAGGAGGGATAGTGGTAGGGAAAGCTAAGATATGGTCGTTGGCGTATGCGGATGACATAGTGCTGGTGGCTAAGAAAAAAAAGGAAATGAAAGAGATGATGAAAACGCTAGAAAAATATATGAAAAAAGAAATGGAAGTAAATACGGAGAAAACAAAGATAATGATATTTAGAAAAGGAGGGGGGAAAAGAAAAAGAGAGGAGTGGATATGGAGTGATGAGAAAGTGCAACAAGTGAAGGAATTTACATACCTGGGCTACACGATGAAACAGGATAATAAAGAGGGAGAACACATAAAGGAAAGGGTGAAGAAAGGAAACAGGCTAATAGGACAAGTCTGGGGTGTGGGGAAAAGAGTATTCAAGATGGATATAAAAAAAAGAAAATTGTTGTTTGAAAAATTAATAAAGGGGGTGGTAATGTATGGAGCGGAAATATGGGGCTGGAAGGAGTGGAGGGAGGTAGAGGGGCTACAGGAAAAATACTGGAGATGGGTGTTAGGATTGGACAGGGATACACCGGAGTATATTGTGAGAGAGGAAGTACAGATAGAAAAAATAAGGGTAGAGACAGGAAAAGAGCAATAAAATACGAGGAAGAAATGAGGGAAAGAACAGATTGCAAAATACTGCAAGAATGTTGGAAAGAGATAAAGGGAGGGAAAGTGAAGTACGGGCAGGAGGGCAGAGAAGAGTATTACAAAAGAAACGGGTACACGAGTGAAGAAGTGGAGAGATTAAGAGAAGAGGGAGTAGGAATAAGGGAAGAAATAATAAGGAGAGATAGAAACATCGAAAAACAAGAAAGATGGACAAAGATAAAAGAGGGCAGATATAATAGGAATTATAAAGATATCAAGGGTGAAGGAGTGCCGGAATATTTAAAAGATAGAGAGATTAAAAGCAACAAAAAGAAAAAAATGGTAGCAAGGTTCAGATATGGCAACGAGGAGTTAGGGAACAAATATTGGAAAGAAGAACCAGAAAAGATGTGTAGGCTATTTGGAGAAGAAACGGAAGACCTTAACCACATGAGAAAGAAATGCAGGGAACTAAGAGAAGAGGTGATGAAAATAGAGGAAATCTTAGATGAAAACCGAAAAGGAGCGGAATGGATGGAGGAAGTATGGAGCAGGAGGAAAAAGTTAAGGGGGGAGAAGGGATAAGAAAATGTATTATATATGTATATATAGCACGATCAAATTTGTAAGCCAAATGGCAACGAATAAAGTTAAACTTATATATCTTCTTGCAGTTGATATGTTTTTATTTTTATCTTCCTTTGTGAGATTATTTTTGTGCACTTTTTGTTTTTCTTAGTTTCCGTTACTATTCTCGTTTTTGATACTACCAGGTAGTAATCAGTATATATTTCGGCGCTTCTTCTTACTCTTGTGTCTTTTATATCTTTTCTATATTGTTTATTTATTATTACGTAGTCAATAATCGATTTTTCTTTTCTGCTCACTACTTCTAGGGTATATTTATGTATGTCTTTATGCTTAAAAAAGGTGTTGGTTATTATTAAGTTGTTCATTATGCAGAAGTCTATTAATCTTTTAACGTTATTATTTCTTATTTTCTCTCCATATAGCCCTACTGTCTCTTTTGATTCGTCGTTATTTTTTCCTATCCTTCCGTTTATATCACCTGTTATAATTATTCTTCCACTTATATTTTCTATTGCCTCTGATAATTGCTCCCAGAACTGATCTTTTATTTGTACTTTTTCATCTTCTCCTGGTCCATATGCAATTATCAACGTGGTTCTATTGGTGTTTTCTAACTGTATTTCTATTTTAAGTATTCTTTCTGTAATAACCGTCCATTTTTTAATATATTTATTTTTTTCCTTTTTAATTATGCATCCTACTCCCTCTCTTGCTCTCTGGTTGTGTTCGACTCCCGCGTATACTAGTAAATTTCCGCTAGGTAAAATTATTTCTCCTTTACCTTTCTTTTTAATTTCTGTTATTCCTAAAATATGTAGTTTTGCTTTGTTAAATTCTTCGTCCAATTCGTACACTTTTCCTGCTAAACCTCTTATGTTCCAAGTTCCGATTTTCCATCCATTCTTTATCTCTACCCTATTCGTTGCCTTGTTCGTTGTCTCATTGGGCCGTCCAGTTTTCATATCTTCTATATGTAGTTTTTTTTCCAAGCCGTACGCGTTATTTTTCTTATTTGTTCTTCAAAGTTTTGACCTTCCGTGGACTTTTCTGATACTTTTCTCTTGTAATTTGTGTTTTGACACCATGTGTTTGTTTCTTGGTTTTTCTGTTTTGATTCGTAAGAGGTGCCCGCCTTATTGTAAATTTTTAGTTTGTCGTAGATTAAATATGCTGTTTGTCTTTTTTCTCTAGCTTCTTATAGTAGTGGTATTAATTTTTTTGTTTCTTTTTGCATCTTTTTTGTGTAGTTTTCGTCTATCCAAATATCTGATCCTTTAAATTGCTTGCGCTGCTTAAAATTTTTTTTTGTATTCGCCTTTATTAATTTAATTAATATTGGTCTTGTTTTTCCTTTAGTAGGTTTTCCTAGTCTTTTTACTTCGTCGATCTCCATCTTTCTATCCAGGCTAATTCCTATCTTGTCAATTATTATACAAACTTTTTCTCTAGTTACTTCTTCACACTCGTTTATATCCTCTTTGATACCTTTTATTATGAGATTTTTTCTTCTTATTTCTCTTTCTAACATTTCTATTCTTTCGTTTCGCTCGGCCACTTTTTTTGTAAGTTTTGTGTTTTCCTCTTTAACTTGGTTTAATTCTTGTATTAACTTGTCCAGTTTTTCGTTTGTTTGCTTTGTGTTATTGTTTATAGATGCGAACATTTTTTCAATTATTTCCATATCCATTTCTATTTTAGTTGTGTTTTAGGTTTTTATATAAACAAATTTTTAGTAATTTGTATTTTTACTAACTCTGCTGTTGTATGTTTACAATGAGAGGTTAAATTACGTAATTTTATAGATGTCGGTTATTGTTCTTTTAATTTAATTGATAACGTATTTTAATGAAATATTTTATGAAATTAAAGTGTTTGTGTCACTAACCTTAAGTTATCGTTATCGAGCGTCCTTGCCTTCGCGTATGTTGTGATTACGCGCTGTCTTATTTTGTTGGAACTGTTATATTTATTCTCTACAAAACCTTTTATGTACTTAATTATTCACTTTTAATTTATTAATTGTTTGTTACCACTATTTTCGAAAAACTTCGTATTAAAATCTTGCAAATCATGTTGGGATAAAGCCTGTATACAGGTGTTTTGTCGCCAACGCTTTAATTCACGTCTGTGAAGTAATAATTCTAATTAAAGCTTACAACGCTACTGTTTATGGACTCCACTGTTTGGTAATTGTTTGTCGTTTTGTTAAGGCGCTCTCCGCTAAATTCGAATATGCTGTTGAAGAATTGTTCAATTACTAGCTGAATTAAACGATTTTTTTAATCAAGTTGACGTTCACAGATCGTTAAGATCGCGTTGGTCATGATGCTTTCAATACATTTAAAATTCTTTTAGCGAATTTTCTAGAGCTTTGAAACGACTTTCTCAGGAGTATAAATCTGCGAGTAATTATAATTTTCTCTGTAAATGGTGAAAATTATTCAGTAACCTCCAAAAGTCGTATTATTAGAGTCAATGCTTCACACCTGTGAATCCCGCCTTATTTCTTGAATCCATTTATGGAGACTGTAAATTGTTCTTAACGTATTTTACAGTGAACGTTCTTAAATGTATTCAATTTTGTAGATATCTATTCAGCCTTAAGCATCTGAATTTATTCTATTTTGTAACTATCAATAATCTAGTATGCTAACATTATATTATTCAAGTTTCTTGGCTGTTTGAACGTAATCACAGTCAGATTTAGATCGTACATGTAAGCTTACATAGTATGCACGTCTCGTCTATAAAATAATAAGTAGTAAGCGTTTTACTACTTGCAACAAAGAACTTCCGTAGAGTAAGTTTTTTGTACTCATTTTAATCATTGGTATTAATTACATTTATCGCTTATTAATTTGTTCGCGACCACATATAAACAAAATAGTTACAGTGATTGTTAATTATTCTATTTCTTATTTAATTTTTTTAATTATTATTATTCTGTTAATGAAAACTTAGAAGTAGTACATGTTATCGTTAGATAGAATTATATAAACTTGCTACGTTGTTCTTGATTGTCTTTTTTATTCTATCCTATTTGTTTCGTAGTGGGTTCAAACGTACCCTTAGTGTCTCCGAGCCAAAGTTCTTATTAGTACAAGTAGCGCCCAGTTTTCCTCTTTCTTTTATTATAGTTTGTCAACCACGCCGACTCACTAACATCGTAGCTAGGCGTGGGCCCACTACAGAAAAGGAATGTTAATTATTGATAGCGACACGTTCAGAAAGGAAATTGTTTTCGACAGCATATTATATATTTAACATAAAATTGTTTTTATAATTTACTAAAAATAACAAACGCGTTTACAAAAAAGCATAGTAAGTTTGAAATAAAATACAAAACTTAAGTAATTAAAAATACAAGACAATATTAATAATAATACACGCAATATTTGATTAGGTGTTTTCTAATTATCGCATTTAAAAATTATAATGCAAATAACAATTTTAAAAACTATTTTTGAATCAATGTTATTGTTGAGATACGCTTTTGAAAAATATGAGTGCAGTAAATTTTTTTCATCCCTAATATTTTCGCTGTTAAAAATTTATTAAAGTACGTAATATATCTTTAGTGTAATTAAGTGCTTCCTGAACTTAATTCACTTAATTTTTGCTTTTTTATTTTTAAGTTACATTTAACTAAAAAATTATTTATTAAGAGTTTTGCAATCTTATAAAACTGTTACACTTGTTTTCTCGTAACAAAACAGAAGTCGACGGCTAGCTCAGTTGTTCCCGGAGATTGAGTCGCAGGTTTCGTGATGATCGATTATAAACTAAATCTAAAAAAGCGCCAAAACGATGAAAAAAATTAGGGAGATATCGTTTAAATCTACCCGCAGCTGAAAAAGAACAAATAACACTACGGAAGTGACAACACAGAATATATATTTATTTTATCACAGACAGTAGTTAAAGAGAACGAAAAAGATAAATAAGTATAATTATATAAGTTTTTTCAAACACTAGTACAAAGGACAAAATATAAGTTACGCCTTATACCTGGGCAACACGTCGTAAAGTAAAATGACCTAGTCGGTCTAACTTTTACATTCAAAAAAGGAATGACTTTATATTTGTAAATTTAAAATCACAAAAGAATATTAAAAATGAAGACTTAGAGACTCAATGCGCACTGCATAAGACTTTGCCTACTTGTATTACCTAAAACGTAATATGAAATCTAACACAAAAACGTACATACGGCGTAAATGTCGTTTTTAAATCATACAATCATTGAAGATAGCCAATGCGCAGCGTCTTTCCTCGATTTAACATCTTAAGTGGTGGTAAAAGTTCTTTCCAAAGGAAAGTATCGTAAATGCCTCCAACCCCTTGACGATGTGAATGGTTTAATTACAGCAACGTGACAGCTGTCAATTTGCGTATCCGGGGCTCTGTAAACACAGCCTATAAGAAACTTAGTGTTGACAGTAGTTGCTTCTACTTGCTCTTCGTTATATTTCATATTTCATATTTAGAGAAATATTTGATTTAGTGTTGACTATACACTTTATTGAAAATTAGTTACTAAGCACGTCTCGTGCATCTAACATAAAAAATCCATCAGTTTAGTATTTAAAAAAATAAAAGTACAATAGATCGTGAGAACAAGAAACGTGTGCGTGACATCTAAGGTAGGGTATCCGGTAGATCCTATATGATGTGTCTAACATAATGGAACAGATTATTACAAAAGCAACGAAAGCTCACCGTAACATTAGCACGACAGAAAAAAAGTAAAATCAAAATTAATGAGAAAAACGGTATAAGAAAAAATATAACTCAACGTAGTAGTAATCACACAGTCGGTGTTAGATGGGATATACTATTAAATGCCTTGTCAACATTTCTGTTTTTAAAAGATGGATTACGCAACAACGAGAATACATCTGTTTACGATTTGAGTTTAAGACACAATAATATTTCAATTTCATCCTAAAAAAGAATTTAATATTATACGACGTAGAAAAATGTATACACTCTATATTTTATGTGGGCGTGGGGTATATAGCTTTAAACCTAACAATTTTAATAAAACTATAACTTTATTAAATCTTTCAATTGCTACTTACGTATTAATAACAGACTGTTTTAAGAAAATTTTGAACGTAAACATTATCTTTGCTCATGTTCAGAAAACTTTAAAACGGTCCAAATATAAATAAATTAAAATCATCTGAAATTAAAAACTTTTTTTTTTATTTGCAATCTGTAAGTTGATTATTTGATAATCTTGAGCATATCCGTGATTGGCATTGTCAATTCTCCCCAGTTATTAAAAAACGACGTTACGGCATAATCACTTTTCCCATCTTCAAGTTTTGGATAACTGTTTGCTGCTGATTCTATGACCCGAACTGAACAAACTTTTTTATTGCGTGTACATAACTTAGTCTTTCTTTACGACGTTTCTTTACTTTTGCATTAATTTTTCTATTTTTTTGTGCAATGTATGTTCGATTGCAGTCTTTTCAAGGAACTTTGTATACTCCTTAGTTGTCTAAAGCTATTTTTTTAAGGTTTTTAAAACCGTGCTAATTTTGCTGCGTGCTATAAATGTATCGCTTTTGTGTTTTTGTAGAATACGGCTGATCGTATTCGTGGTTCCTTTAATCTATGTATTGTTACGCATTTTATTATTAGAACTAATTTATTTAAACTACTAAAAATATTTTTACTTATACTAGAAATATGTACACTTTTAAATTAACCGAACTAATTAAATCTAATAATATTTAATGAAAACACTTACAGTATAATTTATATGTAGCGCTATCACTGACACGAAGATAAGATAAAGTCGCACAATTGTTTAATACTTGTTTACGTTAAATTCACGTACCAGATTATTCACCGTAGGATTATCTCACACGCGTTAACGACTTATTTATTTAGACTTGAACAATTTTCTTAACACACTGTATTCGCATTACAGAAATAACTGACTTACGATTTGTTTGTTCGGTATTTATACATTGTGACAAAACTTTACCGTATGTTCTGCATCCTTCGGTGAACGTTCTAAAAAACCTCGCGAAGGCTCTCGAAATTGCAAATAACTTCTCGAACGTTTCACTGCCCCCTACTTAGGACTGTTCTGTCCCAGAACAGAAGACTGGATGCGACACCGGTAAAAAGGATCGTGGCGATAACGGCAGCTTTTTCCATTTCGGTAACTTCCTTGACCATAAAAGTAACAGTCAGTCGACTTTTCCTGGACTGATATTCTTCTTGGTTGGTAACTACAGACCAACACTTGAACGCCTGTTCCTCGGAAGACGACCTCCAACATGTTTCGAACTGTCCTCCAATTTAGTTGATCTAAGCCACAACCAAGCTTGGGTACTGCCAATTTCTTAACATGATGGAACTCCATTTGTCTCTTGAGACTCCATAATGTTCGCCACAGATCTTTGTATAACGGCTTGACACGTGAGTATTTCTTGGTGACCAGATAGAAAACGAAGTGTCTGTCACCACGTAGTCCTAAAACTTTTCCGACTGCCGGTTGCTGTCTTCGTAATTCATCTAGCTGCCCAAACTTCTTTTTAAACACGACTGCAACCCTTCTAGACATGTCAAGATCCTCGCTCACGCAATGTGCGATGGCGTAATCTTTTTGTGTCTGGAATAGGTCTTGTTGTTCCTTGGTGGTAACTCCGAACCTAGCTTTTCCAGAACCTCTGTATAAGTTCATAAATTTCTCGAACTCCATTTCTTTGATTGGATTCCTGGTTCTGCTACTTATTACTCTGGTTCGGACCTGAACTTGCGTATTGTGGTTATCGCCAGCAAACAGGGCTAGACGATCGACGTGGACTACTTTTGGCTTGCTACTGGGCGGTTTTCGGATGCGATATATGACGTCATTAATACGCTGCATGACCTCATAGGGGCCCTTCCATTGCCTTTGCACCTTCGGCGACAAACCACGTCTCCTTGGAGGATTATACAAGCAGACCATATTGCCAGGTTGAAACCCACCATTTTATGCCTTGACGTCATATCTAGTCTTCATCCTATCGCTGGCAATTTGTGTGTTTTTACGGACCTCTTCATGTTATTTGTCTAGCCTCTTGGTCAGCTTGCTGACGTAATTTTCTTCAGCAACTTTTTCTTCCGGTCTTCGTCCAAATTGAAGGTCGCATGCCAATCGTATTTCACGACCGAGCATGACACAGGATGGTGTTGGGCCTGTGCTTTCGTGAACGGATGATCGGTATGCCATTAAGAAAA
This sequence comes from Aquatica leii, assembly GCA_035610365.1. Taxonomy (NCBI): domain Eukaryota; kingdom Metazoa; phylum Arthropoda; class Insecta; order Coleoptera; family Lampyridae; genus Aquatica; species Aquatica leii. The sequence continues at coordinate 119,603,822 of CM069434.1, read as the reverse complement.
GGTGCAAGTACTGATCCCAGTCTCTTTGGTGTTCGGACACTACCTTGGCTAAGTACTTGTCCATTGTTCGATTCCTCCGTTTCACCATGCCATCAGATTGAGGATGGAGAGGCGTTGTCCTAGTTTTTTTAATTCCCAACAGTCGGCAAACTTCTTGAAACAGCCTAGACTCAAAATTGCGGCCTTGATCGGAGTGTAATTCCAACGGAATTCCACACCGGCAGAAAAACTCTTTTACTAATACGTCTGCGACTGTAGCTGTTTCCTGATTAGGTATGGCGTAAGCCTTCGTCCATTTCGTGAAATAATCCATCGCCACCAGGATGTATTTATTTCCCGAATCGGATTCTGGGAACGGCTCTGCGATGTCAATCGCTACTCTTTCCAAAGGGTTTCCTATGTTGTATTAATTCATGGGTGCTTTGCGCTTTCTCGCTGGACCATTTCCTAATGCGCATACTGTGCATTTACGGCACCATTTCATGACGTCCTCTTTGCAGTTCATCCGGTAGAATCGTTCTCGCACTTTACCCAACGTCTTCTTAATGCCAAAGTGTCCTGCTGATGTCCCATCGTGGAGATGCTTCAACACTTCTGACACCCTGCTCTTCGACACTACCAACTGTAGTCAGTTTCCCGTGCTCTCGGCGCTTTCTAGGGATCGCTTAAGAAGACCGTCTTCTACTATCAAGGAGTCCCACTGCGCCCAGTACGCTTTGATGTTTCTGCCCAAAGCACTCACTTCTTCCCAGGTTGGTCGTCGGCCGCTTTCTTTCCAGTCCAGGAGTAGTCTTATTTTAGGATCGTGTTCTTATTCGCGACGTAACTGCTCAGGTTCCCACTCATCATCAACCATAGCAGTTCTCCGGAGGCATTCGACTTTTTCTTCCTGTCGCGAACAATGGCTGCAGTCCGCCGGACATGGTTCTGGACAAGGCATCAGCGTTCCGATGACTGCTTCCGGAACGGTGTTGTGTGTCATAGTCATACTCTTGCAGTATCTCGATCCATCTTGCCACTTGTCCTTCTGGGTTACGGAACTGCAGTAGCCATTTTAAAACGGCGTGGTCTGTTCTCAGTAAAAATTTTCGTTCATACAAATATTTGTAGGAAATGTTCGACGGACTTAACGTCTGCTAACAGCTCCCTCCTAGTCACGCAATAATTCATTTCTGGTCTAGACAAAACCTTGCTAAAATACGCAGTAACTTTTTCTTGTCCATCTTGAACCTACGAAAGGACCGCGCCTATGGCCAGATTCCTTGCGTCCGTATCCAAAACACATTTTCCATCTTCTCTTGGATAACTCAAAATCGGCAAAGTGAGTAGGGCCTGTTTTAGTTTATTAAAAAAATTTTCGCAGTCTTCATTTTATCTAAATTCTGCTCTTTCTTCTGTCAATTTTGTCAATGGTTTGGCAATATTGGCAAATCCGGGTACAAATCGTCTATAATAGGTGCACAACCCAAGGAAACTTCGGACCTGATGTTTGTCGATTGGTCTTGGCCATGCTTGCACTGCTCGAATTTTGTCTGGGTCAGCCTTTACTCCATCTCTAGATACGACGTGGCCCAGATATTGTACTTCCTTCTTAAATACGTGGCACTTCTTTGGGCTCAGTTTGAGATTAACCCCACGTAGTCGCTGAAACACTTCCTTCAAGTTGTTCAAGTGTTCTTCAAACAACCTTCCAACCACGATCACGTCTTCCAGGTAAACCAAGCACGTCTTCCAAGACAATCCACGCAATATAGTCTCCGCCAAACGCTCGAACATTGCAGGAGCGTTACATAGGCCGAAGGGCATCACAGTGAACTGCCACAAACCAGTTCCAATCGTAAAAGCTGTTTTTTCACGATTCTTAGGTTTTTATTCTACCTGCCAGTATCCACTCTTTAAATCTAACGTAGAAAACCACTAAGATCCTGACAGGGTGTCTAACGTATCGTCAGTTCTAGGTAAAGGGTAATTGTCCTTTTTGGTCACGTCTTTTAGCTGTCTGTAGTCTACGCAAAACCTGCTTGATCCATCCTTCTTCTTTACGAGTACCACTGGGATGCCCATGGGCTACTTGAGGGTCCAATCACGCCTTCTCTCTCCATATCCGTAATTATTTGTTTGGCTTCTTCTCTTTTTGCCAAAGGAAGTCTGCGTGGATGTTGTCGTATTGCGTCTCCGGTATTAATTTTATGTTTCACCACGTCAGTTCTTCCTTTAGAACCACTCTCCAGCGCGAACACATCTTGATACTCTTCGATCAACACTTTAACTTTAGCCAGCTGGTCCTGTTGAGGTTTTGGCATTTGGTGGTAAGAATGTCCAATAGATGTTGTGGCGACCTATCCTCGTCAAACTTCACGCATCTCACAATTTGAGATACTGGCGTGCATTGGCTTACCACAATATTCTTTTTCAACGTTACAGGATCTGAGTTGATGTTTAAGATCCTGATTGGCATCGTGTTTTTTTACTCGTACTAAAGTTCTGCCAACGAGTAGTCCCTTTTCAACTAAGCCGCCCTCTATTGATTCAATCGCGCGTACGTATCCTTCCCGGAGACTTCCATCCAGGCGTGCCATCACCATACTTTCAGTCCTTGCAGGCACAGTCAAGTCTTCACTCAATCAGACTCGCACGGCTGCCTTCTCTGACGAATGAAAAGGAATTTCTTCATTGTCGATATTCAGGACACCGTTCTTCATATCCAAATGGAACCCATACTTCTTTATCACGTCCATTCCCAGGATAACTTCTTCCGTGATGTCGGCTACCAATACTTGATGGTCGAGTACTCCATTTCCCAAACCAATGGTATTATTACTGGTGACGTCTTCTCGTTTTCCAATAACATGTCAGGACGAATAATGGTCTTCGTTGCTCCAGTGTCAACCATTAACTGAACACTTCTTCCATTAATCTTGCCATCGAGATAAATGCTATGCAATTGCTCCCTAGGCGACGCCATTTGAATGGTAATCTCCGGGGCCTGACTAGACGAGATTACCTTTTGTCTCTTTTGGTCGTCTCGTTCCAAATTTTCGAGCGCTCTTCTTGTCCTCTTCTTAGGTTTAGTACGATGTCGTCGTACATGGCCTATTTCACCGCAGTTTAAAGTTGTCACTCCTTTTTCTCGAAGTATTCGTCGCGCTATCTCCTCGATGCTTTCTAGTGTCTGCGCGGGTACTTCTGCAGCACAACAGAGTCTATGGCCGTCTCGTTGCGATGCTTGTTTTGCTGCTTCAAACTCCAAAGCATGCACCAAAGCGTCATCCGATGTCTTAGGTCGAGCTAACCAGAGAGTCTGCTGCGTTTCAATGTCTCGGAGGCCGTCTACAAAGGTTTGAACAGCCAACTACTTCAAGAAGTCATCTGATGCTGTAGGATACGCAAGCCGTGTTAATCTAGCGATGTCAGCCTCAAACTCTTGAACACTTTCGGCAGCTTTCTGAACCCGACTTTTAATTTGAGGTTGATAGACTTGTTGAAGATGGGCATCTCCATATCTCATTTCTAATCGTGATATTAAGAGTTCGTAATTTTCTTGCAGATGGTCCGGAACAGTTTGTAAAATTCCAAGCGCTTCTCCACGCAAGGACGCTATTAAAGACGTAGCTTTCTGCTTGTTGTTCCAACCATTGGCTGTAGCTGCGGCTTCAAACCGCTTGTAGTAGGTTGACCATGGAACTTTACTATCAAAATTTGGTGGAAGAACTTTAAACTTGTGTGTGGTTTTTTCCCGATGGTCCATTATTAAATCTTCACTCGTGACGCTTCCTTCGCCGTGACAATTCATTTGGATCATTCTATCTTCAAGCATTTGTATTCTTTTTCTTAATTTTTTCTCTAGCTTGTCTTCTATGGTTCTTGAATTTTCATTTAACTTCTGTTCTAATTTGTCTTGTACTTCTTCTATTTTGTCATTCACAGATTCGCTAATTTCTTCTTTTAAATTTAACATATCTGTTTGAGTTTCCTCTTGAACAATTTTACATTGGGTTTCTATACTCGTTCGTATTTCTTCTTTTAAACTTCTAGAATTTTCCAACAATTTTTCTTCTGTTTTTCTAGAATTTGCTTCCATTTTTCTATTCATCGATTCCTGACCATTTTTTATTGATTTAAGAAATTCAAATAGCTTTGCATCCATTTTAACTGCTTGCGAACGCGTCACCGGCATAAATTTAACCACGAATAATAATATAAAACAAAATTTAATAATACTAAATTTTAATAAAGCCTGACACTGGTTTAACAGCTAAGATTAAATGCTATAAACAAACACGCGAATCCCGAACTAAAGTTTTATTTATTTACACAATCAATGTTTTTTTTACGGAAGCGATATTTCTTAATGATATTTACAGTAAAATTCGCGAACAGCTTCATCTATTATACGATTTTTATGGGTTTTGAACCGGACACCTGATACCAGTTGTTACGAATTTTATTATTAAAACTAATTTATTTAAACTACTAAAAATATTTTTACTTACTAGAAATATGTACACGTATTGCTGTATTCGCATTACGGAAATAAATGAAATAACTGTCCTACGATTTGTTTGTTCGGTATTTATACATTGAGATAAAACTTTCCCATATGTTCTGCATCCTCCGGTGAACGTTCTAGAAAACCTCGCGAAGGCTCTCGAAGTTGCGAATAACTTCTCGAACGTTTTACTATGGTAGGTACGTTATGGCAACTGGTGGATCTGTTGGTTCTTTGTTTTTGTATCGTGTTTTAACGTTATTTGTAATGTCCTGATGATAAAACCGTTGGCTAATGTCTGTTACCTCTAAACTAAAGTCTTGATGACCAATTTTAATTAGTTCCGATGATGATGAAAATTAACGCTTAGGTATCTTTCCGCATGCGTTAATTTTCTATAGACCAAAATCGCCCATGCGTTCTGTTACTTTCTTGTTTACTAATTAAATATGTCCAATAGTTTTCTTCGATTTACATTGTAAGTTTTATTTTGGAGTGCATCTTGTTTAAATGTGTCAAAAACTCGTTTTTCTTTTCCGTGATTCCAAATAGCAAAAGTATCGTCTACGTACGTTAACCACAATAAAAGTTTATACGGTGTTGACTGTAGTGGTTTTTCTTCAAACTCTGGCATGAAGAAATTGGCAATTACTGAAGATAGGAGTGATCCCATGAGTGCTTCTTCTCTCTTTCTATATCGCTGGTCACTTTAGATGAAATAAGTATTATTCAGACAGTGGTTAGTTAGTTTATTTGAATCAGTAAACTGCATTTGACAAAATATTTTCGTCTGTAACATCCTATTAATAACATTGTGAAGGTGCTATTGCACTTAAGTTTTAATTACATTTTAAGTAGTTGTTTTTTTAATTTTTCTTTTTAGTCGAAATGCCAAAGAAAGGCAATTATAATAAATATTTTAAATGATTGCTAACATACTTATAAAGACTCATTAACAATAGAAAATTTTTTTTGTCAAAAATGATACTGATTTTTACTGAATTTTATTTTTATACAGGGTGTATCTGATTAACGTGTTGTTATTCAGCAGGTGAGATTAGAGCATAAATGCAAGCAAAAAAATGTCAAAAAAACCTAAATTTTTAGCAAAATAAATCGTAAATTACGGACATGTAGTCTCTTAAAGTTGTTGACACCACGAATAAAAATAAACTGTTCCAAGAAGTGCAAATTTCTTCACATCGATTTGCTGACACCAAAAACAAAAATAAATACAGAATAATGTTATCGGATAACGCGTAGTTAAATTACTGTGATTAAATAAAGTTGCTATTCTGCACCTCCTCCGTTAGATAAAACACAAACGTCTAAACGTCGCCAAAAATTGTTCGTTACTCGCGTAAGTAATTGCACATTCTGTCTAATTACATTTGCTACTGCAAAAAATCTATTATTTACGACGGTTTTGTATATTTCACCTTTAACATAGCTCCAGAAATAAATCTAAATAAGGTTAACATCTGGCCTACGAGCTGACCAGCGTCTAGTGTCGTTTGTTCCAATTCAACGACCCGTAAAAATTATATTTAATAAATCGCAAATGCGGTGACTTACATGCGGAGGAGCTCTTATCGTGCATAAACCTTATTGTTCTGCGAAATTCAAGAGATAAATCATCAAATTATTGCTCAAAAGTTTCTTCTAACTGTAAGTCTCTCTGGTAAAATAAACGGTCCATCTAAACTATTTCTTAAAGTACTCGCCCAAACATTAATAGAGAAGCCCCACTGAAAATTAATTTGTGAAATTTGATGAAGGTTTTCTTCCTTCTAAACGTGCGTATTGTGACAATTCAGCACTCCATTTCGTGTAAAACAACACTCAAAAATAATATTTTGGCACTAAAGTCTGGACCAAGAGTTCCTTGTTGCAACCACTCATAAAACTGCGGTTCAAAATCAACGTCGGTTAACTGTTAGACTCGTTGAACATGTTAAGGGTACAAAGAATAATTCCTTAAAACACGATGTAGCGTAGGGTAAAGCGGGGTTAACTGGACTACTTTTTAAATAATGTTAAAATTTTGGTACTTGTTAAATTTATTTTTAAGAATTGGACATTGAAACCATTTTTATTTTCAAAGTCTATTTTGGCAATGTAATGGCGGAAAACTGATGAAGTTTTGCCAAAAATGTTTATCAAACAGTAATTTCCACTTGTTATTGTTTCTTCTGTATCTTCATCATATTCAAGGTCAGTTAAATTTTCTGCTGAATCAGAATCTCGGCCTGAGAAATCGTCATTACTTAGAGAACTGGAGCTCTCTTCGAGTAAACGTTTTGTTACATTACGAATTGCAATCGGTTTTTTATTTCTTTCCCACCTTTTCTTCCCGAGCAAGTGCATTATCTTCTAAGGCTTTTTTTACTGGGGTGCTAAAAGAGAAGACTGTCTTTCTTTACGCTGACGTCCACCATTTTTACGAGGAGGAGCTTTGGAATGTGGACAAATTTGTTCTGGTGTAACAATTGTGCTTGTAGTTGGTGTATTGTGTCGTGGAGTTAGAACGACGATATCTTCATTCGCAGAACTCCCTGGCTTGTCAGTCACATATGATGACAAGTAGTCTTCTGCTGAAAATATATTGTTGTTAAAAGGTTCAATGGCAGGTGCTTGGAATCCACTACAGATGTTTTTTGGGGTAAAACCCAACATAAAGGCCTCTCCCACCAGACCTCCTATGTCGTAAATGCTGAATCGCTTTCCGGGATTATTTACCATCCATTTGTCACAAGCTGCATTATAAAATTTTTTGAATGGTCCAAAAACGCTTACGTCGATTGGTTGCAGCTTGTGACTGCAATGCGGCGAGAGTGTTAACAAAATTATCCCGGTTTCTTTGGCAAAATTTAAAGCCGCTATGCTTAAATGGCTTTCATGATTGTCTAATTGGGGTTCTCCTCGTGTTTTGCAAAATGTTGAAGAAGCGGAAGAAACAAGCTACTATTCATCAATCCGCTTGCTGTAGCCGCATCTCCACTTCCAGTTAGGGTACCATGAAGTATGTGTTCCCTAAAATGGACCGGTGGACAAATAAAATACGGGGGTAAATACCTGCCAGAAGCTCCTATTATTCCAACAACAGTGACGAGGGTTCCCCGTTCTACTGACGTCATTTGGGAAACATTTCGCCTCCTTGTTTTGGCTAAAATTTTAAGTGGTTTATGGACCGTTGTGGCAACGGTTTCGTCCAAGTTATAAATATCTTTTCCCTCTACATTGTATTTTGTTTTTACGGTTCTTAAGTTCTCGATGAAATTTTTTACGTTTGCCTCATTAAAACTTGTCGCTCGAGCAAAGCTTGTTTGTTCCGAAGTTCTTAATGATAATTAGTGCCTCTTCATAAAATTATGTAACAATTACCGCCCTGCCATTTTTTCTTCAACCCAATTTTTTTTCATTGACTTATTATTGACTTCTGCAAATTCATATGCCAAACCACGTGCTTGTTTAAATGTAAGTCCGTAGTGTATTTCGCATGCCTTTTCAATATAATGTTTCAACATCATTTCCTCCTCTAACGAAAACCGAAAAAACCATTAAGTGCATTAGGACGATAATTTACATCTGTATTACCAACTGCCCTAGTTTTGTCAACATATCTTTTTAAAGTAATTCTTGGTATTTTGAAATCAACTGAAGTTTTTCGTAACGAATGACCTCTACGACGACGCGAACCGCTTCCTTCAATTCTTCTTTAGAATACGATCTATTTTGTGTTGTACGAACTCTCTTCCTAGGCATTTTTTGCTTTCCGTTCCTGAAGGAATAGTAATGCATTAACAAAATGTTGTTTCCTAGTTTTTTGGCTAACTGAACATATAATCAGTTAACCCCACACTTTGTTGACCAGTTAACCTCAAAACAAGTGATAACAAAAATTGAAGGATTTTGAAACTGCCTTTGTGAAATAGATACGGCAAAAAGGCTTCAAATGTGCACAACACACGTTTCACAATTTTATGGCTTTTTTACGCGGCACAAAAAAAAATACAGCTGTAGTGCGCTGACAAACCCAGCAAACATTTACCTGCTTATGGTAAAACAGTTCTCTGTAAGTCTAGATTACTATAGTAATTAATTTATTGTGTCATTTATCGATAGGGGACAGTATTTATGGCATGTTCAGTTAAACTACCTGTTCAGTTAACCCCGTCCTACATTGTAGAAAAACAAATACTAAAGTTTTGATTTGAATGAAAATATTTATTCTCTTTCCGTTGGTAATGCATGGGGTGGTCTTTCGTATTATTTACTAATTCCATTTTTTGATTTCTACATTTATGACTTTAAAATAACCATTTGTGTTGTTACTTTACTTTTTTCTGTCGTTACTAAGAACCTTGAAGCAAATTAAAAATAACCTTGATTTTAGCACGACACCGTATCTCTTAAATGTTGTTTATTAACGAACAACCAGGTCCGTAATTACATCTAATTATTACAAAAAATTTTAAGAAAAATTTATGAAAATCTAGACCACATGTTTATGAACAAAATTAGCATATCTACCCTGTATTAAGAGATTTTTTCGTTATACTTGTTACACCCTGTATAATTACAATGAGAGACTTATTTTAGGGTTCTATCGTTTATTGCAATTTTTGACAAACGTACTGTTTCTGTTCTTTTAAAAATCACTTTTAAACGAAAGAGAAATAGTAGAATTCAAACTTCCACGGGTTGCATTCGTAATACAATTTTGCATAATGGATAATTCTCGTGTTGTCGTTATCACACAAGCTAAGCTTTCGTCACACGTCGAAGTGAACATCTTCAGAAGCTGGCACAAATATAAAACGATAATAAAATGATAACAAAACGATTATAAAACGATTACAAAACAATAATAAAACAATAATAAAACGATAATAAAACAAAAATAAAACGATAATAAACGATTATAGAACGACTATAAAACAATCATAAAACGACAATAAAAAGGCAATAAAAAGACAATAATACCAAACTAAACCATACGGTTAAAAACCGATTAGTCGATTATAAAACGTTAAAAAAACAATAATAAAGCGATTATAAAACGATAATAAAACGACAATAAAACGATAATAATTCGAAAATTAAACGAAAATAAAACGATTACAAAACGACTATAAAACAATTGTAAAACGATTAAAAAAACAAAAAGCGATTATAAAACGATAGTAAATAAAATCCTCGTTGTTGATAGCTTCGATCTGAGGTTAAAATATTCTTGAGTACGATACACATTTAACGAAATAAATGGTCGTTTATAAGATACGTAAATCAAATTTGTCAAACTACTTCATTTGATCTTTGAAGACTTGAATATTTCATGCTTAGTTTCTTTTCGTAATAACAATACTTATCCGGTAACATTATTTTTACACCATATAATGAATCATGTGAAAACAGTAAACATACAAAACAGTAAAATCTATTATATTTACTTCAAATCCACAAGCACCATTTGACGAATCATACACATATTCTTTAAAACTATTTCTTCTTTATTTTTATGTTTACTAGTCTGTCAAATTTGAAGTAAAGGCTGAGGACGCGCCATAAATTTAAATTTGAAACGTCTAAACTATTAATTTTTTTGTTTTGTACCTCCGTCATTATGAAACAAAAACGATAAGTCGTTCCTTACAAATAAATATTATCGATCAACTAAGAAAATCGACTGTAAAATTTGTCATATGTGATAAGAAATAGGCATTTTAGAATCTGTGTTTTACGCACATGTGCTGCAAAGATAATAATAAATGACATAAGTCGGAATTACACCCGGCTGAAGACCCCAAGAAAGCATTTACTTATATTCCTCGCATAAACTCGCATAAAATTGTGTTATGTGTAGCTCACTCTTAACTAAAATTACTATCATTTACGATTTGCCTTCAATATAGTATAGACGCAGGCACACGTAAATGTGAGCCTCGGATAGATTTGCAAGTTTTCGTATCTATTGCGTTTAAATTAAGAATTATTTAGACGCATGAAATTCAAACGCTGATAATTAATTAACACGCAACTTTTTTTAACATATTAAAGTAAATAAAATACCTTCGTAATTTATTTTTCCGGAGGGTCATTGACCAAATGACCTAATAGATAAGCCGCCACTGCTATGCAGTTTGAAAGCAATAAATTTTAATAAAATATTTTATTTTAGAATATCACAATGCCTCATCAATGGATGGAAGGAAATCTGCCAGTATCTGCAAAATGTGCTGTTTGTGATAAAACTTGCGGTTCAGTATTAAGGTAAGAAAAATCTGAACAACGATTTTCTCCAATTAAAATTTTCAATTTTTTAGATTGCAAGATTGGAGGTGTTTGTGGTGTCGATCGACGGTGCATACGCAATGTAGACCTAGTTTATCTTTATCATGTCCTTTAGGTCCCGCTAGAGTCAGTGTAGTTCCACCTACTTCGTTACATTCTGTATCGGACGAAGCGTGGGAAGTAGTTCGACCTCAAGCGTCCTCGCCGCTTTTAGTTTTTGTGAATTCCAAATCGGGTACGTTCAAACTATACGACAGTAACACGAAATTCTAATTAAAAAATTTAGGTGATAATCAAGGCGTAAAGTTTTTACGTCGTTTTAAACAATTATTAAATCCTGCGCAAGTTTTTGATCTCATTTCAACGGGTCCAAGATTGGGTTTACGATTATTTAGACATTTTGATCCATTCCGTATATTAGTATGTAGTGGCGATGGTTCAGTAGGATGGGTACTGTCCGAAATCGACAAATTAGATATGCATGTAAGTTTTTTTTTTTAAATAAAACTAACTCGTTAATGTTTTAATGATTTTCAGAAACAGTGTCAAGTTGCTGTTCTGCCTTTAGGCACTGGAAACGATTTAGCTCGTGTGCTTGGTTGGGGATCGTCGTGTGACGACGATACTCATTTGCCGCAGCTTTTAGAAAAATACGAAAAAGCTAGTACTAAGATTTTAGATCGGTGGAGTATTATGACTTTTGAACGCACAATAGCAATGCCTAAATTATCATTAGATATAACACAAGCGGAAGGTCAATTGCACAGTCAAATATCACAATACGAAGATAATTTAATTCTACATTTACAAAATATTTTACAATCGGACGACACGTCGACGGTTTTGAATTCGGCGAAGAGGCTTTGCGAAACTGTGAAAGATTTCGCAACGCAAGTTTCGGAAAGTTCTTTGCTTAAGGGAGATGATCAGCTTAGTAAAAAGTGTGAGATTTTACAACAGAAACTAGAGCAATTGTTGGCAACGCTTACAAGCGAACAAATAGATGTAACTCGGTTAGAGTTTGACGACGATCCGCATAAGCCTCCAAAAGACGATACCGAGAGTGAAATATCTTTTGATAAAGCAAAAGTAGAAAAAGAATTAAGCAACTTTAACTTTCGCAAGCACAGGCGCACTTCTAGGTTTGTAGAAAGAGAGAAAGAAGCGCTTATGATGCGGGCAAACAGTTTAAAGCGAGCTATTCGAAGTTTAGTTGAACATACTGAGCAAGCTGTTGATGAACAAAATCAGCAAACGTTACTTACAACCACGAGCATCGAAGTTTCGGTTACTAGTGAAATAGACAAATCGGACAACGGAAATAAGATGGATTCTTTAAAGGTATTGCCTGTTATTGATACGAATTCAAATTCTGACGGCAGTTTATGCCCATCGCTGTCGAGTCAGACGTCTTCAGTTGTAACAGCAAGACTGGCAACGCTATCACCGATGCCCGACTTCCGCCGAGATTCCACATGTGACGACCCTGAACTAATGCAAACTTTACCAGTACCTCCAGATTTTGCAGATAGTAGACGAGCGAGTCAAATAAATCAAAGGTATGTTTCTTTTCTGTTATTAATTAGATGTTTAATAAAAACTAGTTAATAGATGTTCGGCCCTTTATAGGGAAACAGATTTTTTATTCATGTTAGATGGCGATAGTGAAAACAAGGTAATAATTAAATGCAAAGCCTCAAACCGTTTTTGATTATTAAAAGATGGCAAATGATGGCGGCACAAGTAGGCTACTTACACACGCTATTAGTTTTGATAGTTAACTTACTTTGATTCTTAAAACTCTTAGTTTGCAAAAATAATTCGTACACTTTAATTTCTGTTTGTAAACAAAATATAGAATAAATAAAATCCTGCAAACGTTTCTATAAAATTATAATCGGTTGAGTGGTTTGTTTCATTTACTTTGCTTAATTTTCTTTTCAAGCCGAAAGCCAACGAAGATATTATATTATTTTTTGGGTAAATGGTGTAATATTTATTTAAAGTTCGAAAGCTAGCAATTGTAATTCTAAATAAATATTACACCATTTACCCAAAAAATAATTTAATAATGTTTTATGGTGAAAGTTTTATGTCTAAAATACAACGAAGATATGTTAATTTAATTTTTTTAAAACTTATAATACTCAAAAGGCACATAGAATATAAATATACAAGATTATTAGCACTTTAGATATATCTTTAACAATAAATACAGGGCGATGATTCAAAGATTCGGACTTCAGAACCAAATTAATGATTTAAATTTTGGTATGAATTACTATTACAGCGCTCGCCGCTTATCGGAATCACGGATAATGTTTTCAATTGGGTAATGATATCACTTTACTAAAGTAACAATCCGAACGCATGCTACCACATAGAAAAAACGCCGCTTATAGTAATCATAATTTCGGTTTATGTTATCAATTTATTCTCAGGTTTGTTTCTATATATCAATAACTTATTTTTTATGCGTTTTTGAGCTGAACTTTCACAAAACGCTTGTTTAGAGTGAAAAATATTATCATTGTACTCTAAAAATAGTTGTTTTGCATATTTATCTTATTTTTGCAGTGTTATTTATTTACTTAAATAATTTGACTGATTTACGAAACGGTACAATATTTCAACATCAGTAAATACGTTATTTTCGAGAATTAACTTGGAAAGCACATGCCTTCTAACAACAAATTACATTAACTACGTCTTATGTGAAAACGTTATTTTGTATTTATTTTTAGTGTCAGCAAATTTCTGAGAAGAATTGTGTAGCTCTTAGAACAGTAAATGAAGCATCATAACGTGTTTTTGATTTCTTTTTATTAATGGTGTGTTACGAGAAACTCACGCTTCTTGAGTTGATCCGCCAAAAATAAATTGTTACGCTGGTCTTCTCATAACAAAACAAAGCAACGGCTAGCACAGCTTCTTCGGAGAGAAATCGCAGGCTTTATGTGTGATTATAACGTGAATCTAAAAAAAGGCGCCAATACGATAAAAAATTAAATTCGGGAGATACCGTCTAAGTCTACCCGTAGCAGGAAAAGAATAAATAACACCACAGAAGTAAGAACGCCGAATATATATATATATATATTTATTATATCACAGAAGTTGAAGAAGGTATATAAATGTAAGTTCTCGACAATATTTACACGTAGGTTGAATGAATTAGAAGTTGCGCCGAATAGCGAGCAACACACCGTACAACAAGCTGACTGAAATCTTTAAATTGTAGACAAACAAAACAATTTAAGCCTTCGAGACTCAACGCGCACAGCTTATAAATTCGTGAAGCACAAAAATATTATTAATTGTGTTAACTTAACATGCACGTACGATCATAAACGACATGACCACAAATCAAAGAAAGAAATTAAAGTAGTAATACTCACAGTTAGGTTTTACCTCAGTCAGACATTAGCTAATCTCCGTACTTGATGTACCTAAAAAGTAATATTAAACCCAATCTGAACGAGCATCTAATGTTAACACAAATAAAAGGTTTCCTTAGCATCCAATTATTAAGAACGCAAGTGCGCAGCGTTTCCCTTCGACTTAACAACATAAATTTCCCGTGTTTGTCGTAATTATTGTTCCCAAAGAAGGATTGTCCTGCCTGTTTCCAACCCTTGACGGTGGATACGATAATGACGTTATCAATAATGTGACGTCATGGAAATTTTCTAACGAGGCCACCTTCTAGTTATCTTTGGTGATAACGATGAACATTTAGTGGCTACCAATATCTGCCCGACTCAACCTTCCAAATGCAATTGCATATAAAGATAGTAGCGTGGAACAATCTAACGGTGAAGGTTAACCCGGACGTAAAAGTACCGAACTCGTAAATGATCTAGTGGGAAGTGAAGTAAAAACGCAGTCTAAAATTTGACAGTCTCGGCGCAAGAGTAGGGAAATTCTCCTGACAAATTTCATACTCGACGAGAAATTTTTATACTCGCGAATTGAACCACTAATTTCTTTTTTTAACATTACAAATTCCCCCTCAGCAACATAAAAACCTGGGAAGTGGACACTAGCTAAAGTCAAGAATAGAAATTTAGGCATACGCCAAGGACAGAACCCTAAAATCAAAAACCAACCCAAATACAATAACACCCAACCCAAGAAGAAACGTAGATGAAAGAGGTTTTCCCAATTAGCTAAGCATCACTAACCAAATGTGTCCAAAAGTCGCATGAAGCGGAATGATACTCCCAAGAACCAAAAACTCAACCAACAGAAGAGAAGTATCAGAACAGGTACTCGTTGAAAGTCGACAACAGTCGTTACGCTATAAAGCAAGAGAACAACGCAGTCCTATAGACCTCACTGATAGACAATACTAACAAACCAAGAGAAAAAAGAAGAAAAACAGGAAAGAAAGTAGTTTAGACCACGGTCAAGGACAACGCCCTAAATTCCCTTGAAACCCCAGCCCTAAATATAAGTCCCTAAAGCTAACTAAACTATAGAAGTAAATGAAAAACTAAGTATCTAGATGATGAATTTTGATACGCAGATTTAAAAGAAAAGTCAAAAAGAAAAACTAATGCAGTTGCGCTCAAAAAGTCGTCAACAGACGATATGAGATTCTTCCACCAAAAACCAAACAGACCCTAAAGATCTAAGCAAAGAAAACCAACGAAGAAATCTCAAACCAAAAAAAGATTCTGATTAAAAGTCGACATAAGTCGGACTACTTAAAATGCAGAGAAAAAAATCAGTAATCTAAGAGTCGCAACAACAAAGTCACCAAAAAGCTTAACACTAAATGAGTGCCAATCCAAAAGAAATCCAAACCACGTCACCCAAAACAAAACCAAAAGAACAGAAAGCTTCACTTGCTAAATGAACGTCGTGAGTTAGTGCTCGTTGTGTTGGAATGTCACGTTGGAACGTAAATGCCGAAGAACGGATTAGAATATTCCAAGAGAAAAAGAAACCCAAAGAAGAGAAATATCCTAACGGTGACTGACAACATCAAAAATGCCGACTAAGCGGAAGTACAGAGTACAAGGAGCGACGTTGCAGTCTATCCCAAGCTTCAAACCAAACACAATAAGACAAAACCCAATAAAGCGAGAGAAGTAACTGAAAAAGAAAACAAAAAAAGAAACACAGTTGCAGTAAACACTAAAGAAGAAAGTTACTAAAAAGAAAAAAAAAGAAAGTGTTCAAGCAACAAAACCAAGATAAAAGAAAAAAAGACAAAAGAGATCATTGCCCTAAAGGCGAACCTTCAAAAACAAAAGAAGAAAAAAGTAAAAGTAGGGAAGACAAGAAATAAAAAAGACAAACGGAGAAAGATAAGACAAGGTGTATGTGTCTGATTTGTTTTTCTCTCCGTAGAAGAAACGAAAGGGAGTGACCAACCCTTCAATGCCCAACCAAGCGCTTAAAGAGACGAACCACAAAGAGAATCAAAAAAGAAAGAAAACTGGTTGGTACATAGAAAAGATAGATAGGCCCCAAGAAAAAAAATAAAAAGTAGAAAAGATAAGAGATAGAGAAAGACGGAGAAAGATAAGGCTTGATCTTAAGACCTGATTCATTCTTCACCCCGTAAAAGAATGAAAAGGGAGACCACCCTACGGTGCCTAATCAACCGCCCAAATTATAATAGAGAAAAAAGAAAAAGAGAGAAAGGAAAAGATATCAGTTAATCATAGAACGAAAGCATACCAATTGCTGTCCCAAATTGGAAAGTATAATTCAAGACTTTAATGCCGACGAGCGGAATAGAAAACTCAGGAAAAGAAAAACCAAATACAAAAGCAGAAGGGAGAATTCTATAGATGACGTACTAATCCAAAAAGGCCGACTAAGCGGATATAAATATATACAGACGGAAAGGTAGTCTGTCCTGAAGTAAGATGGTAAAGAAAGAAACCAAAAAAATGTGCTAGAAACTTAAGCAAAGAAAAGAATATCGGTGACAGCAATATGAGAGGAACAATTGGGTAGCATCCAAGCTACAACCAACAAGATACTGCCGACGTATCCAAAAACTCGAACCACCAAAACCAAAAAAAAAGAACAAAAACAACAGCAAAGGTCGAAAGTCGAAAGCCCAAAAAGTGAACTAGCACTTACGACGCTTGCGACGCCGATGAAAAAGAAGAGAACGATTAGAAGAAGGAGACAATAAAAAATAATTAGAAGCGACTGAAGAAGGAGATGCAAAAGCAATAGCAGCGGCTTATACATCTGGAGAAAGAGTACGGTCCTTATGTAGACGCGTAGACCTTGTAGCAACATCACTGTTGGAAAGCTTTATCATTGCTGGCAAAACGTGACGTAACCTAATACGATTGCTTCGCTATGCGTTCGAACAGTGGCGTATAAACTCGGCAACCTTAGGTCTCATATGAGGCCAGTAGAAATGACACCGAAGAGCTTCCAACGTACTCCTAACACTGAGGTGATCAGAACCAGATGTAATGTGGTAATCCTGGTAAGTTGCTTGCTCTGGTCCGATGGTACAACTAACTTCCAAACGCAAGGATCAAAAGAGGAAATGCCTACACGTTTATATAAAAGATTTTTCACAACACACCAACGAGAGAAACGACTAGGAGAAGCAGTAACTTTAGATATCATACCTAAATACCAAGGATCAGTAGTAGGCCTAATAACCCTAGAAACTGAAAAGAAATTAGAAGGAAAAGAAAGAAGAGAACGAACAGTACGTAAAGGCTTATCACCTTGAGAACGACAACGAACATAAGTATTCGAAGTAGAAGTAGATACAGAAGAATAAAGTGTAGAAGCAGTAAGAGAACAAGTAGCAGAAATAGCAGAAGAGACGAAAGTAGAACTCTTACTAGCAAAGACTACAGATGACTTTTGAACTTGTCACCAATCTTTGTTGTGGAGAAGTGGAAAGAATCACGAGAATTGATGTTCAACTCCAAACGCTTGTCTAAAGATATTAATTCAGCAATAGATTTGATTTCCATCAACGCTAAAGGCAGTTGGTAGAACGGCGTTAGATTCCGGCGAATAACCTTGAGCTGCATTTGCTCTGAGACAGGTTCCGATAGCTAAAAAAAGAGGTATCGCATAGTGGTAACGTAAGTACCAATAGTTTTGTCAGCTCCCATCGTACGACTGCGAATAGAATCCATCAAGCGCTCATCATAATCCAAAGGTAAAAACTCCAACTTCAACAAAGCAGCAACATCATTCCACGAACGTAACCTAAAAACAAGAAGGGCTTTGCCAGATAAAACTTCAAAAGCTGAAAGAAAAAGTTGATGCTGTGACACACCACGAGACAAACACAACTCGTCAATACGAGTAAGAAATTCTATAAGTAAAGAAGGATCTTCACCAGAAAACGTTACATTCCAATTTCCTAAGTTCGTTTCTGAATCAGAGTCCGAAGAAGTAAGAAGTGGTGGTTCTTCATCTGAAGAATACATAGTTAACACACTAAAATTACGATAAAATCTAAACAGTAGAATCAAAATAGTAAATCAAACGCAGAAAGCTGCTAACACATGTCTGACTGACACTCAAAATAACGGTAAGTACAAGTAGTATCACTAATAACTAATCGAATAAGCAAAAGGGTTAACCGACGTAGTCGAGTAAATCCAAACTTCAAAGCAGAAATCCAACAACACGTGTCTGGCCAGACATCCAATTAAAAGAAAAGTAAGTAAGTAAATTGCTAATATAAATTCAAACCGCAGCACTACAAATCAAAGAAGTAAAAGTTAGTGAAGTAACTCCGACATCAAGTCTTGCAGCAATAAGTAAAGGAGCGAAGCAAAGTAAATCGAACCCACGAAAGACTAAGAAAAGATAAAAGAATCAATAAAACTAGAAGAAATTATAATCGCACACACAAAAATCGAGCCCCACGTTGGGCGCCAAAATTTGTTACGAGAAACTTAGGTTTCTTGAGTTGATCCGCCAAAAATAAACTGGTCTTCTCATAACAAAACAAAGCAACGGCTAGCACAGCTTCTTCGGACTCTTTTTCTTCTTCATACTCGGCGAGGAATTTTCATACTCGCGAATTGAACTACGAATTTCTTTTTTTAACATTACAGGTGTCAACAAACTGTTTAATGCTACAGATCCGTTGACTCAAAATGCTGCTTTTTTAAAACTTTTTATAAAAAATTTTTTTGCTTTTATTATATATTTTTATTTTATTTTTGCTTTGATTTCACCTTCTAAATTAACAACCTGTTAATCACATACACGCTTTATGTGTTTACTGCTTTCTAACAAATAAGCATTTTTTTCTGAATTTCGGATATTGTTATTATTCGGTTACTGTTATGAAAAACCTCAAGTCCCAACGTGATTCTATTAAGCGGCGTGCACTGCATAGGTAAAAACGCAGGCATTCGGCCAGAAACCATACCAGCATTATCTACAATATACTAAACCCCAGATGTGTTTTTATTTTGTCAATAAACAGAAACATGTAGAATATTTCTGATTATTGACATAAAAAGACCATCCTTAGCTAAACATGCCTGCCCTTTTTAAGAAATTAGACATGTTTCGCTAATAACATTTAGCATCGTCAGTATAACTAAAAACTAAAATTAAAACATTGGAATATAAATAAAGAATACTAACCAAATAAAATTGTTAACAAATTATAAATTAATATGTCAATTAATCGTACTTGACAATTTAATACAGTCTACTATATTAAAAAAATTAATTTAAATAAAGAAAATAGAAAAATATCAAAAGAATAGAAAAATGAAAAGAATAAAACTATAATTTTGAACTGAGAAGAATTGAGGGATTTAAATTTAACATTTCATTTAGACAATTTATAGAAACATCGTTAGAAATTCTATTAATTTCAAGAGTCTCTAATGAGTTAAGAAGAGATCCTTTATTACAAACATGTAAAATTTTGATATTCAAATCTGAAGAAAATGAATGTCCTGAACATAAAATATGGTTGGCAAAAGCAGAGTTAGTGTTATAAATATTTGTATTTAAATATCTATTTATTAAATATAAATGTTCATTTAGTCTAGTTTTGAATTTTCTACCTGTTTGACCAATATATAAAGAATTGCAAAAAGAACAAGTAAGTTTATACACTCCAGATTTATGTAAAATTGGTATTTGATCTTTGTGATTAACTAAAAATAATTTAAGTGTGTTATGTGTCGAAAATGAAATGTTGATATTATGTTTTTTTTTAAGTTTTTGCAGAAATTGAAAACAGTGACCAAGGTATGAAAGAGATCTAAAAACCGTTTCATTATTATTAGGAAAATTGATTAAATTTTTTAATAAATGTTTTATACGAACTCTGTGTAAAATACTATTAATTATTTATTATTCAAATGCACTGAACAGACCAACAAATAATGTAATATTTTCCGCGAAAAAAAATAAAACATACGTGATCAATTTCATACGGGGCGAAATTGATCACTCACAGATTTACTCCATGAAAGTGTGTAAAAACGCACCAATAGTGATCAGTTTCGCCCCGATTGTAATATATGCTATGGTTTAAAAGTTATTTGAATTTAAGTTTTCGGGGCCAAATTGATCACCTGTATGAAATTGATCAACAGAAAGTTTGTAATGCGCAGTTTATTATGAGTAAGTTTTGAAAGTTATAATTAAATAATTATGCAGGTAAGTGATACAGATTAAAACGATATTAAACGCAAAACACACTTTTATGTCAAGAAATTAAAAATAATAGTAGTTTATTTAACGAGTTCCTGTGTAAATTGGACGCTTTTTTTCCCAAGAGGACATTTTTAATCCCGAGTGAAACGAGAGTTTAAAAAGTCCTCGAGGGAAAAAAAGCGTCCAAATTAGACAGGAACGAGTTGAATACAACATTTTATTGCTCGAACAGAGACTAGGAGGCCCACAAAGTCTCAAAATCTTTCAAAAACAATTTGACGTTTATGTTGACAAGTGTGCCAAAACTGTCAAAGACGGTTTACAATAGCAAAAAATTAAAATTTATGACAGTTAAGAACAATAAAAACATTTTCTGGAAAAAAACATGTGATATTTTTCATGCAAAAATATAAAGTTGGTGACCATTTACATCTCTTTTACATCCACTTCCTTTTCAAATATATAATAAACTTCAGCGACGCAATTTTTTACTTCTGATTCTGGAAGAAGGACAACAACGTCATCAATACCAACCGAAAACTCATCATTTTCAACCACTTTAAAAGTTCTCCAATTTGCAGTTGATTTCATCCCTAATACTTCTATTCCTTCCTTGGTTAAAGAGTTCTGGGCAACCGCTGCATAACGGTAAGTAGTTTTTTTTCTTGGTCCTCCTAATACAATGACGAGCAAAAATTTCTCTTCTATTATGGCATCTTTCTGCACTGAAAAGTACTGCGTTTCTTCTTCTAATAAATCTTGATTTTGATCACCATCTGAATTATCATTTGTAAGTGGCTCATTCGGTGAAGTCACGCTTTTTCCAAGTTGAACGTCAAGCTTCTGCCTTTTTATGTTCCGTCTACTTGATGGAGCTGTGAATCTTCTATCCTAAAGGTAATTTATTAACTCCTCGTTGACAGCATTCGCGTTCGGTTTGCCATTCCCTGAATTTTTTTCTAAAACACGACTTCGGTCAATGGGCATTAAGCTAGTAGCGACAAAAGAGGCAATTAAATCTTTCTTAATGGCACCTTTATTCCCTTCTGCTTTTTCATCCATTTGATTTAAACAACTCTTTAATAAGTGAGGAAAATCTTTCTTGTCAATTGATGTTGTCGTATAGTAGGCTTGCTTCCAGTTAGATAAAACGTGCCTCCATGAAATCTTACACGGTTCAAAAAACCCAACATCCAAGGGTTGGGTTAAGTGTGTAGAGTTCTTAGGTAGGCATACGAATGCAATATTATTTTCTTCGCATTTTCTAAGAACCTCATTGGTGAAGTGTGACGATAAGTTGTCTCCTATCAATACTTTTCGACCTTCTAGTTTTTTTGCATGCGGTAGAAATGTGGATAAAAAACAATCTGTGAAAGTCTCAGCATCCATCCACCCGTGAGCCCCTAACACAGCACGTATTATTGGAGCACGGCTGACTTTTCGGTCCATTTTCGGTCCATTGCATCCACATTTCATTGGCTTTATATATCACATAAGGAGGCAAAAGAGTGCTAGATGCAGAGCCACACATCATGATGGATGTCGAACTTTTTGTATAGTTGCTAACTCTTTCGGGGTATTTAACTCCCCTGCGAAATAACATTTTCTTGTTTCCTGGGTCATCTTGGTGATTGGTTTCATCGTAATTGAATAAATTAGAAGCCGGAACACCTTCTAATGTCTCGCGTAAATTTTTGAAATAGTCAGTGAGTATTTCCTTTAAAACTGAAATCCGAGATCTTTTAATATTAGCTGCAAATCTTTTGTTTATCTTGTCCTTGTGACGTTCTAATAAAGAGTAGGCCCAATTTTGGCCAGGTAAATTATTTTTTAAAACTCCCACGGTACGTCCTTGGTTGCTCAAATAAGTTTTAACCATTTGTTTCAAATCAGCTGTATCCAAAGGAAATCCCCAGTCCCCACAAATGGAAGCTGCTTGAATAAAAGAGATTTCTTCTGCGACAGAAAAGATGGATTGCCCGCTATTTTTCCTCACGTAACGACCATGTTATACAACGTACTGTAAGAAACTTTGTATTGTTTTGCAGCTTGTTTTAAACTCCATCCATGATTTATAATTTTTTCAAGCGCGTCTTCAATGTTGTCATCAGAGTAATCCTTGTATCGCCTAGCCCCCAAATTCTTTTTGTATTTTCGTACCATAGTAACCGGTCCTGTAATTAAGTATTACACATTACAGAAAAAATATATAGCAATAACACATCGAAAACACCGATTTACGTAACGTTTTATAAGTGATCAATTACACCCAGACGTGTGATCAATCTGACCCCACGACATAAATTTTAAAATTCCCGCCCAAACACAACAGGTAAACAAAACCTCCAAGTGTAAACCTTCTCTTAAATACACAATGTTTTGCACTTAACAGAACTTTAGCAAGTAATATAGTATTGACTTCCCAGCGAAAGTTTGGGAGCAGAAAAAAAATGTTGAATTCGGAAAACACTTTTAAACGTTGTTGGAGCACGATTAACACAAAAACTTCACTAATTGTAAGAACGAACTGATAAATGAAAGCGCGCTAGATATCTAGCGCCATACGCGGCCGACCTGTGTCATACACTTTTGGCGCTGTATTTGAAAATGTCTCAATTTGATTTGATGATCAATTTCGCCCCCAGAAATCAATTTTACCCCAAATTACAGTACTTAGTTAATCTTTTTCCGTCAATACCTCCAGATGAATGTACTTATCTTATACGTAATCTTCTTTTTTCTTACAACTGTCTATATTCATTTCAAATTTTAGATCTTTGTTCATTATTAGAATTAGTCTTTAAACAAAATTAGTTTAAATTTGACGATAAATATTATTCACAAGAATCAGGCTTAGCGATGGTATCAAATATTACAGCTTTAGCAGCTGAAATTTTTATGAACAATTTAGAAAATACAATTTTTTCGAACTCTTCTATATTAAACAAAATTTTTTGCTTAGTTTTTTTTAATGGCAACTTTGACGAATTAAATAATTTTAGTAATTTTATTAATTCTATCCATCCAAAAATAAAATTTACTTTAGATATTGAATCAAACAACTCTTTGTCTTATTTAGATTTAAAAATTTCACGGTTTAACAATAAATTTAATTTTGATATTTTTCGCAAACTTTCTCATACAGATTTTGTAATTCCTTTTAATTCGTGCCATCCCCTTTCTCATAAAACTGCTGTTTTTCGTTCGTACTTTTATAGACTATTTTCTATACCTTTGTCTCCTTCTAATTTTGCTAAAGAACACAAAATTATAAATCAAATTGGTTTAAATAATGGTTATCCTATTCAATTAATTAATAGTATTTTTCACAGAGTTCGTATAAAACATTTATTCAAAAATTTGATCAATTTTTCTACTAATAATGAAATGGTTTTTAGATCTCTTCCATACTTTGGTCACTGTTTTCAATTTCTGCAAAAACTTTTTAAAAAACATAATATCAACATTTCATTTTCGACACATAACACACTTAAATTATTTTTAGTTAATAATAAAGATCAAATACCAATTTTACATAAATCTGGAATGTATAAAGTTACTTGTTCTTTTTGCAATTCTTCATATATTGGTCAAACAGGTAAAAAATTCAAAAAAAGACTAAATGAACATTTATATTTAATAAATAGATATTTAAATACAAATATTTATAACACTAACTCTGCTTTTGCCATTCATATTTTATGTTCAAGACATTCATTTTCTTCAGATTTGAATATCAAAATTTTACATGTTTGTAATAAAGGATCTCTTCTTAACTCATTAGAGACTCTTGAAATTAATAGAATTTCTAACAATGATTCTATAAATTGTCTAAATGAAATGTTAAATTTAAATCCCTTAATTCTTCTCAGTTCAAAATTATAGTTTTATTCTTTGTGTGGAGAAGACTTTAAGAATAATAAAATATTATTTTAAACAAGGCTCCACTTTGAGCAATGAACTTCTGCACCAATATTAACTAGTTAACTTTAATCTAATTTATATAAAATTTGAATAAAATTTTTGTAAATTGGGTAGTTTATTTTATTGCTTTGATCGCTCAAATACTATAAAAAATATATACAAATTAGAAACTGTACGTTCAATTATAAAATTGTCTTCTATTAGAGGAATGATTATGTTTCTCAGAATACAAGTTGTTTCCATAGACCAAATTTATAACATAAGTGTTATCGTGCATAGATATAATTTTCTTTCAAGGTTATTTTACATGTAATAAAAAAAACGTATGTCTTTTCCAAATCTCTGAAACTGTATCTTTATAAATTACTGTAAGAGATTATACTAATCTGAAACTTAGAAATTTGTAATATTAATAAAAGCAGCGCCAGATATGTCAATTTTGCGTTTGCATCCAAAACTACTAGTGTTTACAACTTTAGCGCAGTCATTGTCTAACTATAATCGTTGACTTCTTCAGTCAACGCTATAATGTATATAAACAAGGGTAATATTAACCAAAAACTTTGAGTTTTGATAACTATTTACGTTGCGTTGTTGAAAAAAAGGATTATAGATTGAATAGCAATATATCTATGCACGATTTTAATTTGACCCAGCGCCATAATTGGTAAAAACTGATTTTGTATTAATGTAATAAAATAACGTAGTAATTAAGTTAATTAAATGTAACATAAATACAAACACAAAACGTAAACAAGTTTTTTCTTTATGAAAATATTAATTTAATTTGAAAAAGCAACATTAATAAATTTCACTTAGTCGATTTGATGTTGCCATTCAAAGGCGCAATTAATTTATTAAAAAAATAATTTTCCTCAAATCCATCAACGAAACCATTAGTTTTGCACGGCTGAAATAGTCCTAACTTTTAGAGAGTTCTGTAAAAGTAATGAATTTATGATGTTTTCTTTCAAAGTAAAGAGGGTTTTTATTTAAAGCTCATTTATCTTTATTTACTTTTTAACCCTTTTGTTATCGACTTTTTTGGTGGCGTTAAGGTTTTTTGTTAAACTCATGTGCAACGACCCCAAATTAGCTTATCGGTGAGAAATTTCGCCCCTACTTTTTCAACCCTAAAAACACTATACTGTATGTTGGGGGAAACACGGTACATTTTTTTTTGCAAACGCGTTTTATTAATTAATCACTTTTAAAAACGTACTTTTGTTATAAACAAATAAATGAAATTCTAACATTTTTGTCATTTTTGATACACACTACACACTTTATATTTTGTTAAATTAGAGATTGTTAGAAGTATACAACATGATCCATAACTGCTTAAAAATAAGTTTATGTATCGCTCCTATACCTATTCTTGATAGTTTTTGAATTATTTGGTTGATTAGATAAATTAATAATTAACGCATTTTTGTCTGTTAATTTTACATTGGAGCTTTGAGTATAAAATATTAAATTAATGTACAGGGTGTTTGTAATCAGAAGCTTAAGTACACTAAAAATGAAGATAACAGAATGGGAAGAGATAGAAGGTAAACAAGCAGCAAGGGAAAAAGTTAATAAAAAGAAAGACGAAAATAAAAATAAAATTCAGAAAGCGAGAACAGTAAGTGAAAGATCACCCCAGGATAATAATAGAGGGTTGGAATAGCAAAGTCGGTAAAGACCATAACAGAGAAATATGATGTATGTAACAATATAGAGAGGAAAGTATAAATAGGAATGGTATAAAAAGTTTTTGTAAAAGAAACGACCTAATAAGAGAAAATAGGATGTAGAATCAACAAATAGAGGATAAGTATATATTTGTGGCAGAGGAAAGAAATGCTGGAAATCTTATGAAATGAAATTAAATAAAAAAATTAAAAGAAAAAAAACAGCATGAAAGAAATAGATTCAAACAAAATCTTTAAAAGATAAACAAGAATATGAAAAGAGAAAAGAAGCGAAAAACTTCATCAAAAAAACGAAAAACAGAAATAAACAAAAGAAGAAGTAAAAAAAGAGGAATAAAGCCAATACGAACAAATACAAACAGCCATAGAAACAATTTTAAAAGCATGGAAAGAATACTTTGCGGACAAATACCAAACGGAAATAAGAGAAGGAAATATAACCAGAGATAAACAAATAGAACAACAAGAAATAAACAGAAAATTGAGGAGGCAATATAAAAAATTAAAGTTGGGAAAGCAAGGTGGCATAGCACCGGAAATGATTAAAAAGCTGGAACAAAAAGGAATAAATTAAATATGAACATTTGTAAAAAAGCATAGGAAATGCAAAGAATGCCAAGAGAACGGGAAAATAACTTACTAATACCAATATACAAGAAGGAAGAACAGACTCAATGTAAAAATTATATACTAATCTGCTTAGCCCAAACGAATTATATACAAAACTATTAAAAGAATATGTGG
Organism: Aquatica leii; assembly: GCA_035610365.1. Lineage (NCBI taxonomy): Eukaryota > Metazoa > Arthropoda > Insecta > Coleoptera > Lampyridae > Aquatica > Aquatica leii. The sequence goes on along the minus strand of CM069434.1, from coordinate 119,577,035 downwards.
AACCAAAACCGGGAAAAGAATAAGCAGCATTCAGACCAAAAAGACAGATATACGATAACATATACGTAATATGAAATATAATAGAAACAAAAATAGAGGAAGAACGGGAATTATTTTTATTATTTCTGGATCTAAAAGCGGCGTTTGAAACAATGGACAGAAGAAAGATATGAGAAACATTGAGAAACGCGATTAGAAGCACATATGAGACAGTAAAACTGAGGATACAAATAGCAGGACTAAGATTAGAATAATTCACAATAAATAAAAGAATAAAACAAGGAAATAGTTTAAACCCCTTACGATTTGTTGAATTACCGAAAGAATACATGATAAACATAAGGAGCTGGGGCACAGAAACCTCGAAGCAGTCAAACAAATACAAAAAATAAAATGCAAAGTATAATGCCTGGACTGAAGAATTAAAAAATATGAAAATATAAATGAATACAAATAAGACAAAAGTAATGATAGTGAATGAAAAACACGAAGGTAATTACAACAAAAAAATTTAATACAAAATCAATCATCAATCTATCTAGCTTGACCTTCACTTCAGAACAGGAACCTGTGCTATCTAAGGATTTAAATTTTGCTGTTGCTCCCAAACGCATTCCTAAAAAAATTTATTTGCTGTCGAGTCTTTTATAAGACATCCTCCTAGCCGCATCTCAGACCCCATCCGTATTCACACTGGCAAAATTCTTAAATCATCAAGTCGGAAGACTTAATTCTGAAAAAGAGAACGATATCATCGTTCTTCCAGCTGATAGAGGAACGCTACTGTCGTTTTGAACCAAACTGATTACGCTGCGAAAATCCATTTAATTCTGTCAGAGGAAACGTACGCTCTTTTAAATCGTAATCCCACTTTGAAGATTGAACGTGAGGTCATCCAAATTATCAAATCTTCTAATCTGCTTTCAGAAGCTAAACGTCGACTTACCCCTTCAGGTTAGAAAACCACCTTGTCTATACGAACTTCCCAAAGTTCACAAACACTTATCGTCAGTACTATCCAATCTCCTACCAACAAGCCAGCCAAATTCTTGTTCAACATTCCTTTCGAATTTACAGGTAAAACGTCTTTTCATATCCTCAACTCTCAGTATTTTATTCAACGTTTAAAAAGTATAAAACTTGAACCCCAAGATCTTCTTGTGAGTTTTGATGTTACCCCACTTTTTACCAAAGTTCTCATTAAAGATTCACTTATTATCATCGAACAGATTCTGTCTCACCATGACATGGATTTAAATTTGAATCCACTTACTTCAAATTTTACGAACCAGTTGCTGGTGCTGATATGGGTTCTCCTCTATCGCTGTTGTAGCTAACATTTTTATGGAATCTTGTGAAACGGTTGCTTTGGTATCATTAATATTAAAACCTAAAGTCTGGTCTGAGAATCTAGACTCGAAACTCTGTCATCTTACTAGAGCTTTCGTGAACAATGTCACTATTTTTGGTATTTCTGAATAGTATTTTTAAAGACTTTTTCAACGATGTATTATAAGTGGGGTAGACCATGTCAATTCGGTTCCTCTCCGTATTGTCAAAACGGATTTTTGTAGTTGTTGCTATTGTTTTTTTGTTGTAAATATATTCCCAATCCAAAGTTTTCAAACTGACAGACTGTAATTTGAATTTTCAGTTTTTTTCAATTGAACCATCATACCATTTAATCGACGATTGAAGTTTGTTTTGTGATTGTAGAAAGTTTTTTTTAAATAGTTACAAAGAGCAGTTTTAATAAGCCTAACAACTGTTGCTGCATCTGCTCTGAGTTAACAATCAAGAGACATCAAAGAAGCATTACAGATTTTGTAAAGAAATTCTATTATGTTTACTTTGCTGTCAAGCTAAAAGATCAGGATAACACATCATTTGTTGCATTTGTGTAGAAGAATTGAAACGGTCATTGAGTGAAAAATAAAAATCTCTTCGTTTCAGAACACCTAGAATCTGGAAGAAGCCAACAGTAATAACTGCTACTTTTGTTCCTTAAATGTGCATGTGTTCAACGCTAAAAACAGGAAAGAAATTGTTTATCCAAGTATTCCATCGGATATGCGTCCCGTGCCTTACAGGCTTGAAATACCCATACCTAAATCCCCAGAAAAATCTTCTAACTCCGAAGAAAAAGAGGATAGCTTTGATGATGATTTTAATGCAGCAAGAAATAACGATTCTCTTCTCACAAAATGGATTGGACTTTTCTAAAAACTCGACAGAATTACTAAGATCTAAGCTATAGGAAAAAACTGATTGACACCTGGGGTCTCTTTTTCATAGTTTCAAAGACGAAAAAGGGATTTCCTTCCTTATTTTTCTGAAGATTTTGATTTAGTTTATTACAACCATATTTCCGGAACAATACTGTAAAAACTTCTAGAAATTCGATAAAAAGAAAGAAGATTTGAGAAATCTGCAATAGAATACTAGGATGAGAACGTCTTCCGGGTTTGGACTGTGTCATTGTTGTAAGCGAAATTACCAACGTTTCGTAACTGGCTTGATTAAGGCGTGAGAGAAAAATCGAAGAATTCAAACAAGCAACCGAAATCTAACTAAGAACCTCTAAAGAGATAGATAATCAACTTGTGAATAAAAACAAATTCTAAGCTCTAAAAAAAAGTTAAAAAAACAACGATGAACTTGAAAAAGCAAACTACAATCTAACAAAGAAGCACTACAGAGATAGGTAATCAACTTGTAAAATAACCCAGATTCTAAACTCCATAGAAGTGACTTAAGAAGAAGTATTTTCCGTATATAAAGAAGAAATATCGTTCGCAACTGCGGTTACAACAACGATACGGTTCAAACCCGGAAGACGTTCTCATCTTAGTATAGACTCCGGTCGTGAAAGAATTTCCAATTACACTATGAACGAATAAAAAATAATCAAAATTAACAAAAACGAGATCCAGAGAAAATTTGATTTGATCTTATTAAAAAAGAAGACGAAGTTGATACTGAAAAACAGATTCAAGAGCATCATAATAATCAAGATCCGCAAATACATCATAAAGAATTTGAACGTCAGCATTAAAATTAACAACTAGAGCAACGTGAAGCTCAAGCAATCGGTCATTATCACTAAAGATTTAAACCAGGACCAGAAAGACAAAGAAAGAATCATTTAGTCAGAGATGCCAGTTACTCAAAATGTAAGAAAATCAAATTCAAAAAATGGCTCGGAGTGATGGGTTTGGAACTGTGGTCGATAACACTGGTCTGCATGAAAATCGGCCCTGATGCCATTCTTGACGATGCTTATGTAAAATGACCTCCTGAAGCCAAAAATGAGCTCCGTTTATACCCATCACCCACCTATTTTGGGGGGGGCCCATTTTTATTTTATTTTTTGCATTTTTTTTTAGAATTTTAACTTATAGCCGTTAAACATCCCAAAGCAAGTAATAAAATGTATACCAAAGTATATGGCAACAGTTTTGCTATAAAATGTATATAGAAACAACAATAAAATACAAATATATAAGAACAATAAAAAAATATCAATAAACAGTTAGGAAGATTCAATGCACGACGCTGGCGATCTCAATACCACATGCAGGTTTGAACAGGAATTTTCGACAGGCTTGAACTTGCATTACTCTTCTCATTATAGTATATTACATTGTTTGCTTAACTGCTTCGATCAGTACATCTATAGCCGTTGCAGAGTTAACTTGTCGACGTTTTAAACGTGCTGGATTTTGTGTTCATTTTTGTTCATTTGTTTAAAACAGTAAAACTAATTTTATTTCGGATTTTTTCAAGTGATTAAGTGTGATTTGTGGTTAATATCGGGCGTTGAATTATTGTTTAATTATGCCACGCAAGTGTAAAAATCATCCGGATAGCTTTTGCTATGTCTGCAAGGAATTAACTTTAAAGGCGCAACGAAAACCCCTTTCTCTGCTTGTTAAAACAGCTTATAAATTGTACTTTGATTGTCAAGTTGGCGACCAGGACAAGACTTGGGCTCCATCAGTTTGCTGTATGAGTTGTTACAGTAGTTTGACCAAATGGCTTAAAGGTACCCGTAAATCAATGCCATTTGCTGTACCCATGGTTTGGCGTGAACCTCGCTGTCATCTTACAGATTGTTACTTTTGTATGACTTCCACCGTCGGGTTTTCGAGCAAAAGTAAGCATACAATTCAGTATCCCAATATTCCGTCAGCTCTAAGACCTGTTCCTCATAACGATACTTTGCCAATCCTAGAGCCCCCAAACACTTATACTCTAGAGCCGGAAATTGATTTAAAAGACTCTGAGCCACAACCTGGAGCTTCGAATGATACGTTCAATGATGATGAAGAGTATTCCGCAAATTTAGTTTCTCGGCAACCTCACATCCTCACTCAATCGGAATTAAATGATCTTGTCAGGGATTTGCAGTTACCCAAGACTAAATCTCAGCTCCTAGGATCGCTATTTTAACAGTGGAATCTCTTAGAAAAGGGAGTAAAAATATCTTCTTACAGGACCAGACAAGCAACCCTGAAATGTCTTTTCTCAGAAGATAGAGGTTTAGTGTTCTGCCCTAATGCAAATTTATTGATGACAGAGCTACAGATGCCATGTGACCCAGACAAATGGAGACTGTTTATAGACTCATCAAAAACAAGCTTAAAAGTTGTCCTGTTGGCAAATGGGAATGACTTCCCATCAGTTCCAGTTGCATACTCTGTTGATATGAAAGAAACGTACGAAAACATCTTCAGAATACTTGATAAAATTAGTTATCATGATTATAAGTGGAAATTTTGCGCTGACTTAAAAGTTGTTGCTCTACTCACGGGCCTGCAATCAGGATTCACAAAATATTGCTGCTTCCTTTGTGAATGGGATAGCCGAGCCCGAGATAAACATTACATCGTACGGAACTGCCCTCTGCGAGAAAATCTTATTCCTGGTAAGAAAAATGTCGCCCACAATCCTTTGGTTCCGAAGGAAAATATTTACTTACCACCTTTACACATCAAAATTGGATTGATCAAGCAGTTTGTGAAAGCAGTGGACAAGACAGGTGGCGCATTTTAATTTTTGAAAACTAAATTTCCTCGTCTTAGCGAAGCTAAAATCAAAGAAGGCGTTTCTGTTAGTCCCCAGATTAGACAACTCTTCCAAGATTCGACGTTTATTGAACACCTAAATCAAAAAGAAAAACGAGCTTTGCTTGCATTTCAAAACGTTTGTAAGAACTTCTTGGGTAACCACAAAAGTGAAGATTATGTCGCTCACGTCGAGGAACTGCTTTTAGCGTACATGGACTTAGGATGTAACATGTCTTCCCAAAAATGAGAAAAAAACAATTTAAAACACATCTGAAAGACAACTTCAATATCAAGAACATGAGAAACGTAAAGTACTGCCGTAAAATAGAGTTCTCTGAGAATAAAAAAAATAATGATTTAATATAATTAAAACAAATCTTGCAAAAAATCGGTAAACTCATTGAGAAAATTGAAAAAAACCGAGAAAAACTCAAAACTATCGCAGAACATTAAACATTTCTTCTGACAAAGATTTCTTCTTCTCAATTATCTTGATTTTTTTTAAGATTATTTCAACTCAAAATATTTTTCATGTAGTGTATTTTGGAGACATTTAGACGTTGTTCTTTATTTTATTTTTTTTTTCTAATGGTGGATCAATGTCCAAAAAGTTTTTTAGACTTCAGCATTGCACGCCAAAGTTTTGACTTCATTTCAATAACCAAAACCCATTTTCGTACTGCTAATATAAAATCTCTGAAAAGTCAGAACAATGATATAATAAAAAAGGCTTCGACCTTCAACTTTATTTACACGCAAAAATTTGCAGTATTTGCTATATATGTAAAAATTTTTGACTTTTTACGGTTAAAAAAATAAATGTTTTATTTTTTAGTGCGGATGCGGATACGACAACGGCAACTCTAATAGCAACGTGTTCTACCTTAGCAACAATCCAGGATACGATAATCGATTCAACTTTAACAAAAATTTTAGAAGTAGAAACATTATCGCAAATAAAAAAATACGACAAACAACGACGAGATAGTACAAAATCTTTTGAAATGAAAGACTACGATGCAGAACATAAAATTTCCGACGAAGATAAAGAATGTGGTAGTATTATATCGATAGAAGAAATGAGTTTTCCTTCAGAAATAGTAGAACAAAAATCGTTTTGTCCTCGTAAAGGTAGTGACGGTGAAGATATAAACGGACATATTTATCATATAGATTCTCCTGAAACAGATACTTATCCAAACTCAGAGGCTTTGCATGGCGAATCGATACTGGAAGACATGAGTTCAGTTTTAGGGCAAGATTTCGCCGGGTTTGATGTAGATAGTATAGACAATAGTTATACAGATGATACAACACTTTTTAACAGCGATTTAAGCGATCTAAAACTAGATAAGCAGATTGAACGCAAAAAAAGTCTAAAACGTAACTCTATTGATAAGATCAGAAGAAGTTCGCATAGCAAAATAGATGAAGACGCTCAGTTTGGATTTGAAAATCGCGCCTTTATGACGCAAAACATGTTCTTAGACAATCGATTTGAATCTGAACCAGTTAAATATTGTAGTTTGGCGCAATTCGAAGGTAACGACATAGCTAGACGATCTTTTAAAAGAATTCGGTCCACTTCAAAAGTGTCCAAAACGGAAGCGAATGTTAATCGGCAAAGTACACTTACGGAAGAAAGTGAAACTAGCGTTTGGGGTTCGAGAACCAGCTTAAATAAGGCCGATAAGGATACTACGAATATTTCCACGATTGCATTTCAAGTTACCGATACGAACGAAAAGGAAGTTGGTGAGCAAAAATGTGAAGAAAGACCCTCTATTCCCATATTTCCACAAGTTATTGTAGAACCACCTTCGCCAGTCTTGGATGAACAAATACGTGCTGATCGAATAGAAAAACTTGATGTAGATTTTGGAATTCATTCTGGTTCGGATTACGATTTACAAAATTTATGTTCAAAACCTGATCGCTTATCGAATAGCGCGACAAGCGCAAATAGTTCAAACTCGAATTTAGGAAATGACGATAATATGCAATATTTAAGCTGCTCGCCAGCAGCAACAAGGCGAATTTCATGTTGTAGTCTATTGAACCCAGCCGAATCGGCAGCTCTAGCTGCTACTGCGGCGGCTACGAGTAAATTTTATTCCGAAATGGAAAAAAAGGAGAGAAAAGATAAGGAAGAACTTGCTAGGCGAAATAGGAAACTTCCTATAATTAACCCTTTGGTTCGGTTACCAGCTTGGCCCAGTAAGTATAACAATATGTTAAATACGTGCCTTCATCATTAATTCAAAATTTTAACTGAATAAACACACATCAATAAACTGTAAGTTGTAGATGTCCCTAAATGTGAATTGCTAGTAATCATTTCATAGATAATCGATAGTACCTAGAATAAATTGCTACAACAAAAATGCATGAATAGAAATTAAAAAACGCGTAACGGCATGAATTGCTATTTACCCATAAACGTACAAATGCTTAAATGACCCAAATCCAGCATTTTCAAACAATAGAATGCCCCCTCGCACTAATACTTTATTACAGAGCCAAGCTTAACTAAAATTGTAAAAAATAATTTCTTTTATAAATATTTAGTTTTAAATTTACAACAAAATTTTTTTCAGACGTTAGTACCGGTGCCGGTTTTATAAGTAAATGTCTTCTAGCCAATGCGGACACACTATGTGCCGCTGTGGGCCCATTAATGGATCCTGACGAATCACTAATGGAAGGATTTTTTGAACGTTGTGTTATGAATAATTATTTTGGGATAGGAATCGACGCAAAAATATCTCTTGATTTTCATCATAAGCGAGAAGAGCACCCTGAAAAATGTCGTTCAAGAGCGAAAAATTACATGTGGTATGGTGTTTTGGGTAGTAAGCAGTTTTTGCAAAAAACTTACAAAAACCTGGGTCAAAGGGTACAGTTAGAATGTGACGGTCAACGTATTCCTTTGCCTAGTCTGCAAGGAATCGTAATTCTAAACATTCCGAGGTAAGTGCTCATGATGAAGTTTCATATTACTTATAAAAATGTTTATAGTTTTATGGGTGGTACAAATTTTTGGGGTGGAAGCAAAGAAGATGACAGTTTCCTTGCTCCATCGTTCGATGACAAAATTTTAGAAGTAGTTGCAGTGTTTGGATCGGTACAAATGGCCGCATCGCGTTTGATAAATTTACAACATCACAGGATCGCCCAATGCCAAAGCATCCAGATCAATATTCTAGGTAAGAATTTTTATTTTATATAGCACTATAATCGAACATAATTATGTAGGAGACGAAGGTGTGCCAATACAAGTCGATGGAGAAGCATGGGTGCAACCCCCAGGTATCATTCGAATCCTTCATAAAAATCGTATGCAAATGTTATGCAGAAACCGTGCACTAGAAAATTCGCTTAAAACGTGGGAAGAAAAGCAACGTCAAAGCATTGCTTTGCAAGAAAAACGCAATTCAGTATCTCACGATAAAGGACGTTATAGTCTTACACGTCAAAGTATGCCAATTCATGAAAATAAATCTCTCTTGACTGTACCTCGTGATAAACTACGACAACATTCGTTTAGCGGCGTTGTGCCAGTTTTAGAAAAATCGCCATCGATACTTTTGAATAAGCGACCCAGTATGGTTGAACCAGAAATTCTATTTACCGACGAAGAAAGGTTCTTACTAATTAGTTTTATTGAATGCGCCACAAGCTTAACAAAATGGATCAAAATGCTTGCAATCAGTTACTCGCTAGAAATTGATTTATATACTATGGCCGCTAAAACTGATAGTTGTCTTGAAAAAATTCATCCAAACGGAAAGATCCTAGAAGGACCAACGCTAAGAGTGGAATTCACAAAATTGGTTACCGCTGTTAAACAATTGTATGAAGAAAGCTGTTGTTTGTTGCACGACAGAGGAGCGAAATTAAAACTGAGAGATGATTTGGAAAACAAGCTCAGCATGAGTTTGGCAAATATGGAAATGGAATTAAGGAAATGTTATATGTACGAGTCGGTAACTGGAAGTTTGGTGTATTTGCAAGTGGTTCAAGAAGATCAGGTAAGTTTCGTGTGTTAATTTTGCTGTTAACTTTTGTCGTAAGCTTTGAAAAAAATATCCACCTCTAAACCAATAAGTGCAAAAATCGCGAAATTTACATTTTGCGATTGAAGTAATACTAGTCTAAATACGGTAGTGCTAGTTACAAAAATCAACTTTGTCATGGAATTCATCACGAAAAACAAATTAAGACGTACTAAAGTGCTACGCCATATTATCGATAGTCAGATGCGTTAATAATAAATGCCAAGTCGCAGAAAAAAAAGGAATACCTCAAATATTTTGTCTTGTAAGGATTTAAAACCAAAAGTATTAAACAAAGTAAAAAACGCGTTGCCAAAGTGCGTTTAGAATATTAAAAAAACATAAAACCTGTTTCTTTCAAATTGGTGGTCACGATGGCTGCGCAGGCAGCACACTAACGTTTTAGTGACGTCAGAATTACGTACACAACGTCATTATAACAACATTATTCGGCGTCTGGCTAACTGGGTGCTGTAGTAAGACCGGTATTATCAAGATTGTCATGAAAAACTTGTCCAGTACATTGTAACAAAAACATCTTTAGACTTTAGAACTATTACAAACAAACAAAAATGTGTCTAAAATTAAATCTAAACATATTAACTGAGATGTTAGCGAGTGGGCGTGGTTGAAAATGCTGTTATAAAAATAAACAAAAATAACGGGCGTCACTCCTAACGTACCTGTAGAATCCTTGGTTCGGAGACGCCAAGAGTATATACGAACCCATTATCAAACAGATTGGGTGGAGGAGAAAAGCAAACAACTTGACAACGAGAGAACGTAACAAATTGTTTAAATTTTTCCAATTTATTAAATTCAGTACATTTTAGACAAAGTCGATCAAACATTAACAAATAGGTACATAAAGTTGCAATAATTAAGTTTTCGAATAGCGAGACGTGATTATACAAATTATCTTAAGTAACGTAAGGCTTACAGCCCTCGTTTTTTCACTTAAATCTACCAGTATCCTAGAATACTAGAATCAAGTAGATTGCTATGCGGGGGTATTAGACCGCGAACGGATACCACAACGTAATAGCGAAGGCTTCCACGGCCGGAATCTATACTAACATTAGAATGTCTTTCGGGTTTGGACCGTGTCATTGTTGTTGCAACCGAAGCTGCCAACGTTGGCAGCTTCGGTTGCAACAACAATGAGACGGTCCAAACCCGGAAGACATTCTAATGTTAGTATAGGATACCACAACGCTCTTTCGCTGCCGGAAGGACAAGTCCCCCCTACCATGCTTCTCCAACTACATCAATGTTATCGAGAAAATAAAAAAAATTACAGAGAATTCAGCTTTTACCAAGCAACTAGCACGGTAGTTAGTTGATGATCGCCTAAAACGGCAGTTGTCAAATAAACATAGTACTCGAGACTTACGAATGGCAATTCACCGCATATTAGGAATTCCAAAGACAAACAAAAAAAATTGAAATGGTACATTACAAAAAAGAAAAAACCAAAATTAACGGAGAAAGAAGTAGACCAATAACAATTATATATTTGTTGACTAATATATTAATATCACAGCTATAATATCAATGTAGGCCCTTTCCTTCAGGCAACCCATCATACAACAAATTATATTTAGGGTAAGGTGGGGTAGGTTCGGACACGTTTTTTCAAAAATTAATATTGCAAAAATAAGAGAAAATTTTTGAGATACTTCTGGTGCTATGGATACCTTAGACTATTTCCAACATTTTAGCAACTATCTCAATCAAAAAAATGCAGTTGTTTTCCTTTAGTTATATTTTTCCCCAAGATGCATTTGTCCGAATCTGCCCCATAGTGGGGTACATTCGGACAAGTCTAATAAAATTCAGAATTTATTCATTTTTACGAGAATAAAAGACATACATAATAGAAATAGTCTATTGAACATTATAACCGTCAAAACTGAAATAAAATTTTATGAGCGAGCACATCCTGGAAGTTCCTGGTGCTTCCACAGGGTTAAGTATTTTTGAAACGATGTCTTCTCTGGAAACAGTCGAAATATCGTGCAAGTCTGGAAAGCGAAAACCACTTTTATACTTTCGTAAAAAAATTACTGTATAAGAGCCATCATTATTGCAAGATTCCACTCTGCTAATGTAATGTAATGCCCTTTTGTTGGTTGGAAATTTGACAAGCAAATAAACATTGCAATTGATTACGTCGTCATCCAATAGCATGGGCACATCATTGTCTTGAAACTCATCCAGGGAATCGGACAGATCGTCAAAAAATTTTGTCTCATGAACAATATTCTGTGGCAAATCCACATCAGAATCTGAGGAGTCGCTTTCTATTTTCTTCAACTTTTTCTTTGGTGCCTTCCCTTTGCCCTTTCTCCATAACTTTTGTATCTTTTTTGTTCACTTCACCTCCACTTTGTAATATATTCCTCTTAGTGTTTTTTCTTTCCAACTTTTGTTTTCTCGTAGTTTCCAATTCTTAAATTCTTTCCTTCTCCGGTGTACTCGTATAAATTCTGGATTTACCTAGTCGAGACTTTCCATTTGTTTTCCTCGGGCCCGCCTTTGCTAATGGTCTGACGATGTGGACGGATAATATTTTAGCTTTTGGTTTTGTAACGCGATTTACTATGTTATTTAATAACATTCTTATCGTCATAGTCACTTTATCAATTTCGGAATCTGCCACATTGCTAGTGCTCATGCTGATGGACGGAATAAACGAATTGTTATATGTAATAGAAGTTGATGGCAATTCACACTGTTTTATTTAAACTTCAGGATCTGTCCGATCTGTGACCCCATGAAATCGTCATCATTAAAAATCATAGAATTAATAGGTCACAAGCCGGTACTGGAGAAGCTGCTGATAATGTTTTTTGGTGTAAAACTTTGCAGATAAGGATCTGCAGTGAGTGTAGCGATGTCATAAATTCCAATTGGTTTTCCAGGATTTGAAATCATGAAGTCGTTAAAGGCAGCCTTACATCTGGTCTTAAATGGCCCATAAATGCACCTATCTAGGGGTTGCATCTTGTGGGTGCAATGGGGTGGAAATGATAGTAGAACTGTGCCATTTTCACGACAATAGTTTATCGCCTCAAGTGAAGTGTGTGTTTCATGGTTATCAAGCAACAAAAGAATCGGATTTGCTTGGATACAACCAGTATGTTTTTGAATATGCTCCAATAATTGAAGAAAAATTTTTGAAGACATCCACCCTGACTTCTCGGCAAAGCCTATTGCCTCAGGTACGGAACCATACATAAACTGCTCCTTCATACGTACACGAGGAAATACATATCCCGGAGGAATTGTATTTCCCACAGCAGAAATGAAGCCGCACATTGTAACTAATACGCCCCTTTCCGCTGAAACGCACTGGCCCACTCTTTTTGTCCCTGTTTGGGCAATAACTTTTGGAGCCTGAAGAACGGTTGTCACACCAGTTTCGTCAGTATTCCAAATACGATTAGGAGAAAAATTGTATTTTTGTTGAACTTCTGCATAATTCTTAAAAAACGAAGTAACATTGGCTTTGTTGAAAGCCGCTGCTCGTGCAATGCTGATATTTTCTGCTTTCCGATAGGAAAGTCTCTGATGACGACTCATGAATGATCTCATCGATTCTACCCCATTTTATTTTCGTTCCATGTATCTGGAATTTTTTTACATAGCATACTTACATATTCATATGCCAACTGCCGCGTAGACTTGTAGGTCAACCCATAAAATATTTTGTAAGATTGCTGTAAGTAAATTTCCAACTGCTTTTCTTCTCCTGGAGAGAATATTTGACGGGTAGCATATTTTGATAAAGGAGACGCATTCTCATCTGAACTACTGCTTTCATTTCTCGAGTCAATTAAATTCTTCTTACTTTTGAGTTTCTTAAGAGGGTCATAAAGAGTTGATTTTGGGATATTGAAAGTGCTTGCAGCCATGCGAATCGACATTTGGCGATTAACAACAGCTTTAATAGATTTTTTTAAATCATCTTTTGGAATATCAGGGCGATTTCTCTTTTTGATGTAGCTACGCACCATCCTAAAAAGTAAAATCAATCAAAATGTGTTTTCTTGATGTTTTCTTTTAGCAGTGTAGGTACCTATAATTTTATTTGTGAAGAGGGGCAGATTCGGACAGACCGAAACTGCCCCACTCGATTTGTCCGAATGTGTCCCATTTACAAAAAAAAACAAGAAAATAACTGAATAAAAAATCCCATTCCTTTTGATGAGGTTACATATCGCACAACATATTAATATCTACGGTAAATTGGATAAAACTTACCTCACTGTTCTTTTTAAGCTGATAAAGCTTACAATAACTCTAAAAAAAATATAAAAGCAGCACTGTTTTTCAATCTTCTCAAATAAATATTTCGGAAGTAATTGATGGCGGTCAACATTTACATATCATAGATCTACTCCTATAGAAGTATATTGTACTGTCAATACGACAGTGTGATAACACTGCAAGACCGTAAATTTGAATTGTCCGGAGGTGCCCCATGTCCGATCCTACCCCACCTTACCCTAATTGCTAACAAATCTTATAAGTGAATAATTTTAATTTAAATATAAAGATTACTCGATCAAACTACCTCGTCTACTATGCAGTCGTGAAATAAGTCGACAATCGACAATGATAAAAATAAATCGCAAAAAAGTAAAATATGAGTACAAAAACTAACCTAACCGACAATTCTTCATCAATCGTAATAACGTACACTACTCCTACTGTTTATGTACGACGGCTATTTTGCCTTTGGGTATGATCAAAGAAAGTTGACGAGTGTCACGTCAACGTACTCAACGACAATACATAAGGTTACAGATGATATAAAGTTTGCGACTGAAAGTAAATTTAAGTCAGTATGATCTAACGTTATTACATAAAATAAGTTAATAGGCTGAAGGCTGACGGTTAATGAATACAATTGAAACAAATTACATAAAGCAAAATTCTACGTTACTAAGAAGTAGTACGTACAAGGCTGACATAAGTAAAATAATAAATATAAATGCAAGAAGATATACGCTATACTAAGTAATGTGCATAAAGTAATTTAACAAAGAAATACCATACTGATACCGGTGTGAGTCTTCTCCCGTACCTTCTCATTAAAAAACGAGAAGGACTCCACATGTTACATACATATCGCAAAAACAGCCGGGTACAAAGAGCATGATAATCCCCCGAAACTCGCTAAAAACGTTGCGTAATTAACCCAAAACGCCGAATCCAGCCAATGCCTGGAATACGTAACACATCCGCTAAAAGCGTAATAGTAATCACTGCCTAAAAAAATTGAAAAGAAAGAAAATTACTTAAATGTCGTAAAATAGCATTAGGCACATAAACGTTCTCAGCGGTTTTCGAACAGGTAAAAAGCGAGTGAAAGTTGCTGTACCGCGTAAAATAAAATGACAATCAGTAGCGTCTTTACACAGTGCAACCGTTAATTTTAATTTAGAATAAATATTTTTGATGAATACAAAGTCACGGCATGTAACCAATTGTTTTATTATTATTTTTTTCATTTTGCTCATTCCAAATATAATTTTTATATAAAATAAGAACGCGTCTTTAAAGTTTGAATATTGAAATTACCTTCTTGCAGCATTGAGCACCAGCCGCCACTGGTGTCCATTTTACTTTTTCTTATTAATTTTCTGTTTTTATTGTTTTATGTTTTATTATTTTCTTTATAATTGAGTGTTTTATTCTTTTTATGTAATAATAATTTACGTTTTATTTCATTAATAAAACTAAGATTATCTCAACAACGTGTTTTAACTGACATAATTGAAAACTAGCAACAATCGAAAAAGCCATCTAATCATCGAGAATCTCACAAGAAACAAGTCGACGGAAGATTTAGAAAACACCTTGGTACCAGTGACGTAGCCAGGATTTCATTTAGGGGGTGTCTGGTTAGAATATTTGTTTTATTTTATAAATAGACTAACTGGTTTTAGAACTCCCGCCTGGTTTTTTTGCAAAAATCATTTTATTCGGGAGTTGTAATAAATATTTTGGGGTCTGAAACCTCAAGACCCCTACCATGGCTAAGTCACTGCTTGGTATACTTAAAAACTAAATTCTGTATCAGAATGAAGAAAAACACGCAGTGTAAATTTGATTCTGCGTCAAAACAGAATTTGAAAATTAACCGTTAATCGGGAGTTTACTTTAATTGAAAAACCGGGTCTTAATTGTGAAAATCAGAGCTTATGACATAATATGTGTTTAGACTACAATTCTAATTATAGAATTTCTTTCAGTCCGAGAGAAAACGTAAAGGTTTGTTCTGGCTCAAATTCAGAACCAGAGGTGTATCATTTTCGCAACCGTCGTCAAATTGCAAAACTGCAAGAGACGTCGCATCTTGGGGCACACAAGAAGTTGCAACATGGTTGGAAACACTTCAGCTCAGCGAATACATCGACAGTTTTGTTAAAAACGATATTAGAGGTAGAGAACTACTTAGTCTCGCAAGGCGTGACCTTAAAGATTTAGGTGTAACAAAAGTAGGTCATGTTAAGAGAATACTGCAAGCAATTAAGGATTTGACTCAATCTATTTAATTTTCATTTGACATTTCTTATAGAGCTAGATTTATTTATTGAATCGATTTATCATCATCATCATTAGTAGGCATTAACCCTAAGGTTTTTGGAATTTGCTGTGATTTCTATATTACTACATCCTAACGGCAACATTCAAAACTATTAATCGGTATTAAAAAAATCTAATTATCAAATACGCTTATGCATCAAGCTCAATGAACAATCAATTTATGAGCTAATAATTAAAAGTATTACTATTAATAAAAGTTTTTCCAAAATTAATATTCTAAATTAAAAGCAATTGTCTATTTCTAGCAATATCTTCTTTCTCGAATTAAGTTTAAACCATTTCTCGCAAATCATTTATTCTAAAGTTTTATACACAAGCGTGCGACATATTTTTCTTAACAATCATGTCATCATTTTAATCAAACGAAACGTGTAAATCACATTTTTGGGGGATGGTTTACGTGGAGGAAATGAATAATAAGATAAGTGCGATAAAACAACCGCTAAATATTTGCTTATCTTTTCGCGAGCTACATGTATACAATTTTGAAAAACTCGTATGTAATTAATTATACATATTTATGATTAGTGAAATAGTCAATGTTGTATTTAAAAGACACTTTGTTGTAGTTATAGGACTTGCTATGCCGACATAACAAAAATTATTAGTAGTGGGTGTTATATTTACAAAACAGATATTAAGTTGCGTTAATTAAAGGGTAGTTTTGCTAATCCACTACGAAATATGATAAATATTTCTACATCAACGATATAATCGCTTTGTGTTAATCAGTATTTTAACGACTTGAGTACAAAGCCACAGCGAAAATGTCATTGTAGAGAGATCAATATTTTGTTTCGTTTACAGTATTACGAATTAAATTATACATAAAGAAAGGCATTATGCCAATAGCGAAAAAAATACACAGTGCAAACTGTTTAACACAAATCCACGTTTTTAATAGCGTTTTGTAATGAATCGAAACGATTTATGTAACAAGTGAAGAAAACACGCCATTGCTCACCTTATTTGTTCTTAGTTTCTAACTTCACCAACTATTAAACTTAGCTACAAGTTTCTTTGCTATTTGATTATATGCATGCAATTCCGATTTTAGAGAAAGTGCAGGTACAGTACATCACTTTTTTTCAATTGAGAATCGTACAATGTTTTCAACAATAGCTTAGTTATTAGGCTATTGCTACCTATAGACTCAGGGCCAGTTTTAATGCAGAACTTAAGATACAGACGTTTTAGTAAAGATTGGCGATTGGTGCAATTATTGTGTACAATGTACCCAATTTGCTTCTTATCCCATTCGTACGACTAATCTGTCTTTTTGGTTGCACGTACTGGACTCATAAATTTTTCTGTGACTGGTTTCTCCGATTGAAAACACACAAAAACGTCCTTTGCAGATTCACTTCTTTACTACGACAAACAATCCTTCAATTCGATCTTCAATGTTGACTTCATCATCGTCACTATCCTCTTCTTCATTGAAATCCTCAATGAAATTGCCACCAGTATCTTCTGATTCGAAATGATACAAGCCTTCAATTTCGGTTTCTGAACCAGAAGGTTCATTGGTGCTGTCGTCAAAAAGCTTCCGCTTCACGGGTGTCTTTAATACTTGCTCATCTTTTTCCCCTTCGTCCACCTTTGCAGGAGTTTCAGTTAATATGGTTGTTTTGTCCCTTTTTCTTCCACCACTTTGGGGTTTACGCATTTGAGCCTTGAGGAAGGAGCAAACTTCCATTGGACTAACACCTTGAACTGAAGTAAAGGTACTAGTTCAGGAAATGAAGCAACTGAGGTAGTTCCGAGAGTTACAGCCATAAATCCAACTAATGGAAAGTAGGAGGAGGACGATCACGTAGCTACATAAAAAATCATCCTCATTATATATGTTCCTGTCAAAAGGCTAGATCCCAGTCGCTTTGAAGCCACTGGCGATATCGTTCATACTGTAAGCTTTAGCGTATGCTTTTCGAAATGGTGCGACAACATGAAACTGTTGCACTCAGTGTTCGATCGGGCGGATCTGATCCACAAAATGCTTCATACCTTAAAGAAATATTTCTTTGTTCGTCCATCCAGATTTACATGCAGAGCCTGCCGATACTGGTGGAGCACCATTTAACATCTTAGGCTTGAAGTTAATATGAGAAAGATCGGGACTGTATTTGTTAAATGCAAGACTTGTTTCCTAACATTAAGATCAGGACACCTCTTACGAAAACTCTCAACCCTCGCCACCTCTTTTTTTCTCAAACCATGATTTTGCGAATTTACAATTATTAGCCACCGCAAGTTCGTAAGGCAACTCCTTAGCTTGTAATTTTGTAAGGCCAAAATGCATTTTACTGGCGATGACAATATATTTTTTCAACTGCGTTTTCAATTCATCACTCTGTTCACAGCATAAATAAGTTGAAGAATGTCTTCTTCTCTGTCGTCATTCTTCTTTATGCATCTTAGAAGTGTTGTATGACAGAGTCCAAACTTATCAGCAGTCTTTCTTATTTTTTTAGTCTCTTTCCGATGTTATTCTCTTTTCCTTTTTCGCAGCATATTCTGCAACCAAAAGCCATTTCTAATCTTTACACTGACAAACAGGCATGAGGGTACAATGCACCATGGTGTACTGTACCCTCATGCATTGTTCCCCCAGTGTTCGTGTAAAAGAAAAAAAAGAAACAAAACTCTTCTTGATTATATTCCGTCACATGTCCTTTAAAAGAGATTAAAGATTATAATAAATTCGATTAAATTAGAAAAATGTACCACTTACGCTGTAGGACACAAAAAGCAACACTCCATAGAACAAACAATACGAAGCTCTGTATGGCGACATCAGGGGTACCAAGAGGAAAAAAATTGGCACCAAGTTCAAAACACTTTTCGAGATAATGGTGGTGGTGCATTGTACTCTCTGGTGCACTGTATCCACATCTCGCCTATAGCATTGTCTCTAACAATTCCGCTATGCTTATTAATTGTCACTGTAATCGTGCATCTCTATTTTTAAGTCGCGATCTGGAAAAAAGTAGGGGAGTCGGGCTATGAGGACACCTTAAGAAAAATCGAGTAAAATATTGTTAGTTTTGATATCGATTCTAGACAAAATTAAACTTGAATATGTTGACTATCACCTTGAACACATTAGAAGGAGAAGTTTTCAAACTGTTGATACTTGCAACTGAAAACTATGAACAATGTATGTAACCTATTGACTTGATATGAACTAATGACATCGCCTCTGGCCTGGTTACCGCAAATCAGTATAAATACAAGTTATACACACAAATAAAGTTTTACTTAATTAAACAACATTACAAAAATCACAAATCTAATATTTTGCCTTTTTGGCGCCACTGCAGTATAAGGACTGCGCCCAGTTTCCGTAAATGATGCTCATGATGCTCTCATATTCGGCACATCCAAAGCAAATCTCATCATCAGAACTATCCTAATCTTTTAAACCTTCGAATCGAATCGAATACGATTTCAGTTGAGGTGTCTGATGAGGAGCTACTAAATAGTTTCTCCTTAACTTAACTTCCTTGTTTGCTTTGTTTTCACTATTCAAACTTTTCTTAATAAGCTCGTCCTTGATACGCGTTGACGTTAGTATTTGGGATTAGGCTTTTGACCTTCTTGGTCCTCCTTAAAATAGGTGTTGATTTCAGCCACTGCAATATAGGGTGACTTGCCCAAATTTCAAGGTCCAGCGACAATTTTCTGATTAGATGATTCAACAACAAATCTTGATCTGATTGCTCGTGAAGAACGTCTAAATCTTCAGCATCTTTATCAAAAACGTATAAATTCAATGGCTGTACACTGGAACGTTTTCATAGCTTTGTCTACGAAAAACAGTCTTCCAGAGTCAGAACTAAATCTATACGCAATGCTAAATTATACGGCTCTCTCGTGCTTTGTCTTTTAGATGAATGTCTATCTCCCGATTAATTGCTTAGGCTTTATAAAAACGTTCTTTAGGGTTCCAAATACCAAAACTTACAAATATTTTATTTTTGCACGCTCCACTTCCAGTCCACACAAAATAAAAAAACTTAAAAGTCTTATTTCTGTGCCTTGCGGTTTTAAGTGTAAATTTTTTTGTATTAAAAATGTCTACTCGGCCAAGATGGTATTTTAAAACTGAAAAGTGGTAGTTACTGAAAAAAAATTTCAGCTAAAAAATGCTACCCTTAGTCGAAGAGAGATCTCTAATAAAAAAATATTTACAGCTAAAACCGCAAACCACAAAAATAACACTTTTAATTGCTTCATTTTGTGTAAATCAAAAAGAACACGTGAAAAAATTAAATCCTTGTAGATTTTGGTATTTGAAAGTATAAAGAACATCCCACACAGTTTCACAAAAAATCTAAAATATGCTGGCTTTGCCGTTTTGATGATTTTATATGGAAGGACAATATCCAATAACAGGAATATTAGATTGAAAAACTATCAGAAACTTAAGTCTTGTAATTGATAAATACTATTTATAAAATCCACTTTTTTATTGAAAACTTCGACCTCATCTCCATTTAATTCAAATCACTAACTCTAAAACTTTCATCAATAGTTTTGGTGACACCACAATTGGTAGTTTGACAGTCGGCTGGAACCAACTCAAACCATCAAACCCGATTGACCCAACTCCTTTTTTTTAAGGTTGTAGTTGCTGTTTCATATTCTTTTCGGTCATAGTCCCGTTTATTCGTTGTACCTTTTTGACGCCAATACAGAAGACAAATTAGAAAAAAAAACATGATTTTTAAAAAAATATTGCAAAAGTTAGATATGGCTGTTACTCAATATTTTTTATTTTGGCGTTCTACTTTTTTTATAGTCCTCCAACTCAAATTTAACTCGAGCAACTTAAAAGTGCTGCAAACATTGTGTCCTCTTTCTTTAATTACATTAAAAAAACTACATAATCTGAGAATAGAAATATTGCTTGGGATAATCTATATTTTTGACACATAAATTTTTGATCGCAGTGATACAATTTGAAACAGTTAACTTTTCGACACTACGAAAAACATATCTCTATCAAAAATATAATAAATTGGTATTTGATTGAATAAGTTGAATTGAATTAAATTGAATAACAACGAAAGTCAATCACCTATTGAAAATTAATCCCGTTAAAGTCCCAACTATAAAATTAATTAGTACTGTCGGTAAAACACATTAATCATTTCTTGGTGCTAACAAGTTCCAAATGAACAAAACAACTGGTCTCTGATGGTTTTTTTTCTCAACTGTACAGACACTACTCGTCGATTTTATAGTTGGGATTTTGACGGCGTTACTTGATAGATCATTGACTTTCGCGGTCATTAAATTCAGTACCAACTTCTACCTTCTCTTAATAAATCATGGTTTTGTTGAAGTTTACGAGCTTTTGAAAACTGGAAATCAAACAATTATTTATCAAAACCAAGTCATCTTTTCTCAGTAACAGTAGATTTTTGGACCCATGTTGAGTTTTTTTGGCGATTTTTGGGTCCTTGAAATATTTTAAGTTTGTTTTTGTTTGTGAACACTTGAACACATATCGTATTTCAAGTGAAGCATCCGGGATTACACAATGTTTATTTCATTGTAGTGTATTAGAAGACATTTTTCGGGAGGGGGCACCAAGATATTGATAGCCTAAGGGCCTCTATAAGGTTTAATCCGGGACTGATTGTGTTTGTGATCGTTGGATCCAAGTTAGCTTCTTTTGGTGTTTTTTTTCTATCAGAATGTGTTTCAGTACTATTTTGTTTTTCTTTTAATCTTCAGGTCTTGATTCTTCCACACGACAATATGAATAGTACTTTTGCGTTATTGATTGTCAATTTTTCAACTAATTCGATGGTTTTACCAATGCTTTCTAAATTGCATATAAGCGTTTTCTTAACATTTCATCACTTCCTCCGAATATCGCTATAGGATTAACGACAGTGGTGTATTCGAGCCGGATAACATTATGAACGTATAAATGAAATTTATCTACCGAGAAGATAGTAATTATTACTCTAACATGTATTATAAATGAGCATTTGTGTTAAACAATTTTCACAGTACTTACAAAATCTGAAGTATCGTGTACTTCCACAAACTAAAAAAAAGTCATTACTTTAAAACCGTTTTTTAGCTCTCTTATTTACTGATACTCAAGGAAATTTGTACGTTTTTTTATACCAAGAATTTTGCTTTATAAACAGTACAATGCCTTGGCTGTTCGCTCGTCGATTTTACGCTTATAATTGTTGACGATTCGCGTCATTCTTATTTTTTTTTACATAAGTATACATAACTAATCCTTTGTTAGTTAACTTACAGTGTATATAATGCGCGCATTATACAAAATACGATGTGACTCCTACCAAATTAGCCCTATTTAGTATTACCCGATGTTGTTATATGGTAATTATTGACGTTATTAGCGTTATACATTCCATCGTTAAAGCATACAACCCCCATCGCGTCATTTCCATTCCACCATATACGCAATCTTCATCCCGCCACACTTGATGCCCTTATATCCGGTTCTCGATTTACTGGACGCTCTTCTTCTTCGTCTCCTTTCTGTAACCTTTTTTGGTCCACCCATTATCTGTTATTCAACCCACTGCCATTTTACTTTTTACTCTTAATTCTCTTTAGCAATATCCTATTATGAAAACTTTGTAATACATAATTCTAACAATATTGCACCATTTTAAATTTATCTTCAATATTGGAATACTCAGAAAGGTAGAAGATAAACAGTCGGTTAAACAGCCAAAGTTTCGAATATAAACTACAACGTTATCGTTGCGTATTTATCAGAAAGTTGTTTTAGGCGTATTCAACTTTAAATGAAAATGAAAAAGTGTTGAAAACTTCCCAACTTTTACTGTTTAATCTACATATCTGGTAACGTTTGCAATACGCCTGTAAAAACTTGTAAAATGATCACCCGGTATACAAAAAAAACTGTTAAATCTGAGAGACACCGAAAAAAATAATTTTTACTAAATTTTAACTTCATTTAATCTATTTTAAGTGCGACTCTTGATGCTATTTTCGTGAATGTTGTTCCTTAACAAACTATAATCGTAATACGTAGTTTTTTGAAAATAATTTTACACATATTTTTATCATATTTTTCTATACAAGTTTGATCGGAGTTTCTGGCACTACCCGTTGGTAGTTACCAAATATAATCACAACTAAGATAAGTATATAATAAGCAAAATTGACGATCAAGTAAATTTAGTTTCATTTGACGAACGTCTATAAAACGCTTTTATCAAATCCTCATATATAAATTGTTAAATACTTCTAGTGTTTTAGCGATGCATAGAAGTAGAATCTCTTAGCGTTAACTATCTTTTGCAACACAAGTAAAAAAACCCACCATCCTCCATACTAATATTCTAAATGTAGTTAAAACTACAAAAAATACAATGAAACATTGGCATTGATAATCATTGTACATTGCCTTCTAAATGTTAGCCAACGTTAACCAATCATATGTTTGCTTGTTATAATAAAATATTCATTAGTGATATTTTTGAAAAAGGTTATTAATAGAGTAGTCAATTATTACACGTTAATTTAAATAACGTAATGCACCCATTATATTTATTTGCCCATTTAGTTTAAAATTCTGTGATACATATTCTTAGTTAATTTATTCATATTAACACATATCAACTGTATAATCGCACAGTACATTTTTTGCAATATGTGTTTCAGTATCTTCAATACTTCCATGTTTAAAATGATATAGTGTACGTTAGTAAATAGAATAAGTAATCGCCCCATTGTTGTAAAATGAATATAACTAAAACCTCGTGAGGTTTTATATTTGTTTATCGAGGTATATAAACTACACCTAATATATAAAGTTCATTCCATTTTTTTTTTTTCGAAATCTCTTTATGGAAGATTATTGTTAAAGCGATCTTCCAATGTTGTAAGAATATTAAAATATTTAATTATTCCTTCACACTGATTAATTAGGTATAAAATATCTTTTGTTATTGTAAAGTTATAGGAAATATGAAAAATTAAGGGTTAAAGATATTGGCTATATCTAAAACGATGTTTTCAAATTCAAAATATATTCGTTGAAACAATGTGTACATCAGAGAGGACCAACAATTTAAAAAAAAATCAAGTTAGTATTAACATTTTGGAACAATTGTGTAAACATTCAAAGTATTTATATATACTATACATTGTAATTGTACACAAGTAAAATAAAATTTTAACATAAAACCAAATTTCTTAGTGGAGTTACAATCAAACCTGTGATATGCAGCTTAATTGGAAGAAACTGAGAGCAATATTATTTTTCTTATAATGTAATTTGCAATGTTTAGTTATAATTTATTGCGTCTTCTGTATATGTACTCTCGTTTGTATTTATCTTGCGGATCCAACAATTCGTTTTGTAATTTTAAAATACTGTAATTGTTTTTCTGTACTATCATTTAAGTATCGTATTTATTAATGTAAGTTTGCAAACGCAACAATGTATTCTCTTTTCCCAATATTTCTATCATTTCTGCCACACTTGGACCTTCCTAAAATAAAAAATAGTTTTGTAAATTGATTTTTTTTTATCCTAATAAACAACTCAACGCAAAACAATAACACATTAAGAAATTTAGAATGAATCAATAGGTAAAGTAAAAGCTTAAAACTCTGATAAAAAGTTTAGAAAACTGATAAAGAGTTCACGGAAACCTTAAAAACCTAACAAAAAAATTTAACTCGTTAAATGCCACGGGCCACTATAGTGGCCATTTAAGACTCCCGACACAGCCCGTGTCCAGTATAGTGGCCATCATTTCATAGAACTTATATGCTGTTGCATGTTGTTGCGGTTCCTATTAAAGGTACTCTGGTTTCTCTTAAATATGCGAATAAATCTTTCGCCTTTAGCTAAAGCAAAAGGACTTTGATTAATTCATTTTGTGAGCAAATCAAGCGAAGTCGGATTATTAAGGCCGACAAGTAATTTTGTAATTTGTTATAATAGCGTTGTTATTTTGTGTGATAAAGTTGTTTCTTTCGACGGTGCTTTAGACCCTTACCTCCACGAGGTAAAAAGGTGGGCAACGACTCACAGGCTATAAGTCCAACCGTTTCTGGCAATAAGCTCCTGTGTACGGCTAAAAGGGTATCAGGTAACAGTTTGTTTCTCCAGCCGACACTCCACGAGCGTCGCGCTCAGCCTCTCCTATTCCCTCAGCCTCCTCCGCCATGGAGACTGAGTCCGCGTCCAGCAAGCGTCGTCGTGAAGACGACGACGATGTCATCCTTTCTGATAAAACCTCCCTAGACAGCATTGAAACTTCCTTCGATGCCGACATCACTCGTCTTACCAAGGTAATCTCTGCCTGCAAGATTACCACTTCTCGTCAATCAGAAATGATTTACATAGTCAGCAGGCTTCAAGCGATTTTCAGGAAATCCTTAATCAACCGTCGTGTCCCGCAGCAAACTGCTGACATTGCTAATGCCTTGGCTGATGTCCAATCAGCCTTGCAATCTGTTACAGCCAAGTTGTCCACAACCGATGCTGCACATCCCGCCCCAGTCTCCTATGCTCAAGCGGCCCGAACCAAACTAGTCGAAAAGGTCAAGGGACCTTCCGGCAAATCCGTCGCACCTGTTCCCAGGTCGACAGTAGTAATTGTTCCAAAACCCGATAGTCCCCTCAAGACCACTGACCAAGACGACCCTCATGAAAGTTTTGGTTCCCCAAAGATATGGCCTAAGACTAGACCGTGTGACGAAAACGGCCGGCCTTGCGATCAAACCCCAAGGCAAATCGTTTCCTAGACGTTCCTAGAAACCTGTCCCCTGAGCAGGTGAAAAAGGCTTTGGTCTCTCAGAACTTCCACAATGCCTCAGATCAGGTGCTTCATCTGGCAAATGAGCACTTAAAAGTGCTGTTTCGCTTCGGCAATAGAAAAGGGGCAAATTGTAACTGGATACTTGAGTTTCATCCGGAAGTTCGACGATACCTTTTGGCATCGCGTCGTGTGTACGTCGCCTGGAATGCATGCCGGGTCAATGACCATATCCGGGTCACACGTTGTTTTAACTGCCAAAAATACGGCCACCATTCTACGAACTGTAAGAGCGACATATAGTGCGGCCATTGTGCTGAAAAGCACGAGACTAAAACATGACCTAACCCGGATCAAGACCCGACGTGCGCTAACTGCGTTCGCTTTGGCCACAAAGGAGACGTCGTCAAACATAAGCGACCTCTAACACCTGCCCGGCGTATTTAAAACGGCTCGACGCCAAGATTTCAAATACCGATTATGGACTTTGAGGACACTCAATTAACTTTGAGGTTTGCGCAAGTGAATCTTCGCAATTCACGTGTTGCGACTTTCGAAGCGATGAGTTTCTCCTCCGACAACGACATTGACGTATTACTGACGCAAGAGCCATACGTGTTCAGTTCAGGCTCAGGATACAATCTCGCTGGTGCGGCTGCACCCTTCAACAGGTCTGCCGCATCCTCTTCTATGCGGTACTACTCGGCTATTGTTTTCAATAGTTCGAAGCCCGTCGGAGTGGTAACACTCAGCCATTTAACTAATGACTGCAATGCGGTAACTATGGTTACGGTTGGAAACACCTCCTTTGCAATCGTCGGCGTTTATTGGCCGCCGAGTAAGGATATTCGTATTCATCTCCAACACTTAGATAAAATCCTTGATGAACTAAGAGGCGCTCTTATTATCATAGCAGGTGACTTCAACTCGAAATCGCCGCTTTGGCACTCCCTGGTGACCGACGAACGAGGACGGTGTGTGGAGAACCTCGTGGGTGAACGCGACCTCTGTGTTGTTAATGAACCATATCAACCTTTCACTTCGCTAGCCATATAGGTTCAACTAATATAGACGTCACATTAGCTTCTCCTTGTTTAGCAGAAAAATATCAAACTGGCGCGTCATTCCAGATGTAATTGAAAGTGACCACCGACTGATACGGTTTGAATTAACCGTCAAGGCCCCTAACCACGTACCGATCCCTAAAAGAGTCCTTGATTTTAAACGCATTGATCCCGTTCGCCTAAATGAGGCTATAGTAAATTTAATTCCTACTTATCTTCCACGTGGTGCTTTATGCCACGATCCTAAATCTGTGGACACCTTCATTGATAAGTTGACGAGGATGATCCTCGATTCTTGTCAAAACGGCTTGAATCTAGAGCTGGTGTACCTTGGTGGAGTCCTAAGTTAGACAGATTAAAGCGAGCGGTGCGTTGTTTAAGAAAACACCACCAAAAAGCCCCTGCCGACGTAAAACCTCTATGGCTTGCCTCTTATAAGGCCGCGCTTCACCAGTACAAACTGGTAGTGATGACAGCGAAATATAGCTCATGGCAAAGTTTTGTGGAAAAAAGCCTGGCAACGAGTCCTTGGGGGTTAGTTTACAGGTTATCCTCCCGTAAGTTCCTGTCGATCCAACCGTGCTCCAATGTTAAAGACGGCGACAGATACACTATTTCAGAATTAGACACGATCAAAGTTATAGTTTCCACATTATTCCCGAACGACGATCCCTCGACGGACAATGCCCATCATGCCCAAATAAGATCCCAATCTCTTTTGCTAAGTAATTCCCGACAGGACTGGGTGCTCACTAGCGACGATTTAGCCGCGGTGGCTAGCAAAATTCCTAGAAACAAAGCTCCTGGACTTGACGGAATACATTGTAATGTTTTGCGAACGGTTGTTCTAGATTCTCTCTCATCAACGATCGTTGACCTGTTCAACTCATGTATAAAAATTGGTTATTTTCCTACCAGCTGGAAAGCTGGTAGACTAATCACTATTCTCAAGCCCGGAAAGAAGGATCTTGCCAACCCCAACTCGTATCGCCCGATAACTTTGTTATACGAACTAGGCAAACTTTTCGAAAGAACACTTCTTAAAAAGGTACACGACGACATTCCGCCTAACGTTTTATTCCATCCTAGTCAATATGGCTTCGTTCCTGGCAAAACGACGACTGACGCCGCCCGTCGATTAATGACAATTGCACAATCGAACGTTTCCAAGTACAGACTAGTTATTTTCATAGACATCTCTGGAGCGTTCAACAACGTATGGTGGCCCTCTATAATCAAAGCTCTCGTCGTTAAGAGAGTACCTGCAGATTCTACGCGCATCATTCGTAGTTATTTGTCGAATAGATCGATAACTTATTCTGCGAACGTTTCACGTTCAACTTTCATGAAACGACTGACGAAGGGCTGTCCACAAGGCTCGGTTTTTAGGCAGACTTCGTGGAACTTGGTTGTCAATGATCTCCTGGACAAAGACTTACCAGCAGACTGCGACATTTTCGCTTATGCGGACGACACTTGGAGGCAAAATCTAACACGTGCCTAAATATTGTGACTGGCTGGGCTGGCAGCAATAAACTAAGTATTTCTGCAGACAAGAATAAGTACATGGTTTTTGGCTCTACACTAAGACGAAATCCTTCACTGCGCCTCCTCGAAACTGCTGTCCGTAGGGTCTTCGAATTCAAGTACCTCGGACTATTGCTCGACGACAAGCTGAGTTTTGTTAAACATTGCGATTTCGTGGTTGACAAGTGTAAGAGTGTCTTGCACTTGTTCTACAAATACTCACGTTTGAAATGGAACCTTTACAAAAAACATCTTGCGAATATCTTCGACAATTCAGTTATTCCCATGCTCACATATGGCTTAGAAACTGGCCTCGTTGCAATCCTTGTTCCTAAGAACTATCCTAGGGGCGTATCGCACCGTTCCCGTAGATACCCTCTGTGTTATTTCTAAACATCCTCCCCTACATCTCCTATTGCAGGAAATCTACTGCACCAAAGTTCTTCGCAAGGCTGGCTCGTGCAATTTCCTTGACCAGCACATTTCAAACGACGATTTTCCGTCCTTTTCAGCGGCTAAGCGTCACTTAATGGTCTTAATTTTGGGTGAATGGCAGCGGCTGTGGGACACTTCCCATAAAGGGCGTAATGCCTATTCTCTTATCCCGGATATCATTACCTGGGTCAGAATGCCCCACGTCCCTGGACGAGATACCGTCCAAATCCTGTCTTCACACGACGGATTTCGTTGCCATCTAAAGCGCATTAGCGTTTTAGATGATGACAGGTGTCCGTCGTGTGGCGTTCCTGACACTCCGGCGCATCGGATTCTCGCTTGTCGCGAATTCGATGAGGATCGGAGTGCCCTGTCATCCATTGTTAGCCCGTATCCCGATTCCCCTCAGGCCATCCTCAAACTGGTGCCTGATGTAAACATTTATAGACGTTTTGCAAAGAGACCAGAGTTTACAATAAGAATAAGGTTTTATTTTCTAACGAAATTTGCATGGTTTTGTTTATTTTCTTATAAGTACGCTACGGCAAAGTAGGTATTTAGTTTTTATTAAAATTAATAGCATGTATTTTATTTTAGAGTCATTTATTTCAGTATTTTTATTTTGAATAACCCATTTAGTTCCTTTTTCGCCGTAGCTACTAATCTGCCTCTCTTAGTTCCTGTTCAAATTTTCTAAGTCCTTTTCCCACCTACTTGGTTTTATGCCTTAGAAGCGGGGATAAGCCGAAAGGCAGGTGCCTCGCTGAACCGCGTGCTCTCAAAGCACGTACCGTTACCTTAGCTCATCCAACCGAGTCCTAATCAGACTTTTTCTTACCTATCCTATTTTGTGGCGAACTTGTACCAAGCAAGTTCGGGTGGTTTGATGGGTCCACATCCTCCTCCTCCTCCTCCTATTAGAGGTACAGATTTCGCATAATGGTGACCGTTATAGTGACCTTCAGTTTCGTACGGTAGTCCACTGTTGTTTTGGTAAAATGTCAGTTGAGCTGTGTATAAGCACGTATCCAGTACGTTTCCGTAGTTTTGTATATTAAAGTGTTGTGACAAAACATTAAGTTTTTGTACAATCTGGCAACAGGGCTATTGTTACTAAGTAGGAACTTTTATATTCTAAAATACGAAATGAAGTTAGCAACTTGAGTTTGTGGCGACCTCTGCGCGTACAAGCAACAAAGCTGAATTTGACGCCTAGAAGTAACGAGTAGGTGATGGAAGGGATGTAAGCGGTAGCGTCGAATTTGTCACCACTTCCGTTTTAACCTCCGTTGGCTAAAGTCGGATTGTATTATGTTGTATTTTGTGTAATCTGTAATGTAATGTGATGTGTAAATAAGTTGTTTATTAAAAACGTAAAAATGTTTTCATGATTATTGAGTTAAGTTTGTAAGCTAAATTAGTGGTGAAAACTAAATTCACGTTGATCGAACGAATACAAACCACATTGGTGACCCCAACGAGTAAACTTGCAGGCTAAGATAAAAATGTCTTCCGGGTTTGGACCGTGTCATTGTTGTAACCGAAGTTGCCAACGTTTCACCCACTTTCGTAAGGGGCTTCATCAAGGCGTGAGATAAATCGCAAAACTCAAACAAGTAACCGAAATCTGACTAAGAACTTCTCAAAAGTTAGGTTATCCACTTGTGAAACAAGCCATAATCTAAACTCTGAAAAGGTAAGAAACAAAACGATAACTTGAAAAAGCAAACGAAAATCTAACAAAGAACCAATACCGAGTTAGGTAATCAACTTGTGAACCAACCCTGATTGGGTTACGGTTGCTAGGGGGCGTGTTTTCGATAAATTAGTAATTACCGGGAACCAAAGAGGGGATATCTCGAAACCATGATCGCGATTGAAGTTATTGGGGTGTTTGATGATTTCTATCCTTTCTCGGAATTTCCTGTTGAAAAAGAATGGAGATTTGTAAATCAACGAAACATTATCAAAATCTATCTTGTGGCCTGTAGTAAAATGATGTTCAGCAACCGCAGACTTGGAAATATACCTTTTCCTTATACAACGATCATGTTCTGAAATTCGAGTAATGACGAAACGACCGGTTTCACCAATGTAGACTAAACCACATGAACAAGGAATTTGGTATACACCTTGAGATGAAAGTGTAGGAAATTTGTCTTTGGGAGAAAGAAGAATCTGAGAGATTTTGCCTGTCGAGTTGAATATGGGTTTAATACCATTCTTACGAAGGAGTTTCCCTATTTGATCTATAACCTTGTGAATGTAGGGTAAAAAGGCCAATTTCGGGTTGGATTCGGGAGTAGAAACGTCCTTAGGTAATCGAGTACGTGGTTGTAGACGACGATTAATGACTCTATAAATATCTCGCTTTAGATAACCATTGTTCACTAAGGTTCTAGTAAGATGACGGAGTTCTGAGTCTAGATTCTCAGGTTGACAAATAGAAAAGGCATGATGGACCAAAGATTCAATAACAGAACGTTTCTGTGCAGGATGATGATGAGACGAAGCATGAAGGTATCTGTCCGTATGGGTGGGTTTGCGATAAACAGAATGGCCCAGAAGTCCGTCGGGCTTACGAGTCACAAGAACGTCAAGAAATGGAAGAGAACCATTACTTTCGATTTCCATGGTAAATTTGATATCTAAGTGTTGATTGTTAAGATGATCAAGAAACTTAGACAATTCAAGATGACCATGAGACCAAACAATAAACGTGTCGTCAACATACCTAAACAACACTTTAGGTTTTAATATTGATGATTCCAAAGCAACCGTTTCAAAGGATTCCATAAAAATGTTAGCTACAACAGGTGATAGAGGAGAACCCATAGCAGCACCAGAAACTTGTTCGTAAAAGTTGTTATCAAATTGGAAGTAAGTAGAGGATAGACACTTATCAATAAGAGGAACCAAACTCAAGTCCTTGCTATGAGAAGATCTTGGGGTTCAAGTTTTATAGTTTCTAGACGTTGAATAAAATGCTGAGAGTTGAGGATGTGAGAAGAGGTTTTACCTGTAAGCTCGCAAAGAATGTTGGACAAGAACTTGGCTAGCTTGTAGGTAGGAGATTGGATAGCACTGACGATAGGTCGAAAAAGAATAACTTGTTTGTGAATTTTAGGAAGTCCGTATAGACGAGGTGGTTTAGAATCTGATTTTCCTAACGTAATCAATTTGATTGAAAACTACAGTGGCGTTGCCTTTGTCGGTTGGAAGAACAATAATATCAGGGTTTTTACGAAGACTTTTTACAGCTGACTCTTCCGACTTAGAAATGTTGGATTTAGGAATTTTAGATGATTCAAGGATTTTGCCAGTGTTAATACGGATGGGATCTGAGATGTGGCGAGGAAGATGTCTTATAGAAGACTCAACAGCGCATAAAATATCTTCTTTAGGAATAAGTTTGGGAGCAACCGCAAAATTCTAACTCTTAGAGAGCACCGATTCCTGTTCTGAGGTGAGGACCAAACTAGATAAATTGACAACCGTCTTTAAGGAGTTAGTAGTGGATGAAACTTTACGATTCTTGGATTCCAATAATTGAAACTTTTTGAGATGACCTTCAGTGGTTAGTCGTAGAGTGGTATCAGACTGCTGGTAAGTAATGATGTCGAAGAGTTTCCCATCATCCGGGGATAGAGTGTTGGCCAACTCAAGATGAAGATAAAAGAGTTGTTTCGAAATGGTGTCTAACTCTCGCCTAGTTTGCTTAACCCGTTCGCGTATCAACGCTAGACTAGCACGGTGTAGGATGTTTTTAGAAGAACGTGTCTCTTTGGTTCCCGGTAATTAGTCATTTATCGAAAACACGCCCCTTATCAGCCGTAACCCAATCATAGTCGAGCTTAATTATCCGTGACGATCCTTTTCCTTTATATACGGAGACTATTTCTTCTTAAGTCACTTCTACGGAGTTTAGAATCTGGCTTGGTTCACAAGTTGATTACCTAACTCGGTAGTGGTTCTTTGTTAGATTTTCGTTTGCTTTTCCAAGTTATCGTTTTATTTTTTACCTTCTCAGTGTTTAGATTATGGCTTGTTTCACAAGTAGATAACCTAACTTTTGAGAAGTTCTTAGATAGATTTCGGTTGCTTGTTTGAGTTTTACAATTTATCTCACGCCCTGATGAAGCCCCTTACGAAAGTGGGCGAAACGTTGGCAACTTCGGTTACAACAATAACGACACGGTCCAAACCCGGAAGACATTCTAATGTTAGTATAGATTCCGGCGTGGAAGCCTTTGCTATTACATGGACTAGCATTAAATTTATACTTTTCATCTGCACCGTGAAGAAGCAAAAACGACGGGAGATAGATATTAAAACATAAACAGAAAACATGGAAGGCGCAAACAATTGGAATAAGTGGCGGCGTCAAATCGAGTTGCTGTTGACGCATCAAGAAGTACTCGATGTAGTGAGTGGCAATCGTGCAGAGCCAGTCATGTTATTAGAAGCTTCTGACGAACAAAGAAAGGTTTATAAAACTGAACTTAGGCTTTTAAAAAGGCGGATACACTAGCTCAGCTAACCCTGGTGACTACCATGAATAACGTCAACATTGACTTGACTGCCACGTCTGGAAGTGCAAAGGCTGTGTGGGATAAATTGATTTCAATTTTTGAACAAAATTCGGGGCAACGGGTAGATAGACTTATGGAAAGTTTTTTTAGATGTGAAAAGAACCCAACAGAGAATATCACAAGTCACATTGCTCTGTTACAGCAAAACTTCAGTGAATTAAATGCAGAACTGAACAGTCTGGTGAAAACAAAACTTCCTGAGCTTTTGTTAATGAGTCGAGTAATGTCAACGCTTCCGCCTGAATATTTTGAATTCAAAAGCGTTTGGGACTCTGTGCCACTTCAAGACAGGACAATAAACAAATTAACAGAAAGGTTAAGACTCATTGAAATGAGGTTACCCGAAAAACGAAATAATATAACGGCGTTGTTTGCAAAGCATGGTAAAAATGGCGAGAACTTTTAAAAAAAGGCTGAAGGACGAAAAAGTTGAAAGTGCTTCAAATGTAGGCCATTTTGCTAAGAATTGTCCAAAAAGGCCGACAGAGGAGGCCGGTTCGAGTTCGTCAGTATATTCAAAGAACTGTTCATCCATGAAACCTTCCGGAGATGCATTTATCTGTATGAAAAATGGCGATGTTGAATTAGATACATGGATTGCAGATTCTGGTGCTTCTATGCACATGACAATGAAAAAGAAATACTTTGCAGCTTATAAACCTTTTTCAGATCCAAAAGAGATCCAAGTAAGAAATCGTGAAATTATAAATGCTTATGGGCAAGGCACAATAAACGTGGAAATGAATGCAAATGGAGTGTGGACACAAAATCATTTACAAAATGCAACGGACGTTAAAAGTTATGTGTCACAAACTGATAAATGGGCCAATGTTTTACCAACGATACTATTGGGTCTTCGCTCGACGTTTAAAGATTTAAAAAGCACCTCAGCACAAATGTTGCATGGAGAAACATTAACCCTGTCTGGAGAATTTTTCTTCGGCGAAAACGAAGACGTCAGCATCCACAGTTTCGTCACAAAACTACGTGAACACATGGGACAGGTGCAACCGCAGCCTGGAACGCACAACGGAAAGCAACAAATATTCGTTCAGCCTGAACTTTCAAAGTGCAGTCACCTATTCATAAACGATGACTCGGTCCGACGACAAAAATGTTTCTAGTAAAAGTGAACACGATGTTAAAAATATATCTGTAGGCAGACTGAAGCCCGCCTTTTTAAGGGTTGACATAATACGAGTTTCCTAAAATTACGTTGCAGGTGAACTACATACGTTGCTATATATTCGGAAGTGTCTTTTTCGTAACTAAAGAAATGCTGCAATAGACTATCGACCCGCTGCGCTGACACGAGATTTGTTCATAAACAGAGTATGATTTCTCCCAGCTAGAATTAGCCGATTCACAGGTTGCAGTAAGGTCAACATTCATGCTGCTGACGCTGACGCGTGCGCTTTTTTGAAACTCCGTATGTCAACTTTATACGGTTCTCTATCAGGTGCCGACACATCCACATTCGGTTCAATGGGTAGCTTCTTGCTTTCATTTACCACATCGAACACTTCCTGATTCAATTTTTCTTCGCAACTTCCTCTAATTGTTTGCACCATCTAGTTTTTCAATTTGTGTTTGGACGTCCATCTTATCTCCCGTCTCTTTAGTGCGTGATGCAGATAACAATTCAAAAACTACCGTAATTTGCTTAGATACCAACTCTGATCAATAACAACTTAACCAAAAAAAAATGACACGTATTTCCAACTAAACTAAACTAATTTTCGCAGTTAATATGGAACAACCACAAAAGCACAGCACAACTGCAACAGCAACAGCAAGATGAGTGTTGAAGATTTTGGGTGTACACAATGAAAACACATGTATTTATAAAGTAACAATATTATTGTATTACCCAAATACGGAAATGAAATAAAGAAAATACACACTAATAACGAAACGGTGTGAATGACATTTTTACGATGATGCGTTACGTCACACACATCTAATTCTTAATAGGTCCGACAGATGTCGTTGTGGTCGAGAATATTTGAAATTAAAAGTTACATTTCTAACACTTCCCCTCGAGACCACCGACACGATCACTTGAGTCCCTTTGTCAAACCAAGTAACTCAACACACTTCACGTGCTTCTGTTTGGTCAGTCCCTTTGTCAAGACATCAGCAGGTATCTCTTCGGATGATAAGTGTAGTAAATCGACTACTCCTGTCTGTCTGTCCTGGAGTGGTAGACTAGATTCGAAACAAGTTTCTGAACGCCAACGTTATCATTTGACAACTTGATTACGTCAATACCTTTCCCTAACTCGGACATAAATTTTTTTAGGTAGACGATCTCTTTAGCAGTTTCACTAAATGCCATATACTCCGCTTCTGTTGATAAAAGTGCCACAGTTCTCTGCTTCCTTGAATCCCACGATACGCAGCCACTGTTCATAGTGAAAACATAACCAGTGAAGGATCTTCTGTCGTGGATAAATCCAGCCCAGTAAGCATCCACAAAACCCTGGATCGTATCTCCGTGATGTCGGAACAAGATTCCGAGATCCGCTGTCCCCTTCAGGTAGCGCATGACTCTTTTCGCTGCAGCCCAATGTTCCTTTCCAAAGTAGTCGTTGAACTGGCTCAATGAGCTAGCAGCATGAGCTACGTCAGGGCGTGTCGCAACAGCAAGGTAAAGTAATGCCCCGACCAACTCACGATAAGGCAGTTTTGGTCCGTCCGATGCAGACCAATGCTCCGATTTTCTCAGTTTCGCACTAACGTCCAATGGTACACTGGATTGCACTCTTCCATACCATGGCGTCGTAAAATGTCACGGATATATGTCCCTTGGCTTAATTTGATGTTGTCACCATCCCTCTCGAAATCAATATCGAGACATCTGTTCACGTTGCCAAGATTCTTCACACCAAAGCGTTTGCTCAGGCCGACTCCGAAACGGTCGATTTCTTGAATGTCACCTGACATGACAAGGATATCGTCAACATAGACAACAATTAACATCAAATTGTCTCTCTGTCGCTTCAAGTATAGACACGAGTCTCCTTCAGATGGAATTGCTTCGAGTCTTCGTAGTTCTTGATTCAACCGCTTGTGCCAGACGCGTCCTGCTTGTTTCAGTCCGTAAAGCGCCTTTTTCATACGACACACTTTATCGCTGTTTCTCAGACTACTTAGCATACTTTTGGCTTCAGAGACTGCTCGACAATCCAGTCCTCTCTCCCCAACCATGTGTTGTAATACCTCATTCATCATCTCGGGAACTTCGAGGTATACTTCTTCTTCTAGAGTACCATTTAGATAAGCAGTAGTAATGTCGTACTGCTTTATATGCATCTTTTTACTCGCTGCGTATGGTGCTCAACCGGGCCACTGGAGCATACGTTTCTTGAAAGTCTCTTGCTCGTTGTTGTGTGAAACCTCTTGCCACAATCCTGGCCTTCCGTTTCTCTAGAATTCCATCAGTACCATATTTATTTCTAAGTACAAATCTGCTGTCAATGACACTCTTTCTTGTTGGTCTGTCCACAAGCTCCCATGTGTCATTTAGCAATATTGATTTGACCTCGCTCGCCATGGCTTGCAGCCACTCTTTTGATTCTGGACTTGATAAAGCCTCAGTCAACGATACCTCGGTATGAAACGCTGTGTAAACATCTTCGTTATTAGAATGATTGGCCTCGTCGTACTTCTTAGGATATCTTCTTCGTAACCCCATTACAACTTTACGTGGTGTACCAGGTCCACGTTTAACGACAGGCACTGGGTCTGCGGACGGAAATCCTTTAAACCCGCCTGAAAAATCGTCTTTGTTGTTTTCGACATCTTCGATGTCACACTGCAAGTTATCTGTCATGTGGTCGTTTTGCTCGTTCAACCCATTTGAGTTTGGTCTGATCAGTTGAACCTCGGTACATTTTTCATTATTTATTTCTGACTCACTGAGATTATTTTCCAGAGGAAAGAAATTTACTGGTTCCTCCATGATCTGCTGAGTTTTCTCCAGGAATTTTACGTCGCGTGACGTCTCGATCTTCCCCTCGATTGGAATCCAAATTCTGTATCCCTTGGAATTTTCACTGTAGCCCACGAAGATTCCTTTCTTTGATCGTGGTGCAAGTTTGTTTCGATTTGGACTTGTATTCAAAGTATGTACTTCACAACCAAAGCACTTGAGGGAACTAACGTCTGGAGTTTTTCCGTGCCACGCCTCATAAGGCGTCTTCCCATCTAATCTGCTTGTTGGGCATCGGTTCCTGATGAAGTTCGCTGTGTTAACAGCCTCTGTCCAGAATGACGTTGGTAATCCTGAATCGATAAGATGGCACCTCGCTGCCTCTATCAGAGTTCTATTTCGCCTTTCGGTCACGCCATTTTGTTCGGGGTGGTATGGCACTGTTAAGCGCCGCGTTATCCCATGCTGTCGAAGAAACTCGTCAAACGGTTTATTTGCGTACTCAAGACCATTGTCAGTTTGTAACATCTTGATTTTTATTCCTTTCTGTGTTTCAACCATTGCTTTGTAGGTTTTAAAATGTTTGAGAGCCTCACTTTTGTGTGTGATAAACCTTACTTCACATCACCCGGAATAACCATCCATGTATGTAATTATGTAACGATTCTTTCCGTTTGACATCACACGCATAGGGCCACAAACGTCTGAATGAATAATCTCTCCAAGCTTTGTTTTTCTCTTCAACGCGCAAACCTTGGATTGTACCTTTCTTGATCGCGTCACGCAAAGATTGTATATTTAGATGTCCAAGACGTCTGTGCCAATCCTCCAATGAATTGACTCTCGGTAATTTGACAGAATTTCCTCTTTCACTGATTGCCTTACAGCTGTCGCTAGTACCACCTTGGACGTAGTACAAGCCCTTCCTCCGTTTTGCGACAAATGCAACCCTACCCATGTTGTCAATGATCTCGGCCTTTTCTTTGTTAAAAAATACCGTAAAACCTTTGTCAGTTACCTTGCCAACGGAAACAAGATTCGTACGAAGGTCCGGCACATACAAAGTATCGTGAAAGTTCACTGTCTTTTCATACCCGTCGACATTTATCGATACTGGTACGACACCTCTCGCCGCAATACAGGAACTGTTCGCTAAGTTCAATTTTTCACACCCGTGTGTAACAATGTCTGTGAATGCGTCAATATGTGCTGTACAACCACTGTCAATACACCATTCACTATGTTCTTTACTATGATGTCCGCACGTAGAACTTTGACGCGCTTCGCCCAAATTCGGTACTGCATACAAGCTTAAATCATTGGCACAACTCGCACTTTGTTCTTTCGACCGATCTGTCTCGAATTTTCTATTCGATTTGCATTGTTTCGCGGTATGACCGGGTTTTCGACATTTAAAACACCTAAAAATTTTCTTCTGATACTGTTTCTGATTTTTATCTTCGTCACTTTTACATTTATACGTTTGATTCCCATGTTTTCGAGCTAACAACGCGTTTTGAACCGAATCATTTCTATTACTTTCTTTTCGAGCTTCGCACTCTTCGCACTCAACGATTTACCAAATGGACAAATTATTCTTATGGCAAAACTTTTTAATAAAACCATAAAACAAAAAGTGATTTAAAAAAACGACAAAAACAAAAGTTGACAAAACAGATAAGAAATGTTTAAAACGACTTACCTTCAGTCCACTCAAAATGGATCGTAACAATTGCGTCAGATTGCTAAATTGAAAATTATTCTCCTCGCTAAACTCTTTTAAAAACAATTTTAAATCATCTTTCGTAAAATTTTGCTGTTCTTCTAATCGGCTCCTGAATTTCTGAATCACAGTTAATTCGTTAGCGTCTATTTTTTCAGAGTAAATAGGAGAGACCCACAAAAACGCCAGCTTATTCGAAACCAAATCATCTAATCGGTTTATCCTATTACTGGCCCAAATTAAAGTGGATTTAATATATTCGCGATCCAAATTAAGGCTATTATCTGAAACACTTTCATTTTATTCGTCGTTAATCTAAGCAGATCGACTTTGACAATATTACCTAAACGAAAATTTATTTTTTATTATATTTTCCATTTTACTAACTAGTACCATTGACTCTTCTTCAGTTTTCAAATGCCTCTCTAGCTCCAATCTATTAAACTCTGGAAGTCTTTCGGGCATCAATTTTCCGGAATGCGTATTAATATTCTTTACGTCAAACTTAAAACAAAAGTTAAATTGAAAGATTTCAGACCTTGTTATGTTACCTGATTGGCTAATTCGTCCATGGTATAAATTTTTGGTTTTAAGAAGCGTTCTTGATCTTTATCAAAACCGCCCCCAGAATGAGTAATAAAATTAATTAGAGCTTGTGGTAAAATACCACTTTCTCTGTAATGGCTAATTTGGATATCTCCCTGTCTTTTGCTTAATTTGGTGCCATCGGGATTTATAAGCAGAGGTAAGTGTCCGTAAACAGGCGCTTCCCAATTAAATGATCTAATAAACGAATTAATCAAAAGAAAATAAACTACAATAGGTGAATTCTGTACCTATACAACATTATGTGCTTAGTAGTTGAAATTTGCCACTCCACCCCTCTCAACACATGCGATATTTTCATTAAATGATCGTCGACTACATTGGCAAAATGGTATGTTGGAAAGCCGTCGGATTTAAATATTACTGGATCGCCCTCGTTTAAACCTACGTCGTAGGAAATTGACCCGTAGATTAAATCATCAAATGTTTGCACTCCTGGTGTCAACTAAAATTGTTTACGTTGAAGTCTTGGATCTCATTATTTGCTAATTACTAATGCTCGGAAAATACGCAACATATAAAGTGAATACTCTGACAAAACTCTATAGATGCATTTATTAAAAGTGCATACTTTCAGCGATTTTCGAAATTTTTGAATTTTCGGAATTCTTAACAAAATTTTTTTTTATATTACACCGCACCGTATAAATAATATTTGTAACTAAAATTTAGACATCCAGCGTTGTGTACGCCCAACAAGGCTTTCATCGTTAAGTATTTCACGCGCACCTATGTGTATATGAATTATAATATTGTTGCGATCTAGTGAAACTCATTATTCGGGGTAGGCACTTATTTCTAATATTTGTGGTTTAATTTCATTCTCCCATCATTGTCTGTAGCGGGTTTCCATACCTCCACCTGTGTTCTTTATCTGTGGAGTTGATAAGCACATGTTGTAATTGGTAGATTTCCATGATGACCTCACGTCACGGGAGTTAGCATCATATTGGAGGAAACGATTAAAGAATTTATAAAGTTCATTAGAGAGAAACTCTGCGCATTCGCTTATCTTCAGTGGTCCGTATGAATTAAAAAGGGGTTTACTTGTGATAACGCCGTATGTACGTTTTTTGTGTCAGATTTCAATTAAGTTTTAGGTAATACTGGTACGGAGCTAGCTAGTCCCCTACTTGAAAAAACCTAATTGTAAGTATTACGCTGTTAACACAATTAATTATAAAATATTTTTGTTGTGTCACAGATTATGATTATGTGCGCTTTGATTCTCTAAATATTCGATTTCCGTGCTTGTGTATTTTAATTTGCAAATGTAAAGTTATTCCTTCTCTAAATGTAAAAGTTAGGCCGAATAGGTTTGCGGTAGAACGTGTTATGTGTTACCACTTCTGTCTTGTCATTTGTTCTTTTTCAGCTGCGGTTAGATTAAACGGTGTCTCCCATCTTAGTATTTCATCGTATTGACGCCTTTTTAAATTATTTTATAATCTAACACCACAAAACCTACGACTCTATCGCCGGAACAACTAAGTTAGTCGTCGCTCTCTTTTAGTTACGAGACAAACCAAATAACAGAACTTTTGATGCGTTTTCGTTATCGGATACTCGCTCACCTAGTTCTAACGAATTTATGCTGTGCTATTTCAGTTAAAGTCACATTTCTAATTAGAGTGCCAACACCAATCAAATTACAGCAATTACCAGTTACGTTTTGGCGGTGAAAGTGAAAGGTTGGACAGATACGTTAATTTATAATTTTTAGAATAACGCGTTTTAATTGTAAAAGTTAAAAAGAAAATTTGTAAACATAGATAAACACAGTAGTGATTTTAAAACGTAGTCGTTTGATTGCGATAGAAGGTGCGGCGTGCAGATTAGATACTATTATAATCAATGAGGTTTTTCCGGCGTGTTTATATTTTACATTCATATTATTAAAATAGTGTAATTTTTTGGAGATTTAAATTGAATTTAATTATTATTTCGTTAAGTTATAAAATACGTGGTTTTTGGGAGATTTAAATTTAATTTAATTATTATTTCGTTAAGTTATAAAATACGTGGCTTTTTGGAGATTTAAATTTATTTTAATTTTAGTGGGTGGTCTGAAGGAAAAAGAAAAAGGCAAGCTACGGTGGAGGAGGTGTTCAGGAAGAGCACCAAAGTAAGGAAATCACCGGTAGCGGAGGGAAAAGAGAGGAAGGATGGGGAGGTAGCCGAAATGTGTAAAGAACTGTTAAAGGAGGTAAAAAGTATAAGAGAAGAACAAATAAAGATGGGTAAGAAGCTGGAAGAGAATAATAAAGAGGTAAAGGAGATAAAAGAAGAATTAAGAAAGTCAAATGAAGAATGGAAAAGGAAATTTGAAGAAATGGGAGAAAAGTATAGAAAGTTGGAGGCCAGATTGAAGAAGATAGAAAGACGCTGGGAAAGACCGAAAAAGAAAAAAGGAGAACAAACATAATCATAAGAGGTATGGAAGTGAAAGATGGAAAGAAGAAGCAAAAGGAACAAGTGGAAAATTGGTTAAAGAAGGATTTAAATATTGAGAAAACAGTGGTAGAAACTACAAAGTTAGCAGAGCGTGTAATGTTAGTAAAGATGGGTACATTTGAGGATAAGTTAGATGTATGGAAGCAAAAAAGAAGGTTAAGAGGTACGAGCATTTATTTAGACGATGACATGACGAGAAGGGAAATAGATATACAAAAGAAGATAAGATATGAGGCGAGTAAGATGAAGGGAGAGGGAAGAGGGTTAAAATAAGATTCTTGAAAGTGTGGGTGGAAGGTGAAGAAAGATTTTGGGATGAGGAGAGGGGAACTCTAGTGAAGAAGGGACAAAACTAAGAGTTGGGAGAGGGAAGGATGGATCAAATGATGTTGGATTAGCAAGTTTTAAGGAAAAAGAGATGGAAAAGCAGAATCAAATAAAATTATTGTTTTGGAATGTGGCAGGTATAAAAAATAAGAGAGAGGATTTCTGGAGATACGTAGAAGGCTTTGATATGATGGGAATGTCGGAAACATGGTTGGAGGTGGAATTTGCAACTAGAAGAGAAAGTAAAGGTAGAGCAAGAGGAGGAATAATAACGGGCATAAAAAGGAACTGGTCGGGTAAAGAAGAGGAGGGAAACGAGAAGCAAGAAAAAAGGATAGTAAAAAATTATGTGGTTAGAGAAGGAAAGGAAAAATATATAGTGTTAACAGTTTATGGGCGGGATATGAGGATGTTAAGTGAACAGATTGAGAATATGGTACAGGGAGAGGAAAAAGAAAAGATTATTATAGGGGGTGATTTTAACGCGAGAACAGGGGAACAGGAAGGAGTAATTATAGGAGGGGAAGTAAAGAGAAGAGTTAGCATGGATAAGACAGTTAATAAGAATGGGAAAATGTTAGTGGAGATGTGTGAGGAAAAAGGATGGTCAATCCTAAATGGAAATATAGAGGAGGTGGGCAGAGGTGACTATACTTATATGGGAGGGAGGGGGGAATCGGTGATTGATTACGTGATGGTGAGTGGAGAGATGTGGGAGGACATAGAAAGTTTTAAAGTGGGGGATGAGGAGGAATCGGATCATCAGCCACTGGAAGTGATTTTAAAAGGAAAGGAGCAAGGAATTAAGGAGGAACAGAAGGGATGGGGAGTAAAAAGGTGTGGACTGAGGAAAGCATAGAAAGATATAAGATGAAGTTGGAGCAAGTGATTTGGGGAGAGGTAGGGGGGGAAGAAGGACTAAAGGAGTTGACTGCAGAAATGGAGAAGGCAGTAGAAAAGAAAAGGTTTGAAAGAAAGCAAGGAAAAAAAAAAGGTACGAAAATAGGTGGTGGAATAGAGAATGTAGAGAGGCAAAAACAGAGAGGAGAAACGCTAGAAGAAGATGGAAGAAAGGTAGAATAGATGTGCAGGAGTATAAGGAGAAGAAAATGAAGTTTAAAAATGTATGTTCAAAGAGAAAGGTGTCGTATAAAGAGGAAATGGAG
The DNA here is from genome assembly GCA_035610365.1 of Aquatica leii. Lineage (NCBI taxonomy): Eukaryota > Metazoa > Arthropoda > Insecta > Coleoptera > Lampyridae > Aquatica > Aquatica leii. The sequence continues at coordinate 119,533,668 of CM069434.1, read as the reverse complement.
AAACAAGTAAAGGAAATAAAGAAAGAAGGAGAAGTGTGGAAATTTCTAAACAAGGAGAGAAGAAGAGATAAGAGGAGAGGAGGTTTAACGGATATAAAGGTGTGGCTGGATTATTGTATGGAGCGTTTGGAGGGAACAATAGAAGGACCAGGGCAGGTGATATTGCAAGGGGTAAATACAATACAAGAGGGGTGGGAGATAACGAAAGAGGAAATGGAGAAAGCAATAAATAGACTAAAATTAAGGAAGACGGCAGGAACGGACGGTACGCAAAGAGAACAATGGAAATATGTAGGGGAGAGAGTGAGAGGAAATATAAGGAGAATTTATAATACAATATGGAGAGGGGGGGAATGGCCAGGGAGTTGGAAAGAGAGTTTAATTCTCCCGGATTATAACAGAGGGGATAGGAAGGAGGTAAAGAATTATAGAGGGATTAGTGTCACTCATGTAAGTTATAAATTGTATGCCATGATTATACAAAGGAGGTTGGAAAAGGAAGTGGAAGAAAAAGACTATTACCAGATTGGCAGATGGGATTTAGGGTGGGAAGAAGGGCAATAGACAATGTTTATATATTAAAACAGTTAGTGAATGGAGAGCTAGATAAGAAAGGGGTAAGGTATACGCGTTCTTTATGGACATAGAAGCTGCGTTTGATAATGTGAATAGGGAAAAGCTATGGAGGGTGTTAAGGAAAAAGGGAATAGAGGAACAACTAGTGAGGAAACTGGAAGAGATATATAAAGAGACTAAGAATAGGGTAAAAATAGGGGATAGTGTTAGTGAAGTGTTTTGGACGAGGAAGGGGCTAAGGCAGGGGTGTCCTCTTAGCACTATTTTATTTGCACTGTATATAGGGGACATAGAAGAAGTGTTGAAGGGAGGTCAGTGTGGTGGAGTTGTCATGGAGGGAGAGATTAAAGTGTGGGTGTTGGCATATGCAGACGATATGGTCATTGTGGCAAAAAATGAGTTGGAGATGAAAGGTATGATAAATACGATAAAGAGGTATCTGGAAAGGAAAGACTTGGGTTTAAATGTGAGAAAGTCTAAGATGGTAGTTTCTCAAAAAGGTAAAGGAGGGAAGAAAAAAGAAGAGTTAAGTTGGGGAGAACAGAGGGTAGAGACAGTGAATGAAGTGACTTATTTGGGATATAGGCTAAGGTATGACAATAAAGACGATGCGCACATAAGGGAGTTATAAGTGTGATGATGTACGGTGTGGAGGTATGGGGTTGGAAAGAGTGGAACCTATTGGAAAAGGTACAAATAAAATATTGGAAATGGATACTAGGTTTAGACAGGGAGACACCGGGTTACATAATAGAGGAGGAGGGGAAGTTAGAGAAGATTAGAATAGAAGCAGGGAAAAGGGCGATGGGTTATGAAGAGAAAATGGAGGAAAGGAGAGAATGTAAAATTTTGCAATGTTGCTGGAGGACGGTAAAAGATAGCAAAAACATATATGGACAGGAAGAAAGGAAACTGTACTATCAACGAGGAGGTTTTGCAAGAGAAGAGGTGGAAAGAAGGAGAGTGGAAGGGAGGTTAAATACGGGGGAAATAGTACTAAGAGACAAAGATTCGCAGGTGCAAGAGAGGGAAGGAAAGATAAGGGAAGGAAAATATAATGTAAGAAATGGGAAAACAGTATCCAGGGAAGTGCCTAAGTATCTCATGAGGAGGAGAAGCTTAGGAGAAAAGCGACTAATAGCCAGGTTTAGATGCGGCAATGAAGAGAACGTAAATAAGTATTAGAAGGAGGATGCAATGAGGAGATGTAGACTATGTGGTGAGGGATGGGAGGACATAGAACACATGAGTGAGGAGTGTGGTGAGCTAAGGGAAGAAATGAGGGGAGGAAGGTTTTGCTTGGGGAGGAGGGGGAGGGATTGGATTGGATGAAATCAGTAAAGGATAGAAGGATAAGAGGGGAGGGTTAGATCTAAAGTATTAGTATAGTAAGATGGTGATGGGAAGATTTTAGGGGAGAAAGTTTGTTTTGTTTTTAGTTTTTTTTTTAAATTTCTGTACAAATTATAATATTATATAACGTAACTCATTGTAAGGCCGAATGGCCAAAACAATTAACAATAAATAATAAATTACAGCAATGTAAACTTGTAGTTCTTGTGAACTAGGCACATAATGTCTGAACAGGTGTTAACCTGAATTTTTCTATTAAACATATGCACAATATAGATGTTTCACAAGCATAATGAACAGTATGTTCGAGCAGGACAAAAAATCCGTTAGTTACAAATTAAACCGACAGAAATTAGTGTTTTAGAAAAAAAGTTTAACCCAATTAACAAGATGTTGAAGTGGTCACCCCACAACAAATACGCTACTACGTAAAGTCTCACCGTAGACTTTCAGGTAAAAATTACGATACAGCCATTTAACTTACAATTTCGTACGAGACCAAAGTTTGACAATTTTGTGCTAAGCGCTGAACGCCCATTAACAGTGTCTGTCACAAAAACCTAAAACACGGTATGAACGGAGACCGTTTTTGTTTTGCCGGAAACCGCAAAAGTAAAAAATTCCTAGATGAGAAGGCATGTACTTGGAGAAAAAACGCCGCCCTGGCGTTACTGCACTAATACAGTCTACAACGGAAAAGGAAAAGCAGTCTTCTTACTGCTCAAACGAACTAGAAATCGCTTCAAAAAAGATAAAGATTGTCACCATCCCAGAACCGCTGCCGCTTACTACAACTGCCAACCCCCCAACGGATCACTGATTAGCAGACCCAAAAGCAACAAAATTTTACAATTCTTTAAAAGCACAATACCACCGGAAGCAACACCAGCCACCGATCTACAAAGATGCTGTATGCGTAACGATTTAAATTTCAGTTTGGTACATTTCAAGCTGACGGGTATTTAACTTTCTACTCACAGTAGTGTTAAGAGTCAAAATTCCAAATTAATAATAAATCTTTTGCCGCAAGGGAAGAGAGCACTCAATACAAGTAACCAAACTCGTCAGATTTTAATTAATTTGTGCAGTTGTATTTAGGTACGTGCCTATGAACATTTTGTAGTTTGGAGCTCACTTTCTCTCTTGTGTTCTCGTTTTGCGTGCTACTAGTTGAAATAAATCGTAAAAATACTTTTGTCACAAGATACTCTTGTTTTATTCCTAACACACGGTTAGGTTGCGAGTTTGGGGGTCCTTTCCTTTAACTCAAACCTACTCGAATAAAAAGTGGCGCAGGGCACCAATTCGCCACTCTACTTTGGGTATTACCATCTCAATCCACGACCATCTCCCATACTAAGCTAGCCAAACCAGAGTCGAAGACCTAAAGTCTTTTTTCTTTATCTCAACCTTCGCAAATAGTGTGTTACAAAAAGGCGCCAAATTCATACTCGTTTTATTGGGTGCATTCCAATGACGCTACGTGATGTGCCGCATAGTAGGGCGGTAGCGCTAGCTTTACGCAACATTTAAAATTAAATATTTCAAAACGTTTCTAAAAATCGTTTGAACCTGTAAAACTATGTCAATTACACACCAATTTGTTTTCGACAAATTCTGTGCCAATATTGAATCTAAAAATAAACAGGTATGTACTTGAAAAATAATCCATTCAACCCCTCTTGTTTCTAAAATATACAAATAAATGTGGGCTGTGGGTCTGTGAGACGGACACAAAAATTAATAACTGCTGTATTTGTTTTGGAATCTCAAACGCTGAAAAGCAAAGATGCCAATGTCAAAGATTGTCTTGGTTCAAAAAAAAACCGTAAAAACTACGTCAAAACTAAAAAACTGAAACGCTAACTAAAGAAACAGCATTTGTTTTGATTAGTTTTTTTTCAAGATATTCAAGAATTTCAGATTATCTATTTTTGCTGATAGCTCCAACGTTTTTTTAATTTATTTTTTTGCACAAAGGTTTTTAGGAACTTTTTGCATTACTTTTGTATTAACTATTCGTTTCTTTCTTAATTACTTTTAAAATAGCAAACCATTTAGAAACTTTGACCTTGATTGCGGAAGACTGCACGATGAATTCATTAATTAAGATTCATTAAAAAACAAAATTTACAATAACAACATTTAAGATTTCTCAAAATTCTTTTTCATTTACAAGTTACGTAAATTTAAAAATTGATCGCTACGAAAAACTTTTCTGACCAGATACCTTTGTTTGAAACAATCACGTCGGTTAAGAACAAAACAAATTTTAAACTTATAATAAATGTTGAAATTGTGCACCATTTTCCCGAAGGCATATTTGACAACGCTTAACATTTTGCTCGGCTACTTTAGTTACAATGTCGGTTTTTTTTTTATTTCGTGACCTGCTACGACCACCCGAGCGACTAAATCTTCCTCCGAAGCAACTGGTGCTTTATACACTAAGAACTTCATACGTCCCTAAAAACAATCTAGAGGATTTAAATCTAGAGATCTCACTGCTCGATTTACTAGACCTCCTCTGCCAATCCATATATTTGAAAACATTTCATTAAGACATGTTCTAATTTGTCTGCTGAAATGACAGGGGGCTCCGTCGTGTTGAAACCACATTTTATTTCTTACATCTAAGGGAATGTCTGCAAGCAGTTTAACCAGCTTGTTCACTAAGAATAGTCTACAGTTTTCGCCATTCAATTGATCTGGGAATATGAAAAGACCTATGACATATTCACCTATTGTTCCAACCCCTACATTAGAAAATCAACGTTGGTAGCTGCAAACCTGAATTGAATGAGGATTTTCTTCGGCGAAAACGTGCGAATTTCGGCTATTAAAAACACCTTCTCTTGTGAACTTTGCTTCGTCGGTGAAAAGTATCGTTCTGTGTAAATCTTGCTGGAGACCAAGTTGCCTAAGTAGCCAACGATAGTAGTTCACTCTAAGTGAATAATCATCGGATGATATGAATAAAAGGAAGGAACAATAAACACTATAGCGTTAAATATTTTGTTTCACAATAACCCAGCAACTACAATAAATTAAATACTTGTCGTACACGTGTTTCGACAGATATGCTGTCATCATCAGCGACTGAAAAAAAATCGGATATTTCTTGTACTTTTTGCAAATGAAACGGGGTGCAATACTTGCTTGTGCAAAACTCCTCAAACAGTAAAATGACCGCAATTCATGGTTCTTCCTAATGTGCTAATAGATGGATTATCCTCTACATAATCTAAGACTTCTTTCTCAAAGGCTAGTGTTCTTGTAGGTCGAGTATATTGTTGTTGCCTTCACAACGTGGTTCAATACTGCCAGTTTCAAGTAAACGATTATGCACTGCTAAAACATATTGTGGTGGGGATACCTTCTGTCGAAACACGCGTACTACAAGTATTCAATTTATTGTGGTAGTTGCTGGGTTATTGTGAATCAAATATGCAACTTGACTGTTCAAAACGAAGATGTTTAAGCAGATATTTCATTCGTCCTGGCCAATTTTTAAATCTTTATAACTTTTAAATTAAAAAGAATTTCAAAAACTCTTATACAGTGTGTCCCAACAATCTGGGGGTGGAAGATTACGCCTATACTGTTGATTTAAAAAAATATATTATAACAGATTCTTTTAGTCGACAACGAGGAGCATCTCGTAAAAATATTTTGGTATATACAGGGTGGCCCATTTTTGAGTACCACACCAAACTTGTGTTTTTTTAAATAGAATGCCGTATATATTTTTATATATTTAAATTCTCTGTTAAATACTGAGCAAAATGATATAAAGTACTATAGATCTACGACCAACGGTTCCTGAGTTATTGACATTGTTATGTAAAAAAATGAGTCAATTGAGTAGGCTCCTGTTCCGCCATCTTTAAATATATCGAAATGAAATTTTGGTATTTGTATTTCTAATATGTCTAATATTGACCTCTATACTCAAATTGCAGACTCTTTACCCTACATATACAGGGTGGTCCATTTTGCGCAATGTTATTTTTCTCAATTTTTTTAAATGGCACACCCTATATTTTATTACAGATTTGAATAGCATTTTTTACGAGCTTTCAATAGATACTCACTTTATACTACCTATTCCTAAGTGTTTTTGAATTATTCTGTCTTAAAGTTGAAAATTGCAAAATTTTGTTACTTTTCTTGAATTTTCTTCACATCATAGTAGCCCGATTTCCGCTTGTCCCTTTCTGTTCCTTAGCAACTTAACAAATGAAAGTCTCTTATTGTCAATAGTTCGTGAAATCATTGTTGGTAGTAATCTGCATAGTTACCTTGTTAATAACTGGTTATATACTTATTGTGCGATGAATTTCTCAAAAGAAGAGCTCATTAATATGACCTATGCTTTAAGAGAGGCTGAAAGGAACTGCTTGTTGACGTCACGAATTTATGAACAAAAGTCCCCTTTTGCTAGACATCCAAGATCTGAAGCGTTTGAACATCTTCGAGAACGATTTGAAGACACAGGAAATGTCAAATATAAAAAAAAGAGATGTAGAGCAACGTACAGTTACAAACGACGAAAACGAGTTGACAGTTTTATTAAGTGTAGAAGAAAATCCTCACGTAAGTGTTCGTCAGATCGCGGTGCAAGTACATCTTAACTTTAATACAAAGAATTATAAGCAAACATAAATTTCACCCATACCATTTGTGCTTGCATCAAAGCCTACGACCGCAAGATTTCGCAGATCGCGTCGCATTTTGCAATACTATTATAGAAAAAATTAACCAACAACCCAATTTTATTGACTTTGTGCTATTCAGCGACGAAGCAAGTTTTAATAACGTAGAAGTCGTTAATAAACATAATATGCACTATTACTCCGTTGAAAATCCACACTGGGTACGACAGATAGACTCCAGAATCAGTGGACTGTGAATGTGTGGGGTGGTATTATCAATACGAATGTAATAGGACCTTTCTTTTTCGATGGTTCCCTGACAGGCGAAAAATATCTGCAATTCCTTCACGAAGATTTACCACAGTTGCTTGAAAATGTAAATCTACATACTCGACAAACTATGTATTACCAACATGATGGAGCCCCACCGCACTACCATAATCGAGTACGTCGGTATTTAGAACACTGGCGCAAAGATCGGTGGATAGGTCGCGGTGGTCCCATTGCTTGGCCAGCGAGATCACCCGATCTCACTCCCCTAGACTTTTTTCTTCGGGGATATGTGAAACAGGAGGTGTATAAGGATTTGCCTACTACACCGGCCAATATGAAAGTTCGAATTGGAGAGGCCTTTCAAAGAATTCAAAGAACTACCCTTCAAAATGTCAAAACAACTTTCACTAGGCGGTTGGCATTGTGTATTGCTGAAAATGGAAACATTTTTGAACATTTAATATAAAATTTATAGTTCATTGTGTCCTTTAATTCCACTTTAAAGATTATGGTTATACTGTTCCGTTCTACGAGTAAATAATAGTTCCCCTTCTGTAGTCCATTGTTTCATTGTCCTAATTTATTTTATAGACCCTTATTGTGACAAATTCAAGAAAACTAACAAAATTTTGCAATATTCAACTATAAGACAGAATAATTTAAAAACACTTAGGAATAGGTAGTATAAAGTGAGTATCTATTGAAAGCTCGTAAAAAATGCTATTCAAATCTGTAATAAAATATAGGGTGTGCCATTTAAAAAAATTGAGAAAAATAACATTGCGCAAAATGGACCACCCTGTATATGTAGGGTAAAGAGTCTGCAATTTGAGTATAGAGGTCAATACTAGACATATTAGAAATACAAATACCAAAGTTTTACTTCGATATATTTAAAGATATCGGAACAGGAGCCTACTCAATTGACTCATTTTTTTACATAACAATGTCAATAATTCAGGAACCGTTGGTCGTAGATCTATAGTACTTTATATCATTTTGCTCAGTATTTAACAGAAAATTCAAATATATAAAAATATATAGGGCATTCTATTTAAAAAAACACAAGTTTGGTGTGGTACTCGAAAATGGGCCACCCTGTATATACCAAAATATTTTTGCGAGATGCTCCTCGTTGTCGACTAAAAGAATCTGTTATAATATATTTTTTTAAATCAACAGTATAGGCGTCATCTTCCACCCCCAGATCGTTGGGACACACTGTATATGGTTTTTATAAATGTTTCTCATTTTTGCAGTTTTCCGAAAAATCAAGGTCATACGTTTTGAAATGGTCGCCATTTTAAAAATAATTAAGGAAGAAAAATAGATAATACTGAAGTTGTAAAGTAATGTAAAAAAATCTTAAAAACCTGTGCGAAAAAAAATTTATCACGTAAGGAAAAAAACTAAAATAAAAAAATTAGAAAATGTCTAATGAACTATCCCTTAGGTAAAGGGCAAAGTTTTACGATTGGACGTTGGAAGGTACCCGATGAAGTGCGAATTGTAGCAGCGCGAACAACACCGTCCGAACCGGGATGAACCGCAATAACGCGAGCTAGAGTCCACAAAATCGGTTGTTTATTTTGATCTTTTACTAAAACTAATGAATCCTTGTCAATATTAGGAACATCTTTATTTATCCCATTTAGAACGCTGCTGAAGGGTATGCAAATACTCTTTATACCAACGCAACCAAAAATCGGAAAACATGCGTTGCAACAATTGCCAACGACTTAGTCGATTCAGATTTATTTGTGACAAATCAGGGCCAGGTATGATGTTAGATAGAGGTTCGACAGTAAAAAAGTGACCTGGCGTCAAAGATTGGAGATCATTAGGATCCGAACTTAAAGGGTATAGCGGCCTGGAATTGAGTAATGCCTCAATGCGAGTAAGCAGATTATACAACTCTTCATAAGTCAATATTTGACTACCAATTGCTCTGTAGAGATGGGTCTTAAAAGATTTCACCCCTGTTTCAGCGAGCCCATTAAAATGGGGTGCAGCAGGAGGATTAAGATTCCATTTGATGGCAAGGTTTGCAGCAGTTTGACGAGCTAAATCTTGAAGCCCCTACAAAATTAGTTCCTTGGTCACTGTAAATAGTGAAGCAAGTTCCACGACGAGCGGTAAATCTACGAAAAGCAGTCAAGAATGCTTCTGAAGAAAGATCCGATGCTAATTCCAAATGAATTGCTTTAGTAGCGCAACACACAAACACACAAACGTAAGCTTTTATAGACCTAATGCCTCTAGTTCTAGAAAAACTAATGAGGAAAAGTCCAGCGTAATCCAAGTAAACATTCGAAAAGGCTTTAAACTGGTTGATACGATGGGACGGTAAGTGGGCCATACGAGGTGTGAGTGATTTAGGATTTACACGAAAGCAACAAAGACATTTTGATATGCATTTACCTAAAGCTTTTCTTGGAGATAAAATCCAAAACTGTTGCAGCAAAAGGTAATGTAATGTTTTGAAACCAGGATGCAAGTTTTCGTTGTGTACTTGTTCAATCAAACAACTAGTGAAAATATGATTACTTGGAAGCAGTAATAGATGTTTGGCGTCAAACTCTAAATTTGAGCGTCTAAGTCTACCGCCCATCCTGATGAGATCTAGCTCGTCAAGAAAAAGACCAAGTTTGCCAAAGGGCTTAGGCAAAGAATTATCTTTCTTTAGACCATCATATAAATTTCTAAATTCTGAGTGTTGCACATATTTTACAAAAACTAAGAGTGCTGAATGTAGCTCTTCTGCGGTGATATGAGCGTTAAACAATATTTCCTTTGGCAGCAAAACGAAGAACATGAGCAAGAATGCGCTGAAGTTTTCTAAGTGACGAAAATTTGTGTATTAAAGTTAACAGAGGATGTGATTCTGTAGAAATATTTAAGCATGTCTTTGTTTCTTCTAAAAGGGCTTGTGGATGTGACTTCGAAGTAATCGACGGTTGAGTAGGCCATAAACTCTCTTCTTCTAATAACCAATGAGGTCCTTTCCACCAAACGTTACAATTCAACAAATTAGATGGTAATAAACCACGAGATGCGTGATCAGCGCGGTTATCCCTAGAAGGAACGTAACGCCATAATGCTGATGGAAGCAATTCTTGGATATACGAAGTACGGTTAGCGACAAAAGTTTTCCAACGATTTGGGTATGAAGAAAGCCAAGTTAAGACTATTTCGGAGCCAGTCCATGTATAAATATTTGCAAAATGAAATGCTTGGTTTTCTAAAAGCTTTGCGATGAGATTGGAAAGCAACGCTGCGCCTAATAGCTCTAAACGAGGCAATGAAATAGTTTTTATAGGAGCAACCTTAGCTTTAGCACAGATCAAGAATGTTTCTGTATGTTGCAAATTTTGAATAATGCGAACGTACACGGCGGCACCATAGCCAATTTGAGAAGCATCTGAAAATCCATGTAGTTCCATTTTATGTTGATCTTTTGAAAAGATATAGCGAGGTATACGTAAATTACCTAAGCACGATAGTTGCGACTGAAAGTTATGCCAAGCGATACGAATTTCTTCTGGTGCAGTCTCATCCCAGGCTGATTTCGAGGTCCATAACCTTGGAATAAGATGCTTTGCGTAAAGTAACGACGGTGTTAAAAACCCAAGTGGATCATAAATTCGAGCTATTTCCGACAAAATTGCTCTTTTGGTGCATTCCTTGTTGATTTGAGTATATTTGTACAAAAATATATCTTTTGTAGGATCCCACTGTAATCCAAGAACTTTAATAAAACTAGGACCTTTGCTATCAAAAGCTACAGGCGATTGTAAATATGAAGAAACGTTATTTAGAAATAAGATGAGAATTCCTAGCCCATTTTCTTAATTCAAAACCTGCCAAAACAAAAAGACTGATTAGTTCAATTTAGAAGCTTCTTCTAACGAGTTTGCTCCAGTAACCACATCATCAACATAAACGTTCTTTTTCAATACTTTTGCAGCTAAAGGAAACCGTTTAGATTCTAGGTTAGCTAATTCTAAAAGCGTACGCAACGCCAAATAAGGAAAGCTATTTACTCCATAAGTGACTGTGTTCAAAGTGAATTCTTGTACAGGTTGATCTGAAGAAAAACGCCATAAAAAGTTGCGATGCTCTGGAACTATCAAAATTTGACGATACATCTGACAAATATCACTTGTGAAGGCAACAGCAAATGTGCGAAAGTTTACCAAAATCGAAAAAATGTCATTTTGAAGTTTTCTTCCTGTGAGCAAAATGTCATTTAATGAGAGTTCGTAAGAATCCTTTGCAGATGCATAAAAGACGACTCGAAGGCGAGTAGTGGTGCTTTCTGGCTTTATAACACAGTAAAATGGTATATAATAAGCTGAAGTCGAATGAAAATCTTTTATTAGAACAGGCGACATGTGATGTGATTCTAAATAATCACGCATAAAGTTACAATAAGCAGACCAAGTGTCACTACATTTACTTAGACGCGCTTCTAGTGATATGAAACGTCGTAAAGCTTGCGAATAAGTTTCTCCTAAATCGCAATTAGGATATCGAAATGGCAAAGGTACAAGAAACCTTCCAAAAGATTCTCGTTGAACGGCTGAACGAAATATTTCCTCACATTTCTCATCCTCTGGAGAAAAGGCAGAGTTATTAGGTACTGACTCTATCTACCAAAACTTTTGCAAGGTTTCTCCAAGCGACGGTTCAACTGTACGAATACCACACAACGATGTGTGCTTTGGGAAAGTTGAATATGTAGCTTTCTCTTAACCCAACCAAATACTGTTTTACATGCCCACGGTTTATCTTTAGAACCTTGTATGCAATCTCTTTCAAAAATGTAAGGCAGCAGTTCTGCACCTAATAGAAGGTCAATAGGTCCTAGTGTTAAACAATTTGGATCAGCCTCTCGCATGAAACCATTGCGAAGGATCAATAGCAACTTTCGGTTGATTTGAACAGTTAGTAGGTATAATGATAGCTTCAAATTCGAAAGTAGGTAATAATTGTGAAGAAGGTTTTATAAAGCACCTAGTACTCCCACGGGTTCCAGCCGAGGACCTTCAATAGGTATTGACATGCTGCTATGAGCCAATCCTAATCGCTTCACGCAATTTAGCGAAATAAAATTAGCCATACTACCACCATCAAACAGCACACGAGCTTGATGGAAGCTTCCATTTGCGTCCCTAATATCAACTATTGCTATCGACAGTAAAACTGTGTAAGGACGATCGCTCATTGTACTAACATGGCCATTTGTAATTGGATGAGTTGCTATTGGAGTAGTAGATACTGCGAGATTCGATGCATCTGAATTAGGTGACGATTCCATGTGCAATAACGTATGATCTGTACCGTTACAAATGCGACATGATGATTTCGAGTTGCAATTTGACAAGAAGTGTGAAGAGGAAAGACAATTTATGCACAACTTGTTCGTTTTAACAATTTTAAAACGATCATTAACTGTTTTTGCTGTGAAGATTGGACATTGATACAAACTGTGCGAAGCAGTACACAAAAAGCACTTCGAATTATTTTGTGTATGATTCGTGAGAGACGTATTAGCTAGAAATGTCGCAGAAGTAGGTTTTTTAAGATTCGAAAGTCTGACGACAAATTGGATTTGGAATCTAATTTGTCAAGCAAAAAATTGAACAAAATGAAGTCCCAGTGATCGACGGGAAGCTGTAATGTACGTAAAGCAGCAATATTTTTCACTAAAAGTGTCCAACAAATGTCTCAAATCACGCGAAGATTGTTTATTGTGCGCTGATACGTTTAAAATTTCTTTATAGTAACCCGTAGCTAAATAACGTTTATTTGGATAACGCTTTATTAACGTATCGTAAGCAATAATGTAATTATCGTGTGTCATAGGAATGGTAGGAAAAGGGACTACTCATTGGCAGAACTTTAGTACGAGTAAAGAACACGATGCCAGTAAGGATCTTAAACATTAACTCAGATCCTGTAACGTTGAAAAAGAAGACCGTGGTAGGCCAATGCACGCCAGTATCACAAATTGTGAGATGCGTGAAGTAGAACGAAGATACGTCGCCGAAGAAATGTCCACAGCATCTATTGGACATTCTTACCACCAAATGCCAAAACCTCATCCAAGACCAGCTGGCTAAAGTTAAAGTGTTGATCTAAGAGTACCGAGATGTGTTCGCGCTGGAGAGTGGCTCCAAAGGAAGAACTAACGTGGTGAAACATAAAATTAATACCGGAGACGCTCGGCCGATACGACAACATCCACGCAGACTTCTTTTGGCGAAAAGAGAAGAAGCCGAACAAATAATTACGGATATGGAGAGAGAAGGCGTGATTGAACCTTCAAGTAGCCCATGGGCATCCCCAGTGGTACTCGTAAAGAAGAAGGATGGATCAACGAGGTTTTGCGTAGACTACAGGCAGCTAAACGACGTGACCAAAAAGGACAGCTACCCTTTACCCAGAATTGACGATACGCTAGACACCCTGTCAGGATCCCAGTGGTTTTCTACGTTAGATTTAAAGAGTGGATACTGGCAGGTAGAATTAGAATCCAAGGATCGTGAAAAAACAGCTTTTACGATCAGAACTGGTTTGTGGCAGTTCACTGTAATGCCCTTCGGCCTGTGTAACGCTCCTGCAACGTTCGAGCGTTTGATGGAGACCATCTTGCGCGGGTTGTCTTGGAAGACGTGCTTGGTTTACCTGGACGACGTGATCGTGGTTGGAAGGTCGTTCGAAAAACACTTGAACAACTTGAAGGAAGTGTTCCAGCGATTACGTGGGGCTAACCTCAAACTGAACCCAAAGAAGTGCCACGTATTTAAGAAGGAAGTCCAATACCTTGGCCACGTCGTATCTAGAGATGGAGTAACGGCTGACCCAGACAAAATCCGAGCAGTGCAAGCATGGCCAAGACCAATCGACAAACATCAGGTCCGAAGTTTCCTTGGGTTGTGCACTTATTATAGAAGATTTGTACCCGGATTTGTCAATATTGCCAAACCATTGACAAAATTTACCGAAGAAAAAGCAGAATTTAGATGGAATGAAGACTGCGAAAGTTCTTTTAATAAACTAAAACAAAACCCTAGTCACTTCGCCGATTTTGAGTTATCCAAGAGAAGATGGGAAGTTTGTTTTGGATACCGACGCAAGCCATCTGGCCATAGGCGCGACCAACCTGGGAAGAAGTGAGTGCTTTGGGCAGAAATATCAAAGCGTACTGGGCGCAGTGGGACTCCTTGATAGTAGAAGACGGTCTTCTCAAGCGATCCCTAGAAAGTGCCGAGGGCACGGGAAACAGACTACAGCTGGTAGTGCCGAAGAGCAGGGTAACAAGTGTTGAAGCATCTCCACGATGGGACATCAGGAAGACACTTTGGCATTAAGAAGACGTTGGGTAAAGTGCGAGAACGATTCTACTGGATGAACTGCAAAGAGGACGTCATGAAATGGTGCCGTAAATGCATAGTCTGCGCATGAGGAAATGGTCCAGCGAGAAAGCGCAAAGCACCCATGAAACAATACAACGTAGGAAGCCCTTTGGAAAGAGTAGCGATTGACATCGCAGGGCCGTTCCCAGCATCCGATTCGAGAAATAAATACATCCTGGTGGCGATAGATTATTTCACGAAATGGACGGAGGCTTACGCCATACCCAATCAGGAAGCAGCTACAGTCGCAGACGTATTAGTAAAGGAGTTTTTCTGCCGGTTCGGAGTTCCGTTGGAATTACACTCCGATCAAGGCCGCAATTTTGAGTCTGGCCTGTTTCAAGAAGTTTGCCGACTGTTAGGAATTAAGAAGACTAGGACAACGCCTCTCCATCCTCAATCTGATGGCATGGTTGAACGGATGAATCGAACAATGTGTTACAAGCTTTAGCTGTATACGAACCTGCACGGCCAACTCTCAATAGTCGGAGAGAGGGGTAGGTTTTCTAGAAGTATATAAAAGATAATTAAGGGCGCCAGAGCCTATCCAAAGTCAGTTCTGCTTGCTCACCACAGAATGGTATCACTTGTAACAAGATGTTAAGGTTCGTAACTGCTGAAAGAAACGAATACAAGGAAAAGAAACTCAATCGTTAATAACAATGGTGCTTTAATTACTCTATCACGATAAATATAATAAGAATTAAATAGTCAAATCTGAGTAGGTACTAGCGAGAATATACAAAATCGAATCACAGTAAGATAGGCAACTTACATGACATAAGTGAAGAACATGGCGACGAATAGTTCGCAGTAAATATCGTTTACATAATTAGTAATAAGGCATTAACGACAATAAGGCAAAATAATTAGTATAGCATTAACATTAAATTATCACAATAAATAAGCATAAACAGCATACGTAGTATAAGCAAATTTACTAACTAATGATATTACAATTACGGTAATCAGTACGAAGTTATGATTAGTGTAAGTTTCGTGAGTAACCTCGTTGACGACGAAAGAAAATTTATAAAAACACTTACCACCAAATACAGGTGTTCCTTTTATGCGGAGGAAGCGCTTCCTTCGACACGTACCCTGTAATTAATTTTAATTGCAAATCGTGTCAACCTAATAGCTCACGAAATCCAAATCTACAAAGTCATTACTTAAATTTTAAAATGTACACATAACACAAACCGAACGTCGGATGCTGTTATACCCTTTTCTATGATTTAATTAATTCCAACAGTAGGCCTTATAAATATTTAGAATCGTTTCCAACACAATATTCGTCGAGGGTTATCTCTCGTCTTTCGGTATCGGATAGAATTCATGGGCCGGATGGTGGTAAGAATAGCCGGTGACGATACAATCACCCCACGATCGTAACGAAATCACAAACTTTCCCTGGTGGGCTTTAAATTATAACCAGAATGCCCTTAGTTATGAGGTGGCACATGGTGGCTAACCAAAAAGACATAAAAATTACCTTTAATTAAAGAAAGAAATAAAATCACTTACGTTGCGGGAGCAAATTAGTTATTTAAAGAAACTACATAATTTCCATCGTGTCCCTAACACGTGGATGATTTTAGAGAACGAACTTTCACTCACGCAACCCTAGATATTACCAGCTACGATGTTAAAGTTAAAATGTCGGAGAAGACGCCGGATGTCGTTTGCGCAATACAAAGTGACCAACGAACCCGATAGATGGCGTCAAGAAATATCAAAAGCAATTTTTGATTAAATTGATATACAGGGTAATGCATTATTTAAATTTATGCACGTAACAAATGGGCAAGTACTTAGCCAAGGTAGTGTCCGAACACCAAAGAGACTGGGACCAGTACTTGCACCTTTTCTTAATGGCATACCGATCATCCGTTCACGAAAGCACAGGCCAAACACCATCCTGTGTCATGCTCGATCGTGAAATACGATTACCATGCGATCTTCAATTTGGACGAAGACCGGAAGAAGAAGTTGCTGGAGAAGATTACGTCAGCAAGCTGACCAAGAGGATAGACGAAGTACATGAAGAGGTCCGTAAAAACACACAAATTGCCAGCGACAGGATGAAAACAAGATATGACGTCAAAGCGCAAAATGGTGGCGATATGGTCTGGTTGTATAATCCTCAAAGGAGACGTGGTTTGTCGCCGAAGCTGCAAAGGCAATGGGAGGGCCCCTATGAAGTCGTGCAGCGTATTAACGACGTTATATACCGCATCCGAAAACCGCCCAGAGGCAAGCCAAAAGTGGTCCACGTCGATCGTCTAGCCCCGTTTGCTGGCGATAACCACAATACGCAAGTACAGGTCCGAACCAGAGTAATAAGTAGCAGAACCAGAAATCCAATCGAAGAAATGGAGTTCGAGAAGTTTATGAACTTATACGGAGGTTCTGGAAAAGCTAGGTTCGGAGTTACCACCGAGGAACAACAAGACCTGTTCCAGACACAAAAAGATTACGCCATCGCACATTGCGTGAGCGAGGATCTTGACATGTCCAGAGGGGTTACAGTCGTGTTTAAAAAGAAGTTTGGGCAGCTAGATGAATTACGAAGACAGCAACCGGCAGTCGGAAAAGTTTTAGGACTACGTAGTGACGGACACGCTTTGTTTTCTATCTGATCACCAAGGAATACTCACGTGTCAAGCCGTTATACAAAGATCTGTGGCGAACATTATGGAGTCTCAAGAGAAAAATGGAGTTCCATCATGTTAAGAAATTGGCAGTTTCCAAGCTTGGTTGTGGCTTAGATCAACTGAATTGGAGGACAGTTCGAAACATGTTGGAGGTCGTCTTCCGAGGAACAGGCATTCAAGTGTTGGTCTGTAGTTACCAACCAAGGAGAATATTGGGTCAGGAAAAGTCCATTGACTGTTACTTTTATGGTCAAGGAAATTGCCGAAATGGAGGAAGCTGCCGCTATCGCCACGATCCCTTTTACCGGTGTCGCATCCAGTCTCCTGTTCTGGGACAGAACAGTCCTAAGAAGGGGGCAGTGAAACGTTCGAGAAATTATTTGCAAATGCAAGAATCTTCTAGAAGATATAGCGAAAAGTAGGGAACACTCGAGAAGGATTCACCGATGTGTATAAATACCGAAGAGAGGAATCGTAAGTCAGTTATTGCTGGAATGCGAATACAGCAGTGTTAAGATTATCAAGTGGAAATAAATCGTTAGCACGCGTGTGTCTACATAAATATACCGAGAATAATCGTGTACGTGATTTTTAGTGTAAACAAATGTGAAGCTATCCACGGACGTTATCTTATCTTCTTGTAAGTGATATAAATTAGTGTAAGTGTTTTTATTAAATATTATTAAATTTAATTAGCTCGGTTAATTTAAAAGTGTACATATTTCTAGAATAAGTAAACGTATTTTTAGTCGTTTAAATAAATTAGTTTTTAATAATAAAAGACGCAACATTACGTCTTTGGTTTTATTTAATTTCGATTCAATTTTAATCAAATAACGAAAGCGAATCAAATGTATTTAAATAATCGAAATTACAGATGCGGCACATACAGGAACTATGCGCAAACAATGACAAAAAATAAATAAATAAAAACCAAAGTGGTCTTTATCCGGCTCGTAGGACCAATGTAACGGCGCGTCTATTTCAACGGCGTGTAAAAGTTTATTAGGTGCTGATTGTAAGGACCACCCTTTCAAAAAAGGGAAAATGTAAAGGAACTTACGTGAAACTTCTGCTCTTCTTCCTTGGCTGGCCAGCCGAAGCTCGATGTTGCTTCCCTTTGGTGGACAGTGTGGGGAAGATTGCAAGCACGGTTTTCAGCGGTAACGCGGTGTCGGAAATCAAATGCAACTTAACTCTATAAACGCCAAACGAATACTATCTCAAATATTTCCCGTGATAATAATAAGTTGTACGAACATTAGTTTTAACGAGATCTACAACTTGCTGTTCATGGTCTAATCTTAGTAGATACACCCTGTATACTAACGACACAATGATATGAAAAAATGAAATGAAAAGATACAAAAAAACGCCATCACTAACAAAAAGCCAAAATGCCTTAGAGATATCGCGCAAAGCACAGAAGCTCAAATATGCGAAAAAGATATGTTTCCAGTCTCAAAAACTTCGAACTATTTCAAGCCAATTTGAAAAGAATTGGTTAAAAATTGCTTCGTAAAACATTAAACTCAAAAAAACTCTAAACAGAACAACGTTGAGCTTTTCAGTGAAATTAATTATGTTTGCGGCGATTTTATATTGTATGTGCTTTTTTGCAGGTAAGATTTATAATTAGCTAGTAAATATAGAATCTAAAAATTATTCATTTTCGTCTGAAGCCAGCACCGAATGAAACCCTTGAAATCGTACTCCAGAATGTATGTATTTTAGCATATTTGCATTAAAACCCTTAATGTACGCAACACACATTACACCAGAAATATCACGGTTTCTAAATAATTTTCTTCTAGTGGAATAGAAATATTAAATTGAAACTAAATATAAAACCACTGCACATTTGACATTAGTTTTAAAATTAATTTTAATTGAATTCGATAAAAAAACATTGTTTTCCTATCAGTTGCTATAATAAATCACTGATGGCGCTACGAGCATTTGTGCTGTTGTACACACTGCCTATAGCTACAGTGTTTACTGTTAGCGAGAACCCAGAAAATGAAAGCGACCTTAGTACCCCATAATCAAAATAAATTACAAGTTGATACCGAAAGATAAATTTAACTACTACTAACTTTGAAGCGTATGCAGAATGGTACATTCTCCTTTAACTTCTTGTTTACATCTTCCTCTGTTAAATACTGACATCTATTGTCATACTTAGGTATTTGTCTAGTACGTAAGGCCTCCACTCTTAAAAGATCCAATCTTCTATTAGTACAAAAACACCTATATGCTACATTCTTAGTTAAAAGTTCCTCCACGTGCTCCCTAAAAACATTAATTATTAAAAATACAAACACCTTAACAGTTTCATACTTGTATGATTTTAAACGTTGTGATTGTATGTATGGTCCGTATTGGCCCCCAAGGCGAGGACCTTCATCTATATATATCCCGGCCCAATTTAAATCTTTTTGAAGTTGTTCTGCAGCACCATGGACAACACGACTTTGATCTGTATCCTCGATACGTAATATAAATTTACCTCCATTAGATTTTGCAAATAAAAAATTGTATAAAGCCGTTCGTAATCCGCCGAGATGAAGAAAACCTGCACGTCGTCAATGTATTTTTTGTATATAAACAAGGAGTGAAAAATACCTGTTGGACTAGGGGCAAAGCGAACTCGAACATCGTTTGTATGTCGATGAGCCCAACATACGGTATTAATAAATGTAGGATTTATTCGTTTAAACATGGTGAATTAAATAATTTTTTTTTCTTAATATCTATAGAAATTCCAAGTTTGTTATGCAATAAAAAACCTACAATCACATTTAAAACACTTTCTCAAGACTTTCTCTTTCTGTTTTGAAGTACAGGTAGAAGAGATTTCATTTTCTGTGGTTGTGGCAATCTTGTTTATGCTGCTTTTAGAGGTTATTTTACATAATACAGATAGAAATTTCTAAAATTCGATCAAATGGTTAAGTTATTATAATAAAAATTTTTGTAAATTACTTACTTTTGACGATGGTAAGTTCGTTTTATTTATTAACAACACGAAATGTTTTCATTTAATCTCCACTTGTCAAGATGAAAGTTCTCATATTATTGTCACCCTAACCTGACTTACACTACTTTATAAACACATTTCTTTTTATTTTAGCATAAACTTAAATCCTCGCAAAGAGAGAAAGTAAAAAAGTTTATTTCGTTCACACAAACCGGAGAAAACACAGCTATATACTGCTTGTCGCAGAACGATTGGAAATTAGATCTCGCCAGTGACAATTATTTTCAAAATCCCGAAGCGTACTATCGAGAACCCAAAAATGTTGACAAAAAGAAGTTAGACTCCTTGTATGTACGATATAAAGATCCACTAGAATCAGATAAAATTACGGCAGATGGCATAATGAAATTTTTAGACGAGCTCGGGCTATCGCCCGAATCTCGGTTAGTACTAATTATAGCATGGAAATTTAAGGCCGCTACACAATGTGAATTTACTAAAGAAGAATTTATTAATGGAATGACCGAATTAGGCTGCGATAGTATCGAAAAACTGAAAGCAAGATTATCAAATTTAGATAACGAATTAAAAGATAATTATAAATTTAAGGATTTTTATCATTTTACTTTTAATTATGCCAAAAATCCTGGCCAAAAAGGATTAGATCTCGATATGGCCATAGCTTATTGGAATATTGTTTTGAAAGGAAAATTTAAATTTTTAGATCTTTGGTGTAGATTTTTACAGGTACTACTATGCAGACAGCAAAGCAACAATTTTTAATAACAGTTTTTAGGAGCATCACAAAAGATCTATTCCTAAAGACACGTGGAATTTACTTTTAGACTTTGCGGGACAGATATCTGACGATATGAGTAATTATGACGAAGAAGGTGCATGGCCCGTTTTAATTGACGATTTTGTTGAATGGGCGACCGCTCAAGCTAAAGAAAATCAACCACATAGCACTAGCCAACTTGATTAGCAAATAAATTATTTTGTGAATACATTAAGCGACTAATTTTCTTTTAAATCAAAACGATATTTTGCAAACTTCTTCAACTGCGTTTTGATGATACTATTATATCTAATTCATGATGTAAAGTAGATGAGTTTTGATATACCTATTGGTAGATTGTAAATATTTAAATATTTATATTCTAATTAAAATATTTACTTTTGATAGTTTTTTATGTTTAAATGAGTCATTTTGCTAGAAAATTAATTTAAAAAAGCTGTAGCTGCTTATTATGTGTCAGCGGTTTCCCCAGGATGATTCAAGAACAATTTTTTCAATAAGGGAATTTTTTTTATTGATTTGTTGAATAGTCCTAATAAAAGACTCCACAGATAGAACGTATTATTGGAGCTTAAAAGATAAATTTGCATTTTAATGCGGGACCTGCATTAGGAACTTAGTATAACTTATGTTATAAATACGCAATCCTTGCGTTTCGTAATAATGTATTACGCTTATGGTGCAGACGTTAGATTTGCTTACAACACTAACCAGGCACGCACCAACTTTGTCGAGCGTCGTCGTGCAACAAAAAGTGCGCATCCAAGTTCTTATAAAAAGCTTAGAATTTTTTAAGTTAAAACTGTAGATTGTTCTTGAACTATAGGAGAACGTAAAAAGTTTTTATTAATTGGATAGATTTTTTAATTGTAACTAGGATTTTTTGACAATACCAAAATTAGTTTGTGAACCAAAAGTGGGTTTGCGAAGTCGGATAACTTGCCAATAACACTTTACAACTACTTATAACGTTCTTAAAATACGTTATGTTGAATGCCTATGGTGCAGGCGGTTTAATTTTCAAAAAGACGAATAATATGGCATTGAGTAAAAAGAATTTCCCAAGATTGATTTCCTATTTAAAACGCTACAATCTTTTTAGAGGCCGAAAGCCGTTGATAAATATATATAAGTTTAACTTTATTCATTGCCATTTGGCTTACAAATTTGGTCGTGTTGTCTATACATATATATTACATTTTCTTATCCCTTCTCCCCCCTTAACTTTTTCCTCCTGCTCCATACTTCCTCCATCCATTCCGCTCCTTTTCCGTTTTCATCTAAGATATCCACTGTTTTCATCACCTCTTCTCTTAGTTCCTTGCATCTCTTTCTCATGTGGTTCAGATCTTCCATTTCTTCTCCACATAGCCTGCACAACTTTTCTGGTTCTTCCTTCCAATATTTGTTCCCTAACTCCTCGTTGCCACATCTGAACCTTGCCACCATTTTTTCCTTTTGTTGCTTTTAATCTCACTGTCTTTTAAATATTCCGGCACCCCTTCACCCTTGATATCTTTATAATTCCTATTATATCTGCTCTCTTTTATCTTTGTCCATCTTTCTTGTTTTTCGATGTCTATCTCTCCTTATTATTTCTTCTCTTGTCCCTACCCCCTCTTCTCTTAATCTCTCCACTTCTTCACTCGCGTACCCGTTTCTTTTGTAATACTCTTCTCTGCCCTCCTGCCCGTACTTCACTTTTCCTCCCTTTATCTCTTTCCAACATTCTTGCAGAATTTTGCAATCTGTTCTTTCCCTCATTTCTTCCTCGTATTTTATTGCTCTTTTTCCTGTCTCAATCCTTATTTTTTCTATCTGAACCTCCTCTCTCACAATATACCCCGGTGTATCCCTGTCCAATCCTAACACCCATCTCCAGTATTTTTCCTGTAGCCCCTCTACCTCCCTCCACTCCTTCCAGTCCCATATGTCCGCTCCATACATTACCACTCCCTTTATTAATTTTTCGAACAGCAATTTTCTTTTTTTTATATCCATCTTGAAAATGCTTTCCCCCACACCCCATACTTGTCCTATTAGCCTGTTTCCTTTCTTCACCCTTTCCTTTATGTGTTCTCCCTCTTTATTATCATGTAGCCCAGGTATGTAAATTCCTTCACTTGTTGCACTTTCTCATCTCTCCATATCCACTCCTTTCTTTTTCTTTTCCCCCTCCTTTTCTAAATATCATTATCTTTGTTTTCTCCGTGTTTACTTCCAATTCTTTTTTTTTTTCATATATTTTTCTAGCGTTTTCATCATCTCTTTCATTTCCTTTTCCTCCTTAGCCACCAGCACTATGTCATCCGCATACGCCAACGACCATACCTTAGCTTTCCCTACCACTATCCCTCCTGTCTGTTGTCCTCTCATTGTCTCTTCCAGATCCCCCGTATATACCAAGAACAGGTTTGGGCTTAGTGGACATCCCTGCCTCAACCCTCTCTTTGTTATGAATTTCTCACTCTCTTCCCCATTCACTTTAACCCTGCTTCTCGTTTCTTCGTATATTTCCTCTATTCTTTGTCTTAATCTTTCATTGATTTTTTTCTTTTCATATATTCCCACAGCTTTTCCCTATTCACTTTGTCAAAAGCAGCTTTTAGGTCTACGAATAGTGCTACCATTTTCCCTCTTTTTTCTAGTTCTTTATTTGCTAAGTGTTTCATTATATATATGTTGTCTATCGCCCTTCTTCCTTTTCTGAATCCCGCTTGTCCGTCTGGTACCAAACTTCTTTCCTCTATTTCCTTCTGTAATCTTTCTTGCAGTATTGTCGCGTACAATTTGTATGCCGAGCTCAGTAATGTTACCCCTCTATAATTCTCGACTTTCTTTTTTCGCCTTTTTATATATTGGGCATATTATTCCCTCTCTCCATCTCTCTGGGAATCCTTCCCCTTTCCATATTTTGTTTATTATTTCCGTCATCCTATTTGCTACATTTTCTCCCCCGTATATCCACTCTTCTCCTTGTATCCCATCTTCTCCTGTCGCCTTTCCTTTTTTATATTCTTTATCGCCTCTATTACTTCTTCCTCCCTTATTCTATCCCTATCCCTTCTTCTTGTCTTACTACCGCGTCTTTCGTTTTTTCTTTTTCCTGATTTTGTTCTTCCCCTCCCAACAGGTTCCGAAAATATATCTCCCATTCTTTAATTTTTATTCCCTTTGTCGTCCCGTTTTTTTCCTCTGCTTCTTTAGGTACTTCCATACATCTTCTTCCGTTTTTATTCCTTTAATCTGCTCCTCTTGTTTCTTGTTGTTTTCCTCCTTCTTTCTATCGCATGTTTTTTTGTATATTTTTACTGCTTCTTTGTATTCTTCTTTTTCTTTCTTCCCTTTTTTCCACTGTCTTAATGCTCTTCTTGCCTTTTTCTTTGCTTCCTTGCATTCCTTATCCCACCATTTCTTCCATCCAGTTTTCTCCCCTTCCATTTTCTAAATCTGACTCTCTCTGTTGCTTTCTCCATCATCTCTCTCATTTCCTCTACACTTTCTTGTACTTCCTTCCCTATCCATACCGTTTTCCCTATTCTCTCTTTATATCTTTTTATAATCTCTTCTGTCCACTTTTTTTTAGTTATGTACTTCTCCTCTTCCTCTCTCTCTTCTCTTTCCCTTCCTTCCATTGTCAATTCCAGTGGTTGTTGGTCTGACTCTACTCTTTCTCCCACCTTAAACGTCTTTACCTTTTCTGCGGCCTCTTCATTTGTCATTAGGTACAAAATCTATTATTGATTCTCCCCTTCCTCCTATGTACGTAAATTCCCCCTTTCCCTCATCTTCTCTGTTCCCGTTCATTATTTCCCACTCTTTTTCGTTGCACAATTCCAGCAGTTCCTCTCCCTCTTTATTTATCACCTTGTCCTTTGTTTGTCTCTTTCCCGTCCCTTTTCTTTCTTGTATTCCCCCCCTTTTCCCCTATTCTTGCGTTGAAGTCCCCTCCTACTATTATCAATCCCTCTTCACTCTCATCTATCATCTCTTCTAAGTTTTTCCTTGTCTCTTTGATTCTACTGCTATAAACCGTCACCACTTTTATTTTTGTTTTTCCCCACTGCATGTTCCTTTCTACAACTCCTCTTCTCTGTTGCACTTTCTCCTTCTTTTCCTGGTTCAACCATTTTTTCTTATTCCCGTTATTATACCCCCTTTGCTCTCCCTTTTTTCTTTTCTCTTTCTGCATGTTGCACCACCCACTCAAATTCCTCTGGCAACTCTTTTTCCCACCACTCCCATTCTTTTTCTTCCATCCATGTTTCCTGTAATCTCACTACATCCTGTTCCTTGATGTACTTCCAGAAATCATGTTCCTTGTTTTTTATTCCTGCTACGTTCCAAAACAATACTCTCAGCTCACTCCACCTCCCCGTGCTTCTTCCTTACTTTCTTTTTCTCCCTTCTCTTTCTTTTTCATTTCCATCTCTCATTATTCCTTTTCTTTGCCGTTTCGTCAACTTTCCCTCCTTTACCTCCCCCCCTTTGCCCTTTAGTTTTTTGCCTTTTGGTTCCCCACTTTCTCTTCTCTTTCTCTGCACAGTCCCCTATCCCTGTCGTTCCATATGTATCTGTCTCCGTCTATCTCCATTTTTCTGTACCCTACCCATACTCTTTTTCCTTCCGCTCTTCTTTCCATCGCTATGTTCATTATTTCTCTTTGCACTCTTCTTTCCTCCCATGTTAAATCGTGACTTATATATATTCTTGTATTCTTTAATTTCTTCTTCTCCTCCATTACCTTCTGTTTTTCCTCCCATCCTCCGATTTCCGCCACCACCATCTCATTTGTCTTCTCTTTGTTTATTACTGTCACTTTTTCACCTCTACTTTTACATTTAATTTTTCTTCCAGCATCACTGCTAAATCTTTTGTGGTTTTTCACTTCTCCACCCCTTTATCACGATATTATTTTTTCTTTTCCATCTTTCCTCGTCTTCCGCTTTTTCTCCAGTTTTTCTATTCTCTCCACCAATTTCTCTTTTTCTTTCTCCCACTTCTTTTCTCTTTCTCTCATTTCTTTTTTCATTTCTTTGATTTCTTGTCTTATTCCTTGCATATTTTCTTCCATCTGTTTCATCATTTTTCTCATTAATTCTTTTAACTCCTCCATTTCTTTCCTTCCTCCTTCTGTTCTTGAGGTTTTTCCTTCGTTCTCCTCCGATATCTTTTTAACGTCTGGTGATCTTATTGTTTTCTTTCCTCTTTCAAATATTTGTTGCCTTTCTTTTTCCTCTTCTTCTCTCTCTCTCTCTTTTATTCATCCCTTTCCCCCTTTTGTTATTACTTATTATTTATTATTTATTTATTTTTTTCAAATGTAGTTATTTATTTAATTTTTTTTTTATTAATATTTTTTTTAATTTATTGTTACTATGAATCTTCTAATTGTATTTAATTAACGCCCACCACAAATATTCGAAAAATTATATAAATAAAAGTTTGTATTTCCCTGTTATCACAAGCGCGCGCTTGACCTTTAATCTAGTCCGCGATATCCGCTCGCCTTCGCATACGTTATCTGAGCCTCCTTCACATTCCTCAACACGCACACGTAAATTAATTGTTGTAAATCACCTTAAATTACACCAAACTCCGTACTACTATTAAACTATCAAACACGTCCTCACTCAATCACCTTCAAAACACGACCCCGTTGATAAATAAAGGTTGTGTTATAACAACTTTAATGAAAATTTTTTAAAGAATTATTGCCAAATTACACATTTAGTGTTCTAAACCTACTCATTTCGTAGGTTTTATGCGGCTTTTATTTCTAATGGTAATTAATAAAATACCAGTTATCAGTATCGTGTCGATGGGGCATGACCACAACGGCCATCCGCAAGTGTGGCCGTTGTAGTCACGACAACAACGGTCACCTATACCAACTTTAACCACATCGGCCACCGTGACCCCAACGGCCACCTATTCTGTCGACCTCAACGGCCACCATAACCACAACGGCCACTTGCATTTTTGACCATAACAGCCACCGTGACAACAACGGCCATTCTGATCTGAAAATCGACTGCCGACGCCAGTTACAGCGACCTCTGTGACTATAACGACTACCTCTGCTCGTAACCACAACGGCCACCATAAACATAACGGCTACCTATTATGTCGACCACAACGGCCACCGCAACCACAACACCCACCGGGACCATAGCGACTACCAATCGTCATTCATCATTAGTTTCGATGATATTTAGTTTGCATTTCTAGCTTAGTGGTGTCTTTTTCATTTTTTTTGTTATCGTCCATTGTCAAAATGGAGCGTGTTAGGTAGTATTTCAAAGCTTGCAAATTGTGTTTATTGGATATATAAATATCTTTTTATTTTAGTTCACTATAGGAAACACATAATTGTACTAATTTTAGTTTTACACTATGTCGTTTAAGTCGTAGACAAATTAAATAATGGGTTAGGAATCTAATTAAAATGCCTTCAATTTTATATGGCACATACACGAATGTGTGAGCGACGCTGCACTCGCTAGATTTGATGAGTTAAACATTAAATATGTAAGCTCTTTACACTTCAGTTTAGAGAAATAGGTCATGCATGCACTAGTTTTGATAAACAGGAGATTTAGATATTTCTATGTATATATATTGAAACATTCAAGAAATATCTTGCAAATGCAAGAGCCTTCTAGAAGCTGTCTAGAAGATATAGCGAAAAGTAGGGAACGTTCGAGAAGGATTCGCCGATGTCTATAAATGCCGAACATGGAAATCGTAGGTCAGTTATTGCTGGAATGTGAATGCATGCAGTATTAAGAAGATTAATCAAGTGAAGATAAATAAGTGATTAGCACGCGCGTGTGTCTACATAAATAAATCGAGAATAATCGTGAACGTGATAATTAGTGTAAACAAGTGTGATATCCGAGGACGTTATCTTATCTCGTGTTAGTGATAGTATTATACAACGGTTATACATAAATTATAGTGTAAGTGTTTTTATTAAATATTATTAGATTTCATTAGTTCGGTTAAATTAAAAGTGTACATATTTCTAGAATAAGTAAACATAATTTTTAGTAGTTTAATCGTTTAAATAAATTAGTTATTAATAAATAAATACGTAACAGTGGTGTCGGTGTCGGGATCGCGTTTTTATTAGTGTAAATACCATTAAATAATTTGATATCGCTCCGGTAATTGATTGCGCGATACGTGTGTTTATTTAAAAAGTATAAAATAGTGTTTATAAAACTTTTTCTTTTAACAAGTGCGTGATCGCGATATTATTTAAATTCGTTTCCGTACACTAGTGGTTTAATATTAATAAGTGGATAGTTATTAAATTTTGTGTTATTCAAAAACTGCATTTTAAAAAGTAGTGTATTTAAACTTTATATTCGTGTTATATTAAATTTATGCCGGTGACGCGTTTGCAAGCAGAAAAAATGGATTCAAAAATACTTGAAATTCTCGAATCGATGAATAGGAAAATGGGCAAAAATTCTAGAAACATGGAAGAAAAGTTTCACGAAAATTCACAAAAAATTGAAGAAAAACTGACGGAAAATTCCAGAAAAATGGAAGAAAATTCAAGAAAAATGGAAGAAAATTCAAGAAAAATGGAAGAAAAACTCTTCGAACATTCTCAGAAAATGGAGGAAAGTTCTAAAAGTTTAAAAGAAGAAATACGAACGAGCATAGAAAATCAAATCAAGATTGTTCAAGAGGAAACTCAAGCAGACATGTTAAATTTAAGAGAAGAAATTTGCGAATCTATGAATGAGAAAATGGAAGCAATAGAGGACAAACTAGAAGACAGAATGAAACTGCTTGAAGAAAGAATAAGTCGATTGAATTGTCACGGCGAAGGAAGCGTCACGAGTGAAGATTTAATAATGGACCATCGAGAAGAAAACACTCACAAGTTCAAAGTTGTACCACCGAATTTTGATGGTAAAGTTCCATGGTCAACCTACTACAAGCAGTTTGAAGCCGCAGCTACAGCTAATGGTTGGAGCAACAAGCAGAAAGCGACGTCTTTAATAGTGTCCTTACGTGGAGAAGCGCTTGGAATTTTACAAACTGTTCCTGACCACCTGCAAGAAAATTACGAACTATTAATATCACGATTAGAAATGAGATATGGAGATGCCCATCTTCAACAAGTCTATCAAGCTCAAATTAAAAGTCGGGTTCAGAAAGCTGCCGAAAGTCTTCAAGAGTTTGAGGCTGACATCGCCAGATTAACACGGCTTGCGTATCCTACAGCACCAGATACCTTCTTGGAGCAGTTGGCTATTCAAACCTTCGTAGGCGGCCTCCGAGACAACGAAACTCAGCAGACTCTACGGTTAGCACGACCGAAGACGTTGGATGACGTTTTAACCCATGCTTTGTAGTTCGAGGCGGCAAAACAAGCGTCGCACCGAAGCAGCCATAAGCTCCGTTGTGCTACAGAAATACCCTCGAACTCAGAAGAAAGCATTGAAGACATAGTGCGACGTGTATTTCGGGAACAAGTAGCTCGAGGAAGAGAAGTGACGTGCTGGAACTGCGAGGAAGTGGGCCACGTACGACGACGCTGTACTAAGCCCAAAACAAGACCAGAAGAGCGTCCGGAAAACTAGAACAGGTCGACCGAATGGGGCGAAAGTCGACCTCAACGAGCCATGCCCCGGAGATTACCATTCAAATGGCATCGCCTAGGGAGCAATTGCATAGCATTTATCTCGATGGCAAGATCAATGGGAGAAGCGTCCAGTTACTGGTTGACACGGGAGCGACGAAGACCATCATTCGTCCTGACATGTTATTGGAAAACGAGAAGACATCACCAGTAACAGCACGACTTCGAACAGCGACGGGCGACGAAATACCTACTCACGGACAAGTCAAGGTAACCATTGGTTTGGGAAATAGAGTACTCGACCATCAAGTACTGGTAGCCGACATCACGGAAGAAGTTATCCTGGGAATGGACGTGATAAAGAAGTATGGGTTCCATTTGGATATGAAGAACGATGTCCTGAAGATCGACAATGAAGAAATTCCTTTTCATTCGTCAGAGAAGACAGCCGTGCGAGTCTTGTTGAGTGAAGACGTGATTCTGCCTGCAAGGACGGAAAGTGTGGTGATGGCACGCCTGGATGGAAATCTCCGGGAAGGCTACATACGCGCGATTGAACCAATGGAGGGCGGCTTAGTTGAAAAGGGACTACTCGTTGCCAGAACCTTAGTACGAGTAAAGAAGACGATGCCAGTAAGGATCTTAAACATCAACTCAGATCCTGTAACGCTGAAAAGAAGACCGTGGTAGGCCAATGCACGCCAGTATCACAAATTGTGAGATGCGTGAAGTCGAACGAAGATACGTCGCCGAAGAAGTGTCCACAACATCTATTGGACATTCTTACCACCAAATGCGAAAACCTCAGCCAAGACCAGCTGGCTAAAGTTAAAGTGTTGATCCAAGAGTACCAAGATGTGTTCGCGCTGGAGAGTGGCTCCAAAGGAAGAACTAACGTGGTGAAACATAAAATTAATACCGGAGACGCTCGGCCGATACGACAACATCCACGCAGACTTCCTTTGGCGAAAAGAGAAGAAACCGAACAAATAATTACGGATATGGAGAGAGAAGGCGTGATTGAACCTTCAAGTAGTCCATGGGCATCCCCAGTGGTACTCGTGAAGAAGAAGGATGGATCAACGAGGTTTTGCGTAGACTACAGGCAGCTAAACGACGTGACCAAAAAGGACAGCTACCCTTTACCCAGAATTGACGATACGCTAGACACCCTGTCAGGATCCCAGTGGTTTTCTACGTTAGATTTAAAGAGTGGATACTGGCAGGTAGAATTAGAACCCAAGGATCGTGAAAAAACAGCTTTTACGATCGGAACTGGTTTGTGGCAGTTCACCATAATGCCCTTCGGTCTGTGTAACGCTCCTGCAACGTTCGAGCGTTTGATGAAGACCATCTTGCGCGGATTGTCTTGGAAGACGTGCTTGGTTTACTTGGACGACGTGATCGTGGTTGGAAGGTCGTTTGAAGAGCACTTGAACAACTTGAAGGAAGTGTTCCAGCGATTACGTGGGGCTAACCTCAAACTGAGCCCAAAGAAGTGCCACTTATTTAAGAAGGAAGTCCAATACCTTGGCCACGTCGTATCTAGAGATGGAGCAAGGGATGACCCAGACAAAATCCGAGCAGTGCAAGCATGGCCAAGACCGATCGACAAACATCAGGTCCGAAGTTTCCTTGGGTTGTGCACTTATTATAGAAGATTTGTCCCCGGATTTGCCAATATTGCCAAACCATTGACAAAATTAACCGAAGAAAAAGCAGAATTTAGATGGAATGAAGACTGCGAAAATTCTTTTAATCAACTAAAACAAGCCTTAGTCACTTCGCCGATTTTGAGTTATCCAAGAGAAGATGGAAAGTTTGTTTTGGATACCGACGCAAGCAATCTGGCCATAGGCGCGGTCCTTTCGCAGGTTCAAGATGGACAAGAAAATGTTATCGCGTACTTTAGCAAGGTTTTGTCCAGGCCAGAAAGGAATTATTGCGTGACTAGGAGGGAGCTGTTAGCAGTCGTTAAGTCCATCGAACATTTCTACAAGTATTTGTATGGACGAAAATTTTTACTGAGAACAGACCACGCCGCTTTAAAATGGCTACTGCAGTTCCGTAACCCAGAAGGACAAGTGGCAAGATGGATCGAGAGCCGGCAAGAAAATGACTACGACACAGAACACCGTGCCGGAAGCAGTCATCGGAACGCTGATGCCTTGTCTAGAAGACCATGTCCGGCGGACTGCAGCCATTGTTCGCGACTGGAAGAAAAAGTCGAATGCCTCCGGAGAACTGCTATGGTTGATGATGAGTGGGAACCTGAGCAGTTACGTCGCGAACAAGAAGACGATCCTGAAATAAGACTACTCCTCGACTGGAAAGAAAGCGGCCGACGACCAACCTGGGAAGAAGTGAGTGCTTTGGGCAAAAATATCAAAGCGTACTGGGCGCAGTGGGACTCCTTGATAGTAGAAGACGGTCTTCTTAAGCGATCCCTAGAAAGTGCCGAGGGCACGGGAAATAAACTACAGCTGGTAGTGCCGAAGAGCAGGGTGGCCGAAGTGTTGAAGCATCTCCATGATGGGACATCAGGAGGACACTTTGGCATTAAGAAGACGTTGGGTAAAGTGCGAGAACGATTCTACTGGATGAACTACAAAGAGGACGTCATGAAATGGTGCCGTAAATGCACAGTCTGCGCATCAGGAAATGGTCCAGCGAGAAAGCGCAAAGCACCCATGAAACAATACAACGTAGGAAGCCCTTTGGAAAGAGTTGCGATTGACATCGCAGGGCCGTTCCCAGAATCCGATTCGGGAAATAAATACATCCTGGTGGCAATGGCACCTTTTCTTAATGGCATACCGATCATCCGTTCACGAAAGCACAGGCCAAACACCATCCTGTGTCATGCTCGGTCGTGAGATAAGATTACCATGCGATCTTCAATTTGGGCGAAGACCGAAAGAAGAAGTTGCTGGAGAAGATTACGTCAGCAAGCTGGCCAAGAGGTTAGACGAAGTACATGAAGAGGTCCGTAAAAACACACAAATTGCCAGCGACAGGATGAAAACAAGATATGACGTCAAGGCGCAAAATGGTGGGTTTCAACCTGGCGATATGGTCTGGTTGTATAACCCTCAAAGGAGACGTGGTTTGTCGCCGAAGCTGCAAAGGCAATGGGAGGGCCCCTATGAAGTCGTGCAGCGTATTAACGACGTTATATACCGCATCCGAAAACCGCCCAGAGGCAAGCCAAAAGTGGTCCACGTCGATCGTCTAGCCCCGTTTGCTGGCGATAACCACAATCCGCAAGTTTAGGTCCGAACCAGAGTAATAAGTAGCAGAACCAGGAATCCAATCGAAGAACTGGAGTTCGAAAAGTTTATGAAAAAAAAAAGTTCTGGAAAAGCTAGGTTCGGAGTTACCACCGAGGAACAACAAGACCTGTTCCAGACACAAAAAGATTACGCCATCGCACATTGCGTGAGCGAGGACCTTGACATGTCCAAAGGGGTTGCAGTCGTGTTTAAAAAGAAGTTTGGACAGCTAGATGAATTACGAGGACAGCAACCGGCAGTTGGAAAAGTTTTAGGACTACGTGGTGGCGGACGCTTCGTTTTCTATTTGGTCACCAAGAAATACTCACGTGTCAAGCCGTTATACAAAGATCTGTGGCGAACATTATGGAGTCTCAAGAGACAAATGGAGTTCCATCATGTTAAGAAATTGGCAGTACCCAAGCTTGGTTGTGGCTTAGACCAACTGAATTGGAGGACAGTTCGAAACATGTTGGAGGTCGTCTTCCGAGGAACAGGCATTCAAGTGTTGGTCTGTAGTTACCAACCGAGGAGAGTATTGGGTCAGGAAAAGTTCATTGACTGTAACTTTTATGGTCAAGGAAGTTGCCGAAATGGAGGAAGCTGCCGCTATCGCCACGATCCCTTTTACCGGTGTGGCATCCAGTCTCCTGTTCTGGGACAGAACAGTCCTAAGAAGGGGGCAGTGAAACGTTCAAGAAATTACTTACAAACGCAAGAACCTTCTAGAAGGCTGTTATCTATCTTCTAGAAGTTATAGCGAAAAGTGAGGAACGCTCGAGAAAGATTCGCCGATGTCTATAAATACGTAAGAAAGAAATCGTAGGTCAGTTATTGTCGAAACGCGAATGCAGCTGTATTAAGAAGATTATTAAGGTGAAGATAAATAAGTGATTAGCACGTGCGGAGTTTAAATAAATAACAGTGTACACCGAATCGAGTGAACGTGACTTATAGTGTAAACAAATCCGAGGACGTTATCTTATCTTATCTTAAGTGTTATACAACGGTTATACATAAATTATAGTGTAAGTGTTTTTATTATTAGATTTAATTGGTTCGGTTAATTTAAAAGTATACATATTTCTATAATAAGTAAACGTAGTTTTAGTCGTTATAAATAAATTAGTTTTTAACAAATAAAGACGTAACAGTATCAACTCTACATTAAAGCAAGCACAAATTTAAAGTATCATCAAATTCAGTTGAAATTTGAAACAAAATTGTGAGGCTAGAAGTATCACCTTCACACACAAGAAAGCACTCATTTCAAATATTATCAACATTAAAAGCTTACATTAGCTTTATTGATATAATATGCTTACATAAATCAAAAAGACACTTAAATGCTTCTTCATAGAACGATGTAATTTTATCAAAGACCATCCCCAAACTTTCAAGTATATATTAAAAAGTTACCCCAAAGTTCCCATCTGATATAACTTCTTTGTTGTGCGGAAGTTTACACACCTACTTTTATTATAATATGGGCAGTTTGGAGTCTGAAACTTCGGGCCAGTCCCCAAAGTTCCACACGTCCTCGAAGTTCCCGTTTGGTAAGAAAAAAAGTCCTCAAAGTTCCCACTTGACATATATGTGTATATGTCAAATGGTAACTTTGAGGTCTGAGTATATACAGTATATACCGTACATACACAATTGTTATATTGAGAACTTTGGGAACTGTCGGTTTATTAATATTTTTGGGTATGTTTTTATTACGTATTAGATAACATATGGTTAGAGTCTCTTATTACTTCGTATTACAAAAATGATTTGATTTAATTAAATTTGTTTTTATTGCAATTATTCATCATTTATAACACTTTCTTATTAGATGATGGTTTGCTCAACGAGCGTGGAAATATTTTTTAAGCTTATGTAGTAGTACCTTTAATTTTTAAGTACCTTTAGCTCGTATATTTGTCAATAATAATTAATAACTAGTAAACTTTATTAACATTTCAAATCATGAAACTACAGTACGTTTTACATTAAGTCACTCGCGACGAACCAAACGATAGAGAGAGGGTTGCAAGGGTTGTGCATCCCTTTTATGTATTTCCCCCTTCTCGCTTACTAGAGGGTAGCTTGGTTAAATCTCGGTTTACACTTATACCGCTACAGTACCCCCTCGCCAGTAATGAAGTTACGCTATTTACATTAATTTTAACTACATAAATCTTAAACTAAAATTATATACACAAAATAGTTTGTTTGCACTTGTATAGGTAGTTCTTATGCTCGATAGTTTATGTGTCACACTTAACGATTTAACCATTATTAAGCAATATAAACAAATTATACACGTCACTTTACAGTATATTTCGCAGGGAATCTTACTCTTCTTCCAGATCTGGTGCATTTATCTTCTACAGTTGTAGAAGTGGATGGAGATTGTTCGACTTCTGTAGTTTCTTTTCGACTTCTAGGTGCTTTATTGCAGTCCTCTTCTTCAGATATGATGAAGGCTGGTTTTACCCTATCTAATGAAACTGTTTGTTGCTTATTGTTTGTTTTTATTGTTATTGTTTTAGACGTTCTGGTTAATACTGGAAATGGACCACTGTAAGGCGATTGTAATGGTTTTCTAACAGTGTCGTCCCTAACAAATACATGTGTGCAGTTATCGATATCTTTAAAGACGAATAACCGTTCTTTGTTGTGATGCTTCGGTACTGTCGGTTTAATATGTGCAAAATGTTTTCGAATTTTGGTAACGAATTCAGAAGTATTATCTTCACTCGTCAATTCGAAGAATTCTCCCGGTAGTTTTAGGTTCTGCCCGAATACTAGTTCTGCTGAAGTTGCTTTAATATCTTCTTTCATGGAAGATCTTATGCCAAGCAGTACCGAAGGTAGAGTTTCAACCCATGAATTACTATCTTGGCATTTTATCGAAGTTTTGAGCTGCCTATGCAACCTTTCTACCATACCATTGCTTTGTGGATGGTATGCAGTAGTTTTTACATGTTTTGTGCCAGTAAATTTTGTTAGTGCTGAAAACAAGGTAGAATTAAATTGTTGACCTCGATCAGTTGTAATTCGAAGTGGTACTCCATATCTTGCAATCCAGTTGAGATAAAATGTGAATGCTACTGTTTCTGCAGTGATGTCTGGTATGGGGATTACTTCAGGCCATCGTGTAAATCGATCAATGCATGTCAGTAGATACGTATTACCCTTGGATGGTGGTAATGGACCTACTAAGTCTATATGTACATGTTCGAATCTTTGAGAGGGTGGCACGAAATTACATACTGGTGTAGATATGTGTCTAGAAATCTTGTTTTTCTGGCATGGTATACATTGACGACACCATGATCTACAATCTTTTCTTATGGAAGGCCAGACGAAACGTGATTTGATCATCTCAACTGTAGCATTTGCTCCTGGGTGTGATAATTTATGTAAGTTGTCGAATATTTGAAATCGAAGTTGTTGTGGAACAAATGGTCTAATTTTATTTGTAGAAGTGTCGCAGAAGACATGCACGTCATATTCGGGGAAGAACATTCTTTTTATTTCTAAGCCTGAATTTGACTCGTTTAATAATTTTTGTAGCTCAGGATCTCCTTCTTGTAGTTGGCTAAGTTGTACGTAATTTATTGGAGCTAAGGTTGATGTCATACCAGTGCTGCAAATGCGGGATAAGGCATCTGCTGGTGCGTTGTCAATTCCGGATACATGTTGGATATCACTCGTAAATTGTGCTATGTAGTCCAGTTGACGGAACTGCCTTGGTGTGCATTTATCCAATTTTTGTTTTAGAGCGAATGTAAGAGGTTTATGGTCCGTAAACAGTGTGAATTTCCTACCTTCTAAGGCATGTTTGAAGTGTTTGATGGTAGAATATGCTGCTAGGAGTTCTCTGTCGTAAGTGCTGTATTTGGTTTGTGCGCCATTTAACTTTTTGGTGAAAAAGGCTAGCGGTTGCCAGTAGCCATCAATACTTTGCTGCAGCACTCCTCCAATAGCTACATTTGAAGCATCAACCATAACCGAAACTGGTGCTGTTGGCGATGGATGTGCTAATAAGGTTGCCTGTGCTAAGGCATTCTTCGTGTTCTCGAACGAGTCGCTAGTTTCTGTGTCCCATTCGATAAGTGTCTTGTTGCTGGTTTTAGGACCACCTAAAAACTTGTTTAGTGCATTTTGAATTGCTGCAGCATTGGGGATGAATCTACGGTAAAAGTTGACCATCCCGAGAAACTGTCGAAGTTCCTTAATGGATGTTGGTTTCTTGAAGTTACAGATTGCTTCGATTTTACTTTTAGGAGGTGTTGTACCTTTATTATTTATGGTATATCCTAAAAAGGTTACTTCTTCTTGACCAAAAGAGCATTTGGTGGCATTGATGCATATTCCATACTCACTTAGACGGTTGAAAAGAGTTCGAAGATGTTCCATATGCTGCTCTTGTGTTTCGGATGCTACTAATATGTCATCCAAGTAACAGTAACAGAAGTGCAGATCCTTAGTGACTTCATCTATGAATCGTTGGAATGTTTGTGCTGCATTTCGTAGACCAAATGGCATGCGCAGAAATTCAAACAGTCCAAATGGTGTTATAACAGCTGTTTTTGGAACGTCATTAGGATGTACCGGTATTTGGTTAAACGCTTTCACCAGATCGACTGTGGAAAAGAGCTTCTTACCATATAAAAGATGCGAAAAATCTTCAATATGTGGGATTGGGTAGCAGTCGTGGATTGTTTTCGCATTTAGGGTTCTATAGTCTCCACAAGGCCTAAATTCTCCATTTTTTTTCGGTGCTAGGTGGATTGGAGAGGACCAGTTGCTCTTTGAAGGCTGTATAATACCTTGCTGGAGCATTAACTGGAATTCTTTCTTTGCAATAGCCAGGCGGGCTGGTGCTAGTCTTCTAGGACGGCTGCTTACTGGTGGACCTGGCACAGTTTCGATGTGATGCACTGTCGAATGTTTTACAGTCTTTGGGAAGGAGGCACAAATGTTTGTGATTGTGGGGTATTCACTTAAAATTCTATTATATACATTGTCACTATCACTAATAATTGTCATTAAAGTCACTGTCTCGCACTGAACTAATTTGGCAGGGGACACTAGGGAGGTTGAATTATCTAGAAGTCTCTTGTTTTTAACATCCACTAATAAATTAAAATAACTAAGAAAGTCTGATCCAATTATAGGTTTATCTATGTCTGCTATAATGAAACGCCACAAAAATGACCGTCGTAGTCTTAAATCCAGTTCGAGTGTAACAAAACCGAATGTTTCGATTTTAGTGTTGTTTGCGGCAAACAACGCGAATTCACTTTTGGTTAAAACAGAGTTGACAAGTTTCTTCGGATATACACTAATGTCAGCCCCGGTGTCAACAAGGAATTGCACTCTCGTTTTCTGATCGGTTACATGAAGGCGGCTCATGCTGGTGGTAGGAAGACTGGTGGCCGCTGCGGTTGTCTTCCCATTTAGTTTTTTTCTTGTTTAAAGTTGCAAGGCTCAGTACATTTTCGTGCTTTATGTTTATATGTATAATGATACCAACACAATCCAGTTGTCGGTTGATATCTTCTTGATCTTGAGTTTGATCGGAAACGGTTTCGGGATTTGCTTCTGTTTCTTTGACCTTTTGTTAATTCAGCTACCTGAAGCGTTAATGCTTCTATCTTCGCCTCAAGAACTGATTGGGTAGATGTGCTAGGAGATGTTATAGCTTGTATGTTGGTTTGCATTGTTGCAAATACAGTATCTGCCAACACTGCCTGATCCTCTAAACTTTTTTCTAACGCTGCCGCTGCTAATATGGCCTGCATACTTTGAGGTAGCCGGCTACGCCATAAACTTTGCAATAGCTTGTCGCTTACATCGCTTCCCGCCAAATTTTTTAGGTGCCTCATGAATTGCGACGGTGTTCTGTCTCCCATTTCTTCGTGTTCTAGCAACCTTCTAATTTTTTGCTCTTGAGAAATGGAAAGGCGTGTAATTAACTCAGTTTTTAGTTTTTCATATGTTTGTTGTGAGGCGGGTGCTAGAAGGATGTCTTTAATTTCCTGGATGTATTCATTTGGCGATGGTATAATTAAATTTCGTTGTATCGCTTCGAATATTAGCGAGTTTAAATTGGATTTCCAATTGAATAAACCATAATGCTGGTTCCTCGCGCCAGAATTTTGGTAGTTTTAACGTAGTAGCCATTTTATTTATCTGTGCCTCTTCCCCCTGCACGGTGGCGTCCGCGTTCTCGTTGGTATTGGTGGCCATGCTTCCGGTTTTCGATTACTTAAAATTGCTACTTACTTGCTAGAAATTTGTTATTCTTTCCGTATCACGTCGGGGTCACCATTTTAGCTCGTATATTTGTCAATAATAATTAATAACTAGTAAACTTTATTAACATTTCAAATCATGAAACTACAGTACGTTTTACATTAAGTCACTCGCGACGAACCAAACGATAGAGAGAGGGTTGCAAGGGTTGTGCATCCCTTTTATGTATTTCCCCCTTCTCGCTTACTAGAGGGTAGCTTGGTTAAATCTCGGTTTACACTTATACCGCTACATACCTTTAATTTTTAACAGTGTGTATCTTATTACTTGTTTACTTTAAATCGCATCAACCATTTGATAGATAACGATTCTCGACTATACGCGGTGATAAATCACTAAATTTACAATGTAAACAATATTATTTTTAAATAATAATAAATACTAAGAATCTTCAAATTAATTTATATGCTTGTGCATAAGGGGCCATCCAATAAAGGGTAACAAGGGGGGAAGAGTCATCATAAGCTTCGTCACGTCACAGGTATAAATCTAAAGCATTGTCTAAACTCGAAAGAAAATACTTTAAAATATTATTATAAGGTTTAAATTTTTTGTATCACTTTTTGACACATCTGCGGCCGGGCAAATTCACACTCGCTGTACTTATGGCATCGCGGGTCGGCCGTAATATTGCCTTTGAAACTTTGAGAAAAGCCGCCGCCGCTGTGATTTCGTCTATATTTAATTGTTTACAAAGATGTTTATATCATACATTCGCATTATATTACTACCTACCTTAATTCTGAATACAGTAATACAAATTAATAGTAGTTGAATAAAATCGATTACTGAAAATAAAAATTATAAAAAAAAAGAAAAAATATTAACAGTTGACAGCATGTGACTTTATTTTGCAATGCAATCAAAAAAGAGATCGATTAAGTGAAATTTATGTACCTATATATACTATACTGTAGTGAAAATTCAGTTCGCCTTAAAGATAGGCAACCCAACTTACTAAGTTTAATTTGTTTTATATTTTTAAATACATCATCAATTACGATGAACAAAAGAAACAGACGTTTTAGTTTAAGATTTATATCAACCGTTTATGAATTAGTTTATTGCTGTATAGAGTTTTCTTCATTTTGTGTTTATGATCTAAAAAAAAATATTCATTATATAAAAAAATAAAAATGCGTTTTGTTTCTTATTTAAAGAAATAGAAGTACATACTTACCTTTGAGATTTTTTTTATTTACTTATTCTTTAATTTACTATGTACATGTTATGTTATTGTTTATTTCATTGTTGATTGATGTTCGATACATCCAATTTCAGTTGTACCTGTAATACAACAAATAATAAAATTGTATCGTAGAGTTTAGGTTAGGATTACATTTTTTGATTGAAATTTAATTTGTTTCACATACAGATTCTAGATTATAAGATTTAGGTCGTAAATGTTAATATGCAACAAGATTTAATTTAAATATTTAGATAATAAGGCATGCCGGACACAAAGTGATATTTGAAGCAATAACTGAATTAAGAATAAACCGAGAGACAATTTGCAGATACTGTTTTAATCAGCACAAAGCAGGGAATCTAATGAAATAATAATTTTCAACATGCATTTTTTTATAAACATTCAACCACGTGTTAGAAAGGAAAAAATACAGGGAAATTTGATTTGAACAAAAATAAGTGGTTCACCTGATAAAAAAAAACTACCCGCTAAATTTGAACTTGTGGAAATTTAAGGGTGGTGGCGTCCACGTGATCATAAGAGTATTTAAGCAAAGCCACCCCGTGACCCTCATCTTGTCTTGTCTTAATTTATGTCTTGTGCGGTTGTCGTTATTCAAATAAACTAATATAAAATAACTTACCTGCAAGTAGTGACAATGTATTAAAACAAATCAGACCAACTGTGTGTTCAGTGAATCATCACGATTATTATAAAAGAAAATACATCCAAGGACATCCATCTGCAAAGTGCACTTGATTAAATGTTGACTTAAATGTGCTCGGTAGCATGCGTACGTCGCGATTATATAAGACAAATTCCAGTGACCGTCAAAAGTTTTTTTTATTAATTAATAAGGTAATTTAATTTAGATATAAGTGATTTTTTTAAAATTTATTTGTATTGAAGAATTTCTTAGTGCCATTTTGAATTTTGTTTTCTTTGAATTAATAAATAGATAGATTATTGTATTTCAAGTTTAATTATTTATGTGATGCGAAGCATAACTATGAATATTGGTGAGTATGTTTTATTTTTTTTAAATAACAAAAATTTAAGATTATTTTTTTTTGTTTAATGAGAAAACTTTATATTTAATTATTTTTTTTATTATTCGTATAACTAAAAATTTACCGATTGGGAAACAAATGTTTCTTTTGTCTCAAATAATTAATGATGACGCAAAATTGAAGAAGAACCCTTTAACGCCCATAAAAAAAAATTCAGTTTTAATAACACCGCAATATATAAATTTTGTATAAAAAAATATGGAATAGTTCTTCAGCAAATTCATCATACTAGTTCAGGCAAGTTTCCATTCATTAAAAAATATCGATTATCTAAAAAAGCAATTCATATTTATGTCAAGTATTTATAACTAATTGTACTTCAACGAGTGCAAGAAGGTATAGTATCCCTAACTTTTTTTTAAATAATGAAAATGTTTGCTAAAATTTGGAAAGGACATTTTTTAATTAATGACTAGATTTTAGAAAGTTTTTTACTTTACTTTTACTAGGAGGGGCAAATTAACCCACTTAAGTTTTTATTATGGCGACGTTTTGTGCAACTATGCGTGCACTTCTTCAGGCCAACTAAAAGGTTAGAGTGGAAAAGTCCTTGACTTCAAACGACATGACGCTATTACACAATATAAATTACAGTTAACATGAAAAAATTGTTAAAATATTTCTAAAAAGTCAAAAATTAAAATAGTTGTAAATGAACAATTACTGAGAATGACAAACAATTGACACGACACGACACGAATCAAAAATTTTTGATTATACATGTCGTGTCAATTGTTTGTCATTCTCAGTAATTGTTCATTTACAACTATTTTAATTTTTTTTGATTATACATGTCGTGTCAATTGTTTGTCATTCTCAGTAATTGACTACGTTTACACGGACACCTAACACCGATTTTATAACTACTAACGTTATTAAAACCGTTTTGTGAAAAGTGTTTACACGAAACGGAGTTATAAAGGTGTATTTTGTGCTCAGATGTTATAACATGTAGTAATTCATTTTTAAATTTCAAATTACGCGCGTTAGTTAAGTTGGTAGAACCATTGGTAGTACAAAAAGAACTAAGTTAGTGAATAGAGATGATATACATTAAGTTTAAAAAGCAGCGGCCACATTTTATGTATCCTTATGTATTATTGAAATAAATGCCAATCGAATTACAAATTTCAGAAGTGGGATAGGTCCCTAATAAGTGTGAGTTAGAAAATTAAGTATTTTTAAAGTAAATATTAAATAAAGAAGAAAATGGCTTCGGAGGATCGTGCCGATGTTGAACCGCGTGGTCAGTTTAATGTAACCTTAGAAGATTTAATAGCTACCGCTGTAAGGGCAGCAAATCTGAGTGAATCGCACCAAATTACAAACAACGAATTACAAAATTTGATTCCAGAATTTAGTGGAAGCCCGGAAGAAAATGTAGACCAGTGGTTTAAGCGAATTGATAAAGTGCAAGAAAGATTTAACGTAGAGGAAAATAAATTAATGTTAAGTGTCATTGGAAAATTAAAAGGACATGCATTAAAGTGGTTCCATAGTAAACCAGAGTACGTGACTTTAAGATATTACGAATTAAAACGGGAAATGGAAAATATGTTTTCAATTCGAGAAGATTTAATTACCTTGACGAGAAAATTCGAAGATAGACGTTGGAGACGCAACGAAAAGTTTATGGATTATTATTCAGACAAAATCTTATTAGGTAATAAGTTAAACATTCCTGAAAATAATTTAATCACGCATATTATTGATGGATTTGATAATCCACACTTACAAGCCCTCGCAAGAATGAAAGATTTTACAAGTCTCAATCAATTATTAGTGAAAATGAATGAAATTACATCGATAGAACGGTACCAAACACCAATTGGAAGTGCAAGACCGACGTTTAGAAGCACCAGGATTGTAAACAACGCTACGACACATGTACGCTGTTTTAATTGTAATAGGGACGGGCATGTTTCTTCCCAGTGTACTAAACCAAAAAGGGAACGTGGAAGTTGCTATGGATGTGGCTCGAGAGATCATGTAATACGAGAATGCCCTAGTTCACGACGTTACACTTCAGATAGAAATTCAACATCTTCAAATTGGACGCAAACGTCAGATAGGTCGACAAATGAAAGAATACGAGGGTTGCAGACAACACCCGACAGCACCACCACCACCATGATGATTACGGAAAAGAAACCAAACATTTACGAAATACCAGTAAAACTCCAGCTTGACGAAGAGGGCAGCAGCATTTCGGTACAGGCTATGTTAGATACAGGTAGTCCTATTAGTATCATTAAAGCGCAGTATTTACCTACTTACGCATATTCCACAGATTTAAATAATTTTAACAAAGATAGGAAGGTTTTTGTAAATGATAGGCCTATGAATATTGTATTTCACGTTGTTGCGGATGACACTATGTCGTTTCCGGCAATTTTAGGTAGAGATTTCACAAGTTTACCGAATATAAAAGTTGCGTTAGGCGATACTTTGGTCGTCACATATTATGATTACACTAACTGTGATGATCAGTATGAAAATACTGAATTAGAGGAAATTATGCTTATTGATTGTAATGTAAAGGAGAGTGACCTTAATATAAACCCAAAATTAGATTATGTTACAAAAAGCGATGTTGAGACGGTTATTTGTGATAGATACTTACACGCAGAAAAGTTCGATAAACCCGAGTTAGATTACGAAATGAAAATTGTTTTAAAACATGATCAACCCTTTTCAGTTAGACCCAGGAAATTAGCTTTCTCGGAAAAAATCGAATTACAAACAATATTAGACGGGTTGTTAGAAAAACAAATAATAAGACCTAGCTATTCTCCTTATTGCAGCCCCATTGTTTTAGTCAATAAAAAAAATGGCGGAAAACGATTATGTGTTGATTACAGGAACTGAATAAATTAACTATTAGAGATCATTACCCGTTGCCGTTAATTGATGATCAACTTGATTTACTTAAAGGGAAAAGGTTTTTTTCATGTTTAGATCTTAAAGACGGATTTCACCATGTTACGATTGCGAAAGATTCGATTCAGTACACCTCATTCATAACACAGTTGGGACAATTTGAATATCTAAAAATGCCCTTCGGATTGACCAAGGCCCCTTCGGGTATTCCAAAGATTTATTAATCACATATTTCGAGACTTACTTAGGGAACAAAAATATTACTTTACTTGGATGATATTCTTATAGCGACGGAAACTATTTCTGAACACTTATATCTCTTGGAATTAGTACTTGATTTACTTAACCGTAACGTACTGGAGTTGCGCCTTGATAAATGTTCATTTATGTATTCCGAAACTATTTATCTTGGATACTTAATTAATTGCGATGGCATAAGTCCTAACCCCGCTAATGTTGATTCAGTGCGAAACTATCCAATCCCTGACACGTTGTTGAAGGTCCAACGATTTTTAGGTCTTGTAAGTTATTTTAGGAGATTTATTTGTTCGTTTTCTCTACTGGCCAAACCTTTGTACGGTCTTTTACGCAAAGGTAGCACTTTCCAATTTGGCGAATTGGAACTTAAATCATTTAATACATTAAGAAA
Source organism: Aquatica leii (assembly GCA_035610365.1). Lineage (NCBI taxonomy): Eukaryota > Metazoa > Arthropoda > Insecta > Coleoptera > Lampyridae > Aquatica > Aquatica leii. The sequence goes on along the minus strand of CM069434.1, from coordinate 119,488,980 downwards.
TAAACTAATTGAGGCTCCTATTTTGGCAATTTATTCCCCTAAATTAGAAACGGAACTGCACTGTGATGCGTGCTCGAAAGGTTATGGTGCAATGTTACTTCAAAAACAAAGCAACAAATTATTTCAACCAGTTTTATACTTTAGTAAACGGACAACTGAAGTAGAATCACGTTACCACAGTTATGAACTGGAAATGTTATCAATCGTAAATGCATTAAATCGGTTCCGAGTCTACTTGTTAGGTATACAATTTAAAATAGTGACTGACTGTAACTCGATTAAACTCGCTTTAAATAAAAAGGAAATAAATCCCAGCATTAATCGTTGGGCATTAGTTCTTCAAAATTTTAACTACTCATTGGAACACAGAGGAAGTAACCAAATGAAACATGTTGATGCTCTAAGCAGAATGAATACAGTAATGATTTTAGAAGGAAATACGTTTGAACAGAATTTATCAATAGCCCAAAATTTAGATCCTAACATTAAAACTTTAAAACATGATTTAACGAAGCGCGAAGACAAATACTTTGAATTGCAGAATGGGTTAGTTTATAGGAAAAAGAAAGATAGGATACTTTTTTATGTTCCATCTTCTATGGAAGACAAGGTTATTTATAATTCTCACGATATTTTAGGTCATTTAGGTGTAGATAAAACCGTTGAGTATTTATCACAGGTATACTGGTTTCCGAATATGAAAAGTAAAGTTAAATCTTATATTTACAATTGTATCTCTTGTTTAACGTACTCACCTTTACATGGAAAAACACCATCTGTTTTACATAACATTCCAAAGGGTAATAAACCTTTTATGACAATTCACATTGACCATTATGGTCCGTTAGAAAAAACACCAACAAATAAAAAATATGTTTTCGAGGTCATCGATGCCTACACTAAATTTGTCAAGTTATATGATGTTAAATCAACCAAAACATGTGAAGTGATTAACAAATTGAAAGTGTTTGTGCCCCTGAAAATATGAAATTGTGGTTGTGTAACCTTTAGATTTTAAGAAGTAGTTATTAACTATGATTTGTTTAAAATTTTGATTGAATTTTATTACTTGTGTTTTTATGTTTGTTCTTGTTATAGTTGTAAGAATTAGCTTAAGATTAACTATGTAAATGACGTGTTGATCGAGACGATCAATCGTCAGGATAGACCGAACTGTAGTAATTCATTTTTAAATTTCAAATTACGCGCGTTAGTTAAGTTGGTAGAACCATTGGTAGTACAAAAAGAACTAAGTTAGTGAATAGAGATGATATACATTAAGTTTAAAAAGCAGCGGCCACATTTTATGTATCCTTATGTATTATTGAAATAAATGCCAATCGAATTACAAACATTATTGTGAAGTCCTAAACAATAATGCCCAGAATTTCTTTCTGCTGCTCCATAAAGTTTTTTTATTAGATCAGCTTCGAATTCCCTCTGCTGCTGGAATAGTTCAGCTACGCTCTCTATTTGCTTCTGCAACACGACTTTCTGCACTTCAAGAGAATTATGCTTCTGAATTTTTGCATAATTCTCCAAGTGTTGTTGGTATGAGCGTCGCCCTCCTTTGTCAGAGTAACGCCTTCTTTTTGGTGTAGGCTCTTCGGAGTCCTGCACATCATCATCGTCCTCAAGTGCCTGGTCGGTAGTATCATGTTGTAAATCATCATTTGTTAAGGTGACACCAGCATCTTGATAGTCGGCTTGGTCGGATTCTGAATTTGATTCTTTTGATGATTGTGCAAAATCAACCCCCTCTAATTGCGAAATTGGCCTATCGCCTAACAGTACATTCATCTCTTCAAAGAACGGAAAGTCAGGTCGACAGTTTTCTTCCCCGCTACGGTTCAGCTGCCTTTTATACCTATTGTATTGAACTAGAAAGATATTATTGTAATTACAGATCGTATTAAATAAAAATAGGTAGACTTACAGCGAAACGTTTTGAATCGCGTTTGCATTTGCTTCCCATTTTTAAGGTACCTTCTTTCGTGCATCGGTTCCTCTAGATGTTGAAATATGTCAGCTGCACGAAATCTCTTCCTATCTAACGGCTTTAAAACTTGTTTCGCGCAAATTAGGCGCAGCAGAAATCGAGTTTCCTCTACTTCCCATGCTTCACGTTTTGCAGCACACATTTTCAATAAAATTACCTATTATACCAACTTGTAACTTTATAACAAATATATACAATATACATATAACTACCTAAACTGAAAAATGTTTAAATCAACCCAAGCAACACATTGGTATAAAAAGCGTCTAAATGTCCGGCTAATAGACGTTTATTAGACATTAAAACGTTTTTAAACGCGTTATTAACGTTTATTAGACGGACATTTAGACGTTTTTTGTACCAATGTGTTGTTTGGGAACACTAGACTTTAATTAAAACTACCTAATATGAATTAAGGGAAATCTAACCTTTGGCTTTACAAAAAAGTCGGTTAATTTTTAAATACGATTTTGGGTTTAAATAAATACCTAGGGACTTTTAAGTGACTTGGTTGTACCTAGCAACCCACTTTGTTAAAACGTCCTGTTTACACGCGCTCTTTAACCAGCTTTATAACGTCACGCTAAATGAGAAAAAGGTGTAGCGTTATTGAACCTGACTGTTGTACGACACTGTTTACATGACGTTTAACGTCGGTTTTAATAACGTTAGTTGTTATAAAATCGGTTTAGTTAGCCTGAAGAAGTACACGCATGGTTGCACGAAACGTCGCCATAATAAAAACTTAAGTGGTTTAATTTGCCCTTCCTAGTGAAGAACTTTCTACAATCTAGTCATTAATTCAATATTAAAGGAGGACGTAACTACAGTACTTGGACATTTTTTAGTTAAAAAAGTAGTAGTTTGTAAAGCTTTTCTAATTCTTAATTAAAATTAATCTATGGGCTATCTTTTTTTATTGTTTAATATTTTTTAGAAATTGCAGCATACTCCGAAAGAAAAAGATTGACTTTGCTCTAAGTTATAATCATTAATTCATAATGTTATAAAATGTATGCAGTGGCGGCTGGTGGTCAATGCTGCAAGAGAGTCATTCCAACATGAAAATTTTGAAGCCACCACAGACTACATTAGTTTTTAGGGAACTGTAGTTTTTTTCTTTTAAATCTTTACGTTGCACCAATTTCAACCCCAAATCGCGATTTGAATTTGAATTACAATTTGAACAATTTATGAATAGGACACCCTTTCGTAATGCAATTGGTCTAAAACGTTATTAAATTAACGATTTGTCAATTTTAAGTATCTATTACCACTTGCCGCACTTTAAATCAAGTCTAACAATAAAATGTAAATTTACAATCACTCTCACTAACTAAACAAAAAATATCAGCAGTTTTGAATTTAAAAAATTTGTTTTATTTATGATATGATATGTGTGTAGGTGATTTAATATACAGAAACTATATACAAAAACTTCCAGCATAATTTGTAATTTAAAGTTTTTATGTAGTGTAGTGAATAAATCATTTCAAACTCACTACAAAAGTAATCTTTCACCAAACTATCGATAGCCCATAAAAATTTTAAGGTTAATGTAATTTAAAAAAAAAATTGTACAATAATAAAATATAGTTTGTTACATTTATATAAACAGTACGCACTGTATAGATGTATGATAAAACACACTATATAGAAATTGGATTTATATGTCCTGGAATCTGCCTGTAATGAGAATGTATATACATCGGATATACATACATCTGAAATGTATGTACATCGCGGATGTATGTACATTTCAAAACGGTCGGGAATCTGCCAATACCAAAAAAAGGCAGTTTCCAGGACGTCCTGGAATTACCAACGAATTACCGTTAATATCCAACGGCTGTTTAGTATCGAACCGCTGCAGAAGTGAACACCAGTATTTGCATCTCTAAAAGAAACTAGATATGGATATTCTGCGTTACTTGCCATGGTTCCGTTTACAATGCGTTTGTCTATTCCATTTATAGGATTTCCTAAAATGTGTTTAATCGCGTCGTTAATACAAAATTATGTCTAAGTGCACACTTACCATACAATCCGACAACCAAAAGCAAGATACTAAAGATCGTACAAAACATCATTGAGAGTAAAATGCGTGGCAAAAAACGACAAATTTATACTAAAACAGCTGTTTGTCATTGTAATAAATTATTCAAATCGCTAAGTTTTTAGATAAAAAAGTACGCATTTATTTTATTCGTGAACATAAATAGAGAATGGAAAAAAAACTGTCAAAAACTTGACATTATTTTGGAACCAATTTAGAACAGCAGTGCTTGAAAACCAATCGATAGAAGCTGTAACCAAACTTAGTTATTTGCAACAACCGCTAAGCGAAAAAGCATCAGTAACAATTAGTGAACTAACGCCTTCAAAAAGATCATATAAAAAAAAGATTTAGTAACTCAAACATGAATATGGAAATCAACAAGGATTAATAGACAACCATGTTCAAAAGCTTTCATCGATAACACATGTTAAGAGTATAGGACAGACGGTGTCGCGTTCTCGTGAGTGAACGAAAGCGAGTACGGTATGATGGTCTATAATAATTTATTCACTACCTACAATATAAAAATCGAATACCATAAAAAAACATCCCATTGTACCAGAACGTCCAATAAACATCCTCGAACAAATAAATCTTTTATTAAATTATTTAAAAATAGAAACTAACCTCTAACGCAACGCCAAATTTCAAACAAGATGACAAACGCCACAATAACGGTCGTCGTACCTCAAATCAAACGTGAAGTGCTATTTTATGACATATACGAGTAAGTGGTTTCTATTAAACTTTTATCGGATGAGAACGTATTCCAGATACTGCGATTGAGTTAATTACGCGACGTTCTAGGTTATCTTTTTACCTTTTTTTATCGTGTTTTCCGGGGTTGCCACGCTGCCTTTGTACTCTGTTGTTTCCGGAATATGTAACCTGTAGTGTATACCTTCTCGCATTTATCTTTACTATTTTAACTACGTACTACTTCTTAGTATTTTTTATGTAATCGTTTTCAATTCTATTCACTTACCGTCAGCCTTCAGCGTATAACTTATTTTATGTAATCATAACGTAGATTATACTGACTCAAATTTACGTTTAGTCGCAAACTTTATATCATTTGTAACTTTTTATATTGTTGTTGGTAAGTTGACGTGACATCCCTCAAGTTTTTTCAATCATTTTAACGCACTCATAGTCAAAGAAAAAATAACATTAACCGTCGTATATAAGTTTATATACCCCGCATACTTTTGTTCCTTAATTTAGCAAATGTAAGAGAGTAGTAAACGTTACTGTTTGTGACGAAGAATTGTCGGATGGGTAAGCTTTTGTGCTCATATTCAACTTTTTTTGCGATTTAATTATCATTGTCAATTGTCAACTTATTTTGCGGATTGTGTAGTAGACGAGACAGTTAATCGAATAAAGTTTATATTTAAATTAACATCAATCACTTATAACGTTTGTTAACAAGTGAATATAACTAATTGTATGGTGAGTTGCCAAGCAAGTAGAGTAAAAAACTTAGAATCTTGCACGGGTACTTCAGTCAGCCTCATAGATTTTGGAAGTAAGGAAAGGACCAAAATCGATCAAAATAAAATTTAAAAAAAAAAAGAAAAAATCATCCTGCTTTCAACGTACAATATCCGCACGATGAGATTAGAAGAACATGTGGAAAGCTTTAAGAAGGAGCTAAAACATCTAAAGTGAGATATAGTCGGTGTATGCAATACCACAATTCTAAAATGCCTCTACGATCAACAGACGAAGATGCTCCACATTGCTACGCAACAATGCCAAAATCGGATCTAAAACTCTAACAGACCCAGAAAACATTAGTAAATAAGAGGAGAGTTGCGCACTCTAGACGTGAAACGTCAAAAGCAGAAATGCCGTAAATTTAACTAATAATAATAATTATATTATATTATAATTAACTATTTAATTAAATTTGATTGAAAGTGGTTTTGTGCAGATGTTTTTTTGTTTTAAAACGAAAGCTTTGCAACTTCATTGCCATTTTGTTTCTGTTATTTGTATATATTTGACGTGTTCTAGAATCAGTTTGCGTTAATCTATTAAGTTGTTTTCTCTGCAAGTTATTTATGCTGATCTATAACTTCAATTCTAAATTATGCATAATAATTTATTTTTTTTGTAAGTTTATAATTCTATGATATAAACGTTAGTTAAGGTTAGGACATCTTTTCAATCGTAATATTTGCTTATTGATGGTGATTATAATGGGTTTAATAACTAGGAAAAACATCAGTGTATGCATTGTTTTGTAAAATGTAACGTTTTATTTGCCGTGAGAGGCAAACATCTTAAAGTCGCGAGTTGCTTCCTGATTTGACCTTGTTTGTATATTATTTGAAGTAGTGTATCTTGGGTTTATGATATAGATAAGTGTCTGCTATTTATTAAAGTCGTGGTAGGTTACTTCCTGATTGGACCCTACATTTTTATAACATTTGTTTTATATATGTGCATTTTTGACACTTGTTTGTAGCTGAGTTGCTTCCGTTACTAGAACCCAGTACCCACTGACAGGGCGTCATTTAACTAATTCTTCTTTTGTTTTATATAACGATGTGTGTGTATGTGTGTTAGGATTTAAACCTGCTATCATATCTTCGTATTCAAATTGACTGAAATTTGGGATCTTCTAACTTTTCTATGTTTATTGATACTTTTGATTATAAACTGATTGTTTAATAATATGCAATAATCTTGCATTTATATTCAGTTAGAGGACCGGAGGGGTTTCTTCGCCTGTTCTTCCCTTTCTCTTGCGGGTTTCACTAAACAGCCAAAATTTCGGTTCAAATTTAACGAGTTCTACTTAAATAAAAAACCACGATTTATTTTTTACGGTGTGTTTTATTTAACTTACAACAGTTTTTCCATATATCCAGAGTAAACAGTGTATGAGAAACTTGATACAACGTAGAATAGGAGGGAGAATAATTTGACGATCACAACCATAGCAAGATGTCGGTATTTTTTTTTTGGTTTGCGGGTTTTAGTTTTTAAACGTGAGTGGGTTACATCACACTAATAAAAAATTAATTTCATTATAGTTTGCGTAATTTGTAAAAGACCTGTGAGCGGAACGTTTCTGCACATTTTCTAAAGACAGTGTCGTACTACTTTACTTTTTTTTTAATTACATCGTAATTTATCTTAATATCTACAATCGTTTTTATTGCAATATATGACTATTTATATATTCTATCCGCGTGTCTAACAAATTTTGGTTGTAAGTCGCATTTAGAATTCTAAAAACTATTTGAGTGTGTACATAATGATCTCAAAGAAGCGATTAGAAGTGAGAAGAAATACCTATCATTAAATTATTATTAATTTATTATTTTTTCTTATTAACTAAAACATAAATAAAAAATAATTACTTTATAAAAACTTATTGGCTTTAGGTATACTGTTTGTTAATTATAAGACGTTTATCATAAAAAATCATTATTAGAATATTAGGTAAATACTGTATACATAAGTGAGAATGAAAGAAATTCTTAAATGGTAATTGTTGTATAGATAACGGACAATACATTTATTGTTCAAAATTAATGACTTTCTGCTTTATGACGTTTGTAAAAATTATTTTGATTTTATTCAGTAATGTACTCTAAACTTTATAGGTCCGTGTTTGTTACTGTTGTGTTGTAATGGTTTTTATGTTCAATTAATTTATTTTTAATGTTAATTTATTGTTACGGTGTTTTCAAGGTACAGTCTTATACACGCCACTTTTGTAGTTTTATAACTATGCCTGAAGAAGTGCGCACTCAGCCGCACAAAACGACGGCTTCTATAGACAATTAGAGTGTTTCGATGCCCCTCCTCATCGAAGAGTTTTAAAAAAAATTGTGTTAAGTTTAAACCAAGAAAAAAGAAACAATATACAATTTATAAGTAAACTTTGATTACTGAATGTTATTGTTTTATTGTAAGGTGTTTAACGATTTAAATGGTTGCACTTGTATTTCCTGTATTTTTAATATACGGAATTTCTAATTAAAACGATTAGAAATAACTGTGCAATCATGTGTTACATCTTAGTAAAGAAATATAAAAAACAGATAGTGTCGTTGATAAGATTGTGGACAATTTGACGTTTACAGTGAATAATAGCGATTAAGATGAGGATAAACGGAAAACTGAAAAAAGTAAATATTTAGGTAACGATGATGATCAATTATTGACCTCAGTCATATTGTATGTCATTTAATAAATACGAGATAAATACGATGTGCTATATTTTCTACCAAAATAAATTTTCACTTTTCTGCTTTGTAAACGTTTTAATTAAAGATTTGTTAAAAAGCCGTAGTACTTGTAGCGTTCATAATTGTGATTTATGATTAAATTAAAACCAAATATTTGTGAAATGGCAGAATCTTAAACACATTTTACCTTTTTATCAATAAAAACGAATAAAAAACAACAACCTACAATAATATTTATTTTAAGTTTAAAATTTTCAGTAATATGTGTCACAAACGACAAAAAAATTTACTTCAATTGCGTATGAAGACACGTTTCAAGTATTTGATATATTTTTAAACTTTTATCGCCTCAGTTCTCAAACAAAAAAAAATTTTGGGATTGCATGACGCATTGTTGTAAAACAATAAATAAAGTGAAACGGTTAAATAGAAGTAAATATTTGCCTAGTTATTTACTCTGGTTAAACTACATTGCTTTGGTTTATTATTACTACATCATAAAAACATTTTTTTGTTTACAGCAAACGTTTTTAATCGTCACATCAAAAAATTAAGGTTTTAATTATGAAAAAGTACTCAAACTGTGCACACTTTGTATTTATTTGATTATTTTAATGGTTCGTGTTATTAAGAGTTTTTTTTTGGTTTAGAAAAGTATTTATTACATATAAAAAGTAATTTTTGACGAACGTATAAATTAAACTTGTTTTAGTTCTTTAAATAAATAGATTTCCCGCACATATTGGAGTAATTCACCAACGTTTGTTTACATCGCCTTATGTGGACAATAGTTTGATCTAGGGTGGTGTCGATGACAAAACACCAAACAATCTCTAATATTTCACATAAACTTAACTTTCAATCTAATTTATTGTTTATATCTGTGTAGTGAAAAACCCGATTTTCTAATTGATCGGTAGGTTTGGCAACCCTTAAAACAGTAGAAAACTGATTGAAACTCTCTTCTTCTACCATGCTTGACGCCACGTTGAAGTTTGTGAAATTAATTAAAGAACAACAAAATTACAACAGTAAGAGTTTATTTTCGGATTTGTTTACGATTAGATATATAAAGTAACCTTTATATCAAAGTAATTACAATTATACATAAGTATTGCTGGTTAATTTGGATATTTAGTGGTTGCATAAAAAACAATAATTTATTTGCAGAACTTTACAGAGCACAACAGAAAATAGTAAACCGGTAATTTCCGGCAAAGTGCCAATTTTGTATGAACTATTGCCATTTTTCGAATAAAAATTTGTTTTAATTTTTTTGTTTTACGTTTCTTTTAATAATATTGACTTTTAATAAATTAATGATAACAATAAGTATCAAAAATCCTACCAATATAAACAACTTCATTTAGCAATGCTAATTAGTTCACCAGTCAGACCTAATATGTTGGCTTACTACACCGATCAGAATCCGAACTGCATAGCAGATTAATAAATTGCTTATACCAGATTGGTTTAGAATTTTTTTATATGTTTAAATTTGCGTATCATCCGTAAACCATAATTTAGTTAGATAATTTATTTCTAGTGTCACTAACCTAAATTGAATCTACTGGAAGCTCGATTTTGTTATTAGGATTTTCTAACACTCCGTATATCGCCGCTGGCGTGTATAATTATATTTTTTTCGTTGCAAACATTGCCATTGTAAATAAGTACGAGTGGTCAACATGCGTCGTAAATTTTTCTACTTGTATTTTATATTGTATTTTTGCTCATATTTTTTATTTTTTGTGCTGTTAACATCGCAAACGTCATGATTCGTTTGTTAGTGTAGTTACGTAACATGCAAAAAAAACTTTAAGGTGGCAAAATGAAAACTAGAAATCCATATAAAAATAAGAGTTCAAAGTTACTTTTTTGTATTAGTAGTAGGTAGTAGTACGAGTATGCGAAAGGTGGAAACGTTATTTAAACATTCTTGAAATTTAGTTAAACTTAAAAACAACTATGTTAAAGTTAATGTCAAATTTGACAGGTTTAGTAATAAATGTAGTACCAACATTATATTTCTGGTGTTTTTTTTATTTTTTCAAAAAATAATTTATTTTTACAAACGACAACACAAAAAATAATGTACGTTCATTCGGGTACAGATCGTCTATAGTAGGTGCACAACAAGACATTTTTGACCGTGATGTTTGTCAATTGGTGTTGATCATGTTAATTTGACTTAAACCTTGTCAGAGTCAGCTTTTACTCCATCTGTGGATACGATATGACTAAAGTTCAAACGTATCAAAAAAGGTGTGACTTCTACATATTTTACTATTCCAGAAAAGTTTTACTCACGATTGGACACCGGTCTATAAAAGCAAGACTTCACGGCACAGTCAATCAGTTTGTTTTGGGGTCTGAAAATGTTCACTGCTACTGTCTTATTTATTTATATTAGTTCAGTAGTTCTAGCAATGCGCTGTTCAAACCATGTTTTGTAAAAAAACCTTAGTATAGTTTCTCGCGCTGTATAAATTTTGTTTCTTACTGATTAGTTTCCGTTTCTAACGTTAAAGAAACAGTACGTGTGCTAACGCCATACCCAGTATTATCTACATTTTATGTATCCGAGAACATCTACACTACCAATGTGTAAATTAATTTAGATTTTGATGGGTTACATGTGAAAGATTTGCTGCAATGCATTTACATTTTACGGCTCGATTTGATTATTCTTGTATTATCATAGCAAGTTTGGTCACCTGCAAGTGTTTGTTACTTCAAAAAATCTTCATGACTGGCTAATTACTTACTCTTTGGGGTCGATAAACAAGACATACACGGATACATTTATAAACGGTATTAGTTAAATGTCAATAATACCAGACACTAACTTACGTTAAATAAGCAAATTGAAACCAACGTTTATATATCTTCTGCTACAGCAAATGACTACAAATAATTGGTAGCACACCTATTAATATAACTATAACGACGTCTTGAAGCTTGGCGCGCTTTGGTTTTAAATCATGGTATGAAAATCTTGGCAGCTTATTTGTAATAACATTATGGTATTTGTATTAACTTAATTTTCAGCAATTTTACGGGGATGTTTTGGATATGCAATTAGCTAATGGCATATTAAGAACACTGAGTAAATGCCTGTTTTTTTTAATATTTAATTAGTTGTTTTGTTGTTAGTCGTATACACGAACGACTAGACATATACGCCTGCTATCACGATTGACGTACGCAACTTTTTTGTGCTTATTTAACTCGTTTTGAACCAAACTGAATACACGACGAAAATCTATTCTATTCTGTCAAAGAAAATGTACGCACTTTTAACTAGTAATCCTACTTTGAGGATTGAACGCGAGATTAGCCAAATCACCATATCTTCTAATTTAGTTTTTGAAACCAAATCCTTTAGATTCTCTCGTCTACACGAACTTCTCAAAATTTAGAAACAAAGTATAGCTCTTTGACTTACCGTCGTTACTATTCAATTTCCTATCTACAAGCTAGCCAAGTTCTTGTTCAACATTCTTCGCAAACTTACAGGTAAAACTTCTCCCTACATCTTCAACTCTTAGCATGTTATTCAACGATTATACATAAGTAAACTTTCTAATTAAGATTTACTTATTATCATCAAACATATTCTGGCTCACCTTGACAAACATGTGAGTTTAGTTTTTCTTATTGATAAATGTTTATTATTTACTTACTTGTAAATTGATAGCTTTTACAAACAAGTTGATGTTGCGACGGGTATATAAAGATTTATAAAAAAGGAACGTCAAAGATTAAGCAAGATCCATTACAAAATTCGTTTTCAATGATCCGTGCTAGAGGAGGATATAATTCCCAACTATCTGTTCGTGAATTTAGGATAAATTTACAACACAACATGCACATTCGTTCACAAGTACGAATTTAACAAGCTAATCGTAAAATGGATAGTGACGAGTTGTTACTATCCTAGATGTAAAAATAAATACTAAACCTAACAACGAAAAAGTAATAGAAAAAAAGAAAAAGGACGGCAATTTTATAACTGAAGACATGAAAGTGTGACTTTAACGAAACGAAAATGATAAAATTTCTTTAGAATCTTGTTCCGTAGCTCATATTGCGGATTATTTGTGCCCCTATTTATATAAAAAAATTAAGTGCAAAAATTGTAAAAAACATTTACGTGTTGATAAAACAAGTAATATAAATGTGCTTGAAACATTAATTGTAAATAAAGATTACAGTAATTCAAAGGAAGTAAAGTTTTATACAGACCAATTGCAGAATTTATAAAGATTGTGTACAATCTGTTAATATTGTTTAATGAAAAGTTTTATAAACTACAAACAAATAATAGCTTAACAGCAAAAATTAAACAACAATTAAAAAATATTTTAAGGTAGAGCAAAAATTCGTGGTTAGCTGAATGCAATTCACATAAAACAATAATTATTAACCAACTGATTAAAATTAAACTTAGTAGTGCTTTAAAATGGTCAGTTGGTAATACTAACGCTGGCACTGGTAAGAATCGTAGAACACTTAGAGAATCTCGTCGTAGGTATTGTAAATTTATAACTATTTCCAAACTAATGTATCTAGATATTTAATTTATTTTCGGCAATATTAATTATTGTATTTGTTTGCATGTAAATTTGTACCACTAACACAAATTGAGTATAAAACAGGTAAATAAAGACATTATAATTCAAGGATGTATTTCTTTCAACATAAAACTTTTAGAAAAATCAATAACATAAACAGATATCCTAATTGACATCGCAGATTAACTTGTTTAGATTTTTTTTGTTTGAATACAATATCGTGTTAACCAATAAATAATTAACTAGTGTCAAAATACTAGTTATCTGTCATTTCCAATGTATGAAATTAGCAATAATTTAATATTTAAGTTTGTTACTTTTTTATTAAATAATCTGAAGGTTATTTAACAAATTCTTGCTAAAAAATAAGTAATATTAAATTTCTTGATTTTGTAATTGTTTATAAGAAGTAATCTGCAATTATTAAATTTAAATTTTTAACAAACATTGCAAAAACTTTCTTAAATTAAAGCAATTACATTATTTATAGCTTATTACAATAAAACCGGCTGTTTGTGACACTTTTGAAAATCTGAAATTATTTCAATAAACATTATTCATGTAAATAAAGTACTCTATTATATATCTAACACTTGCTGTTTTTACAAATACCTACTCTTTTGTACACAAAATTTAGTTAACGGTTGTTACATAACCCCATTATTTATTCATTTTCTAAAATATCGTTGTGGTTTTTTCGTATTTAATTTTTATATAGGCTGCAAATGCCTCAATACTCTATCTCTCTTCATGTATTGTATAACAATACCTACTTGTGAGATTGAAATAACGTAAAATGAAAGTTTATGTATTATTTGACTTTTGTATCAGTTAAATATTAAATTTTACAATTAATTTGGCTAAATGTGAATTTTGTAAACCTAAATTGTTATATCTAGGTTATTTTATTAATAAGAATGGTCTTCAAACCGACCTTTACAAAATTAATGCAATTGTTAATTTTCCATTACCTAAGACAGCCACGGAATTCGAATGTTTTACTGGTATGTGTAGTTGGTATCGTAGATTCATTTTAGATTTTTTAACTATTTTGGCTTCTATTAATAATTTGTTGAGAGGAAAAAAAAATTAGGAAATTGTTGTTTGGACGGAAGAAGCTTTAGAATCATTCGATAAAATTAAATCACGTTTAGTAGAAGCTCCTATTTTGATTACTCCTGATTTTACTAAAACCTTTTATTTACAATGTGATGCTTCCAATTGTGGAGTAGGTTGTGTTCTTACCCAAAGGAAAAAAAACAAACGAAAAAGTTATTGCTTATGCTTCTCGTACGTTGAAATAAGCCAAACGTAATTATTCAATCACTGAACGTGAACTTTTAGCCGTTTTTTTTCGATTCATAAATTTCTTCCTTACATTGAAGGTACTCATTTTAAGGATATTACTGATGATAATTCTTTAATTTGACTTAATAATTTAAAGGATCCTTCAGGTCGTTTAGCGCGATGAAGCGTAAAGCTTCAACAATTTGATTTTGAAGTCATTCACCGCAAGGTAAAACTTAATGTAGTTTCTGACGCACTTTCTCGCGCACTTTTGGAAAGATGATTGATAACATTACTAATAAACCAGATTCATATCCTGATGGGAGAATAGATGATGGGAAACTTTATAAAAACGTTTTAAGTAATTTACAAATTAGGTAACTCAAATTTAGTTGAATGGAAGTTAGTGGTTCCTAAAAAATTACGGCAATAAATTCTACTTCAGTGTCATGGTGACCATTCTTCTTCGCATTTAGGTGTTACCAAAACCTTTTCGAAAATTAAAGAATTTTATTATTGGCCCAAGTTGATGTCTGATGTTGCTAAATATATTCGTCGTTGTTCTGTTTGTTCTAAGAGTAAATCTCAGTTTAACCACTTTGGATTTATGGGTAAAAAAGAAGTTTCATTCCCTTTTCAATGTCCCTCAATTGGTTTAGTAGGTCCTTTTCCTCGTTTCAAACAAAGCATTGAAGTTCTCTTAGTTGTTTGTGATTGGTTTACTAAAGTTACTTTGATTCATCCGATGCGCAATGCTTCTGCAAAACGTATTTGTGACAATTTGGAAAATTACGTATTTTTGGTTCATGGTGTTCCTCAAATTTTTATGGTGGATAATGGTTCTCAATTTAAAAGTTCAATGTTTAATAAATTGATGCAGTTGTATAAAATCTCTTTCGTAGAAAGAGTTAATAAAGTGATTGGTACTGCTGTTCGTAGTTATATTTCTGACACTCATAAAGATTGAGGATGTTGAAATTCACAAAATTGGTCACGCGTTACGCAATGCTGTGCACGAGTCCACTAAATTTACACCTTATTTTTTGGCCTTTGGTCTGTTCCAATTTCTGGAGATTTTTATGGTAAGTTCAAAGATTTTAGAGAGGAGGAGTTGACTTTGAATACTCGCGAACAATTAGTTCAAGATATTAATAAATTGTCTTCTATTTTTAAAAAAGTTAAACGTAATCTTCATTTAGCTTACGGGCGTAATTGTCATTCTCATAATTTAAACTTGGAGATTTAGTTTGGAAAACAAAATTTCGTTCTTTCAGATGCGTCAAAGCATTTTAGTTCTAAATTAGCTCCAAAATTTATTGAAGCAAAAGTTGTTGAAATTATGGGTCCAACGACCTATAGATTATCTACACCTGATAATAGAATTTTTTATGTTAAAGATTTGAAACCTCATTAGATTCTAGTAGTTCTCTTTTACAAGCTTCGGATTGGGAATTTTACAGTTTTTAATTAAATTATATTGATGCTCAATTTTACAGGCTTGTACAATCTAAGCGATTGGATGCTTTATGTTTTATATTTTATTTTATGTTGAGGAAATCTCAATACACTACACCTCAGTATGGGTATATAAATTCTTTGGTTAATGCGCTGACCAACACTTACATATATTTTATTTGCAGTTGTTGTACTGCTTTATTTTGATGTATTTGATTACATTTTTACTGCCGATTCTGAGAATTTTTTATCTGGAACTCGTCTTCTCGAATTTGAGTTTTTAATTGCTTACGTGCAATTGTTAAGATGGCCATTTTAAGCTTACCTTTGAGCATATAATCATATGTGTAAACTTGTTTGAAGTGTTGGCGATAATTTTCATTTCGATTCTAAAGTGACTTTCCTGTGTAAGGACGGAAGTAGAATTTTCTCACAGCAATACCTGTTGCTTGTCGTAAGAGCCGAGTAACCTTGGGAACTTTTGTTTCGTATTTTATCTTCAATTCTACCTTTAATTTCTTCTCTTTTAGAATTATTGAGTGAGGTGGAAATAGTTTTGTGTGATTTTGGTATTTGTGGAATTAACGGCAAACGATGACGTGGATTTGCGCGACGTCTTTCTTTTAACAGTATTCTTCGTTATGTAGTACTGTCGAACTTGTAATTCTAATTTCTTCTTCAGCTTCGGGAAAATGGTAGGTTGGTGGGTATTTCTAAAGTGTAATCCGCTTTCCTCGATTGTGACTTATTAGGTTTTATTACCTTTACAGATTTTGACCTCTAGTTTAAAGTTTAGATTAGGTTTTAAGTTTTAAGGAAATAAGTTTTTGGGATTTGACATTTAGTGCAACGATGTTGCAAGATTTGCTTTTTTGCGTTTGTTGTTGTTTTTGCTTTTGTTGTTGTTTTTGCGTTTGTTGTTTTTTTGCGTTTGTTGTTTTGTTCTGCACTTCGCAGTTTGAAATATGCCAATTTCAAATTTTATGGAGGGGCGTGTAACGTCCCGTTAGAATTCAGTACATTTGAAATTCAATTTTGCATTTTATGCAACTAATATTGCATTTAAATTTATTCAGTTTTGCAACCTAGTGTCATACTTGTTTTTCGACAATCGACCGTGCAATCGGTCGGTTTGTTCGGTACTTTCGTTTGAACTATCTTTAGGGTTGCACGTTTTAAGTGTTGCAAATAAATAAACTATTTTATTAATAATGGCATAAAAACGTATACAACTTAATTTTTCTTCTTTCCAACTAATTGCTGTGATTTCTTAATGTTACTCAATACATTAACAAAGGATTCATTCAAAGCCGTTGTATAACTCAATTTTGGTTTATTTCTTTTGGTTTTGTGCTTTCCTGGATTTATCTTTTGGATTTATGCATTTTTGGTTTTATGCCTGCCGCTTCTAATTTCCAATTTACATTCAACTTTAGTTTCGTTGGAATGTGTTGGTTCGTGATTTTACGGAATTCCGATGTTACTTTATTCTAGAAGAAAGCAACACTTGACCGAAGAATGTGCTAGTAATAAATCTGCAATAACGTAACATTTGTTTTGGTGAGTCAGTTTATGAATTTATTAACTGCATTTTTATTAATGATTGCATCTTAAATTTAAATTATTTAAATTGTGCCTTATTCAATTATCAAAACTGTTCGAAATATATACTTTGTTATGATTATTACTTTTGAATTTAATATTAGTTAATAGTTAGTGATACGATGTTTAATATTTTTATTTATCACCATTTTAAAGGTGGTTGGCGCCCATATACTGTTTTTTCCCTCTTTAATGTAAATAGTGTATTAATTTTACAGTTACAAATAAATTATAAGAAATTCACATCTGTGTACTTTGTTTCATTCAAGCTCACACCCAGAGGTCTGTGTTCCGACAGCTGCCGGGGTAAAATAATTTTGTTCTTATAATAATTTAATATAATTTTTTAATTATTGTTTTTCATTACAATAGCAATACCTACTTCTGAGATTAAATATATAAATCGGTTAAGTAAAAGCTGAAACCATTATAATCAAAAGTTACAACAATAAATAACAACTAAATGATTGATATTATCTAATGGTAAACACTACTTACTTTTGTAATTAAATCGGGAACAAAGGTGCAAAACATATAAGTTACTATTCCAAACTGCAGGTTATTTATAGTAACCGGAGCACCATAATCAGAATCGCAACCTCCATCTTGAGCCAATGACGTGCACATATGCGTCGAAGTAAGATTAAAACCTATTTCCGAGAATGCATTCTGGCATTCACTTTGACTAAGTACCGATGTATTTAAGATTGTAAATTATAAAAAGTAGAATAGTTGCTAACTGCCCAGCCAGCTATTTTCACAACAGCTCCATCAACAGGAATAAGAGGTGTTAATATAATTGGTTGAACTTTATTAGAATACACTATAGGAGTTGTGGTGTTTACGAGTGCAGCATCATAATTGTAAATAAGGGCATCAAACAATGGGTGAATCTGAACGCTCGATACTTGGTATATATCAGCGCTAGCGTTTAAAGTATTACTTCCAACTACAATTACGAATTTGATATTACTAAAAACAATGACATGATAAAATTAAAAGTGTTGTTTTTCATACAAGTTGAAGCAAACAGCTGACGTTAATACCCATCGTGTGTTCAATATAGAACCACTGCAAAAGTGTTCTTTATTATTGACGTTTCTTAAAGAAACTATATATGGATATTGTCTATCACCTTCCATCGTTCCGTTTATAATGCGTTTATCTATTGCATTTGCAGGATTGCCTAAAGATCTTTAATTGCACCATTGACGAAAAACTATATTAGAAGCATGCTTACCGCACAACGAAAAAACTAAAAACAAGACACTAACCATCGTATAAAATCTCATTGTAAATAAAAAATGTGGCAAGAAACGAAAAAATTGTAGCCAAACAGTTGTTTGTCACCGCAATGAATTATTAAGGTCGCTAAAGTTCTAGATAAGAATACAATAAGTGTTTTTTTATGATTACGAATATAATGGAGAATTGAAAAAAGATATTTATAATTTTCCTGAAAGCAAATTATTGTCGTAATGTGGGTTACTCTATAAATAACAAGATTACAAGTTATTTTTCTACGATTAACATATAATACGACATGTTAAATGTTTATTAGCGATTAAGCAACGTTGTGCATTTTGTTTGACCAATTTCATTTCTGTCAAACCCATTACCGTGCAGTATAATGAATTATAAAAGTATAATTTAGGAGGCTTATATAAATATTCCATAAAATCCACAAATAAACGACATGTAACAAGCTTAAGCTTATTCTTCCTATACACGTCTATATATCTAGAATCACTCAGCTTAATTTGGTAGAAGAAAAACATTCGTATAATAAATAAGAAACGCATAAGTCAAACCATGGTTGCTATATTATCGCATTGAAGAGTGGACGGTAAAGGAAGAAGATAAAAAACGAATCGTATCAGTAGAAATGGATTATCTACAACCAAGTGCTAGAATTTCAAGAAGACACCAAGTAAGAAACAAAAACATTTGCGAACAAATGTCAACAAGAAATTAAAAAAAAAGAGTATAAAGTAGTTTAGTTATCTGTTACGCATAAGAAAAATGGCCAAAACAATTGTCTACATGAAAGCACCAGAAAGAAATCATGGAACAAAAGTATAAGACTTGCAATAATAGATCAAAACCTGGAAAAAGAGATAGCATACGACAGTGAAGTGTAAAAATTAGGAATGGAGAAGCAGCATCCTGCTGTATAAATATTGTACTGTAATGAATTAACATGTACCTTAAAAAACCTGAATAATATATATTTATACAGAAGCTGGCATTGGGCAAACTTAGTATCATTAGCAAACGAAACTAGATGGTTGACATAGACTGCTTTTGAGTTACCTCTCGGTAGTTTTTGGATATGGTATATCACGCTATTGATGAGTTGCAGAACTTTATTAGAGTCATTTACATTGCTTCTGCAGCTTTGGCAATAAACTATCTCTTTTGTGCAGATTGTACAGACACCAATTGTAGTCTGGCTAAAACATACCATTTTGCATCATGACGTCATTTTTGGGCGCGATTTAATTTGTCTTTTATTAATACAGCAAAATTGGTCATCCGCACGTGTTTATTACCTTAGACAATTTCAATGATTGGCAAATAAGGCATACACGAAATAAAATTACAAAACCATATTAGTTAGATGTCGATCATTTGTAACCATCATTTAAAATAAATGAATGGTTGTTTGATTGGTTCCGTGTAGAGACGGAGTAAGAATACTCTCTCTACAGTGGGGACACCACTTGTCGTAAGAGGCGACTAAACAACGGTTCTTTTATTTCCATTTTTTCTTTCTTCTGCTATCTTGTCTATTCTTTTCTTTTATTTCTGTAGTGTTTGTAGCTAGGTGCCATCGCTCGGTAACGGTTTTAGTTGTGGGAAAAACGCAATGCGCGGATGTCATGATGCGCAGCGCGCCCTCTTCTATTGTGCAGCATCGAGTGATCTGTGTCGAACCCAAACATATACTACCCTTCTTATCGTATAGTTTTTCTTTCGTTTTGTTTGTCGTTTATTGTGTTAGGGGTTCTCGACGATTGCGAGATCGCGAGATCCGTATATTTAGTTTCAGTTTTGTTTTAGCTTTTTAACTACGACGATGGTTTCGTTTTATCGTTGTTTTACTCTTATGAGAGTAATTTAAGAAATCACTCTTCTTGTAAGGGGGGTGTAACCATCATTTAAAATAAATGATTGGTTGTTTGATTAGTTTTGTGAAAGTACCCGGTATTTGGATTGACGATATTCATTTCATTCATTTTGAATTTTGTTTGTTTGTTTGTTGAAGTTACAATTCAAAATTGTAGATAAAGTTTTATATTTTGTTACGTCGTGGATCATCTGATTCTGCGATTCTGTTTATTGAACATTTTTCTTTGTTTGATCAGAATTCCAGTGGTAATTTATCTTTCTTTTCTGAGATATCATTGTAATTAAAATTATTTTCGCCGTTTGTTTATTTTAAGTTGGTTCAAAAGTTCTTTGTTTTAACTGCATTCTCAGTACAGTCGTACTTTGATTTCTTTGTCAATCATTTAGATTACGTGGAAAATTAAGGCATTATCTTAATTTATTAGGCAATTTCCAAACAGCAATGTAAACTTGTATCAAGATTGCAGCAAACTTGTCGTGACAACTATAAAACTTGCAGCAATATTGTCGTGACAAGTTTGGAGACTTGCAGCAAGTTTGCTGCAAGTTGTCTAAGGAAGCAATAATAAGCTTGTGACAACCTTGTCTGAACAAACTTGCAGCAATATTGTCATGACAAGTTTGGAAACTTGCACCAAGTTTGTTGCAAACTGACTAAGAAAACAATAACAAGCTTGTGACAATCTTGTTTCGACAAACTTGCAGCAATATTGTTACGTCTTCCCAATCAGCAAGGAATAGTTATTTGTATCACTAGTCCAGAAAGTGCTATTTTGCGAGTATGAGCATATTTGTAGGCCGAGGCGAAGCAGAGGCCTACAAAAGGCGAATACTCGCAAAATACTTTTAGGACGTGTGATACACAACATTTTTTGTGCCGAACTTTAAAAAAAATGTTTAAAAAATGATTTATTTTATTAACTAAATTTAAATATTCTATGTTGATAACAACGAAATCTGTAATTTTGAATTACAATTGTTTCTGTAAATATACTTAATTTTGTTACACTTTAATTAACTTGATTAAAAGTATTATTTATTTTGTATCGTCTTAAAATGGATATTCCTCCACACATTAAAGAAGCTGCACAAAATGTGATAACAATTTGTTACCGACAAAATCTTCGGATCGGTACTGGAAACCACGATCTTGTTAACTGGTGTACTAAAAATTCAGCAAGCATCTACAATAAGTATGTTTTATTATATACAGGTCACTGCATTTGCAGAAATAGTGTAACGGCATTAGTAAGTCGGGGAACTAATATCACGTAGTTGAAAAGGACAGTGCTGTTGCCGAAGAATACATAGAATACTCCTTGACACCTAAAATCGCAATAGACAATCAACGAACAAGACAATGTAATTCCATACCACAGTGTTCCATAAGTTTTGCTAATGTCGATAGCATTCAACCAAATTGTAACGTTCGAAACTTGCAATTCAACTTAAATGATCTTGAGTTTACTTTATATAAATTGTTCAAACTGCACAATTAACTTTAATTTAAATAAGTAAGTTTCTTATAATAAATGATAGAGATGTTAATATGCTGTTGATTAAGCTAAAAGTTACAATTTAAAGTTATCGATGTTTCATATACATAGGTATACTTACTTGATCGATATAAGTTTAAGTGATTTTTAATTTTGCGGTTGCCTTTATCGTTCTCTTTGTCAATAAGATTGAAATTAGTTTGCATTCGTTATTACAAAAGTCGTTATAGGTAATTTAGAGTAGTATAATAGTTAACCAAGTTCATAAAATAATAATTTTGACACAAATGACATGACACATATAAACGATATAAACTATGTAGTTAGGGGAATTACCAACTTCTAGTTATAAAATTTTACTACATCTAACCTTGACTTTACCGGCCTAGTCCGGAAAAGTAATTTTTCCGGCCGATTATATTGCTTGTAAAATACGTCAAAACGGACGGAGGCATAAAAACGTTTTTTTCATGTTTTAAAAACGTTACAACGTTTTAAAATAGTCGAAATAAAAAATGTTTTTCAAAAAAATATTTATGTTGCGTTTTAAAAATATTTCATTTAAACATTGATATTGAAATATTTTAAAAATGTTTTCTAAAACATTTTTTAGTAACATAAAAAACGTTTTTACTTTATTAGAAATCATACTTTTGCTTGCTTTCACCTATACACTTTTTTCTTTTATATATTGTAACAAAAACACAATTATATGAAATTTTGTTACATATTATTAATAAATACATATTAAACCTTTCCGTTTTTCTAAAAACTTTCTTGCAAATTTGAATTAAGTACTTAATAATCGCGTTTGCGCAATGGCGCAAAGTACAAGTACCTGCGTGAAAAGATGGCGATGCATTATATTTTAAGTTTCAAAGAATCAACAATTTCCATGGTATTACTCGCTATTCTGTGTAATGTATCGTTAGTGTATCAGTTTACTCGTTTTCTAATTTACGTTCTAGTAAAACTCAAATAGATACTTTTAGTTTATATCAGCATTTATTATGGTACGTTTTTCTTTGTTTTTTTGTTGCAAGAAATTTTGCTGAAGTATAATGTTATTTGTTACAGCAATGGTACACTAAAACGTTCATTCTATGTACTTTATGATTTCCATTCTTTGTGATGTTTTAAGGTTATCAAATTGATAGGATGAAATTGGAGATTTGAACGTGCTCAATAACCAATTAATCTTGGTATGTAATTTTTTCAGTATTTTTTTGTGTGTACAAAGTTTCAAAATCTTGGATTGTTAGTTCTGGTTTTCGTTTTTACACAAAGAGGTAGTGAAAAGTTTTCTTATTTTATAGATAATATCCTTCGGTGTGGAGGAACGGCAACAATAATAAATTGTTTATATTGTTGTCGTTTTTCTACTCTGAAGGATCCTATTCATTAAATAGAAAAATTTTTAATTAATTGGAAACTTTTGAGAGGATTATTATAATTATTTCAATTAATATAAAGTAGTTACATGAATAATGTTTGTTTTACTTTTATGTTAATGTGTTAATTTTTGTTATAGGCCTCAAATGCGTTTACAGCCACATGAAACTGAAATATTTAGACTACACGAAGATTGTATTATTTATCTTTTGTAAGCATTTTAGAGCTGGTTCTATAATAATGGTATAAATGTCAGTTAAGTTATACTTAATTTGATTGTAAAATGCTGTCGTTATTGGCTAGTATAAATAAAACTAACAGCCAAATATGACAGTATTTTAAAATTAAAGTAAGTATAACTAAACTTACATTTATACCATGATTGTAGAACTGCCCTTAAGTATATTGCAATATTTAAAAAAAAACGTTGATTATACATTTTTTATACATTGATGTAACATTTGTAAAATATTATAAATATATATAAATAATATTACAAATAATATTTTTTAAACATTTTTAGAATGTTTTTCTAACATTGACTTTGCAACGTAATTCTGGCCATTAAGACGTTTTTGCAATGTTTTTAAAAATGTAAATATATCTTTTGTAAAACGTTGAAAAAAACATTTCAAAAATGTTTTCTTGTAGATTGGGTTGCCATGACAAGATTTGAATTTGCAGAAGTGTTACAGTCCCCTGTCATCGCAAAGTTTAAAATTTGTAAAAACGCTATTGAAACATGTAATCGCAAGACTTACTTACTTACAGACATATTAACGTTGCTTGTCATGGAAATTCGTCAAACTTTTAGTAATATCGCTGTACTTTGAAGAAAGGTACAAAGAAAAACAAAAAAATATTTTGCTTACTGATATTGTAATTAAATAAAGACTTGTTTCTACAAACTAGTTACAACTTCATTAGGTATTGTCTATTTGTTTTAATTCTGTTCCATTTCCACCTGTTCTATTCATCGGTAGGTTTGTTGACCTGAAAAATAAAATTAAGAACAACCTTATTAATTGCTGATTTGATGGTAATGTTAAATAAGCTAAAAGCATGCAAAACTTTAATAATTTAAATTCATATTATTACACAATGCACAACATACATTAATGGTCTCAAACTTGGTTACTAGTGTTTACAAAATTATCTAAAATTTTTAATCGAATAAGTATACAAACCTAAGATGCAAACCAATAAGTGCACTAAAATGCAATAATACTCACCTAAAAAGTGTACGATGAGTAAACACAGAACTAAATAATAAAGTGTTAGAATACAAACACCATGTAAATGACAGACATGACTTTTATTAACATAAAAATGACGAAACATGCGCCGGTATTTATGCGTTTACGCCGGTGTATAAGCCACATCAGAAGAGCGTTAAGACCACACCGAAACAACGATACAGAAGAAGACGAAAACAAACCTGATCCCACAGCCTTTCTTCCATACATAAAAGGTACCACAGATAAAATCAGCAAAGTTTTAAAGAAACACAACATTCAGACCATCTTTAACACCGTAAAGAAGATAAATCAAATTCGTTCGAATCCAAAAACCAAGACTGATTTGAAATCACAAGGGGTCTACAAAATTCCCTGCAAAGATTGTGATGGTTGCTACGTAGGGCAAACCAACAGAAGAGTTAATATAAGGCGCGAAGAACACCGCAACGCAGTAATAAAACAAGAATCAACATCATCATTGGCAGAGCATGTGAGAAAAACTTCTCATGAAATCAACTTCGACGAAACAAAAGTCATTGCAAATGTTGAACACAAAACAAAAAGAATCATCAGAGAAGCAATTGAAATTGAGAAATTGTCAAATAGTCTCAACACTAGAGATGATACACAAAGACTACCGACAGCATGGAAACCACCACAAAAACAAGAAGACCTACAACTTTACCAATAACTAAAGACGTAGCTACGGCAGATTTACCGAAGCAAAATACTAAAAATAGAAAACCGACAACACCACTTTCACCGAAAGCAGCGAACCATACAAATAATCACTCATGCGCACCAAAGCGTACCACAAGAACCATATATAAACAACTAACGATCGAAACGAAAATCAGTCCACGTCTGACACGCAGTAAAGCAGCAGCTCAAACGAGGAAGACTTGAAAATGACAAATGAGACTTTGCCAAAACGTCGTCAAAATACAAACGATTTATTTACAAATCATCTTACAACGACAACGCGGAGCCAATCCCGGAAGCCCAGCAGCTACATATATAACGTTCGCGGAAACTTGAAGCAGAACATATATATATATATATATATATATGTAAATTTGGTGATAAGAAGGAAGTCGGTTAACAGTCGTTAATATGTTCTAGTAAGATAGTTTGTGGGTTTTGGGGTGCCGAACGCGTGAATTTTTAGTGGTTAGTAGAGTGTTACTCCAAATTCGTAGAATCTACGGTTTCAAATAAATTTCACGCGCTTTCGGTCTATATTTTACGTAGTGTAGAATCGTGTTCGTCGAATGTTACGACGCGGCTACATCTTCGCCTTGATGCCGGCTCTTGAAAACCTCCCGTTGGTACATAGTCCTTTGGGGATACCTTCCAACGTTTCTTCCAGTATACAGCTGGCAACCCAGAATCAACCACAAGTTCTTTCCTGGAATTACGACGACAATTCAAGGTATTTATTTTGTACCGATTATTTAAATGTGGTGAAATTTTTGTTTACGCGATTGTGTTTTAAAAGCTTTGGGATTTTAAGTAAAATCAGAAGTGTCGCGAATTAATGTATTTAACGATAATGTAATTAATAATTGAAAATTTCGTTGAAGTAAAGATTTATATTGGACGTTAGCCGTGAAAATTTACGATTAAAAATTTTCATCTTGGGTTAATAATAGACGAATTATTTCTTTTTATATTTAAGTTATTTCTATGTAATGCGCAGACGGCCGTGATTTAGGTAATTAAGATTTACCAGTGTTCTTATGTTTTATTTCTTTAAAATTTTGGTTTGTTTAATTTTTTTTGCGTTTATTTGAATAGAACCCACTCTGTCTTCCCTGAGCCCCGGCATAACTCCGTTTATGTTACTGTATTTTAAGCAAGTGTCTTTGTTTCAACTTTGCCATGTAACACATTTCAGCTACTAACATATGTTAGATGGGCAATTGAAACGTTTGTATTACCTCCGCTAAGACAAATAATTACGAAGAATTGGTGGCACACTTGTTAAGTTAAACAACTTTGGAAAGCTTAGCGCACTTTGGTTTTAATTATCGTATGAACTTTTAGTATTTTATTTGTGATAGCTTAACTTGCTGCAATTTTAAGGGGATCATTTGGAGATTCCATTAGCTAATCGCATATCAGGAACTCTGAATAAGTTTCTTATACTTAATTATTTGTTTTGGTGGCGATGGTATGCACGATGGGTTCGACATATACACCTACGCAACCTTTTGTGTTTATGTAACAAGTTTTAAACGGTGCACTTTTTTTCATTATTGTGCAACTACTATAATTTTGTAATACTTAACATTTTTGTGTATTACTCAATTTCAATTTAATGAATGCAACTTTAAATCATTTACTGTTTGAGTGTGTTAGGTGTTGCCTAATTTAAGAGTTCGTGAATAATAGTTTTATTGTGATATTGTTTGCGAACCAATAGATGTTTGTATATTTCTTACTCTACTTGCTATTTCATTCTTTTTATGTTGGTGTTAGTTGATTTATCTACCCTAAACGTTGTCATGTGAAAACTAGCATCTGTAATTTATAATTATTTGCGTTTTGACGCTTTTTTTATTTAATTAAAATCGACACATCAAAGATCAGATTCTATTAATTTTGTACTCATAATCTATTGTCTGAAGTTCTAAGCTGTCGCTACTTGTTTTTAGGTGGTTAAGTTACTGGTCAGGTCAACCTAGCCCGGATTTAAGTTACACCGTAACAATCTGTTTAACTATGCTACCAGACTGAGGATGGAGCAGCGTCCTCCTATTCTCCTTGATTCTCAACAGCCGGAAAATTTTTGAAAACAAAAAAAACCAAAGTTTTGATTTTGTTCGAAATGTAATTCCAACGGAATTCCAAACCGACAAAGAAGTTTTTTTGCCGAAACGTCTGTTGCTGCCTCTTGCATGCGTAAGTTCGTTCATTTCGTAAAATAATTCATAACCACCAAGATGTATTTATTTTCTGAATCAAACTGTGGGAAAGGCCTGCCCTTTTCTAAAGGATTTCCTACGTTATATTATTTCATATATGCTTTTTCACAAATCCATTTACTGACGCACATACCGTCCATTTCCATCATTATTTTTCTTCTTTACAGTTCACTCAAAACAATTCTTTCGTACTTTTTTAGCATTTTCTTGTATTGTCATTTTCTTGCGATATATCATCTTGCAAACGCCGTAACACCTCTGACTCTCGGTTTTTTTTATATCAACTGTAGTCTGTTATACGTGCTCTTGACACTAGGTAGAAATTGCTGCGCTTAGTAAGCACTCACTTCTTGTCAGGTTGGTCGACGGCCGTTTCCTTTTGTGTTCAAGGTTAGTATTATTTCGGTATCATTTTCTCACTCACACGGTTCCTACTCGTCATCAGCTATAACAGCTCTTCGGAATCAATTAATTTTTTTCTCTAATCGTAAGCAATAGTTGCAGTCTGCCAGACATGAACTTTTTGACATAGTGTCAGTGTTACGATGATTGTTTCTAGCAAGATGTTCTGTGTCGTAGTTAAGCTATCATTGCTAACAAATCTCTCTTAGTGGTACTTATTTCTTTTGGCCCAGACAAAACATTTCTAAAATACGGCATCACTTTTTCTTGACTATCTTGGACTTGCGTCGATATCCAATTCAAATTTTCCATTTTTTCTTGCACAGCTTAAAACCGGTGAAATGACTACAGTCTGTTTTAGTTTTAGGGGTGATGTCTGTCAACTGCTGTTGGCCATGTTGGCAGTGCTTGATTTTTGTTTAAATCGCTTTTTACTTTATCTCTAGATAAAACGTATCTAAAGTATAGCACTTCTTTTTTAAACACGTGGCACTTAAGTTCAATTTTAGATTTGCTCCATAAAGTTGAATCAAATTTTGACCAAGTTAATGATCCCTTCGTTTAGGAGGACACACAAGAAAAACGAGTTCAGTTTATTGGCGACGTTTCGTACTTACGAATGTTACCCTGTAACAACTATTTAATGTCGTTATTTGTAATTGTGATACTGCATTATCAGTATTAAACGTCCTTGTTGAGGCGCAAAATAATGAAAATTTCCTGTTTTCGTCTGGCAACTTCGACAAGACAGTCGTGCGGTGCTGAATACTGATAATTTATAAGTAAGTTGTTAATTATATTAGTGGTCATAGCACTTAAATAAGTTTATGCATTTATGTAGAATTAGAGTATTTATTAAGTGAAATTATATTACTATTGCTGCATCCGTTAAGGCACCTTGTCGGATGCAACCTTATAAATATTTGAGCATGCAACTGCATTCAAATCAATTGATTAATAATTTAGACCAAATTGTTCTATGTGTTTTTATTAAGATTGACAAGAGGGTCCTGTTGGGGCTATGATCATAATTAACCGGCGATCTACCGTGCACCACCCCAATTTCCACCAATAAAGAATTTAGTACCTCATAGTCTTGTTTTATTCGATCCGTGACGTGGCCGTTCAGGTGTCGACAATCCGGCACGGGAGCATCACCACTACACGAATTAGCACGAATTCCACTGAGTCAGAACAAATAACTATAACTGACTCAGTGGAGGGACTTGATAAAGTGCTAATTCATAAGCACGAAACGTCGCAAATAAGCTGAACTTGTTTTTTCCGTGTATCCTCTTAAAAGAAAGTATCATTAACTTGATCAAAATTTGAAGTAAACATATTACTTGGAGGAAAACTTTTTTTCGATACAATACAATCTCCGCAAGATGGTTTACATCAAACGCTCAATCGTCCCAAGAGCGTTAGATAGACCAAAGGACATGACAGTGACATACCACAAACCGGTTCTAATTGTAAACGCTATCTGCTCGCGTTTTTTGGGTTCTAATTTTACCTGCGAATAAATTCATTAAATCCAACGTGCAGAATAACCAAAATTTTTGCAGTATTGTCAATTTTTGGTAAAGAGTAACTGTTCTTTTTTCATTTTTTACAAAAAACATTGTTGATCTATTTTTTTACTAGTACCACCAGAGACGTCCATAGGCTATTTGAAGATTCAGTCACATTATGTTTCTTTTGTGCCTAGCGTGGTGATACGCTCTTGGGTTTCAAATTCATGAACACCTGGATGAAGATCGGTTTCAGAAGTGTCCCATAAAATTTTTGAATTGTTAAAAATCCACTTCCGTAGTTTAAAACACCTTGATCACAGAATATGAGTAAGTTATAAGCACATATTATGGGCTTTAACAAGACTATCCGTTCCTGTCAGCAGATCATCAACATAAAAGTCTTAGTAATTTTTTTAGGGTGGTTTTCCTTTAGACCTTTGAGGAAATGCTGTAGCTAAATAATCTTGCGTCAGTTATCTAATTCTCTTACGATTTATTGTTTTTAGTTATCTTAGTTTTATAATTGTCAATTTAATGCCTGACAAAGTTACTTATAGTTATTTTATAAAATTATTATGTTTCATGCTTTTACGTCTAAAATTAAAGTCTTTCTTGACGATTTGAGAAATTTATAGATTAGAAACGTTGCAATTGATGCCCAGTTGGAATAAGCTACAAATCTGCAGAAACGAAGCTGAAGTGGTACCGTAAGTGACAGTGTTGAGATCGTATGACTGGATGTAAGGGTGAAAAACGCTATAGAATGCGTTGTAAAGACCTTTGGTTAGGTTTCACACAAACTTGCCGTTACATCTTTTCAATATTAGAAGAAATAGCATAAAAATACTTACGAAATCTTACTAAGATAGAAAATAGATGCTGATAATTTGCGGAGTTTACCTTCTGTATGCTGTCAAGAGTCGTGGTTACTTAAGAGTCATTGAACCCTTGAAATTTTGTGGTGAGACTGTTTTCCTTTAAGACGCCATGGTGTAGGAGCTAATAAGAAATTGATGTTAAATTCGAACTAAGCGACATTTAATCTAACATCAAATATTTCCTCATGAATGCTGAATAACGATTCTAAATTCAAAATTGGTTTGAAAACGCCGTTCCAAAGACAAAAATCTATTTTGGGTTACGGCAAAGGAGTCGCTTAATACTTTAATAGGTTGTTTTAAAGAAATAGAAACGACGAATTTACCTTGTTGATCTCTCGAAACTGGAATTTACAAAAATTCTCCTCCGAAAAGATAATTTTGTCAGTTAGATATTTTTCTAATTTTCTAAATTGGGATAATTGATTTGAGATCTCACAAATGCTCAAATAATATTGCATTTGGTTGAGAAAATTAGAGCACGACATAACCAAACCGAACCTTTTGAAAGATTGGCCGATTAAGACCTAACCACACATGCTCAATGCAGAGCAGTTTGAAGAAAGTTGATGAGCCTCTTAACAGATCGATTTGACAATTAGATGTTGTTGAGAATTACAATTTTAGAATGATCTACATGAAAGGAATGTAGCATTTTAGTAATCTAGTCTAGTACAAAGAAAGATAAATTAATCTTGTAAGAAAAATGATAAGCGGAGAACTCGACAATACAACTCGAACGTATATGAGAAAGGAAGCTTTCAACCCAGAAACTGAAATGAGATTCCGTAAGAATCAAGAATTTTACAGGTTGTAGTTAGCAAAAAAGTCTTGATTGTATTCGAATAGAAAATAAAAACAATAGGAATGGGAAATTTTAGAAAAAGTTGCGATGCAGACGTTATTTTTGCTGTCCCAAAAGAGCAGTCATTGAAGAATCGACATGAAGTAAAGTATGATGCCTAGCTTTACATGTTCTGCAGGTAAATCTAGAAACGCATTAAGGTAACATGTGAATCTGATCAAAACAGTTAAAGCATATCTTCAACTTTCTAGTCTTTGAAAAACGATCTTTAGGTGTCATGTTGAGAAAAGTACTACATTTGGATAGATAGTGATCCCCCATGAAAAGTAGACACACGGGAGTATTTGCAACAAACGATTTTTAATGGAATTTTTTCTGGCATCACCATAACTGGTTTGGCTTCTAAATTATGCAGAAAAATGTCATGATTTGTGAGAAATGACTTAACTGCATCTAAGATAAGCAGATCGAAACTAGATTTGTTGCGTATAGTTTCCCATTGCTGCGAAGTACTAGAATCTAATTTTTTCGATTTAACATGTATATTATACGTTTACAATAGCTGCTGTGTTTTAGCAACAGATTAGAGTGCTGTAACGTGCTGGAAAAGAAAATCCCTTACTTTACTCAGACGTTGCGTTACAAATAAAAACGCAGTACCGGATAAATACGTAAAGAAGGATATTTACATCCGTATTGTTAGGATTCTTTTGTAATTTCTTTCTTAACTTGATAGCCGTTCTGCCACGCTTTGACCACATGTTCAATTTAAGAAAAGAACAATAAAAAATTAATATTGATAAATACCTTCACTGAACGCTTAGGATTCTGGAAAGCATATTATCCACAACAAAAACGAAGTCTTGACCAGCATTTGCCTTTGAGATGTTATTTCTTATACGCCAGTCGATTGCGATACCCACCTTTTCGTATTGCGAATAATAGCATTCGATACAACGGGTTTTTATATCTAATTTCCTTTACTATTAACGATTTTGTAGCTTTCTATATTCGTGAGTTATTGTGTTGACACGATTTGCTATTCATATCTATTCCAGACTCACTCACCGGGGAAAACGTTTTCTTCAATCAAGTAGGTACTGGATTGTGGGTAAGTTTATTTAATTATTTTGTCGCTGTCAGAAAAGTTGTCATTGTTGCAATAGTTTCATTAATCATTTTGTGTGTATCGCATGCTGTGTACAAACGATATTTATTACGAAGTTTTCTTCACTATTCATTTTGATTCAACTTATGTATTGTGTGTTGCCGTTACTTCTGGCATTTCTGGATTGAGAATTAGATATAATCTTGTTAATATTCTACGTTATTAAATTAAAATTGTTATACCTGTTTAATCTTTCTTTTATGGTAACATACCTTTCTCTTTTATTGTGGTTATCCGAACATCACAGTAACAAGGATTATGAACATAAAAATTCGTTACAAGCTTGGACCGTCTGTCTTGATCGAGGCAGAAGTGTTAATTATAAAGGATCTGGCGCTCTTAATTATTATTCACTTGAACCTCTCCTATCTCCGACTGTGTGAGTTGGCCGTGCAAGGCCTGTAAGCTTGTAACAGTCTTTTTGTATACTTTAAAACTGCTTATACTATTTTTTTCTTAAATCCTATTTAAATACCTAGATTTTTAATCTCTTATGGCCCCAGTTCTCAAACAAACTAGGCAAAAAACAGTTACATAACGCTTTTTTTTAAAGCAATAAATAAAGTAAAACAATTTCATTTGAGCAGAAACAAATATTTGAGTTGTTGTTTGCTCTGGTTCTAGTAATCTACACTATGTTAATTTGCCAATCTTAACTCCTTTGTTAAAAAAAATAATCTCGTGGTTTAATGTAATTTTAAATACTTTTATTTGTAAAACAGTTGTAAAACGTCATTTATTATGTTTTTTACTTAGAAAACAGTAATTACCGACACAAACTAGATTGAATTTTATTATGTAAACGACATGACGTCATACGTGCGTAGATAAAAAAAATTGACGGTTCTACTTTTCAATTTTATGTAACAGTACTGTCAGTTTGTTTAGTTTTTTTTGATTCTATTGAAGATTTTGAGATTATTATTGTATTTGTTTGCATTGTTAATTATGTAGGGCGTACGAGGTAGTATTTCATAACAACGTCATCGCAGCATTTTACAATAGGTTAATGCAATACATAACTATTGAAATATGTTCAATAAGCACTGTAAACTGTATGAATAATTAACTTTTTATCAATAAAATCATCATTAAATAAAAACCTTCGACTTCATCAACTAACAACGCAAACAGCAATTCAGGATATCATAGCAACTGGTGGTGATTTATTTCTCCCAGTTCCTTACTTTGGAGGAGTATGGGAAGCTAGAGTAAAATCAATGACACACCCTTTGAAACGAATAATTGACAATTCAGCTTTAACTTATATAAAACTAACGACACTACTACATTAGATAAAAGCATGTCTAAATTTCCGACCACTCTGCTCATTAGAAGACAATACAAATAACATCGAATTTGAAGTATTAACCCTAAGTCATTTTCTCATTGGAAGCAAAATGGTTTTGCCTTCAAATCCAGTAACTACCTCCATCACAAGCAATGGATCAAGCGTTACAAATTGCAGATAAACCAACAATAACAAAGTACGAGTAGCTTCTGTTAAGAAAGCTGCTGGGATCCTTTATAAAAGAAGCGTAACAAACTTAATTCTACTGCCAACGAATCCATAAAGACCATCCATTTTGCAAGAAGAGACTCAAAAGGTCAAAGCTAACACAATTTGGAGCACTTACTACAAACGTATTTCTAAGCAAAAAATTATTAATATAAGCTCTTTTATATTATTACTGTTCTATATGCCTAGCAATATTTGGGCAAAACATTCAATATGATGTTCGCTACTAACGTTACGCATCGAGCACATAGGTCATGTAAATATTGCTGGACGAATCTTTTTGTTAAATTTAAAAACAGAAATTAGAAATGTAGCGTTATTTTCATATCGCTTTTTTTTCTTATTTTTAAAATTTTAATTTTGATTTGATTTAATTTTTTAATTTTAAAGTTTTCTTATTGTAATCAGGATGATTGGAACAAGTAGTAACTAGGAAACTAAGAGATTTTACAGGTAAGTTTAAACGCGTCTAATTATTGAACCTTGACCCCGGAGCTTTTATTTAAAATCTAATGATTGCAGTGTAAATACAAAAATGCTGTTTACACAAACTTCACAAATCAACGCGGCGTATTACTAAGATCTAAATGTAATTAAATCTACGTTGATTGAGCCACGAATAAAACTAGGGCAACGTTCTCCACCATTTTTTAAGGTTGCAAATAATCCTTAAACTTGGTTTTAAATTGTAAATTAGAAATAGGTATTTAAAGACAACACGGTTTAACGTAAATGTTTTTTAGTAGGTAAATTGTAAGGTAAGCATTTCGAGTATTTTTATCTGTCGCAAAGACGTGTTAAGACAATACAACAAACCTTGTGTTAATTTGTATTTAAATATTTTTTTAAATGTAAAAAGTAATGTGCTAGGATACTTATTCAGAGTGTTGAATCGACGGAGTTAAATTGTGGTTGCGTAGTAGACTTAACCGTCTGATGTATTTGTATTTTTTAAATGTTTAAATAAAACAAATACACTACAGTCCACTACATTGAAGTTAAACAAAAATTAAACCCCTATTTTCATCTTGTGTACTGAATTTTTTTGCCAAATATTGTCAAATAAACAATATGAATTGTTCAAAATCCTGTCAATAGATTAAAACACAAATTAAACTATCAAGAAAATTACATACTGTAAACGTATCTATGGTAAATGGTAGCGGATAGAAACTTTCTGTGATCCCGATAGAAGAGGTCTATTTCAGGGAAGCGAACCTGCCCACGCGAGCCATGATTTTCTCTCAACCCCTAAAAGAAAGAGAATCGTGTCCTATCCTCTAACTCCCAACTCATCCAACGCCAAACTCCACCAATATCTCTACCCACTTACCAACCCGTCTAACCAGCGTGGCAAGTTAGGCCAAAAAACCTCTAAATAATGAAATGTCGAGTTTACAAAATATGATACCCCAGGCGGGTAGACTAACGTCAGAATCTTGCATTAAATTCTCAGTCAGCGCCATAAATTCTGGGGGGGGGAGGCATAATTTTGATACAACCCTCCAATCCTAAAAAACCAAGACAACAGAGAATTAAAAGAATAAAACGAATAGAATGGAACATAGCCACATTCACTATAAGAAAATTAGGAGACGAAAAAAAAATAATTGAACTAGAAGCAGAAATAAAGAAAATAAAATGAACAATAATATTTTTAGCTAAATTACGCAGGAGGAACAGGAGAACAATGCATAGAACTTAAAAATGGACACGTATTGATCTCAAAGAGACGCAAAGACAAGAAGGAAGGTGGAGTAAGTCTTTTAATTAATAAAACAGAAATAGACAAAGTCAGTCAGTACGAAGCTATATCAGAAAGGGTTATATTAATAGTAATTAATATAAAAAAGATATAAATGTAAAGTCATTGAAGTATAGGCTCCAACATTGACACACAAAGATGAAGAAATAGAAACATTCTATAAAGAAATTAATGAAACGCTAAGAACACACAAAACAAAATACACAATACTAATGGACTAACACTGATCAATTACGTCCAGGAAAACAACCTTCACTTGATAAACACTTACTTTAAAAAACCGAAACAAAGAAGATGGATTTGGCTAAGTCCAAATAGAGACGTAAAAAATGAGATTGATTACGTTATATGCAATAGTAAACATATAATCTTAGATACGACAGTAGTGAACACAATAAACGTAGCAAGCGATTACAGGATGCTATGGGCAAAAGTGCGAATCAACAAACAAAAGGAAAGACAAAAACTAATAGTAAAAGCAGAAAAAAGCATAGACACATAAGAAATAAGAAAACAAAGCACCACATACAAACAACTTATAGAGAAGAACTAACAACTACAAATAACAGAAATAAATAAGACACTCAGAAAAAGATAAGACATGCGAAAGTATAGGAATACGAAAATTAAAAAAATTTAAAAGAAAAGAAAAAAAAAGCCTAAAAAAATTACGATTAAAAATAAAGGAAGAAAAACACCAAATAACAAAACTAATAGATGAAGAAAATAAAAAAATCACAAGCATCGTAGAATTAAAAGTGGTTATATAAACATTCTATGGTACACTATATGAAAGTAAAAATGCCCCACCGCCAGGAAAAGAAGAAAAAGATAACGAGAAAGTTACAAACATAGGATCAGAGAAAATACCCGAAATTACAGAGAAGGAAATTAACAATGCTTCAAAGAAAATGTCAAACAATCGAGCCCGGGGAGATAGAATAGTAATAGAAATAATAAAATACAGAGGTAAATCTGTCTCAAAACAACTTAAAAAAATCTACAATAAATGCCTAATGGACCCCGAAATACTAAACTCCTGGTTTAATGCTCAAATAGTCTTAATCTTCAAGAAAAGAAGTAAACATAAGATAGAAAAAATCTTTTGTCAGTACTGTACAAACTATTTACAAAGATAATAACACAACGACTAACGAATTAACTAGATAGTTACCAATAACGTGAGCAGGCTGGATTTAGAAGAAACTATAGCACGATAGATCACTTACAGACAATGCGAATATTGACAGAAAAAGTTAATGTATATAATATAAAATTATGGATAGCGATGATAGACTATGAAAAGGCATTTGACTCTATAGAGATATGGGCAATCCTAAACGCTTTAAGTAACTGCAGAGTAGACGAAAGATGCACAGGCCTTATTAAATACATATATAAAATGCAACAATACAAGTAACGACATCAGTACAAACCAGCAAATTCAGGATACATCGTGGAGTACGACAAGGCGACTCAATCTCTTCTAAATTATTCACATTGGCTTTAGAAGACATGTTTAGGAGATTGTCGTAAGGAGAAGGGAGAAGTCGTAGTACGACGCGGTCTAAGCTACTACAAAAAAGTCTGCGGGGGTGTATAATTATATCTAATAGCAAGAGTTACAGAATTTTAATGTATAGTAAGATATTTTCGTGCAACTTTGCACACTTGTATCTTCTAAATTATTGAAGGTAATTGTACCCTTCCGCCGACTTTTTTATAGTAAATTTTGTCTTCTATAAAAATGCTTATGTGCAACTTTTTTCTATCTTGGACCGTTTTAAGGTAATAGTTTATTGGTTATTTTAAGTTATTAAGCAAATTATTTCAATACAAAAATTGTGACGTGTGTAATATTACTACACCGACAAAGCTACCTTTAACCGCCAAAAAACTGCGGTGGTCACCAATAGCAACTTGACCGAAACACAAATGTTCTACTAAACCGATAATTTATGTTCAATTTTTAAAATGCGTAAACGAAATAATTTAATAAACCTGATTTATAAAGTTTTATACTAAAAAAAATATAAAAAAATAATCAGTATTTACTAGAACGATTTCATTGTAAAGTTATCAACATAGGACGAAAGTATGTAAAATAAAAATTGAGTATAATTTGAATGTTGAAATTGTGCCAACAGTCAAGCTATTGTTAAAGTAAAGTTTATTTCTTTAATGGTTTTTTATGGTCAGTAGCGCATTTGTGAAATATTAATAGGAGAATAAATTGTAGAATCGGTAATCTTTTATTCCATTTGAAACACGCAGCGCCGCCCAGTACCAAACCTTGTAACATCGTAAAACGTCGTAAAAAAGGTAGAAAGAAGCATAACGCCGCTTTCAGTAAATTGAGTAAAAAAGGAAAAAATCAATTGGCAGATTTGGTACTGAGAATGTTCGTAAACCAATCAGAAAAAACGTAATCGAAAAAGTTATTTACGCGCTGGTTTTTTTTTCACTTATCCGAAGAAAAGTTACTGACAGGTGATGCTTTTTTTCGTACTCGCAAAAGAAGAATTACTGACGATTATTTAAATTTAATTCTATCGCTTAAACGAGGTTTCTTGTTTGTTTTTTTGTTATAAACGGAGAGAGCAAATTTAAGAATCCTTTTCTTTGTCTATGGCAATTGACAAGTCGCTTATAAGATTAGTTTTACTTCTTTTACGTCGAAAGATCACGCTAAGAACACCTAAAGAATTTTAAAAAGGCATGTCGTTTATTTCGCAACGCGAAATGTTTATATTGCGAGTCCAATTTGCTGTAAGTCTTCTTTAGATATGACAAGGAATCGCAAACGCGACAAACTGTTGAAAAATCCAATTTATAAACTGTAGAAGCACATTTTCAAAGGTGAAATCTTCACTTTGTAACTTTTACATTTGACAGGATGTGGCAACGTAGCTCGAATGGTGTCATAATCTTAGAAGCTGTTGAACTGTGAACCGCTATAAAAGATGTACCCTCCTGTTTGCAATTATTTCGCACTAAACTATTACATACTACTAAAGCTATAAATAGGAAACAACAGCCGGGAGTGTTTGGATTTAGAGTTTTTAATACTAATTCAATGCCGAGCACAATTTCCGTTCTTCTTAGAGAGATAAAGAGTACACAAATTGAACTACAAAAATGGGAAAAATTAGTGACATGCCATGATGTTTGTTCAAGTGCATGGATTTAAGATAACGCGATCGGGTTTCTCTTTAGATATGTCACTGGAAGCTATGTTTTATCAGTGCGCAGTAATTCTTTATAATGAACGGTGTCGCTCATAATTTTTTATCACAACAAAATTCTCTAAAAGTTATTGGTGTTGCTGATTCATTATCTTCTAGCGATGAAGAGATTATGGAAAAAAATCTCAGGCATTATATGGACAAATGTTAAATACAAACAATTGGTGAATTATTATACGACTCTACTCTCGTTTAATATGTACACTGCCTCAAAAAAGCTTTTGCAGAGTATGCAACCAAACTTACGTTATAACAGAACGGCCAGTTAAATTTGACAACATTGGCATTATAAACATCATTTGCAGCGATATTACAGCCGGCACGCTCAAAGAATGCTTCGTGTCGCGCATGGATGTTCGTGCATTCGGCCGCACTCGTTAACGCAATAGCGACTGTCACATTTGTCACCAAACCACAAGAAATTTTAAAATGTTTTAATCCTTTGAATTACATATTACCAGTAATAGTTTAAAAATTTATAAAATAAAAAAATAACCATGTTGACAAGTAATAAATTTTATATTTGAATAACAAACGAACACAACAGTTTAATCGTTTATGAAAATCAAAAAAGTATAAGTTCGAAGTTAGTTATAGAAACAGAATAAGCTATGTTTTAAGAGCATCATTCAGGTAGTGTAGCTATTACAAAAATTATTATATTTCTTAGGAAATCAATATTTATATTTCCCCACACTTTGAGGAAAAGTCACTCAAACGACGATAATTACCTAATATATTAATATTAAATACTGCTAACAAATAAGTCACACAATCATTCATCACTAGACCAACTACTTTTAGTTTCTGAATCGACCTTCAAATTTATCACCAGTTTTTCGACTGTACGTCAATCAGTATTTCGTTCTCTAAATATTTTTTTACTGGTCGATTACCTTCTTACAGCACTTTTGCCAGTTTTCTTGAGTAATAGCCGCTAATTCTTCTTCCTACAATTCTCTAACGTGGTTGAAGTTAATGGTGGTATTTTTTTGCAACATTATTTTTTACTTGAGCCCAAATCAATTCAATCCAGTTTAAGTCCAGGTGATAAGAAGCACCACCGTATGTCATTCATTACTTAATATAGAATCAAACTTGTACGTTATATGTTTCTTTTTGTATAGCTTAATTATTTGATAAAGTTGTAGTTTGTACATCAAAGGAGTGAACGCTATCTTTCTTTCTATTAACCACTTCATCATATCTGCTTTTTTCGAATTACTTGTTGGAACACGATCCACCTGAACATTATGGTACGGCGCATTATCAATAACCAAAACCGATTGTGGAGGCAAGTTTGGAAAAAGTTTCTCACGTAACCATTTTTTGTAGTTGCTCCATTCATCTCATTGTGGTAGTCTCCGCTGCTAGTTCCTGATTTAAATATCAGGCTGCAACCTGGTAAAAAACCCATTTCACCTTCTGCATGTACCACAATCATTTTTGGTCTTTTGGAAATTGCAGACAGCAGTCCGTTAGTAGTGCTATCACTCCACGACGTTGATTGTGTTAGTCCACTATGAACATATGTTTCGTCCATGTAGATAATTGGACGATTTAATTCTCGGTTGAATAGATTTTTTTGTAAATAATTAATTTTAAGAGCGTTTATGCTGTTCTTCTCTATTAAATGTTTTCTATTATTTTCAGTTTAATGCCATTTAAATCCCATGTTTTTTAATATAACACGTAAAAATGTAGCACCACCGTGCCAACTCAAGTCATGGTCGGGTTTTTCGCGTAGAGCAGGAATTGTCACCCGTGTACTCTCGGTTTGGAGAAAATTATATAATATATTGCGAAAACGGTCACAGAAGACGGACGTGGGCGTTTCTTGCCTGGAGTTGAAAATTTTGATTTTTCCTCTTCTGTTGGACCTTCACCCTCTTTAATAATATTTGCCACTGATCTAACACTTTTGTTGCTTCAGACACGGTTTTTTTAATTGTTGCAAAGTATATGTGGGGTGTAAGTTTTTCAAATAACTGTACGCATTATATATCACCCCACGCGTTTGACCACTTATTACTTGGGCACTTTTTTCCAATGTAGAACTCATAGATATACACTCGCTTTTAAACTCTTGTACAAGATATCTTGACAGAATCACAGTTGAATTGTTATTTATAATAAAATAAGTTCTATCTATAGCTCGAATAATGATAAACTGTATGTTCAAATGTAAAACTACTGTACTAATTAGCCTAAAAATTTTAATATATCCGGATTAAATTAAAGTCAAAATTCCAATTTGCAAAAGAAATATTATCACCATTAGAACGTAATTAATGGTCAAACAATTGCAGTATAAATGCCTATTACTCCCTATGCTGTAAGTCAAAAAATCACAAAATTAGAAAAGTGCAAAGAGCATTTTTCGCTTTCTCCTCGTAACATTTAATTTAAGTATTACCTATTTTGAAATTATATAAATTTAATAGTAATGAACTAAAATTTGCAATTTCGTAGTTTGGCATCGAATTGATTAAATTGGCACTTACATTAGCTACATGGCGATGCAAGTTTAAATCCGGTAACTTAAGTAACCAACGGATACACTTCTGGATGTTGTAAAAATAGGATAAACTGCTCGTACGGAGGGCAAAATAACGTTTTTTGAAATCGTCAGGTAAGTTTAAGCAGTTAAGCGTCCATCGACAAGTGTTAATTTCCCTAGGTCAGCATCACACATGCATTTCCAATAAACAGCATTTATTCTCCCACTTCTTTTGTTGGATTGCACATGTTTTGACTCATATCTAGAATTACGTGACCTCCAAAGAACTTTTTTACTATCATGGAAAATGCAGAAAGTTTGTTCATCGGATAAAACAACACCACTCTAATCTAAATATAATGTTCTTCTGAAAACTACAATTTCCGGTAGGCATTTTTTTCAGTTATTACAGCTTTCTGTACAGCTTGATAGCAGCGTATTAATTCAGCTTTCAAAGTATTCTTTATTGTTTGCAAACTGCATTGCAGGTGTAGTCTTTTGCAAATGGTGACGAAAGCTGTGAATGCAGTCAAACAAGCATTTTGGATAATGTTGTCTTTTTTAACTCTAGATAAGAGAGATGGCCTTTCACTTCTATAAGCGGTCTGCAAAGGACAATAATTTTCCGCGTCATTTTCTTTGCGTTGAACCCAATAATAGACCACACATTTCTAATAAAATAAATAAATGTTAATTAAAGAAAAAATTACGTTTACTGAAAGGCACCGATAAAGTGATGTTATTAATTTAAGTAAAAAAATTAAGTCTTTCAAGTTAGCAGTACAAAGTTAGCAGAATCAAATAAAATATAACTAGGAATTTGTTACTAATTTGTTGCGTTTTTAACTTTTTTAGTTATGCGTTTTTCTGCTAACTTGAGACAAGTTAACAGTACACCATTCTAAAAGTGCTTTAATTAATCTATTTCTTGTTTAAAATGTGAGTGGAATAATAATAAGGCTATCCGCTTTTTTCTTTTGCAATGAATTAACAACAATTTAGCCAAAAATTTAACACACATTTTATACCGAATACTGATTTATTAAAAATGAGAATGGTAACAAATTCCTAATTATATTTTATTTGATTTTGGTAACTTTGTACTGCTAACTTGAGGGACGTGAAAAACTTGATATCCAATTTCTATCTGAACTGAAACTTTTATAATTTTATTATAAACTAGTTCCTGTAATGTAGGCGAATAATGGTGCAACCTGAATTATACATCATATCATCCAATAACGTAATAACTACATTCGCATACCTATAAAACATTCTTGTAAAACAATAATCTTTTCTCTAGTTTTTAAGGATAATGCTTGTTCAAGGAGACGTGGCATTTTGCACAAAATGATACACAAAACAACAAAAATATTATACATTACAACTGTTTTAACCGTATTTTGGTGAAAATTTTTCTATCATTTCTTCTCAAATTTCAATTCAATCTTTGATTTTGGTTTCAATAGGATAAGTACTAGTTATAAAAGTAAAAAAACATTTGTAAATTTTTGTTTACAAAATTCATTACGTTTGCCAAATGTAATGTTTTGCACCCTATGTAGATTTAATAACATTGTCAAAAAAATAAAATAATTTATAATAGTAAAGAAAAAAATATATAATAATATAAATTTAAAAAGAGTTTAAACACTACAAATCGTTAATGTTTTGTAATTATTTGGTGAAAAAGTTATTACTTTTTTGTATTACTATATTTTGTTGATGTGTTATTATACTTGTTTTATTATTATTTATTGTTTAAAGCAAGATGCAATATTATTTCTTTATTTTGGGCTACCTGCATTTTCTCATCTTATTTTTACACGATGTTCCTTTAAAGCGAGGGTTCGGCCCGCGCCTGAAACCGCCTCGTCTACTTAGAATTTGTGCATTATCTCGAAATTTGATTCGGCAACTATTGCGACACATAATTTTTTTTCTAATAGCATAGAACTACAATTAAATTGTTGACATTTTTTTAGCATGTTTTTAAATTTTTATTGAACATTTTTAACCCCAAGTAAAAATGTTTATTCTTTTTCATTGGGGTATATGTAATTATAAATAAAAATTTAAGAAAAAAAATAGATTCAAAATGCAAAAATATAAAAAAATCATGTTACTTGTGTGCGATCTATAAACCCGTTCTCGGTTCAAAAGAAAGATGATCATAGAATGGTTTAATGTTCAAGAAAACAAATAACAATTTTGAAAACATTTTTTTATAGTATGTAAAACCTTACTTCTGTTATTTAATAAAAGTTCCATTTTTCAAATTTTGTCGTTTTTCTTATATTCAAATTTAAAAAAATAACAAGCAATGTAAACAGAG
Organism: Aquatica leii; assembly: GCA_035610365.1. Lineage (NCBI taxonomy): Eukaryota > Metazoa > Arthropoda > Insecta > Coleoptera > Lampyridae > Aquatica > Aquatica leii. The sequence continues at coordinate 119,445,474 of CM069434.1, read as the reverse complement.
CACAAAGAATGCAAACTACGAATACACGTTGACAGTTTGTAATGAAAATTAAGATTGCAATTGTTCAACCACTAATTACGTTCTAATGATGATAATGCTTCCTTTACAAAGAAAATCTGAATATTGACTTTAATTTAATCCGGATATATTAAAAAATTTAGTCTAATTAAAGCAATTTCATATGTGGACATGCAGTTTACATGTATTATAGCTATTAATGATTTTATTTAATTATAAATAACAATCAGATTTTTTTAAATTAAGGGCTATAGCATTCATTTAAAACTTAAGCAGATAACACATAAATACATAATCAGAAAATTCGGCAATGAAAATTTTAAACTTTAGAGGGTACAAGATAGATACATATTTGCAGGTAAGAAACATGTTCTTCTAACGCTTGAGGCGGTACTTATGAAGAATGGTTAGTAACCTCGTAATATCGTAGCAAGTAATGTCTACAATGCCAATGTTGCCAAATTTAACTTGCTGTTCTGTTGTAACGTAAGTTTGGTTGCCTATCTTGCAGGTTGCGTTTAAAAGAGTCTAAAAACTTTTTAGAAGCAGTGTACCTAGAATACTAGTTATTTGTGTTTTCTTTTATTATTTATGTATGCATTCTTATTTTTGAAAATTGTAATAAACCTTGTTCATTATATTACGTAGGTAGTATTGTGTTTGTTTTCAACATTTTCAAGATTTTTTTTACTATTAAGAATGAGAATTAAAAAATTTACCATAGTTAAACTATGATAAAAATGAACAATGACAGTTATTCGGCGGTGACAATTCGATTGTCTTAAAGAAATTGACCCAGTTTTGTCATCGACTTGTTAAGAAAATTGTTGTTGTGTATAATTTTGTTAAATATTATTTAACGTTACGATATAATTAACGTATCGTTCGTAACAATACCCAAAACAACATACAACAACGCAAATTAATTCTTAATAGATTTTAGCATAAGAACTAGTTTTTTGAAAACCGTAGTTCAAGTCATCTACACGTTGACAGTAATTTTGGAGTTGACCGTTGCGTCGATCGAAGGTAAACTTTAAATAGTCCAAACGTAACTCATACAGGTTATTTGAACATCAGTTTTAAAAAGTAGATCTAATCCTCATATATTATAAATTGCAAATATTTTTAGGCGTTGTTTATTTTATAGTTTAATGGACTTTTTAAATAACATTAATAAAAATTGAGAAGAAATTTATTAAATAGACATTTTACGTTTCGACAACTAAAAATTCTGTCATCCTCAGCAACTAAGATAAAATAACAATCAATAAGAAGATTAAAATACATAAAATTTTTAAAATTGTTTTATTAATTGTTATTATATTTTAGTTGTTAAGAACGACAACAATTTTTTAGTTGTCGAAATGTACAATGTTAGTCTTATTAACAAAAATCCATTAAACAATTCGAATTCTACAAATGCTACGTCGCCTATTTTATAATGTTTAGCAAATGAACATAGTAAACAGACAGGTCACGTGGCTTGCGAATAATCTCGATTACCAGTTAGTAGAATCATTGGTAAAACATAACTTTAATTTATAACACAATTTTTTATTCTTGATAATTCCGGTATTCTCGTTATCACACAAGAACATTTTCAGAGCCTGTAACAGACAGTTTGTTAAATAATAACATTAAATCTAATCCAGTTCATAAAATTTACGTAATTTTTAAAAATAATTCCACTGTATTTTTTAAATAGCTTTGCCTTATCTATTTATTTTTTATTTTATTTTTTCAAAAAATTATCTATTATTAAATAAATGAATTGTAAAATTTGTTTCAAATGGTGTATTTATTGTATGTTTCAGAGAAAACTTCTACAATAAAGCAAAGTACTTATATATTTTAACTTAGTAATTTTAAATGCAACCACATAATTTAACTTGAATTTAGTTTTTTTTAATTTAATAATGATGAAAGGTAACGTTCATAATTAAACTGATAAGAGTATATAACTTTATGTAAAAAAATTATTTTGAAATTTTTTCAATCTGCTTGAATCAAGATGAAATATTCTTTTATTACCTTATCGGGAATTTACCTAATTACCTAACCTATAATTCTTGTATTTTGGCTTGTCTAGCACTAATGCATTCCAGTTATACATGAATATACATTTAATTTGTCAATTATCAATGTATTATAAGAAGAAGAAAAAGTTTTACATTCTACATATACATATATTTACCCAAACTATTTGTTACAGGCTCTGAAGATGTCCACTGCGACGTATGACAAAAGCTCAGCTTGTGTGATAACGACAACACGGGAATTATGCAGAATTAAAAATTGTCTTACAAATGCAATCCGTAGAATTCTACTATAACTTTAATTTACTTTGCTAAATAGATTGGGATAAGTTAACTCGTTTGGCTATTCTAAAAAAATTATTTATTCACTGTTTTTCTTGTTTTCTTATCGTTTACGTATCTGCAGAATAAATTTTAGTAACTCAATGTTTGTTCGGACAAGGACGTTTTGTCGCGCACTTTCTGACGCTAGCTTTTTATTGCGAAACGTTTTGACGCCAAGACGGTGTATGACACAGATACTGTTTGCCGCGAGTTCTTTTGACGCTAGTAGTTTTTGACGCACAGACGGAAACAGTCAACTGCCGTTTATACCAAGTTACACATTCTTCTTTCTCGTATTGTATTCCGTAAACACCCGCAAAAAAAACTATTAGAAATATTTGCATGACCTTATATTATTTACATAAAATTTTAAGTAAATATATACATATGTAGAATGTATAATAAGATAATAAAAGATCATCTTGATTCAAAGTATTTGTTGTTAAACAGAGTCTTCTAAACAAATGTATTCTCTTATGAAGCAAAACTTGTGTATATTTTAACGTAGTATTTGCGTAGTTAATTATTATTAGTAATTTCCTAAAAGTTTTCTGTTAGTTTTATCTAATATAGAGTAAGGCGCAAAGACAAATAAAGAGCATTAAACCTTTACCGTGTCCTAGACCGTGGTTTTTAGATTACATTTTTGTTGCAACTACACAAGAGCATAGATGATTGTGCCACATCCCTTTATCAGGTCTAATTCTTTAAATGTGATAAGGATTACAGATGTTATATATAAATATATAAATTTTTATTTATATATTTTGTTTATGAAGTTTGGTTTGTTCGTTGCACACTATAAAAGTAAGTTCTAATAGTGTGTACATCGCCGGACGTGTTCTCTGGTTGGCAAGGTTCAGAAGCCCGTATTCAGCTATAAACCTTTCTGGCGACTTTTTGACTTTTGTTTATTTTGATTTTGACATTTATTTAAGTTTTCTTTCGAGTTTTCTAAACAGTCACGGCGTTTTGAGTATAATTCACACGCATCTTCACTGAGCACCGGAAAATACCTCATTTATGTTACTTTCATACATGTAATTTCCGTAATAACAGCTTTTGTATGCAACATAAATAATTGGCGTCTTCAACGTTGACCCATTTTCAGAATTTTAATTTGTCTGTTAATTTCGTGATTTTTGGAAGCTTTGGTCGTTTTGTAATTTCATTTCACAATGGGTTATAATTTGTTACGTGCGAAATTTTCACAACGGAACACCCTGTGTATCGACTTAAAAATTGGTTTCTGGTTTTGACGCCCTCTGCCGACCTTGTTGGTGACTGCAAAGCCATTTTGAAGTTGTCAACTTGAACCGGTCGTTGTCGAGAATCTTGAACAGATTCCTAAATTTTTACGGGCATCCCTTGTGACGAATAAAAATTTATAAGGCGATTGCGAATGTATTACGATTCTTTCGGCACAGGCCGGTTCCACCACGTTGCAAGCACCTTGTTACGGTAACTTTTGGTGGTAACAAAATTTAAAATGCTAAGGCACGGTAGCTCAGTACCAGTAGGCAAATATTGGGGGTGGGCTAGTAAGTCTAGATTTTTAAGTATGAGGTAGTAAGCAATAATTGCGTAAAGAATAGTTAAGAGAATGGGCGCCACGTACTTGGTTGATTAAAGCGTTCAGTCGCAAGTACGAAACAACTGATAGCGTAGAAATGAGCGACGAAATAAATACGCAAAAACAGGGTTAATTAAATTATAATAAAAAACAAACAAACTGAATGATAACATAAATATAAGCGGGACAAATAAAATATGTACCCAGAGGGTGTATAGTAATATAACAACTATTAAAATAGGAACGACGTATAATGAAGATGATTGAATCTAATTTACCTTATTGAAAATACTAAACAAAATGTTCAGAGTCAGTTATATTATAGTTGCAAATTATTCAGGATTCGATTTACTCGAGGTGCGCAAGCAATTAAGAAAAAAAAACAATCTTACCTTAATAGTTATCCTTCGGTGTAGGTTCCTTGCGCAAGTAACGTTGACCGAAGCGATGTGAGCTAGATGGAAAAGTAATAACAAGTGAGACCATAGACAATATGTTGGTCTGTATAATGAATACGTTAATTACTTACTGAGTACCGATAAGTTCGAATGCTGAAGTTAAGTGAGTAAGTTATTTTTGAATAAACAAACAAAGAATTAAGGTAAATGTGATTTACAAATTTAGCAACAATTTTAACTATAATAAGAAAAATGAGTATTTACTAAAATGAATAATTTCAGCGGGCAAGTTAATTAAAAGTTAAAAGATAAATAATTGATGGTATTGAGTGAAAGGAATGTAGGTTAAGCTAATATAATACGTTGATATTGAATTTCTTTGGTTCTTTTTATGTAAATAAAGATGACAGCTCGACGTTGATCGATATGGATACCCGGATCGATAGATGCGGCTCCACAGCGATTAAACAATGGCGTAGAAAATTGACAGAAAGTAGATCAACCCAAGTAGAAAACGCTAAGGACAAATATCCAAAATTAGTGACGAGAAAAAAAAAGGAAAAGATAATATTGAATTATAGCAAATGCGTAAGTACGTACCCGTCAAATCCGGCGTCAGTTAAGCAACGATGCGGCACACGTGGTACTTTCGAAGTCCAAATATCCGTAACGAAATACGTCTGGTGAATGTCAGCAGATAGCAGAGGTCTTCGACAAACAGCAGTTATTTGAAACATCCACTTTATATCCGAATAAATCGAATTTTATAGAAATTATGAAGGTTTCAAGGCACAACGAAAATGGCGCACGTTTGGCACGTTTAGCAAGTTGACGACAAAAATGGAGTTCATGAAAATCCACCAATCAAGTAAATAATATATGATAAATGTATTTGTATGGTTAAAAGTTGACCAATCAGGTAGATAATATAAATCTAATTGTATGGATTAGTTTGGACCAATCAGGTAAACAATATAAATATACTTGTATGCCATCTGACGGTAAAACTAAAGATTGATAAAAATGTGAACACATAACAACCTGTTCGCTTCAATAAGTAATAAGGATGCATAAGTACGATTGATAAATACCGCTACCGAGCGTATAAGCTGTTGGAAGGGCCTGCTACTTAAACAACAACGAAGTCTCGTCGAACAAAGCATCGGAGATGCTGATTTGTGGATAAAAATCGATTGTGTTATCAACCACCTGTTCGTAATTACAACCTACAGCATTCGATACAACAGGTTCTTATATCGCATTTAATGAATTATTAATACTGATTTTGTAGCTTCCTATTCTTCGTGAGTTATTATATGACACGATTTGCTATTTAATATCTATTCCAGGCTGCTAGCGGGGAAAACGTTTTCTTTGCGCAAGTGGACACTGGATTTTGGGTAAGTCTATTTGATTAATTTTTATTCGCTGTCATAAAGTCACTCACGGATTTTTGATTACTGTCGGTGTTTATAAGTACGTTTATTATATATATATATATATATATATATATATATATATTTGTAACGTCGTACTTGTAGCAATGCAAAATTTATGCTTCCATACCTATAGCAATAATCGTGGACGCGTTGCAATATTGCTACGCGTCCCGATATTTTGCCGTACTTGCCGCAATAATTGTGGCAACGCTGTTTTGAGATGTGACGTCAATCCCAATGTGTGTTGCCTACATTATAGGTATGTAAATGAATTTGTATTCTACAAGTATTCTAAGTTATTCGCGATGTATTTACAATACAGAAAATGTTTATTATTAACATTAATAAAATGATAATAATTAATAATTGGTGTTGTTAATAGAAAATACGGTATTAAACTTTTTTAATAGAAAATATATATTTTTTAATAAAAATAACGTTGATTACAAAATCAGTATAATTTTGATTTTTAAATGAATTCAATATTCGGAAATTTCTAATTACCGAGTTTTAATGCCATTCACCTTATGTGTTTTGTACTTACACATATAGATATTAAAAACGTGCATATTTAATGCAAGTGCAATTAGAAAATGCTACAATTAACATTATTGTTAAAAAATTGTAATTTACCTTTCTTTCTAATTTTTTCAATTAAATTGAATTCAACCCTTAAAAGTAAACGCATAAGTAAACAAAAAATCAAACAGAAAAAATAAACCAATCATCCGCGAGAGGAGAAAATAACAAAAACGCCTTAAAGCTAAAACTAAGAACTACGAATCGTGTAAACTTCAAATTTTTGTCTCTATCAGACATATTTGCTAAACGTTTGTCAAGGAATAAACAATTCTTGTTTTTACTGAAATCATTTATAAGCTTTTAATAGGTGGTACAACTTTGAGAAAACAAACTTTATTCAAACCTCATTGTAGGTGTGCTCGCTTACATTGGGTCAGTCATAATGTTTAAAAACAAGTGTTTGAATGTTATATTTATAGTTGTTTTACTGGTTTTTTGAATATGTAACTCATAATTTCCAAGAGAGTTACAACAAAACTAAGAACCTATATAATATCAATTCCGAAAACTTCCTTATCAATTTCAGCAAGCAGATTCATACTAACACCTTGAACTAAACCAGTTTTGATAGTTAATTAGGTATAGGAGCTATTATTATACATACTACAGGATACTACTTAAATATTATGTCACTTATTTAAACAAAACAAAAAGATACTAAATACGAATTCATAGAATCTTACGTAAAGTGTTTTAGTAGAAACACAGTATAATTACTGTGGTAGTAACGTATTTGAACGTGACCTATCTAAAGTATTGAAATTGATACATAGTTTGACTCGACATTTATTCCATGTGTTATCTCAATTTTTACCAACGGTTTTTACTGTAACAGCAATGTCCTACTGTTATCACAATTAGCATACTATTACAATTTATTTTAAAAAACATTTTTGTTTTATGACCTTTTATAAATTAATGTATTATTTTAAATTGAGTTACTTTTGTAAAAGAAAGGTAGATAGCTGTGTTATGATTTTATTTTCACATTTTGTTATCTTTACAAGTTTTACTAAAATCGTTTACATCTAATGCAATTTAAATTCATAATTATTTTTTTATATCTTTTATTGAAATCAGTTAGATTTGTTATAAAAAAGCATCTAAAAACTGTTTATTTTGTCAGTTTTAGCAGAAGTTATAGTAGTAGGTTTTATTGTTTTTTTTTTAAATTTATGGATATTAATACAATTAAAAATACGAGGAGTTATCAAAATTTTTGACAAATCTTTGCCACATTTGGAGAGAATGGTTTCCGATAGGTTATAAACCCATTAGCACCAACGACGTTTTGCTATCTCGATCAAACTGTCTATTTCAACCTTTTCTCGTTTTAGACATCGCGCGAGTTCGATAACTATAAACCTCCCAATCAGAACAAAATTTTGTTTGCGCGATCTAATTGTACCCATCTTTAGTTACAAATTTGAGAAATTTGAAAGAAATCCGTATATAATTGTGATTACGTTGACGTTTTAACTGCAGTACGTTCCAATCCACAATTTTTGACAAATCGTTACCAAATCTGGAGACGATGCTTCCCGATAGATTATAAATTCATTATCATCAACGACGTTTTGCTAACTAGATGAAACTGCCTTTTTCACCCTGATCACGTTTTCAACATCTCACGATGTTGTTGTTTCAAGTTCGATAACCATAAAACTCCTTATCAGATCAAAATTTTGTTTGAGCGATCTAATTGTACGCACTTTTATTTACATATTTAAGAAATTTGGAAAAAATTCGAATATAATTGCGGTTACGTTGACATTTTAACCGCAGTACGTTCTTATCATAACACGCGAAAAACGAATTTTTGACTTTGTCGGTCCGTATTTTGGTAACCCTTCATTCAAAATTGTAATTTGACACATCATTAGATACCCCGTTTTGTCCCCTATCGTTTCTTATAATATCGACTATTTTCAAATTTCGATAATAAGTTTATTTAGCTTTATGTAAAGTGCTACACATAGTGCATTATAATTTTCAGTTTTTATTACGAAAGATGACTAAAATCCACAATTTTTGACAAATCGTTACCAAATCTGGAGGGGATGGTTCCCGATAGATTACAAAATCATTAACATCAACGACATTTTGCTATCTCGATGAAACTGCCTTTTTCACCCTGATCACGTTTTCAACATCTCACGATGTTGTTGTTTCAAGTTCGATAACCATAAAACTCTTTATCAGATCAAAATTTTGTTTGCGCGATCTAATAATACGCACTTTTAGTTACATATATGAGAAATTTGAAAGAAATCCGTTTATAATTGTGATTACGTTGACGTTTTAACCGCAGTACGTTCTTATCATAACACGAGAAAAACGAAGTTTTGACTATGTCATTCTGTATTTTGGTAACCCTTCATACAAAATTGTAATTTGACACATAATTAGATACCCAGTTTTGTCCCCTATCGTTTCTTATAATATCGATTGTTTTCAAACTTTGATAATAAGTTTATTTAGCTTTGTGTCAAGTGCTACACATACTGCATTATAATTTTCAGTTTTTATTACGAAAGATGACTAAAATCCACAATTTTTGACAAATCGTTACCAAATCGGGAGGGGATGGTTCCCGATAGATTATAAACTCATTAACATTAACGACATTTTGCTATCTCGATGAAACTGCCTTTTTCACCCTCTTCACGTTTTTGACATCTCACGATGTTGTTGTTTCAAGTTCGATAACCCTAAAACGGCTTGTCAAATCAAAATTTTGTTTGCGCGATCTAATTATACGCACTTTTAGTTACATATATGAGAAATTTGAAAGAAATCCGTATATAATTGTGATTACGTTGACGTTTTAACCGCAGTACGTTCTTATCATAACACGAGAAAAACGAAGTTTTGACTATGTCATTCTGTATTTTGGTAACCCTTCATACAAAATTGTAATTTGACACATAATTAGATACTCAGTTTTGCCCTCTATCGTTTCTTATAATATCGATTGTTTTCAAACTTTGATAATAAGTTTATTTAGCTTTGTGTCAAGTGCTACACATACTGCATTATAATTTTCAGTTTATATTACGAAAGATGACTAAAATCCACAATTTTTGACAAATCGTTAACAAATCTGGAGGGGATAAACTCATTAACATCAAGGACATTTTGCTATCTCGATGAAACTGCCTTTTTCACCCTCTTCTTGTTTTCGACATCTCACGATGATGTTGGTTCAAGTTTGATAACCCTAAAACAGCTTGTCAGATCAAAATTTTGTTTGCGCGATCTAATTATACGCACTTTTAGTTACATATATGAGAAATTTGAAAGAAATCCGTATATAATTGTGATTACGTTGACGTTTTAACCGCAGTACGTTCTTATCATAACCCGGGAAAAATAGAATTTTTGACTTTGTCATTCCGTATTTTGGTAACCTTTCATCCAAAATTGTAATTTGACACATCACTAGATACCTTGTTTTGTCCCCTATCGTTCCTTCTAATATCGATTATTTTCAAACTTTGATAATAAGTTTATTTAGCTTTGTGTCAAGTGCCACACATACTGCATTATAATTTTCAGTTTTTATTACGAAAGATGACTAAAATCCACAATTTTTACAAATCGTTACCAAATCGGGAGGGGATGGTTCATGATAGATTATAAACTCATTAACATCAACGACATTTTGCTATCTCGATGAAACTGCCTTTTTCACCCTCTTCACGTTTTTGACATCTCACGATGTTGTTTCAAGTTCGATAACTCTAAAACGGCTTGTCAGATCAAAATTTTGTTTGCGCGATCTAATTATACGCACTTTTAGTTACATATATGAGAAATTTGAAAGAAATCCGTATATAATTGTGATTACGTTGACGTTTTAACCGCAGTACGTTCTTATCATAACACGAGAAAAACGAAGTTTTGACTATGTCATTCTGTATTTTGGTAACCCTTCATACAAAATTGTAATTTGACACATAATTAGATACGCAGTTTTGTCCCCTATCGTTTCTTATAATATCGATTGTTTTCAAACTTTGATAATAAGTTTATTTAGCTTTGTGTAAAGTTCTGCGCATACTGCATTATAATTTTCAGTTTTTATTACGAAAGATGACTAAAATCCACAATTTTTGACAAATCGTTACCAAATCGGGATAGAATGGTTCCCGATAGGTTATAAACTGATTACCACCAACGACGTTTTCCTATCTCGACCAAACTGCCTTTTTCACCCTCTTCACGTTTTTGACATCTCACGATGTTGTTGTTTCAAGTTCGATAACCCTAAAACGGTTTGTCAGATCAAAATTTTGTTTGCGCGATCTAATTATACGCACTTTTAGTTACATATATGAGAAATTTGAAAGAAATCCGTATATAATTGTGATTACGTTGACATTTTAACCGCAGTACGTTCTTATCATAACCCGGGAAAAATAGAATTTTTGACTTTGTCATTCCGTATTTTGGTAACCTTTCATCCAAAATTGTAATTTGACACATCACTAGATACCTTGTTTTGTCCCCTATCGTTTCTTATAATATCGATTGTTTTCAAACTTTGATAATAAGTTTATTTAGCTTTGTGTAAAGTTCTGCGCATACTGCATTATAATTTTCAGTTTTTATTACAAAAGATGACTAAAATCCACAATTTTTGACAAATCGTTACCAAATCGGGAGGATGGTTCCCGATAGATTATAAACTCATTAACATCAACGACATTTTGCTATCTCGATGAAACTGCCATTTTCAACCTCTTCACGTTTTTCACATCTCACGATGTTGTTGTTTCAAGTTCGATAACCCTAAAACGGTTTGTCAGATCAAAATTTTGTTTGCGCGATCTAATTATACGCACTTTTAGTTACATATATGAGAAATTTGAAAGAAATCCGTATATAATTGTGATTACGTTGACATTTTAACCGCAGTACGTTCTTATCATAACCCGGGAAAAATAGAATTTTTGACTTTGTCATTCCGTATTTTGGTAACCTTTCATCCAAAATTGTAATTTGACACATCACTAGATACCTTGTTTTGTCCCCTATCGTTTCTTATAATATCGATTGTTTTCAAACTTTGATAATAAGTTTATTTAGCTTTGTGTAAAGTTCTGCGCATACTGCATTATAATTTTCAGTTTTTATTACGAAAGATGACTAAAATCCACAATTTTTGACAAATCGTTACCAAATCGGGAGGGGATGGTTCCCGATAGATTATAAACTCATTAACATCAACGACATTTTGCTATCTCGATGAAGCTACCTTTTTCACCCACTTCACGTATTTGACATCTCACGATGTTGTTGTTTCAAGTTCGATAACCCTAAAACGGCTTGTCAGATCAAAATTTTGTTTGCGCGATCTAATTATACGCACTTTTAGTTACATATATGAGAAATTTGAAAGAAATGCGTATATAATTGTTATTACGTTGACGTTTTAACCGCAGTACGTTCTTATCATAACACGAGAAAAACGAAGTTTTGACTATGTCATTTTGTATTTTGGTAACCCTTCATACAAAATTGTAATTTGACACATAATTAGATACGCAGTTTTGTCCCCTATCGTTTCTTATAATATCGATTGTTTTCAAACTTTGATAATAAGTTTATTTAGCTTTGTGTAAAGTTCTGCGCATACTGCATTATAATTTTCAGTTTTATTACAAAAGATGACTAAAATCCACAATTTTTGACAAATCGTTACCAAATCGGGAGGATGGTTCCCGATAGATTATAAACTCATTAACATCAACGACATTTTGCTATCTCGATGAAACTGCCTTTTTCAACCTCTTCACGTTTTTGACATCTCACGATGTTGTTGTTTCAAGTTCGATAACCCTAAAACGGTTTGTCAGATCAAAATTTTGTTTGCGCGATCTAATTATACGCACTTTTAGTTACATATATGAGAAATTTGAAAGAAATCCGTATATAATTGTGATTACGTTGACGTTTTAACCGCAGTACGTTCTTATCATAACCCGGGAAAAATAGAATTTTTGACTTTGTCATTCCGTATTTTGGTAACCTTTCATCCAAAATTGTAATTTGACACATCACTAGATACCTTGTTTTGTCCCCTATAGTTCCTTCTAATATCGATTATTTTCAAACTTTGATAATAAGTTTATTTAGCTTTGTGTAAAGTTCTGCGCATACTGCATTATAATTTTCAGTTTTTATTACAAAGATGACTAAAATCCACAATTTTGACAAATCGTTACCAAATCGGGAGGATGGTTCCCGATAGATTATAAACTCATTAACATCAACGACATTTTGCTATCTCGATGAAACTGCCTTTTTCAACCTCTTCACGTTTTTGACATCTCACGATGTTGTTGTTTCAAGTTCGATAACCCTAAAACGGTTTGTCAGATCAAAATTTTGTTTGCGCGATCTAATTATACGCACTTTTAGTTACATATATGAGAAATTTGAAAGAAATCCGTATATAATTGTGATTACGTTGACATTTTAACCGCAGTACGTTCTTATCATAACCCGGGAAAAATAGAATTTTTGACTTTGTCATTCCGTATTTTGGTAACCTTTCATCCAAAATTGTAATTTGACACATCACTAGATACCTTGTTTTGTCCCCTATCGTTCCTTCTAATATCGATTATTTTCAAACTTTGATAATAAGTTTATTTAGCTTTGTGTAAAGTTCTGCGCATACTGCATTATAATTTTCAGTTTTTATTACAAAAGATGACTAAAATCCACAATTTTTGACAAATCATTACCAAATCGGGAGGATGGTTCCCGATAGATTATAAACTCATTAACATCAACGACATTTTGCTATCTCGATGAAACTGCCTTTTCAACCTCTTCACGTTTTTGACATCTCACGATGTTGTTGTTTCAAGTTCGATAACCCTAAAACGGTTTGTCAGATCAAAATTTTGTTTGCGCGATCTAATTATACGCACTTTTAGTTACATATATGAGAAATTTGAAAGAAATCCGTATATAATTGTGATTACGTTGACGTTTTAACCGCAGTACGTTCTTATCATAACCCGGGAAAAATAGAATTTTTGACTTTGTCATTCCGTATTTTGGTAACCTTTCATCCAAAATTGTAATTTGACACATCACTAGATACCTTGTTTTGTCCCCTATCGTTCCTTCTAATATCGATTATTTTCAAACTTTGATAATAAGTTTATTTAGCTTTGTGTCAAGTGCTACACATACTGCATTATAATTTTCAGTTTTTATTACGAAAGATGACTAAAATCCACAATTTTTGACAAATCGTTACCAAATCGGGAGGGGATGGTTCCCGATAGATTATAAACTCATTAACATCAACGACATTTTGCTATCTCGATGAAGCTACCTTTTTCACCCACTTCACGTATTTGACATCTCACGATGTTGTTGTTTCAAGTTCGATAACCCTAAAACGGCTTGTCAGATCAAAATTTTGTTTGCGCGATCTAATTATACGCACTTTTAGTTACATATATGAGAAATTTGAAAGAAATGCGTATATAATTGTTATTACGTTGACGTTTTAACCGCAGTACGTTCTTATCATAACACGAGAAAAACGAAGTTTTGACTATGTCATTTTGTATTTTGGTAACCCTTCATACAAAATTGTAATTTGACACATAATTAGATACGCAGTTTTGTCCCCTATCGTTTCTTATAATATCGATTGTTTTCAAACTTTGATAATAAGTTTATTTAGCTTTGTGTAAAGTTCTGCGCATACTGCATTATAATTTTCAGTTTTTATTACAAAAGATGACTAAAATCCACAATTTTTGACAAATCGTTACCAAATCGGGAGGGGATGGTTCCCGATAGATTATAAACTCATTAACATCAACGACATTTTGCTATCTCGATGAAACTGCCTTTTTCAACCTCTTCACGTTTTTGACATCTCACGATGTTGTTGTTTCAAGTTCGATAACCCTAAAACGGTTTGTCAGATCAAAATTTTGTTTGCGCGATCTAATTATACGCACTTTTAGTTACATATATGAGAAATTTGAAAGAAATCCGTATATAATTGTGATTACGTTGACGTTTTAACCGCAGTACGTTCTTATCATAACCCGGGAAAAATAGAATTTTTGACTTTGTCATTCCGTATTTTGGTAACCTTTCATCCAAAATTGTAATTTGACACATCACTAGATACCTTGTTTTGTCCCCTATAGTTCCTTCTAATATCGATTATTTTCAAACTTTGATAATAAGTTTATTTAGCTTTGTGTAAAGTTCTGCGCATACTGCATTATAATTTTCAGTTTTTATTACAAAAGATGACTAAAATCCACAATTTTTGACAAATCGTTACCAAATCGGGAGCGGATGGTTCCCGATAGATTATAAACTCATTAACATCAACGACATTTTGCTATCTCGATGAAACTGCCTTTTTCAACCTCTTCACGTTTTTGACATCTCACGATGTTGTTGTTTCAAGTTCGATAACCCTAAAACGGTTTGTCAGATCAAAATTTTGTTTGCGCGATCTAATTATACGCACTTTTAGTTACATATATGAGAAATTTGAAAGAAATCCGTATATAATTGTGATTACGTTGACATTTTAACCGCAGTACGTTCTTATCATAACCCGGGAAAAATAGAATTTTTGACTTTGTCATTCCGTATTTTGGTAACCTTTCATCCAAAATTGTAATTTGACACATCACTAGATACCTTGTTTTGTCCCCTATCGTTCCTTCTAATATCGATTATTTTCAAACTTTGATAATAAGTTTATTTAGCTTTGTGTAAAGTTCTGCGCATACTGCATTATAATTTTCAGTTTTTATTACAAAAGATGACTAAAATCCACAATTTTTGACAAATCGTTACCAAATCGGGAGGGGATGGTTCCCGATAGATTATAAACTCATTAACATCAACGACATTTTGCTATCTCGATGAAACTGCCTTTTTCAACCTCTTCACGTTTTTGACATCTCACGATGTTGTTGTTTCAAGTTCGATAACCCTAAAACGGTTTGTCAGATCAAAATTTTGTTTGCGCGATCTAATTATACGCACTTTTAGTTACATATATGAGAAATTTGAAAGAAATCCGTATATAATTGTGATTACGTTGACGTTTTAACCGCAGTACGTTCTTATCATAACCCGGGAAAAATAGAATTTTTGACTTTGTCATTCCGTATTTTGGTAACCTTTCATCCAAAATTGTAATTTGACACATCACTAGATACCTTGTTTTGTCCCCTATCGTTCCTTCTAATATCGATTATTTTCAAACTTTGATAATAAGTTTATTTAGCTTTGTGTAAAGTTCTGCGCATACTGCATTATAATTTTCAGTTTTTATTACAAAAGATGACTAAAATCCACAATTTTTGACAAATCGTTACCAAATCGGGAGGGGATGGTTCCCGATAGATTATAAACTCATTAACATCAACGACATTTTGCTATCTCGATGAAACTGCCTTTTTCAACCTCTTCACGTTTTTGACATCTCACGATGTTGTTGTTTCAAGTTCGATAACCCTAAAACAGCTTGTCAGATCAAAATTTTGTTTGCGCGATCTAATTATACGCACTTTTAGTTACATATATGAGAAATTTGAAAGAAATCCGTATATAATTGTGATTACGTTGACATTTTAACCGCAGTACGTTCTTATCATAACCCGGGAAAAATAGAATTTTTGACTTTGTCATTCCGTATTTTGGTAACCTTTCATCCAAAATTGTAATTTGACACATCACTAGATACCTTGTTTTGTCCCCTATCGTTTCTTATAATATCGATTGTTTTCAAACTTTGATAATAAGTTTATTTAGCTTTGTGTAAAGTTCTGCGCATACTGCATTATAATTTTCAGTTTTTATTACAAAAGATGACTAAAATCCACAATTTTTGACAAATCGTTACCAAATCGGGAGGGGATGGTTCCCGATAGATTATAAACTCATTAACATCAACGACATTTTGCTATCTCGATGAAACTGCCTTTTTCAACCTCTTCACGTTTTTCACATCTCACGATGTTGTTGTTTCAAGTTCGATAACCCTAAAACGGTTTGTCAGATCAAAATTTTGTTTGCGCGATCTAATTATACGCACTTTTAGTTACATATATGAGAAATTTGAAAGAAATCCTTATATAATTGTGATTACGTTGACATTTTAACCGCAGTACGTTCTTATCATAACCCGGGAAAAATAGAATTTTTGACTTTGTCATTCCGTATTTTGGTAACCTTTCATCCAAAATTGTAATTTGACACATCACTAGATACCTTGTTTTGTCCCCTATCGTTCCTTCTAATATCGATTATTTTCAAACTTTGATAATAAGTTTATTTAGCTTTGTGTCAAGTGCTACACATACTGCATTATAATTTTCAGTTTTTATTACGAAAGATGACTAAAATCCACAATTTTTGACAAATCGTTACCAAATCGGGAGGGGATGGTTCCCGATAGATTATAAACTCATTAACATCAACGACATTTTGCTATCTCGATGAAGCTACCTTTTCACCCTCTTCCCGTATTTGACATCTCACGATGTTGTTGTTTCAAGTTCGATAACCCTAAAACGGCTTGTCAGATCAAAATTTTGTTTGCGCGATCTAATTATACGCACTTTTAGTTACATATATGAGAAATTTGAAAGAAATGCGTATATAATTGTTATTACGTTGACGTTTTAACCGCAGTACGTTCTTATCATAACACGAGAAAAACGAAGTGTTGACTAGGACAATTTGTATTTTGGTAACCCTTCATACAAAATTGTAATTTGACACATAATTAGATACGCAGTTTTGTCCCCTATCGTTTCTTATAATATCGATTGTTTTCAAACTTTGATAATAAGTTTATTTAGCTTTGTGTAAAGTTCTGCGCATACTGCATTATAATTTTCAGTTTTTATTACAAAAGATGACTAAAATCCACAATTTTTGACAAATCGTTACCAAATCGGGAGGGATGGTTCCCGATAGATTATAAACTCATTAACATCAACGACATTTTGCTATCTCGATGAAACTGCCTTTTTCAACCTCTTCACGTTTTTGACATCTCACGATGTTGTTGTTTCAAGTTCGATAACCCTAAAACGGTTTGTCAGATCAAAATTTTGTTTGCGCGATCTAATTATACGCACTTTTAGTTACATATATGAGAAATTTGAAAGAAATCCGTATATAATTGTGATTACGTTGACGTTTTAACCGCAGTACGTTCTTATCATAACCCGGGAAAAATAGAATTTTTGACTTTGTCATTCCGTATTTTGGTAACCTTTCATCCAAAATTGTAATTTGACACATCACTAGATACCTTGTTTTGTCCCCTATAGTTCCTTCTAATATCGATTATTTTCAAACTTTGATAATAAGTTTATTTAGCTTTGTGTAAAGTTCTGCGCATACTGCATTATAATTTTCAGTTTTTATTACAAAAGATGACTAAAATCCACAATTTTTGACAAATCGTTACCAAATCGGGAGGGGATGGTTCCCGATAGATTATAAACTCATTAACATCAACGACATTTTGCTATCTCGATGAAACTGCCTTTTTCAACCTCTTCACGTTTTTGACATCTCACGATGTTGTTGTTTCAAGTTCGATAACCCTAAAACGGTTTGTCAGATCAAAATTTTGTTTGCGCGATCTAATTATACGCACTTTTAGTTACATATATGAGAAATTTGAAAGAAATCCGTATATAATTGTGATTACGTTGACATTTTAACCGCAGTACGTTCTTATCATAACCCGGGAAAAATAGAATTTTTGACTTTGTCATTCCGTATTTTGGTAACCTTTCATCCAAAATTGTAATTTGACACATCACTAGATACCTTGTTTTGTCCCTATCGTTTCTTCTAATATCGATTATTTTCAAACTTTGATAATAAGTTTATTTAGCTTTGTGTAAAGTTCTGCGCATACTGCATTATAATTTTCAGTTTTTATTACAAAAGATGACTAAAATCCACAATTTTTGACAAATCGTTACCAAATCTGGACCGGATGGTTCCCGGTAGATTATAAACTCATTAACATCAACGACATTTTGCTATCTCGATGAAACTGCCTTTTTCAACCTCTTCACGTTTTTGACATCTCACGATGTTGTTGTTTCAAGTTCGATAACCCTAAAACGGTTTGTCAGATCAAAATTTTGTTTGCGCGATCTAATTATACGCACTTTTAGTTACATATATGAGAAATTTGAAAGAAATCCGTATATAATTGTGATTACGTTGACGTTTTAACCGCAGTACGTTCTTATCATAACCCGGGAAAAATAGAATTTTTGACTTTGTCATTCCGTATTTTGGTAACCTTTCATCCAAAATTGTAATTTGACACATCACTAGATACCTTGTTTTGTCCCCTATCGTTCCTTCTAATATCGATTATTTTCAAACTTTGATAATAAGTTTATTTAGCTTTGTGTAAAGTTCTGCGCATACTGCATTATAATTTTCAGTTTTTATTACAAAAGATGACTAAAATCCACAATTTTTGACAAATCGTTACCAAATCGGGAGGATGGTTCCCGATAGATTATAATCTCATTAACATCAACGACATTTTGCTATCTCGATGAAACTGCCTTTTTCAACCTCTTCACGTTTTTGACATCTCACGATGTTGTTGTTTCAAGTTCGATAACCCTAAAACAGCTTGTCAGATCAAAATTTTGTTTGCGCGATCTAATTATACGCACTTTTAGTTACATATATGAGAAATTTGAAAGAAATCCGTATATAATTGTGATTACGTTGACGTTTTAACCGCAGTACGTTCTTATCATAACCCGGGAAAAATAGAATTTTTGACTTTGTCATTCCGTATTTTGGTAACCTTTCATCCAAAATTGTAATTTGACACATCACTAGATACCTTGTTTTGTCCCCTATCGTTCCTTCTAATATCGATTATTTTCAAACTTTGATAATAAGTTTATTTAGCTTTGTGTCAAGTGCCACACATACTGCATTATAATTTTCAGTTTTTATTACGAAAGATGACTAAAATCCACAATTTTTACAAATCGTTACCAAATCGGGAGGGGATGGTTCATGATAGATTATAAACTCATTAACATCAACGACATTTTGCTATCTCGATGAAACTGCCTTTTTCACCCTCTTCACGTTTTTGACATCTCACGATGTTGTTTCAAGTTCGATAACTCTAAAACGGCTTGTCAGATCAAAATTTTGTTTGCGCGATCTAATTATACGCACTTTTAGTTACATATATGAGAAATTTGAAAGAAATCCGTATATAATTGTGATTACGTTGACGTTTTAACCGCAGTACGTTCTTATCATAACACGAGAAAAACGAAGTTTTGACTATGTCATTCTGTATTTTGGTAACCCTTCATACAAAATTGTAATTTGACACATAATTAGATACGCAGTTTTGTCCCCTATCGTTTCTTATAATATCGATTGTTTTCAAACTTTGATAATAAGTTTATTTAGCTTTGTGTAAAGTTCTGCGCATACTGCATTATAATTTTCAGTTTTTATTACGAAAGATGACTAAAATCCACAATTTTTGACAAATCGTTACCAAATCGGGAGGGGATGGTTCCCGATAGATTATAAACTCATTAACATCAACGACATTTTGCTATCTCGATGAAACTGCCTTTTTCAACCTCTTCACGTTTTTGACATCTCACGATGTTGTTGTTTCAAGTTCGATAACCCTAAAACGGTTTGTCAGATCAAAATTTTGTTTGCGCGATCTAATTATACGCACTTTTAGTTACATATATGAGAAATTTGAAAGAAATCCGTATATAATTGTGATTACGTTGACATTTTAACCGCAGTACGTTCTTATCATAACCCGGGAAAAATAGAATTTTTGACTTTGTCATTCCGTATTTTGGTAACCTTTCATCCAAAATTGTAATTTGACACATCACTAGATACCTTGTTTTGTCCCCTATCGTTTCTTATAATATCGATTGTTTTCAAACTTTGATAATAAGTTTATTTAGCTTTGTGTAAAGTTCTGCGCATACTGCATTATAATTTTCAGTTTTTATTACAAAGATGACTAAAATCCACAATTTTTGACAAATCGTTACCAAATCGGGAGGGGATGGTTCCCGATAGATTATAAACTCATTAACATCAACGACATTTTGCTATCTCGATGAAACTGCCTTTTTCAACCTCTTCACGTTTTTCACATCTCACGATGTTGTTGTTTCAAGTTCGATAACCCTAAAACGGTTTGTCAGATCAAAATTTTGTTTGCGCGATCTAATTATACGCACTTTTAGTTACATATATGAGAAATTTGAAAGAAATCCTTATATAATTGTGATTACGTTGACATTTTAACCGCAGTACGTTCTTATCATAACCCGGGAAAAATAGAATTTTTGACTTTGTCATTCCGTATTTTGGTAACCTTTCATCCAAAATTGTAATTTGACACATCACTAGATACCTTGTTTTGTCCCCTATCGTTCCTTCTAATATCGATTATTTTCAAACTTTGATAATAAGTTTATTTAGCTTTGTGTCAAGTGCTACACATACTGCATTATAATTTTCAGTTTTTATTACGAAAGATGACTAAAATCCACAATTTTGACAAATCGTTCCCAAATCGGGAGGGGGTGGCTCCCGATAGTTTATAAACTCATTAACATCAACGACATTTTGCTATCTCGATGAAGCTACCTTTTTCACCCACTTCACGTATTTGACATCTCACGATGTTGTTGTTTCAAGTTCGATAACCCTAAAACGGCTTGTCAGATCAAAATTTTGTTTGCGCGATCTAATTATACGCACTTTTAGTTACATATATGAGAAATTTGAAAGAAATGCGTATATAATTGTTATTACGTTGACGTTTTAACCGCAGTACGTTCTTATCATAACACGAGAAAAACGAAGTTTTGACTATGTCATTTTGTATTTTGGTAACCCTTCATACAAAATTGTAATTTGACACATAATTAGATACGCAGTTTTGTCCCCTATCGTTTCTTATAATATCGATTGTTTTCAAACTTTGATAATAAGTTTATTTAGCTTTGTGTAAAGTTCTGCGCATACTGCATTATAATTTTCAGTTTTTATTACAAAAGATGACTAAAATCCACAATTTTTGACAAATCGTTACCAAATCGGGAGGGATGGTTCCCGATAGATTATAAACTCATTAACATCAACGACATTTTGCTATCTCGATGAAACTGCCTTTTTCAACCTCTTCACGTTTTTGACATCTCACGATGTTGTTGTTTCAAGTTCGATAACCCTAAAACGGTTTGTCAGATCAAAATTTTGTTTGCGCGATCTAATTATACGCACTTTTAGTTACATATATGAGAAATTTGAAAGAAATCCGTATATAATTGTGATTACGTTGACGTTTTAACCGCAGTACGTTCTTATCATAACCCGGGAAAAATAGAATTTTTGACTTTGTCATTCCGTATTTTGGTAACCTTTCATCCAAAATTGTAATTTGACACATCACTAGATACCTTGTTTTGTCCCCTATAGTTCCTTCTAATATCGATTATTTTCAAACTTTGATAATAAGTTTATTTAGCTTTGTGTAAAGTTCTGCGCATACTGCATTATAATTTTCAGTTTTATTACAAAGATGACTAAAATCCACAATTTTGACAAATCGTTACCAAATCGGGAGGGGATGGTTCCCGATAGATTATAAACTCATTAACATCAACGACATTTTGCTATCTCGATGAAACTGCCTTTTTCAACCTCTTCACGTTTTTGACATCTCACGATGTTGTTGTTTCAAGTTCGATAACCCTAAAACGGTTTGTCAGATCAAAATTTTGTTTGCGCGATCTAATTATACGCACTTTTAGTTACATATATGAGAAATTTGAAAGAAATCCGTATATAATTGTGATTACGTTGACATTTTAACCGCAGTACGTTCTTATCATAACCCGGGAAAAATAGAATTTTTGACTTTGTCATTCCGTATTTTGGTAACCTTTCATCCAAAATTGTAATTTGACACATCACTAGATACCTTGTTTTGTCCCCTATCGTTCCTTCTAATATCGATTATTTTCAAACTTTGATAATAAGTTTATTTAGCTTTGTGTAAAGTTCTGCGCATACTGCATTATAATTTTCAGTTTTTATTACAAAAGATGACTAAAATCCACAATTTTTGACAAATCGTTACCAAATCGGGAGGGGATGGTTCCCGATAGATTATAAACTCATTAACATCAACGACATTTTGCTATCTCGATGAAACTGCCTTTTTCAACCTCTTCACGTTTTTGACATCTCACGATGTTGTTGTTTCAAGTTCGATAACCCTAAAACGGTTTGTCAGATCAAAATTTTGTTTGCGCGATCTAATTATACGCACTTTTAGTTACATATATGAGAAATTTGAAAGAAATCCGTATATAATTGTGATTACGTTGACGTTTTAACCGCAGTACGTTCTTATCATAACCCGGGAAAAATAGAATTTTTGACTTTGTCATTCCGTATTTTGGTAACCTTTCATCCAAAATTGTAATTTGACACATCACTAGATACCTTGTTTTGTCCCCTATCGTTCCTTCTAATATCGATTATTTTCAAACTTTGATAATAAGTTTATTTAGCTTTGTGTAAAGTTCTGCGCATACTGCATTATAATTTTCAGTTTTTATTACAAAAGATGACTAAAATCCACAATTTTTGACAAATCGTTACCAAATCGGGAGGATGGTTCCCGATAGATTATAAACTCATTAACATCAACGACATTTTGCTATCTCGATGAAACTGCCTTTTTTAACCTCTTCACGTTTTTGACATCTCACGATGTTGTTGTTTCAAGTTCGATAACCCTAAAACGGTTTGTCAGATCAAAATTTTGTTTGCGCGATCTAATTATACGCACTTTTAGTTACATATATGAGAAATTTGAAAGAAATCCGTATATAATTGTGATTACGTTGACATTTTAACCGCAGTACGTTCTTATCATAACCCGGGAAAAATAGAATTTTTGACTTTGTCATTCCGTATTTTGGTAACCTTTCATCCAAAATTGTAATTTGACACATCACTAGATACCTTGTTTTGTCCCCTATCGTTCCTTCTAATATCGATTATTTTCAAACTTTGATAATAAGTTTATTTAGCTTTGTGTCAAGTGCTACACATACTGCATTATAATTTTCAGTTTTTATTACGAAAGATGACTAAAATCCACAATTTTTGACAAATCGTTACCAAATCGGGAGGGGATGGTTTCCGATAGATTATAAACTCATTAACATCAACGACATTTTGCTATCTCGATGAAACTGCCTTTTTCACCCTCTTCACGTTTTTGACATCTCACGATGTTGTTGTTTCAAGTTCGATAACCCTAAAACGGCTTGTCAGATCAAAATTTTGTTTGCGCGATCTAATTATACGCACTTTTAGTTACATATATGAGAAATTTGAAAGAAATCCGTATATAATTGTGATTACGTTGACGTTTTAACCGCAGTACGTTCTTATCATAACCCGGGAAAAATAGAATTTTTGACTTTGTCATTCCGTATTTTGGTAACCTTTCATCCAAAATTGTAATTTGACACATCACTAGATACCTTGTTTTGTCCCCTATCGTTCCTTCTAATATCGATTATTTTCAAACTTTGATAATAAGTTTATTTAGCTTTGTGTAAAGTTCTGCGCATACTGCATTATAATTTTCAGTTTTTATTACAAAAGATGACTAAAATCCACAATTTTTGACAAATCGTTACCAAATCGGGAGGGGATGGTTCCCGATAGATTATAAACTCATTAACATCAACGACATTTTGCTATCTCGATGAAACTGCCTTTTTTAACCTCTTCACGTTTTTGACATCTCACGATGTTGTTGTTTCAAGTTCGATAACCCTAAAACGGTTTGTCAGATCAAAATTTTGTTTGCGCGATCTAATTATACGCACTTTTAGTTACATATATGAGAAATTTGAAAGAAATCCGTATATAATTGTGATTACGTTGACATTTTAACCGCAGTACGTTCTTATCATAACCCGGGAAAAATAGAATTTTTGACTTTGTCATTCCGTATTTTGGTAACCTTTCATCCAAAATTGTAATTTGACACATCACTAGATACCTTGTTTTGTCCCCTATCGTTCCTTCTAATATCGATTATTTTCAAACTTTGATAATAAGTTTATTTATCTTTGTGTCAAGTGCTACACATACTGCATTATAATTTTCAGTTTTTATTACGAAAGATGACTAAAATCCACAATTTTTGACAAATCGTTACCAAATCGGGAGGGGATGGTTTCCGATAGATTATAAACTCATTAACATCAACGACATTTTGCTATCTCGATGAAACTGCCTTTTTCACCCTCTTCACGTTTTTGACATCTCACGATGTTGTTGTTTCAAGTTCGATAACCCTAAAACGGCTTGTCAGATCAAAATTTTGTTTGCGCGATCTAATTATACGCACTTTTAGTTACATATATGAGAAATTTGAAAGAAATCCGTATATAATTGTGATTACGTTGACGTTTTAACCGCAGTACGTTCTTATCATAACACGAGAAAAACGAAGTTTTGACTATGTCATTCTGTATTTTGGTAACCCTTAATACAAAATTGTAATTTGACACATAATTAGATACGCAGTTTTGTCCCCTATCGTTTCTTATAATATCGATTGTTTTCAAACTTTGATAATAAGTTTATTTAGCTTTGTGTCAAGTGCTACACATACTGCATTATAATTTTCAGTTTTTATTACGAAAGATGACTAAAATCTACAATTTTTGACAAATCGTTATCAAATCGGGAGGGGATGGTTCCCGATAGATTATAAACTCATTAACATCAACGACATTTTGCTATCTGGATGAAACTGCCTTTTTCACCCTCTTCACGTTTTTGACATCTCACGATGTTGTTGTTTCAAGTTCGATAACCCTAAAACGGCTTGTCAGATCAAAATTTTGTTTGCGCGATCTAATTATAAGCACTTTTAGTTACATATATGAGAAATTTGAAAGAAATCCGTATATAATTGTGATTACGTTGACGTTTTAACCGCAGTACGTTCTTATCAAAACCCGGGAAAAATAGAATATTTGACTTTGTCATTCCGTATTTTGGTAACCTTTCATCCAAAATTGTAATTTGACACATCACTAGATACCTTGTTTTGTCCCCTATCGTTCTTTCTAATATCGATTATTTTCAAACTTTGATAATAAGTTTATTTAGCTTTGTGTCAAGTGCTACACATACTGCATTATAATTTTCAGTTTTTATTACGAAAGATGACTAAAATCCACAATTTTTGACAAATCGTTACCAAATCGGGAGGGGATGGTTCCCGATAGATTATAAACTCATTAACATCAACGACATTTTGCTATCTCGATGAAGCTACCTTTTTCACCCACTTCACGTATTTGACATCTCACGATGTTGTTGTTTCAAGTTCGATAACCCTAAAACGGCTTGTCAGATCAAAATTTTGTTTGCGCGATCTAATTATACGCACTTTTAGTTACATATATGAGAAATTTGAAAGAAATGCGTATATAATTGTGATTACGTTGACGTTTTAACCGCAGTACGTTCTTATCATAACACGAGAAAAACGAAGTTTTGACTATGTCATTTTGTATTTTGGTAACCCTTCATACAAAATTGTAATTTGACACATAATTAGATACGCAGTTTTGTCCCCTATCGTTTCTTATAATATCGATTGTTTTCAAACTTTGATAATAAGTTTATTTAGCTTTGTGTAAAGTTCTGCGCATACTGCATTATAATTTTCAGTTTTTATTACAAAAGATGACTAAAATCCACAATTTTTGACAAATCGTTACCAAATCGGGAGGGGATGGTTCCCGATAGATTATAAACTCATTAACATCAACGACATTTTGCTATCTCGATGAAACTGCCTTTTTCACCCTCTTCACGTTTTTGACATCTCACGATGTTGTTGTTTCAAGTTCGATAACCCTAAAACGGTTTGTCAGATCAAAATTTTGTTTGCGCGATCTAATTATACGCACTTTTAGTTACATATATGAGAAATTTGAAAGAAATCCGTATATAATTGTGATTACGTTGACGTTTTAACCGCAGTACGTTCTTATCATAACACGAGAAAAACGAAGTTTTGACTATGTCATTCTGTATTTTGGTAACCCTTCATACAAAATTGTAATTTGACACATAATTAGATACCCAGTTTTGTCCTCTATCGTTCCTTATATAATCGATTATTTTCAAACTTTGATAATAAGTTTATTTAGCTTTGTCTAATGTAGTACTTCTCATAAAATTTTATTCACACCTAATTGTACCCTATTTTAGTTACAGTTTAAAAAAAATTGATTGATGTCCTTATATAATTGTGATTAGTTGACGAACTCGAGTACGTTGTTATCAGAACACGCGAAAAACGAATCTTTGACTTTGTCGTTGTGTGTTTTGGTAACCGTCTATCCAAAATTGTAATTTGACACATCATTAGACACCTTGTTTTGTCGTCTATCGTTTCTGATAATAAGGATCATTTTCAATCTTAGCTAATAAAACTTTACCAAATTTGGAGAATATGTTTCCCGATACGTTATAAATTCATTAGCATCAGTGACGTTTTGCTATCTCGATCAAATTGCTCTAAAACAGCTCATCGACCAAAATATTGTTTAACACTTTTAATTGTACATGCTTTTATGAATTTGAAAATGTGGAAAAAAAATTAATCGAAATCTATGGATCCATGCAATTAAAGTTAAGACTTGAGTTATTTAAACATATGTTCATTACAGATTAAAAATTTACAATCAGTAAAAACGAGAAGATAATTATTATCGTTCATAAGCCGGCTGTAGTGCAAGTCAGCATAAACTAGTGCGAACATTCGTTTACATAAATATGTCGTCACTTTCTTATCATAGTGTAAGACTGTTTATATTGCAGTATGATATAATTTGCAATTGACTTCCCGCCAAATAACAGCCAAGATTTACTTATGTCTTTAGTTGCGAAATCAACATTTTATTTTTAGTTGTTATCATTTTTTTGCCCCATGGTTAGATAGCCGTTCAAACAATTATTGTCACATTATCTAGATTCTAATGGTACAGCATTTATAATGGTCGACTGTCTTGCAGAATTATGTTGATTTTGTTTATATTTGTACATTTTATAAATGGAAATTAACAATAAGAATTTTCTATTTTGAACTTGGATAAAATATTTTCTTGTTTACATGTTTTTACTCTACGCCGAACCTAACACTAATAACAATTAACGTTCTATGAATTTGAGTGAGTGAGCTAGGCGTCTGTAATAAGATAAATTTTATTAAATGAAATTAGTATATGCTTACATTTATCATTTGATAGATATTTAACATTTATATGAAGTATATGTATTACTTTATTAGGCATTTATAACAAGCATGATAACATTATTTGAAATAAGTAAACGTTAGGCAACACATTACACATTACTTTAGCAGTTTGGATATTTAATAAAAAAAACATTTTACTATATAACAATATAACATGTGTTGTTATTTCCTACTGTACCTAATTAAATACATATAAATGCAGTAGTTAAGAACAATTAAAGGTTGTTGTTTAATATTTTCTTAGTTACACATTTTGTAGGACGTGTGACAATGTTTTTATACGTATAAAAGTTGAAAACTGCAAACCGTACGTATCGCGATGCGTATAAAACTGTATAAAACTCGAACAGTGTTGCAACATCAACATTGCAACAGGTTAGGCTGTACATATATATATATATATATATACCCATAAGGTAATTTCAAGTGTCATTTGTAGTGTATCGCATGCTGAAAGTAGACAATGTTTATTACAAAATTTTCTTCGCTATCTCGACGTAATTTAAGTATATGCTTTGTGTGTTGTCGATACGTCCGGCGTTTATGAATCGAGAAATTAGACAATACTCCGGGTAATCTTTTACATTGTTAACTCAAGGTGTCTATACCGATTAATCATACTCGTTAACTTGTCTAATGTTTATGAATTGAGGAATGCAACATACTTCTGTCAATTTGCTACGCCGTTAAATTAAAGTTGTTTAATTTGTTAATTATACTTATTAATATTTCGAGCATTGATGAGTAGAGAAATTACATATATTCTTGTTAATCTTCTATGTTAATACATTAAAGTTGTTATACTTGTTAATCTTTCTTTTATGGCAACATACCTTTCTCTTTTAATTGTCGTTGCCTATTAACAAATTTTGGCTACTCGAACACCAGAGTAATAAGGATTACGAACCTCAAATTTAGTTACAAGTTTGGACCGTCTGTCGTGATCGAGGCAGAAGTGTTAATTTGGATTTGATCTGGCGCCCTTAAGTATAATTCCCTTGAACCTCCCCTATCTCCGACTGTGTGAGTTGGCCGTGCAAGGTTCGTAAGACCTAAAGCTTGTAACAAATTGATTGTTGACCGGTTATCGCAAAACGGATTACGATATGAAATTTTAATAAGAGGCGGCGACATATTTTTAAGCATGCTCGTATTACGTCTACTTAAGAATTTTCTCGCTAAGGAAATCACCGACTAACTATCTCGTCCCACATATCCTTACGTTTATGTTATGTACTTAGATGACGTCACTATTTGCGCTCCTGCGTTTGAGAGACACATAAAAGCTTTAACTGAAGATCTTTATCGTCTTAGAGAGGCCAATTTGATGTTAAGTAAAGACAAATGTCATTTTTGTAAACCTGAACTTAAGTATCTTGGTTTTATCGTCAATTCGCTAAAGTTAGAAGAATCATAAGCATGGCCTCATGGTATCACCGATTTGTACCAAATTTTTCAACAATTATCGCTTCATTAATATGGTCTTCCGTTGTTTTGTTAGTTGTTCGGTCAAACGGAAAATTATGTTGTTCGTTACCATTGATTATTTAGAACAGGGTAAATTTAGTAGTATTTTGTATACTATTATTGTAAGAAATGACGGATAGATGTACTTGCGTTTCAAAAGGTAATTGGGATTTTTCAATATTTGTTACGCGTAAAGATTCAATGAGCGTTGAATTGAACCTTTCTACTATTCTATTTGATTTAGAATTTTTCGTACAGGTTTTGTGGTGTTCAATTTTGTGAACTTGAAAAATTTGGACATTGAGTTACAGCAAAATGCCGGATCGTTGTCGGTGATTAATTTAGAGAAAATGTAATAATGAGACATATACAGAGTAAAATATTCTAAAATAGTTTTTGAATTTCGATCTGGTAAATTGTAGGCGTACTCTGAGAAAGCGTTCACCATTGTTAGTATCATTTTTTGATTAATAAATAATAAGTCGCAATGTAAAGTTTGAAAAGGTTTATCGGGAGTTATGGTTAACGCTATTAGTAACTTTTGAGGGTTGCGGTCTACACGTCTCGCAATTATTGATGTATGTTGTCACGTGTGTTTCCATACGAAGCAGCTCGTTTCGACGCGACCACGTCGACGCATCCATTTCGACACCGTCGTTTCGACGCGAGATCATTTCGACGCGAGCTCATCTTGACGCGAGATCATCTCGACGCGAGTTCATTTCGACGCGAGCTCATCCCAATGCTAGAACACACCGCAATACCGCCTTTACTTCAAACTAAAAGTAAGGTATTTCAATTCGATTTCTACAATTACCCTAGTACACGTATCATCAATATAGAAATAAAACCAGATTCAAATATATATTAAGAAATAATTATAGATATAATAAAAAATTAGTAACAATATGCATCTTAATCTATGCGAAAATTGTGTGCGATGCCTCAAGGTATTCTAACATCATCACTTTATTGCCATAGTATCAAATCAGGTCTTTATATTATGTACCTATATTTTCCTTATTGTCTATTACATATTTAATAACCTATATTGCATTTTTTTATAACTAAATAAAATAAGTACCCTTACATACAAGCCGATCTTACATTACATTAAAGAAATTACCATAACCTTGAATGAATCAAAAATACAAAATTCATGATTTCAAAGATGAGTTCTCGTCAAGATAATGTCGCGTCGAAACGATCTGGCGTCGAAGCGGCGGTGTCGAAGTCAGAGCGTCGAAGTGGCCGCGTCGAAATAAGATGTACCTACCGTAACCGGTTTCCATACTAGGCCAATAATATAATCGCTTTAGCGATTTATGAGTTTCGTTTATTCCACGATGTTTAGTTTTTCCCGTATGATAGTACTTCATTAATTTTGTTTGTTCTTGTAGGTTTTCTATGTCGTCTAGGAATTTATTGTTAATGTTAATTTTTATTAATTCATTGAAATTTTCTCTGATAATTTTTAAAATGTCGCGTTCCATATGTCGATTTTTAAAATAAATACTCATAGTAACATTTGCTTTAATAATTTATTTTAAAACGTTCAAGACTTCATTATTATTAAGTGCAAGCGGTAAATTACAATAAATCCTTTTTTTTTGAATTATTAAAAAGATCAATGTGTTCTATAATGGGATGAAATAAGCTATTGTGAATATCAAAAATAATTTGATTTTTTGCTACATTCAATGATGATTCTTTATAAGGGAAAACTATTTGTACATTTTTCGTTGATGGGTGAATTGTTGCGTTATCGTCTTTTTCTTCTGGTCCTCAACTTTCCAATATTCTGTCTAATTCCTCGATGTCTTCGTCTGAAGGTGCTTCTGCATTTGCTATCAAACTAAATCCCGATCATTGATGTACACTTCTTTTGGAAGTCTTGATAAGGCGTCAGCTACATAGTTTTTTTTTTATATTTGATTTCGTAATTATACTGCATTAAATTTAATTTCCAACGTGTTAATTTAGAATTAGCTTCTTTTAATGAGAACAAGCAGGTTAGTGGTCAGTTTCGATGATAAATTGGTTTCCATATAAATAGGGTCGAAAATGTTGTGCTGCCCATACTATTGCCAATAAATCCTTCTCGGTTGTGCTGTAGTTTTGTTCAGCTTTATTTAGTGTTCTGGATGCATAAGCTACCGGGTGGTTTTCTTGGGTTAATACTGCTCCTAACGCTTCATTAGAGGCGTCTGTTGTTAATGTAAATTCTTTGTCCATATTCGGGTATTTTAAAATAGGGTCATTTATTAGAAGAGTTTTGCATTTATTCACCGTTTCTATAAATTCTTCGCCAATATTAATTTCAGTGTTTTTCTTTAATTGTTTAGTTAAGGGTTGTGTGATTTTTGCAAAATCTTTAATAAATTTGCGGTAGTAACCAACAAGTCCTAAAAATTCTCTTATCTCTTTTTGAGTTCGTGGGATTGGGTAGTTCTTTATAGCTTCAATTTTTTTTTATTTGGTTTGATACCTTCGCTTGTAATAATGTGTCCTAAAAATTCGGTCTCTTTTTGAGAAAATTCGCATTTATCTAATTGAAGTTTCAAGTTGTGAAATTTGGTGAAAAAATAATTATATCGTCTAAGTAAACTAAACAAGGAGTATTGTTGAATTCGTTTAAAACGTTATTCATTAGTCGTTGGAATGTGACCGGGGCATTCTTTAATCCAAATGGCATTCTATTAAATTCAAAATGACCAAATTCGGTATTAAACGCCGTTTCCATTTCTATCTGATAATATCCCGAGGATAATTCTAAAACGCTAAAATATTCTGCTCTTTCTAACTTGTCTAATATATCTTCTATGTTGGGTAATGGGTATCTATCATGCATTGTTTTACCATTTAATTTTCTATAATCTATCACCATTCGTGTTTTTTTCTACTTCTGATACCTTCGCCTTTTTTTCACTAGATGTACAGAGATATTCCATGGTGAGTTGCTTGGCCTGATAATTTTTTGTTGTAACATTTCGTCTATGTATTTTTTATCTTTTCTTTGTTTGTAAATGGAGCTCGGTATGATCTTAAAAATATAGGGTCTTCGTCTTTGGTGGTGATGCTGTGTTTTATTGCATTTGTAGCCGTTAATTTTTCTTCCGGTGTTTTAAAAATGTTGATGTATTTTTTGCATAATTTTATTATTGTCCTTCTCTCTTCTGAATTCATGTGATTAATTCTAGTTAAGTTGTTTAAATTTTTCATCGTCGCCTGTTGTGCAAAACTAAGTGGTTTAATTTCTTCTGAGTCTATTATTTCTTCGTTTAATTCGTTAATTGTTATTTTTTGTTCTAGTTTAGTGGGATTTTCTAATACTAGACTACTTTATATAGTCTTTCGTTTAATATTATTCCGTTTAATTCTTGTTGAGGTATAAAAATGTCTCGATTTGGTTTAGTGTGGGCCAATGTGTGAATCTGTTTAATTTGTGGTGAAATGCAAAACAAAATTATTACCATCGCTACGTGTTAATAAATTATTTTCCAAATCTATATTAAATTTCAACTTTTTTAGATCACGAATACCAATTAATGCGTCAAAATATTCATGGAAATTTAAAACAATGGATTTTAAATTTCCGAATGTCTTAAATTCTTTGAAACAAGGAATACCAGCTAATGTTTTCATAGTGCTTGTATCCTTAGCGGTGTTAATTTTTAAATTTGTGGGGAGAGTACAATTTGGATAAAAGTTTGCATTTATTTTAGGTTCGATTATGTTTATTTCGCTGCCTGCGTCAATGAGAATGTTTAAAGGAGGGTAAACATGGTGTCAACTTGATTCGGTTATTGAGGAAACTGCTAAAAAATTTATGTCCGATTCAGTTTCGTCGTTTGAGTTATTTGTCAATTCATTAATAGTTGGTGAAGGCTCATCAGCTTCGTTTTGTTCAATGTTAATAAGGACATAATATTCATTAGTTTCTGGGTCGTACACGATTGACTCAGAATCAATTTCTTGTAGATAATTTTTTACGCTAGAAATACCAGACATTGGTGTCGGTTTAGGTAAATTAATTAATATTTTGGTTATGTCTAAAAACGTTTAAATTTGATGTAAAAAATTGTTGAACTTGTGGTTTATTTTGAAAATACTTTTGTGGATTTCCTTGTCTAAAATTACTTTGAAATTGAGTATGGGGTATTTAAGCTATTGGTTTGGAATTATACGTTTGTTTTGAAAAAGAGTTAAAAGAACGTGGTTTTACAAATGTTTTTGTGGGGTTACTTAATACATTTAAATAACTTCCAGAACGTCGTGCAAAATTAATTTCGTCTTGTGCAAACGTGATGGCTTGTTTTAAACTGTTGGGTTTTCGTGAACGAATTTGCATCGCTATTTGATATGGAATGGTGACTAAAAACCTATCTAAAGCATTTGTGGTTAAGATTTCGTGTCGGAGAGTTTTATGCTCCAACTTTGAGAAATTTAGTTTGGCAATTAATTTTCCTAATGCTATTCTAATCCTATTTCCATAATCTATTAAATTTTCGTTTAGATTCATTTTCATATTACTAAATGCTACTATTAATTGTTCTAAGTCGCGTGAATCTGAAAAATGTTCAATGATTGCGGTTTTAATTTGAGTCCAATCGTTTAACTCGTCGCGAGGGGATAATATTTCTGATGCTCTACCTTTAAATTTTGAAGAAATAGCTGCTCTAATAACTGTACTTCTGGGACGGCCTTATATGTAACATCAATATTATCGCACGCTTTACAGAATGCATTTAGTTGAGTTTCTTTCCCATCAAAGACAGGAATAGTATCGAGTTCAATTTTAAATAACTGATAATTGATTGGGTTAGTCATCTTATTTTTTATTGTTAATGAATTTAAAGAATTTACTAAATCCTCCAAGCTTTCATTTAAATTAACGCGAGTTTAAATTTACTCTAACGTTTATTTTGTTTCTATTAATTAAATTTGCACGCGCAATTTCCAATTAGTGAAAAATATTACATTAAGTAATTAAAAGGAAGTACCTTTTAGTTATAATTTATAATGTGAAAATTAGCTTGTCCGACCTTATTATAATTTTCTTTTGTTGTTGTTACTCGTTCGTTCCTTGGAGCTGATCTTCAACCAATGCCACAATGCACTTTTTGATGGTTATTCGGACTGCTCCGGGTTGTTGTTTGAATGTATTTTGCAATATCTCCAAATGCCCTCGTCGACCGATGCTGGGATGCACTTTTATTGGTCACTTCGATAGGTTATTTACCGCGTTTTCGAGTTCGTTTGTTTGACTAGGGAATTAAAATTCGCCGATTCTTCGCACTTTTCGAATCGTGTCACTTCAATCCTACCGACTGCGCCAATTAAGTTTTTGATTTAATAATGTTTATTTTAAAAAAGTTTATTTGCTACAAATTTAATGTATAATAACGTATAATGTGAATAATCGGTAGACAAACTAATAATGCTTTTTCATTAATTTTCGCTTCCTGAAACTCTTATAATGATGCTTATTCTAGAATTCCTTCGGTCACTGCACTAGTTTCCGCTAATAATGTTTGATTGGCAGATACTTCCGATGTAACTTATATATATATATATATATATATATATATATATATATATATATATATATATATA
The DNA here is from genome assembly GCA_035610365.1 of Aquatica leii. Lineage (NCBI taxonomy): Eukaryota > Metazoa > Arthropoda > Insecta > Coleoptera > Lampyridae > Aquatica > Aquatica leii. The sequence continues at coordinate 119,410,570 of CM069434.1, read as the reverse complement.
TATATGCATTTAGTACTCATACACCTCCGAATGCTATATGAATAGATCGATTTCGCCTCCGTTTTTACGTGTTTGCCTCCGTTTTCGGAGCCGAAGACGTTTTTCCTATTTTTCATCTGTATTATCTTTCTTGAGACACTCTCTATCGTTTGACGATTTTTTTGCCGGAGGTGAAAACGATCTAAATATCCATACAAAAATACAATACAGTTCTACTACTTATTCACTAGAGGCGCTGCTGTTTTATATTCATGATGTATTTAGTTCCAAACCACCTCCGTATGCTACTAGTACGTATTTGCCTCATCATATTGGCAGCACCGCTGGAGGCAAAAACGATACAAAGATGTATGTACATGACGTTTATGAATATAATTACTTTTCTGAATTTAGTCGTACCTACATACTTCGTATTTTCTCCCAGTCAATTTTTGTTTAATTTGCTTATATTACAGATTAGTAAGGTAAGTATAATATATATATGCAGTAATATAAAACAAGTCATTATACATATATACAGTATATCTCCAGATCAAATTACAAGAGGATAAATCATTTAATTTTACGAAAGGATTTTTTTTTGTATGAAGCGTTAAAGAAGAACTAAAAAGCAGATACAAATTGAGTGTCAATATAATTCTGTTGTTGTGTACATATTATAAACAAAAGTCTTCACTTTCTGTTGGTTTATAAGCTCACACACCCAAGCATTTTTAGAGCTTAGTTCTTTTTAATATGCTGTTTAAAGTGTGACGGTACCAATTTTTTCTGTTTTTTTGTCCTAACTATTCGGCTTCTTTTCTATTTTTGCAACATTTTTAGAACTTGATAAACTGCAACTTTTTTCTCCTGCACAGTCGTTTGTAGTCGAAGGTTTGTTTTTTTGTACGGGTACAGTGGTGAGTTCGGTAAAATGCCCTCTTCATCAGAATAAATATTAATGAAGTTAATGCCTTGTTTTTGTATTCAATTTGGCCCCCGTTGTCAAATAACGTTAACAATGTTGCAACCTTAACCGTTTAGTACGCTTTTGACTTATTTTGTAAAATTCATAGTGAGTTTTTACTGTGTGGTCCATGTATTTGGCAAATTGGGCACTTTGATTTTTACTAGCTGCATCAGAGTTGCAAATAAACAAGTATTTGTTTTTTGCGGCATCATTTCACTTCTTAATTCAAGTAACAAGTCTATAAATTCTTGTACATTTGGCAGAACAAGGAGTTATAAGTCTAAAAAGGCATCTACTTATGAAGCTTGTAGTGGACGACTAAAATAAAATGCTGATAGCGTGATTTTAAATGTAAACAGCAATGCGGTAGGGATTTACCACTCTGTCGTTTGTAAATTTGTAGGTGGTAAAAAACAATTTTTTAAATGTATTTTCTTTAAATGCATTTTCCAATATTTATAGTTAAAAACAAACCTTATTATGAAGTTTACCTTGTTATAATTTTTTAATTTTTCAAAATATAACATTAAAAAAGAAAATAAAAAATAACTGCTGCACGACACAGATAATGTTAGTTATGTTTTGGCCAATTAATCAAGCTTTAATTTAAAAAAAATAAAAATAAAAACGACACTAGAATTATTTTAACATTAGCTACAATAAGAGAAAAAATATTGGAAATTTTTACAAATCGTGAGAACAAAGCTATAACTAAATGAGCCACGTGAGAGAACTACCTTAATTCTCTTTTTAGGTATGAGGATTGTGTTTTTAGTTTGGAGTAGTAGTTTTACAAAAATGCACTTTGTCCAAAAAACAAGAAAAAATGCAAAATGCATTTTCTCCGTTCTTTAGTAATAATGCTTAATTGGTTGGTCTATCCACTTAGAAAAGGCTATTTTATCTGCAATATTGTTTGCTTCTAAAGAAAAATGTTTGAACAGCAGATTATTCACTAAAGTTAGTTTTAAGCGCAGCTTTTCTGGATGAAAGGTCGGATCTTCATCGGAGTTGTGGCTGCAGTGAAACGGATCTATCGATTCATAGCCGGTAGAGCCTAGAGAAAATAAAAAAAGAAAACAAATCGTCAAACACATTATTATTAATTATTAAGTACGCAACCTCAGCTTTTTCAAATTTTTTGAGCATTTTGCTTTCGTTGATTACATTTGATCGCCAATTTTAGAAGTATTTTTGTACTTAAACAAAAATAGTACGATATAAAATCTTAAGCTTTCGCGGTTGTTATGTTTATGATTATAAGCGACTTTCTGCTTAGACCGCGTCGTAGTTAAACACCCAAACTTAGGCTTGGTTCTAGTCTTTTCTTGACAGCCAAAACAAGAAGTAGAACTTGGCCTTTGCAGTATTGTCGTTCGTGAACCCAAACAAACTGACGTTTCGCAAGACATTGCAGCTTGCATCTTCAAAGTGGTAAATGTCACTGAAAGAAAAAGTGTAAATGACGATATTTATACCAATCTTCCGTTACCGCTTGACTGATATCGTTATTACTTGGAGTAAGTGTTTGTGTCCTTTCCAAGAAGGTTGATCTTTGTTTTAGAGGATATAATACTGGTAGCCAAGATTTGTTGAGTCTTAAACCGTCTTCTGGATTCATATTACATGGATGTTTTTCTATTTCCACAGCTTCGCGAATTAGTCTGGGAAAGTAGAAAGGAGTTCTAGCCAACACTTTAGTATGGTCAAAGTTTAGCGTGTGTCCTTGGTTCCTCATGTGTTCTGCTACTGCTGATTTAGTAACTCTGCGGTGTTTGAAGTCAGTTATATGTTCTTGTACTCTAACTTCAATAGAGCGTCCCGTCTGTCCTATATTACTTGATTCACAGGAACAACGAATTTTGTAAACTCCGGCATGTTTTAGAGCCCCTCGTTTGTTTTAACAAATGTAAACCAGGTGTTCAGGGTATCCTTAGTCGTAAAGACAGTTTTAATATTGTTTTTTTTAACACCCTGTTTGTTTTGTCTGTCAAACCCATGCAGTAAGGTAAATAAGCGGTGCTAGTAGGAGGTGATAAGTCTGTTTGACTTTTAGATTTATTGCTCTTTTCCATGCGTTTTGGATGTCTTTCAACCCGTATTCGTTTTGTTGTAGGGACTGCAACAGTGTTACCTTATCTTTTTGTAGATTTGCATTATCTGACACACGTATAGCTCTTTTGGCTAAAGTATGCACAACAGAGTCTCTGCGTTTAAGTATCTCTTAGTGTGCGTTTTCTTTCTATAAACTTAATGTTTTAATTTTCGATTATTTTACCTTATCACCAGTACATGAAGAAAGGTTAGACTGCTGTTATGTTCTAGCTCCATAGTAAATTTAATGCTGTTATGTGCAGAGTTTAGATGTTGAAAGAACTGATTTAGTTTATCTTTGCCATGAGGCCATACAGCAAACGTATCATCAACATATCTGAACCAAGTTTTTGGTTTTAACTCAACATTTTTCATAATTTCAGTTACAAAATATTCCATGTAAATATTGGCTATAACTGGAGAGAGCGGTGAACGCAAAGCCGCTCCTTCTACTTGTTTAAACAAGTTGTCGTTATAACTGAAATAAGTGTAAAGTAAAAGAACATATGGCTGACTGCAAACACCGCAGAGTTAATAAATCAGCAGTGGCGGAACACGTGTGAAACCAAGGACACACGCTGAACTTTGACAAAACTAAAGTGTTGGCTAGAACTCCTTTCTACGTTCCCAGACTAATCCGCGAAGCTGTGGAAATAGAAAAACATCCATGTAATATGAACCGAGAAGACGGTTTAAGACTAAGCAAATCTTGGTTACACTTTTTCTTTCAGTGACATTTCCCACTCTGAAGATGAAAGCTGCAATGTCTTGCAAAACGTCAGTTTGTTTGGGTTCACGAACGACGAGACGGCAAAGGCCAAGTTCTAATTCTTGTTTTGGCTCTCAAGAAGAGACTAAGACCAAGCCTAAGTCTGGGTGTTTAACTACGACGCGGTCTAAGCCACAAGCCGCTTATAATCATAAAAAATGAATTTGGCGATAAAACATTTAAACGTTGTCAAGAATTTTGTACACCACAGTAATTGAAAAGACGTACCTAAGCAATTATAGAATATTTTGAGTTCTCAGCAATACGCCAATACATCTATTTTGTAATAAAAGAAACTTTTACTTACTGCAAACAAGTATTTATTGCAGCAGTCTGGTTTAATTGCACATTACTCAAAGACAATGTTAATACACTGTCTGCACACAATAACTGAAAATTAAGTTGTACCACTGTAAAAACTAAATCACAAGTACAAAATATGATGCTGTATTATCGCAGCGTGCATAAGCTGTTTTGTCAAATGCGTTGAAAATATTTTTAAACTTTGGCAGCGTCGCTGGAGGTGAACTCAACCGTAGCATTTTACAGTTTTATATATAAGGAGGCGAAAGCGTTGTAATCCCATATGGAGTTAGGGTAGTACTAAATACAGATTTGTATTTTGTATGAAAAAAACTTGTGATATCATTACCCCTCTACCTTTGCTTGTAAAATGGTGTAACACCTGATCCTTTAAATACGGAAAAAACTTGTGTAACACAATTTATTCAACCGGATAGATGGGCGTCCTAAAGATATGCGGAGCCGAAGAGGATACAAATGCATATATATATATATATATATATATATATATTATTCATTTTAAATAAATTTTTCGGATTAAACCTCTTTTTATTAAAATTACTTTATGTGCTACGTTTCGGTAAGATCACACTTAGCATTTTCAAGCACAAATTAAAATGAATTCAAACTATAACATTAAACTAAAAACTAATACGTCAATGTCTACTTTAATTTGTGCTTGAAAATGGCAAGTGTGATCTTACCGAAACGTAGCACATAAAGTAATTTTAATAAAAATACACGAGGTTTAATCTGAAAAATTTATTTAAAATGAATAATAATTGTACTAATTTTTTACTACTTTCCAAATAGAGGAAAGGAATTTGGTACCAGACGGACAAGCGGGATTCAAAAAGGGAACAAGAGTGATAGACAACATAGATATATTCAGGCACTTGGTGAGCTAGAGAAAAAACGGGAAAATGGTGGCACTGTTCGTAGATTTAAAAGCAGCTTTTGATGGAGTGAACAGGGAAAAATTCTGGGAATACATGAAAAGAAAAAAATATGAGGGCGTGTACTAGTGTACACACGTAAGAAGTGAAACTTCTTTATGGCCTTATTTTTCGCAAAATGATCTACATGCAACTTTTCAGAAATTGGTTAAATAAAGTTAAATAAATTTTAAACAAAAGGATTTTATTATCATAAACATGAATACAAATTTTTGTAAATCAATTAACTAATTTTTGTAGATTCAATTTCATATTTCAGTTACCATAAGCCATTAATTACAAAACAACAATTGATCGTATCTTATAGCAACGTTTTGATCGTGTACCTTATAACCATCCGTTTTGTGACCTATAGTATGTGCCTCCGTGGCGCAATCGACTAGCGCGTTCGGCTGTTAACCGAAAGGTTGGTGGTTCGAGCCAACCCGCGGGCGAACTTTTTATTTATTTTACTACCTTTGAACACCTTGTACAATTTATATTTATTTAAAAATATTTTAGAATTTTATAAAAAAAAGATGGCGCGTAACGAAAAAAATGTGACGGTAAATTTTTTTCCAACGCCGATAAAGAAGTTTCACTTCAAAAATAAATAAAAGATTAATAGAAAGAATGGAGGAAATGTACGAAAAAACGAGAAGCAGGGTGAAACTGAATGGAGAAGAAAGCGAGAAATTCGTTACAAGGAGAGGGTTGAAACAGAGATTCCCACTGAGTCCAAGCCTGTTTGCAGTATATACGGGGGATTTAGAGGAGACAATGAGAGCACAACAGCTAAGAGAGATAGTAGTAGAGAAAGTGACGGTGTGGTAGTTGGCGTATGCGGATGACATAGTGTTGCTGGCTAAGGACGAAAAGGAAATAAAGGAGATGATGAAAACGTTGGAAAAATACATTAAAAAAAAAGAAATGGAAGAAACGGAGAAAACAAAATAATGGTATTTAGAAAAGGAAGGGAAAAAAAGAGAAGAGTGGAAATGGAGGAAAGAAAAAGTAAAGGAATTCACATACCGCGGTTGCACGTTGAAGCAGGATAATAAAGAGGGGGAACACATAAAGGAAAGAGTGAGGAAGAGAAACAGATTAGTAGGACAAGTGCGGAGTGTGGGTTGTTTGTGGTGGACATAGAAAAAAGAAGGCTGCTGTTTGAGAAGCTAATAAAAAGTGTGTTGATTTATGGGGCGGAAATATGGCGGTAGAAAGAGTATAAAGAGGTAAAAGGGATACAAAGAAAATACTGGGAATGGGTATTAGGGCTAGCCAGAGGAACACCGAAGTAAATTATAAGAGAGGAAATGCAGGCAGAAGAAATAAGAGTAGAGACAGGAAAAACGGCTATAAAATACGAGGAAAAACTGAGGGAAAGAACCGAATGCAAAATGCTACAGGAATGATGAAAAGAAATAAAGGGAGGAAGAGTGAAGTACGGACATTACGGCAGAGAAGAATATTACAGAAGAAACGGGTACGCAAAAGAAGAAGTAAAAAGATTAAGGGAAGAGGGAGTAGGGGTAAGAGAGAAAATGATAAAGAGAGATAGGGACATAGAAAAACAGAAAAGATGGACAAAGATAAAAGAGGGCAGATATAATGTAAATTAAAAGAATATCAAGAGAGAATGGTGCCAGAATATCTCAAGAGGAAAGGGAATAAAAGCAGAAGAAAGAAAAAAGTGATAGCAAGCTTCAGATGTGGGAACGAACAGTTAGGAAATAAATACTGGACAAAAAAAGAAGAAAAGATGTGCAGACTATATGGAGAAAAGACGGAAGACCTTAAACACATGAGGAACCAATGCAGGGAGTTAAGAAAATAAAGGAAATCTTAAAAGAAAACGGAAAAGGAGCGAAGTGGATGAAAGAAGTGTGGAGGAGTAGGAAACAACTAAGAGAATAATAAATAATAATATTACATTTCAACTATTATGTGAGTTTGAACACCAAATTCTTTCAGGAAAAAAAATGTTCTTAATTCTGCTTTCATTTTAGTAAATAAAATTAAATACCAAGTTAGGAATTTAAGATCAACATTTGACAAATTTTTCGACTACGCCGACGCAAACATTCTAGGAATAAACTTAAACGTTTCAGAACACTTCTTTGAAAAAAGAGTTCGAAAAGATCATCCGAACTAGCCAAAGATGAAGTTTTACAAATGCCGATAGAGTAATTTTGGTGTTGTTCTCAATATTGTGATTGATACTGTTATTACACAAATAGATTAAAGTTTTAAAAATCTACACAATGATATCGCTAATTTTGAATTAATCACGGATGTAAAAACATCCGCACAGATTATCCAAATTTTTTCCAATTTAGACGCATAATTTCCAAGGAAACAACAAAATTTTCTTAAAAATTTTTTACCTCTTGCGGTAAGGTGAACCTGGATAAGTGTGAACGCATTTTTGAATAGTGGTATTTTGTACCATCATAATTTCGCAAATACCTATTTTAAAAATACTATATTTTGGTGATTAACATTATGTGTATTCATCTATCCGATTTAGCAGTTTTCGCATTTTAAAAACAAAACACATCTGCATATATGTATATTTTAGGAATTCAAGTCTGATGTTCACATTTACCCCACTATATGAGGCAAGTGTGAATGCAGTTGATTCTGTGTATAATAAGATGCAGTCTCAGATTTCATGGGGTTAGTGTGAATAAACATTAAAAAAGCTACAAACTTTTTTTTTGAAAAGTTTATTATCTAGATTAGATGAAAAGGTATGAAATGGAGTATGACTATTGTGATTCAACTGCTTACATTGAAATGTGAAAAATCAACGGAAAAATTAAAGCTTTCTCCTCTCCGCCCTCGTTTCGGATCTGGCAAAATTCTAACAATATTTTTCGTACTAATAATGTCTAGATCATCAATTTTGGGCCAAAAAAAATCCTTTCTGCCACATCTTAAGAATATAACTTCCAACCCTTCAGCAGTTTCACCCATTTATTCACTTTGACAGCAATTGTTTCCTCTACTTCATTTTCATTGTCCACTTCGCCATCGTTCATTTTATCTGCTTCATATCTATCGTTTATGGTCTCAGCTAACTCTGTATCTATGTCTTCATTCTCAAAACTTTCAAAATCGATGTCATCTGACGTATCAATTAGCGGTGGATCTTCAAGTTCTTCGTCAGTACTCTCGTCACTTTCTTTGTAGTTTCTACGGTTCTAATGGATTTTTTTCTCAGCTAGTACCTTAGGAAGTTTTTCTTTCGTTTTGAGACTTGTTTCTTCATTTAATCTTGCTATCCCCAGTAAATACACGACGTCCCAGGGACGTTCGTTTTATGCCCAAATGATGTCTTTACATCCCGGGCTTTAAAACAGACTTGTATAGGATGTGTTTAATAGGACGTTCTCAGGATGTCAATGAAGAACTTACGATGGGATGTGCTATACGCCAAAAAAAGCAAACTTAGTGCGCGTGTCCACTTTCCTTTTTGTTCTCTGGTGCCTACTCAACACCCGAACGCTCCTTTGGTTTATCAAAGTGGTACACTCTGTTTGCACCGTTTACACTCTGTATCTGTTTTTGTTGGTGTTCTCACTACTTTATTTATCTGTACTTTTTATTATCTAACGTTTTTTGTTTTCTTTGTATTAAAGGTTTAAAAGTGTGACGTTATCTCACGACTTTTATCGTCGCGATTCACAATAAGTCATCCAAAAATGTCAACATGACCGATAAGGCATATTCAGTGATCCGCAACATCATGTCCCCGAGACATCCTTGGGACATCCTTGTGTTTGTTAGGTCACCTCTGGTGAAGTTGTGACTTCTGTTCCAGACGCTGCTCTTCTTTTCTTTACTTTTTGAGTTTTGTCGCCATCTGACGGTCGAACTGTCCTCAAAAGGAGCTCTTCAAATGATAGGTTTTGGTTTGTTGGATGATCATTAGTTTCGTTTTCTTTTGAGTTTTCATTTACTTCGGTGTTGTGATTATTTTCCGGACTCCTAAGAGTATCCGCTGAAATATGTTTTTGCCATCTTTTCAAGCATTCTGGATCATACTTGTCTTCAGATATCACTTGCCGGTTGAATGGTTTTATCCCTGCTTTCACAAAACCATTGATAATAGTTATAGGCTGGAGATCTTTTCAGGTTTGGCCGATTAATGCTGAAAATTATTTTTTTGGTATTTTTAGTCCCACATTTTTCCTTTGCCAAGCCACCAATCTTTCATTCCATGTACCCTTTAGCGATCTGAATACAGATATATCTAGGGGCTGAAGAAGGTGGCTTGTGTGTGGAGGAAGTTTGAAAAGTGCGACGTTATTAGCTTTTGCAAATTCGATTAATTAAATGTTTATGTGGGTGCTGTGACCATCATATATAACCAGGTTCCGTTTTTCTGTATCCAGAGCAGGCAGCAAAGTTTTTGGAAAATAATTGAGAAATATGTCAGATTCCATCCAGCCTTTCTTGTTAGCAGCAAATGACATTCCCGGGTATGAGCCTGCTTCATCTGGAACCCAGGCGTCCCATATATTTTTTACTTTGTTAATGATAAGCGGTGGGACTTTCAATCCGCTAGCGGATGCAGCAGTTGTATTTTCCCTGCCCGGACCAGACACAGTTCTCGAGCAGGCTTTACTCTTCGCTCCAACAATTTTTGTTTTATTGGAATCATGACAAAAGGAACTCTCATCTAGGTTCCAAATCTGATTGGGCTTGTCATGAAGTGATAGGTCGGTTAAAGTTTGTTCTAGATTATCAAAATACTTTCTTTTCTTTTAAAGTTTCTAAACCAATCATCACCAGGTACGTTATATTTAAATGGTGTCTTGAGATTGTTTTCTTAAGCATAACTAGCTACAACCCTTAATAATTCTTTTCTAGTGATTCCAAAACCCCACTTCTCCATTGTTCGGAGAGCTTTGGCCAATCTGATTTCATCCTCTTTTGGAATCGCTGTAGAACGACCTTGGGTCTCACTTTTTATTCCACGTGTCCCTTTTAAGTGATAAAATAAAGTGGTTTTTGGAATTTGGTTTAATGTGTGTGCCCTATGAATGGTTAAAGTGCGCGTTTTATTTCATTTATGGCATTTTTTATGTCTGCCTTGCCTCGGCCTATTTTGAAACAAAAATTTTCGCGAATGAGAAATGTTCATGAAATATACGTTCACACTTACACCAGGAAAATGTTCACACTTACCTCACCATCCAAAATAATATGGGGTAAGTGTGAACACGGCGTTTTCTAATAAGTTGAAAGATAAACAGAAAATACATATACAGTGTATGAAACTACAACATTTCACGATACTGAGGGAATAAAACTGAGACAACTTACCTATATGAATGTCTTTCTTCTCTTTTATGGAAAATAACACGCTTTACTCGCGCGAGAACTTGTGTCACGTTGGCGTCTGAACTCGATAGGTTATGATGTTTCTGCAAATGGCCGCACAGAGTTGGTTTTCATCAACCACGTGTACTATGATGATATACTACTAGACAACAGATGGCGTTACTGTCGGTTCATTTTTGCCTCTGTTACAACATATGTTCAGTTGTTCACACTTACCCAGGTTCACCTTATTATACTTAAAACAACTATCAATGTGGTATTCTCGCTGTGTTTAAACACACTTCAATCGCAAGCGTTTTAATTATACGTAGAAATATCTAAATATCCAAAAAATCAAAGTGTAAGGAGCTTACATATTTAATGTTTACACATCAATTCTAAGGAGTGCAACGTCGCTTACAATTTTTTTAATTAAACATTGTGCCATATAAAATTGAAAGCATTTTAATTTTATTCATAACCCATTAATTAATTTGTCTACAACTTAAACAACATAGTTTATATGTATTGGTAACCCAAGTCATAGAATCGCTCGGTTTTTTCTAAATATTTGATTAAAACTCAAATTAGTACAATTCTGTTTCGAATGGTGAAGTAAAATAATAGTTATTTACATAAGTCAGGAAAATCTCACATTACTGAAGAGGAGCTAAATTGAAATACCAGGCACTGTGTGCCAAGTATTTTAAAGCTCCGATTTGGTCGTGGTAGCCGTTGTGATCGCGGTGGCCATTGTGGTCGCGGTAGCCGTTGTGGTCACGGTGGCCGTTGTGGTCACGGTGGCTGTTGTTGTCGCGGTGGCCGTTGTGGTCGACAGAATAGGTGTCCGTTGTGGTCACGGTGGCCGTTGTGGGTAAAGTTGGTAGGTGGCCGTTATGGTCACGGTGGCCGTTGTGGTCATGACTACCACGGTCACATTTCCGGGTGGCCGTTGTCACTTGCCACAACGGCCACCCATAATTTTATGGTCAAGTAGACCTAATTTTTTTGTGAATTACACTGGCGCCCTATATTTAATAAATATATTTAAAAAACCAACAAATCTTTATACCACCACCCACACCCGCTTACCGCATAAGAGCTGCCGATAGCCGCTTGAGTTTGTCGTTATCCTTAGGTGTGACACAATTGGCACCCAAACGTCTGGGGCTCGATGAACTAAACATTCATTTTTGTTATAACAACTAAAATAACTGTTCGTACTTTACATTTAGCACTTTACCATGGCATTTAACGTAAATTTTTTAATGTCCGATGAAAAGTAGATTGGGAACTTTCATATAGAGGTCTTGACACTAATGATATGTCTGATGATGTTGTAGCGCAACTCAGGTAATTTAGGTAAGAGAAGAGCGCGCTAACAAACAATATAAGAAATCAATCAAACAATTAGAAAAATTGTCAAAATTGGTCAATTAACTTCTGATGTCAGGGATGCCAAATAGTTTGATTTTAAGACTAAACTATTAAAGTCTTATCTGAAAGAAAAAGTTACACAGAAAAAAATCATTGATTCAATTTTAAAAGATAGTTATAATCTTATATTCAAAAACAAAACACAATAAGGTAAAACTCATTACGGTTACTTAAAACTAAGAAGAGAAATTTTCAATATTTAGTTAATTAAACTTAAAACTAAGATAATACCGGTACTTCTTTACAACTAAGAGAAACAATTTTAATTAAGTTACTTTAAATATTTGCAATAGGCAAATGTAATTTTGATATTAATTAGAGAAAATTTTATTATTTTGCATTTATATTTAATAAGTTACGTTCAAATATGTTATTTTCTAAGAAGAAAACCAAGTTTGTTGATAAGGCAGTCTTTAATCAACGAAAGGATTGTAGATAAAACTTAACTCACGCATACGGATCGAATTTCCAATGGAATGCAGAGTTGAAACAGGCAGATGGCCTTGGGAAATTTTCCCATCAAAAATTGAGGACTAAGGTATATTTTCTTCACGAAAATCGATTTGGATAATTGGCATTGACGGTGTTATTCATACACCAAATCCACTCAATTTATATAGGTAACGATAATTTCATTTAAAGATAAAATCGGTACCCAAAAAAAAAAAGTCTAAAACAAATAGAAACTGGGAATTAGATAAACCCAACAAAATAGAAATGAAAGACATACCTGTATTATTAACACAGACTTTTTAAATAACGATAGTGTAGATATAAGGTAAGATAAAAAAAATTACATGGCTTCCAAGTGCCACGCAAGTCAAACGCTAAATACCCGTCCAGCGCTGAATAATGAATGAATCTCAAGATGCCAACGCCTTAAAAGGTGAGATTCCACAAAATAAAAGTAAAGGAAGGTTTACACGCAAATTTTAATTAAATAATACTGTGACGCACCGTTTTAATTTTGAAGATGTCTTGTGGACAAGATAATAAATTTAAAATGCATTGAAGAGAAAATATGTAATCAATGTAATTATGTTAAAACTTTTTCAAGTTCAAGCAATGACTAAAATTCTCTTACCTGGATAAATTATTCTAGTGGCGTGTGATCGTCTAGTTTAATTTACTTTCTTAAATTAAAGCTTTTGGTATTTTAAACCTGGTATTAGGGAATATTTGGGGTTGTGCTAGTAACACTTAGGTTCTTTTTTCCAAGCGATGTACGGTAAGAAACAAAAAAGCAAGCAACAAAATTTCCAAAACATTTAACTTTATTTGACACATTGATATCTTTTCAAGACCGAATGTCACATTCTTAAAGCTCAAATAAATAAAATTGCTTTCACAAGTATATTAGGCGAGGAAAGGTCGAACAATTGAGATTCACGTCCGTTGACTGTCATTCTTTTGCTGACTTTGTCGTGGTTGAGAGCTTTCTTATAACGGAAACAATTTTCTAATTACAATAAGTGTTAGAGCAAAAATGGAACTAACAGAAATTTAGCCAGATCTTGATTAGATATGGTAGATAATTAGATACACAATTTATACCGCGTGATCCCTGGCAATTGCTTCTCAATATTCTAAATCGTTGGCGCGCATTTCGAACGCAACAAAAACGACCAATTACAAAATAGATTTTACCCGAGTTTTATAGCGGTTTACCGAGTCTTTGCTTCTGAGATTATGACACGATTCGAGCTATGTTGCCACACCCTTTCAGATGTAAAAGTTTCAAAGTGGAGATTTCACCTTTGGAAATTTGCTTCCACAGTTTACAAACTGGACTTTTTCAACAGTTTGTCGCGTTCGCGATACCCTGTCCCTGTCATATCTAAAGAAGACTTACAGCAGACTGGACTCGCAATAAAACATATCGCGACGCGCAATAATTAATGTTTGGACTCAATTCTTTAGGTGTTAACAACGTAAACTTTCGGCGCAAAAGAAATAATACAAATTTTAAAAACAACACGTCAATTGCCAAAGACAAAACAAACAAAACAAAATTATATTAAACTTGCTCTCACCGTTTCCAAGAGAAAACAAATGTTTAGATGTTAAGATTGATGTTAGATAATTATTCTCAATTTTATCGCGTTAGACAGTATCTCAATTCATCGCATCTCTCGTACAATAATCAAATAAACTTATAAATGCACATTCAAATAAATGTAACTTAATTTCTGACCTTTTTATGTGGCGCCTATTCCTTAATTGTAGACCAAGTACCGCGACTTTTTAGGTCTTGACGGGACGCACGTTAACACTCACTTAATAATGTGTCACTTAACAGCTAAACAACGATCCGTAGCGTACAATTTAAACTAAAATATCTCTGAACACTAAATTATAACACACACCGAAAAGGCTTAATTAAAGCCCGTAGTTAATTTAAGTAAGTTAAGTACAGTAAGTAACTTTTTTCGCGAGACGTGATCAACTACCGTATGCGGTCCGCAATCGAATCAATCAATGAATCAATCAATAATCTCTTGTTTTTCTTCGCGTTAGGGTTTTTAAAACTTTTGTTTAAAACTTTCTCCGCCTACATTGTGCGCAATTTTGACTTATTTCTAAAATCGCCTTTTTTTGATTGGTTAAGTTTTCAAACTCTCTCAGTACCAAATTTGCCAATTGGCTTCTCTCCTTTATTCATTCTCTCGAAGGCGGCGTCATCCCCTTTTCTACCCTTAAGCTATTACCACGTTGGTACTAGATGACGCTGGGGGTTTCAACTGGACTAAATTTTACCGATTTCGCAACTTGCTTTGTAATTAACAATGAACTAAAGCGTTACTGACTATAAACATGCATTAAATAGTTAAACTTTACTTTAGCATAGATCATAGGTTCAATCTTAACTCATCTATAACGCTAATAATTTTTACAATTGGTTGCCTGTTTATACAATTTCAATCTTTAAAATTTTTACTCAAATTTTGTTTTACATAGTTCGTTCTTTACATTGAAAGCGTTTATGACTTAAACTAGTGATTACTGATAGTTTTACTTTTAAAAATTGGAAAATTAGACTTAATAAATTATCATCTTGCTTAAACGTATTTCATAATCTGAACATAAATTAGGGGTTTTGTCGAACATGTGGGTTTCGGTCGAGTCCTTTTGATGATCATTGCGGCCCTTTTTCGGTCAAGAGTCGCTTTGTCGCTTTTGTAATATTATACCAGGCATTTGAAACTGTTGTTCTTGTAAACTATGCCTAAATCGAAACCGCCCGATTTTCCATATTTAAATGATTTGCTTCATTTCTTAAGACTTATTCCCACCGCCGGTGGAACGAATCAACATATTAGCCTGCAGAATATGGTGGTTGTATGTTAGCGGATTAACTTGTCACCTTCGTCTCGATTCACTGATAACAAATAGTTTTTTTTTTCTGGACATATGTTGTTACTTCGGCTTTATTTTATGCCGTTCTCACACTGTCGGTCCGTTTCAATACATATAATTTAAAATCAAATAGTAACAGTAACAGAAACGTTACAATGTTCAAAGACGTTGTTTAAGGGCTAAATTGGTGGAAGAAAAACTAAACCCTGACTTGCTTAAATCTTATTCCTTTTCGGGTGATTCTGAGGCGGAATTGTCAATTTGTGCGTCTAAAATAAATGAAATAAAAACAATTATTAAAAATTTAGAGCTCGAGCCAACTCATGTAGGTGTTAGTAAGATAGAAGCTCGATTAGTTCATATTCATCGTAGAGTAAATTCTATGAATGTTGCGGTTGAGGAAAATTCAATCAAATTGCAAGTAGTGAAGGACTGTAATGAGTTGGTGTATTTACAAGAACTTTCAGATATTCAAACGTGTGACGAAAGTTTACTTAAAAATTATTTTGCTGATGCGCGATCTAATAACCTGTTCACGCAACTAGTGGTAAGCGAAACTGTTACTGTGATCAATGACGCTAATTCTGGTAACATGTTCACTTCGACTAGGGATAGAAGATCGACTTCTTTGGATAATCTTCCGATCACCTCTACTACAACGATATACAATAATCGTATTCACTCTTCTACGGCTTATCAGTCATTTTATACGTTGCCTTCCAAAGTTCGGTGTGCTAATTGGGCTACGCGTTCTTTTTTACCGATTATTAATCCGGATGAAGTGCTTCATCAAAGCATTCCCGTAAGTTGTTGGAGTCTTAAATTTTCGGGGGATGACAATAGTATGGGAGTTAATGACTTTATACAAAGAGATGAGGAATTAGTGTTAGTTAGAAACCTACTAGAGGTACAGATAATTAATAGCGCCGTAGATCTTTTTGAAGGATCGGCATTAATTTGGTATCGATCGATACGTCATACTGTTTTTACTTGGCACTAGTTATCTCAGTCGATTCGTAAAGCTTTTCTTCTCTCCCATTATGAAAATCGGAAGCAAGGTTCCGACGAAAAACCCTGTGTGTATATGGCGGTGATGATTAACCTTTTTCAAAGACTATCTACTCCACTTCCAGATGCTGTTATACTCAAATATGTATTGAAAAATCTTCATCCTTATTATTCAAGTCATCTCGCTCTAACTACTGTTCTTTCTGTACACCATTTGCAAACTCTATGCCAAAGGTTAGAAGAATCACGAAAAAGAACTAAACTGTCTTGTGACGAAAGAAGTCCGACTGTTTTAGAAAATGATTTAACTTATCATCCTAAAACTTTAAAAAATCAAAACATTCACGAAATGTCAATTAGTTTACCTAAACCATCAACTTCTCAGTCTCGTAGGGTTAGTTTCGGAAGTTCACAGAATAGAAAAAATTGCTTTTTGCAAAAGTTTAACATGATGTGTTGGAATTGCAATACAAAAGGACATACTGCGGTGATAGTTTTACACTGATTATAACTAACGACCATTTATAAGAAAACTACGATAAAGAACAAATAATAAGCACATTTATTAATAACGCTTAACTACTAAACTTCAAATTCTCAGAACTGCTCATTAAAACCGATTGTAAAAACACCTTCCTTTTACGAAAGAACAAAGTCACTATTGATACTTTTAACTGAACTTTTCCCATAAACGGGACACTTCTTAGAATGAACGTTAACTAAATTCAAGTCTGCATCTTAATTACGACACTTTTTAAGACACTCAATATCGGAACCGTTACTTATCTTCTTTATAATAATTTTTGTTAATTTCGTTATTTTTAAAACCATACGGATATACGGCGCATCTATTCAATTTCTTAATTTTTTTATTTGATGTTAAATTCGGTATGACTGCTACAGGTGCACTACTTCCACTTCCTTATGTCACCTTTCGTTCTCACCACTCGAGTCGTCCTCTCCGGTCCCCAAAAAAAACTCATCACATCACTCCCCCCTTTTTCCTCACTATCCTTATACTACGTGTTTTTACTTATACAAATGTTCTTTCTTATACTATCATCAATATCTATCACTGCAATACGTATCATACATGTTCTGCTGAGCGCAAACTTTTTTGTTATATTTGTGGAAATCCAAATGTTAGTTACATGAATTGTTCTTCATGTCAGTCAAAAAACGAAACGCAGCAGACTCTCCGGTTAGCTCGACCGAAGACATTGGATGACGCTTTGGTGCATGCTTTGGAGTTTGAAGCAGCAAAACAAGCATCGCAACGAGACGGTCATAAACTTTGCTGTGCTGCAGAAGTGCACGCGCAGACACTGGAAAGCATCGAGGGGATAGCGCGACGAATACTTCAGAAAAGAGGAGTGACAACTTTGAACTGCGGTGAAATAGGTGATGTACAACGGCATCGTACTAAACCTAAGAAGAGGACAAGAAGAGCGCTCGAAAATTTGGAACGAGCCGACCAAAAGAGACAAAAAGTAATCTCCTCTAGTCAGGCTCCGGAGATTACAATTCAAATGGCATAGCCGATGAAGCAATTGCATAGCATTTATCTCGATGGCAAGATCAATGAAAGAAGTGTTCAGTTACTAGTTGACACTGGGACGACGAAGACCATCATTCGTCCTGACATGTTAGTGAAAAACGAGAAGACATCACCAGTAACAGTACGACTTCAAACGGCGACGGGCGACGAAATACCTACTCACCGACAAGTCAAAGTAACCATTGGTTTGGGAAATGGGGTACTCGACCATCAAGTACTGGTAGCCGACATCACGGAAGAAGTTATCCTGGGAATGGACGTGATAAAGAAGTATGGGTTCCATTTGGATATGAAGAACGATATCCTGAAGATCGACAATAAAGAAATTTCTTTTCATTCGTCAGAGAAGGCAGCCGTGCGAGTCTTATTGAGTGAAGACGTGATTCTGCTTGCAAGGACGGAAAGTGTGGTGATGGCACGCCTGGATGGAAATCTCCGGAAAGGCTACATACACGCGATTGAACCAATGGAGGGCGGCTTAGTTGAAAAGGGACTACTCGTTGCCAGAACTTTAGTACGAGTAAAAAACACGATGCCAGTAAGAATCTTAAACATCAACTCAGATCCTGTAATGTTGAAAAAGAAGACCGTGGTAGGCCAATGCACGCCAGTATCACAAATTGTGAGATGCGTGAAGTCGAACGAAGATACGTCGCGGATGAAGTGTCCACAACATCTATTGGACATTCTTACCACCAAATGCCAAAACCTCAGCCAAGACCAGTTGGCTAAAGTTAAAGTATTGATCCAAGAGTACCAAGATGTGTTCGCGCTGAAGAGTGGTTCCAAAGGAAGAACTAACGTGGTGAAACATAAAATTAATACCGGAGACGCTCGGCCGATACGACAACATCCACGCAGACTTTCTTTGGTGAAAAACCTACGTTAGATAAAGAGTGGATACTGTCAAGTAGAATTAGAACCCAAGGATCGTGAAAAAACAGCTTGGAACGATTGGAACTGGTTTGTGGCAGTTCACTGTAATGCCCTTCGGCCTGTGTAACGCTCCTGCAACGTTCGAGCGGGGCCACATTTTTTATATATTTTTCGTAAATATCAAATATCATTGCTCCTATTTGGCTATAAATTTAAATTTAGATAGCTGTTGGTACTACACCTATGTCTTGGGAAATTTGTTTTCAAAAAACAATTATGTCGGTTAATAATCTTTTTTTGTTAACCGGTCACCAATTTACGTTTTTAAGAAGTTGGGTGTTGGAAAAACAACTCCGCTATGGTGTTTTTGAAAAATGTAATTTAAAAAAAAAGATAAAATCGTTCCGATAATAACTCTCATGCAGTTATTGTACAAAATAAACTAAACGGTAGGTAGGTACAGTAAAATGTAAACACTAAATTATGACAAATTTGAAAGCGGTATTTTTAAGATATCAAATTGGTATCTACCTCGAATACAACGTTTCACAGCAATCTTTTCAATAATCTTATTACTGTCGGTGTAAATAACACATTCATCACGAACTTGAGGGAATGTAAAATAAGTGTCCTTACCACACATTTTACGCAAAAAATTCATTTTTAACTCTTTTTCGCCTTTTGTAATTTCGATTATCTGCCCTACAAAGTATAGTTGTTTTTTTCGTAATTCTAAAGGAAAACTAACAACAATGAAGTCTGTTATAACCAGGTTTGTTGTTATATCTACATTTTTTTCTCCACAGCTCATTGAAAGTATCTGTGCTACAATTTACATCACTATCAACTTCCATATCATCCGAACTCTCGTCCTGAAAGCTGATTTCGTTTGATTTTGGCAACTTGTCTAAAATTTTCTGCCTATTTAGAAGAAATAAACCAGTAGCAACAAATCCCGTGATTAAATTTTCAGACCTTTTTTCCAATGATTCTAGGGCTTGACGCAAAACTCTTGGAAACTCGGACTTTGGGAGAACTCCCCGATTTTTCTTTTTCCAGTCAAGCAAAACAGATCGCCATTTTTTCTTTAACGGCCCGAAAAATGCCACGTCCAGTGGTTGACATAGATGTGTTGCATTGGGCGGTACAAGAATAAATCGAATTTCATTGATCCTACATTGCTCAATAACATGTAATGAAACATGACTAGATAAATTATCTCCGACAAGAGCGCGGGGTGCCGGTTGCTTCTTCAAATAAGGTAAGGCAAGTGTTTAAAACCAGTTCTCAAAAACGTTTTCGTCAAACCAACCACTTTTAGAACTATTATACCGTGTTCCAACTGGCCCTCATTTGATCCAGGTAGGATAAATATTTTCGGCGCCGTACACAATATAGGGGGGTAGTAAAAAGCCACTTGCTGCTCCTGCCATCATTACCGAGACACTTGTTTTGCTTGAATCCAGCAGGTTTTTAGAATGCTTGGATCCCTTTTTTACAATCACCCTTTGTTTACCCGGGGCATCGCAAAAGTTTGTCTCGTCGTAATTTATTAAACTCTGTGGAGAAACATTTGCCAAAGAGATCTCCAATTAGTCAAAGTGGCTATTTATTTTCTGGATGTCTACCGCGGCTCGCGACCTTTTAATGTTTTCACTAAAGCGGGTGGTAATATTGGGATGTTTCTTAAAAAAGGATTTAAAAAGTCTTTGCCTGGCATATTGTTAATAAAGCGTGGTTCGTTTCTACCCGTTCGGTCCAAAAATTGCTTGACAATAATTCGAATGTCTAGTTTCGTTAGTGGGAACCCCCAGGATGCGTAAAGCAGAAGGCCGTCTATCAATTGTATTTCTTCATGTTGACTCAAAACCGGTTGTTTGATTTTGGATGTGAATTATCTAACTTTCTCTTCAATGTTGCTCTCGGGACACCATATTTTTCCGAAGCCTTTCTCTGCGATAAACTTCCTTTTCTTATTTTAGCTAAAGCCAATTGCAGGTTCCTCTCTGTATAATTGCGGTTGGCCGTTGGGGGATTTGCCATTTAATGAGAGGATAATGATCGAAGTGTTATTTTGTATACCTACAATGACGTAATATACACCTAAAACAATTTACCTGCGACTGAAATTCTCGAATTACCGCGAGTAAAATATTTGAAAATGGATGAATGCGCATCTGACCTCCAAATCATTTCTCGCTGCGCATGTTGTTGTTTGCACTTAGCAGGCAGTGTCCCGTTTTTCATTTTTCTAAGTGTACTACGTGGAATCAGTTTTAAAATACAAATCTTACTTTTTTGTATTTATTTGGAATTAGTTTATGTTTTTATTCTTGATACCGTTTTAGTAATCAATTTTTATTACAAAAAAAAAATTAAGCGATACAATTTTATTTATCAACCAATAAGTTATCTTATATTTTTTTAGACAGTGATTTCAGCAATATACATGTTTACACATAACCAATGATGATTTTTAATAAAACAATTAGTAATAGTATGTTTCGACTGAGTAACTACTTATATGCTCTCTAAAATATAAATAAGACAGTTCATAAACTTGAGGAAAAGAGTTGTAGCATTTCAATATTAAATTTTCAAACCATTGGCACATTGCTTTTAATCTTATTCTATCGACTGTAGCAATAATAGCTCCTTTATCTAACATATGTCGATGGGAATCTATCATCGTGACCTAAAATAACTTTATTATTATATTTATTATTTCATCTTTACTATAAAGTAATCATATCGTAAAACTAATAACGTATATTATTACAAAATATTAAAATCATTAGTGGAAATAATCTTTTTAAACTTACTCTAAAAATGTGAAAAAGTAGAATCTTTCCATAGGTAGTAAATGTAATAATAAAAAACTTACTGTATCATGAGCTTTGTTAAAAACAAACAAGACACTTCTAAAGTCACATATTAATACAACATATAGATCAACATAACACTTATTTTTATGTAAGCAACGCTGAACCCATTTCTTCCACTGCCGCCTTAAATTTTTGAACAAACTATTCTGCAACGACATTTGATGCAATTCGCTTTTCTAAAAACTACAAATTATTTAAAATTTATTTGTATCATTTTTATACCCATTCTTTTAATCCGTCGACAATATCTTTAGAATACTTAATTGCTTGTGGAACCGTTAAATTAATGTTGGATAAAACCTTTTGAGCCTTAAGATCTTCATGAATAGAATTTCCAAGTAGCATTCCATGCGCTAACGCTAAAATTAATTTAGGAGACGTCGGTTTCTCCGGACCTCCAATCTAAAATTTGTCGATTTGAATTATCTTTAAAATTTCATAAAAATGACGTTATTTTGTAACGTATTTGTAAATACAAACTTGGTTGTTTATGCGTATACCTCTATATTGTTTTGATGGCATTTTGCAGCAGTGATAACAACGATTAATGTGCAAGCGTTGCTACCATTTACACAATCCTCGTAACTATATATTGATTGAGAAAACGCTGTTTCAAACCATGTAATTCTTAATGTATCTTCACAACATAATTTTGTTTCGTATTGAGGAAAAAATGGTATATTTTTCATGTCTAAATTTTCATTTTGCTCTTTTGTATTACTTGAAATTTTGAATCTTGATATATGAAACATGTTTGATTGACGCGAGGGTTGACGTATGAAATCTTAAATAAATGACATTTTTATACCACTTTGTTAAGTTTGATTGTTTACCGTATCTGTTTCCAAGACAGTATGTTGTATTTACTAATTAGTAAGGCTAACACGACGGTAAACAATAATTTGCATATTATAATAATTAATAATAGTATATTACATAAAGAGAGTTGTAAGTCAGTAAGTAGCTTATTGTATGCGCACAACGGCGAGCATGATAATTTTACGACAATGTAGTAAACTTATACAACTCTAGTTGTGTATTGAAACGTTCTCAAATTCAAGAGCCTTCTCGAAGTTGTTATCCATCTTCTAGAACGTATACCGAAAGATATGGAACACTCGAGAAGGATTACCAAAATGTATATAAATACGGAACAAAGAAATCGTAGGTCAGTTATTTCCGTAATGCGAAGACAGCAGTGTTAAGAAGATTATTCAAGTCTAAATAAATAAGTCGTTAACGCGTGTGAGATAAACCTACGGTAAATAATCTGGTACGTGACTTTAACGTAAACAAGTGTTAAACAAGTGTGTGACTTGATCTTATCTTCGTGTCAGTGATAGCGCTATATATATAAATTATACTGTAAGTGTTTTTATTAAATATTATTAGATTTAATTAGTTCGGTTAATTTAAAATTGTACATATTTTTAGTATAAATAAAAAATATTTTAGTAGTTTAAATAAATTGATTTTAATAATAAAATTCGTTACATTTGGTGTCACGGTGCGCGGTCGCGATTTATAGTGTAATTAATAGTAGTAAGTTAATACCGCTCCCGTAATAAATAGTAACTCGTAAGTTAACTTCGTTTTGTTTTAAAAATTGTATTACAGTTGGTAATTCGATATAGCAAGGAATTTTTGAGGCGCCGATTACCAAGTGGGATCAGACTTGACCCCAAGTTTTTTTTCTTATTTTGTAAAGAAAAACCGATTAATTTGTAATAATAACCTTTATTAATATTTTAAATTAACAATAGATTTCATATGAACTAATAAAAATATAAAAATAAAATGTAAATATAAATTAGTAAGAGCAACAACTATTACATATTATTGTAGTTTTTTTCTGGCAATGTTGTTTACATACAAAGAGTTTGCACTTTTCACGTGTTTCCGAACATTTTTTGTCATTTGCTCTTAGACATATCTTACAACGACCTCTTTTTGGGCGAGCGATAGTTTCGTCTTGCGGTCCCACTTCCTCTTGTTCTGTGTCTGCCAAAACCATCGCTACTGCATTCTGCACATGTCTTGGTAATCATTGAAGTGTACGTTTTTTGATATGTGGGATTACTAATTCAAACCCAAGTTTTTGCAAAAATAATCTTCTTCGGGATGTTTTCCCTTTTTTAAAATTTTGTAGTGTATAGAATAAATGCATTCGTGGCAGTAATATCAAGGAAATTAAAAAATACAACAAGAGGCCAGCGATTTGTATTTCTTCTGCATGAGTATTCCTTCACCATTTTATCGACGCTGTCCACAGCTCCTTTGCAGCTATTATAATCCAAGATAACTTGCGGTTTGTAACTGAGGTCTTCTCCGGACAATTCCAATTCTTGGTGTTGCGTTGAAAGTAGCATAACGCTTCTATATTTTTTAGGTACGTAAGATACTAAAATTGTGTCTTCTCCATATAGAATTTCGTTTGAGTATTCTGCTCGATTTCTTTTTGGCAAAAATTCTTTTGGTATTTCTCTACGTATTTTACGAATTGTTCCGGTCAAGGTTTTTGATTGCTGCAGTAGCTCCTTCGCCAAAGACATAGACGTAAAAAATTATCTGTGGTAATACCATAACCCTCTCTCAAACCCTCAACCAAATCCAAAACTACCTAAACTATAAAATTGTATTTTACCTTGTTCCCGTTCTGGAGCGTTGTCTACCATTCCAGTATATATTTGGAAATTTCAGCAATATCTGTTACTAACATCGCATAAAGCCCAGATTTTAATTCCGTATTTATCTGGCTTCGACTTCATATACACTCGAAAGGGACATTTTCCACGAAAAGGAACAAGTTGTTCATCATTAGGGTTATTCGATTTTTTGCAATTTGCAGCGAGAATATCGTAAATGTTACGAATAGCTGCTAATTTATCAGTTGCCCGTCGTTCTTCTCGGGTGTCCATATCGTCAAATCGAATGTATTTCAAAAGATCTCTCATTCGATTACGAGACATTGCAGCACAAAAAATTGGTCTATGGAGAGACATGTATTTCGTACTCCACAGCTCCAATATTGGTTCTTGGCGTGCTTTCAAACCACCAGCTAGAAGCAGTAATCCAAAAAATGCATGTAACTCATCCGCATCTACTGGCTTCCACATATCGCCTACAATTCTTCTAGCTCGAATTTTTGTTTCTCTAAGTATTATGTCTATAATGTCTTTCGAAATAAATAAATGGAAAGCATCTAGGCATGTTGAAATATGTTCACTGAATTTTGTTAATCCTGGCGGTGTTTTTAGAATACTTCGCTGATTTCGTCTTCTAACATGAGGCTTATCTTTTTTCCATATTGTGACGCTTACTCCGGATTGCACTGCTTCGCTGTAATAAAAAGCTAGTGGACGGAACGGTTCTCGGGCGCCAGATTTGTTCGAGGAGTTTACTCTCCTATTCGACGGCACTGTCCGGGTAACTACAGTGAAGAAACGGTTGTCCAGGGCTTCAAACGGACCTAAAAGCGGAGCGAGGCGACGGAAATAAAATACACAATAGTAAATCAAAATAACTTTATTTATTCTCAAAACCAACAAGGAACGGTGCATAAACGGCGGCCACAACCAAGCAAGCGGAAGGTGATCTATAAACCAATGAGTGATTAGCGTGCGTTCGACAAGCGGTGACGTCGGTGACTAAGCGAGCAAGCATGCATTAGGGTAGCAACCTCCGTTGGTTGGATCGGTAGACGGGGTTCATTCGGATTCGTACTGGAGAGGGAGGAGAAGGGACGGGAGCACGGTACTGGAAGGCGTATCCGCAGGCCAAAGCCAAACACTACGGAGACGACGTGTCGACGGCGTATTCGCAGGCCAAAGCCAAACACTACGAATACGACGCTCGGTAATGGATGGAAGAAGGCGTATCCGCAGGCCAAAGCCAAACACTACGGAGACGACGTGTTGACGGCGTATTCGCAGGCCAAAGCCAAACACTACGAATACGACGCTCGGTAATGGATGGGGGGAGGCGTATCCGCAGGCCAAAGCCAAACACTACGGAGACGACGTGTTGACGGCGTATTCGCAGGCCAAAGCCAAACACTACGAATACGACGCCCGGTAGAGGATAGAGTAGGGAAGAGCAGACAAGGAGGGGAGCGGTATCTCCCCCGGAGGTCCGGTTAATAAAAGCAAAACGGCTTACCCTAAACTCCAGCTGGTGCACTGAAACCCCGGAATCTTCTTAGAAGCGAGCTCCAACTGGAACTGGCGTTCCTGCGTCGGGGTTCCGCTTTTATTTGCGACTCCGGAAGTGGGAGAACGGTTCAAGCGGGGATAACATGCGCTCTGACGGATGAAGCGCCGGTAAGCGGGGATAGCGCGAGCTTAGTTGCGCGTTCGGTACTAGCGGAAATTCCTTATTTATTTACACGGGGACGGAAACTTACTTAACTTAATTAATTAATAAAGTACAATTCTTAATAATAATAATTAAACAACGGTCCTAACTACCAAAATAAAATAAATCAAACATAACGTTCTATATTGTAACTTAATTTCAGATACGGTTCGTTACAATATGGAACCATCTTTACCCACCAGTATATCTTTATCATTGGGCGAATTATCATCACTGTCATCGTCTTCCGAACTTTCAATCGGGTTTACATCAGGTACACTTACTTCTTCAAATTCGGCATCACTATCGTCAGATAAAATTTCATCTTCAATTTCATTCAGTAAATTAATATTGGTAGCTATTTCCTCCACTTCACGCTGAGACAAATATTATTTTCTAGCTATAATTCAACAACAACTATTTCCAATCAAATGTAACAACAGAGCAGACACACTTTTCAACTGATTCGAACAAACTCACCGAATGTAATGACTAAAGACGGAATGGTAGTAATCATGATTCAGACGAATAACACGTTGAAACACGTTGAAACAAGCAAATTAGATGACAAATGCAGACAAAATATTAGAATTACTTTTTAGAACGTCGCGTCGGTTACCAAGTGGGGTCAAATATGACCCCAACGACAATATTTTTTTTACGTCGCAAAACAAATAACAATTGAAACATTTGTTATATATTATTAAACATTGTTGAAAGAAACTCAGCTAAAAAAAATATTGGGACAGTTGTAAAACTTAAGAAAAGACAACAAAAATAACACGTCTGGGGTCAAAAAAAACCCCAATGGTAATCGGGAGGTTAACAAGTCGATCGTTATTAAAATCTTGTGTTATACAAAAGCTGCATTTTAAAAAGTGACTGTATTTTACATTTGGTTCGTATAATTGATTTATGCCGATAACGCGTTTGCAAAAAGTGAAAATGGATTCAAAAATATTTGAATTTCTGGAATCAATCAAAAATGGTCAAGAATCGATTAATACAAAAATGGAAGAAAATTCTAGTAAAATTGAAGAAAAATTATTTGAAAATACCCAAAAAATAGAAGAAAAAATGATGGAAAATTGTAAAAGTTTGAAAGAAGAAATACGAACAAGCATAGAAAATCAAATTCAAATTAAAAGACACCTAAGCAGATGTATTAAATTTAAAAGAAGAAATTTGCAAATCTAAGAATGAGAAAATAGAAGCAATAGAGGACAAATTAGAAGACAGAATGAAACTGCTTCAAAAAAAGAATGACCCAAATGAATTGTCACGGTGAAGGAAGCGTCACGAGAGAAGATTTAATAATGGACCATCGGGAAGAAACCACTCACAAGTTTAAAGTTGTACTTCCAAATGTTGATGGTAAAGTTCCATGGTCAACCCGCTACAAGTAGTTTGAAGCAGCAGCTACAGCTAATGGTTGGAGCAACAAGCAGAAAGCGACGTCTTTCATCGTGTCCTTACGGGGAGAACCGCTTGAAATTTTACAAACTGTTCCTGACCACCTACAAGAAAATTACGAACTCTTAATTTCGCGTTTAGAAATGAGATATGGAGATACTCATCTTCAAGAAGTGTATCAAGCTCAAATTAAAAGTCGGGTTCAGAAAGCTGCCGAAAGTCTTCAGGAGTTTGAGGCTGACATCGCCAGATTGACACGGCTTGCGTATCCTACAGCACCAGACACCTTCTTGGAGCAGTTGGCGATTCAAACCTTTGTAGACGGCCTCAGAGACAACGAAACGCAGCAGACTCTCCGGTTAGCTCCACCGAAGACATTGGATGACGATTTGGTGCATGCTTTGGAGTTTGAAGCAGCAAATCAAGCATCGCAACGAGACGGTCATAAACTTTGCTGTGCTGCAGAAGTACCCGCGCAGACACTGGAAATCATCGAGGACATAGCGCGACGAATACTTCGGGAAAGAGGAGTGGCAACTTTGAACTGCGGTGAAATAGGCCATGTACGAAGGCATCGTACTAAACCTAAGAAGAGGACAAGAAAATTTATAACGAGGCGACCAAAAGAGACAAAAAGTAATCTCATCTAGTCAGACTCCGGAGATTACAATTCAAGTGGCATCCCCGATGGAGCAATTGCATAGCATTTATCTCGATGGCAAGATCAATGGAAGAAGTGTTCAGTTACTGGTTGACACGGGAGCGACGAAGACCATCATTCGTCCTGACATGTTGTTGGAAAACGAGAAGACATCACCAGTAACAGTACGACTTCGAACGGCGACGGGTGAAGAAATACCTACTCACGGACAAATCAAGGTAACCATTGGTTTGGGAAATGAAGTACTCGACCATCAAGTACTGGTAGCCGACATCACGTAAGAAGTTATCTTGGGAATGAACGTGATAAAGAAGTATGGGTTCCGTTTGGATATGAAGAACGATGTCCTGAAGATCGACAATGAAGAAATTCCTTTTCATTCGTCAGAGAAAGCAGCCGTGCGAGTCTTATTAAGTGAAGACGTGACTCTGCCTGCGAGCACTGAAAGTTTGGTGATGACACGCCTGGATGGAAGTCTCCGGGAAGGCTACATACGCGCGATTGAACCAATGGAGGGCGGCTTAGTTGAAAAGGGACTAGTCGTTGGCAGTGCTTTAGTACGAGTAAAAAACACGATGCCAGGAAGGATCTTAAACATCAACTAGGATCTTGTAACGTTGAAAAAGAAGACCAAGGACAATCCAAGCCAGTATCACAAATTATGAGATGCGTGAAGTCGAACAAAGATACGTCGCCGATGAAGTGTCCACAACATCTATTGTACATTCTGACCACCAAATGCCAAAACCTCAGCCAAAACCAGCTGGCTAAAGTTAAAGTGTTGATCGAAAAGTATCAAAATGTGTTCGCGCTGGAAAGTGGTTCCAAAAAAAGAACTAATGCGGTTAAACATAAAATTAATACCGGAGACGCTCGGCCGATACGACAACATCCACGCAGACGTCTTTGCCAAAAAGAGAAGAAGCCGAACAAATAATTACAGATGTGGAGAGAGAAGGCGTGAATGAACCTTCAAGTAGCCCATGAGCATCCCCAGTGGTACTCGTAAAGAAGAAGGATGGATCAACGAGGTTTTGCGTAGACTACAGACAGCTAAACGACGTGACCGAAAAGAACAGTCACCTTTTACCTAGAACACGACGATACGTTAGACACCCTGTTAGGCTCCCAGTGGGGAGATTAGATTTAAAGAGTGGATATACTAGCAGGTAGAATTAGAACCCAAGGATCGTGAAAAAACAGCTTTTACGATTGGAACTGGTTTGTGGCAGTTTGTTACGTGCATAAATTTAAATAATGCATTACCATGTATATTAGTTTAATTAAAAATTACTTTTATATTTCTCGACGCCATCTATCGGGTTCGTTGGTCACTTTGTATTGAGTAGGCGATATCCGGCGAGATACCGGCATTTTGACTTTAACATCGTGCATGTGTTCACCTATGTCTGCGTGAGTTAAAAATCGTTTTCTCAAATCATCCACGTGTTGGGACACGATGGAAAATTGAAGTCTTTTTAACTAACTAATTTATTCACGCAGAGTAAGTGGTTTTTGTTCTTTCTTTGATTAAAGGTGATTTTTATATCTTTTGTTAGCGCCATGTGCTACCTCCTAAACGTGGGCATTCTGGTTATAATTTAAAGCCTACAAAGGAAAATTCTAATTTCATTACGATCGTGTGGAGTATTCGAATCGTCACCGGCCGTTCCTCCCCTAATTTGGCCCTGGTTCTAGTCGATACTGACTTACGAAGGATGAACCTCGACAAATATTTGGATGGGACGATGCTAACTTTTTATAAGGCCTACGGTTATAACTAATTAAACCACAGACAAGGGGTACAACAGCATTCGACAACCGGGTTATATTTTATATACTTTCTTGTACCTTAAGTAACGATTTTTGTAGATCTTGATTTCGTGAGGCATTAGTTTGACACGATTTGCGATTCAAATTGTTTACAAGATGGTGTGTCGGGGAAAGCGCTTTCTTCACACAAGTGGAAGTTCCTGTGTTTATGGTAAGTGATTTTATGTGTTTTATTTCGTGGTCAACAAGGTCACTCACGAAACTTTTGCTAATATTAGTTATGTAATTATCGATATTGTTGTTTACCAGTTAGGTAGTAAATTTTTACTTATTTTTGAGTTGCGCATGCTGTGTACTACCAACGATTAATTAATGTTAGTGCTATATTAATTCCGCACACTTTGTTACGATAGGTTAACATTAATGTAGTAATTTATTATCACTGTGTTTGATTGTCAGCAATGCTATATTCCTAATTATTTTGTGTACTTCGCATATTGTATAAAGACGAAATTGACTACAAACTATTCTTCGCTGTTCATTTCAACATAATTTACGTATGTATTGTGTGTTGCCGATACTACTGACTTGCTGTAATGAGAATTCTTATATTCTGTGATAATCATCAACGATTCTAGATTAAAGTTGTTATTGTGGTTACTTGTCCTTTTATGACAACATACATGTCTCTTTAGATCGTCGTTATCTAATAACAAACGTTGGCTACTCGAACAGCCGAGTATAAGGATTACGAACCTAACATCTTGTTACAAGTGTGAACCGTCTGTCTTGAGCGGGACAGAAGTGACTTTGGATAAGCTCTGGCGCCCTTAAGCATATTTACTGTTTCTATGAACCCCCCCTCTCACCGACTATTGTGAGTTGGCCGTGCAGGCTCGTAAAGTACCAAAAGCTTGTAACAAGTTTACCGTGATGCCCTTCGACTTGTGTAACGCTCCTGCAACGTTCGAGCGTTTGATGGAGACCATCTTGCACGGATTGTCTTAGAAGACGTGCTTGGTTTACCTGGACGACGTGATCGTGGTTGTAAAGTCGTTTGAAGAACACTTGAATAACTTGGAAGAAGTGTTTCAGCGACTACTTGGGGCTAATCTCAAATTGACCCCAAAGAAATGCCACGTATTTAAGAAGGAATTGCAATATCTTGGCCACGTCGTATCTAGAGATGGAGTAAGGGCTGACCCAGACAAAATCCGAGCAGTGCAAGCATGGCCAAGACCAATCGACAAACATCAGGTCCGAAGTTTCCTTGGGTTGTGCACCTATTATAGACGATTTGTACCCGGATTTGCCAATATTGCCAAACCTTTGACAAAACTGACGGAAGAAAGGGCAAAATTTATATGGAATGAAGAGTGCAAAAATTTTTTCTATCAACTAAAACAGGCTCTAGTCACTTCGCCGATTTTGAATTACCCAAGAGAAGATGGAAAATTTGTTTTGGATACAGACGCAAACAATCTGGCCATAGGCGCGGTCCTTTCGCAGGTTCAAGATGGACAAGAAAAAGTTATCGCGTATTTCAGCAAGGTTTTGTCCAGGCCAGAAAGAAATTATTGCGTGACTAGGAGGGAGCTGGTAGCAGTCGTCAAGTCTATCGAACATTTCTACAAATATTTGTTTGGACGAAAATTTTTACTGAGAACAGACCACGCCGCTTTAAAATGGCTACTGCAGTTCCGTAACCCAGAAGGACAAGTAGCAAGATGGATCGCGAGACTGCAAGAGTATGACTATGACACAGAACACCGTGTCGGAAGCAGTCATCGGAACGCTGATGCCTTGTCCAGAAGACCATGTCCAGCGGACTGCAACCATTGTTCGCGACTTGAAGAAAAAGTCGAATGCTTCCGGAGAACTGCTATGGTTGATGATGAGTGGAACCTGAACAGTTACGTCGCGAACAAGAAAACAATCCTGAAATAAGACTACTCCTGGACTGGAAAGAAAACGGCCGACAACCAACCTGGGAAGAAGTGCGTGCTTTGGGCAGAAATATCAAAGCGTACTGGGCGCAGTGGGATTCTTTGATTTTAGAGGACGGTCTTTTTAAGCGAGGGCACGAGAAACAGACTACACTTGGTAGTGCCAAAGAGCCGGGTGGCAGAAGTGTTGAAGCATCTCCACGATGGGACATCAGGAGGACACTTTGGCATTAAGAAGACATTGGGTAAAGTGCGAGAACGATTCTACTGAATGAACTGCAAAGAGGACGTCATGAAATGGTGCAGTAAGTGCACAGTCTGCGCATCAGGAAATGGTCCAGCGAGAAAGCGCAAAGCACCCATGAAGCAATACAACGTAGGAAGGCCTTTGGAAAGAGTAGCGATTGACATCGCAGGGCCGTTCCTAGAATCCGATTCGGGAAATAAATACATCCTGGTAGCGATGGATTATTTCAAGAAATAGACGGAGGCTTACGCCATACCGAATCAAGAAGCAGCTCCATCCTCAATCTGATAGCATGGTTGAGCGGATGCATCGAACAATGGGCAAGTACTTAGCCAAGGTAGTGTCCGAACACCAAAGAGACTGGGATCAGTTCTTGCACCTTTTCCTAATGGCATACCGATTATCCGTTCACGTAAGCACAGGCCAAACACCATCCTGTGTGATGCTCGGTCGCGAAATACGATTGCCATGCGACCTTCAATTTGGACGAAGACCGGAAGAAGAAGTTGCTGGAGAAGATTACGTCAGCAAGCTGACCAAGAGGCTAGGCGAAGTACATGAAAAGCTCCGTAAAAACACACAAATTGCCAGCGACAGGATAAAGACTAGATATGACGTCAAGGCACAAAGCGTGTGGGTTTCAACCTGGCGATATGGTCTGGTTGTACAATGCTCAAAGGAGACGTGGTTTGTCGCCGAAGCTGCAAAGACAATGGGAAGGCCCCTATAAAGTCATAGACCGTATTAATGACGTTATATATCGCATCCAAAAATCCAAGAGTGGTCGACGTCGATCGTCTAGCTCCCTTTGCTGGCGATAACCACAATACACAAGTTCAGGTCGAACCAGAGTAATAAACAGCAGAAACAGAAATCAAATCGAAGGAATCAAGTTCGATAAGTTTATGAGCTTATACGAAGGTTCTAGAAAAGCTAGGATCGAAACTTACTCGGAATCTCGTACACAGACCGCTACGTACCAAAATTACGAATCTATTCCAATTCAGAATAATTTAGGCGTACCTCAAGCATCAGTCTTGGGACCATTGCCTTTCTAAATTTATATTAATGATTGGAAACTTAATCTTATGCGTTGTAATAATAATTTGTTTGCAGACGATACCCTTGTATCAATTACTGATAAAAATGTACATTCAACTATTATATAGTCAAACTCAGAATTAGAAATTATTGGAAATTGGTTACAATGAAACAAATTAAAATTAAATGTGGTAAAAAGTAAGACAATGGTAATATCAAATAACAATGTCGAAACAACAAAAATAAAAATTGAAAATATATAGAATTAGAACAGGTTGAACAAATTAAATATTTAGGAGTAGTTATAGATCAGAATCTAAATATTAGAAGCCACGTGAATTATGTAATAAAAAAAGTAGCAAATAAGATTAGCCTATTAGGAAGAATATCTAATAAATTGACGATTAATGCCAGAATTACTGTTTACAAAACAATTATTGCACCATATTTTGATTTTTGCAGTAGTATATTTTTAATGTGTTACGAAGTCGACTAAACGGTTATATAAACAACAAAATATGGCTATGAGGATTATATTACATTGTTCAAAATATACCAAAATTACAGTAGTTAGATTGTTTACAATGGTTAAGTGTGAAACAGCGGATATAGTTGAGCTTTCGTCACACGTCGCAGTGGACATTTTCAGAGCCCAGAATAAAGTTTGTTCCTGGCTCTGGCAACACCTGATAACACGGGAATTATCCAGAATAGAAAATTGTATAACTTTAATATTAATTAAACGATCAATATTTTATGACTTATTTGTTTTTATCTAATTTACATGTCAAATATCAACACGCTAAATCCAAAGTAATAATTCTAACATTTATTGACTAGTAACTTCACTAACACTGGCGGTTTCTAGATTAAGTCGTTTGGTCAAACACATCTCTCTTCTTGATTTATTTATTACTTTATTTTTTCTGAGAATATTTTCGCTTATATTATTTTTATTTTTATAAACTGTAACATAATATCTGTTTTGTTTTTCATTATTAATTTTTAGGTAATATGCTTAAACATTTCTTCTTAACTCACGAATATTAATATTAACTACACAAGATGTTGGATACTAATCTAAAAAACCGGAAGAGGGTGTATCCGCTGTTTTAACAGTTTTTCTTATATAATTTTGTACGTATATAAATTAGTCGAATTATTTTTACAGTTTCTTATAGAGATAAATCTTCCTAACAATTTATCAAATAAAAAATGTTCTAACATTAACAGTTTATTAGATATTTAAAGATACGTTAAAAATAATAATTTTTACTGATTTACTAAAGGGAAAAGCACAAATATAGGGGTTAGTCAATATGACAACGTAAGCTTCATTTGCCATATCTCCGTTATATATATTTAATAAAATTAATAAGAAAAATTTCAAAAAAATTATAGCTACATATACCTATAATTCATTTGTTTCTATGTTATGTACAGTAAATGTTTATTGGGATCTTTATTGCGTGTGTATTACTTTTTATAAACAATATTTTATATATTTTTACTCAACTACTGATGCGCCCTTGCACTAATCACAAATTATATATTGTTCTTTAAAAAAAAATCGTATACAAAGTACTAATCTTTTGTTTAAAAGCGGTAATTTTATAAGTAAACCCCCTATACATTGTTATTGCAAAAGCACACATGAACATAATATCAAGATCAAAACAAATTTATTTCCAATGTACCGTGACGCAACGTTAAAGGAAAAAATCAGTTGCTTGGAAATGTTATTAAAATAAATTAAAATAATATCTAATGCCATTACAGTTCATTGAAACGAAGATATGATATGTAGGTAATTTCTTGACTACTTGCTCGTTTAAAGTCTATCTATGTTTGTACTACAAAAATAAAGATAAGGTTGAACTTTGTTTCATGTTTCAATAACAACACAGCTACAACGTTTAATAATGTGTTAATTTTCATTACAACATGTTGCACAATCAATTAACGTTATGCTAGAATTACATCCACGATTGTGAAATGCTGAAATGCATTCCTCAAATGATAATCATTATTTACTATTTTGGTAAAAACTATAATAAAAACAGGTAGTTAAATCGACACAAAAATATTTGTATGCACGGATCTATCATAAATTGACAATTATACACAAATTTATATGTCATAAACGTCTTTTTATAGCCCACGGACCTCCTTATTCCCACGGGCTATAGTGAAACGTCTAACAACTATATCATAAGTACCTAATAAACTAAATATGTACTTGCAAAATGACAAATTCTAATTAATTATGTAAGTAAGTAATTTATGTTAACGAATCAATTAGAACAATTAATCAAAAATTTTACTTTTTATTGAACATTCGATTTTTTCTGGTTTTGGTATATCGAATAGTGATCACTGATCAGTAATAAGGATTGGAAATCTTGAATATCATCAGCTTCTAACTAAACAAGCTCTTGTTTACAGCATGCTTTAACTGTCACAAAATTAAAGCTACGTGTTTTTACAAATCTTCTAAACTACAATAAATTCATTTACCTGGTTTATTAAATATATTTCATCTGGAGCTTGGTGTATATAAAGGCTTCTATCTCTTGCATGGTCAGAACTTTTCACTTTTGAACTTGAATTCATCTGATCTTTTACTAGAATATTCTGCCAATCCGCGTAATTGGACCTACAGTCAACGGTACGAGTGACACTTAAGTTATGGTGCGTACTATGACAAATTAACTTTGGAGGGCCACGGTGCTACAATTACACCTAAAGCAATCGACACCAGCAAAGATTGGACCATTTTATTATATTTGTAATTATATAGATCGAGTTAGTGAGCGTAGTGCATGATATTAATTTAAGTTTGTTAATTAATGTTTTGAAATTAGTTTGAGTCAATATATACATTTTGCATTGTAATTTTTATTATTAAGAAGAAGATCAATATCTACCCACAAACCCCTAGAGAGTAAAGAGCCTTTATCTCATGCAAAGTCGTGGATTAGATTAATTTCTAAAAAATTAAAAAGTAGCACGCGTGAAGCGCGAGAAGGTGTTACAACATGTCGCCCAACGTGCGGCACGAAACGCTTTAATTATTAAAAAAATAACTAATTTGTGTTTTTTGTTGTTTGAAAACAAAGGCAGTTATTTCATAATTTTATAATTGCATAAAACTTTTATTTGATTGTTTGCTTGCACTTCAGGGTTGAAAACATCTGTTTTAAATTTTAAGGATGCATGTGTTCGTTGGAAGTACTAACGTTTCACTTTTAACTTTGTTCTGCCGCTTTGCTCAAAATTATTTTAACACGGTTGATTTCGTTTTGAAAAGCATTGAATGTTAGGAATAAAGCAACGTTACTTTAGTTAAGAAAATATCAAATTACAATTTATTGCCTTGCTAGCTTTGCATTATTTATAACACATACCACATACATTTTTTTATGTATTTACGATTTGGTAAATCTTATAATACGTCAATTAAACTAACTAAAACAATGGCAGCTGAACAAATTATTGACAGTGATAAGACTGTTGAGCATCAAGAAGAACAAATTGATGTAACGAATCTTATAAAAATGTTAAGCATCCAAATGGCGAATCAAGGAACGCAAATACAAGCACAAATTAAGGAGTTAGAAAATAACCTTTCAAAGAAAATTAAAAAAAGCGAAGTAGAATAAGAAGAAAAATTAATAAAAACCGAAATTAAAATAAAACAAGAATTTGAAAATCGAATTCAACCGATGGAAAACAAAGTTCAGTTATTAGAAACTGACATTGATACAATGAGAATAGAATGCAGCGCTGAAAAAAAATCAGTTGAAAGAAATATAAGTCAAGTAATTGATGAAGTTGATCGATTAAACAATGATCTGCCATTTCTAAGTGAAGAAATGAGACAATTGAATATAGAAAGAAATAAAACTAAAGAATTAATTTCAAAACCTAATTTATTACTTCAAGTTACTGACGATAAACCAAAATTTGATGGAAGTAAAAAAGGTTTACATCCTATAAAATTTATAAAAAAGTTAGAAAATTATATCGAAAATTTTAGAATTGAAGGAATATATCAAGTGCACGCAGCAGTGGAATGTCTTGAAGCGTCAGAATTTAGGCCGAAATGCACATGAATAAATGGAATAATTTTGAAAGTTTTAAACAAGATTTTATCGATTATTATTGGTCTACTACAATACAAGAGAAAATTCGCGCGTCGATTTATGAACCTAGAACCTACGACCGCAGATTAGGAAGCTACACTCATTATGTTTGGCATTGGGTAGGAAAAACGCAACATCTTCAGCTTCAATGCCAGAAGATATTTTAGTAAACGCTTTCCATACGAAGTTTTAAACCGATTAGAAATGCGACAAAGAAGAAGAGAAAGACCAAATCAAAACCACCAGCATCAAGTAAGACCATATGATAGTCGTAATAGATATCAAAGTGAAACAAGAGATTCCAGAAGAAATCGCCACGCTATAAATCATGTAAATTATGTGTCAGGAGAAGGTCGTGATAGTAGAAATTATTACAATCATATAAATGAAGAAAGTGTAAATAGTTCAGAGTCAGACAGGCGGCCGGAAAACTAAAGATCCCTCGGTAGAATTCTCCGACTGTCGTCAGAAGGGATATGGAGGAACAACAACATGTAAATTTTATGAAATCATTTTTTCAAAAAATTAAATGTAACATAAACGCAATAGATAAAGATAATTGTAATTCAATGATTTCCGATAACGAATTAAATAAAAAAAGACACAATTACGTACCTCAAGTGAAAGTAAATTTGAGGGGTAGTGAACAGACAGTATTAATAGACACTGGTAGTGCGGTTAGTGTAATTTCAGAAACTTTGTTTGAGACGTTGTACGGGTTAGATCCAAATGTTTCTATTTTGCCTACTGTAGGTATATATAAGTTTAACTTTATTTGTTGCTTACGCTTACAAATTATTTCGTGCTTTCCCTATTTACAAATACCTTACATTCTATTTACATTTTATTTACAATTTACATATTTTTTTTTATGAAATACATTTCATTATCCCTCTTCTCCTCTTAACTTTTTCCTCCTTCTCCATCCACTCCGCTCCATTTCCTTTTTCGTCTAAGATTTCCTCTATTTTCATAACCTCTTCTCTTAATTCCCTGCATTTATCTTTCATGTGGTTGAGGTTCTCCGTCTCTTCTCCACATAGCCTGCACATCTTTTCTTCTTCTTTTTTCCAGTATTTGTTACCTAACTCCTCGTTCCCACATCTGAACCGTGCTATCATTTTTTTCTTTTTGTTGCTTCTATTCTCTGTATCCTTTAAATATTCTGACACCCCTTCACCCTTGATATTCTTATAATTCCTATTATAATGAAGAATGAAGAAACCGTGTCACAATTTGTAGAAAAGACACAAGCAATTCAACAGTCAGCTGAATTAAAGGTAGTGTTGCGTATTTATTATTAACTAATTTATTTAAACGATTAAAAATACGTTTACTTATTCTAGAAATATGTACACTTTTAAATTAACCGAACTAATAAAATCTAATAATATTTAATAAAAACACTTACACTATAATTTATATCACTTAGAAGAAGATAAGATAACGTCCTCGGATTTCGCACTTGTTTGTTTACACTATACGTCACGTTCACTCGATTCGGTGTACACTGTTATTTATTTAAAACTTCGCACGTGCTAATCACTTATTTATCTTCACTTGGATAATCTTCTTAATACTGCATGCATTCGCTTTACGGCAATAACTGACCTACGATTTTCATGTTCGGCATTTATAGACATCGGCGAATCCTTCTCGAATCCTTCTCGAACGTTCCCTACTTTTCGCTATATCTTCTAGACAGCTTCTAGAAGGCTCTTGCATTTGTAAATAATTTCTCGAACGTTTCAGTAGAAGGCAATGGCGAATATGGACGAAACCTTGAAAAGTTTTACGTAAATCCAGTAGAATCTCAACAGCAAAGAACTTTGTCGAATAGTAACACCGCAGAAAATGAAAACCCTTATCAAAATTACAGTTGTTCAGAATGTCTCGCTGTTTTATTTTTTAAAGTAGCATTTGTAAAGCATACAGAAAGACATAAAATGCAAACTATGTGTAATTCTGTAAATATTACAACTCAAGAAGACGTGGTAAACGAAATAGAAGAAATCTATAAACACGTTTTTGATGATAAACCAGGGAAATGTACAGTTTATGAATGTACATTAGATGTTTCCGAGAAAACACAATTTGTCAAAAAATCCTATCTTATTCCTCATTCTAAAAGAAACGACGTTGAAAAGAAATACAACGCATGTTAGACTGGGGGGTAATTGAACGCTCAAGTTCTCCGTTTTCAAATCCTGTAGTTATCGTTTCTAAGAAAAATGGTACGATACGCATATGTTTAGATGCACGATGTTGAAATAAAGTTATTGTCCACGACGGGGAATCACCACCCGCAATAGAAAATTTATTACAAAAATTTGATGGAGTAAAGTTTTTGTCATCGCTTGACTTGACTAGCGGATACTGGCAAGTACCATTAAGCAAAAAATCAAGGAAGTACACAGCGTTTTTGATTAATAGAAAGAGTTATCAATTTCGAGTATTACCTATTTAACAAATGTTTAGAAAAAATTTTAGGACCGGAAGTGATGGAATTTGTTACAATTTATGTTGATGATATACTTGTTGCATCCAAGAGCATTAAGGAACACAAGCAGCAACTAAATTTAGTCTTTCGCCGGTTACAGATGTCAGCAATGACCGTAAATCTGCATAAATCGAGATTTTTAAGAATCACATTAAGTTTCTTAGACATATAATTAGTCCTTTAGGAACTGAAATAGACCCAAATAAAATTAAAACAATACAACAATTTAATTCGCCGCGAAACAAAAAAGAATTGCAGTAATTTTTAGGATTTTGCAATTTTCACAGAAAATTTGTAAACAACCACGCAGCATCAGTTAGTAAATTGGCATCTTTACTAAATGGTAAAGCAAAATGGAAATGAAAACCTCATCATCAAAATTCATTTGAAGAAATTAAACACAACTTTACTAAAGCTATAAGTTTAGCACACCCGAACTTTAAAGAGCCGTTTTGGATATCAACGGATACTTCAACACAAGCTTTAGGAGCACATCTTTTTCAAATTATTGATGGACAAGTTAAAACGATAACATTTGCCAGCCGTAGTTTAATAAGTGCAGAAAAATGCTACATGATTACAGAATTAGAACTATTGGCAATTGTGTTTGCGTGTAAACGATTTAGGACCTACATTCTAGGATACGAAACATTTATACTGATCATAAAGCATTAGAATTTTTATTTAATTGTAAAGCATTAAGTGCACGTCTCATGAGGTGGTGTATGTTTTTGCAAGAATATCAATTAAACATTAGATATTGCAAAGGAAAGGATAACACGGTAGCAGACTTTTTGTCAAAATATTATTACGAAGGAGATAAAAGACAACGACCATTAGTAAAAGGAAGAGTGGAAGATATATTAACAAAAAAATTAAAAACTATTTTAGAAAACATGCCTAAAATACAAAATGAAGACAAGCAGTTGAAGTGGATAATAAATGAATTACAAGCTAATACGTAAGGAAAATGTGATGAGCTAAGAAAAAGTTATCTTATTTATGAAGAGATACTTTTTAAAAGAAACAAGAAAGGTGACGATTGGTGGAAAATATGCATACCAAAACAAATAGAGACTGAGCTCATATAGGAATATCACCAATTATATGGCCATTTTGGTGCAAAAAAATGTGCATCCTTGTTACAAGAGACATGTTACATTCCTAACTTAGGAAAAAAAGTTCAAAAAGTACTAACGACCTCCCATACAGGAAACCCCAGAGTTAGACAACGGGGCCAGACCTAGGCCAGTACTGCAAAACCTAAGTTTGGCGTACATGTATTGGCCCAGACTTGGCCCAGGATTGGGTAGCTCAGCCTCGGCCATTCCATGAGGACCCAAGCTTGGGCCTAGACTGGTTGACCCAGCTTCGGCCATGCAAATTATTAGCCAAGCTTGGCCCAAGCTTGGATAACCTATCCTTGGCCATTCTATGAGAATCCAAGTTTGGCCCAAGCCTGGATAACCTAGCCTTGGCCATTCCATGGAGACCCAAGCTTGGTCCTACACTGGTTGACCCATCCTCGGCCATGCTAATGCTTACCCAAGCTTGGCCCAAGCTTGTATAACCCATCCTTGGCCATTCCATGAGAATCTAAGTTTGGCCCAAGCCTGGATAACCCAGCTTTCCTATTCCATAGGGACCCAAGGTTAGTTCAAGACTGGTTGACCCAGCCTTGGCCAAGGCTGGATTATCCAAGAAAACAGCAATAATAATTTTTTTCAATGTTAAAAATTTTTTAAAATTGGTTAATAAGTTGAGTTATGATAATATCGAAAGTGTAGAATTGAAACTTGAGCCGTTCGGTTACGTATGGCGAGATTCGGGTATTTTCGTTTAGCGCAGCCGCCATCCTTGTTTACATCATCTGTTAGTTAAATGTAAGATTTTTCTCATTGCTAGAGTAGTAAAGGTGATGAATCAAATCTCCGAGATTCAGTTATACAGTCATTGAATGTTAGTACGTTTTAACTAGAAGGAAAAAACTTTCAAATATAATTTCTTTTGTTTACTCCGCAATTATCACGAGGCGAGGATACTAAAATTAATTATGTCTGATTCTTACTTTAGAGTTTAAAGATGGCGTGCGTTAAATAAACCACAAAAGTTTTGAATAAAAAAACTAATTTAGATGTTAACCGGCAAAGTTTAAATAATCAAAGTGTAAACATCAGCTGTGCGAGTGACGTTAATGACCCTAGTGATACAAAAAACCAAAAAAAATCAAACAAAAGGTGCCAAAATGAGTTGAACTTGAATGTGAACCAGTGATGGAGAATAATCATTGTACTAGCTAAATGTTAATATAATTTAAGACGAGATCTATATAGTAATTAAAAAACTTTATGTAATTTAAATAGTACATAATACAAGTAATAACAATAAAGTGTAAATACGTTCATACAATTATTTATTCCATTGTTTTATTAATGCTTAATTCTTGGCATTTAATTTTGAGCTAGTTTTATCAATTAAGCGTGGTCCAGTACTGGCAACTAAGCATGGCCCAGGCCTGGCAACTGAGCATGGCCCAGGTCTGGCAACTGAGCATGGCCCAGGCCTAGCGACCAGGACTGGGCCATGGTTATCATTCCAGACTTTTCCCAAAGCTGGCCCAAGCCTGGCATATAGGCTTGGCCCAGGCTTGTACAGACTTGGGCCAAGCCTGGACCAAGCCTATGCCTATGGTACTTTCCTCTATGAGCTGTGATTTATGTCAAAAAACTAAAGTTTCCAATAAAAACTTACAAGGATCAATGAAAAATGTTATAGCAAACGTGCCGTTAGAGTTAGTACCTGTCGATTTATTTAGTCCGTTGCCATTAGGTCGAGAGGGAGTATCACATATATTTGTTCTTAGACATGTATTTACAAAATCTGTTCGATTGTGTGCGATTAAAAAAGCTAACGCAAAAATATTAGTAAGACGATTACTAAATGATTTTATTTTAACAGTAGGGAAACCTAAGACTATTCTGTCGGATCACGGTACGCAATTTACTAGTAATGTTTGGGTAAATGCATTAGACAATAATGATATAAAATTGAGATACTCTTCAGTACACCATCCTCAATCAAACCCAGTAGAAAGGATAATGCGAGAACTAGCACGTCTTTTTAGAGCATATTGTCACGAAAAACATAGTAGTTGGCCATTATATATTGAACGAATAGAGAATTGGTTAAATATAGTACAAAATGAAACAACAAGTTTCACTCCTTACGAGTTAATGAAAGGGGAACGGCCAAAATACCTGATTAAAAAATTGTTAAATATGCCAAAACGAAAAGAAATAGAAATGATTGTTAAGGTTAGGTTAGCTAGAGAACAGTTTAATACAAAGGCAGTAGAAAGAAAAAATAGACATGACAGATTAGGAAAACCAATTAAATACAATCAAGGTGATTTAGTCTTAGTCAAAACTCATTATCAGTCTTCGGCTATAGACAAGACGATAAAAAAGTTTTTTCATTTATACAAAGGACCATACAGAGTTTCAAGTGAAATTGGAACTAACGCTTACGTGTTAGTTGATGTACATAACGGTGACTACAAAACGACACAAAATGTAATAAATTTAAAAATATATATTAGTTTGAATAAGCTTTCAAATAAGTTAAATAATGTTGAAATAATGCCTGAAAGAACCGGCCCGAATATTTAACAAAATCTTGACTCGCATAGTGATGACTGGCTATACTCTCAAAATTTTGGGGGGTAACTGTAACTCAAAATTTTTCTATTTTAGTTTCAAATGTAATA
This sequence comes from Aquatica leii, assembly GCA_035610365.1. Classification (NCBI taxonomy): domain Eukaryota; kingdom Metazoa; phylum Arthropoda; class Insecta; order Coleoptera; family Lampyridae; genus Aquatica; species Aquatica leii. Next base: position 119,367,223 of record CM069434.1, on the reverse strand, counting down.
TATGATACAAAAGCACAAGAAATAAAAAAAATATTAAAAACATTAAAAATACTCGTTTATATATCACCGGACGAAACTGATCGACAAATAAAAACAAAACAATATATTATTTTAATAATGCAACATGTCACCTTTTAAAGGTTAATATCCAGGTATTGTTATTAATATTTTAGCTAAGTGAATTGAGCTTTCCGTGCTTTAATTTTTGCAAATTGTTTAATTAAATCTTCGGTATCTAATTCTTTTAGCTGGTACGTTTCTATTGAAATGAGAGCAAGATTACTTAGTCGGTTTTGCCCCATGGTCGATCTTAAATAATTTTTTATTATTTTGAGTTGAGTGAAAAAGATCGTCTTATGGTAGCAACAGAAACCGGCATTGTTAATAAAATACGAAGTATTCTGCACGTATTAGCAAAAGAATCCACTAACTTGTTAATTGTTATATAATTTAAAGTTTCTTCTGGAGACGTAATCACTTTTTCATCGAAATTTTGTAAATATTGCAATTCTTTAAGTTCCACGGCAGTTATGTCTCGTTCATTGCAAGTTTTGTCGATTAATAAATTTTCAACTTTTTGACATAATTCCAATTGTTCGTTTTCAGAAAAAAATTTAAATTTATTAATAATCCATAAAAACGTGAAATTATTAGAGTAAGAAGAAAGTAATTGGAATCTCTCATCCACTGATTTAATGATTACATCTAGAGCATTAAAAAAACAATCAACTTTGAACTTTAAAGTTTCGTCGTGGATCGAATCATCGTCACATTCATAATCAAAATGTTTTTTTTTATTTTTCGCGGTCTTAGACCTCTTTGTGTTTTGAATTTAGGTTCTATGTCTAAGCTGGATGCTATTTCTTTAGGATCAATCAATAGATCATTAAAACCTTTATCGGAGCGATAAGCTTTCAAAAAATTATTCAAATTATTTAAATGATTACAACACTGAGCAACATCAAAGTTCGGTTTTCGAATAATTTTACTAACAATGATGATAAAATATTATACCACAATATAAGAATGCAAATGAACTCAAAATTTAGCAATTTTTTGGCCAACGATGCAGCCAAATTTTTTACGTTATTTTTAAAGTTTCCTTCGCTTATTTCAAACAGAGCATCATAAGCCTCCCCAAGTTGATACCTACTGTCGGTTTTGCAACACGAGTAACTCTTTTTTGATACATCTTCTTCTGTTGGTTCTTTGAAGTATTATTTGGTTTCATGCAACTTTTGGACACATCAGATTGGCAATATTTAGTGAGCGAAGAAACCATCTGTTGTTTACGTTTTTTCTTGGGTTGAGTTATTGTATTTGGGTTGGTTTTGGATTTTTGAGTTCTGTCCTTGGTATATGCATAAATTTCTATTCTTCATTTTAGCTAGTGTCTACTTCTCAAGTTTTTATGTTTTGCGGTAAACATTCTTAAACCTTGAGAATATTCGAGGCGATTTAAAAAGTAAACAGAATATTCTAGCCAAAGATCAGATGAAAGTATATAAGGTAAAAATCCTTTGTTAGGTGTCCCACTCACAGGACACCCATGAAGTCGCTGCTCTTACTGCACTAGATAGCTTAGTTCGACTTAGGACGTTGAATGGCACTTTAACCAATGCCTTAGAGCTTGAAGCAGCGAAAAAGGCGTCGCGCACCAAGGCAGTCGTAAGCTCCGTGGTACTGTAGAAGAGCCCGTGCAGACAAGAAAGCATCGAAGAAATACTGCGACTTTGATGACAAGTTTAATGAACGAAATGCTCAGTTACTGATCGAGACGAAACCAACGAAAAAAAATTATTCGTCCTGACATGTTACTAAAAAATGAAATGACATCACAATCAGTAACAGTACGTTTTTGAACGGCGACTGGCGAAGATATATCTACACACGGATAAGTTCAAGTAACCATTGGTTTTGGAAATGGAGTACTCGACCATCAAGTACTGATAATTGATATTACGAAAAAAGTTATTTTGGGAATGGACGTTATGGGTTTTATTTGGATATGCAAAATGCTGTTTTTAAGATTGACGGTGAATAAATTCCTTTCCATTCGCCAGAGAAGGCAGTTGTACGAATCTTATTAAATGAAGACGTGAGTCTACTTGAAAGGGCTGAAAGTGTGGCGACAGCACGCTTGGATGGTAGGAGACTTGGTAGAAAAAGGACTACTGGTTGGTGGAATATTAGATTCAGTAACGTTAAAAACGAAGACCAGTGTATGCCAGTATATCAAATTGTGAGGAGCGAGAATTTCGCCGAAGCTACATTGCCAAAGAAATGCCCACAACAGGTATTAGACATACTTGTAAGTGGCAAAACCTCAGCCATGATCAGCTGGCCAAAGTTAAAACGTTGATTCAGCAGTATCAAGATGTTAAGTTCCAAAGGCAGATCTAACGTAGTAAAGCAGAAAATCAATGCCAAAGACGCTCGGCCGATACAACAACATCTACGCCTTCCTTTGGCAAAACCAGAAAAAACCGAAGAAATAATAACGAAATTGGGCAAAGCTGCCGTTATCGCTACGACCTTTACTATAATATGTGCCGCGTCAAGTTTTTTGTTCTGGGACAGAGCAGTATTAAAACGGGAACAGTATAAAGTTCGAGTGTATTCGAGGCGATTTAATAAGAAGTCAACGGATTATGCTAGTCAAAGAAAAGGCGAAAATATAAAAGGTGTACTCTTTAGTCGCTCTCAAGACCGTTTGTAAAAATATTTGTAATTAGCCAATTTAGTTATACTAGAAAGTTAAATAATTTTACTCATATTAAAACAATAGTTAGCTATTTTGTTTCGTAATTTTGTAATGTTAGTTGGCATAGAAACGTCACTTGTCAATAATGGTTATCGATACGGCGTTTCCCGTATTTTCCATTTTTTTTTGTTCCGAAAAAACGTTTAATAAACCACGTTGGGGGTTTGGTAAAAGCCGTCTTAATTCGACGGGTAGGTTTTACTTGTTTTAAATTAATAATTATTAATAAATATTAAAATTATAGCTCTAATTGGGATCTCATCCAATTGTTAGTTTGAAGGATCAAATTGGAATTGGTCTCATTGGTAAAGCTGGTTAGATGGAGGAAACAGTTTAGTCACTCTGTCTCAAATCTTACAAATTGTTGATTGGAAGTCGGAAATAAGGTCAGATGTACAGTTCATTTATGTCATTTTGTGTCGATAAAACAGTCGCAAAACTGTGTCGTATAACTAAGTAGATAATTAGAAAATACGAAAAAAACATCGTAAATTTCCATTTCTTTCGTTTTGTGTTGATAAATATATTGAATTAGTAAAATACGTATTAATTGCAAATATCCATTTCTTTCGTTTCGTTTATGTTAAAAAAAATGTATCTCTTGTAAATTATCTCTTGTAAACTAAACGTTGAAGATTTGAAATTTTATAATATAAATGTCATACCGTTTGGAAGTTTTTCCTAACAAAATCAATGTACATTGACAGATTAGAAAAGGTAAATAAACTTTTATCTCTGATCGTCTTCAACACTAGTGACATTACTATAATATAAATGTTCTTGTTTGCTATTGTTATACTTAAATTTCCACGTTTTGTTTAATTATTTACAGTGGAATTATATCGAAGTTGTCGTTCATTTAAGAAGTTAATATTTTATTTAATAAACTTTTTGAAATTGGTAGTAGCCTTTTTAGGTGTAACTCCCCTATACAAAAAAAAATCCTAATTGTTCTTATTGTTTTAAATTTACTTGTAGTAGATTGTTTTCTTGTTACAAAGGTAATCGCAAAAAATTGACTTTAGTCAGTCTTAAAGAAAAATGATGCCATGTAAATAAATAAGTGCAAATTCAGCGTTTTTACGCGCGTGTATAATTAAATGAGTGGTTGTAATTATCTTATTTGCGAACGATATACAGTTACAGTGTTACGTTGTGTTTTAGTTTTAGTAAAATTAGTTACATTTATAATCGTGTAAATAATCAAAATAAATTGAGTAAAATTGTGTACTCTCTTCTAAATTTACTTTATTCGCCACTGTGTAAGTAAAGTTTTTTTTATCACATATAATTCAAATTATTCAAAGCACAAAGACTATTCAATAAATAATGATTTATTAAAACATTTTTGAATTACAAATTTGTTTATTTTTTTTCTTGTTTCACTTACCTCCGGCTGTGGTAATTTGTCAAAATGAAGCCGAAAGGCAAAATTAGGTAACGTGAGCAATCTTAGTAGAGGTAAATTGCATAGATACAATTTGCAAAAGTACGTGGCAATGCTTTTGCTTTCCGAGTAGTTGAATAATTGTAGTAGTTGTAATTGTAGAGTAAAAAAATAGATTAGTAAAACTTGCTGAATGTAAACACGAGAACAATAATGTTGGTAAAGTCCTCGCAATTTAACTTTCGATGCACGTCATTAATGACGTAAAATTCATACCACCCTATTTATAGCAAAAATTAAATAAATACCGAATTGTCTTATTGAATTTTTTTTATTACGTTGTTGGTGTGCTTACTACAGTTGCAGCGTTGTTGACATCTGTCAAATTAAATTTGTATTTTTTATGTCAAAGTGCTCATTGTTTTTTATAATTATTTTTGATACAAAACTGTACTATTTTGAGCTTGAACGAGATAATGGTGGTCCATTGATATCAGTAAATGCTGTGCGAGAAGTACCATTTTACTTAATATTTAAATTGTGGTAATACATACATATATTCTACAGTTATTTCTGTATGTACAACGGTTGCTAACAACGAGGTTCTTAGATCTCTTCAAAACGTAAGCGTAGTACAACTGTTACGAATGTAGAAACATTTAATGAAAACGTAATATGCAATGGTATATTAAGAATGTACGAAAACAGTAAGTTTACATGATAATACCGACAACATGGTTGAATAACTACGTCACTAACGTTAATGACGTGCATCGAAAGTAAAATTGCGAGGACTATAGTTCATCCACACAAAGTATTGCCAATTTTATCAAGTCATCATCTAAAGTCAAATTGTTCAATGACAACATTTCTGATTATAATTGCGTGAATGAAAACTTAATAAAAAAGAATCACGTATCACTTAAAGAAGGATTTGTGGAAAAACGGTTCTTACTACAGCCTGGCTGCATGAAGCATTGTTTACTTTGACGATGTTAAGTGTCGTAATTGATTGTCAAGTACAAAATCAATTGTTTTACTGACGACATTGTCAAATCAATAGCTACGAATTAGACATAATTAACTTTACTTTGTGCAACCGGGCATAAAACTTTTGACCGGTTGCATAAAAAAATGTAACTATGTTGTTAGCTGTCTCCGTCATTAACTAACGACGTTGTCAATCATTTTACGTGTTGCATATAAAAAGCTATTGATTTGACAATGTCGTCAGCAAAAACAATTGCTTTTATATTTTAAGAATGCACTGGAATCACGTAGTCATCAAAGTTAACAATGCTTTATGCAACTGGGTCTGTGTATCTTCCACGCAACAAATCCTAGCACTTCATTGGTCAGCGTTATTATAAAAAGGGTACGCAGCGAAAGAAAAACCCCAACCTAAGTTTTCACAGACCGATTAAATACTGCCTTTATTGCCGTTGAAGAAACTACTACCACGCCGCTAAGCGAGAAGATGAGTTTAAACCATTACTTTGGATGAACACATATACCAGTGCCTCAAGATCGATTGCACCGTGGAATAGACTCTTTAACAGCTCCTTACAGTTTGTGCCCTGACGTGATCAAACGAAAATAACTCAACCAAGTGCAAATTCTTTTATTTTAGGCGGACGATTCACGACTTAGCAAAAATACGTGACAGTAAACCTCGACGCACGATACGGAAGTGAAGAAAACTAAGCAGTTGCTAGAAAGCGATAAGTTAAAAGAGCGTAAACGCTCCCAGTTTCCCAGGTAGAATACTTAGTGGACGTGAGCGCCAATTTTGTTCTCGACGACTACTTAAAGAAAAACAATTCATCAAAAAATTAGCTTTTAGCTACGAAGGAGTTTCCCATAGAAATTGCGCACACAGACTTTTTAAGCTTGGTCCTAGTCTCTCCTTGAGAGCCAAACCAAAAAGTAGAACTTGGCCTTTGTCGTGTTGTCGTTTGTAAACCCAAACAAACTGATATTTTGCAAGAAATTGCTACTTGCATATTCATCAGTGACAACGACGGTCTTCCAATAGGTTCATCTTTATCACCCGTCATTGCTAACATCTACATGAACTGGTTTTAATCTCAGGCAATAGAGAAAGCTAAATTTAAACCTAAGATTTGGCTTAGGTATGTAGACGATACATTTATAATTTGAAACCACAGTGATCGACAACTAAATCACTTCCTGCATGACATGAATAACATCAAGCTAGCCATCAAATCCATCTAGCTTCTTCATAACAACTAAACGAACATAAGCTAGCAACCAAAAAAAGAAGAACTACTGAAAGCATCTATTCTACTAGACCATCGAGTATCCGATAAAGGTTTTAAAGTTAAATTTATTACATTACTTAAATTAGATTTCAGAATTGACCAGCGTTTAGTAGAAGCTGAAAAAAATACAAACAGTCCTTGAACTAAAGAAAAAAAATTGATGCTCAAAGTATTCGATTTTGCGGCATCATTGACGACTAAACTTAGGGTATGATTGCAATAAAGAACATCAAAGAAAGTTCATGGATTGAAATCCAAATTTTTTTTGTAGACCATTATGTTTACCACGCATATTTGGCCCATTTTCGTAACTATGACCCCGCAAGTCGTTGATATTTAGGCCTTCTTTCTCTAACGCCGACAAAAGAAATTTTGTCAAGCCTTCCTTCACCCGACACATCATCTATATGACAAAATAATCAAAAACTTTCTTGAATACTAATTCCCGTGCTCTTTAAATTAACAAATCTTATACAAACTGAAATTTGTTCTTGGTGGCTAGAGTCAGGAAAACTGTCTAATAATATGGAATAATATTTTCAATTTTTAGTTCTAAAATTTTGGATTCGATATTTTCACCGATCAAGTTGATTACTTTTGTATTTTATCCATGAGATAGTTTTTGTGATATTTTATTTGAGAGCGTTATGAATGTTTTGACGTAATCGGGTCGAATTTGGAAATCATTTCTATGCGTTTTAAAAAGTTACCATTGTTTTTCTCAAACAACTTATTACTACTTCCACGAAAAGCTAAATTTTGCTGCTCTAAAAACTGAATCACGTAGAAAATTCTTTCTATAAGAGCTTGCCAGTGTTTAGTTTCTCTGTTTATTACATTTTGAATTTCAGAATCAATTGTTTCATTTTTATTAAAACGGTTAGAAAGATCTAGTAATTTTAGAACATTTTCGATATGTAACTTGCTCTTTCATGAATGTTTAAATGTTCACTTAAATGCTGCCAGTCATTGTAACCAAATTCATCACTAAGGCGAACATATTTTAAACCGCTGTCATTAAAAATTTTGCAACAGAAGCAGTAAAGTGAATTTTTTGTTTCGGAATACAACAACCAAAAACGCTCAATTTTTTCTTTGTTCGGTAAAATTCTAAAGAAACTATAAGAAAACTTATGCTCCGACTCCGAACTATCTCTCGGATAAATATCCTTTTTGTTTTGATAATGAGCAAGATTTTGAAAAAAAATGTGTAATTTTGACATGGTTTTCTAGTTCTTCCTCTCTTTTTCTTTCATTCCGCAAATTTTGGTATCCAGACAATTTCTTCTTTTTTCTGACATCCTGTATATTGTAAAGAAATTAATACGTAAGTAAACAAATTGACAAATTATTCATGAAAAATGGAAATGTTTCGACGTCTCAAACTCAAAATCGAAAATATTTTCTCAACGTTACTTATTTCAAATTATTTCAAAATTTATAAATTTTTATGAATAGTAATATTAGTGCTTATCAATTATTCTGTTTGATTTTACTTCAATTAATGGTGTTTATATAATCAAATATAAAAGGATTTTAAAGATTCAAGTTTTTGGGTTTTAATGTTTTAATAAATCTAAAATAAAAAATAAATTTTAGATGAACTATCCTTAATTCACAACACAAAACACATCACTATAAAGCTAAGTTAATTACCGATCGGGCATCAGGCAAGAAATGAAATCGCGACCGATGCAGTGCTTAAGTATATAAAGTTTCGTACATTGCAAGCTCAGACAGGAAAAAAGCGCTTGTTCGTTCGTTTCATCAGATTTGTTTGAGTTTACACAATTCATGTTATCATGTTACGTATTACGTACAGTGGCGTAAAGTACACCCCCGCATGGCGGGGAGGCCCAGCCATCTCAGGGTCCCAACCATCTCGGGAGCTTAAACAACTATTTCAAGTAAATCGTACTGTATACTAAGATTCGTGCAATAATTTCGCATAGGGCCTTGATCACTCATAAGTAAAATATATATACATAATTCTTTTCTGTAAATCAGATGGAGACAATTTTCAAAAGTTATTACTAGTAAAAAAAGTTCGAGGCTTTGTTATAGCTTGAGCTGTGGTAGGATTTCAATAGTAGTAATTAAATCAATTACTACTATTGAAATCTTCCTGCCAAAATAGTTTAAGCTTTGTGGCACTTGAAATTTATTGCAAAAATAATTTGAAATGCAGTCCTGTTTATTTAAGACACGTTTATAAGTTTGATAAGTAGGTATGTACATCTATTTTCAAAATTGCAATGCAATAATGCCATTTCCGTAGTCCCTACATTGGAATATTTTTTTGTAGTTTTACCAAAAATAGTTTTATGAACTGTACGTGACACCAAACAATAAAACTTTCTTAAACTTTCTTTTTTGTCATGTTCAAGTATTTAGGTAAAAACATTTTTGAACTTGTACGTCGGTACATTGATTTAAAGCTAAAAAAGATTCTCTTTATGATTTAAAAATACATCTTTTGAAAAATTATTTAAAAGTTAATGAATACAACTGCTAAAAATTTACAATTACTAAAAAAATCCCGTTTCACATGGCCTAAAAGATACTGCAGGGCAGCACTGTATATATGTAACCGGCGTTGTGTAAATGGTCATACTTAATCCTCTTATTTGCAAATATTTACTTTGTTTGTAATTTATCGATTTAAAAACTACCTAGATACAAATATTAGATTACAGAAAATTAGTAATTACTTTATAAAAGAAAACCGTTTTCTAAAACGCCTTAAGGGCGAGTTTCATGGGGAAGATTTAAGTAGAAAACGTTTTTTTTTTAATCTAATCTTTTGAATCAAAAAAGTCTAGGTGACTGTAAATACTAACCGGTATGCAGCTTTTGGTTTTTATTTAAGTTGTTCAGCAGCAGTTCGGTTTAAATATTGAACGGAAAAAGTAAAGGGAAAAAATTGTGCGCCGCGTCCACGATTACCGCTTCTGTAAAAATAAATGAAATAAACAAAAATTTTTTAAGTGGTGAAAACTTTGCAAAGAAAAGGAACTCACAATAAATACTAAATACGCAAAGTTAGACAGTTTTTTCTCAAGTGCAAATGCAAGTACATTCATCGAACCTGAACAAACCCGAAAAACTGGAATCACAGATTTATATGATAGTGGAAGTAAATCTGTAAAGCTTGCTGTAGAATACGAAGAAACTTGTGAAGAAGCGAAAGTAGAGCAAGTTAGTAGCGATTTGGCATTTTTTGCACATCTGTCAGTTGATAAGGAATTAAGAGAAAACATTTTCACCTTAAGACCGTGCCAACCAAAAGAGGATTTCAAAAAGAATATCAAAGGGAGGAGTTTTTCTGCATCGTATTACAGTTACACTTGTAAGACGGGGTAAATGGTAGAGCGAAAATGGTTATGTTATTCGACGCATTTAGATGTTGCCTACTGTCAGGTATGTTGGCTTTTTGCTGATAGGAAAAACATTCGTTTTAAAGAAGCCTGGTGTAAAGGGGTAAATGACTGGCAAAGGATATCAAAAAAAATTAAAGAGCATGAAAATTCTGTTGTTCATATTCATGCATGTCGCATATTTGACATATGGAAACAAAATAAAACGATTGATGTATTATTAGATTACAATTATAAAGAAGAAGTCAATAAACTGCGCCAAATATTTCGTAGAATTATAGATGTCGTAATGACCTTAGCGACTTGTAATCTCTCATTTAGGGGTCACTGAGAAAATTCAGATTCCTTACAAAGAGAAAATTTTTTGAACATAATAGATCTTTGGGCAAAATACGACCCCGTTCTTAACGTTCACTTGTCGTCAAAAACAAAAACTGGATATTTTAAATATCTAAGCCCTGCAATTCAAAATGAATTGATTTATGTGATAGGTTCCAGAGTGAGAGACAATATTGTTAAAAATATTCAAGAATGTTCTTTTTTCACTATTATTCTGGATACGACACAAGACATAGCAAAAAAAGATCAGTACAATAATTAGGTACGTAAAAATTGAGCTAGACGAGAATAAAAAATCAAATCAAATTAAAATTAATGAATCGTTCTTGGGATTTAGTGAAATAACAAACCAGACAGCCAAACGTTTGGAAAACGATGTTAGAAATTTTCTGAATACGTTAAACATTGACGTAGAAAAATGTAGAGAGCAAGGATACGATGGCGCAGCTAACATGAGTGGAGCATATGGGGGGTTACAAAAATTTATTAAAGACAGGCAACCAACAGCAAGATGCATTCACTGTGCTGCCCATAATTTGAATCTTGTTCTGAATGATGCTTGCATTAATGTGCCATTCATAAGAGAATTTTATGACCTTTGTCAAAAAATTTATACATTTTTTGGACACAGCATTAAGAGGTGGAGTGATTTGAAGATAGTACAGAATAATGAAGAAATTAAGTTAACTTTAAAATCATTATGCATAACAAGATGGTCTTCTAGATTCGATTCAGTCATATCAATTCGATATAATTTTACAACAATTCTAAAAGTACTATCAAATATTTTACTTATTAGGACTAAACAAGAAGAGAAACAGCAAGCAATGGCCATTAAAAAACAGATTAAAAAATTTAAATTTGTATTTTTACTCGTTTTTCAATGCAAAATATTAGAATGCATAAATTTAACGTCAAAAACATTACAATCGAAAGAAATAGATTTGGAAAATGCCATAAAGATGCTAACAAGTTATACTACTATAACAAATCTTTGTGATAATTTTACAAATATAAAAGAAATGGCAAGTTTTTTTAAAGTGTATTAGACTATAGTTTATATTGGCGTGAAATCGCATTATTGTTGTTTAAGGTAAGTTTTTTATTTTCTTTATAAAAGTTTACTTTCATACCTTTGAATAAGTGTATATATAAAAATATGTACAAAAACGACAAAAATTAATGGGGTGGGACAGGAGCCCAAACTTTGTGTTGCGGAGGGGTAGTAATTTAAGCAACCACTTTAACTACCAAAAATTCATTGACTTCTAAATTACTAAGAAGCTACCATTAAAATATTGTTATATTACCATTGAATTACTGTTAAACTACTGTTTTGAACTACTAGCAAAACTATTAAATTATTATTAAAACCACTAACAATTTAAAAAAATAGTTTTTTTAGTTAATTATTTGTTTCTGTAATTTTTTATTTATTTCGTTTACAGAATTTGACGCACATGATTGATAAATTGTGGGATTTTTTTTAAATTAGAAAATTTAATTTAAGTACTTACCTTGGGTTTGATCCCACGAACATCAGAAAAATCCCTTGCAACCTAAACGTGTTAACCACTACTCTACCTGACCTAATACTATAAATGCTAACTACACGTTATATATATGTTGATACTTTTAACGTAAACCATTAAATATTTCACATGACAATCAGACTGATGATGAATTAGTCCTATATGTACATTTGCATCGTATTAATTATACTCTTGCAGTTTTTGTTATTCTGTAATCAGGATAATTCATGTCTTAGTTGCTTGAAGTGGTTTATGTAATCCGAATATTTTTGGATACGGCAGGTACATAATTTCATGCAATATTGATATTCTTGTATCATAAGTTATAATATTTACTTTTGTTTTATATTTATATTGCGTTACTGGATCCCGCAGATTGACCAATGCTATTTGACTTTTCAATATTAGTATTTTCGTAAACTGTACGAAATCTTTTTAGTTGTAGCTTAACATTTATATAGCAACTCTATTACTACTGACTATTAATTTACCTTGTATTTTAACGAACATTCAATTACCATTAAACTCCCCAACCTAATTCTGGAATTACTACTAAGTTACTGGTTAAACTAGTTTTAAGCTACCCACCATTACATTACTCCTTAATTACTTTCTAATTACTGTGTGGTATAACGGTGACTCAATTACCATTAAACTACAACGTTCAATTTTTTAATTACTGTTAAGTTACTGGTTAAACTATTCTTAAGCTACGCACCATTACATTACTCCTTAATTACATTTTAATTACGAGTAGTATAATGGTGACTCAATTACCATTAAACTACAATGTTTAATTTTTTAATTACTATTAAGTTACTAATTAAATTACTTTTATGCTACCACAATACTGAAATACTCCTAAACTACTTCGTATACTACTTTTACACTAGTAACCATTTAAATTACTGTTAAACGTCACCTTAGACTACTCTTAAATTACGAAAAAAATTAAATTACTTATAAATGACTTTTCAATACCCAATAAACTACTAAATTAAGCTACCTTGTGTTTGCTGGGTGGGTAATTACGTATTCGATCGAATAAATGCAATTATTGCGTACTCTCATTTGGTTCCCTCGTCTCAAAGAATAAAAATAAAAAGTAAAAAAATAGAAAACAATGTAATAACTAGCAATTCCTTACTGTTTTTTTTATCATTATAAATTTTGTTTAGACAATGTTGTTTGTTGCTTTATCTTTTTTTTTTTACTTTTGAAGCTTCTCGACGCCTTCTGCGGCTTGGTGCCGTCATACACCACACGACTTTGTCCTTAATGTACGGCGTGGGATTGCTTAAGCGTCATCCAACATTTTCGTTGTCTTAAAGTCCGTGTATCAAAAGCCTGTATAACAAATTGTTCCAGAAAGCTATCTGGCGCCGTATAATACGCAATAGAGTGATTTCAGCTCCAAACTCTTGAAGCTTCTCCGCCACGATACATATAGTTCTCCGCAGCTTTTTGAACGCGGTTTTTTATTTCAACTAGATATACTTGTTGTAGATGAGCATTTCTATATTTTTTTTCTAGTCGTAAAATTAACAATTCGTAATTTAACTCCTAGATCTGGTGAGCTATGGACAGATTAAAAAGCGTTTAGCGATGTTTTAGAAACCACCAAAAGGTCATCGACGTAACATTAGTAAAGCAGTGTAAACTGGCAGCAAAAATAAGAATGTCAAATTTAACTTTTTACTACAAAGAATCGTGTAGAGAAGCCTAGTATCGAGTTCCTACAAATTGCTCTATAGACTTTCGTCCCAAATGTTTGTGTAGTATCGGCTGCGCCGCCACCCACTCTAATCAAACTTTGAAAATGTTACATACACGAACTAACAAAACAAAACCTGTTGTTCATATACCTCTTTGGCAAAATCAAGCCATTGCAATATCCGTTTTTAATGTGTGCCCACTTTGTACAACATCTTTATATATATATACATAATTCTTCTGTACGTGTGTTGACAGTGAACTCCTCCTAAACGGCTGAACCGATTTGAATGAATTTTTTTGTGTGTTCAAGTGGATTCGAGGATGGTTTAGATTCACCAATAAACCCGGCAGATGGCGCTGCAGTCGTTATCTAGGTTATTTATCTATACTGCAAGTACATTCAATGCATTTAATTTTTTTGTTTATTTTTCAACATTTTAGTTTGAGTGTATTATATTAAGTGTGTTTCGTTATTTTGACGTTTTAATTTTTTTGTACGGTGTCTTTTGATATTTCTGGTGTCGCATTTCAGTGAATATTAAGTGTATTATATTCACATATAAATTACGTACATAAAACAATGCCACGTCTTAGTGGACGAGGGGGAAATATTGGTCGACGGTCTCGGAATTCACAATTACTCCAGAACCGTCGGTTAAATAGATCGGCAGAAACAATGAAAATGTAAAAAACCAGGCTGCAATCACACGTGCTTATGAAAGTCAAGAGCAACGTAACGAACGCCTTCAATGCTAATGCATTGAGACAAAGACTGGCCCGTCAACGAGTCACCGACATATTCAGAACACGTGAACATTACGTTTGCAAGTGTATCGCGCATTGACACGGGCATCATTTCTTCGCCTTGCGTTTGAATATGAGTCGGACATCGACTATTCGTCACATTCACAAATTGTAATCGGTACTATGAACAAACAATGCCAACACTGTCATGCACTCAAATAAAAAGGTGAATCGGCCGGTTTCTGCTGCACATCTGGAAAATTTGTATTGCCACCATTGAATTTGCCGCCAGAACCATTAAAAGCACTATTGGCTGGAGCTACATCTCATTCTAAATTGTTTTTTCGTAAAATTCGCAAATTCAATTCGTGCTTTCAAATGACATCATTTGGAGCAACAAAAATCGTTCAGAATGAGGATGGTCGCAATTTTCAATCAACGTTTAAGATTCAGGGCCAAGTGTATCACCAAATTGATTCTTTAATGCCGATGCCTGATAACGATCCAAAATTTCTGCAAATCTATTTCATGGGTGATGAGAAGCCGCAAATAAACGCACGCTGCCAGTACAACTATATCGAGCAGATGGAGGAGCGAGAAATTGTGGGTATTTTAGAACCGTTTTTACAGAATCACAACCAGTTGGTCCAGTTGTTCAATACCGTTTCAAACACACTGCAAAACGACAACTATACAATCGTCATCAAAGCAGACAAAGTACCATTTGGGCAGCACGCGGGCCGATATAATGCACCGACCATTAATAAAGTTGCAGTTGTTATGGTTGGCGACGCATTTGAACGTCGAGATATACGAATCAATTTACGATTGAAGAGAGTCATCGCTCTTACGACGCTTTGCAATATCCATTGATATTTTGGAAAGGAGAAGATGGATATCATTTAAATCTCAAACAAAGAAATCCAGCAACAGCTGTTGCTGGATTTCTGGTACAATCTACACAAGTCATTAACTAATATTTTATTTTTATACAAGATTAATTTCTTTTTGTCTTACTAAGTGAGCGCAATGAACTTCTACGCATATCGGTTGATGATTTGTGCCAATGAAGACAATAATATTCTCCGATGCCGCCAGCTGTTTCATCAATATATCCCTGATATGTATGCGAAAATTGAAAGCGAGCGATTATGATACATCAGGTATAATCAAGCGAAACTTCGAGCTGAGGAATACATTCATTTGCGCTATTATTGGTAACGTAAATGGAATAACTAATATCAACGACATCGGTACTTCATATATTTTTCCATCGTCATATATTGGTAGCCGACGTTATATGCAAGAATATATTCAAGATGACATGACTTTTGTGCGCGCGTACGGACGACCAGATTTGTTTATTACATTTACGTGTAATCCAAAATGGTATGAAATTAAAATTGCATCATTGCAAGGTCAAACTGCAATAGATCGGCACAATATCACTGCACGTGTCTTCAGACAAAAATTAAAATCATTGATGAACTTGATTATACATTCATCTGTATTTGGCAAAACACGTTGCTGGCTGTATTCTGTTGAATAGCAAAAACGAGGTTTGCCACAGGCGCATATTTTGATTTAGTTGGTCGACAGAATACAGTCTAAAGAAATTGATAAAATTATCTCAGCAGAAATTCCGGATCGGAATATCGATAAAGAATTGTATGACAATGTTACCGCTAAAATGATCCATGATCCATGCGGTGCTATAAACATGACGGCGCCGTGCATGGACAATGGAAAATGTACGAAAAGTTTTCCAAAAAATTGTATAAATGATACAATCACTGATATCAATGCTTATCCATTGTATCGTCGTAGAAACACTGACCATGGTGGTCAATCACATCAATTACGCATGTCAAACGGTATAACAGTTGATATTGACAATCACTGGGTGGTTCCGTATTCACCATAGCTGTGTAAAATCTACAAAGCACACATAAACATTGAGCTCTGCAGTTCGGTGAAGTCAATAAAATATATATGCAAATATGTCCATAAGGGCAGTGATATGGCTGTATTTGCTGTTCAAAATGTTAACGAAAACGATGAAATAACACGGTATCAAATGGGCCGATACATCAGCAGCAATGAAGCAGTTTGGCGTATTTTGAGTTTTCCGATACACGAAAGAGAACCTGCTGTTATACAAAAACCACATTAACTGAGTTTTTTGAACTATGCAACCGACCAGATATTCCCGGTCAATTTGCAAAGAAATTAATGTATACTGATGTGCCACGATATTTCACATGGAACGAACAGTCAAAAAAGTGGGAACCACGAAAGGGAGGTGTTCTGGTTGAAGGATACAACGGCATATTTATGGCAAATACATTAGGCCGATTATACACACTCCATCCAAAGCAACGCAAACGTTTCTTCTTGCGTTTATTGTTAGTTAATGTTCTTTTACCGACGTCCTTCCAATACTTGCGAACAGTCAATGGCATTTTGTACGACACATATCATAATGCTTGTCGCGAATTACATTTGCTGGAAGATGACAACCATTGGGATATTACACTTGCAGATGCAGCATTGAGTTCTCCTCCTCATCAAATTCGCCAATTATTTGCGATATTATTGACGACATGTTTTCCATATCAAGCTTCTATCCTCTGGGACAAATATAAAGATTCCATTAGCGACGACATTCTGCATCGTATTCGGATCGCTGATCAAGATTCCAACATTGATTTTTCGTCGGAAATATATAACGAGGCGCTAATAAAGATTGAAGATATTTGCATTCTGATTTCGAATATGCCACTCATTCATTTTGGTATGCCCTTACCTAACCGCCCAGCAACAGACATCATTAACAGCTAGATTCAGCGCGAACAACAGTTCGATACGGTCTCTTTAAATACTTTCGTTGAAAATAATGAACAACTACTCACTGATGAACAAAAGAGTGTATACGATCAAATTAATTTGTCAAGCAGGACAAGGTGGATTCTTTTTTTTTTGACGCACCAGGTGGCACTGGAAAAACGTTTCTCATCTCACTAATACTTGCGCGCATTCGATCACAAAATCATATTGCGTTAGCAATTGCTTCATAAGATATTGCAGCCACATTGCTTGATGGCGGACAGACTGCACATTCAGCACTCGAGTTGCCGTTGAACATTCACACAAATCCAGATGCAGTGTGCAACATATAAAAGAATTCCGGTATGGCTCACCTATTATTATGCTTCAGAATTTAAATGCAGATAAGCTTTGCAACGGTACGAGATTAGTCATAAAAAAATTATAGGCAATGTTCTAGCTACAATTTTGAATGGCAAATTTGAAGGTGAAGTTGTTCTCCTGCCACCAATCCCAATGATCCCTTCAGACTCGCCCATTCCATTCAGACGTCAGCAATTTCCAATTCGCTTGGCATGTGCCATGACTATTAATAAGTCACAAGGTCAAACAATCTCGATTTGTGGGATAGATCTAGAAAATCAGGTCTTTTCACATGGCCAATTGTATGTGGCGTGTTCTCGCGTTGGAAAACCGTCAAGTTTATTCATTTATACTCCTCACGAATTGACTAAAAATATTGTTCATCAACTCGCATTAAGATAAAATTAAACAAACATTATTGATTATAACGAATTGTTTTTAGAAAAATTTATGTTATATAAAATAAAGAATTACAAAATTATTATATTATTTGTCTTTCATTTCTTACTTTGTTTAATATCCTAATCGCTTGGTATATCATGCAGGACAACGTCTGTCGGGTCCGCTAGTTACTTTATAATATTGTAGACAACTTAACATTTAACTAATTTCTATTACTTGTAATTAAATTTGAAATTAAACTTATTGTTCTGTGGTAAAACCAAAGAGTACATAATGTATATACTCTTTGGTAAAACACACCTGTAACGTTTCTAAATTCCACCAGTCACTAATAATCAATTCTTATTAGATATACTAATACTATCGTAGTCAATTTCTTTTAATGCTGAATACTAACTAAATAACATTAATCATGTATTTACATTCTAATTGTTTTGAAAGAATAATATAATCTTTCACTTGTAAAACTTAACATTATTATAAAATTACACACCATTTTATTTATAAAGTTGATTACACGTCGCCGTCGCGTCGTTTCATAAGGGTCTATCAAATACAATAACAAAATTACCTCATCAGATTAAGTAACACAAAAACTGCGTTATAAGTTATTTAAAACAATTACGTGGACTTTTAATGACAAGGAGTGAACGACTTGAAAAGTGGTAAAACTTTCTTCTCACACCTCGTCGTATAAAATGTTTATGGGAGTATTAACTACTTAAGAAATTACTAGACAAATCTAATAAGCTCGAATTTAAAGTGGCATTACTTAGATGAACCATTAACCCATCAACAATTCAAAACAATTTTCTTCTTTAAATACCTACGTTAATCGAACGTAACAATTTTATCCTTGAGCGCATTAATGTTTACAAAAACAATTAGCGAGC
This sequence comes from Aquatica leii, assembly GCA_035610365.1. Classification (NCBI taxonomy): domain Eukaryota; kingdom Metazoa; phylum Arthropoda; class Insecta; order Coleoptera; family Lampyridae; genus Aquatica; species Aquatica leii. Next base: position 119,348,598 of record CM069434.1, on the reverse strand, counting down.
AAATTTAGTTACTAGTATTCGAAATTTCTTCAGTTTCGAAGTATTGGTTCAGATAGTGTTTTGAAGAACGATTTGTTCCCCACTTTTGTAAATCAGGTGACTGTCTGAGCGTTTGCATTTACTTGAAGAAAGGAATCAGCGTACTCGTAGTAGTACTAAGTGAATCGATACAGGAATGATCGGAAAAGTACTTTTTGCATTTGCCTTTTTGGCAATTGCCTCTGCTCAATATTTTCAACAACAACCTCCGAGCCCACATTCGCAAAGCAAAGTTATATGCTATTATGACGCTAAAGGGAATTTCAGAAGTGGTAAGTATTGTTTTTTTGATTTTTTTTTTGGTTCATATATAACAGAATTGTATCTTAACCTTAATAGGTATGAGCAATACCAAGTTTACCTTGATTCAGGGACTTTTTTGTATTAAGTAGAACAACTTGGCCGTGACTTGGGTTCGGGGGTTTTCCTAGTGTTTGTTATGAATGTAAACGAAAGCAGTAAAAAAATATTTTTAAAAATTTTTACGTAACCGGTATCGGGCAGAAATTGCTCTTTCGTCATTGTTATCTAACGTGTGGCAAATAAAATATCGCATTTATCAACGCGTTTAAAAAACACAATTATCTCCTAAATTTAATTTTGCAATCGCGTTATTTATATAAAAGGTCATCTAATTGATGTAATTAACGAAAATGCCCCAACAACAATTTTCTATGTCAATAGATAATGTTGTTTACACTTCGTGAAATTTTACTTACGTAATTTATGTTTGAATTCATTTTTAATAGAATAGTACTGAAGCAAATTATAGTGTTTGCAAAATTATCACTTTGTTCAAAATAGAATATAAGAGAATTTTCCCAGAATGATTGATTTTTTTAAAATTTGTTTATTTAGAACGACATATGGTGTTTTTAAACCAAATAGTTTCGCTTTAGTAAATATGTTTTGAAACTTTTTCCAAAAAATTGCAAATAATGTAGATATAGTGACGAATTTGATTGCATTCTCGTATTTTTCTTAATCTAAAATACCTATGTATGTTACCTTGCGCGCTTCTTACGTTCTTGATGTATCGCACGTATTATATCCTTAAGGTTGTTTTGTTCATTAATCATGGTATGACAAGTTATCAAGTTGAAGGATAAACTTATTCATTGTTAACTTAGTCATTTTGCCCAAATAAGAATTATTGTCAATGAACAATTTGTTTTATATAGAAATAATATTAACATTGGTAAATCTAAAAACAACAAAAATTTAACAATAAAAGTATTACGTCACAGTCTACAAAATGGACAGTTTGGCGAGTGCGATTCTGCTTTTTCGCACAATGCAATGACGTCTCGGAACGGTCTACGTTTTTCGAACTTTTAATTTTTAATATTAAAGTACGCTTTCTCCTGACACATTTTGCAGTTAGAAAGCGTATTTAAATTGTAGTATTTGAGTAACATACACTCATTCTTCAAAGTCTCAATTTTTTAGATTTACGTGCCAAACATTCTGAAAAAAATGTGTAAGAAAAATAGTCAACCTTAAATTTATGTCATTGCGACTTTGTGACTCACCTTGTTTGATTGATCATTTGAATACACACAATTTCTTCCACAGGCACGTCCGAGCAAGGTTGGGACACCCTGTATATTTAACATTTTCAGTCTTTACAAATACCTATTATTTTGTAGACAAAATTTTAATTAACTATTGTTACAAAAGGCCATTATTGATTACTTTTCTAAAACATCGGTGTGGTTTTTCCGTGTTTAATTTATAATATAATTAATCGCAAGCGTCTAATATTCTTTCTTCATGTATTTTATAACAATACCCGTTTCTTCGTCTTCCATACTCCTGATACCCATTCTTTTTCCAACCCGTTCGGTCCCGTGCTAGATTTTCTTCTTCTTTTTCCTATTTCTTCTATTCTTTGTATACAATTCTTTCTAGGTCTTCCTAGTCTTTTTTTACCTTCTCTGCCCATCTCTACTATCTTTTTCACCAATCTATTCTGATTCATCCGTATGGTGTCCATAGCATTTAAGCTGCTTCATTTCTATTTTCGTTGTTTATTGTTTAAAACAATACTCCACTTTGAGTAATGAACTACTTTACCAATATTTGTTATTGTGTCTTTTTGTTTCATTTGTCTTATTTCTTCGTTTCATTTTCTATCCATCTTTGTTTTTCCTGCAATCCTTCTGAGAAATTTATTATTATTTATCATTCATTTCCAGCTTTTCTATTTCTTCACTCAATATTTTCGTCAACTGTTTCGTCTTTTTGTGGTTATCTGATACTAACACTATATCGTCTGCAGTCGATTTTTATTGGTACTAGATTATTATACCCTATCTCTGTCTGGCTTTGTTTGGTTCTTATCCTAGTATTCTTTAACAATCTGTCTATGATTACTATAAAGAGTAGTGGGTTTAGACTATCGCCGTTTTATTCCTACTTCCATCTGGAAAAAGTCTGATTCCTCTCCATTTATTTTAACTATTCCATTTACTGTTTTATAGATATTTCTTAAGGCCCTTACTAATTTCATTGGTACCTTTAGTTGGTTTAGGCAATCCCATATTATTTCCCTCTGTATTGAGTCGAAGGTTGCTTTTAGGTCAATCAATGTAACGAATATTTCTTTGCTTTTTTCTTTTTTTTTTCTATTATACTTCTTAATATGTGGATATTATCGTACGGTTGTCTTCCTGTTCTAAATGCTGCCTGTTCTTCTTCAAGTTTGTTGTGAATGTATTTTCTCAGTCTTCTTTCTACTATTTTGGTGTATTATTTTGTGGGTTTCTAGTTAATTAACAGTCAACCACTACTTTATTTAATACGGATACAAACAAAGTAACATCATTTACACAAAAAAAAAAGAATAAAACACACAACTTAAACGTTATTACAAAAGTGCATTCTAACAATGTAACCGAACGAGATATAACGTTGCGCGCTTGGTACGGAACTACCCTGTCGGCCGGACGCCACCGTTGGCCTCGTTCCTGGTTCGCTCTTTCTCGATCATGCTAAATTCGAAATGCTGGAGGTCTCGCTACTAACCGCTACAGTACTGCCCTTTGCTCGCGACCTTCGTCAAATCTGACTGGTGGCTTGATTACGCGGCCAGCTCTAGATGTAGTGACTGTTGGCGTCGTTGTGGTTTGCTGCTGTTTCTCCTCGGTGGGGACTGGTGTCGTTTACTCTAAACCTAAAAGGGTTAGCGCGGCGCTGGTCATCGTCAGCGGCTGATCTCCCGTAGATGGCATAAAGCATGGTTTCAGCCGATTCATTGCGTCATTCACGGAGCTGCCATTGATCCTAACGGTAAATACTTTGCCGTTTATAGCGAGAACTTCATACGGGCCCCTATAGGGCTGCTGCAATAGTTTTCTCACTGTGTCATCTCGCAAGAAAACGTGTGTGCACGTTTTGAGTTCGGGATGAATGAAAACAGCAGTTTGGCCGTGACGGGCTGTAGGGACCGATCGGATATTTCGCATTTGTTGCTGTAGCATTCCTGTGAAAGAAATTGGGTCGAGCTGGTGGCCTGTGTTGTTTACAAACATTTCGCCTGGAATTCTTAGCGTTGTCCCGTATACCATCTCCGCCGGTGAACAGGTTAGATCTTCTTTATAGCTTGTGCGTAGACCCAGTAACACGGTTGGCAGTATCTCGGACCATTTTTCGCTTTCGTGACATTTAACTGCTGTCTTCAAGGTTCGATGCCATCGCTCCAAGATGCCGTTAGTTTGCGGCCTATAGGCAGTGCAGCGTGCGCGTTGAATACCCAATAGCCTTGTAAGCGAACTTGTTAGCGCTGCTTCAAATTGCCGCCCCTGATCGGTAGTAATCGTGCGCGGTGTGCCGTAACGTGAGACCCAATTTGTGTAGAAAGCTTCGGCGATGGTTTCTGCGGTGATATCCACCAACGGAATAGCTTCCGGCCACCTGGAGAAATGATCTAGCATTGTTAAGCAATATCTGTATCCTTTCGATGGCGGTAGTAGTCCTACCAAATCCAAGTGTACATGTTCAAAACGTTCATCCGGCATTGGAAATTCTTGCAGTTCACTGCACTGCACTGCACTGTGCGATGTCTTTCCGCATGCCAGGCCAGACGAAACGCTGCGAAACCATCCGCATCGTTGATCGTGCGTTGCATCATGACACATGTTAAAAATTCGCCTTCTCAAACTGCTGGGTACATAAGGTCTAAGTATTTGCGTAGAGGCATCACGCCATATTAATATTGACTCTCCCGGAGGCCTAAACTGCTGCATCTTTAGTGATGTGACGTTTCGTCGCTAAAGTTCTTCATCTCGTTCTTGTTCAGAAGCTAACTCCTCTGTCGTCACTACCGATGGCAATGTTATGGCGTCTAACCGTGACAGCGCGTCGGCAACCACTTGTGCTGGGATATGTAGTATTGTAGTTGTAAATTGCCCAATAAAATCTAGGTCACGTAACTGCCTCGGCGAAGCTTTCTCGGGTCGCTGTTGGAATGCAAACGTTAATAGTTTGTGATCGGTTTGGACCACCATTTGCCTGCCCTCGACCATAAATCTGAAGTATTTTATGCTCTCATAAATCGCCAACAGTTCTCGGTCGTATGGGCTGTATTTCTTTTGCGCTGGGGTGAATTTCTTAGAGAAAAATCCTAAAGGCTGCCACTTGTTTCCATTTAGCTGCTGTAGCACAGCACCTATAGCTACCTCGGATGCGTCTACGGTTAACGCTAAGGGAATAGATTCTGCTGGGTGTGCCAGGAGGGCCACTTCTGCTAGTTGCGTTTTGCACTGCTCAAATGCTGTTATTGCGTTTGGGGTCTATACGATGCTGCGTTTGTCCCTTCTGGTAGCACCGCGTAGGTACTCGTGAAGAGGTGCTTGCAAGTGTGCCGCGTTTCTGACAAATCTTCGGTAAAAATTCACGGCACCTAAAAACCGGCGTAACTCGGTGATAGTTTCTGGCATTTTGTACTCCTGTATAGCTCGTACGCGGTCTCGTAACGGCTGGATTTCTTCAGGCGAAATTAAGAAACCTAGGTATTCTACCTTTTCAACGCTAAACACGCACTTCGCGGGGTTAATGCGGACACCATATTCGCGTAAACGTTCAAACACTCTGCGAAGATGCGTCTTGTGTTCTTCTTCGTTATGCGAAAAAATAAGAATATCGTCGATGTATACGTGACAAAAATTTAACCCTTGGAGCACTTGTGCATAAATCTTTGAAAAGTCTGTGCCGCGTTGCACAATCCGAACGTCATATACATAAACTCAAATAAACCGAACGGAGTCGTTACCGCCGTTTTGGGAATATCGTCCTCCGCGATAGGGATCTGGTGATATGCCTGCACCAAGTCTAGCTTCGTAAACACCTTATTTTGATACAGCAAATGTGTAAAGTCGTCGATATGAGGAGTCGGGTAGCTGTCGTGGACGGTTACCGCATTTAAACGCCGGTAGTCTCCACACGGACGCCATGTCCCAGCCTCCTTCTTCGGCACCAGATGTAACGGGCTCGCCCAGGGGCTGCTGGATGGTCTACAGATGCCTTGCTCCAGCATATACTCAAATTCAGCCTTGGCTGTCGCAAGCTTTTCGGGTGTGAGCCGGCGAGGACGTTGTGCGACTGGGGGAACTTTTACTATTATGTGATGTTGAAGATCGTGGTTGTTTCCCGTCGGTCCTTGGAATGCTTTGGTGATGTCTGCAAATTCTGTTAATAGAGCGTAACAGTTGCTGGACTCGCATATTGTCGATACTGATGTTACCGCGCTGCTAGTTGCAGACAATGTAGGCACGTACAGTTTAGTGGTCGTATCGATTAGGCGATTGTTTTGCAAATCCACTAAGAGAACCTGATGGTTTAAAAAATTTGCACCGTTTATAGGGCGCGACACGTGTGCTACGTAAAATTTCCACTTGTACGGTCGACGTAACCCGAAATATAATCATAACAACTCAGTCCCGTAAGTGTCTGTCGTAGAACCGTTAGCGGCGTGCAAACGGAAATCCGACACGGCACTAAGTCTTTTTGCTTTCGCGGGTATAGTGTTGCATAAAAATCGCGTTCCCGTCGTTTTGTCTGTTATAAAGAGGCGGCTGCTGAGGTTTCCGTCACTGAGCGCCTCATTCAGCGACGGACCTCTTAGTTTTCCTGTTTCGTCAGGAACGCACAGGGTTGAGTGCATCTATTAGCTCGACTACCAAAACGACGGTGATAAAAACAAACATCCGGCTGCGCGGATATGCTGCGTGACCGGTATCGCGTTTGACTTTTTCCTCGTCTGCGCGCTCCGTTGCGATTCATCTGCTCGACCATCTTCGTAAGCTCTTCGACTTTACGCTTTAACGCCGAGATAGAAAAGTGGGCAGGAGGGCGGTTTGCTGCGCTGCCGTTTCTGCGTGCGCGGATGCAACAGAAACTGACTGTTGTAATGGCGGCGATATCTGTACACGCGAGTTCTAAGTCTGTTAGCACTTTGCGTAATTGTTTTTCCTCGGAGTCTGTAAAACGCGCGATCAATTCTTTTTTAAGTCTCTCGTATTTGTTTTTGTCGGGGGCTGACATTAAAATGTCCGACATTTGTTGGAGCGTCTGCTTTAACTCCGTATGTGTGAAATTGCGCTTCCATTTGCACAAACCACAATTGCGGGTTGACTTGCCAAAAGGGCGGTAATTTAATTTGTTTAATAGCACATACTTCCGGCCCGCTGTGCTCAGTCGAGTTTCCATTCCCTTCGTCGTTAATCATGGCGGCGGCGTGGCGTGGGTTCACTTTTACTTCGTAGAAATCACTAAACGTCTTGGTTACCAATGTGGGTTTCCAGTTAACTAACAGTCAACCACTACTTTATTTAATACGGATACAAACTAAGTAACATTATTTACACCAAAAAAAAAGAATAAAACACACAACTTAAACGTTATTACAAAAGTGCATTCTAACAATGTAACCGAACGAGGTATTGCGTTGCGTGCTTGGTACGGAACTACCCTGTCGGCCGGACGCTACCGTTAGCCTCGTTCCTGGTTCGCTCTTTCTCGATCATGCTAAATCCGAAATGCTGACGGTCTCGATACTAACCGCTACAATTTAAAAATGGTTGAGGAGAGGCATATACCTCTATAGTTTTGACAATCCACATATTCTCCTTTCTTGTAAATTGGAATGAGAATGTTATTTTGCCACATGTTTTCTTGAATATATTTAGTAGCCATTCTCTTCGTTTCTCTCCTAGGAATTTTATCATCTCAGGTTCTATTTCGTCTTGTTCGCTTGCCTTTCCTACTTTGATAGTTTTCATCTAGTTCTTCGGTGTTTACATTCTCTAGAGTTTCTTTTTCTTTAATTAATTCCTTATGTTCCACTGTATTTCTAGTGGTCTCCTTTCCAATTTGCTCCTACTTCTATTCCAAATTTCATTGAGAAGAATTCTGTCCATATTTTTAGTACGCTTTTAATATCTGTTTTTAATTCATTATTCTTGTTTTTTATTCCTTTTTTATTTTTTTTTATTTTCTTTCATACTTCTTAAAGCATTCCAGAATTTCCTACTATTTTCATGATATTTTAGTTCGATTTCTTTTCCGAAGTCTTCCCAGCTTTTCTTCTTTGCTTCTCGTACCACTTTCTTTGCTATATTTCTTTTACTTGCGTGTTTTTGTCTGTCTAATTCTTGTTTTGCCTCTTGATATCTTTTCCGTGACGTGTTTTGTTTTTGTCAGTTTTTTTACTTCTTTATTCCACTACGCTCTTTTCTTTTTCTTGTTTTAATGTATTTTTGTTTTACAGGTTTCCTTTGCTATTGTATGTATTGTTTCTCTAAAAGTCTTCCACCTTTTTTCTGGTGTCCAATTTTCTTTCACTTGGTCCTGTTTACTTAATTCATTGTCTGTTTTTTCTTGTTACCTTATTTCTTAGTCCATGTATTAGTGTTCTTTCATATTATTTTGGCTTTTCCCATACCAGCTCCGTGTCCTTAATTATTGCTGTTACTAATCTGTGTTTTGTGTCTATTTCCACCTCTGGTATTGTTTTAATCTGACTTATTCTTTTTTCCATTTCTTGAATATATACTATACTTCTAGCGTGTCTCTCTACCGCTACGAATGTATATCTATCCTCTAGCGGTTGCCTCCACTAAATATTTCCAATTTTTAAGTTATTTAGTTGGCCTAACTCTATCACTTTCTTCCCATTATTATTCATTCTTTCTTCTTCATATTTTTTTATGCAACCCATATCTTTATTTTCGTCAGTTCCAATTCTTGCAGTCCAATCTAGAAGTATTTGTAGAACGGAGTAGAAGTCTAAAATCGCATCTATTTCTCCTTGTTTTTGTTTTACGTTCAGTATCTCTTCGCTAATTCCTAGTTCATAACGGTCGTTTCCATTTGTAGCAATCCTGACTGGTTCGTTGTTTAGTTTTTTAGCTTGCGGTCCGAGTTTGTTATTATTAGTAATTGTTTTCTTAACTCTTCATCATCTTTGTTTTGGGGTGATCTTTCGCCCATTTTTCTAGTTTTCTGCTTTTTTTCTTTAGGGTTATTTTCTATTTCATTGTTTATCTCTGTTTATTTTTTTGTCTTTTGTGTTCGTATTTCCCGTGTTTTTAATCTCTGATTGTTGTAATGCCAGATGATTTTCTACTTTTGTGTCTTCTTTTAGTTTTAGTTTTCCTCGTTGATTTTTAGTTTATTATATATTAATCTTGCATTGTAACCCTTCTTTCTTGCTTCGATCATATATTGTATTAATTCCGTTGTTTCTTACCAGACTCGTTTTGGATAATCATCGTTTATCCATATATTTTTTCTCTTCAAATTCTTTGTGGCTCTCTGTATCTCCTGTTTTTAGTCAATGTTGTTAATTCAATTAAAATCGGTACATTGTTTTGTTTTCCTTCTACTTTTTTTCCCAGTCATCTAATTTCCTGCATTTCTTTTTCCATATCTATTTCATCTTTCACGTCTCTAAAAATTATTCTAGGTCTTTCTTTTAACTCTAAATCTTGTTCGGTTAATTTTTCTTCTACTCCTTGTATTATAATTTTCTTCTGTCATATCTATTTTTTTTTTAAAGTATTTCCAGTCTTAAATTTTGTGTAGCCATTATCTTCTTAATTTCTTCGTTCTCCTTCTTTAGTTTGTCACTTTTGTTTCAATTTGTTGGTTTTCTTTACTTATCTTGTCTAATTTCATATTTATATATACTTATTTCCTTTAGTATTTTTTCCATTTTCTTTCTTTGTTTTTTTGAGCTAGATTTTAAATGATCCTTTGCAAAATTTCTTTAGTAAGATTCTTTTCTCTGTTTACCTTCGCGCCGCGTATGCGAATTTACTTCTCACAATAATAACTTGCGAAATATCGAATCTCACATAGCGGTTCATGGACGATTTTTTACCTGCAACGCAAAGCTTTAAACGTTAACTAAGACTAAGATTAAATGTGTTCTTTTAGGACAAGCCAAATTTGAAGACACCTTCTTGCAAGAACCACTTCAATTCTGCACCCATTTAATGTATGGCTACGCCGGTATCAACCCGTCTACTCACAAAGCCATACCCCTCAGCGAACAATTCGACGTAACTCACAACCATTACAGGGAAATCACAAACCTAAAACGCCGATTCCCAGGTTTACGTGTACTTCTATCTTTCGGTGGTGACAGAGATGATCCCGAACACACCGAAAAGTACATGAAACTTGTAAGTACAACACATTTGTTCAAAAATCGATTCCTAACGCACGTGATTTCAGCTTGAATCCGTAGATTCTCGTCTAGCTTTTATCGACTCCGCAGAACACCTTATTTCATCATACGGTTTTGATGGAATCGATTTAGCCTGGCAGTTCCCTAAAAATAAACCAAAGAAAATTCACGATACATGGGGTATGTAACTATAATTATACAATTACAACTTAATTTAATTCAACTTTCATAGGCTCAATTTGGAGCAAAGTCAAACACACTTTTGTTTCTCCAAGTGAAATCGATCCAAAACACGAAGAACACAAAGAACAGTTCACCGCGCTAGTCCGTGAACTTAAAAGCACTTTTGCCCACAAAGGTCTTTTAGTGTCCATGTCAGTATTGCCAAATGTAAATAGCTCTAGTAAGTATTATTTTACCATCACGTAGCATAAAGTAACGTCAAAATTTTTAGTTTTCCACGATGTTCCTAAACTAGTACCCAACTTAGACTTCATTAATTTATGGGCATTTGATTATTACACCCCCGAACGTAATCCAAAAGAAGCAGATTTTACTTCGCCCCTTCACGAATTAATTAATAGAAAATTCGACGAGAATGGTAATCACTTAGTACAACACTGGTTGCACAAAGGATGTCCAAACAATAAACTCATCTACGCTATTCCCACCTATGGTAGAACATGGAAAATGACCAAAGATTCAGGGTTAAGCGGAGTTCCCCCAATTGATCACATTAAAGGACCAGGTGAAGCCGGACCCAACACTAAAGAAGAAGGGCTTCTCAGTTATGAAGAAGTCTGCGTGTTGCTATCAAATCCTCAACATTTACCGAATTCTTTACGAAAAGTTGGTGATCCAACTGGCAAATATGGTAAAATATATTTATTTTTCTTTAACGTTACATTTTCATCGAAGTTTTGGCAATGACTTTACAGCACGTGCGTGGATAAAATCTGATGTCACAAATCGTTATGGTAGGCATGTTACAAACTTTACAACTGTTTTTTATAGTTTAGACATAACGCAGATTTTATATAAGCCTTTGTTTTATTAACATTTTAGCTTCAGAAGCTGCTTAAGCACGAAAGAACTTCGAATACAACTAATTAATTTATTTAAAAGTGATGGTTTTATTAAAACATTTTTTGTAACTGCAGGAACTTATGCTTTCAAATTACCCGAAAAGAGCGGTCATGGAGGAATGTGGGTTTCTTACGAAGATCCACACACAGCTGAAAACAAGGCATCGTATGTTCGCAGCAAAGGCTTGGGTGGTATCGCAATCGTAGATTTAACTCTCGATGACTTCCGTGGATTGTGCACAGGAAACAAATATCCTATTTTACGTGCAGCTAGATTACGTTTGTAAGAGCCAAAAACAAGATTCTTTAAAGCTTTCTTTATATTGTAACAAGAAATTTTACAAATTGAATTTTAAAATAAATGCACCTTAACTGGTACTTGTTTTTTTACCGTCCTATGACAATTAATAAGAGTGAAGACCTAGGTCAAGATGTTATTAGTAATTTAATACTAAACTAGGTAAATATTTTCCTAGATTTTTAGGAACATATAAACATTTACTATAATCGCTTCTATGCTAAATATTAATCAAACAGAAAACATCATCATCACAACTGTATTTATCAGACGTTTTACAACTCGATAAATATTTTTCAATTCAATTCATGTTCAGTGTATATACCAAATTATTCATTTGCTTCTGTGTGCATTGAATAATCATAGGAAAACATGCTAGAACAGAATAAAAAGTGAAGTGCCACTAAAAACCTATTGTAAATCTTCCTTACATAATGTGAATTAATAATAAGCAAACCCTCCCGAAAAGCATAAGTACGAGGAGTTAAAACAACGTTTAACTAAGATATTCTCCGACTCGGAAGAACGTCACCTAAAGAAACTTCTCAACGGGGTGGAACTTGGCAATCGCAACCCGTCACAATTACTCAGGGATATGCAAACGCTGGCGACAGGCCACATGGCAAAAGAAGTGACAGTAATTTTGTGGAAACAACCTACCCGTTCAAACGCAACTGGTGCTTTCCGCAAGCGACGGAGTCGCCATCGACAAACTTGCAACCATAGCAGACAAGTTGGCGGAAGTCAATTCGTACGGCACGGCACCTAATATTGCAGCAGTTACTCGTCCTACTCTTAAATCAACAAACCTAGAACAGCCTACGACTTAAATTCAAGAATTACAACGACAGATGGAGACTTTGACGGTGGCTGTAAAGGAGTTGACGGAAACTCAAAATGGACGAAACCGCTGGAAATACCGCTTCAGATCGCGTCCCCGACCACGGTCTAGTTCGCGAGTGAATAATTCAGGCAAGTGCTATTATAACTAACCCAGTAAACACACGACGTCCCAAAGATATTCGTTTTATGTCCAAATGATGTCTCTACATCCCGGGATTTAAAACGCACCTCTTTAGGATGTCTTTAATAGGACGTACTCAGAATGTCAATGAAGAACTTACGATGGAATGTCTTATGCGTGAAAACAAATTTGGGCGTTTATCAATTCATATTTCCAATCAAATTAAAGATAAGTTGAAAAGAAGATTTTCATATTACCTAATGCGAATGTTTATTTATAATTACTTTCATTATATTGTAACGAATTATATTATTAAAACTAATTTATTTAAACTACTAAAAATATTTTTGCTTATACTAAAAATATGTACACTTTTAAATTAACCGCTTACACTAATTTATATCACTTACAGGAAGATAAGATAAAGTCCGCGGATAGGTTCACACACTTGTTTACACTAAAGTCACGTACAACATTATTTTCCGTATATTTATTTACACACACGCACTAACGACTTATTTATTTAGACTTGAATAATCTTCTTAACACTGCTGTCTTCGCATTACGGAAATAACTCACCTACGATTTGTTTGTTCCGTATTTATACACATTTTGGAAATCCTTCTCGAGTGTTCCATATCTTTGGGTATACGTTCTAGAAGATGGATAACAACTTCGAGAAGGCTCTTGAATTTGAGAACGTTTCACTGCCCCCTCCTTAGGACTGTTCTGTCCCAGAACAGAAGACTGGATGCGACACCGGTAGAAAGGATCGTAGCGATAACGGCAGCTTCCTCCATTTGGGCAACTTCCTTGACCATAAAAGTAACAGTCAATGGACTTTTCCTGACCCGATATTCTTCTTGGTTGGTAACTACAGACCAACACTTGAACGCCTGTTCCTCGGAAGACGACCTCCAACATGTTTCGAACTGTTCTCCAATTCAGTTGATCTAAGCCACAACCAAGCTTGGGTACTGCCAATTTCTTTACATGGTGGAACTCCATTTCTCTCTTGAGATTCCATAATGTTCGCCACAGATTTTTGTATAACGGTTTGGTACGTGAGTATTTCTTGGTGACCAAATAAAAAACGAAGCGTCTGTCACCACGTAGTCCTAAAACATTTCCGACTGCCGGTTGCTGTCTTCGTAATTCATCTAGCTGCCCAAACTTCTTTTTAAACACGACTGCAACCCCTCTGGACATGTCAAGATCCTCGCTCACGCAATGTGCGATGGCGTAATCTTTTTGTGTCTGGAACAGGTCTTGTTGTTCCTCGGTGGTAACTCCGAACCTAGCTTTCCCAGAACCTCCGTATAGGTTTATAAACTTCTGGAAGTCCATTTCTTCGGTTTGATTCTTGGTTCTGCTGCTTATTACTCTGGTTCGGACCTGAACTTGCGTATTGTGGTTATCGCCAACAAACAGGGCTAGACGATCGACGTGGACCACTTTTGGCTTGCTTCTAGGCGGTTTTCGGATGTGATATATGACTTCATTGCTACGCTGCATGACTTGATAGAGGCCCTCCCATTGCCTTTGCAGCTTCGGGGACAACCCACGTCTCCTTTGAGGATTATACAACCAGACCACATCGCCAGGTTGAAACCCACCATTTTGTGCCTTGACGTCATATCTAGTCTTCATCCTGTCGCTGGCAATTTGTGTGTTTTTACGGACCTCTTCATGTATTTCGTCTAGCCTCTTGGTCAGCTTGCTGACGTAATCTTCTCCAGCAACTTCTTCTTCAGGTCTTCGTGCAAACTGAAGGTTGCATGGGCAATCGTATTTCGCGACCGAGCATCACACAGGATGCAGTTTAGCTTGTGCTTTCGTGAACGGATGATCGGTATTCCATTAAGAAAAGGTGCAAGTACTGATCCCAGTCTATTTGGTGTTCGGACACTACCTTGGCTAAGTACTTGCCCATTGTTCGATTCATCGGCTCAACCATGCCATCAGATTGAGGATGGAGAAGCGTTGTCCTAGTCTTCTTAATTCCTAACAGTCGGCAAACTTCTTGAAACAGCCCAGACTCAAAGTTGCGGCCCTGATCGGAGTGTAATTTCAACGGAACTCCAAACCGGCAGAAAAACTCTTTTACTAATACGTCTGCGACTGTAGCTGCTTCTTGATTGGGTATGGCGTTCGGTCCATTTCGTGAAATAATCCATCGCCACCAAGATGTATTTATTTTCCGAATCGGATTCTGGGAACGGCTCTGCGATGTCAATCGCTACTCTTTCCAAAGGGCTTCCTACGTTGTATTGCTTCATAGGTGCTTTGCGCTTTCCTCGCTGAACCATTTCCTGATGCGCAGACCGTGCATTTACGGCACCATTTCATGACGTCCTCTTTGCAGTTCGTCCAGTAGAAGAGTTCTCGCACTTTACCCAACGCACTTTCTAGAGATCGTTTAAGAAGACCGTCTTCTACTATCAAGGAGTCCCACTGCGCCCAGTACGCTTCAATTTTTCTGCCCAAAGCACTCACTTCTTCCCAGGTTGGTCGTCGGCCGCTTTCTTTCCAGTCCAGGAGTAGTCTTATTTCAGAATCGTCTTCTTGTTCGCGACGTAACTGCTCAGGTTCCCACTCATCATCAACCATAGCAGTTCTCCGGAGGCATTCAACTTTTTCTTCCAGTCGCGAACAATGGCTGCAGTCCGCCGGACATGGTCTTCTGGAGAAGGCATCAGCGTTCCGATGACTGCTTCCGGCACGGTGTTCTGTGTCATAGTCATACTCTTGCAGTCTCTCGATCCATCTTGCCTCTTGTCCTTCTGGGTTACGGAACTGCAGTAGCACTTTTAAAGCGGCGTGGTCTGTTCTCAGTAAAAATTTTCGTCCATACAAATATTTGTAGAAATGTTCGATGGACTTGACGATTGCTAACAGCTCCCTCCTAGTCACGCAATAATTTCTTTCTGGCCTAGACAAAACCTTGCTAAAATACGCGATAACTTTTTCTTGCCGGGTGTCAGAAGTGTTGAAGCATCTCCACGATGGTAGATCAGGAGGACACTTTGGCATTAAGAAGACATTGGGAAAAGTTCGAGAACGATTCTACTGGGTGAACTGCAAAGAGGACGTTATAAAATGGTGCCGTAAGTGCCCGGTCTGCGCATCAGGAAATGGTCCAAAGAGAAAGCGCAAAGCACCGATAAAGCAATACAACGTAGGAAGGCCTTTAAAAAGAGTAGCCTTTGACATCGCAGGGCCGTTCCCAGAATCTGATTCGGGAAACAAATACATCCTGGTGGCGATGGATTATTTCAGGAAATGAACGGAGGCTTACGCCATACCCAATCATCAGCTACAGTCGTAGACGGATTAGTAATGGCATTTTTCTGCCGGTGTAGAGTTCCGTTGGAATTACACTCCGATCAATGCCGCAACTTTGAGTCTGGGCTGTTTCAAGAAGTTTGCCGACTGTTGGGAATTAAGAGAACTAGGACCACGCCTCTCCATCCTCAATCTGACGGCATGGTTGAACGGATGAATCGAACAATGGAAAAATACTTAGGCAAAGTAGTGTCCGAACACCAAAGAGACGGGGATCAGTATTTGCACTTTTTCCTAATGGCATACCGATCATCAGTTCACGAAAGCATAGGCCAAACACGATCCAGTGTGATGCTCGGTCGCGAAATACGACTGCCATGCGACCTCCAACTTGGAAGAAGCCCGGAAAAAGTTGCTGGAGTACGTCAGCAAGCTGACCAAAAAGCTAGACGAAGTACATGAGGAGGTCCGTAAAAACATACAAATTGCCAGCGACAGAATGAAGATTAGATATGACGCCAAGGCACAAAATTGTGGGTTTCAACCTGGCGACATGGTGTGGTTGTATAATCCCCAAAAAAAAGACGTGGTTCGTCGCCGAAGCTGCAAAGACAATGGGAGGGCCCCTATGAAGTCGTGCAGCGTATTAATGACGTCATATATCGCATCCGAAAACTACCAAGACAAGCCAAAAGTGGTCCACGTCGATCGTCTAGCCCCGTTTGCTGGCGATAACCACAATACACAAGTTCAGGTCCGAACCAGAGTAATAAGCAGCAGAACCAGAAATCAAATCGAAGGAATCAAGTTCGATAAGTTTATGAGCTTATACGGAGGTTCTAGAAAAGCTAGGTTCGGAGTTATCACCAAGAAACAACAAGACCTGTTCTAAACACAAAAAGATTACGCCATCGCACATTGCGTGAGCGAGGATCTTGACATGTCCAGAAGGGTTGCAGTCGTATTTAAAAAGAAGTTTCGGCAGCTAGATGAACTACGAAGACAGCAACCGACAGTCGAAAAAGTTTTAAAACTACGTATAGTGACAGACGCTTCGTTTTCTATCTGGTCACCAAAAAATACTCACGTACCAAGTCGTTATTCAAAAGTCTGTGGCAAGCATTATGGAATCTCAAGAGAGAAATAGAGTTCCACAATATTAAGAAATTGGAAGTGCCCAAGCTTGGTTGTGGCTTAGATCAACTGAATTGGAGGTTCGAAATATGTGGATGTCGTCTTCCGAGAAACAGGCGTTCAAGTGTTGGTCTGTAGTTACCAACCAAGGAGAATATCGAGTCAAGAAAAATCAATTGACTGCTAGTTTTATGGTAAACTTGCCGAAATGGAGAGCTGCCGCTATCGCCACGATCCATTCTACCGGTGTCACAGCCAGTTTCCTGTTCTGGGACAGAACAGTCTTAAGAAGGGGGCAGTGAAACGTTCCTTCGAGAGCATTCACAAATGAATCATAAGTCAGTTATTAGTAATTCGAAGTCGGCAATGTTAAGAAGATTATTCAAGTTTAAATAAATAAGTGATGAACGCGCGTTCGAGATAACTTCAACGAAATATAAAACGTACGCGACTTGTAAACAATAAGTGCTAAACTGAAGTTTTCAGGGGATTTTATCTTTCGTGTAAGTGATAGTGCTATATAAATTAGTGTGTTTTTATTAAACATCCTTAGATTTAATTATTTCAGATAGTTATAAACGTTGTACATATTTTAGTTATAAATAAATTAGATTTAAAATTCGTTGCACTAAAATACGTCACTGTTTTTGTTGCTACAAATAGCAAGTAGTCAGATTTTACCAATGATATGTGCGTCACAGCTCAGGAGAAAGAGTTCACCACCATCAAGAGAGTCCTTACATCTGCTCTATCGAACCTCTCAACCTACTACAGCAAGAACTACCTGAGACCAAATCCGACCAAAACACAGGTAACTGCTTTCCATCTGCGCCATCGGGAAGCAAACCGGAAGTTACGCATCACCTGGAATGGTACGGAAATAGAACACCACCAGAACCCAGTGTACCTCGGAGTCGTCCTCGACCGGACCCTGACTTATAGGGCCCACGTGGAAAAGACGAAGGGGAAAGTCAGCGCTCGGAACAATATCCTCAGAAAACTGGCCAACACCAAGTGGGGCGCCAACTCGACCACCCTGCGCTCTACTGCACTCGCACTCTGCTACTCCACAGCAGAATCTGCGTGCCCAGTTTGGGAGCGGTCATCTCATGCCAAAAAACTCGACCCGGTGCTCAACGAGAGCTGTCGCTACATCACGGGATGCCTGAAACCGACACCCATCAACAGCCTCTACCTATTAGCCGGTATTGCTCCACCAGACATAAGAAGAAATGTAGCGAGTAAGCGGGAAAAACTGAGACAACTAGAGGACCCCAGACATCCATTGTACGGCCATACCAACGTCGACAAACGCCTAAAATCCCGAAAAAGCTTCATACCCGAGAAACCCCTGGACTCAACAGCTAAAGCAGCGAGGTTGGATTCATGGCGCGAACGCGTTAAAAACACCAACGCAATCGACGGTACCAGCCTAGAAGTGGGAGAACACCTACCCGCTGGCGGTGATCTGGACTGGACTACGTGGAAAAGCCTAAACCGCCTACGCACTAGAACTGGCAGATCCAAAGTCAACATGACCAAGTGGGGGTACTCTAGCGACAGCGATTTATGCGACTGCGGGGAAAGACAGACCATGGAACATCTTCCGATCTGCCGACTCCTCGACGAAAAATGCACCATGGAGGACCTCACCGCAGTCACCGACAGGGCCATAGCCTGTGCTCGCCACTGGAAGGACATATGAAACTTTTGGTCTAAGGACTCGAGAAGAAGAAGAAGACCAATGATATTGGTTTTCACTTAAGTAAATTTTTTCAAGAGCTCTGTAAAACTAGAGTCGTTTTTAAAATTTAACGCGCCACATTGTTACCTAAATAAAAAAAAAGAGCACACCCTTTACAATTCCAACTAGTTTAGTTTTTTTCATGATTGTCATAGAAGTGATATCTTACTCTCACATAATCATAACACGTTAAAACAAAATGCACCATCGTTTTTAATGAGAAAACAATTTATTCAGTATAATTAAACTTATAAAAAATTCAAATAGTTAAACGATTTATTAAATAGATACACTTAGCTTTCGGTGTGTACCTCCTTAAATATTGCAGACATTGATTATTTAACATTTAAAAAAAGTCAATTCTGTCTATTGTAGGTCATACTCCTATTGTTAGAGTTTCTGTTGTTTTTCCTTTTTTTATTCTAGAAATGAAAGCGGTAATACAAAAATTAATGAAAAAAAAACTTACTTTAGCTTTAAACTCCGTCTTGATAGGTCCCTGTCTATTATTAGATCTACCTGCCCCACCTTGAAACTGTTCAAACTTAACAGATGAGTAATCGAAAGGTTTGGAATTTTGCATGTTTTTCTTATTTTGAAACTTCTTCTTTTGTTTCTGTTTAAATCCTTTGTTATTTTTATTTGGAGCGCTTCCTCCCTGTTTCGGATCGTTACACATTTGAGATTGTTGATCCTGTGCATTAAGACGTTTTTTCTTATTCTTTCTAAAATTCCTCGAACGTGCCTTTCTCCAATTAGGTATAGGTGTATGTAACTCGTGCATATCGTTATTCACAATGGGTTTAGACAAATCATTTTGATTGTCATTATATTCGTTTCGTTTACGTTTCTTTGAGGAACACATCGATTTAAGCGTACCTTGAAATGGAATTAACTCCATATTCTCCATCTTTCCTGCTCTGCTCATCTCCCTAACCTCTTCAGTCTTCAAATCTTCCGCTTCTGTACCCGATACCCTCTGCTTAACTTCTTTACATACTTTTACGAAATGCTCGTGAAGCTACAGATCATACAAGATACAATCAGCTAAAGAGAAATTTAACTAAAAAATTACCGCAGCAATTCTATCCTCATTTGACATTTCCTTGCCTGGATTGTCGTTTTGCAAAACAGCCTTTTCTTCTTCAGCTTGTATGTACGGCTTAATCAATTCGTACCTTTCGTAAGGCGCGAGAAAAGATACATTCCTAAGTTTTAAGACAGCTTCATTCTAAAATTACAAATAGAGTATAAGTTTATAACAAACGGCACGCACCTCTTCTTCTTCAGGTATTTCTAGTGAGTTGAATACTGAATACTTCGATTTAGTATTCTCAACTTTTAAACATTGTTTTGGCTTATCATCGAGTTGATCTAAACTACCTAACAGTGTAGGTAAATCATCGCGAAACTCTTGCGATTTTGATAAATCGTGAGGACAATGTAATGGACCGTCAACGTTTATTTTCGTTAGTTGGATAGTACTACCCCTTCCTCGGTTATCTTCTTTTAAGATCGGCTAAAATCATGCCGTATTACTTCCAAATATTTTCGAATAAATTGTTACCTTCACGGTCGGTTGTTCCCTAGCTTTGAGAATCATACGATGTAATTCTAGCAAATTAGCCCGTACTAACGGTGGTATTGGATTACAACAAGCTAAAATTCCTTGCATTTCTCTTGGAAGTTGTTCGGAGATTTGGAGAAGCATATGATTGGGTAAAATGTACCTGCAAACAATTAGATATATTTTATGTAAATGAAGCGAGATAATGGAACATATCTGTACACATAAAATTTTACTTATACTGAAAGATTAAATATGGTACCGCGCGAAGTTAATTGAATAATTCCTATCGCAAATATTTATTCACTTCGTCTTATCATATGAAAAACAGAGATGTTTATTGTACTTACCACGTGGCTATTCAATTAGATATTTCATACAACTTTGTTTATATAATTAAAATAGATATATATTTACACGGTTAGTTACAATAATATTTATAAATTATCGGTTGTGTTTTGTTTAGTGATTCATTGAAATTTATTGGCATAATTGTATATTATATGCTTAAATAATAAAGCGTTCCCGAAGTATTTAGAAACTTCGAGACGATGGTCGAAAGGGATGGAATGTTCTAGATCCTGATAAAATAGAAATATAAAAAGGTGTCTGAAGGAAGTTGTGACCTGCGTTTATAATTCAGCCATTATCTTTTTATGTTAGACCCCGTAAATCGATTCTGCTGTCTGAGTTTTCGTTTTTTTTTGTTGTTTGGTTTTGTTTTCGTCGTTCGATACGGTATTAGCATCAAGAACGTTTTGCTCGTTGTTTGTGTGGTTTAAGTTTAATGGTATTTCAAGTTGTTTTCAATCATTACTGGTATTTTCTTTTAAATGCATGAAGATCCGTGGTTTTGAGTTTGATTTAGTATTATACTTGTTTATCTCAGTAAAATAACAATTCTATATAATTTACGACTTCCTTTTTGAATGTAAGTTGATCCATTTTTCTTGTTTAGGCTGAGTTCTATTTGATTAAGCGCTATCATGAGCCACCTGCAAGAAACGCGAGTCTCAGCATTTTGGGTGAGAAATATTTTCGTCAAGGTCTACGTGCCAAGATGCACGCGACTAATTATAATTTTCATCTTTGTTTTTCTCGTTTGTTTAATGTTCTTTCTTTTACCACGATTTTACTGCGCACATTTAATTAGTTAAGTAGGGGGTACGAAGTCTTTGAAAAGTTTGGTTTTTGGAGGATCATTCGATCGTTGGTCGCAATGAGAGATACCGGGGACCGTGAGATGTAGTAGAGTGAGTGGGGTACTTTGCCCTATCGTTATGCCTTACCGCGGAAGTAAATTCGAAATCGTGAAAATTAAGTGTGGTGGTGAAGAATGTTAACTTTCTTCAAATTTCGTATTGTACGGCTTGTATAAAAATTCATGGTTTCTAAAGAAAATAAACAATCACGCTTGAGGGATTCAGTTTCGATGTTTTAAGTAGAAAAATCCCTTTCTTCGCTATTGTGCGGTTTAAATTGTGAAACAAATCTTCCGCTGGTGACCTATTGTTTGGGGGTTTCACTGATCCCACATTCGCCTACGATACTTTTGGGGAGCAGCCGAATTCCATCTGAGGTTGTAGCTTTTGAAAACCACTGTGACCCGCAGCTCAACTGGTATCTCCAATTAAGTAAGAAAAAAAGGTATTTATCGATTTTGGTTATTATCGTGTAGTGACCCGCGATTAAAAATGCAGTAAAAGCTTTCAATTTGAGCCAATTGAAATTACGACTAACGTTAAATTTGATTATTTCAATGAACACTTAAAGTGTTTGCGGAAAGTTAAAATAAATTAACTTTGTTTTGGTGCGTTTGAAAAATAAATCGTGTTCCCGATTAGATGATAATGTAACGACTTATAAACTATATTGCGTTTAGTTCGAATTAAAGTTCGGACATATATTTTATAACCTGTATTGTTCTTAGTTATTTGAATTGTTTAATTTCATATGCGGACAAAGCCTTGAAATTTATTTGCGTTATGTTCTATTTGAAAACGTCGAGTTAACGCTATTGTAGTAGCATTTTCTATTTATAAATTTTAATTTAATGTTTTGTGTGTAGATTGTTCATTCTTGTTTTGCTTAAGATTATTTCATTTCTTTTATTAAAATTTGTTTACTATTCATTATTGTTATTTTTTTTGTTTTTGTTTTAATTATTCAATCAATAAATGTTAAATTGTTAAATGTAAAGAGCTTTTATTCATTTAGCGCCGCATACGTAAATTTTTGTTTTTTTTTTAAGTGTTTTTCAGAATTGTTACAACTCAAGGTAAGTTCTGGGGTTGTAACCAACCAGATGAGCTTTCGGATAATCAGGGGTTTGAAAGCTACCATTATAAATCCTTGATTGGCGCCCTTACCGATTTTTTTTTGACTATTTTACCGTTCTGGTTCAATTTTACGACGATCGCGTTTCCAATCTTTCACGGAATTTTAAATTACAACCCACCCCCTTCTCCATTGAGCTAGTGGCACACCCCGTTTATGTTACTACATTTCAGGCAGTAATTTTGTGTTAACTTTGGTATGTAACAAAGTTTCTACAAAATTCGGTTTTTTGTTAAAAGTATAAGAGCTAGAAACTTAAAAAAAACTGAAATAATTACAAGGGGTTCTTTTAAATTAGAGAAATTTCTTAGGGGAATGAGCAATCAGCAACACATTTCATTTTGTGTAACGTTTTTGGTCTGGCCATAAATTTTTCAATAACAATATTTATTTTGATATAAAAACTATGTATTTATAAACTAAAGACACATATCTAGGGCGCACTTGTGCCACTTTTTGCTTTGACTTTTTGGAAATAATCGATGGTCCGTTTACCATGTGCCCTCAAAATTCACCTAAAATTGCTTCGTTTTCTACTCATTTTTTATATTTTTACACAAGCCGGCTATATAACTAGCATTTGTAAATATTTCAGTTTTTTTACTGCCCCTTTAATTTAATTTAGCTTGTTTAAAGCACGCAATGTTTCTTCTTTGATTTCTGTACTTTTACATTATCTGATGTTTACTCAATGATAACTTTTTTGTTTTTCTGGCACAGTTTCTACAAGTTACGGTATTAAATTTTGATTACAGTTTCAGCTTGATTTTTAGATTTTAGGACAAAAATTTTGGTAGTTTTAGTTTTTGCCTGAAAATTGTTATGTACTTAAACTTGGAAAAAAACTAAAATTGAACACATTCAGTTGTTTTATCAGGTACTGATACTGAGACTTCTGCTGGTCTGTTGCTTTCTAGGGATTAACAAACATCTGAATGGTTTTGCTTGCTTTTTTGAACCAACTGTGTTTTCAAGAAGATTTTGGAGTTGCTGTATTAGACACCCCTACTACTTTTAGACTTTAGATTTTAAAATTTTCAGCAATTCCAATTCGTTTGTAGTTTCTTTTTAAGACGTCATTGTTGCTCATATCATTCATTTAGTTGTGACTCCGTCACTATTTATAGTCCCCTTTTATTATGGCTCAACACAAAGGAACACCAGTCTACATTCACACCCTTTATAGGCACTCTGGCACATACCACCAGAGTAGCGTGGGAGACTCTTAAAAACAGTCATACTCACTGAAACCATCTCCTTCCGCTCTTGCCTTTTCTCCTTACCTGGTAGACCCTTTCGAGTATTACTTCAGGAAAGGAAGGCCTCATTTACACAACACAACGGAGCGTACCACCCCCACATACATCCTTCTCCGTTCAGAGCTTGGTCCTCCCATGCTCGGCATGAGTGATCGGTCACTCTGCCGTTCTTTCTAATCCACACGCCTAGGTACCTCAAGACTTTCCCACCTTTTATCTCCAAACCCTCCACTCTTATGCAGAAGTTCTTCATTGTTCTGGGCCCGACTAGAACACCATTTCGGTTTTATCGGACGCCAACTCCAGACCGTGGTTCACGAGCCAGTTTTCGATTCTAAGAATAGTAACCTCCGTTCTGTTGTTTACCAACTTAGCGGTTTTCCTTCCAACAGCGTGACACCACCCGGCATCGCTAACTCCAGCACTTCGCTGAAGTAGTCCTTAACCACGTAGGTCAGGTACTCCGGTACGCCCTTGTTTTCTATGGCCTTGACGATGCCGGACCCTGGCACGCTAGCGTTCAGGGTAGACTTACCTTTTCTGATTCTACTTTTGGTTTAGTTTACTTTCGGCTTATAACCACTTCTTTAGTCTTTCTCCTATCAC
The DNA here is from genome assembly GCA_035610365.1 of Aquatica leii. Taxonomy (NCBI): domain Eukaryota; kingdom Metazoa; phylum Arthropoda; class Insecta; order Coleoptera; family Lampyridae; genus Aquatica; species Aquatica leii. The sequence continues at coordinate 119,324,589 of CM069434.1, read as the reverse complement.
TGCCTCGAGCACCGTCCTCAATACTAGAGGCAAATAGGTCTGAAACCCCCCGGACTTCCATCACGTTTGGTGGGTTATGGAACTAACGCCAAGCTGTCGGTTTTCCAGACTCTAGGGAAGGAGTTACTTCTAAGGCATTTGCAAATGCATGATAGCAGGTCGTCCACCAATCTCCTGATAGGCCGTATGTAAGATTTCAACAGTTGTCCCATTAGATCCGGGGCTTTCACACCCCTTATGTGCTCTACTGTTTTTTAGGCGTGATCGCCGGTACCTCGTTTGTGTGTAATTTCTTCCACTCTTTTTGTGTCTAGGAAACAGCTCTCTCTCACATCCTTTTCTCCTTGTCCATGTCTCATACGTACGGCTCCAGGTGTACTACTAGACTTTTCCATTTTCGTTCTTTACTCTTTTTAATTTCTTTTTTTAGCTTCGTCCTTTTGGCTTTATAGTTTTCTTTTTCTGTCTCCCATTTTCCTTCCATTCGTGCTCTTCTCCATGTCCCTTTACTTTCTTCTTTGTCAGTCTTGTTATCCTTCTTCTGGCTTTCACACACTTCTTTCTAATACCCGCTCTTTTTTTCTAAAACACTCTCACATCTTTCCACAATCATGCTCGTGAACTCTTTCGCTCCTAACTCATCTCCCGCCTTCCATTCTAGCTTTCAGCTTTTTCAAAGCCTCCACGTTCGTTTTCCATCTCCGGTCGCTTTGATTCCTACATTCACTTACACCGTTTCTACACTTATTCCAATCTCAACGTAAGTATCTGTGGGTACTTAACGTTTTCTTATTCATCAGCTTCTCCCATTCACTCATCTCGTTTATCTATATTTCGCTCACCAGAGTAACGTCGATAATCAATAGTCTCCCACTCGTTTATTCCTAAGAACTCATCCCTCCCTATATGGGAGGAGACGTAAACTCCGCAAATGGCGACGTGTTGTAACTCAACGATTCACTGGTCTGCAAAAAAATATTTTTTATCGAGCCCTGACACTATTCCGGGCGATTCTTATGTAAAATGACGTCCTGAATCCAAATATGTCTTTCGTTTTCTTCTATTACCCACCATTTTCGAGGGAGCCCCAAATCTCTAATTTTAACACTTTTCGATAAATTAATTATATTTATCGAACGATAATAATAATTATTATAATAATAAATATATGGATTTAATTTAAATGGGAAAAAGAACTATTTTAGCTATAAACAGTAATAAAGAAAAAGATATTCATCGTTACTTGGTGCTTGCTTTCCTTTTATACCCTGAGGTACAGCTCTCTCGTTTCAAAAACCAGCAGTACTCCGCCAACATGCTTGTATTCCATTTCCCTGAAAATCTCTTCTCCAGCTTAGCGATGTCTTGATGGAACCGTTCCCCGTGTTCATCCGAGACTGCTCCTAAATTTTCAGGGAAAAAATTCAGATGCGAGTGAAGGAAGTGAACTTTAAGAGACATGTTACATCCTATGTCCTTGTACGCTAAAAGCAGTTCCTCGACGTGGGCGACATAATCTTCACTTTTGTGGTTACCCAGGAAGTTCTTACAAACGTTTTGAAATGCAAGCCAAGCTCGTTTTTCTTTTCGATTTAGGTGTTCAATAAACGTCGAATCTTGGAAGAGTTGTCTAATCTGGGGACCAACAAAAACGCCTTCTTTGATTTTAGCTTCGCTAAGACGAGGAAATTTAGTTTTCAAAAATTGAAATGCGCCACCTGTCTTGTCCACTGCTTGATCAATCCAAGTTTTATGTGTAAAAGTGGTAAGTAAATATTTTCCTTCGGAACCAAAGGATTGTGAGCGACATTTTTCTGACCAGGAATAAGATTTTCTCGCAGACGCCAGTCCCGTACGATGTAATGTTTATCTCGGGCTCGGCTATCCCATTCACAAAGGAAGCAGCAATATTTTGTGAATCCTGATTGCAGGCCCGTGAGTAAAGCAACAGCTTTTAAGTCAGCGCAAAGTTTCCACTTATAATCATGATAACTAATTTTATTAAGAATTCTGAAGATGTTTTCGTACGTTTCCTTCATATCAACAGAGTATGCAACTGGAATTGATGGGAAGTCATTCCCATTTGCCAACAGGACAACTTTTAAGCTTCTTTTTGATGAGTCTATAAACAGTATCTATTTGTCTGGGTCACATGGCATCTGTAGCTCTGTCATCAATAAATTTGCATTAGGGCAGAACACTAAACCTTTATCTTCTGAGAAAAGACATTTCAGGGTTGCTTGTCTGGTCCTGTAAGAAGATATTTTTACTCCCTTTTCTAAGAGATTCCACTGTTGAAGTCGCGATGCTAGGAGCTGAGATTTAGTCTTGGGTAACTGCAAATCCCTGACAAGATCATTTAATTCCGATTGAGTGAGGAGGTGAAGTTGCCGAGAAACTAAATCTGCGGAATATTCTTCATCATCATTGAACGTATCATTCGAAGCCCCAGGTTGTGGCTCAGAGTCTTTTAAATCAATTTCCGGCTCTAAAGTATAAGTGTTTGGGGGCTCTGGGATTGGCAAAGTATCGTTATGAGGAACAGGTCTTAGAGCTGACAGAATATTGGGATACTGAATTGTATGCTTCTTTTGCTCGAAAACCCGACGGTGGAAGTCATACAAAAGTAACAATCTGTAAGATGACAGCGAGGTTCACGCCAAACCATGGGCACAGCAAATGGCATTGATGGTTTTCGTTGCGCTTTTAAAGTTAATTCCCCGCAGACATAGCAGAAGCTATCGGGATGATTTTTACACTCGCGTGGCATAATTAAACCGTAATTCAACACTCGACATTAACCACAAATAAAAGTTTGTATTTCACTGTTATCACAAGCGCGCGCTTGACCTTTAAACTAGTCCGCGATATCCGCTCGCATTCGCACACGTTATCTGAGCCACCTATATCTTCTTATCCATAATTTTAATGTACTTATTTACTACTCACATTAAAACTGTACTTCTAATCCTTTCTTCACCTTCACATTTCTCAACCCGCACACGTAAATTAATTGCTGTAAATCACTTTAAATTACACAAAACTCCGCACTACTATTAAACTATTAAACACGTCCTCACTCAATCACCTTCAAAACACGAAATGGTAGCACTATTCGTAGACCTAACATCTGCTTTTGACAAAGTGAATAGGGAAAAGCTGTGGGAATATATGAAAAGAAAAAAAATCAATGAAAGATTAATACAAAGAATAGAGGAAATATACGAAGAAACGAGAAGCAGGGTTAAAGTGAATGGGGAAGAGAGTGAGAAATTCATAACAAAGAGAGGGTTGAGGCAGGGATGTCCACTGAGCCCAAGCCTGTTCTCGGTATATACGGGGGATCTGGAAGAGACAATGAGAGGACAACAGACAGGAGGGATAGTGGTAGGGAAAGCTAAGGTATGGTCGTTGGCGTATGCGGATGACGTAGTGCTGGTGGCTAAAGAGGAAAAGGAAATGAAAGAGATGATGAAAACGCTAGAAAAATATATGAAAAAAAAAGAAATGGAAGTAAACACGGAGAAAACAAAGATAATGATATTTAGAAAAAGAGGGGGAAAGGAAAAAGAAGAGAGTAGAGATGGAGTGATGAGAAAGTACAAAAGTACAAGTGAAGGAATTTACATACCTGGGCTACACGATGAAACAGGATAATAAAGAGGGAGAACACATAAAGGAAAGGGTGAAGAAAGGAAACAGGCTAATAGGACAGGTCTGGGGTGTGGGGGAAAGAATATTCAAGATGGATATAAAAAAAAGAAAATTGCTGTTCGAAAAATTAATAAAGGGGGTGGTAATGTATGGAGCGGAAATATGGGGCTGGAAGGAGTGGAGGGAGGTAGAGGGGCTACAGGAACAATACTGGAGATGGGTGTTAGGATTGGACAGGGAGACACCGGGGTATATTGTGAGAGAGGAGGTTCAGATAGAAAAAATAAGGATTGAGACAGGAAAAAGAGCAATAAAATACGAGGAAGAAATGAGGGAAAGAACAGATTGCAAAATTCACACACGCAACAGTTTGTCTTCCTGTCGCATCCTTTTGCTTTGTGTCCCACCTCGACACATCTTAAACACCTTTATTCGTTTTTGCAGTCGCTTCCTATGTGCCCGTACTCCTGGAACCTGAAAACATTTACATCCTAATCGGCATCTGAGAAGTTGAGCTTTATAAGGGTGTAGCAACTGGGCTGCGGAAAGAGTACTGTTTTGTCTTCTATGGTCTTTTTCACTCCCAAACTGCGCATTTCTCATGAGACAACTTACGACTAAATACGACTGCTTATCTTCGTTAAAATACTACAGTGAGTATGATAGGCTATGGATGAGACCAGTAAAAACTGTACTTGTAAAGCATGCCATTATTTGTAAGATCTTTATAGTTCTAGTCAATATATGCAGACCTTACATTACGATTTGAGTCTAAATTTTAGGGCAACTTGCTTACATTGAACTTCATTCCGCGGGATTTTTATTTTAAAGTTTAATTGAGAAAATAAGTAAAATTTTAATATAATATTACTCATACATTTTAACTATTTTGTAACGGGGGATCATTAGTGCTCCATTCCTAACCACACTTAAGCTCTGGTAATCAAATAGAAATCGCTTGGTGCAAAATCCGGAACCAGTAGTCGAATTTCTGTAATGCAAAATTTTTCCACCAGTTTATTCGCTTGTGCTGCAGTAGAAGGACGTATATTGTCGGGCAAACAAAACGACTTTCTTATAGTTTTGTTATTCTTCATACATTTCAGGGTTTTACAGCAGATGCCATAATTATATTTCACAGGCTCTATAAAATGAAATATAGAATCTTAAGGTTTCGCGGTTTTCTTGGTTAAGATTATAATCTCTTCAGAGTGCTAACTGTCATTAATGGAAAAAGTATCAGTGCCGCTAATATACAGGGTGTTTCTTAATAACATATTAATATTTAAGATTGTTGGGTTCATTTTGAGAAAGTTCAGTTTCTAGCTCTTATACTTTCAAAGGAAAAGCGAATTCTGTAAAGACTTGCAACGCATCGAAAGCGGCCGTTTTAGAATCCCCTTAAGTGTAGATAAATAAAGTAAAAATTATCCGCGGAGATTGTTTATAAATATCAAGTGATAATCATATCTAAATTACGTGTAAATAGTTAGTTTTAAAATCCGTTACAACAAAAACGTCTTCTAAATTTAAACCGTGTCAAATTCATAGCCGGCTTTAGCAATGTTTCTACTACTTCATTAGTTGTTGGTCTATAGTTACTTAATTTTTCTAAACTATCTTGCATAAAAGTGAAGCAAAACGATGAAAATTTCCATTAATGATTTGACTCGGTCTAAACTCGGAAAATGTTTTCATGTTACTATAAACTCGATCTCGAGTTTCAGATCTTGCAAATTAATACTCTAGAAAAGTCTGGTTAGTCGAATTTAGATCTGTCTTGGTTTATATAGTAACTTAAAAGGTTAGTGGTCGCGGTTACACGTGAAATTATTCAAATGGAATTGTATCTACATACCCAGTACTTTCATCTTCAGCTCTGGCAAGAGTATCTCTCCATTTATACAGATCTTTTAAGGCATGCAACTGTCTATTATCAAATAAACGTTTACACTTTTGATAAAATTCCATGTAACTATCTTCTCTTAAAACGGGTTTTACGTATCGCTGTAAAAATAGTATAATAACACGTATCTTAAAAATCTACTACAAACCTTTTTACAAATTTCAGTGCTTTGGTGTATAACCGACTTCAATACGTTATCACTTCCGTTACCTTTCTTAAGTAATTCATTCCTTAGCTTATGATAAATATAAATTAAATAATGCGTATCCATTCTAGCGTAAGTTTTTAGTTCGTCGGGCAATGGTCGAATCCTCCAATCGGCTAATTGGAAATGTTTATGTGGAACAACATTACAAAATTTATTCAATAAATAAGCTAAAGACAATCCCGAATAACCTAACTGTTTAGCAGCTTGATGTGTGTCAAACATGTTTACCATATATAATGATAAATCACGTTGCAACCATTCAATATCGTGATCAGCACCATGTAAAATCTACACTAAGCATTAAGCTATTAACTTCACAACCTAAATCCTTACCTTAACAATAGATGGTTTCGTAAAAACCTCATTTAATATACATAATTTATCACGCAAAGTAAACGTATCTATTAAATAATCTGCATCCTTAGTAGAAATTTGCATCAAACAGGTAATTCCCATAAACGTCCTATAAGAATGGTGCTCTAAATCGACTGCAAACTCTGTACATTGACGTAACTCGTCTACTAATTTATCCAACTCTTCGACCGTTGATATCTCAATCAAAGGAGTATCTTCTAATTTCTTCACAGTTATCGGAGTTACTTTTTGTAGTTGATCAGCGGGAGGTATGAAACGATCTAACTCTGTTTCATAAGGATGCGAATACCTGTAATTGACCAATCCTTTTCTTTTTCAATTCTTTTTAATTCACTTACATTTCGCCAAATTCCGATTCCTCCAAAAATATTGCCAATGGTTTTATAGAATTCGGTTTTTCCGTAATTCGTGGAATCCACGGATTATTGCTGTTATCTACCTTATCTTTGAAATATGTTTGTGGTCGAACGATGTTTTTAGCAGTCAATAACCTTATTGAATTCAGAGAGCTGTTCGAATTTTTCTATCACAAAAAAATTAAATGAAAATAGCAAACTATATAATATGTGTGATAGGTGTTATGTGTGAGTGAATAATAAGAATGATATGAGAGACAAAAACTATAGTTCGTCAACGCCTTTTCTCTTGATTATTTCACCTGCTTAGAAATCACAACAAAATATTTCCTCAATATTCACGGAAACAATGATATGTAGCAGTAATAAGAACCCGCTAGTAAATTTCAAATTTTCAAATAAAAACCAATATTAATGGTGTGATCAAGTACCTATACTTAATACATTATTTTTTCGTTATGATTAATACACAAAACCAACAAATTTCCCATTTTTTATATTTGCAAATGAACGAACAGCATGTAAGTGTAGTAAACAAATTAAGGAGGGGAAAAAAACAAAGTTTCAGATAATACAGCTACTTGTTCAAATGCCACCCAAATGGCTCAAATTACTCATACCGGACAAAGTGTGTTTTTCATTTTAAATAGGAAATGTAACATTGATAATTGTCCTTTGTTTGTCCAGAAATACTTTTAGCTTTTAACAAAAATAGCAGACTATTTATCAAGGTCTTGTTTTGATGAACCAATTTGGCAAATGTGGATAGTTTTTCAAATTAGTTGACTAACATGACCATGACACTGAATATTGTTTTCATTCATAGGAACAATCCCAAAAAAACGTGGGCTTCGCGAATGATATTTGATTCAGTTTCCTCTCCTTTGTTACTTTTAGCAGCCGTTGAAGATGGCAATGAACCAGTGGCGGCTCGTGAGTTAACAATTTGGTGAGACAACTTTTTTGAAAGATATTTTAACTTAATCATAAAACTAATTTAACCACTCATAATTATTATCTTTCAAATGTACCTACGCTTGTATCTACTTATGAATTGTTAAAAAAAAAACATTTATGATGTAGAGATTAAATTTGTAAATTATTTTGGGATTTTCTACTTTTTCAAGTCATGGAATATAAACTAAAAAACTTTCTCCTTATGATCATAATAATTAATATAAATTTACTTATCAACATGAAAATTTTAAAGGGTGCACATTAAAGTCTAAATATTAAAAGTTTTACTATTTTTTAAGTTTTTTAAATAGCAAAGGTATGCGTCTATTTTTCTTATTCGCAAAATCATCAATAACGTCCTTAAAAAACTGTTCATTACCGCATAATGTTTTTATTAATTGTTTTTCTATGGCAATATGTGCCACATAATTTAACCTTTTTTGGCCTATAGTATTTCTGCAATAGGTTTTTATTCGTCACAAAGTAGAAAAGCTTCTTTCCACAGAAACAGATGTCACTGATATAGTTAAAAAAACACTAAGAAGTTCATGCAACTCCGGCATACCTTTTAGTAACTCACTTTGATACATGAACTCCAGCATCCACGATACTTTTAGAATTTCCTAATATTTCTTGATCGCCATATATCACCAGTAACTCATTTTTAAGTTGAATTCTATCAAAAAATGAATATTGATTTTTTAAGCAATCGAGTAAATCTTCAGGAAACTTTCGAAGATAATCTTTAAACTTAGATACATTTAGTAAATCAAAAAAACTAAGTTTACCAATATCGTTAAATCGAATTTCAATTTGATGTACTATAGTATCCACAATTTCAAAAAATATTGCTCTGTAATTCTGTCGTTTATCTGGTAAGTCGTCGAGTTTTCTTCTTTTTGAAGACGTTATATCGTCTGATATTGATAGAAAATCATAAATTTCGTCAAAAAATTTCAATGCAATTTATCGATTTAAAAACTATCTATATACAAATATTAGATTACAGAAAATAGTAATTACTTTATAAAAGAAAACCCTTTTCTAAAACGCCTTAAGGGCGAGTTTCATGGAGAAGATTTAAGTACAAAATGTTTTTTTTTATCTAATCTTTTGAAACAAAAGTCTAAGTGACTGTAAATACTAACTCGTATGCAGCTTTTGGTTTTTATTTAAGTTGTTCAGCAGCAGTTCGGCTTAAATATTGAACGGACAAAGTAAAGTGAAAAAATTGTGCGTCGCGTCCACGATTACCGCTTCTGTAAAAATGAGTGGAATAAAGAAAAATATTTTAAGTGGTGCTCAAAAGCGAAAACTTCGCAAAGAAAAGGAACCCCCAATTAATACTAAATACGCAAAGTTAGACAGTTTTTTCTCAAGTGCAAGTGGAAGTGTTAGTGCAAGTGCAAGTACATTCATCGAACCTGAACAAACCCAAATCACAGATTTATGTGATAGTGGAAGTAAATCTGTAAAGCTTGCTGTAGAATACGAAGAAACTTGTGAAGAAGTTAGTAGCGACTTGGCATTTTTTGCACATCTGTCAGTTGATAAGGAATTAAGAGAAAAAAATTTCACCTTAAGACCGTGCCAACCTAAAGAAGATTTCAAAAAGGATATCAAGAGGAGGAGTTTTTCTGCATCGTATTACAGTTACACTTGTAAGACGGGGCAAATGGTAGAGCGAAAATGGTTATGTTATTCGACGCATTTAGATGTTGCCTACTGTCAGGTATGTTGGCTTTTTGTTGATAGGAATAACATTCATTTTAAAGAAGCCTGGTGTAAAGGGGTAAATGACTGGCAAGGCATATCAAAAAAAATTAAAGAGCATGAAAATTCTGTTGTTCATATTCATGCATGTCGCACATTTGACATATGGAAACAAAATAAAACGATTGATGTATTATTAGATTACAATTATAATGAAGAAGTCAGTAAACTGCGCCAAATATTTCGTAGAATTACAGATGTCGTAATGACCCCAGCGACTTGTAATCTCTCATTTAGGGGTCACCGAGAAAATTTAGATTCCTTACAAAGAGGAAATTTTTTGAACATAATAGAACCTTTGGCAAAATACGACCCCGTTCTTGACGTTCACTTGTCGTCAGAAACAAAAACTGAATATTTTAAATATCTAAGCCTTGCAATTCAAAACGAATTGATTTATGTGATAGGTTCCAGAGTGAGAGACAATATTGTTAAAAATATTCAAGAATGTTCTTTTTTCACTATTATTCTGGATACGACACAAGACGTAGCAAAAAAAGATCAGTTAAGTACAATAATTAGGTACGTAAAAATTGAGCTAGACGAGAATAAAGAACCAAATAAAATTAAAATGAATGAATCGTTCTTGAGATTTAGTGAAATAACAAACCAGACAGCCAAAAGTTTGGAAAACGATGTTAGAAATTTTCTGAATACGTTAAACATTCACGTAGAAAAATGTAGAGAGTAAGGATACGATGGCGCAGCTAACATGAGTGGAGCATATGGGGGGTTACAAAAATTTATTAAAGACAGGCAACCAACAGCAAGATACATTCACTGTGCTGTCCATAATTTGAAGCTTGTTCTAAATGATGCTTGCGACTATTTGAGGTAGAAGTATATAGGGTCAGTATAGACATTATTACGGCTCAGTTAAAAAATCGTTTTGAGAGTATCAATGTTACGAATGAAAATTTTAAGTTTCTTTTCCAAAAAATATAATTAACAGTACAAACGATATATTACCTATACAATACTGCCAGTAAGCTTCAAAAAAAATTATAGCCATGACTTATCAACCGAATTTCCGAACCAAGTTGTATCACTTAAAGCTGTTTTTACAGAAGACTTAAACCAGCTGAATTCGATCAAAGAATTGGGAGATTTCTTAATAATTAAGAATAAGTGCTCGGCATCTAGTTTACCTGACGTATGTAATGCGATTTGATTATTTTTAACTCTACTAGTTACTGTGGCAACAGCAGAAAGGTCATTTTCTAAGCTGAAATTAATAAAGAATTATCTACGCAATACAATGTCAGAACAGCGGCTTAGTAATTTGTCTCTCATTAGTATTGAACAAGAAGAAGCAAAAAAATTAGAGATGGATAAATTAATAAATGATTTCGCAAGAAAAAAAGCTAAGCGTCTATCAAAATTTTTATAGTTCAAAAATGTAAATTTGTGTCGGGACTTAAGTAACTAAATTTTTTTAAAGTGTATTAGATTAATATTTATATTGGCGTGAAGTCTCATTATTGTTGTTTAAGGTAAGTTTTACTTTCACACCTTTGAGTCCAAACTTTGTGTAGCGGGGGGGCCATGCGGTTTTACGTTACGCCACTGACTTGATCAAAAGCGATTGCCAGCGATGTCTAGCGTTATCTTTGGTCTAGCGTAAGCCGTGTCAGTAAACTTATTTTGTAATATGGAAAACACTACGTCAGTTTGCTCAAAAATTAACTTAAATATAAAATCATAATCTTCTAAAAACGTTTTCAATCCTAGCGCTTCGCGGACAGTTGTATTATCAAAATCGCCACTTTCTATAATATTAGTAAAAACATCGATTAATTTGTGTCTAATAGAAGAAACAGTAAGTACAGCTCGTGATGTAAAGTTCCAACGTGTTGGGGCGTTAGTTGGAAGTCTTTAGCGGCACATTTCATCTAATATAACCGTGCGTTTACAAGATTTAGTAAAAAATGTCGAAAAACCGGATGTTTGAAAAAATATTTTTGCTTTTTTTATGCAGTTGCAAGCCTTGCTCAGTTTAAATTTAAAACATGTGCATGGCAATGAGTAAATAAAGCTTGTGAGGCAACTAATTTAACTTTGGCTTGTAATCCGTTAAGATGGCCAGTCATAACCGAAGCACCATCATATGTTTGTGCTATGAGCTTTTCTGCGAAATTAAATTTATCAAACGCCGTATTTAGAAATTGAAATAAGCATTCTGACGTTCTTTGAAAACTCACGTCAAAAAAACCCATAAAACGTTCAACTACCGTACCACCTTTAATGTATCTAAAAATTATAGATAACTGGGACGAAGTAGTTATATCGGTAGTTTTCTCAATCTGCCACGAAAAATAGGCACATGTTTCAACTTCATGACTGATATTCTTATTTAAAACATTCTGAAGAGATTCAAGTAATTGGTTCTGAATCGTCTTTGAAGTCCCTGAAAATACCAGATAATAATTCTCGAAAATTACCTTTATTTAATGAAGATTGACTTTCGTTATCTCCTCGAAATGGCAGTTCCTGATTGCACAAATATAAAATAATGTCTAATATTCTTAAAAGTGCACTATCTAGAACGTTCACAATGTTTTGTTTACCTAGAAGATGCAATTTACAGCTGAATGAAATGTGATCTTTTAATTTTTCGTGTTTAGAAATTGATCGCGATAAATTTTTTAAGTCTGAATATCCCACTTTATACCACACTGTTTCAGCACTACTGATTTTATTTTTTCTCGTGCTACCGCACAACCACTGACAGTTCTGGTATCACAAATTAATAAATGCTCTATTTGGTTTTCCTAAATTAATCAGAGATTTACTTATATCAAGGCGAGGTCTTCCTAAATTTTTAGTGTAAATTTTGTCTTCATATGTTAACGAAGCAAAACGATTTTCAATAATAAAATTTACCACCTCTTCTCTATTTTTAATATCGCCTTGGTTGGCCATTTCAAAATTTACGCATAAAATGATCAAAAAGAAACCGCGGAATAAAAGACGTAACTTTCCGACAGTAGATCTAGATTCAAAGTTGAAGGTTGAACTTGAACTGAACTAAATAAAAAAGACTATTTAAAAGTTGAATTGAAACGCAAAATTGCAAACTGCAATCTCAACACAATATTGCTATACAGTGACGTCAAGGTCAAGTATCGCTGGATAGTTAGCTAAAAGCACGTAGAGAGGCAAGATGACGATTTGCCTCTCCTGGCATGAATAAAGCAAAGTGTAAATGTTTCAGTATTTTGATTTTGTTTTAAACTAATATAATCTATAATCTAAACATAATTTTAAAAAAATTAATAACGATTACCGAATGAAAAGAAACGGGCATATATGCCTCTAACAACGCATGTATAAATTAGCCAAGGCCATACAAACATTACAAATCGCTGCTAAGTGCGTCTCCCTGTTACGTATAAGTGCCTTCAAAGGCAGCTCCAGTCTATGCCTTACTTGGCAATAAAAGTCGAGCAAGAATGCAAAATTTTAAAACATGAGAGCAGTGACGAATAAATATGTTTTTATTTATATAAGTTAAGATAGGTACGGTATGCTTGGGAATTTTATACATTACTTTAATGAAATGAATTTAAATCCGAAACTTAATCTTATTTATTCGTTTAATTGTCAAATTCAGGGCTTTCTCTTTCTTTTTTCACAGCAGAGAAGCCGCCCCTGATCAAGTCGTTGACTTACTTGGTGTGAAAACTACTCGGAAGCTTGACGCATTCGGTTATATCGATTCATTGGTTGACTTACAAGAAATTTTCTAGTGATATCATCTCTTATCAAATTACTTCTTTCTTTACACTTATAGCAATTTTAGGAGACGATTCAAGTATGCCGATAGCTATTAGCATGACTGGACAATCGGGAGTACAATTTCTTTAATTTCTATTAATTCGCGTATTTTTCGAACGTAAAGTACGTGCGACGTAGGTATAGATGTTATTTCGACTAAGGTCCGGTTTCACCATTAAGGATTAAACTAATCGTAGGTTAGTTAATCTAGAGTTTAATCCTTAATGGTGAAACCGGGCCTAACAAACGCAAATTTGTTTGTACAATTACGGTTCAAATGTCTTCTAAGTTCGATTTGCTTCTGGTTGCACTAGTTTCGCATGGAATCAAACTTTAATTATTCGATTACCTATTAATTTCTACTGTCATAATGTACTACGATAATTTTATGTATGAAGTGTTGCTTACCCTCCAGAGGTTGCATCAACGTTATTATTTATCGACGAACTCTTAATTGTTACTATACCGACTAAAGCAAATATATAGAAACATCTTCATATTTTTTGAACCAAGCATGTTACGGAAATGATGAAAACTGCGTTGTAAATAGGGTTATTTAAGAAATTTGACAAGGTAATTTTGGCCGTGATCTAATCATTGGTTATTGCTTAACAGACAAATACTTTCGTTTTTTAAATGAAAACCTATTGTTTTTATCCCAAAATATGATTCATTGATGTAATTTGTCTAAGAATCTAATCAAATCTTAGATGTATTCGGAAGGTTTAATTAAAAACGCTATTAAAATACGGGGTACAATATGCAAGTATTTGAACGTGCATGTCTGGTTGGTTATTTATTATAATAACACACAAATAGAAATACAGGTAAGCAAGTGTGTTTTGTTAATAACGTTAGGACGTACTGAAATAATAAATAACTAACTAGACATGAGCGTTCAAATACTGTACGCACTATTTTAATTGCATTTTTAATTAATCTTTACGAATACATCTAATATACTCTGTGACAAAAAAAATGCAACATTAAGAAGGCGTTAGAATTTTTGAACCAAACTTTGCAGAAATGTTTAACTAGTCAAAGGTAGTAATTGATTAAAATTTCAAAAAAATTGAACAGTAAAGGCACCCCTATTAGCTTCACACACCCTCACCATTCTTGGCATGGCCACCAAGTGGTCGATTTGCATCCCAAGCAATCTGTAATTCATGCAGGAGAACTTCTGGTGTCTGTGGAGGATTGGCTAATTGCTTGAGTCTTCTACCCATAATGTCTCACATATGTTCGATAGACGAAAGGTTGAGAGATCTGGGTGACCACGGCAATATATTGACGTTAGCCACTTCAAAACGCTTCATAGAATGCCTTGGGGCATTATCCTGTTGGAAAATCGGGTCCTCCAGCTCCTGGAGGAATGGAAGGATATGAGGTTCTACCACTTCATCAACATATCGGTGGGCATTCATATTGCCTCGGATGAATACCAACTGCGACCTGCTTCCATAAACAATAGCACCCCATACGATAACTCCCACAGTGTGGTGAACATGCCGCTCAACAGAAAACTGCACATTGCGACGTTCTCCACGACCATCGTGCATTCCCAAACAGAAGACCCTATGCCATTCCACGTCCCAATCTAGTCGCAAGGTACACCAATCCAAACGTTGCTCTTGATGACGAGCAGTCAGCGGAAGCACAAGACGTGGTCAAACTGCAAGCCAAAAACTCTAATTCGACGGTAAACTGTACGAAAGATTACAGAACGCCCTTTCTTTCGAAACCATTGAACGGCTATTGATTCTATACTCGAGAATGGTGGTACTTGACCACATTTGTCTGTCTTGGCCGTCCACTTCCTCGTCTACATTCTTGACCTTCTATAAACCATGCTTGATAACACCGTACTACAGAGGATTGGTTACGGTTAAGACGGTTAGCAATTTCTCTGAATGAAAAACCACCTTCACGTAAGCAAATAATGCGACCTCTGGCGAATTAACAACAAGTACCTAAAACTCAAGCTTTCCAAGACTACTGAATTATTTTGAATAAAATTTTGTTAAACATTTTTGCCAACTTGGTGTTGCATTTTTTATGTCCTAGAGTATATTTTATTGATTTTATAGACAAATTACATCATATTTTGGTATAAAAACAATAGGTTTCCATTAAAAAACTATAATTGTCTGTTACGCAATAAGTAATAATCAGATCTGCGTAACATGCTTTGTTCAAAAGATATGAAGATATTTCCATACATTTGCCTAGCCACGTATATGTAATTCTGCCTCGCGTCTCTTTTTTTAACCTCTACTAAAAATAAATATATTCGTTGTTACAACCTGTGTTTTGTTATTTGTTCTCTTTCAGTGTTGGAGCCTTCATAATTTATTTTACGATTAGCACACCGAGACCTGCGACCCCCTCGCCGAAATATATTGAGCTAGTCGCTTACCTCTTAGCTACTGGTAAAAAAACACTTAACACTTGTTTTAAAAAGTTGAAAAGAATTACCAATTCAGTTTTCAAGAATGATCATATGTGTAGTTGTATTATAGAACTTTATTTAGTTTTAGTAGTATGTTTGAATTATTTTTTATTAAGGAAACCGTTATTTATTTATTATTGTGAAGATTGAGTTATTTTAATTTTGTTATCCGTATCCGTTAGCAAATAAATGTACAAAGGGGATTTCCGGTGGGTACCGAACGCGCATCCGATTTCGCGCTATCCCCGCTTATAGGCGCTTTATCCGTCAGAGCGCATGCCATCCCCGCTTAGAACCGTTCTCCCTCTTCCGAACGTCCGCAATAAAACCGGAACCCCGACGCAAGAACGGCAGTTCCAGTTGGAGCTCACACCGAAGAGTATTCCGGGGTTCATGTGCACCAGCTGGATTTTAGGATCACCTTACGCTTGCTTGGTTGTGGCCGCCGCTTCCGCTCTCGTCGAATGTCTTGCCCATTATCTGTTTATTTTGAGAGTAAATAAAGACATTTTTATTTACTGATTGTGTATTTTATTTTCGTCGCCTCTCTCTGATTTTAGTTCCATTGGAAGCTCTGGACAACCGTGCTTTCACTGTAGTTACCCGGACAGTGCCGTCGAACAGAAGAGTAAACTCCTCGAACAAATCTGGCGCCCGAGAACCATTCCGTCCACTAGTTTTCTATAACAGCTAAGCAGTTTGATCTGGAGTAAGCGTCACAATATCTCAGCGAGCTGCGATATTATTTAGTTCTTTTACTATATTATCTCATGTGTGAGATCTTGAATCACAGCAAGAATTCCAATTCGGGAGACAACCAATGAGCTGTGAAACTCAAGAAGTTGGAATTGTTGTGCATACAGGTCCATATGTCACAACTGGCAGAAAACGCGATAGCGTTTAAAATTTTTGTTTTTATTGTTTCATACATTTTGTTGTAGATATCAGGAATAATTATTTGGGAAATATAAGTGTAGCTTGGCAATTCATAACGGGGCTCTAAAAGTTGTATGATTTTTTGGCGTATTCTTTCATGAAAGACCCAGTATTCAGCATTCTTATATTTATTGGCATACATTTCATATCTGTTTGGACATTGTAGAGCTTTTATTTCGCTTAGTAATATCGAAGTATTGAACATTTTCCAAATTCACCATTTTAATTTTTATAAGTACGTGTTTAGTGCTTAGGCACTTGAGTCATTTAAGTCGAGTTTATTATCATACGTTTTGAGTACATTTTATAATTTATTATTAGTCATTAGAGGCGTTTCATTATGTCGTGAACTGTGACCTTGAGTCAAAATTCGGAATTAATAAACTAAAAATTAAAAGTTTGACAAGTCTATGTGAATCTCAAAAACGTTAGTCTATTTAAAAAACACTTGCGTCAATAAAAATTAAAAATAATTACATATTTATATATTAAATAAAAATAAGTTTACTTATAATAATACATAAAGACTTATTAATAACAAATACAACGACAATAGCAAAGATAGGTTAGTAAAAATGTACCGGCGAATGTTTGTAAGACGGATAATAGCAGCGTTTTGACATATACCGACTACAGCGCCACAGTTCACGAAATCCTGAAAGACGTCTACTATTTAGTTTCAAAGATTTAGATTTTAATTCTATATTCCAGTACGCTCGTTTGCTTTAGTAATTTATATTTCCTTATCATTTGATAATTTTGCGTTTTTTGCGAGAACAAGCTTTTAGTTACTTATGTTTCATTACGTCATAATTTCTTTCGTATCCTTATTTAGTTTATTGGTTTTCTTGTATATCTCTCTTGAAGAAGTTTCGTCACAGGCTATATAGATATGTGGTTTTGGTTTTTGAAAAAGTTCCTGGTACGTTTTGTTTCAATAATGTAGTTCTCGGTGAGTTTTAACCCTTAATATTCGGTGTTGGTGTCCGTAGAGATGATGTAGAGGGTTCAGGTTCCAGAAGGTCATCCTATTTCGTATATTTTACGGTCTCGACGTTTCACTTGATCCCATGTTTAAGTTTCGTATCAGGAATTGTGTGATCGTTAGTGTGTGTGTGTGCACGCGACACAGTCCAATTTCGCCTTTTTGACTATATAACCACCCGAATTTTGAGCAATATCTGGGAGGCCTTTCGACCAAGCAAAAAGCCAACTACCAAGAACTACGTAAACGAAGTCTTTTAAATCCTACCCTTTCTACGATACTTAATGGTTCGTTATCCACTACAATAATTTCTGCAATTAAATAATGATATTTTTTAGCATTTGCGTCATTCACATCCCAAAGAAGTTTAAACGATTTTAAACGATTCTGACAAAGTTAGTTGTTTTTCTGTTGATATTCAAGAAAATTCTTCACTAGTCGCTTAAAATTTCTCTAAAGTACGGTGGTATTATAAAAATTTACAACCGAGAACTTTGAAGTCGACACAACATACAAATAGCAAACTTGTTATCTAAATTAAAATATTTCCAAATCGGTGATCGTTTCTTAATCGATGAAAAATTGTGCCCTTACAAACATATACATAAAATGAGACTGCTAAGTGACCTTTTATGGCGCGAATGCTTAGAGGACGACGAGACTTCGCAGCATTTGCTGTGTAAAAACGCAACGCAGAACGATTCTCTGCAAACCAAGACTAACTGATGATGAGTTGAAGAAGCCCCTAAGAATTATCTTCTGGACTTCATAGACAGAACGGAACTATTGAGAAAGTAAACATCAGAGGTGCACAAAAGAACCAAGGAAACCCCTTAAAACAAGCTCGTGCACGCATATCAATCCCGTACACATACAAAACCAAATAATATTTAAACCTATTAGGTTTTTACCAATTTTAAAGCTGTTGTACGCAATAAATACCAATTAACAGTCCTGTGCAAAGAAAATTTAAATACTCGGTAAGATATAAAAACTAGAAGCTACCAAATATTAGCTTTCTTCTAAATATAAACAGAAACTGAAATAGAATAAAAACGATCCATCAATTGCCAGCAATGATAAAGATGTAGGTACTGACAGGATGACAAACCAAAAAAGTTATGATACGGGACAGTGATGAAATTAAATCTCATTTTGAAGAATACTTTGGATATTCTTACAATAAAGACTAAGGAATACAGAAACTGTAAAAGGGACACAACTATATGCCAGTTGAACGTAAACTGGACTCAAAGTTAGGTATTACAATTGAGTCGACTAAATAGAAATAGTATCAGCCGAAGTAATACAACCAATGAATATAAATGAACTTTCAAGAACAGAAGGAGGAAGGAAAGAAATGGAGGAGTTAAAAGAATTAATGAGAGAAATGATGAAACAGATGGAAGAAAATATGCAAGGAATAAGACAAGAAATCAAAGAAATGAAAAAAGAAATGGGAGAAAGAGAAAAGAAGTGGTAGAAAGAAAAGAGAAACTGGTGGAGAGGATAGAAAAACTGGAGAAAAAGCGGAAGACGAGGAAAGATGGAAAAGAAAGAATAATATTGTGATAAAGGGGCGGAGAAGTGAAAACCACAAGAAGATTTAGCAGTGATGCTGGAAGAAAATTAAATGTAAAAGTAGAGGTGAAAAAGCGACAGTAATAAACAAAGAGAAGAAAAATGAGATGGTGGTGGCGGAAATCGGAGGATGGGAGGAAAACCAGAAGGTAATGGCGGAGAAGAAGAAATTAAAGAATACAAGAATATATATAAGTCACGATTTGAGATGGGAGGAAAGAAGAGTGCAAAGGATGTAGTGGGATTACAGGAAACATGAATGGAAGAAAAAGAATGGGAGTGGTGGGAAAAAGAGTTGCCGGAGGAATTTGAGTGAGTGGTGCAACATGCAGAAAGAGAAAAGAAAAAAGGGAGAGCAAAGGGGGTATAATAACGGGAATAAGAAAAAATGGTTGAGCCAGAAAAAGAAAGAGAAAGTGCAACAGAGAAGAGGAGTGGTAGAAAGGAACATACAGTGGGGAAAAACAAAAATAAAAGTAGTGACGGTTTATAGCAGTAGAATGAAAGAGACAAGGAAAAACATAGAAGAGAGGGAAGAGGGATGGATAATAGTAGGAGGGGACTTCAACGCAAAAATAGGGGAAGAGGGGGGAATACAAGAAAGAAAAGGGACGGGAAAGAGACAAACAAAGGACAAGGTGATAAATAAAGAGGGAGAAGAACTGCTGGAATTGTGCAACGAAAAAGGGTGGGAAATAATGAACGGGAACAGAGAAGAATATGGAAAGGGGGAATTTACGTACATAGGAGGAAGGGGAGAATCAATAATAGATTTTGTAATGACAAATGAAGAGGCCGCAGAAAAGGTAAAGACATTTAAGGTGAGAGAAAGGGTAGAGTCAGACCATCAACCACTGGAATTGACAATGGAAGGAAGGGAAAGAGAAGAAAGAGAGGAAGAGGAGAAGTACATAACTAAAAAAAAGTGGACAAAAGAGGGTATAAAAAGATATATAGAGAGAATAGGGAAAACAGTATGGATAGGGAAGGAATTACAAGAAAGTGTAGAGGAAATGAGAGAGATGATGGAGAAAGCAACAGAGAGAGTCAGATTTAGAAAATGGAAGGGGAGAAAACAGGATGGAAGAAACGGTGGGATAAGGAATGCAAGGAAGCAAAGAAAAATGCAAGAAGAGCATTAAGACAGTGGAAAAAGAGAGGAAAGAAAAAGAAGAATACAAAGAAGCAGAAGGAAGAAAACAAAAAGAAACAAGACGAGCAGATCAAAGGAATAAAAACGGAAGAAGATGTATGGAAGTACCTAAAGAAACAGAGGAAAAACATGACGACAAAGGGAATACAAATTAAAGAATGGGAGATATATTTTCGGAACCTGTTGGGAGGGAAGAACAAAAGCGGAAAAAAGAAAAAGAAAAGACGCGGTAGTAAGACAGGAAGAAGGAGATAGGGATAGAATAAGTGAAGAAGTAATAGAGGCGATAAAGAATATAAAAAAGGAAAGGCGACAGGAGAAGATGGGATACAAGGAGAAGAGTGGATATACGGGGGAGAAAGTGTAGCAAAAAGGATGACGGAAATACTAAACAAAATATGGAAAGGGGAAGGATTTCCAGAGAGATGGAGAGAGGGAATAATATGTCCAATCCATAAAAAAGGCGAAAAAAATAAAGTCAAGAATTATAGAGGGGTAACATTATTGAGCAGGGCATACAAATTATATGCGACAATACTGCAAGAAAGACTACAGGAAGGAAATAGAGGAAGAAGTTTGGTACCAGACGGACAAGCGGGATTCAGAAAAGGAAGAAGGGCGATAGACAACATATATATACTGAAACACTTAGCATATAAAGAACTAGAAAAAAAAAGAGGGAAAATGGTGGCACTATTCGTAGATCTAAAAACCGCTTTTGACAAAGTGAATAGGGAAAAGCTGTGGGAATATATGAAAAGAAAAAAAATCAATGAAAGATTAATACAAAGAATAGAGGAAATCTACGAAGAAACGAGGAGCAAGGTTAAAGTGAATGGGGAAGAGAGTGAGAAATTCATCACAAAGAGAGGGTTAAGGCAGGGATGTCCACTGAGCCCAAGCCTGTTCTCAGTATATACGGGGGATCTGGAAGAGACAATGAGAGGACAACAGACAGGAGGGATAGTGGTAGGAAAAGCTAAGGTATGGTCGTTGGCGTATGCGGATGACATAGTGCTGGTGGCTAAGGAGGAAAAGGAAATGAAAGAGATGATGAAAACGCTAGAAAAATATATGAAAAAAAAAAAAAGAAATGGAAGTAAACACGGAGAAAACAAAGATAATGATATTTAGAAAAGAAGGGGGGAAAAGAAAAAGAGAGGAGTGGATATGGAATGATGAGAAAGTGCAACAAGTGAAGGAATTTACATACCTGGGCTACACGATGAAACAGGATAATAAAGAGGGAGAACACATAAAGGAAAGGGCGAAGAAAAGAAACAGGCTAATAGGACAAGTCTGGGGTGTGGGGGAAAGAGTATTCAAGATGGATATAAAAAAAAGAAAATTGTTGTTTGAAAAATTAATAAAGAGGGTGGTAATGTATGGAGCGGAAATATGGGGCTGGAAGAAGTGGAGGGAGGTAGAGGGGCTACATGAAAAATACTGGAGATGGGTTTTAGGACTGGACAGAGATACACCGGGGTATATTGTGAGAGAGGAGGTACAGATAGAAAAAATAAGGGTAGAGACAGGAAAAAGAGCAATAAAATACGAGGAAGAAATGAGGGAAAGAAGAGATTGCAAAATACTGCAAGAATGTTGGAAAGAGATAAAGGCAGGGAAAGTGAAGTACGGGCAGGAGGGCAGAGAAGAGTATTACAAAAGAAACGGGTACGCGAGTGAAGGGAATAAGAAAATGTATTTCAAAAAAAAAAAAAAAGGAAATAGAATGTAAATGTAAATATAGAATGTTATGTAGTATAGCACGATCAAATTTGTAAGCCAAATGGCAACAAATAAAGTTAAACTTATATATATATAAATGAATTTGCAACTTGCCAGTACTCAAAACGTAGGTGTTCTCGGTGAATTTTTTCTAATTACATTTAAAAGAAAATTGTAAAAATTTCATTTCAATAAGAATTGTCAAGGTGAATTAGTGACTGCAATATTAATTTGACAGAATTACATAACAAAAAGAAACAATATTCAAATAATTATACCCCAATGCACATATTTGCTGACGTTTTTCGTACATACTTTTGTAAAAGAAAAAATATTTGCAGTTATTGATCAAACTACTAATACAATATGATTAATCCTATAAAGTTAAGAAACCACAGCTGAAAAATTCTAGTGTCAATTGTAGTGCAGAAATTGAAAATTAACAAATATTCTAAAAAAAAAATTTTAACTTACCACGTTATCAATAGAAGTAACAGAAAATTTGGCTTTGCTTAATTGATTCCAAGATCCGTTAACAGGTAACTGAGCACTAACTGCTTGAATTTCTATACTTCCATGCGTAGATTTTTTAATACCGTTCATTTCGTCGATATCTAACGCAACTTTCTCTAAAATGTTATCATTGGCTTCTATTAACATTTCCATCTTTTCGTCCATGTCTCTATTACGAATGTTAACATTTTGTTGTTGATTATGTAAAACTTTATTCATTAATCGTAACGTTTTATCGCTTTCGTCATTCAGTATTTTATTGAATGAGTCGTATGTCTTAAAGAAGTCCCATTCTCTTCCTGACGGTAAAGCATTAGAGGCTTTTGTAGCTTCTAATACTATTTGAAATCCTCTCTAAAGAACTAAAATTATATAGAGAATGCCATATGTTGTAACTTACCTTAACGTAATCATCGATAGTGGAAAATCCGGGAAGAATTTCTTCGTCCTCTTCTTTTGCTTCCATAATATTGTAATTTTACAATAAACTTACTTTATATTGAAACCATGCAACATTTAATGCTACAACATAACCACACTTTCAGAAAACTGACTTTTAAAAAATAGATGTAGCAAAAGTAGAATCGCAATAATTCATAGACTTATAAAGTTAAAGAATGTGTCACAATTTGAAAAAATTACAGAAATAAATGTATTTGTACTCTTTTTTTTTTAAACAGAAAAGTCTTGAATTAAATCATGATGTAGAAATATTTTTCTTTTATCAGTACAACAACTTTAACTTGTTCTATTTTACTCTTCCTTTCTTGTTTCTTTGGTCAATCTTCAGCTTCACCGGTTATTGCTTACTCCGATTATTCTTCGACCATTTAAGGCACAGTTGTCTTGTGTGACCTATGTTTTTAGCTGTTTTAGATAAGTTTTGCAGAAATAGAACGTATTATTGTTGCTCCTAATGGTTTCTTTCGGCCCAGGTAATATTTTGAGTTAATATCGATCTTTTTTTATAGTTAAAAAAACAGGGTGTAGTAAATAATAATATGTGCCTTCAACATATTTATAAAATTAATGCATACTAATTTTAAGGACTGCTTTACATTTACCAGTATAAGAAGTTAAAGCATACCAAGAGACAGATTGAAAAGTTTAAAAACTGAAGTGATACGTAAACCAACAGTTTTTTAAGCTATTATGTACTTTCACTGCACATACCCGAATAAATGTACACTCAACTAAACAAAAAACGAGACACTTTGGTTAGTTCGATTGATATAGTTAGCGGTGTAAACTCGGCTTGATAGCTCATGCCATCGGCAATCATTTGTGGCCGTTCGCGAAGCTATTGAAAAAATTGAAATTAAACAGATAATAATAAACATTGACAATACCAGAAGGCCAAATCGTTTATCAGCATAAACTTTTCATTTTTGAACGATTTGGAACAGTAAACTGCATTGTATTTTTATGCGAAATATTTTCGTGTGTAAATAAAACTTCCATATTGAAACAGTGCAACAAGCATTTTTTTAGCGCATTTCATATTATACCCATGTAAGACATTGTGAATATAAGACTATTGCTCTTAAGTTTTAATTACATGTAATGTTATAACCCCAGATTCTACGCTAACTTCACATTACAGTTACAAAAATTCAAATCAGAGCGGGAAAACTTACAAATGGCTGCTAAAACCAACTTTCCCGCCAACACAAACCCGCCCCAAATTTAGAAAACGCGGTAATGTTTAAAATTACCCGGCAAACCCCCCCCCCACGCAAACGTGATCGTCTAGTAAGGCCCTCTGTTGTCTTAAAGAGACACGAATACACTTGCAGCGAACTGTAATCGGAAGGGAAAATCAAAACACACAGTAAACAAAAAGATATTTATTTAAAAGCTTCCTAAAATTTTGTAATTATTAATTTATTAATTAGCAACACAAGGCCAAAAAGGAGAATGGGTAGTTCAACGACGATTTGCGAGCAGAAAAGAACTCCCAAGAAAAACTACTCGCTTAAATACACATTAATTACGCTGAACAAATTTAAGTATACAAATCACACAAAACTGTTGAAAAATATGAATATTTAACATAAGACAAGAATATTTGAACAGGACTTCGATCAATCTCAAAGCCTGTCGTTGAAAATACACATGTTTAAATGACGATACCAAAACTTACATAAACAAAGAACCCAAACCAACCCTGTACCCCGGATTTGATCAAATATTCAAAAACACAAATAATTACACAAATAAAACAAGTCAAGTGATAAAATAGCAATTGGCAACACAAATTAAATCCAAAACAGACATAAAATCACGAAATAGATACATAAAACATGTTGTACAGTTATAATGTTATAAACACAAACAAAAAGAACCACAAAGTTGCAAAGGTCTACACTTGTTACCTGCTTAGGCAGAAGGGATGGAAAAATAATTGTCGATCATGAATCGTTATACTAAACCATAGCTCTGTCGATTAGGCCCGTAAAACCAAAGTAAGAAAATGAACACAAAGGGTTGATATCTGGCATCTCTAGCAATTAACACACATTTAACATCTCAAAACATATAAAATTAAAACAGAAGTAGTATTAGTCTTAATACGGCCCCCCGCATAGGTACCAATAACACGATCTTGTGCGAACGTGGGCTAGAGATGATTTGCTACCAAGCAATACGGACTTTAATTAAGTATATTTGGATAGTTACCACCGTATTGAAAGGTAGTCTTCAAGGCGGAAAATGTTAGTACAAAACATAACAGGTCAGTTCACACTTTGTTCATTGTTAGAAATGCCCAATTCAATACCCAATTTAAAATTAAAGCAAACCGCAAATCGACAGACCTACAGTAAATAAGTCACAATATTAACGCGATCAAACAAAAGCAGGTAACAACTGTTACACCCTAGAAAGAAATTGCATGTACAACATATTTTAAAAATAAACAAATTAAGAATGAATTAAATAGTTAGCTAAATCAGATATGCATTAAAATAAAAACAGTACTACCTTGAAATAAAACACGTGGTGATATTACACACAAAGAGCAATAAAACAAGAATACTCAGAACAAAAAAATATGATGTTAACACTTCGAAGACACGAACAAAGATGATGCTTCCCAGCCGAAAAAAATGCATCCCGCGCAAAAAAAATGTCGCAAGAGCGATGTTGCCACTTGTTGCAGAATCGTGTTGTACGTTGCCAAAGCTTGCAAAATTTCGTAAACAGCTACTCTTTGGTTACCTCAGACGCCCCTTTGAAAAAGGACCGGGTGTGACGAAACACACACGAGAGTTTTTCAACAATCGTCACTAACGTGGATGTGCTTGTAATCATACCATGGGTACTGGGCAGCGGTTGGTGCAATTCGGACATGAAATAAAACAGCATTAGTATAATTCAACAGTCAATGTGCATAATAATATTTTAAATTTGTAATATTATAGTTACCTTTTCTTACCTTACTGATTGGGTCACAAAGCGTATAGACATTAGGGTAAGGTCGTGCGGTAACAAGGTATGGACCGGAGTACAATGGGCAAAACTTGTATATGATTTTGTTGCTAGCATCAGAAACCGGACTCTCACGTAAAAGAACAAGGTCACCCACCTCTAACCTATCATTTGCCTTGGAATTCCTATAGCGGGCCTGAGCAGAAACTTCAATATTATGGCGAACCTCTTCTCGAATCTCATCCAAACCTTTGTGTGGAGTTAGTGGCAAAAAGGACCTGACCATATCATCCAGAGTATTAGGGGAGTTAGTACCATAAAGAATCTCCATTGGAGAATACCTGGTAGTAATATGAGGGGTGTTATTGAATAAGGACTCAATCTTAGGCAAATACGCGACCCAACCAGCATGAGAATCGTGACAATAAGTGCGAAACAACCGACTGAGCTCTCGCATAACTCGCTCTGTAGGGTTAGAAGCAGGGTGTCGTATCGACGAACAAGTTGGGGTGATACCGTGGTCTCTCATTGTATTACACCACACCTTAGAAGAAAACTGTGTACCGTGGTCTGACAAAACAGTACGTATAGGAACAATACTAGCAAAATCATTCACAACACGCTTAGCGGATACCTTGGCCTGCGCTCGACGAAGGGGGTAAAGACGAACAAACTTCGAAAAATAATCTATGACAACGAGGATGTAGGATACCCTGTTACGCCCCTGGGGTAAAGGACCATAATAATCAACCGTGACCAAATCGCCAGGAGCTGTGACCTTGATGGCATGTGGGGCACCAACCAAATTATGCGGAGGGAATTTAGATTTCTGACAGACATCACACACACGAATGACACGTTAAACCTGCTTTCTCATCCGACGCATATACAAACACCGCTTGAAAAGCATACACAACTTTGACACACCAAAATGACCAAACAACTCATGATAGCTGTTGACGACTGGTTTAATCAAAATATCAGGAATCACTAACCGAGGGAATCCGTCAGCGGGATGTACACGAATAAGAACACCATTATTCAACCTGAAATATGCAACTGCCCTACTCTGCATAGCACTCAAAACCACCGGTCTACCTAACAAATACTGAATAAGCGGTGAATAAAAAGAATCGCTTCGTTGATGCTTGGGAAGATCAGTAAAAAGGTCGCGGAACGACTCCCCACCCTTACTCTCAAACAGACCAGCTAAATATACCTCCGTAGCTGCGACAATCGGTGCAGGGCTCTTAATCAAAGAAATATCGCCTAACTGGGGTGGAAAACGAGAAAGGACGTCAGCAACCACATTCTCTCTGCCTGGGACATGTTCTATTCTATAGTCAAACTCATTAAGGAAAAGTGTCCACCTAGTCAACCTATCATTTAACAAACGGCATTGCTGCAAAAACTTCAAAGCAAAGTGGTCGGTACGTATGATAACGCGGTGCCCTAAAAGAAGTGTACGAAATTTCTTTAACCCAAAGATTATGGCCAGAAGTTCCTTCTCGGTTACCGTATACAACAATTCGGGGCCCTGTAGAACTCGACTAGCAAACCCTAAAACCAAATGTTCATCTCCCTCTAACTGATATAGCTCACACCCTAACGCCACGCCAGAACTATCAGTCTGCAAATAAAATTCCTTCGAAAAATTGGGGAATTTTAAAATGACAGTATCCAAAAACAAACCCTTCACTCGCTCAAAAGCACACTGCTCACGTTCACTCCACACCCAAGTACTACCCTTTCGAAGCAAAGCTGTGAGAGGGGTAATTGTATCACTGTAAGACCTGCTAAACCGTCGATAATAATTACAAAGACCCAAGAAAGCTCGCAGTTGTCTAACAGTTTTAGGTTGAGGGAAATGGCGAATAGCAAAAGTCTTATCAGGATCGGCGAAGACACCACTGGTACAGAGAACATGCCCTAAAAACTTAACTTCCCTCCGAAAGAACCTACTCTTCTCTAAATTAACCGTGAGGTGGGCCTCAGTAAGGGCAGCGAAAAGACGCTCCAAATGTCCTAAATGCTCCTCAAAAGAGGTGGAAACGACAAGCAAATCATCTATGTATCGAAACGTGAACTGTTGTATCTCTGGTCCTAAAATGACGTCCAGAGCACGAGTAAAAGAGGCGACAGCAGTCTTCAAACCAAATGGAAGGACCTGGTAGGTATAAGTCTTACCATCATACAGAAAAGCAGTATACTGGGTGCTAGAGGGGCTCAACGGAATTTGCCAATATGACGAACGCAAATCAACGGTCGAAAGGTATCTCACGGAGGACAACGAGTTGAAAATTTCTTCTGGAGGGGTAAACAAACAAACTCACCTGACCCGGAAGCAGTTGTCGGCACTTCCTCTCCTTGTCTGCCAGCTGTTCCACGGATCGGAGTAGGAAGATTCTCGAGGAAAGTCTGGTTGAGCGCCTGCTGACTCTTCATAAACTCCTCCAGAAGGGTACTCTGACGCGACACCAACTGCCTCAAACTCTCCACAGGAGTGGGCTCCGCTACAGCTACCACTGGGGCCTCCTTGGGGGTTGTTAAATCGTCCATACCTGAAAAAACACACACAGCAGTATGTCTGTACAGAACAAAATGAAATCATTAATATCAATGTCTGACACTAAAACAAATTAGATATACATAAATTGAAACTTCCCTCCACAAATTCACTGCCAAAGTGTATCCTGGTCACCGGCAACAATCTGTAATGTTCTAACCCCAGATTCTACGCTAACTTCACATTACAGTTACAAAAATTCAAATCAGAGCGGGAAAACTTACAAATGGCTGCTAAAACCAACTTTCCCGCCAACACAAACCCGCCCCAAATTTAGAAAACGCGGTAATGTTTAAAATTACCCGGCAAACCCCCCCCCACGCAAACGTGATCGTCTAGTAAGGCCCTCTGTTGTCTTAAAGAGACACGAATACACTTGCAGCGAACTGTAATCGGAAGGGGAAAATCAAAACACACAGTAAACAAAAAGATATTTATTTAAAAGCTTCCTAAAATTTTGTAATTATTAATTTATTAATTAGCAACACAAGGCCAAAAAGGAGAATGGGTAGTTCAACGACGATTTGCGAGCAGAAAAGAACTCCCAAGAAAAACTACTCGCTTAAATACACATTAATTACGCTGAACAAATTTAAGTATACAAATCACACAAAACTGTTGAAAAATATGAATATTTAACATAAGACAAGAATATTTGAACAGGACTTCGATCAATCTCAAAGCCTGTCGTTGATAATACACATGTTTAAATGACGATACCAAAACTTACATAAACAAAGAACCCAAACCAACCCTGTACCCCGGATTTGATCAAATATTCAAAAACACAAATAATTACACAAATAAAACAAGTCAAGTGATAAAATAGCAATTGGCAACACAAATTAAATCCAAAACAGACATAAAATCACGAAATAGATACATAAAACATGTTGTACAGTTATAATGTTATAAACACAAACAAAAAGAACCACAAAGTTGCAAAGGTCTACACTTGTTACCTGCTTAGGCAGAAGGGATGGAAAAATAATTGTCGATCATGAATCGTTATACTAAACCATAGCTCTGTCGATTAGGCCCGTAAAACCAAAGTAAGAAAATGAACACAAAGGGTTGATATCTGGCATCTCTAGCAATTAACACACATTTAACATCTCAAAACATATAAAATTAAAACAGAAGTAGTATTAGTCTTAATACGGCCCCCCGCATAGGTACCAATAACACGATCTTGTGCGAACGTGGGCTAGAGATGATTTGCTACCAAGCAATACGGACTTTAATTAAGTATATTTGGATAGTTACCACCGTATTGAAAGGTAGTCTTTAAGGCGGAAAATGTTAGTACAAAACATAACAGGTCAGTTCACACTTTGTTCATTGTTAGAAATGCCCAATTCAATACCCAATTTAAAATTAAAGCAAACCGCAAATCGACAGACCTACAGTAAATAAGTCACAATATTAACGCGATCAAACAAAAGCAGGTAACAACTGTTACACCCTAGAAAGAAATTGCATGTACAACATATTTTAAAAATAAACAAATTAAGAATGAATTAAATAGTTAGCTAAATCAGATATACATTAAAATAAAAACAGTACTACCTTGAAATAAAACACGTGGTGATATTACACACAAAGAGCAATAAAACAAGAGTACTCAGAACAAAAAAATATGATGTTAACACTTCGAAGACACGAACAAAGATGATGCTTCCCAGCCGAAAAAAATGCATCCCGCGCAAAAAAAATGTCGCAAGAGCGATGTTGCCACTTGTTGCAGAATCGTGTTGTACGTTGCCAAAGCTTGCAAAATTTCGTAAACAGCTACTCTTTGGTTACCTCATACATTTTAAGTAAATGTTTTTTTAATATCTCTTTTTGGTCGGAATGTCAAAAAAAGGCAATTATAATAAATGTTTTAAATAATTGCTAACACACCTATAAAGACTTATTAACAGTGAAATGGTCCCAGGCAGTACAGTACGTTTTATATTATAAAAGAAGTCATTAAGACGTGTCAATGTCGTCATATGACGTCAGTGTGTTGCCTTGGATAAAAAAATATTTTCGTGTATAAATAATCTTCGTAAGAATAAATAAATCAAACTTAATATGTCATTATACGTCTCATACACCTATGCAAAGAAGTAACACCGGAAAGCTTGACAGACATAATGATCCAATGCTGCGATGCCAGCATGCCCCGACGCAAAGAAAACAAGCACAATGCAACTGGGGTCTACTGGTAGAACGACGACCTAGCGAATCTTAAAAGGGAATGCCAGCGCGCCAGAAGATCATCGGCGAGAGCCAATAAGAAAACCAACGGCCGATTAACCACAGAAAACCACTACTACAAGGAGTGTAGGAAGGAACTCCGCAAAGCCATATATGCCGCCAAGCAAACGGCATGGCTGGAGCTCTGGGTAAGAGGTATAGGATAGCAACGAAAAGGTTGAGGAAAACACAGCCCGGTGCTCAACCCAACCAGCAGCAACTGCACACAATAGTTAAAGAGTTATTTCCAGAGAAACCTTCAAGGAATACCTCCAAGTCTCCGATCGCATACCCCACATCTCCATTCACAGATGAGGAAATAATTGCCGCGGCCAAGAACTTAAATAACAGAAGGGCCCCTGGCCCAGACGGCATTCCGGCAGAAGCTCTGGCGGAGATCGTTATTAACAGCCCTGCATCAATTGCCCAACTAATGAATCGCCTATTGCAAACACAAACATTCCCGGACATATGGAAAAAGGCCAGGTTCGTCCTACTTGACAAAGGAAAAAGGACCTCTAATGAGGCTATCTCCTACAGACCCCTATGTCTATTAAACACATTTGCCAAGATGTTCGAGCATCTTATACTTGAGAGACTAAGATCCAGCATCGATGCGTCAGGGGGGCTATCTGAGCACCAATATGGCTTCATGCGAGGCAAGTCCACCATAGATGCCTTAGAAAGGGTTGACCGATGGACCAGAACGACCCGAGCAGACACCTGGAGAACAAGAAGACTATGCGCCCTGACCACGCTAGATGTTAAAAATGCGTTCAATTCACTAGCGTGGCCAACCATTATAAAAGCCCTTAAGAGCAAGAAGATAGATACATATCTTGTGAACATTATAGAAAGCTACCTGGAAAACAGGATTCTAATGATACAAGGGCCTGATGGCGTGGAATCTGTCCAGGTGACCTGCGGGGTCCCGCAAGGGTCAGTACTAGAGCCTACCCTATGGAACATCACGTTTGATGCCCTATTGAGGCTGGACTTGGGTTCATCGGCGCAAATCATCGCCTTTGCGGATGATGTCGCACTCATGTCCAGTACAAGATCCGAAGACGAGCTCACGATAACAACTAACACGGCGATAGCTCGGATCGACAGATAGCTCTCAGACCACGAGCTAGAACTGTCGCCAAACAAGACGGAAGCAATAGTCTTCTCAGGCAGACGCCGTGTGGACCCCATAAACTTTTACCGTCCACAATCAGTCTGTCGTGCCACAAAACCACGTCCGCTACCTTGGCGTCTACCTAGACAAGTACTTAAACTACGGACACCATGTAAAGATGGCAGTCATCAAAGCTGCCAAAACGGCGGCGGCTATATCTATCATCATGCCAAACGTAGGCGGACCGAGTATGTCGAAGCGGCGTCTCGTATCATCGGTTGTAACATCAAGCACACTATATGCAGCACCCATATGGGCCGGGGCCATGAAGATAGAAAAGTACCGGGGTATAATCCAAAAAATGCAGAGAAGAGTTTGCATTAAAATCATTATGTGTTATAGAACTATCGCCACGGAAGCAGCACAATTACTTGCCGGTACTATCCCATGAGACCTCCTAGCTAAGGAAAGACACAGACTGAGGGAAGGCCTCGGTACTAGAAAAGAAGCTAGAAGGGAAACGCTCCAACACTGACAGGCAAGATGGCAAAGTGGCCTAAAGAGCAAATGGGCAAGCGTTGACAGGGCACGGCTGCTTTGCCAACTACCTGCACGGTATTCGTAAGAAAAACGACCTATTCTGCATTTACTGTAGGGAGGTGGACGATGTGGAACACACGGTGTTTAACTGCCCACAGTGGACCAGCCTAAGGTACGACATGCCAGACATGACACCGGAACTCCTAATCCCACAGATGCTGAGTTGAAGGCAAAAATGGGAAAGCATAAACTCAACAATTGTTAGAATAATTGGCATGAAAGAAGCAGACTACCTTAGGCTAGAGACGTTCTAGAGAGAAACGAAACTACCGCAGGCCAAGAGTAACAACGACTGGGATTCAGATGTCGTATTAAAGAGCATCAAAATACCAAGTACGCTATCCCACATAAAAGATTTTAATCTGACCATTAAGTAATCAACTTTATGTTTGTGTTCTTCTCTATGTTTGTACCATCGACTCATACACAACTATATACAACAATTTTAAATACATGTACAAGCTTTTTATTATACTTTACTTTTATCATTGAGCACAGGACTATATACAATATTTTAAATACATGTACAAGCGTTTTATTATTATATTTTACCTATATTAATGAGCACAGGACTGATTCCATCTAGCTAGCAAGCCGGTAGAATAACTGGCGATGCAGCTATAGCCTCAGAGCGACCGACGAAAAAACTTGATTGTGTTCCGATCGCTCTCTAGAACAGGCTGAACCAGGAAAAAAAAATATGTCATTACATTTCCACACGTTAGGTTTTTTTAGAAGCGAGGAAGGCACCATCACTAGTATAATAGACAAAAAAATCGTATTTCTCCGGTCACCCATATCCTGCTTTACTATAATACGATAAATAATTGCTTTTATTGCATTTTCAGGATTATCAATTGAGAACAATTAAGCATAAAAAAACTACCAACAGACAGTCGCCATGGAATAAATAACGTAATTTTAAATTTTTTATTACACTCCGTATACCTCATTGCAGTGCAATACAATAACCAGTCACTCAGAGTTTATCGTATTAATAAAATATAGATTATTTATT
Organism: Aquatica leii; assembly: GCA_035610365.1. Lineage (NCBI taxonomy): Eukaryota > Metazoa > Arthropoda > Insecta > Coleoptera > Lampyridae > Aquatica > Aquatica leii. The sequence continues at coordinate 119,291,258 of CM069434.1, read as the reverse complement.
TAAAAAAAATAAACAAAAGAACTTGTAACTACATAAAAAAAACTATTTTTAAGTAAGTTTTAATTCTAAATTCATATTTTACAGTAAGTTCAAGAAGATATTCCTTACCATCTAAATTGAAAATGAAATTTGATTCTAGCTAGTAAAAAAACTCATTTTACATGTTTCCTGTTTTTATTTGAATTAAACAAAGGATTACTAATAATGAGTATGACCTCATTGATTGTCGATGCATTCTTGCATTTATCTACGCATTGATGCTACAAGAACACGTAGGTAATAATAACTAATCGCATCCCAAGCAGTTTCAGTGTTCCCGGTCTCTGGCCATGAAATTGGCTTCCTGTTGTTCCCGGATAGTACGAACAACTTGACCCCAAACGTTTTCTATTCTATTGCTGGCCACAGTAATACGTTCAGGTTATTTTGCTGTATTTAGTTTTGCATTACCTTAAAACAATAAACAAAATTAATAATAACAGTTGAAAAGACTATGACTAGCCTATATCCTGAGTAACTGTTGGATTATTGTTCGACGTGCATATTGTAATAGTAGATGAATTAATATAACTTTAAGCATTAAGGAAGTTCACCTGATGTAATGGTTCTCCGGATACAAAATTTAGACAAAAATCTGCATAACGTTGTTTAAAATAGCTAAGTAGGTACTCTTCTGTATTAATACGACCCTCCATTACACAACAAACGCCTTCTTTTGTTGTCTTTGCTAAGAATTTCTTTTGTAGCTGCGTTTAATACTTTTTTATTCCAGCCTTGTCCATCTTGGAAATTTGATGCCGTCTAGAGCATTTCGGAAAAGTTGTAAAAAGAAGTAACATATGCCACTAACGCCGTAGACACTCTTTCTCTGTCACTCCCTATGATACTGTTTATCGTATGCTCGCAATACCATTTAACTCAGATACGTCCCACAGTAGTCCGTGAAATCATAAACATGCGAGCAGTTGCTTGAACATTAAAACCGCACGCTAACTACGCGATAGTTTAAGCCTTCAAATCAATACTCGTATATGTGCAGGAATTATTGATAATAAATAGCTTTCTAGAAAAACCTATTAACTTCATGCTATATTTCTACTAAATCATAAATTAAACTAAAAACTACAAATACATATAATAATTAAGGGTGGCGGTAATTCACAATTCACATATAATAAATAATATACCATCAATTAAAATTTTGAGATTATAACAACGATTTTAAAACTAAAAATTGTAAATAAATATAGAAGTATACTTTATTGTTCTTAATTGACATTCCTGACAAATACAATAAGAACGATTATTTATAGTATTATAGTAAAGCAGAATATGAGTGACAGGGAAAATACGAATTTTTTGTTTATCATACCATAATGATAGCGCTTCTCCCGTCCCTAAAAAAAGGTAACGTGTGGAAATGCAATGACAGAATTAGTTGATTTATTTGTTCTTAAAACCATTTTACACGATGCTATTCGGTGCAACTTTTCTATGAAATTTTTATGTACGCATACGTCTAAAGAACTTTTTATTGCACGTAATATTTTTCGTGCATAACATCCAATTAGAAGAAGTCCTAACGGTATTGCATTGCGCGTCAAATTTTATTAGTATTCTGGTGATATTCATTGTAGCCAACTTAAAAAAAACGTTTTGTTTTCGTAACAATCAGTAAAAAAATTTTTTTTGTAGTGTTCGTGTAAAACAATTTGAAATATTTTATTGCACATGTAACTTTTCTTGCATTGCCTAGCACGTTATTGCATCGTGTATCGTTTATATATACACAAAAATATTTTCTATAAAAATAAAATCCAGCAAATATCTTTTTTGACACAAAATCATTCCACTGTTAATAAGTCTTTATAAGTGTGTTAGTAATTGTAATAGCGAAGGTTTCCACGGCCGGAGTTTATATACTAAGATAAGAACGTCTTGCCAACGTTCGTAAGGGGCTTCATAAGGGCGTGAGAAAAATCGAAGAACTCAAACAAGCAACTAAAAACTTCTCAAAAGTTAGGTAATCAACTTTTAAACCAAGCCATTTCTAAACTCTGAAAAGGTAAAAAAACGATAAACTCAAAATAGCAAACGTTTCTTTTTCTTTCTTTTGAAATCATCAATATTAAAATCCAAAGTTTGGTTTAGGTATGTTGACGACACTTTTGAGAAGTTTTTAGTTAAATTTCGGTTGCTTGTTTGAGTTCTTCGATTTCTCTCACGCCCTGATGAAGCCCCTTATGAAAGTGAGCGAAACGTTGGCAACTTTGGTTACAACATTGACACGGTCCAAACCCGGAAGACGTTCTTATCTTAGTGTTAGTAATTATTTAAAACGTTTATTATAATTGCCTTTCAGTTGAACTAAAAAAGGATATTAAAAAACTACTTAAATGTGATTCAAACTTCAAAGCAATAGTCTTATATTGTTATATTCACAATGTTATTAATAGGACGTTACATGGGTGTAATATAAAATGTGTTAGCCGTAATAAAAATTTATAATACACTGTTTCAATATCATCAAAATCATTCAAACACAGGTAACTATTTTATTCGAACTAACCAAGGTGTCCCGTTTTTTGTTTAGTTGAGTGTAAGTAAGATGTAACACAAATGTACGTGCATACGAAACTCATAGTTTATCAAAACAATGTGAAAAATTCAATTTCATTCTCATAGCTATTCATTCTACTTTAAAAAAGCTAAGTTTAATATTTTATTTAGATGAAAATGCTCTTCAAATTATAAGAGAAACACTCGAATTATAACATGGTTTCTATATTACCTTGATCCTATAAGGAAAGTATAGTGATCGCAATTTTTTGCAGTTTTACGTTTCAAGGTCCCCTGAATCAGAAAAATGTAGTTTTGACAAAAAATGGTGTCTGTGTGTAACCCAGTAAACACACGACGTCCCAGAGACGTTCGTTTTATGTCCAAATGACGTCTTTACATCCCGGGCTTTAAAACGGACCTGTATAGGATGTCTTTAATAGGACGTCCTCAGGATGTCAATGAAGAACGTACGATGGGATGTCCTATGCGGGAAAAAACAAATGCAAACGCGTGCCCACTTTCCTTCTTGTTCTCTGGTGCCTACTCAACACCCGTACGCTCCTTTGGTATATCAAAGGGGTACATTCTGTTTGCACCGTTTGCACTCTGTACTTTTTATTATCTAACGTTTTTTGAGTGTTTTAGTGCATAAACAAATTTATTTGGTAAGTTTTTGGTACCTTGTATTTATTTATAATGTATAAAAAATCATCATTTATAATTTTTATTTTGAATTACTAAATTACACTAAAAATTAATAAAAGTTTATTGAAATTAAACGATCACAATTATTAATAATGAAGATTTAAAACCCCATCTCGAGCGCATACTTATGCGGTGAATTGAAAATATTTATTTTATGTAAAAAAAATTTATTTACTCAAAACATTTAAAAAAAAATGTTTTCTTTGTATTAAAGGTTTAAAAGTGTGACGTTATCTCACGACTTTTATAATAAGTCATTCAAAAATGTCAACATGACCGATAAGGCACAAAATCGCTAATCTAACTAAGAAACTATAACGTTATCGCGTTCTTGGTATTCATAGTTATGATTACTGTGCGTATTTCTCGTATTGTATTACTATTTCCACAATAATTAGTTAGGTAGTTAAAAATACGTCTAGAAATAATTTTGTTTTTACCACATTCTTCTGATGAAATGTAAATGCGGAACGTATAAAAATTCTTAATGAATTTGCAAAACTGACGCGTTTACAAAATTTTTTTAAAAAAACGGTTTAAACAATCGTCAAAAAGATCAATCAATAATTCTACAAAAGAAGTATCACTTTATCAATTATTTAATTTAGAAAAATGTAAATTCTGATTACATAGAAATACCAAAATAAGCTTTTTGTTATTTATTAACTTTTTTATCGACTCTACATGACGATTACCATCTCTTATGTAGTTGCATTGTTTCAGGCGCCACTTAAAAAAATCGGGAAGAAAGTATAAAAAAACTCGCTAAGGAGGGCCAAAGAACGCCGGGATCGAGAAGATAAAAAAATGAAATAATCTAAATTTATTTTAATTGAATATAATTTGGATTATTATTTAAAAATATAGTTTTATGTAATAATAATTTGTATTTTATTTGATAAAGTTATTTTTATTCATTACGTCAAGTCGCAGAGTAAAGTCTCCTTACTGAATAAAAAAAACAATAGAAAAAACCACAAAGTAGATGTACTTTAACTGGAAATGGTACTTTTCTTGATAAAAATATAATATACATATATAGTACATATCCTACAACGATTAAAAAGGGACGTCCCGTTGCGGATACGCAAGGATGGCCTATAAGGACATCGTAGGGATGCACACACTTGTGACAAAAAAACGTCCCATGAAGGTCCCGTACACAGAATAGAAATGAGATGACTTTGGGACATTGAGTGATCCGCAACATCATGTCCCCGGGACATTCTTGTGTTTGTTAGGAACGTACCCACGATAACTCTCGAACCAAAAGTCCTAGTAAGTTGAAATTTGATATGGAACTGGTTTTTCATATTGTCTCGGTTCTATCAAACGTTGGGTCTGATCAAAAAGACCGGAAGTGCGTGTATCTACCATTTTTAACAGTTTTTCCTATAATTTTGTACGTATGTAAATTATTCGAATTATTTTTAGTTTCTCATAGAGATAATTCTTCCTAACAATTTATTCAAATAAAAAAATTTCTAACAGTTTATTAGATATTTGATTTATAATTTAAAATGAATTCCAAATGCGATGATTTTTTTTAGAATAAAATTCCATGTCTTGAAGGGAAAGCAAGATACGTTAAAAATAACAATTTTTATTGATTAACTAAAGGGGAAGGCAATATCGAAGCGCACAAGTATAGGGATTAGTCGATATGACAACATAACCTTAATTTACCATATTTAGGTTATGTCTTAATACAATCGATGAGAAAAAATTCAATAAAATTATAGCATGCTAGGAAGTCAATAGAATGGTGTACATATCACTTCAAAGTAGTGTAGGCAAATTTAGTTTTTAGTATTTTATGTAAACGTGACAACAACGCATAAATATGACAACAACGAACAGAGTGTCGGTAAAGTAGGGAGTTAAGATTGATGGTTGTGGAGTTGAAAAAGATTATGCTGGTAATATGTTATGAACAAGAATTATTATGTATCGATTATGTATCTGATGATGTGTTAAGAAAGGACGCATTTAGTTAAGAAGAAAAATGGCGGTCCGATTATGTCTCAATTAGATATTTTAAGAAATATACAGTATAAACACAAAGAAAGTATTTTTATGAAATTGAACGCCCATCCACAGAATTCAGAAGTGGGATATGAAATACACGCAAGGTACGATCGTTAAGATTAAATTAGATTTACTTTAAGAAAACAATGGCGCAACACGAGGAAAGAGAATCTGTTCAGATGACGATGGAAGAGATCATAGCCACCACGATAAAAGCTATTAACCTGAACAATGAAGAACGAAAAGGTTCTAGATTATCACATGCGGAACTTTCGGCGTTATTGCCAATATTTTCTGGCATGAATGATGATGCATTAGAATGGGTGGATAAAGTCGATTTGATCAAGAATACATACGGAGTGGACGATGATGTGATAAAGATTATGGCTATTGGAAAGTTTGAAGGGCACTGCTTGAGATGGTTCCACTCAAAACCCGAATACATCTCTTTGTCGTGGGAAGATTTGAAACAACGACTGTGTGCATTCTTTGAGAGCCGACCATCGAAGTTAAGAGCTATGAAAGAGTTTGAGTTACGACGATGGCGAAAAAAAGAAGATTTTTCAACATATTTTTATGAAAAAGTAGTGCTGGGAAACCAGGCTAGGGTGAACGAAACAGATATGTTAGAATATCTGATAGATGGAATACACGATAAGCAATTACGAAACCAGGCCCGAATGGCAAGATTTTCAACGATTGAGGAAATGTTGGAGACGATGAAATATGTAGTCGTCGATGAAACTCCAGTAGCGAAACGTGAAGATAATAAGCGTGAATATTTAAGTAGCCAGCAAGAGGGTCATCAACATGATACGAGACGATGCTTTAACTGCAACAGGTCAGGGCACATCATCAAAGACTGCAGGTTACCAAGACGAGAAAGAGGCAGTTGTTTTAGATGCGGAACTATGGGTCATATGGCGATGCAATGTTCCAAACGACCACAAGTTAAGCCAGATACAACAACACCGGAAAATCTGACGCATTTGGTCGAGATTCGTAAGTTAAGCAAACCTTATTATTTGAACATAAAATTTGATGTTTATGATAAATGTGAGAATGTTATATGTTACAATCTAAAGGCATTAGTTGACTCAGGTAGTCCGGTTAGCATAATTAGAGAAGGTTACGTACCTAGCACAGAAATTAATATAGACTTTAATCAAAGTTTAAACTTGACTGGTATAAACGGATCAAAATTAGATATAAGAGGAACATTTCAAAAATGTGTAAATATAAATGAATTAGAGTTAAATGTAAATTTTTTAGTTGTTGAAGACAATACTATTACGTGTAGCTGTATTTTAGGTAGAGATTTCTTTAGTGAAAACGAACTAATTGTAGAATTAAGAGGTGATAACATTAAAATAAGTAAGAATGAGTCGAATGATGATGTAAAAGGTTGTACTTATCGGAATGAAAGTGATAGTAATGACATATTAAATGTTAATCATATTGCAGAGGGTGAACGTGATGAATTAAAGTTCGAAACATTGCAGATTGTAAATCCAAACAAGCTGTTGTAGCAATTTATGACAAATACATAAATGAATTTGGTAGTTATGAAAAATCGTCTGAGGTTGAGATCAATATTAGAGTTAATACTGATAGACCTATTGCTTTTGGACCGCGTCGACTTTCATTTTTAAATGATAGGAAAAATTGCAATTACTCTTAGGTGACTTGTTAGAGAGGAAAGTTATTAGGCCAAGCGTTTCTGAGTATGCTAGTCCAATAGTCCTTGTCAAAAAGAAGAATGATGAGTTACGGTTATGTGTTGATTACCGCGAATTGAATAAAATTACGACGCAAGAAAATTTTCCAACACCTTTGATCGAAGATCAAATTGATAAATTACGCGGTAAAAATTATTTTTCGAGATTAGATTTACGCAACGGATTTTATCACGTTAAGATGAATGATGAATCTATAAAATATACATCGTTTATAACCCCATTAGGCCAATATGAATTTTTAAGAGTACCGTTTGGACTGAAGAATTCAGGTAGAGTTTTCCAGAGATTCATTTGGAACATATTTATGGAATTATTACAAACTGACGAAATTTTGATCTTTATCGATGATGTATTAGTAGCAACAAATACCTTAGAACGACATATCACTGTATTAAAAGAAATTTTTAAATTAGCAGCTACATATAAGTTAGAATTTAGGTTAGATAAGTGTGAATTCATAACGGATGAAATTTGCTATTTAGGATATATAATTAAGAATAATGGATGTAGACCAAATAGGGAAGGGTTAAAAGCAGTTCAGAATTATCCGATTCCACAGAACACTCATAGTGTAAAAAGATTTGTATCGCTAGTTAGTTACTTTAGAAAATTTATTAAAGATTTTGCGACAAAGGCGAAACCGCTGTACGATTTATTAAAGAAAGATGCGGATTTTAAATTTACCGAAATCGAGTTACAAAGTTTCGAGATTTTAAAAGCGGAATTATTGTCAGATCCAATTCTTTGTATCTATTCACCATCGGTAGAAACTGAGTTACACTGCGATGCGAGCTCAGTGGGTTTTGGGGCAATATTAATGCAAAGGCAAACGGATGATAAATTCCATCCGGTGTTTTATTTTAGTAAGAGGACTAGTCCGGCGGAGTCCAAATATCATAGTTTTGAATTAGAGTGTTTAGCGGCCGTATACGCCATAAAAAGATTTAGGATTTACTTAGAAGGGATAAAGTTTAAAATCATCACAGACTGTGATAGTTTTAAGATGACACTAGCAAAACGGGACATAAATCCCAGAATCTCGAGGTGGGCATTATTATTACAAGAGTATGATTACACAATTGAACATAGAGTAGGGGAAAAGATGGGACATGTTGACGCGTTGAGTAGGTTAAGCCCAATTATGGTAATTGAAGAAAATTCATTAGAGCAAAATCTTGTATTTAAACAAAATTGCGATCCAGAAATTGTCAAAATTAGGGAGCAATTAGAAAGCCGAATTGAAACATTTCGAGTTACGCAACGGGTTAGTATACCGCAAACCAAAGAACGGCGATGAAGAATCTTTGTTTTATGTACCCAAATCTATGGAACGGAATGTATTAAGATGTAGTCACGATGAATTAGGACATATAGGTTTAGGCAAAGTAAAAGAGTATGTGTTAAGAACTTACTGGTTCCCAAGCATGACTGAAAAGATAAAAAGTATATCAGTAACTGTCTGAAATGCATTGCGTATTCAGCGAAATCAGGAAGGATTGAAGGTTATTTAAACCCAATAGATAAAGGTGAATCTCCATTTCACACCCTACATATTGATCACTTAGGGCCTCTTGAAAAGACAAGCCAAGGATATAAGTTTGTGTTAGTAATCGTCGACGCATTCAGTAAATTTATTAGGTTATTTCAATGTAAAACTACGCAAACCAGTGAGGTTATTAAGCACGTATCATCTTATTTTAGAGCTTACAGTAAACCGGTGAGGATAATTTCGGACAGAGGCACAGCATTTACATCGAACACTTTTAAGACCTTCTTAGATGAGAATCAAGTTAAGTTAACATTAATAGCGAGTCACATGCCAAGGTCAAACGGGCAAGTTGAGAGGTGTAACAGAACCATAGTGCCTATGTTGGCGAAACTGGCGCCAGAAATAGACAGGTGGACAGAAGTATTAAGTAAAGTGGAATTTTGTATAAATAACACAATGAACAGATCGATAGGTACAACTCCAGCTAGACTATTATTTGGAACTGATCAGTTAGGCGAAGTAGAGGATCCGATAAAAATATTTTTAGAAGGAGATCGGGACAAGAATGAAAGTTTGGAACAATTACGTGAAAAAGCGGTTACGATAAACAGAAGGGTGCAAGAACAAAATAAACGAAATTTCGATAAACGAAGAAAACCTAGTAAAATTTATAAAATGGGCGACATCGTCATGGTTCAAAACATTGATACGTCCCAAGGGAATAAAAAATTAACACCAAAATTTAAAGGGCCATATGAGATAAAATGCGTACTCGACAGGGAAAGATATGTAGTAGGAGACATTAAGGGTTTCCAAATCTCACAAACACCTTATGAGTCGATATATTCACCAGAGCAAATTAAACTTTATGATAATATGGATGATTCAGATATGCTTCTCGAATCTGACGATGAACAAAAATAAACATTCATATTAGACGCTTGTTTGAGTTTACAATAAGAAATTTAGTATTAAGCATGTCATTGATAAATAGCTATTATGAAACACATTAAATAGAAAATTTTATGTATTAATTTGTATCACGAATCTTGTACTTTATGTATGTTTTGTTTATGTTGTTAAGTTAGGATTAAGAAAATTATGTTATACGATCAGGGACGATCGTAGTTGTCAGGATGGCCGACTGTAGGCAAATTTAGTTTTTAGTATTTTATGTAAACGTGACAACAACGCATAAATATGACAACAACGAACAGAGTGTCGGTAAAGTAGGGAGTTAAGATTGATGGTTGTGGAGTTGAAAAAGATTATGCTGGTAATATGTTATGAACAAGAATTATTATGTATCGATTATGTATCTGATGATGTGTTAAGAAAGGACGCATTTAGTTAAGAAGAAAAATGGCGGTCCGATTATGTCTCAATTAGATATTTTAAGAAATATACAGTATAAACACAAAGAAAGTATTTTTATGAAATTGAACGCCCATCCACAGTAGGTAGGATGAAAAAAATTATAAATAAAAATTGTCTAATGTGCAAATAAAATTATAAACCTAATTTTTTACTAATTTATAGTTTTCTATATTATCCTATGTGGTATTTTTACCACAAGATGGCATTCTAAAAACGTTTTAATTATAAACCTAAGTTTTCTGAATTCTTTATATTCTTTTGACTTGGATGTTTGTGTTTCAATTTGCAAATACAAAGTATGTAGAAGTTACTTATAGAAAAGTCGTGTGGTGGCCACACCAGTCTTTTTTTGTATTGTGCGTTTACATACAAAAACCACAAAACCAACCAGATTGCGTTTTTATTGCATCACTTTTACGTTACTAAAGTATGTTTATAACGTACTCACAAGTACTTTCTTTGTAATGAATTTGAGTATGTGAACCTCAACACCAGCAATCAGCAATAAATTTTACTGATTACAAACTAATAGTAACACAAAATGGCGTACAGTAAAAAAAACTGTAAAGCGGGGTTCACATCTACGCATTTCCATGCTGCATTAAAAGATCCATACATGTATGCATGTTTTAATGCGCATGTCGAAATACGTCAAGCCGTTCACATAAATGCATTTTCACGAGCATATTTAAGTAGATTTCTGAATTTTGTTACGAATACTGTTGTTGGCACAATTGAAGCATATAATAATAACCTTAAATTGTGACATTTCCTTCTTTTATTACTTGTTTTTTATTTACAATGGATTTTGAAGAAACTTTGTTGCTGTTAATAATTGATGCATGTGCATCACTATTAATATAAAAAAACAAAGGCAATGGTGGATACGTCCATGGATTTTAGAACGCAACAAAAATTACTGAAATATAAGTTTATTACACAAAAAATTAGCAATATCAAATAAAGAAAATTATAAGAACTTTATCCGAATAAACGTAGAAACTTTTAATGATTTACTTAAATTGGTAGAACATATGGTATTGTAAAAGAAAATCTTAGGAAAAATACAATATTAAGGAACTCCATTTCCCCTAGGAACCGATTAAGCAAACATATAGAAAGGAAGTAAAAATATCCCTATAAAAGTCACTAGAAATGTATCAAAAATTAGAACATGTTCTATTGCTTGCATTTCGATGCGGCATTAAAACATGCGCATGAAAATGCATAGTGTGATACCCTTTAACGCGCATTTTTTAATGCTGCATGTCAGTTGCAGCATGGAAATGCGTAGATGTGAACCCCGCTTAATTATTAACAATTTGTTAAAAATATTACGAAAAACTTTGTTTTTTCTGTTTCATACTAAAATTATTTTCAAAAATATTTATAATAAAAATAAAAAAAAACGCTGGCAATAGCGCACAGTCCACCTGTTGATTGAAAATGAGTGGAAATAAGTATTGAGTACGTTGTTTTTAAGTATCAATATTTTATTAGTAAAATTTTAACAAAACTTTTTTTAATCAAACTACAAAACAACAACAATTATTGTGGGTGCTGTAACATAACTTGCTGTAAAACATGTAACAAATTAAAATAAGAAAACTACATAATTTGTGATTAATTACTGCGTCGATAACTGTTAAGAATGAAACCAGAGTACACCGAAATGATTGCAGCAATCGCTATAGCAGTTTTATCAGTGATATTCATCAGTGCTTTTCTCGTCCTTGTTGTTATATGCAAGCGTCAAAGAATGTACATTAAATCAAGATTGTGCGATAGCGATGATGTTACGGCAAGGTATATACTTGTTAAAACACGACTACCATTATTTATAATACTTTTTAGCCGTCCCGAAGTTATGTTAATAAAACCTGAAAAATACGAATCAGACTTCGGAGCAGTGACTTTAAGTCCTTATCTGGAACAAATGCTTGCTGATGACCAATGGATAGGCGATGCTACCGGACTCGTACCGCATTGCTTAGCTGTTTTGAAAATTTGCCGTTTTCTAACTGAACGACTTACAGCTTTAGCTATTGTACCTATGCGGACGAGCAACGAGGGTCTCACACAGATCGTCGATGTAATAATGTTTATTATTATTATATTATAGTATTAAATAAGGTCAAATTGGGTATTCAAAACTTGATTCAAAGTGGTCTATTGCATTTGATCTTTCTGTTTTGAATTTTATTGGTACTGTTGGTTGTTCTTGGTCCTCTTGCTTTTTGAATTTTCCACCTTGTGCCTTTCATTTTTTCTATTGGTTCTTGCAGTTTCTTTTGTTTGTATAATTGATTCTCTCCTCTCTCCTTGTTATAGAATCCACTAATACTAGATTCACTTTCTTGTTGTTGTATTTGTTCCTCTGTCTATATTATAATAATGACTTTTATCCTTTTATTGTGCAGTTTACTTCCTCAATGTATTATTGCTTCACTGGAATGACTACTTGATTTCACTGTCTGGTAGGAATTTTTTGTATTCGATGTGCTGTTTTCATGTATCTGTGGCCATTTTGCGGTCCTCTCTTTACTGCTGGACTTATATTCCCATGTGGGCCACTATAACTCCTCTACCATTTACATTCAACCTCTTACATTTTCCTTTTTTCTTCATTATTTCAGGTTAGATATATTTTTGTCTTTTAAAATTTTTGGGTTCTTATTAAATTTATAACAAACATAAACTTTGACCATATTGGCATTTACGCTTTTACCCGTACGTTTCTCTAATACTATCACATATTTCAGAGTGCAAGAAAGATATCTGGCCGTGTAGATGATATGGTAAGAAGCATGTACCCACCCTTAGACCCTCGATTACTAGAAGCAAGAGCAGCAGCTCTAACTTTAGCAGTAACACAACTAGCAATAGTTGCTAGATACGAGTGTGGTAAAAAAGATAAAATTGTAACTTGGATCCAAAGCTCTTTAAGTGAAATGGATAGACATTTAATGGTAATTGAAACATTAGACAATACAAAATAGTTTCATTTTTTCATGTTTAGGTACTTAGAGAAGCTGCTGTAACGCAAGAATCTCTAAATAAAATACAAAATATGACACCGGAAGAATTGAGTTCAATGAATTTTTAACTACGTCTTTATAATAAAGATTTTAGGTTTAAATGACAATATAGGTACAAGGTGTAGGTTGCGGAATCTACAGTTAAAAGAAATGTTTGTGATATACTATATTTTTTATATAATGTGTTACTCGTCTTTTTATAAACGTTAAATATTGTAAGTGCTATTTAGACTACATGTAACACCCAATATTAAACATTAAAATATTTTTCTAAAACATTGAAATGAGTACTTACTGAATAATTACCAACTTCCTATTACTTTACTTGACGAAATGGTACTACCTATATACAATGGTACTACTAACTTGAATGAATACACCTATAATATCATTGAAGATTGAGACTGATAATTCAAAAAATACATTATTTTTATATAAGGTTATTCAACTTATTTTTATCTTTGCAGATATGTAATCAATGTAAATTGGAACAAATGCATTCATCCATTTATATTATTAAAAAATATGAACAAACGTAATTATTGATGGTGCTTGAAAGTAATTTAAATGGTAATTTTTTTGTTGAACATCATTTGGTTTTGAGATGTTAGTGCAAGCATCTCATTTGTTTTCGTGATCATAATAAACGTTAGTAGACGACATTTCAATAAGGACGCTCGTTTTTTAAAAAAAGAAGTTGTGTGTGAGATATCTACTTGATTTTTTTATTTCTAGGAATATTTTATGGCTAAGTATAGAATATTGGAACGTTCGAGAAATTATTTGCAAATGCAAGAGCCTTCTAGAAGCTGTTATCCATTTTTCTAGAAGATATAGCGAAAAGTAGGGAACACTCGAGAAGAATTCGCCGATGTGTATAAATAACGAAGAGAGAAATCGCAGGTCAGTTATTGCCGTAAAGCCAATGCTGCAGTATTAAGAAGATTATTCAAGTGAAGATAAATAAGTGATTAGTACGTGCGAAGTTTTAAATAAATAACAGTGTACACCGAATCAAGTGAACGTGACTTATAGTGTAAACAAACAAGTTATTGGCTTTATCTTATCGTCGCGTCCTTAGATATTTAAATTTCATTAGTTCGGTTAATTTAAAAGTGTACATATTTCTAGAATAAGTAAACGTATTTTTAGTCGTTTTAAATAATAAATACGTAACAATATAATGTCGTTTAAATATTCGAAGCGGCTCTGCTTGGTTGGCAGATCCTAAAGATCTTTAATCGCACGATCTCGGTGGCCAGATCACGTCGCTGCCGCGCGAAATAACTAAGCCCTCAAATCGCTCGAGCAGAAGTGAGGCACGTAACGCCGCCCTGTTAAAACCACATAGCATCCATATGGTCCAGTTCAGACCGCAAAAAATTGCTTGCACCAAACAGTGGATTGGTATCGTTTCAAATGCGTCATTTTGCTTGTTCGTCCCTTCATTCATCCAAAAATGGACCTAGTCTCTAAAGATACCTATTCGCGTTCTGTCGGCCAGCCAATATTTGCCAGAAAGCTACGGCCAGCTAGTCGCTTCTAGTTACACACGTAAAGTTAAAAGACAGGTCACTGCCTGGCGGCGGTTGTAATTTATTTAAAGTCTACGTGCGTTGTAGGTCGCCGGCCGGCATCATCCTTCAGTCCTAATTTTACTCCAGACAAAAATTTTGTTTTGATTTTTTTGGTCCCGACGAAAATAGCAAACCAACCCAGTTTTGTAAAAGATTTTATTAATTTGTACCGTAAACATGAAAATATGTGAGATAGACTGCTACGTCTTTTTAACCACTGCTTCATCTAAATTGTTTTTCTCTTTCTCCTCTGCTCGTGTGATAAAATAACAATTGCCGCTGCGCACTCTTCTGGCATCATTTCCAACAACACGATTAAAAACTGCTAGTGTGTAGTGAAATACTCACTAATATGCGGTCACTATCGAAAGCGACAGAAAACTGTCGGACGCAATCAGTGAACAACACTGCAGGTGTAGAGTATCGATAGCGATCGTCCGGCCTGGACGAACAGTCCACGGACCGCTGACCGACTGATCTTTTTTGAGTCAGCTGGATTTTATACGGGTAGGGCAAAGTGGGGTACAGTGAGACATTTGAAATATTGGTTATGTAAGCGCCTTTTTCACTAACGTCATCGTAATCGTACTTTACCCTTTCCATAACGAACTCGCGGTTTCATTTGCCCAGTGCTGCGCATGCTTAGTTTTGTCGTGAGCGTCAAATCATCTGCATTTCAAGCCCATACCTTTTTTCCAGTGTAATTTTAATGATAGTGATTTTAAATATAACATTAATATTCTGCCTTTTTTCAGTATATAAGCTTTATAAAATAAAACATTATCTAAGACTTGGAAATATTTATTTTAAGCAACTTGAATAAGGGTAAGTAAAAAAAACACATTTTGTATTTCAACCGCCGTTGGGGTACACTGAGACATTTTTAAATAGGGCACAGTGAGACATGTCTCACTGTACCCCACATTACACTTTTGTTTTTTGTAGAACATTTTGCTTCCAAAATGAGAAGTAAACCAAGGAAAACTGACATCGTGAGCTTTTCAGAGGAGCAGATGAGTAAAGCTGTTAATACTGTTCTAACTGGACGCACTATAAGATCAGTTGCGAAAGAGGAAGGATTAAGTTTTCGGACAAGGTCGTGTTTTGAAGGTGGTTGAGTGAGGACGTGTTTAATAGTAGTGCGGAGTTTTGTGTAATTTAAAGTGACTTACAGCAATTAATTGACGTGTGCGTGTTGAGGATTGTGAAGTTGAAGAAATGATTAGAAGTACAGTTTTAATGTGAGTAGTAAATAAGTACATTAAAATTATGGATAAGAAGATATAGGTGGCTCAGATAACGTGTGCGAATGCGAGCGGATATCGTGGACTAGTTTAAAGGTCAAGCGCGCATACTTTTTCTAATATTTGTGGCGGGCTTTAATTAAATACAATTAAAAAGAATCATAATAACAATAAATTTAAAAAAATTAATAAAGAAAAAAAAATTAAATAAATAACTAAATTAAAAAAAAATAAATAAATAAATAAGTAATAAAAAAGGGGAAAGGGATGAATAAAAAGAGAGAGAGGAAGAGGAAAAAGAAAGAAAGAAAACAATAAGATCACCAGACATTAAAAAGATATGGGAGGAGAGCGAAGGAAAAACCTCAAGAACAGAAGGAGGAAGGAAAAAATGGAGGAGTTAAAAGAATTAATGAGAGAAATGATGAAACAGATGGAAGAAAATATGCAAAGAATAAGACAAGAAATCAAAGAAATGAAAAAGAAATGGGAGAAAGAGAAAAGAAGTGGGAGAAAGAAAAGAGAAACTGGTGGAGAGAATAGAAAAACTGGAAAAAAAGCGGAAGACCAGGAAAGATGGAAAAGAAAGAATAATATTGTGATAAAGGGGTGGAGAAGTGAAGAACCACAAAAAGATTTAGCGGTGATGCTGGAAGAAAAATTAAATGTTAAAGTAGAAGTGAAAAAGTTACAGTAATAAACAAACAGAAGAAAAATGAGATATTGGTGGCGGAAATCGGAGGATGGGAGGAAAAACAAAAGGTAATGGCGGAGAAGAAGAAATTAAAGAATACAAGAATATATATAAATCACGATTTGACATGGGAGGAAAGAAGAGTGCAAAGAGAAATAATGAACATAGCGGTGGAAAAAAGAGCGGAAGGAAAAAGAGTATGGGTAGGGTACAGAAAAATGGAGATAGACGGAGACAGATACATATGGAACGACAAGGATAGGGGACTGAGCAGAGAAAGAGGAGAGAAATTGGGGAACCAAAAGGCAAAAAACTAAAGGGCAAAGGGGGGGTGGTAACGGAGAGAAAGTTGACGAAATGGCAAAGAAAAGGAATAATGAGAGATGGAAATGGAAAAGAAAAAGAAGGAAGAAAAAAAGAAAGTAAGCAAGAAGCACAGGGGGAGGTGAGTGAGCTGAGAGTATTGTTTTGGAACGTAGCGGAATAAAAAACAAGGAACATGATTTCTGGAAGTACATCAAGGAACAGGATGTAGTGGGATTACAGGAAACATGGATGGAAGAAAAAGAATGGGAGTGGTGGGAAAAAGAGTTGCCGGAGGAATTTGAGTGGGTGGTGCAACATGCAGAAAGAGAAAAAAAAGGGAGAGCAAAGGGGGGTACAATAACGGGAATAAGAAAAAAATGGTTGAGCCAGGAAAAGAAAGAGAAAGTGCAACAGAGAAGAGGAGTTGTAGAAGAACATACAGTGGGGAAAAACAAAAATAAAAGTAGTGACGGTTTATAGCAGTAGAATGAAAGAGACAAGGAAAAACATAGAAGAGATGATAGAAGAGAGGGAAGAGGGATTGATAATAGTAGGAGGGGACTTCAACGCAAGAATAGGGGAAGAGGGGAGAATACAAAAAAGAAAAGGGACGGGAAAGAGACAAACAAAGGACAAGGAGATAAATAAAGAGGGAGAAGAACTGCTGGAATTGAGCAACGAAAAAGGGTGGGAAATAATGAACGGGAACAGAGAAGAAGATGGAAAGGGGGAATTTACGTACATAGGAGGAAGGGGAGAATCAATAATAGATTTTGTAATGACAAATGAAGAGGCCGCAGAAAAGGTAAAGACATTTAAGGTGGGAGAAAGGGTAGAGTCAGACCATCAACCACTGGAATTGACAATGGAAGGAAGGGAAAGAGAAGAGAGAGAGGAAGAGGAGAAGTACATAACTAAAAAAAAGTGGACAGAAGAGAGTATAAAAAGATATAAAGAGAGAATAGGGAAAACGGTATGGATAGGGAAGGAATTACAAGAAAGTGTAAAGGAAATGAGAGAGATGATGGAGAAGGCAACAGAGAGAGTGAGATTTAGAAAATGGAAGGGGGAGAAAACTGGATGGAAGAAATGGTGGGATAAGGAATGCAAGGAAGCAAAGAAAAATGCAAGAAGAGCATTAAGACAGTGGAAAAAAGGGAAGAAAGAAAAAGAAGAATACAAAGAAGCAGTAAAAATATACAAAAACATGCGACAGAAAGAAGGAGGAAAACAAAAAGAAACAAGAGGAGCAGATTAAAGGAATAAAAACGGAAGAAGATGTATGGAAGTACCTAAAGAAGCAGAGGAAAAAACAGGACGACAAAGGGAATAAAAATTAAAGAATGGGAGATATATTTTCGGAACCTGGTAGGAGGGAAGAACAAAAGCAGGAAAAAGAAAAAAAGACGCGGTAGTAAGACAAGAAGAAGGAGATAGGGATAGAATAAGGGAAGAAGAAGTAATAGAGGCGATAAAGAATATAAAAAAAGGAAAGGCGACAGGAGAAGATGGGGGGGAAAATGTAGCAAAGAGGATGACGGAAATACTAAACAAAATATGGAAAGGGGAAGGATTTCCAGAGAGATGGAGAGAGGGAATAATATGCCCAATACATAAAAAAGGAGAAAAAAAATAAAGTCGAGAATTATAGAGGGGTAACATTATTGAGCACGGCATACAAATTGTACGCGACAATACTGCAAGAAAGACTACAGAAGGAAATAGAGGAAAGAAGTTTGGTACCAGACGGACAAGCGGGATTCAGAAAAGGAAAAAGGGCGATAGACAACATATATATACTGAAACACTTAGCAAATAAAGAACTAGAAAAAAAAAGAGGGAAAATGGTGGCACTATTCGTAGATCTAAAAGCTGCTTTTGACAAAGTGAATAGGGAAAAGCTGTGGGAATATATGAAAAGAAAAAAAATCAATGAAATATTAATACAAAGAATAGAGGAAATCTACGAAGAAACGAGGAACAGGGTTAAAGTGAATGGGGAAGAGAGCGAGAAATTCATCACAAAGAGAGGGTTGAGGCAGGGATGTCCACTGAGCCCAAGCCTGTTCTCAGTATATACGGGGGATCTGGAAGAGACAATGAGAGAACAACAGACAGGAGGGATAGTGGTAGGGAAAGCTAAGGTATGGTCGTTGGCGTATGCGGATGACATAGTGCTGGTGGCTAAGGAGGAAAAGGAAATGAAAGAGATGATGACGCTAGAAAAATATATGAAAAAAAAAGAAATGGAAGTAAACACGGAGAAAACAAAGATAATGATATTTAGAAAAGGAGGGGGAAAAGAAAAAGAGAGGAGTAGATATGGAGCGATGAGAAAGTGCAACAAGTGAAGGAATTTACATACCTGGGCTACACGATGAAACAGGATAATAAAGAGGGAGAACACATAAAGGAAAGGGTGAAGAAAGGAAACAGGCTAATAGGACAAGTCTGGGGTGTGGGGAAAGAGTATTCAAGATGGATATAAAAAAAGAAAATTGCTGTTCGAAAAATTAATAAAGGGGTGGTAATGTATGGAGCGGAAATATGGGGCTGGAAGGAGTGGAGGGAGGTAGAGGCGCTCCAGCAACAATACTGGAGATGGGTGTTGGGATTGGACAGGGATACACCGGGGTATATTGTGCGAGAGGAGCTACAGACCGAAAAAATAAGGGTAGAGACAGGAAAAAGAGCAATAAAATACGAGGAAGAAATGAAGGAAAGAACAGATTGCAAAATACTGCAAGAATGTTGGAAAGAGATAAAGGGAGGGAAAGTGAAGTACGGGCAGGAGGGCAGAGAAGAGTATTACAAAAGAAACGGGTACGCGAGTGAAGAAGTGGAGACATTAAGAGAAGAGGGGGTAGGGACAAGGGAAGAAATAATAATGAGAGATAGAGACATCGAAAAACAAGAAAGATGGACAAAGATAAAGGGGGTGCAGTTTATTGAGGGCCACGTCTTTCAATCCACACAATGTCAACAAATTTTTTGACAACTTAAAGCTAGCGATGGATCGTAATCAAATATTTTCTGACGAAACAAATATCTAGACGAGACGAGGACCGTTATCGTTCAAAAATCATCAAAAGTTCTCGCAAAAAAAGGAACAAAACAAGTTTGTAAGGTAACCAGTGGTGAGAAAGGTACAACCTGTGTTATTGTCAGTGCTGCAGGTAATCACTTGCCACCTACTATGATCTTCCCGCGTGTTCACTTTAAAGAGCACATGATTACTGGAGCACCCCCGGCAACTTTAGGTTTGGCAACATCATCAGGTTGGATGAACTGCGATTTATTTTTTGAAATCATGAAGCATTTTATAAAGCACTCTTGTAGTTCAAAAAACAATCCTAGTCTTCTTTTGTATGACAGCCACGAAAGTCATTTGTCAATCAAAGTTCTTAATCTTGCCAAAGAAAATGGGGTCACGATAATGACTTTTCCTCCTCATTCGACGAACAAACTGCAGCTTCTCGACGTTGGCATTTTCAAACCATTTAGCTTGGCTTATAACGCCGCTGTTGATAGCTGGTTAATGCAGCATCCAGGCAAACCATTGTCAATCTATGAAGTTGCAGCTTGTGTCGGAAAAGCATTCGAGAAAGCTATGACTCCAGCTAATATAACATCAGCATTTAAAAAGTGTGGAATTTTTCCATACGATAGAGATATCTTTACAGAGATTGATTTTTTACCGTGCTCCGTTACAGACAGGCCATGTCCCAAAGCAACAAACTCCAAAACCGACACCGAACCAACAACTTCACAAACTGATCCCGAACTGATAACTCCAGCGCTGAACACTTCTCCAAAAATTCAAAAACCAATTAAAACATTTGTTTCTCCGGAAGATATTAGAGGCTACCCGAAAGCCGGAGAAAGAAAAACAACTGGAAAAGAGCAAAAAAAAGGAAAAGCATGATACCAACGGACATCCGGGAAAAGGCGGAGTTGGAAGAAAGATATAATAAACGACAAAAACCGGTACAAGCACAGAAAACAATTGCTGTTAAAAGAAAAATTGCAGAAAGTGACGAGGAGGAATAGAAAATCGAATGGCATTCACATGCTTCGTCTGATAATTTTGTGCCGGAATTAGATCCCACATTATTTGAAGAACTAGATAGAGATCCTCAAATTGCAGATTATGTTTTAGTTGAGTTTACTCCTCAAAATACGAAGGGAAAAATCTCTTATTACATAGGGAAGGTGTTATCCACTAATAATGAAAGCAATGAATTTGAAGTGAGCTTTTTAAGAAAGAGTACAAAAATTGAAGGCAGATTTTATTTTCTTAATAATGAAGATATTGCTTTTACTAGAAAAAAAAAGATATTAAAATGATTTTGCCTAAACCTATAAATTACGGTACAACTAAAAGGCAAAACTCATATTATTCATTTGAAATTAAGTTTAATTTAAACATTCAGTAGACCGTTCTTTTTTTTGTATTTTGTATGATTTGTTTTAGCTTTTTTTTGTATTTTTTATGAATATTTTGTTTTTTTTAGTTTTCAAATAAAAATTGTTCATTTTCTAAAGTGTCTCACTGTACCCTTATAGTGGAGAACAATGAGACAAATGACATATTGATTGTTTTTTGGATATATTTAAATTATCTGTTGATATTAATTTTAAAACCTATTCAAACTTACTTCTACATACATAATACTAATGTGAAACCCCAAGAAATGACATTTAAATCTTATTTTCGAAAAACTGAGCCAACAAAAAAAAAAGTGTCTCACTGTACCCCACTTTCCCCTACACACCCAAATCCCGACAAACAATTCGCATAGTTGAAGCCGCGGGAAGGCAAGGTTCGTATGAACGAGATCATAGAACGAGATATTGGGAATTTCTGTGCTCACACGCATAGCAACGTTGTTTTCAGCAGACCTTGCGAATGTTAGCTGATTTATTTAATTGGTTGAATCGAAGTTGGCTACCAAACGTCGAATAATCGATTTGGCAGGACGGAGAGGATAGTAATCAATGATAATAATGCACGGAACTTTTCTCGTAGTACTGATTTTGATTATTTGCACACGTTCGACGCTATCTTACAGAAAAATTCGCAATAACCTTGACAGATGTTACTTTAACAATATGGCCGCTATAACCTAACAGATTTCGAGCATCTCTAGTGAACGTTTCCTATGTATTCATTGAACCAATAATCTTAAGTATACTTTGTTGATGTATTCAACCACAAATAGGTTGGATGGGCGATTCAAATTAAGAGCCGTTTGTCACTACAATTATTTCACCTCTAAAATGGGCGCGTTAAGAGCGCGATCGAAGCAGGGTATGCTCTATGGTATCACTTACGAGATTTGCGGGAATCGCAAACCGAAGTGGGGTGCGGAAAATTTAGTTTGTACACCACTCGCAATTGGCGCTAATGTGCTTATTTTACGTCAAGTTTGCCAACACAAATTACAGTAATATTTGGTAATATTAACAAACTTTTATAACCTTACTTTTAGTGCTTTTATCTTTGTTTGTATCGTGGTTCGTGTTTGCTATTTTTGTTTGAGTCTAATTTCCTGTTTGATATTCCTGTCTTTTCGATATTTCTGTTATTCTTACTAACAAATCTACTCTCATTTTTCACTGTATACTTCTATCTTCTCTTATTCTTTTCTTAAATTCTATTCTTAAAAAGTCTTTTTTAAGACTATTCTGGTATTCACGTTTGTGTTGTAATTTGCGTATATACCAACTTTTTAAAATGCCTCCTATGGTTTTCGTTTGTTGTGTTCCAAATTGCAGTAGGACTACGAAGAATACATCGATTCATCGTTTTCCTAAAGATGAAGAGGTAAGTAACTATTCCTTTTGAAAATTCGCGAATATGGACTTTCTATTTAATAATAAATGGTGATAGTTACTAAGTAAAAACATTTACAAACTACCAGATCTTTTTAAAACTTCAAGTGTACTGTTCTTTGATTACACCTTTTCATTCTCTTCAAAGCAACCAAGAATTCTTAATTCACATAAACAAACATTTTAGTTTTCTTAAAATTAAATATGTACACACAGTTATATGTAATATAAAATTAAAATTTTTAAATAGTAAGGTTTTTAACAATTATGCTAAGTAACTTGCTCATTAGCTTACTAAACCATTACAGCATATGCAGTTTTAGTGTCGGTTATGCTGGTTGGTGAACCAACACCAAATCTTGTCCAAAAATAGCAACCGTTTAATTAATTTATTACTTAACAAATTTAGAATGTATTTATTAGTACATGAAGCATTTTTTAGGTTTACCAAAAATGGTTGTCCGTAATTCAACGGTCTGATTTAATAAGTATGGATGCTCAACAAGTGAGGAATAGCTACAGAGTGTGCGATGTTCATTTTGCATCTGAATCCAAAGTGGATCCATCGTATTTCAGCCAATCTCATCTTATTCAAGGAGCTGTACCAACCTTGTTGCTACCTGCAACTGCACCTACTGCTGATACGGGTATGTAAAGCAGAGAAAATGTCTATTGTTGTTTATTTAGTATTATGACAGTGGCTATTTTTAAATTTAGGATGACAGTAATACTGATTTTTAGATCTATGTACAATTCAATGTTTTTACAATTGCTCTAATCAAAATAAAATAACTAATAACTACGTAATGTGTATTACAGCAATTTTTTTTGTTATACTTGAATTCATTTGTTCATTAACAATATTGTTTTCTACTGTATAAACTTAAATATTTCAATGCAAATGGCAGTAATCGTTTTAGTTATAATTAAACATTAATTATAAGTAATATCTAACTTTGATTTTGCTTGAAATGTACGGTGAAGATAGATTTTATGAGATTTATAACAAAACTTTTTTTTAGAAAATATGGCTGTAGATGATATAGAAAATCCAACTTTGAACACAGACAAATTGACAATGCAAATAGATGCACCTGATGTAAAATCTGTTACTGGACCAAGCCAAACATCATCTCCATTAAGAGAAATGAACGTTACGCCACAAAGATGTGATTCACTTACTTTGGGAACGAGACGAGGTAAATTATAAAAATAATTTTGTTGACATTAGAGATATTTAAAACTTATTTATTTTTTATTAATTTCAATAGATTAAGTGTTTATAAATGTATTGTATATTTTAAAAAAATTGTTCGCGTCAGAAAAAAGTAATAAATATAATTGTTTTAGGAATCAGGCGAAGAATAAACTTCTTAACGTCTGTGAATGTAAAACGTGCAGCTCAGCTGACACCTAAAGCTAAATTTATGTACCATTTAGCTCGAGATTTGAAGAAAACTGCAGCTACGTTGGATAAGGAAAATGCAAATACTCGAGAGCAGTTACAAGCAGCCCTTCAATATGCCGAATCCGGGGATATATTTAACAATAAAGTTAACAGAACTACATTATGATTCTTAAGTTCACAACTTAAATTACAAAGTAAAAGGGCTCGAGGACGCAGATTTACTATAGAAGACAAAATATTTGCACTTTCTATATTAAAGCAGAGTCCAAAAGGATACAGATTATTGGAAAAAGTTTTTGCACTTCCTTCAAGGAAAACATTGTCTGATTTATTAAAGCAAATTCCATTAAGTTGTGGAATAAATCAGGCGATTATAGACTGTTTAAAAAAATCTACAGAAAAAATGTCAACTGAAGATAAAACATGTATTGTAATGTTCGACGAAATGACTGTGTCAACTGCATTGTCTTATAATACTAGTGAAGACAAAATATATGGCTTTGAAGACAGCGGTGACGGAAATGAGAATAATTAGTATGCTGATCATGCATTGGTTTTCTTAGCAAGAGGCATCTATAGAAGATGGAAACAGCCAATAGCGTATTATTATACTCAAGGTGGTATGAAAGCAATTAACCTTGCGATTATAATAAAAAAAGTGATAAAGGCTCTCCAATCAGCTGGTTTGAACGTTGTGGCTACTGTGTCAGACCAAGTCGCAACAAATGTAGCTGCAAACAAAATATTAAAAGCCGAGACAACTTCACAGTACCTAAGAACTGGCGCAGAAGATAGGTGTTTTGGATTTGAAGTTGATGGGAAAGAAATTGTGTATTTTTATGATGGACCCCACTTATTAAAAGGCATTAGAAATAACATGCTAGATGCAGACGTAGAGTTTAAGTGGCTTCAAAACAAAGTGCAAGTTGCATCTTGGAAAGATGTAATTGCACTTTATGAATTTGATAAAGGTGCAGATGATTTTAAATTGTGTAATCGATTAACGGAACAACATGTTTATAAAGAGCAACTAAAGAAAATGAAAGTGAAAAATGCTGCTCAAGTCTTTTCACAACGAGTTTCTTCCATCATGAGATTCTTATCGAAATGTGGTAAGTTAATTTTCTGTTTATTAAAAACATTTTCTTTACATTTGTGTTTTTTAAAGATCCAAAACCCATCACTCAAACGGAAACTGAAGTCTATATGACTTCAAAACTTGGTATGATGGAAAATGTTGCAGGACCAAGTAGGGTTTCCAAGTTACCATCAGAACAGAGTTTCTTAACACAACCTACACAAATAGGTAATTACGACAAATATATTCACTTTTACAATTTTTAAACCAAATCATTTACTTACAGAATCCTGGTTGCCTGCATCTGCTGCAGATACAGCTGATTTTCTGTTGTTCGTCGATAAATTATTTGACAGTATAAACGGTACAGTAATAAAACCAGTAGCAGGAAAAGTATTACGGTGCGCCATAACTACAGAGTCACCCCATTTATTATTTTGGGATGAATCATTAAATGTGTTAAAAACCATACGTTATATAGCTGTGAAAGATAGAAAAGTGTTTATCCCACCCAGTGTGAAAAATTGGATTCATACTATTAAGGGTATTAAGTATCTGTGGTTAAGATTAAAAGACAAACATAATTTCAAGTTTCTTTGTCCACGAAACTTGAATCAAGACCCGATAGAAAATTTTTTTTCTTGCGTCAGAAATCAAGCAGGTAGAAATATAAACCCCACGTGCATATCATTTGCGGCTTCCTTTAAAACCTTAATTATAAATAATTTTCATTCTTCGCATTCACCTGCTAGAAACTGTGAAGAAGATGAAAGCGATGGAGCCTTAAATACACTGTGGTATCTTATACAAAAGAAAACAGATACCTTTGATGATTTTCATACCCTGCCAATAGTAGAAGATACAGAAGTCCCAGGTGAAAGTAATTTTCGTTTCAAAAAGGACGTATCAATTTTAAAAGCAGAACTGCACTCATACCTTGCTGGATTTCTTGCTAAAAAACTATTCAAAAGTATAAAGTGTGAAGTGTGTCGCTACAATTTAACAAGCAATTCACCAATAGAAGGCAGTTTAATTCAGGCAAGAGCTTATAATACCAGAGCACTTATTAATGTAAACGTTGTGTACAGAAAGCTGTTCACAAAAAGTTGTGCAGTTCTTAATTTTTTTTTGCCTAAATTGTGCCACAAACGAAAAGTTAAAGAATTATTAAAAATTAAATTGAATAAATATGTTTTAAATAAAGTAAACTGGACATGTGTGGACCATAATTTGAAACTTATGTATTCAGATAGTTTTGTAAAGTTTTATATTATTAGTTGGGTTGCAACTATTAATAAAATTTTAAGAGGCCAGGATCAAAGAGAGATGAGTGATCCAATGAAGAAAAAGGCCTATGATAAATTTATAAAACTAAAACATAAAACTAAAAAAATTAAGAGTGTTAAACAATTAGTATAACTTTATTATAATTTTGATTAATGTTTTTGTAAGATGTTAAATTAATATATATATGTATTTTAATCCACCAGACAATTTTATTGAATTGTGTGTGCCAAAGTACCTTGAATTTTTGTAATTTTATTATAGTTAATTTTGATTTAAATTTGTTCCAGAATTCAATACTTGATTATTAAAGTTCGCGTAATTATAGTAACTTTTAAAATTAAATTTAAATAGAAAGAACTATTTCAAATATTCCCGCTTTTGTTTGATTTGTGATTGCAGCGATACATGCGAGTGGTGTATGAATTAAAACAGTGCAAATTGATAACGTATGAGTCGCACATCTATACTAATTTATTATCTATGATCGAAGTAGTGGGGATTTGATATTTTTTATTATGTGCATCATAGATGCAAATCAACGTCAACTCTTCATTCATAGATGGCACCAAACATATAAAAACTAAAATGAAATTAAAATCGCCATTATAGTAGTTGGAATGCGATAGTTTTATGAGTATCTTAGAAGTAATACAACGTCAACTCGTCATTCATAGAGGGCATTAAAATTTAAAAAAAAATACAGAAAATATGCAACCACTATAAAAACTTGAGTGCAAATATGTTTATTATTTTTAATTAATTCTACTGTTAGTGCTTTTTTGTATCATTTTAGTCCTATTTTATGACGAAACTTAATTTAAAAATTCATAAAGACAGTATTTATAAAACTTTGAGAAGACATTTGAAATTAGACAAATTTTGAATATCGAATTTCTTATAATTTAAAAAATAATTTAAAATGATTTTTCAATTTATTATAGGAAATGTAAAATATTGGAGAATAAACACAGAATTTTTGCTACTTCTAATTATCAATAGTGGCTTCTCTGTTAGGTCATTTGCGAATGACCCTCCAAAGAAATACTAACAATTATGCTAGTTTCTAGTTTATATTATTGATTATAAACGATAATAATTATTTTGCATATTACAAAGATAGATAAATCGAGCTTAAATATAAATATTTGATTGAATCATAATGCGTTTTTAAAGTATTAATGTTGAAATGCCCTTCTGCAGCATTGACCAGCAGCCATTACTGTAGATTTTATTACTAAAGTATTTTATATCTTCAGTGTGTATTTAGTTAGTAAAAACAAATGTACAAATATTATATTTATAGACTCATCAGATGTCGATAGTAATCTAATCAATTTGCAATTATACAACACGAAAGTTTCGTTTCCAAAAATTCATTAAAAATACACCACATTTGAAGATGTTGTGTTTTTACAATTGAATTGTTTTCGAATGATAAGCTGAATCATTAATGGGTATCATTTTACAGTCAAAACCGAATACTAAGCGACGGTCGCTTAGTATTCGGTTTTGTGGGCATACAGATAACATCTGAGAATTGCACAAACGTTGTTGACATGAAAGATGTTATGAGCATCTACTTTATTATTATCGATCTCTTTTTTAAATCATCTTTTAATATTTTACTTAAAAACAGTAAAAAAATAACACTTAAAAAAATAAAATACATTTTTACTGCATAAGCGTCTTATAATCTTTGTTTTTAATTTATTTAATTTAATGGATAATCAATGGCGGCTGGTGGTCAATACTGCAAAAGGGTCATTTTAATATTACATATTTTTGGAGGGTCATTGACCAAATGACCTAATGGAGAACCGCTACTCTAGGTCATTATTAGGATTTAAATTTAATTATTTTAAAGTTAAAAGTTTAAATTTTTTATCAGAACAATAAACGCACTGAACAGCAAATTGTAAATAGTACCATTTATATACATACAATGATAGTACTTTTAGAACACTTGTTTTAAAATGTAGATAAACAGTATTAAAGACAAGTATCATATTACAGTCAGAGCTGAATGCTAAGCGTGGGCATGAGATAAGACCCAAGAATTCATGATAAGTTATTTGTCTTTTTTAATAGTTAAAAAAAATTTATTTGAGAAGAAACTTAGAAAAAATAAAGCTTCCTATGATTTCTGTTTTTAATTTTTATAAATAGGTACACTATTATACAAAAAACGCAAATTTGTACTACTATAAGTACGCTTTTAAAGTTTATTTTAGTTTATAGACTTAGGGTAAAAGTAATTGAACTAAGTATATTTATATAAAAATTATCCAAATTGAATTTTTCAAGTTTTTAGATTTAACAGTAAATGTACATTGCATAGAAGAAAATTTACGAAAAATGTAATTGATACGGTTTTGTTTTACCGGCAATCTTGTATGAACTTGGTATAAACCATGCTTCTAAACGTATTTATCAGTTGTTTGCGTTATAGGTATGCGCATATAAAGATAGAAATACAAATAAAAGGAATAAGACTATACTTTATGTTTTACACGGTTTATAGTGTTATAACTATTGGTTTTAGTCTTGGAAGATTCTTATACATTTAGCCATCTCTTGCTCAAGTGCTGAACTATATTAAGTTTTAGGGCGTCCATTTTTATAGCAATTGCAAAAGTAAATACTTTGCGGATACAAATAAAACGTACGGTAATCATTTCACATCTTATACTTTCACATAATGCTTGTTATTATCTAACTTAGGTATTAAAGTAATATAATTGTAATTGGTTGCAATCAAAATTCAATTTACACTGATTTCAATTGTAAAATACTCGTTAAGTAAAGCTAGGTTCGATGTAGAATTTTGTCATTACCTAAACTAACATTTCCTCTTTAAAACAACATTATCACTAAATCATAATTTTTTGTTTTTAGCGAGTTTTCTAGTCGCAAAGTTAATACTGTTTTTACATGTGGTGTCATCTATCGGGATAAACTGCAGCGTGCGCAACTTGTTGGCGCCCTTTTATTACAGTAAGAGCCGGTCGTATAATGTTTGTTGGCTTTGTACTAAATAATAATATGACAGTATTTTGAACCTAAGGTTGGTTCAACCATCGTTCAAATGAACATTATACAATCGACCCTAATTCAGTACACGTTCTAAATAAATGAGTCTTAAGCTCTATGATTCAACGCGCGCATTCAATTTTTCAGGGCATTTTTGAGTCCTGAATTTAATTAGTGTTACTGGCAAACGGCTCTAAGCGAGACACCAACTCTCGGAGACAATTTGAACTACCGTTGCAATGCTAGCTTTAATGCGCGTACTCAATTTGTTATCGTTTCATTTTAAATTTCTTCTGTGTTAAGTATATTTAAAAAAATGCACATAATTAACAATTATGGAACTTGCTAATTTCTCTATTCGATCATCTTGATTTCTGGTTCGGACCTGAAGTTGCGTAATATTGTTACTACCAGCAACCTCTGGGTAGTTTTCGGATGCGAGATATGACGTCATTAATACGCTGTACGACTTCATAAAGGCCTTCCCATTGCCTCTGTAGCTTCGGCGACAAACCACGACTTCTTTGGTGATTATACAACCACACACCATGACGCCAGGTTGAAACCCACCGTATTGTTCCTTGAGGTCATATCTGGTCTTCATTCTGTCGCTGGCGATTTGTATTTTTACGGACCACCTCATGTACTTCGTCCAGCCTTTTCGTTAGCTTGCTGACGTAGTCTTCTCCAACTTCTTCCGGTCTTTGCCCAAATTGGAGGTCGCATGGTAGTTGTATTACGCGACCGAGCATGACACATGATGCTATTTAGCCTGTGCTTTCATGAACAGATGATCGGTATGGCATTAGGAAAAGGTGCAAGTACTGATCCCAATAGTCCTAATTTGGCTAACTATTTTCCCATTATTTGATTCATCCGTTCAACCATGCCATTAGATTGAGGATGGAGAGGCGTTGTCTTAGTTTTCCTAATTCCCAACAGTCGGCAAACTTCTTGAAACAGCGCATACTCAAAGTTGCGTCCTTGGTCGGAATGTAATTCCAACGGAACTCTAAGTCGACAGAAAAACTTTTTCACTAATATGTCTGCGACTGTAGCTGCTTCTTTATTGGGTATGGCTCAAGCCTCTGTTCATTTCGTGAATTAATCCATCGGTACCAAACTGTATTTGTTTCTCAAATCAGATTCTGGGAACGGCCCTGCGATATCAATCGCTACTCTCTCTAAAGAGCTTCGCACGTTATACTGTTTCATCGGTGCTTTACGCTTTTTCACTGGACCATTTCATGATGCCCAGACCGTGCACTTACGGCACCGTTCCATACGTCCTCTTTGCAGCTCACCCAGTAGAATATTTCTCGAACTTTCCCCAATGTCTTCTCTACACCAAAGTGTCCTCCTGATGCCTCAATACCGATGACACTCGGTTTTTCGGCACTACCAACTGCAGTCCTTTGACTATCTCTAGGAATCGCTTAAGAAGACAGTCAGTCTTGTACTCTCAAAGATTCCCACTGCATCCAGTACGCTTTGATGTTTTTCCCAGGTTTGTCGTCGGCCGTTTTCGTTCCAGTTCAAGAGTAGCCTTATTTCGGGATTGCTTTCTTGTTTGCGACGCAACTGCTCAGGTTCTCACTCGTCATCAACCATAGCAGTTCTCCGGAGGCATTCGACCTTTTCTTCAAGTCGCAAACAATAGTCCGTCCTTAGTAAAAACTTTCGTCCATACAAATGTTTGTAGAAGTATTCTATGGACTTGACGACTGCTAACAGCTCTCTCCTAGTCACGCAATAATTCCTTTCTGACCTGGGCAAAACTACTAAAATACACGATGACTTTTTCCTAATATAACAGCGAAGGCCCCCTAGCAACCGTAACCCAATCAGGGTCGAGCTTAACCAACCGTAACGATCCTTTTCTTTTAAATACGGAGACTATTATTCTTCTTAAGTCACTTCTACGGAGTTTAGAATCTGGCTTGGTTCACAAGTTGATTACCTAACTCGGTAGTGGTTCTTTGTTAGATTTTCGTTTGCTTTTTCAAGTTATCGTCTGATGAAGCCCCTTACGAAAGTGGGCGAAACGTTGGCAACTTCGGTTACAACAATGACACGGTCCAAACCCGGAAGACATTCTAATGTTAGTATGACTTTTTTTTGTCCATCTTGCACTTGTGAAAGGACTGCACTTATAACCAGATTACTTGCACCGGTATCCAAAACAAATTTTCGATCTTCTCTTGGATAACTTAATTCGGTGAAATCACTAGGGCTTGTTTAGTTTGTGATAGAAAGCGTGTTCGCAGTCTTCGTCCCATTTAAATTCTGCTCTTTTTTCAGTAAGTTTCGTCAAAGATTTAGCAATATTGAAAAATCCCAGTAAAAATCCTCTATATAATAGTTACACAACCCAAGAACTTGATGCTTGCACTGCTTTAACCTTGTCTGGGTCAGTTAAAGTGTCGGTACAAACAAACTTAAACCAAAAGTACACACATAATCAACACAGACATAATATATCAAACAAATGTTATAAAATGTACTCCCATCTCCCATTTGCATCTCCTATTTTCTATCTCCCATCAACCATCTCCCATCTCTTATCTCCCATCCCCCAT
The DNA here is from genome assembly GCA_035610365.1 of Aquatica leii. Taxonomy (NCBI): domain Eukaryota; kingdom Metazoa; phylum Arthropoda; class Insecta; order Coleoptera; family Lampyridae; genus Aquatica; species Aquatica leii. The sequence goes on along the minus strand of CM069434.1, from coordinate 119,259,282 downwards.
TTTCTATTTCCCATCTCCCCTCTCCTATCTACCATCTCATATCTTCCATCTCTCACCCCCAACTGCCATTTTCTATCTCCCATCTCCCATACCCAATCTCCTATCTCTCATCTCCCATTTCCCATCTCCCATCCCCAACTACCATCTCCCATCGCCAACTCCCATCTCCCATTTTCTATCTTCCATCTCCCATTTTCTATCTTCCATTTCCCATCTCTTATCTCCCATCTCACATTTTCTATCTTCCATCTCCCATTCCCAACTCCAACTCCCATTTTCTATCTTCCATCTCCCATCTCCCATTTTCTATCTTCCATCTCTTATCTCCCATTTCCCATCCCCAATCTCACATTTTCTATCTCCCATCTCCAACTCCCATATGCCATCTCCCGTCTCCCATCCCCAACTCCCATTTTCTATCTTCCATCTCCCATCCCCAACTCCCATTTAAAATTTTCTATCTTCCATCTCCCATTTTCTATCTTTCATCTCCGATTTTCTATCTTCCATCTCCAATTTTCTATCTCCCATCTCTCATTTTCTATCTTCCATTTCTTATCTCCCATTTTCTATCTTCCATCTATATCAAAGACCTAAGATACACTACTTCACATAGATTACATTTTACAAAGCAATGTATACATTGGTGTTCCCAGTTATCAAACCCATTACAAGATAAATATTACGATCGAAAGGATGTCCTAACACGATTTAGAATTGAAGGCACATATTAACATTAATAACTTGAGAATAATTTAATAGAATAACGCAAATCGATTCTAAAACAAGTTATAGGTATATACAGTGGCGGCTGATGGCCAATACTGCAGGAAGGTCATTTCAACATTAAAAAATGCATTCCTATTTTATTTATTTCCTTAAAATAAATTAGCATAATTAATATTTTTTTGGAGAATCATTAACTAAATGACCTAACGAACCACTGGGTATATAAATGACAATACAAATAGGCGAAGAAATTTAAGTAGCTTCCTGTTACAAGCAAAGAAAAATCAACGTTGCAATTTTAATAATGTTCAAATTAATGTTATATCCAAAATTACACATTGTAACCCTAGTTTGATTTTCGTTCTGAGCCTCGTATTTACGTTCGTTTTAATTCGGAGTTTGCATTTGTCATTTGATTCTTTTAGGAAATTTGGTAGTCGACGTATTTAACCAACTTGAAAATGTAGGTAGGTAGTAAAAATACTTAATTTTAAAGTTTTATTCATATACATGTTAGAAACAGAATCATCTGGAGACACACTTTCCCATCTTCTAGACAATTTCTGGATACCGTCCCAATAAAACTTTTCATCTTTTGAGACAAGCCATTTAGATCCACTTCCAAAGTTTGAAGTGTTGCTCAGAAAGTGCGTATGCTATCGATCGTAATCTGAACGAGGAAAGCCTGGTGAATACAAATAAACCTACTTTTAGATATGTTCCACTTGCACAAGTGTATCCAAAACAATACCTAATAAAAAACGAAACGTGTAAAACAAAATAATCTTCGAATATTTTACCTGTAATTTCGCATTTACAAAAACTATAGATGTTGCAAATGATTTTCCGGACACCTTGATAACACACTTCGTTTGCTTGCAGAGACGTTATCATCCATACGAACTACAAATAATTTCACTAACTGAAAATAAAATCAATACAAACAGAAAAATAGTTTTGATGAAAACTGTTTTTTAGACTTCTCTGCTCTTAACTTCGGAACTTAAATTGAATAAAACAGTAACTGATAAAATAAACTCGCATGTACATTATTTTCTGAAAACTTTGCTTGAAATTCCGACTGGCCATTATGATGCACTTGATTCCAAGCGTAATCCCAGACTATACATAGTTTCCAGGAAAATCCAAAATCGGAATCTAATAAGTACTTTAAAGTGAACACTCAAAAAAGAAAAAACGAGGCACTACCTGCTTATAAGTATAAACAAATTACTGTGTAAATTTCACCTCAACTGTTTTAAGAGCTGTTAAACCCCGTTTACGCAGTAATATTTTTGTCCTTAGAAGAAGCTAGTGTCCCGTTTTTTCTTTTCTTGACTGTACACTTCTCCACGTAATTATTTCAAGAGTCATTCCTGAAATTAAACTTCACAGTGATTTGTGATTCAAAAAATGTTTGTAATTAATTTATTGAGGCACTAGACTGTAAATATCGAATAATACAAAACACACTACTTCTTACAATGAATTTCTAATCAATCCAAAGATTTAGAATTACGGAATCCCATGGGCTAACATGCATACATGTATTTCAAGTTGTTTTCTAAAGATAATTCCCAATAAACGTATAGCACGCAATCGACAAAGTAGAATTTAGTATCACTGGACAAACTTAATACAACTAAAATTGTCAATAATGTAACGTAGCAATTAATTTAACGGAACTTTCGTGTTAAATAAATATTATACACCTTTTAAATAAAACTAAAATAAGGACAGAGGCGCAAAAAAATATGTTACATTAGATCAAACCAGCACCCTTTAAGGTTAATTATTAAATATATTGATATGGTTGTATATTAAAAGAAAAGGGCGCATTTGATAAATAAACAAAATTTTCCTAAAAATCAGAATTTAAAACTAAAATTTATTTTTTTGGAGCGCTGGCATTTTTGGCAATTTCTTTATCGATTTTATGTTTCAAATGATCTTTGTAATTTAGAATGTCACCTTTCCATTTCGTGACCGTTCCTTTTTCGCAAACCCAAATTTCTTCAGCAACCTGGCGATTGTTTTATTTAATTTTTTTAATTTTCGAATAATTATGTGTACTTACTTGGCTAATTAATCTAAAGTCGTGGCTTACTAGTACCATTCCTCCATCAAAATCGTTAATTGCGTCAGCTAATGCATCAATTGTTTCCATGTCCAAGTGATTCGTAGGTTCGTCAAGTAGAAGTAGGTGTGGAGTTTGCCACGCCAGCCATGCAAATACTACTCTACACCTTTGACCATCCGATAGTTGCCTTATGGGACATACCTGTAATAAGTTTATCTATTTCGTAGTTGAGTTTTGAATCAAAATTAAATTTTTTAAAGCGTTTTTTCACCTGTGACATTTTTACCAACGTTTTTGTTTATATGGGCTTAGACATAAGTATTTGAGAAAAGAAAATAAATATGCAAAAGTAGCAAAACATTTTTTTTTAATTTTTAAAAATTGGTCATACCTGTTGCCTGCCTGTGAGTCCATATCGTCCAATAATTTTTCTCATTTCCTCCTTTTCTTTAACTTCGGGAAAAGCCTTCAACATATATTCTAAAGGAGAAATATCAAGATCTAACAACTCGTGTAAGTGTTGATGATACCTTGCAATTCTCAAATGAGAATTTTTTCTAATCATGCCTTCGGTCGGTACTAACTATAAGAATTTTAAAAGAAAAACGTTATTCGACTAAAAAAATACTCACCTCTCCATATAGTAACTTAAGCAATGTAGACTTTCCAGCCCCGTTTGGACCAACAAGTGCCAATCTAGTATCAAGATCTATGCCAAATTCCAATTTTTTATAGATAAACGGAGTATTTTCACTATATCTGAAACTAACATTTTGGACCATAATAACGGGTGGAGGTATGGTACCACAACTTGGAAAATAAAAACTTAATAGTTTATCGCTCGATACTTTTTCGGTCAAACCGGATGCTACCATTTTTGCTAAGGTTTTTTCTTTAGATTGTGCTTGTCGAGCTAATTTCGCCGAACCGTGCCCGAATCTTGCAATGTAGTTTTTCATGTGGTTAATTTGATCTTGTTCCCAATTATATTGCTTCATTTGATTTTCCAAAAGTTCTAATTTCGTCTTAACGAAAGCGTCGTAATTACCGGTGTAATATTTGAGACGTTTCTTGTTTACGTGAATAATATTTGTACACACACCGTTAAGAAAATCTTGAGAATGAGAGATTATAACTAAAATTCTTTTGTAGTGTTTCAGATATTCTTCCAACCATACACAGGCGTCTAAATCCAAATGGTTTGTAGGTTCATCTAGTAAAAGTAAATGCGGTTTTACGTAGAGGGCGCGAGCTAGTGCGATTCTCATTCGCCACCCTCCGCTGAAATCCTTCGTTTTCTTGGCTTGCATTTGTTTAGTGAATCCTAAACCATGCAAAATAGCTGCTGCACGTGCTTCAGCAGTATCCGCCGATATTTCTTCTAGCCTTTCATATACGTCCATTAATTGTTCTTGAGCGTCTATAAACAAAAATTAAAAGTAAAGAAAACTATTGTTTTATTAAGTGCGAAAATACATATTTGCTTTCTATTATGTGACCAATCGTAAAAACTGGTCCTTCTATAATCGACTACGATTTTAAAAGCAGTCACTACGTCTTTTGAAACCGTTCTTTTAATCTTCTTTTCTCGTATATTTATTTGCCCGTACATAAAATTAAATTTATGTACATAAAATCTTCCAATAAATAAAGGTCGATAATGTCGAACCATCTAGAGAATTCCAGAATGTAACAAAACCTTCTAGAACATTCACAAAACCCGCCAGATAATTATGTATGTTTGGACTAGCATATACAAGAAAAAATACAGGAATGGACAACAGTAGTTGACCAAATTCTGTAACTATCGACTTTCTGGGCTCTAAATGTTTTGGCAGAATATCTAAAATGATACCAACCGAGGAAGAAGAAAAATACCTTAAACCAGTCGGATATAGAAGTTGGTGTTAGTTCTGTTAAACAACCATAGCCAGTAAAGTCAAATCGTATGCTATGCGAATCAAGAAAGTACAGAAAAATTACTGAAGCTGTGATTGAGTACACCAAAGCAAAACTGACAAAACTCTCGAGATGATCCAGTTTAAATTTAAATCCAATTAAAGACGCTTGAAATTACGCAAGCATCGTCATCTTGCGGCAAAAACGATAACTAAGAAAATGCGCGTGATCGGTTTAAGAGGAGCACCGGCGTAACTACAAGAGAGCCTGGGTGGGTGGGGAAAATGTAACTGACACATAGTAATATCGTATTATGCACAACCGAACATAATACATCATTAAAAAATAGGTCTAATCCCCTAGCGCGGATGTCTAGTTACGCGTATGACTAAGGGTGGAACGTCGAAGAAGGAAAGTGCTAGTCCGCGGTATAATCAGCATTCTTGATAAAGAATTTGTGTAATGTTTGTTTTTCTTTGTGTTTTGTGAAATTTTAATAACTAAAGGTATAAAGGTACAAGAATCAATCAAATTTAAATAGTATTCTGTATAAACAAAATTTATTTTACAGGAAACCGCTACATTTCTACAAATTATTTTTCTATATAACTTTAGTATCTTTTATACAGTCGCGATGGATAAGCGCCCACTGCGTCCGCTACTTTTTGTTTTGTGCTCTTAACAGAGATTTTGGGACACGACCAAACAACTTAGTATCTCTCAATCGTCTTTTCACTGTAGTTAATGATACAGATTTAGATAGATTTGTTCACCTCGGCCCTTGTTGAAAGTGAACTATCTTCATTACTGCTCGATATTTTGTGTCGAATAATGAACACAAGTAATCGATAACTTGAGTTGAGAGACAATCGCACGTTCGTATTTGCCTTCGTATATAAAACGATGCCTGATCGCGGTTTATCGCTAATTTTACGCATTTTTTACATGTTTCAAGACGTCATGATAGTAGAAATCACAAATTTAGACTGAGATTGTTTGTCAATAACATTATAAAAACATCATGTAATAAATAAGAAAATTCTGTTTTGTACCACGAACGGTCATTTAGCCCCATACGAAGTATACGTAATTTTCGGCAGTTCTAGAATTGGAACTTTAGTTCTAAACTCAGATAGGTTTCTCAAATAAAGGTTTTACTTATCTGACCCGGAGGTGTGTTTGGTTTCGGCGTGAGCACTTGGACCGTGTGTATACGACGTAAAACAAAAAATATAAAGGACTCTTATCGGAGATTCGCAAGCACCGCTCCCTCTCATTATAGTCAAAGTGTAAAGATCAGAGCCTACAATAAATAAAGTTCGACAAGGAGCGATAATACACGATAGTTTTAGTTTACATTGTGACAATTTCCGTTACATTCAATTGGCCTTGTGTTGTACTGCAACCCTAAATACGTCCGCGCGGTCAGTGAGAAGGTTATTGAAAAGAATTTGAAAAATAAGTGAAACGAGTTCAGTCGGAAAAAAAACTATCAGACAATGAGAAAATTGACGACGAAGATGAGAATGTTTTGAATGTCCATAGAGGCAAAGACACCAAACTTTTTTAACGGATTCTAAAAGTGACAGTGTAACGGCTCTTGATGAAACTGTTTGGCATCGAATCTAAGAAAAGCCGGCAATCGAAAGAAGTGTCAGGTCTAAACGATACATGTCCAAATCAGCATTTTCAATAATACCGATCCGATCATACCATTATCGACAGCATAAAAAATTTATTGAAGCAGAAGCCTTGCGAGTTTAGGAAAGAGAATGTGGATCTGCCTATTTCAAAATTACATCCTTCATCGAAGTTTTATATGCACGTGGCGCTTATCCGATCCGAAAATTGTTGGCAAAAGAGACAGCATTAGTCGGAACAGTACCAAACATAAATCCGCATAAACAAAAAACAGTAGAAGGAAAACACGGAAAACAACCAAACTAAATTTGGCGTCGACATAGTTGACTAAATGGCGCGAAAATATAGTCAAATCCAAATGCAATAGATGATCTGTATTGTTTAATATTGAAACGTTCGAGAAGTTATTCTCAACTTCGAGAGCCTTCGCGAGGTTTTCCAGAACGTATACCGAAAGATATGGAACATTCGAAAAAGATTTCCAAAATGTATAAATGCAGCACGAACAAATCAGAAGCTAATGTAATAGCGAAGGCTTCCACGGCCGGAATCTATACAATGATAATAATGTCTTCTGGGTTTGGACCGTGTCATTGTTGTTGTAACCGAAGTTGCTAACTTCCCAGAAGTCCGTCGGGCTTACGAGTCACAAGAACGTCAAGAAATGGAAGAGAACTATTACTTTCGACTTCCATAGTAAATTTGATATCGAAGTGTTGATTGTTAAGATGATCAAGAAACTTAGACAATTCGAGATGACCATGAGGCAATAAACGATGGCAACTTCAACACGCCTCTTAGCAAACGTAACCCAATCAGAGTCGAGCTTAATCATCCGTGACGATCCTTCTCCTTTATATACGGAGACTATTTCTTCTTAACTCACTTCTACGGAGTTTAGAATCTGGCTTGGTTCACAAGTTGATTACCTAACTCGGTAGTGGTTCTTTGTTAGATTTTTGTTTGCTTTTTCAAAATATCGTTTTCTTTCTTACCTTTTCAGAGTTTAGGTTATGGCTTGTTTCACAAGTGGATAACCTAACTTTTGAGAAGTTCTTAGTTAGATTTCGATTGCTTGTTTGAGTTTTGCGATTTATCTCACGCCCTGATAAAGTGATAGAAGACGCAGTCAGGCGATTTGTTTAATGTGACGTATACCCTGACCACAAGCCAATCGCCAAATCTACTGATACTAAAACAATGAAGCGTTTTATGGAATCAGGTGTTGTAAAGAACCGTCTAAAATCTGGCCGTCCAAAATCAGCAACAAACGATGAAAATTCTGTAATGTTATGTTGGATGTTATTAATACGCCAAAGACTTCGGTACAGCAACTAGCAGTAAATCATGATTAAGCCTTTCGTGTACAGTCAAGCGTCAAAGATTTCATTCTACACTTGGTGCAAGAATTAAATGAAAACGACTTCAATAGAAGAAGAATTATGTGAAGAAATTATGCATTATGCAATACTCATCCATAATATCGTGTTTTCTGATAAAGCTACTTTTTTGCTAAATGACAAAGTACATAAGCGAAACTGCAGATACTGGGCAGACAGTAATCCTCATTGGATCGACGAAGCTCACACGCAAAAAAAGCTAATGTTTGGGTAGGTACGTAACAATAAATTTAGCTGAATAGTCTTATGTTTTAATTTTGCTCATATCTACGGCCCATACTAACTTTCCTAAAGGGAATCTTACTAAGCTAAATAACTACTGCAAGAAAATATCCCTCATCTAACAATATTATGCCCCGATGAAAACGATCCTAACGTAATTAGCAACACGCTATGGTTTCAACGTGATGGAGCCCCTCCACACTATAGCTACGAAGTTCGTGCTTATTTGAAGTTTTTCCGAAAAGGTGGATTGGACGCCGAGGACGTATTGAATGGCCGCTGCGATCACCTGACTTAACCCCACTAGATTTTTTCTTGGAGGTTACCAGAAGGATTTTATTTATTATATTTATTGCCAAGAGGCGTTTGAGCATCGCTTATAAATGATACTCGTACTAGATGAACGTCATAAACTTAAAAAAAAAACAATCTGATACAACACTAATACAGTTCATTGTTCCCCATGCTAACTGGATCTTCAGTTATTCAGTTAATACCTACTACCAATCTTTAATTTACAATAGTGAAATTATCTTTAGAGATAACTATGGCAAGTGGTATGTCCCCTGAATTCTACTTGAAAACGATTTGACTCCTCCTTCCTATTAGAAAAGGCAAGTTGGCTGTGCAGCTTAATTTTTATCCATTTAGCATGAATAATTTTGAGATAACAAAGCCGGTTCCATACATTTGGTATGCACTGTATTCTGTATAAGGGAGATATAGGTAGAAATAAAAATATGTATTTGATTTGTTAGAAATGTAACTTTTAATTTCAAATATTCTCGACCACATCGACATCTGTCGGACCTATTAAGAATCAGATGTGTTACGTAACGCGTCGTCATACAAAGGTCATTCACACCGTTCCGTTATTCGTGTGTATTTTTTTATTTTGTTTTCGTATTTGTGTAATACAATAATATTGCCCAACAAGCAGATTAGATGGGAAGACGCCTTATGAGGCGTGGCACGAAAAAACTCCAGACGTTAGTTCCCTCAAGTGGTTTTGTTGTGAAGTACACACTTTGAATACAAGTCCAAATCGAAACAAACTTGCACCACGATCAAAAAAATGAATCTTCGTGGGCTACAGTGAAAATTTGAGGGGAAGATCGAGATGTCACACGACGTAAAATTCCTGGAGAAAACTCTGGTGCAGACGATGGAGGAACCAGTAGATTTCTTTCCTCTGGAAAATAATCCCAGTGAGTCAGAAATAAATAATGAAGAATGTAGCGAGGTTCAACTGATCAGACCAAACTCAAATGGGTTGAACGAGCAAAACGACAACATGACAGATAACTTAATAATTGTCGAAAACAACAAAGACGATTTTTCATGCGGGTTTAAAGGATTTCCGCCCGCAGACCTGGTACACCACGTAAAGTTAAAATAGGGTTACGAGAAAGATATGCTAAGAAGTACGAGGCCAAACATGCTAATAACGAAGATTTACACAGCGTTTCATACCAAGGTATCGTCGGCTGAGGCTCTATCAAGTCCAGAATCAATAGACTGGCTGCAAGCCATGGCGAGCGAGGTCAAATCAATATTGCTAAATGACACATGGAAGCCTGTGGACAGACCAATAAGAAAGAGTGTCATTGACAGCAGATTTGTACTTGGAAATAAATATGGTATTGATGGAATTCCAGAGAAACGGAAGGCCAGGATTGTGGCAAGGGGTTTCACACAACAACCTGGAAGAGATTTTCAAGAAACTTATGCTCCAGTGGGCCACGTTGAGCACCATACGATTAGCAGTTGCCCTAGCAGTGCGTAAAGATGCATATAAAGCAGTACGACATTACTACTGCTTATCTAAAGATGATGAATGAGGTATTACAACACATGCTTGGGGAGAGGACTGGACTGTCGAGCAGTCTCTGAAGTCAAAAGTATGCTAAGTAGTCTGAGAAACGGCGATAAAGTGTGTCGTATGAAAAAGGCGCTTTACGGGCTGAAACAAGCAGGACGCGTCTGGCACAAGCGGTTGGATCAAGAACTACAAAGACTCGGAGCAATTCCATCTGAAGGAGACCCGTGTCTATACTTGAAGCGACAGAAAAACAATTTGATGTTAATTGTTGTCTATGTTGACGATATTCTTGTCATGTCAGGTGACATTAAAGAAATCGACCGTTTCGGAGCCAGCCTGAGCAAAAGCTTTAGTGTGAAGAATCTCGGCAACGTGAAAAGATGTCTCGGTATTGATTTCGAGAGGGATGATGACAACATCAAACTAAGTCAAGGGACATATATCCGTGACATTTTACGTCATGGTATGGAAGAATGAAATCCAGTGTCCATACCATTAGACGTTAGTGTGAAACTGACAAAATCGGAGTATTCGCCTGCATCGGACGGACCAAAGCCGCCCTATCGTGAGTTGGTCGGGGCATTACTTTACCTTGCTGTTGCGACACGCCCTGACGTAGTTCATGCTGATAGCTCATTGATCGGAAAGGAACATTGGGCTGCAGCGAAAAGAGTCATGCACTACCTCAAGGGGATAACAGATCTCGGAAGCTTGTTTCGACATGACGGAGATACGATCCAGGGTTTTGTGGACGCTGACTGGACTGGATCTATCCACGACCGAAGATTCTTCACTGTTTATGTTTTCACTATAAACGGTGGCTGCGTATCGTGGGATTCAAGGAAGCAGAGAACTGTGGCACTTTCATCAACAGAAGTGGAGTATATGGCATTAAGTGAAGCTGGTAAAGAGATCGTCTACCTTCAATAATTTATGTCCGAGTTAAGGGAAAGCATTGACGTAATCAAGTTGTCAAATAATAATGTTGGCGCCCAGAAATTTGCTTCGAATCCAGTCTACCACTCAAAGACAAAACGTATTGATATCAAGATCGATATCAATTTCGCTTAAATAAATCGACATCAGAACAAAAACCAAATACTACTAAAAAAAACTGGTGTCGCTACCACACGGCTTTCCTATAAGGAATGGATACACGAGCAAACTAGTTTATAAGTGCAGCCACCTGACTCAACGAGCAACCACTAAGACGGCTTCTTTCCGTAAGAACTGCTTCGGTAATACGGTTCTTTGTTAAACCACCTTAAACGGGACCACCAGGTGTCGCTTCAGGACTGACGTCCCGGACTACCATCAGGTGGCGCTAATCAGCCGCGGTAACGCCAGTGTTAGTGCTCGTGACGTGTGGTAACGTAAACTAAAGACCTTCTACCCGGACAATTTTGAACTCTTTCCGTTTTACTGTATTAAAACATCTCGGCCTGTATATATTTCTAGTGTAGTATAAGTTTATAGTAATTTTGTAAATAATAGTGTTGATAACTGAATAAAATTTCGACAATCAGCCTTACAAGTGGCGCCCAACGAAAAGGACCGAAGAAATTTTCAATCAAAATTGAGACGAGAAGTAAAACAAGAAAAATGGCGGAAGCAACAGCCTCAATCCAGATGACAATGCAGCAGCTGCAAACGCTCATCGAGGCAATTGGAGTAAACGCGCTTTCAGGAAACATGGCAACGGGATCACTAACGAGATGCAAAACACGGTTCAATGGAAAAACCGACGTCCACGCTTTCATCGACGCCGTATGCATATTTAAGGAATGCGAGGCCGTCTCCGATGACAATGCAGTGAAGGGACTCCCGATGCTGCTAGAAGAGCCTGCGTTAACATGGTGGCAAGGCGTAAAGGATACTACTCCTACTTGGGGTCAAGCGGTGAAAACGCTTAAAGCCACGTACGGCCCCGACCAACCCACGCACGTGCTCCTTAGAGAATTCTTCTCTAAAGAACAAGAAGAGAACCAGGGTGCAGAACTTTTTATCGCGGAAAAACGTGCCATCATTGCGAAGATTCCACAGTCGACACGACCGGTCGAAGAATTTCAAGTAGATATGGTCTTACGCCACTTTGACCCGGAAGACGAGGAAGGCAGTCAACCGCACAAAATTCAGCACGTTTCAAGAACTTCTAGACGAATTCCGCAAGCTAGAGCATCTTTCGAAACCGGAAACAAAGAGCCAACCCCAGGGAAATGGGACGGGCAAGAAGCCGAGGTGTGCGTACTGCCGAATACCGGGACATTCAAAGGACGAATGCCGGAAGAGGGCCAAAGCAGAAGCCGCGGCACCGCCGAAACAAAACACGATCCCCACAGCAAAGGCGGCTATCAGCTGCTTTGGGTGCGGCGAACCCGGAGTAATTAGAAGCAACTGTTCTAAGTGCGCGTTAACAGTAAACGATGCAGGATTCTTTCTAGTGAACACGGAACTGTGCGACACCCCAAGTGCGAGACCGGTAGTGACAATTCGCGTCGGTAACTCTGTTGGCGGCGCGTACCTTGACACCGGGGCAAAACAAAGTGTCGCTGGCAGAGCATTGTACGAACACTTACAGAGACTAAATTGTGTGTTTAGCCCGCAGGACCCAAACGTGATACTCGCAGACGGTGAAGTACGCCCCCAACAAGTGCTAAAAACTACAGTGGATGTGAGACTCTTGGACCGTGTGATAAAGACAAACTTCATTGTATTACCAAGTGCTCATAATAGAACCCTCCTAGGCATAGATTTTATGCGCCGAGGTAAACTCATCCTAGATGCCGCTGCCAACCAATGGAGTTTTGCTGACAAAACAGAAGAGTGGTAAGCCTTTAGACCAGAACCTACCCTTAATTTTCTGCCAAAACCATACCAGCTGGCCCAGATCAATCTAGACACCCCCCGGCCAACTCCGATCCGGCCCAAACCGGCGCCTAACGATCCCAGGGCACAATCACAACTGAATCAGACCTTGTTCGGTCTCGAGACACCTCCACGAAGACCAGCACCAGCTCCACGAGACCCGGACATGGCAAGAACGATCGACGAAATATTCGCGGAGCCACAGCCTCTTCCAAGTAGAGTACTATTCCCGCATTCACCAAAGAAGAAAAGGCCACGAATAGTCGATGTGCAAATGATAGACGTAGAGGACCTCACTCCAAAGGCCGACGAAGCCACCGCCCTCAGGCAGGTCGACAAAGCCAGGCTTGCCGCTCTCCTGCAGAAACACGCTGGCACCTTCGCAGCAGGGGGAGAGGCTACGCCTCACGCGGAACACCGGATTGGCACCAGCGACCAACTCCCACTAGCTACGCCGCCATATCGGATGCCGCCCGCAAAACAGCAAAAACTAAAGAGCGAGATCGACAAGATGCTCCTCGAAGGAATCATTGAAGAATGCGAATCAGCCTGGGCTGCTCCAGTGGTAATGGTTCGAAAGCCGAGTGGAGAAGTAAGAGTCTGCGTCGATTTCCGAAGGTTAAACAGCATCATCACCGCCGACCATTATCCTCTCCCGCGGATGGATGATCTCCACGCTGCCAAAGCCATCGTCCTGTCAACTATGGACTTACGAGCGGGCTACTGGCAGGTACCGATTCGCGACAGCGACAAAGACAAGACCGCCTTCATTACCCCGTTTGGGCTGTACCGGTTCAACCGTATGCCCTTTGGACTACGAAATGCTCCAGCAACCTTCCAACGGTTAATCGATCGTTTTCGCGCGGTATTGGCAGGTGTAACAGTTCTAGTATACCTAGATGACATTATTGTTCTGTCGGAATTAAGAGATAAACATTTTAAAGACTTGGATACAGTGCTATCGCGATTAAATAGTTTTAAACTCAAACTACGGAGAGGCAAGTGCGTGTTTTTCGGCGAACGTGTACATTACCTTGGTCACATTCTGACAACTAACGGCCTACATGTCAACCCAGAAAAGGTCGCAGCCATCGCCAACCTGCCGGCACCCCGCGACACGAAACGCCTTCTATCATTTCTGCAAATGTGCTCATGGTACAGAAGATTCATAAAAGGTTATGCCGCCATCTCGCGCCCACTATCGGCACTCCTAAAGAAAAACGCGGAGTGGAAATGGGGAGAAGAGCAACGCCAGGCCTTCCAGACGCTAAAAACCAAACTGTCCACAGCACCATAGACACTAGATCTTTTCTCACCCGAGAAAAGATCGAACCGAAACGCCGCGGACGCGACCGGTGTAAGGTCGAGGAGCTAGAGTTAGGACTCGACGGAGAACAAGCTGCGAAAATTGTACATCGTCGTCCTCTCGAGTGCGAGGAGCTGACCTATCTTCGTCTGAGAGATGCGGCCCGGAGGGGGAGGCACACCGCTTAGACGGGACGCGGTCGTAGCTGCTTGTTTCGATGAACAGTTAACTAAAATTAATTTAGGTTAGGCAGATCGTAGAGTGTTGATAGGGTCCAACGGCACCAAAGGAAAAGAGTGACGCGAACGGACGCTAAGTGCGGGTAGCGTCACGCGGACGCCAAAGTGCGGAAGTGAGGCCACGGGGCCTACGCAGTGATGAGTGTGTTGGGACAACTTTACTACGATCTTAGGTTAAGCAAAATGGACTTGTATTTTATTTTATTTTACTTTAAGTTTTTACTTTGTTTTGTTTATTTTGTTTGTTTATTTATTTATTTTTTGTTTATTTGTTTATTTTTGTTTATTTATTTTTGTTTGTTTATTTTGTTTATTTATTTAATTATCAACTTTATTTGTTTATTTTTGTTTCACTTGTATTTTAATTTCATTGTTAGCTTGCGTTCTATTTTATGTTCATTTATTTATCAACTTATTTGTTTCATTTCATTTCATTTGTTGTATTTGTTCTTACTTTGTTTTACTTAATTTTAATTTAAGTTGTTTATTCACCTTTATTTATTAAATTAATCTTACTCTAATTTGTTTTGCTTTTACATTGTTTTATATTGATTTTAATTTAACTTCGTTTTCTTTGTTTTGACTTAGCCGATAAGTTAGCATAAGTTAGTTAGGTTAACATGTAAGGGACGAGCTGGAAGGAAATGCAGCGAAGCTAGATACACCGAAAGGAGCATCTAACTTCGACCTGCAAATCCGGAAAGTGACAGCCAGGTTAGCATTAGTTATTAATTATATATGTAATTTTAAGAAGAATTAGGATAAATAGCAATGTAATGTAGGATCATTTGTCGTTGAAACACAGATTCAGGAGGAGATGTAATGCCGAAAGGCGGTGCATCTGCCTGCTGCAATCAATAAGATTGTATGCTATTTGATAAATAAATTGTATTGTCCACAGCACCGATTCTTCGATCGGCGACGCAAAACTAAGCTATGGCATCAAAACCGACGCCAGTGGTTACGCCATAGGCAGTCCTATCCCAAGGGAAAGCCGCAGACGAACGTCCGGTTGAATATGCGAGTCGTCTACTCACCCCTGCCGAAAGAAACTACAGTACCACTGAACGAGAAGCACTAGCCGTAGTTTTGGCAGTAGGAAAATTCCGAGGGTACATCGAAGGACGTCCAGTAACGCTTCTTACGGATCACCAACCCCTCAAATGGCTAATGTCACTAAAAACGCCTACAGGCAGACTAACCCGTTGGGTCCTAACTAGTGATGCACCGATGCTTCGGTTCTGCTTCGGTATCCGGCCATTTTTCAAATATTCGGGCTCCGGTCTATATTACGGAGCTTCGGCCGAATCAGGAATTTTCTGGTTTGAACCTACCAATTTGTCTCTGCTTAGTCTGATTGTTATAATTCGCGACGTCAAGTTCATTTTTTAACGGGCTGTGTTACAGTGAGTATTAACTAGTACAATGAGCAATAAAAAAAGTAATATTTGGAAATTTTATAATATATGTGAAGATCAAAAATTTGCAAAGTGTACAATTTGTGAAAAACAAATATCTCGCGGCGGAACTGGAAAAAATGCATCAACAACTTCGCTCACAAATCATATGAAACGTTTACATCTAAATGAATACGAAATCTTACAAAAGGATACAGAAATCTTAAAGTCAAGTACGTCAGAAACTAAAAATTAGTAACAGTAATAAACAGCAATCACAGCAGACATTGTACGATGTTGTAGAACTTTCTAAAAAGTGGGATATTAACGACAAACGTGCTAAATCATTACACATTTATATAGCAGAGATGATTGCATTGGATAATATGCCATATTATGTTGTCCATAATACAGGATTCAAAAGACTTTTGAACAAAGTAGCTCCAAATTATAACGTACCGCCTAGAATATTTTTTAGTGATAATATAATTCCTGAAATATATGATCGGGTTGTCAAAACTATAAGAAATAAAATTAAAACTGTAAAGTATATATCCTTTACTTCAGATATATGGACTTGTTCCAACACAAATGAAGCTTTTATCAGTTTTACTGGACACCGGTTATCAGAATATTTTGAGTGTAACAACTTAGTTTTAAATTGCAAGCATTTTCCTGGTGGCCATACAGCTGAAACTATCAAGAATGAGATTCAGGAGATGGTTCAAGTGTGGGATATAAATTTATCACAAATTCATTTAATAGTTAGGGACAATGGCGCCAATATTGTTAAAGCTTGTAAGAACGCTCAAATGGAGAATACTTCTTGTTTTATTCATACCTTACAGTTAGTAGTACTTGAAGGGATAAAATCTCAAAGGTCAGTAGTTGATTTAATAGCAACATCAAGGAGACTTGTAAGTCATTTTAACCATTCTTCAAAAGCGTGCTCAATTTTGAAAAATATACAAACCGAGTTAAACCTTCCTCATAAAAAAATGTTGCAGGATGTAGAGACTAGATGGAACTCTACCTATTACATGCTTCAACGTATTCACGAACAAAAGAGAGTCCTAAGCATATATACTGCAGATAATAATAATGTAAATTCATTGAACACAAATCAGTGGTTACTAATTCAACCATTACTAAATTTACTAGAGCCATTTGAACAATTTACAAAGACTATGAGCTCCAGATATGTCATTAATATCAGAAATTATTCCTACAGTAACAACCTTACTAAAGTATTTATCAAACGAATATGAAGAAAATTTGTTCTTTGGTGTCGGAACCATGAAAGATACTATGTGTGCAGCATTAAAACAACGATTTCAATCAATTTTTGAAAATAAATACTATGTAATATCTACGTTGCTAGATGCAAGATTCAAGACTGCCTTTTTTGACAAAGATAAAGTAGAACAAATGAAGCTTATGTTAGTTAAAGAATATGCCCCTGACCCTGATCAAATTCCTGAACACGATGACTCCGGTGACGAAAACATCCCTTCAAAAATACAAAAAACAGATCACAAGAAAAACGTATGGGACTATTTTGATGAAATAGCTGGTGCTTCAGCTTGCCAACTTCAATCGAAACCATTCACCAATAAAAAATCTACGAAAAGAACTCAAATTGAAGAAGAATTAAAAACCTATTTGGATGTACCATTAATCAACAGAAAAGATGACCCAATAAAATGGTGGCAAGAAAGAAAAATATTGTTTCCAATATTATCTGAACTTGCCAGAAAATTTCTCTCTGCACCATCGACGAGCGTTTACAGTAAAAGGTTATTTTCTGAAATAGGAAATATTTATGAAGAAACCAGAAACAGGCTACTTCCTAAAAATGCAGAAAAATTGCTTTTTTTGCACCATAATTTGAAAAAATCAACTTTGAATATTAGTACATAATTTTATTTAGCTTCAGTTTTATATTTTGTAAAAATAATGTATTTCGTTTTTCGTAAATTTAATAAATACATATTACATGTTCATTAAAAAATTAAGCATAGTATTTATTTTAGTAAAGAGGCTGTACAGACTTGCTTCGGCCGAATCACCGAAGCTTCGGACTAATTAATAGCCGAATATTCGGTATCCGGCTATTCGGTCAACATGCCGCTTCGGTGCAACACTAGTCCTAACGCTACAGCCATATCAACTCACGGTCAAGTATACACCTGGAAAACACAACGTAGTCGCTGACGCCTTATCTAGACCACCGTGTGGGCCACATGAAGTTGTCGCATGCGAGATATGTATCGTGTCCATCGACGTTCCTCGCAGGTCCGCTTAAGATATCCGGGAGAACCAACTGAAAGACGGAGAAATAGAAAAGATCATAAAAAGCTTCGAAACCAACGGAGCAGATCTCGGAAGTTGGACGTCCAAGGGATACTTAACGAGCCAAGGTGTCTTGTACAGATACGCACCAGAGTCAGACTCAGAGGACGCACAACAAGTGGTCCCACAGCATGAATGGAAGACCGTCCTAGCCGACCATCACGACGCTGCCACGGCGGGACACTACGGAGCTGAAAGAACATACCAAAAGATAGCAGAGAGGTACTACTGGACCGGCATGCGTCGCTTTATTGTAGACTACACGAAAACTTGTTCTGAGTGCCAAAAATACAAGCCAACAAACTTGAAGCCCGCCGGCCTTCTCCAAACGCCAGCATCCATGAGGCGTTTCGAACAACTGGCAATAGACCTGTTTGGACCTCTCCCGCAAGCAACCACTGGGCACAGGTAGATATTCATCGTTGAAGATGTCACCTCCAAATGGGTAGAATTATTCCCGCTCGAACGAGCTGATGCTACCACGTGCGCCCAAACACTTATCAACGAGGTTTTTCTGCGATTCGGAACACCACGCCGCCTTCTAAGCGACAACGGTACGTAGTTCGTAAGCGCGGTAATGCAGCACGTGACCTACAGCCTAGGGATCAAACAAGTGCTCACTCCTATGTACCACCCGCAAGCAAATCCCGTAGAACGGAGAAACAGGGATTTAAAAACACAGTTGGCAATACTAACTAAACAGCAACAAACAACCTGGCCCATGTTTCTATCAGCAATTCGCTTCGCCATGAACACAACCAAAAGCGAGTCCACCCAAACAACAGCCGCTTACTTAACGTTTGGTAGAGAACTCAGAACGACGTCACTCGCGACCAAAGGTCCATAATCCAGTCCGACAACTTCATTCCGGAAATCACTCCGTTCCTAATGCAGCTAACCAGAAGAATCCGAGAAGCCCGATTGCATCAAGAAGGGAAACAAGAACAACGAAAGAAATACGCGGATAAAACCCGCCGGGAGGCACCTGACTACCAGCCTGGAGACCTGGTCCCCGTCAAAACGCACATCCTAAGCAACAAAGAAAAGGGAACAACAAGTAAACTCCTACCCCGCCGAGATGGCCCGTACCGAGTGCTACAGAAAAAGTCAAGAAGGTGGTGAGCTAGTAGGAACCTACCACACATCGGCCATCACCCCATATTATGGTAACCCGGAAGAAGTGCCCAATGCACCAATCAGGAAAAGGGGACGACCGAGAAAGGTCAACCCTGACACACCTAATCCTGAATCCTCGTCGGGACGTCATAAGGATTCAGAGGGGGAGTCTGTAACAGACACATAAAACGCCTGCCAGTCAGACACCCACAAAACACGCAGTACATGCGCCCCTCACCAGAGTGCGCCACACGGAACGCTCATAGATGGATACACGAGCAAACTAGTTTATAAGTGCAGCCACCTGACTCAACGAGCAACCACTAACCACCTTAAACGGGACCACCAGATGTCGCTTCAAGACTGACGTCCCGGACTACCATCAGGTGACGCTAATCAGCCGCGGTAACGCCAGTGTTAGTGCTCGTCACGTGTTGTAACGTAAACTTAAAGACCTTCTACCCGGACAATTTTGAACTCTTTCCGTTTTACTGTATTAAAAATTCTCGGCCTGTATATATTTCTAGTGTAGTATAAGTTTATAGTAGTTTTGTAAATAATAGTGTTGATAACTGAATAAAATTTCGACAATCAGCCTTACAATATCTAAAACTGTTAATGATAGAAAATTTTTTTATATTTGAATAAATTGTTAGGAAGTAATGTCTCGATAAGAAACTATAAAAATAATTCGAATAATTTACATTCGTACAAAATTATATAAGAAAAACTGTTAAAAATGACAAATACACCCAGTTTCGGTTTCTTTATCAGACTCATCTTTTGATAGAATCGAGAAAATATGAAAAGCCAGCTCCATACCAACTTTCAAGTTACTAGGACTTTTGGTTCGAGAGATATCGTGGGTACAACGTTACACACGACACCCAAAATTTTTTTGTCAAAAATACGTTTTTCTGATTCAGGAGACCTTAAAACGTAGAATTCTTCAAAAAAAATTGCGATCGCTATACTTTCCTTATAGGAAAGTAAAAATGGTCC
Organism: Aquatica leii; assembly: GCA_035610365.1. Classification (NCBI taxonomy): domain Eukaryota; kingdom Metazoa; phylum Arthropoda; class Insecta; order Coleoptera; family Lampyridae; genus Aquatica; species Aquatica leii. Next base: position 119,239,212 of record CM069434.1, on the reverse strand, counting down.
AACAGGCATTCCATCCAAGTCTGTTTAATTCTAGACCAAGAAGTAGCTCAGTCGCCAGTACACAAGAAAAAGTCCCAGACCTCAATTAGATGAAGTATAGTAATCTGGAAATTGTAACTCTGAGGACAACATGCCCGCCAACTTGGCAGAGGGTACCACAAACCCGAAAGGAAAAAAACTGAGTAGCCCATCCCCAGAAGACATTACAACATCCAACCGTTTTAGTACACTACTCATAAACCAGGACAAACCTGTAGTGACACCTGTAGAACAGAAACCAAACAAACCTCCACCAATAATTTTGTATGGCATCGATAATGTTCATGAACTCAAAAAGTTAATGGAGACTGTTATTAATACAACTAGCTGATCAGACAAAAAGGACTAAAAGGATATACTTTCACAAGAAAAGAAACCCGATGCTACAGAATCGTGATCAAAAATCTTCACCACACTACCCCTCAGGAAGCCATTCTAGAAGAAATTGAATAAACAAGCAATGTAGTCCGGGGAGAGATAATCAACTCACGGTATGGCCCCAATAAAAAGCCTACGTCAACCTTTTTTGTTAATCTAGAACCAGGTCCAAATAATAAAGCAGTTAAAGACATTCAATACATATACAGCTAAAAAGTTAAAATTGAAGACCCAAGGAAAAGTGAAAACATTGTTTAATGTCAGAGGTGCCAACAATATGGTCGCTGCAAGAACAATTGCATGAGGCCATACAGATGTGTGGGGAAAGTCACAAAACATCAGATTGTTTGAAAAAAGGACAGAAACACTCCTGCAAAATGTACATTATGCTCATGTGACCATCCCGCTAATTACAAAGGCTGCGAGATCTATAGACAAATCCTAGCCAGAAAAAAGAAGGCCATCTATCTAAGAACACAACCAGCAGAGCAAACATCAACTTCTACAGCACTACCATCACAACTTCAACCATCACATCCCAATACCTCAACTAGAACAGTCCAAAACAATCGTAAGATGACATATGCAAGAGCTACTGCTGGGCATCTACAAGAATCCCTACCAGAAGAAAAAGAATAACACTCAACAAAGTTCCACACTGGAAAAATTGCTGATCAAACAAAATGAAAAATTAGATCAACTCTTTCAACAAATAGGTACTCGACTAAATCTATCGACAACAGTCATTGTCAAATTAAACCCTTAATGGCACCCCTTCGAATTGCTGCGTGGAACATTAATGGACTGTCACCCAACATAATTGAACTAAAATCTTTAATTATAGCAATCAAATTGGATATTGTTCTAACTTCTAAATAACATTGCACACCCGGAAGTTCCTTCCAAATAAAAGGATACAATATATATTTTACCCCACACCCGGATAGAAGAACTCATGCTGGTTCAGCATTAATAATTAGGTCAAATTTAAAACACTTCCTAATGGGAAATTACACCTCACACCACATCCAAGCAACCACAGTACACATAGAAGACCTCACTAGTCCCATCAAAGTATCTGCAATATACTGCCCTCCCAAGCATGTAATATCTGAAGAAATGTTTGGGGACTACTTTCCAGGAGGTGACTGGAACGCTAATCATACATTCTGGGGATCCCGTACCCAGGGGAAGTTAGCCATAACTTTTCATCCATTGATTTCTACCAAGCGCGCACCAAACGCACGCTGTTATTTTTAATGTGAAAGATGAATTTCTTGAGAAAATATTTTAGTAAATCGATAGTATAAATAGTAGACCACAAAACAGTTAAATAATTGCTAATATACTTTTTCTTTAAAATAAACAAATCATAATTTCAATGAAGAGTCGTTGCACGTCGTCAACTAAAATATTTTCTAACTCAAAAAGTATGTTTTTTATTTCAATAATTTTCTTGCAATAGATCAATGGATCTATAATCAACACAATATCAAATAATTGGAGGGGTGTTTTTTGTTTAAAGGAAATTATTCAATTTCAAAGTTGAGCCAAAACTTTTCACCGTATTCGTCACGCGTCTACGCCTAAAATATTTTCTAACTCAAAAAGTATGTTTTTTATTTCAATAATTTTTTTGCAATAGCTAAATGCATCTATAATCAACACAATATCAAATAATTGGAGGGGTGTTTTTTGTTTAAAGGAAATTATTCAATTTCAAAGTTCAGCCATAACGATTCACCGTAACGTTGAATGCCCTTTGTAATAAAGAAAGACATTCTGGATAAAATCATTCTGTTAGGATAATGACAAATTGGTAGATACATAATAGGTGTAGATCGTTTAGTGAGTAACTCAAGGGCTACTGACATATACTGACTTCCAGAAAAATTGCACCTAGACACCTTGAAGTTGTTGAACGATTTTATTGAAATTTTCAGGAAACGTCTATTTTCATGAAACAAAGTGATGATTAAAATTTAAAAACAAAACAAGAAAAGCTCAAAAAGTTTTTTCAATAATGAGTTGCTCCGACACCATTTGTAATGCAGTTATTTAGACGTCTTGGCATGCTATCAATCAAGTGATCTATAGCTGCTTGTGGTATATCGTCCCAATCTTCTAGAATCCGTAGCTGGAGATCGTATAAGTTATCTGGAGGGTGTGGTAAATTACCCAGTCGCCTACCAATCATATCCCATACATGTTCAACGGGCGAAAAATCAGGCGACCGAGCAGGCCATGAGAGGACGGCAATGTTAGCTTCTTCCAAAAACCGTTTTGTCGCTCTTGCCGTATGAGGGCGCGCATTATCCTGCTGGAAAATGAGATTTTGCAACCCCTGAAGATAAGTTGTAGCATATTAGCAATGTAACCAGCTGCGTTTAGGTTGCCGTCAATAAAGACCAAGGGTCATCTGCAACCATAGCATATTGCACCCCATATCGTAACTCCTTGAGTAAGGACTGTGTTGTTCCACAAAAAATGTTGGATTTTTACGATCTCCACGCATCCGTCTGACCCTCCTACGACCATCGTGGGCCCGCAAGCAAAATCGGGATTAGTCACTAAACACAATTTGATACCATTCTTGCGCCCAATTAACCCTTTCGTTGGTAGACTTTAGTCTGCGTAGACGGTAAAGTGCTGTAAGGGGAAGACATAAAAATGGACGATATGAACGCAACCTATAAGATCTTATCCGGCGATAAACAGATGACATTGACATTCTGAGTCCTATACCTCTCATCCAATCATTTGCAATTAATCGAGTTGTTGAAAGTCTCTCTGGCCAAAACTCTTAAGCGACGTTCGTCGCGATCTGTAGTCCTCCGAGGACGTCCAGACCCACAGCGACGATGTTGAACCTCTTCCTCGGACCATTTAGACCAACATCTCAATACCGATGAAACATTTGGGTTTACACGACGAGCAATTTCTCTTATCGGAAGTCCGGCCTCTCTCATACCAATAATACGGACACGTTCAAAATTATTTAATTGGACAAAATGTTGATGTTGACGTACTCTCGGCATTGTTATCAAGTTCAGAATGAAATTGTGAACAAACAACAGAAATTTGCAAACTTGAGAATTACTAAATGGTCTAATACTTCAAATTTATTGTTACTATGAAAACAAAAAGAAAAAAACAAAAAACTACTGGCTAGATTTTATTTAAATTTTAATCATCACTTTGTTTCAGGAAAATAGACGTTTCCTAAAAATTTTAATAAAATCGTTCAACAAGTTCTAGGTGTTGCAGTTTTTCTGGAAGTCAGTATAATTACTTCTTAACCGAAGTTACATAATCCGACGGTTACGGTTTTAAATTATTTAATAACCGAACTAAATTTACTTACTATACGATTTATGATTACAAGTAATTACATTCGAAATTATTACGTTCTAATTGAAGCATTTTTGAAATTAGCTATGACCAATTTTCGTATTATTTGTCTCAAAATTTTGAGTTTTTTAAATGTTTCATTATATATTTTATTTTGACATTTTTTGTTTATAATGATGTTATATGTTCTAGGCTAATGAGTATAAGATACACACTTTATGTATTTACTTACTCCTTTCTAACCAATGAACATGTTTTTATTTCGGATTTTGTTATGATTCTGTTATTATTATCAAAAACCCCTAGTCCCAATGTAACTATTAAAAAACCTGTACTGTATAAAACATGAAAGAAGAACTAGACAGTGTATAATCAGTTTTAAAATTACAATTTAAACATACAAGTTTCACTTCTAATTTCGGCTTGCATAATGTGAATTTGTTTTCATCCATGAGAAAAAAAAATTAATTAAAACGTAATTTTAGTTAGTACGAATCTGAACTGCTGGATAAGCAATACCTTTTATCTCCTACATATTTAATAACTTCCCAAACAGCACGAAGTTATGGCTCAACTTTGAAATTGAATAATTTCCTTTAAACAAAAAACACCCCTCCAATTATTTGATATTGTGTTGATTATAGATCCATTTATCTATTGCAAAAAAATTATTGAAATAAAAAACATACTTTTGAGTTAGAAAATATTTTAGGCGTAGACGCGTGACGAATACGGTGAAAAGTTATGGCTCAACTTTGAAATTGAATAATTTCCTTTAAACAAAAAACACCCCTCCAATTATTTGATATTGTGTTGATTATAGATCCATTTATCTATTGCAAAAAAATTATTGAAATAAAAAACATACTTTTTGAGTTAGAAAATATTTTAGGCGTAGACGCGTGACGAATACGGTGAAAAGTTATGGCTCAACTTTGAAATTGAATAATTTCCTTTAAACAATAAACACCCCTCCAATTATTTGATAATGTGTTTATTATAGATCCATTTATCTATTGCAAAAAAATTATTGAAATAAAAAACATACTTTTTGAGTTAGAAAATATTTTAGGCGTAGACGCGTGACGAATACGATGAAAAGTTATGGCTCAACTTTGAAATTGAATAATTTCCTTTAAACAATAAACGCCCCTCCAATTATTTGATATTGTGTTGATTATAGATCCATTTATCTATTGCAAAAAATTATTGAAATAAAAAACATACTTTTTGAGTTAGAAAATATTTTAGGCGTAGACGCGTGACGAATACGATGAAAAGTTATGGCTCAACTTTGAAATTGAATAATTTCCTTTAAACAATAAACACCCCTCCAATTATTTGATATTGTGTTGATTATAGATCCATTTATCTATTGCAAAAAAATTATTGAAATAAAAAACATACTTTTTGAGTTAGAAAATATTTTAGGCGTAGACGCGTGACGAATACGGTGAAAAGTTATGGCTCAACTTTGAAATTGAATAATTTCTTTTAAACAAAAAACACCCCTCCAATTATTTGATATTGTGTTGATTATAGATCCATTTATCTATTGCAAGAAAATTATCGAAATAAAAAACATACTTTTTGAGTTAGAAAATATTTTAGGCGTAGACGCGTGACGAATACGATGAAAAGTTATGGCTCAACTTTGAAATTGAATAATTTCCTTTAAACAATAAACACCCCTCCAATTATTTGATATTGTGTTGATTATAGATCCATTTATCTATTGCAAAAAAATTATTGAAATAAAAAACATACTTTTTGAGTTAGAAAATATTTTAGGCGTAGACGCGTGACGAATACGATGAAAAGTTATGGCTCAACTTTGAAATTGAATAATTTCCTTTAAACAATAAACGCCCCTCCAATTATTTGATATTGTGTTGATTATAGATCCATTTATCTATTGCAAAAAAATTATTGAAATAAAAAACATACTTTTTGAGTTAGAAAATATTTTAGGCGTAGACGCGTGACGAATACGATGAAAAGTTATGGCTCAACTTTGAAATTGAATAATTTCCTTTAAACAATAAACGCCCCTCCAATTATTTGATATTGTGTTGATTATAGATCCATTTATCTATTGCAAAAAAATTATTGAAATAAAAAACATACTTTTTGAGTTAGAAAATATTTTAGGCGTAGACGCGTGACGAATACGGTGAAAAGTTATGGCTCAACTTTGAAATTGAATAATTTCTTTTAAACAAAAAACACCCCTCCAATTATTTGATATTGTGTTGATTATAGATCCATTTATCTATTGCAAGAAAAGTATCGAAATAAAAAACATACTTTTTGAGTTAGAAAAAATTTTATGTGAAGACGCGCAACGACTTCGAAATTATGATTTATTTACTTCGAAGGAAAAGTATTGTAGCAATTATTTAATTGTTTTGTGGTCTACTATTTATACTATCGATTTACTAAGAAATTTTCTCAAGAAATTCATCTTTCACATTGAAAATAAGAGCGTGCGTTCGGTGCGCGCTCGGTAGAAATCTATGGATGAAAAGTTATGGCTAACTTCCCCTGGGTGGATCCCGTACTACCTTACCGCGAGGTCGTACATTGAAATCCTGCTTAGAAGCAAACCACCTACAACCGTTAGCAACGGTAGCAACATACTGGCCATCTGATCCCAAGATTTGTTTGATTTCTTTGTTACTAAAGGATTAGGACACCTGTACTAGACAGTAGAAGCCAACCTTGACGGTAGCTCTGATCACACCCCAGTAATAATCACCGTGACTACTACCCCAAATAGCCAAGAGCAAGTGGAATCCTTGTACAATCATAAAACAGATTGGGAGGGCTTCCGTAGTTATCTTGAAGAACATTTAGAGCTTAAAGTTCCATTAAAGACATCCGAGAACATTGAAGACTTCTGTGTATACATAACCAACCTGATCCAAGTTGCAGTCTGGATAAATACACCAAATGTAAAACCAAAATCAGCTAGTGTCTCATATTCTTGGGAAATCAAGAATAAAATCAAAGAGAAGCGCCGTCTAAGACGAACATGGCAACAATCAAGACATCCCGATGATAAAACTGAGTACCGGAAAGCTGCAAAAGAACTAAAAGCAGTCCTCAGAACATCTGTAAATCTTTCCCTAAAAAGAAAGCTAGAAAACATGACTCCCTATGGTAAACACGAATACTCCCTATGGAAAGCTACCAAAATATGTGGCAAACCGCAGCAATGTTTCCTCCCCATAAGATCATCCACAGCTTGGGCAAGGACTGACAGAGAAAAATCGGAAACATTTGCTAAGCATCTGGCCTCAGTATTTAAATCAAACGAAAGTCTTGTTGATGAAACTGATATCGATCGGATATTAGGTTGGAACATGCAAATGGACTCACCAATCACACCTACTTCTCCCAAAGAAATTCTAAGGGAAATCAAGTCGTTAGATGTTAATCAAGCACCCGGCTTCGACTTTATCACCCCTAAAATCCTAAAAGAGCTCCCAAGAAATATCTACCTTGGCTTGCCTATTCAATGCAATTATCTGAATCTCTTATTTCCCACGCATCTGGAAAGTTTCTCAGATAATAATGATCCACAAGCCAGGAAACCCTGCTCATGAGACTTCTTCCTACAGACCAATCAGCCTAACACATGTACTTTCTAAGCTATGGGAAAAATATTTTCTAAAAGACTAAGATCAAGTATGGTCTTTCTAGTTGTGAAACAGGGTTTCGACAAAGTATGGCATAAGGGCTTCTCTGCAAGGTTAAGGAGAAGCTGCCATATCCATTCTTCCTTATAATTAAATCCTATCTGGCTGATAGACTATTCCAAGTGAAACCTGGAGAATCCAGATCGTCTCTGTACACAATAGAAGCAGGGGTTCCACAAGGTACAATACTTGGCCCTGTTGTATAACATATTTACATTTGATCTCCCTATATCAGATGGGACCACTGTTGCTACCTATGCAGACGACATAGCCTATTTGGCAACCGACAGCATCCCTCAGAAGGCTAGTGACAAAATGCAGCATTTGCTAGACGAGACAAATAAATGGCTACAAAAATGGCGTATCCTTCTTAGCACCAAGAAATCCAGCCACATCACATTTACCCTAAGGAAAGGAGACTGCCCACCGGTAAAACTAGGTCACAATGTTTTGCCACACTAAAACTGTGTAAAGTACTTGGGTATCCATCTAGACAGAAGATTAACTTGGAGAACCCATATTAAAAAGAAAAGGGATGAAATTAACCACAAGTTCAAAAACCTGTACTGGCTCATTGGCAGAAAATCAGTTGATAATAAATTGCTCATCTACAACTCGATACTGAAACCTATATGGACCTATGGTGTTCAACTGTGGGGCACGGCCAGCAAAACTAATAGACTCTGCCTGCAACGAGTACAAAACAATATACTACGCACTATAGCGAACGCTCCATGGTTCATCAGAAATGATGAAATTCACAAGTACCTGAACATACCGACTGTAGACGCCGAAATAGAAATTTATAAACCAAAATACACTGATCGTCTCGCACGTCACCCTGTTGAAATAAGAACAGTTAGTGTGAACCATTCTTTAGTTCTTAGTGACTTTTGTATTTTTAAGGTTTTGACAATGTATGTTATTCTTTCACTCTTTTCCTGTTGTTCTAATAAACAACGTGTTTTATTATTTTATCTCCGGTGTGATTCCAATAAGTAAAGCTTCTTAACTCCGCTTCATCAGGTTATGGGCCCAGGATAATATAAAGTTAGTGAATTCACACAAGTTAATTTAATTATAGTAAAAAAAAAACATTCTTCAAGTGAAAATTTCAATTTATAATAATCGACAAGCATGGCGTCAGGTGGTTTACCTTCCATTGAAAAATTGCAAGGCCGCGAAAATTATAACACCTAGCAGTTTGCTATGCAAACATATTTAGAACATGAAGAATTATGGGAATGTGTATCAGGTACCGAAAAAGACAAAGAATTCTAAAGCAAGATCAAAAATAATATTAATGATAGAACCTATAAATTATGTTCATATTCAAACCACAACGACTGCTAAAGATGTATGGGATAAATTGAAAATGATTTTTGAAGATTCGGGTTTAACGAGAAAAGTAGGTCTGCTTAGAACGTTAATTACAACTAGATTAGAAAACAGTGAAACTGTAGAGGAATATGTGAATAAAATTGTCAGTACAGCTCACAAACTTACAGGCGTAGGCTTTGAAGTCAGTGATGAGTGGATCGGAACACTTTTGTTAGCTGGTTTATCAGAGGAATATAAACCAATGATTATGGGTATCGAAAGCTCAGGAGTTAAAATCACTGGAGACTCGATTAAAACAAAATTGTTACAAGACGTAAAAGTACCGAAGACAAAAAATGAGAATGCATTCTACGTGAATAATTTTAGGGACAAGAACAAAGGTTGCAATCGGAAACCAAAGGGACCACGGTGTTTTAACTGCAACAAATATGGTCACAAATCGATGGAATGTACAAAATCAACAACTAAAAAGGCAGGTGAGAAATCTCATAATTCCTTGGCTGTATTTTGTGCAAGCCTTTTAGCCAAAGAGTGTAATCGTAATGACTGGTATGTTGATTCTGGAGCATCAATGCATATGACTATGCGAGACGATTGGCTACAAGATAAAGTCGATCCTGTAGTAAAAGAAATTGTTGTAGCTAACGACACTAGGTTACAATCAATTGCGACTGGCAACGTCAACTTGAAAATTAATTGCAACGGACAGGTAAACAGCATCACAATCAAAAACGTATTGCATGTTCCGAACCTCTCTGCTAACTTGTTATCTGTCAGTCAAATCATAAAAAATGGTTGCAAAGTAAATTTCAATAAGAATGGCTGTAGTATATATAATGGTAATAATTTGATAGCAACTGCTACATTGATTGGTGACATGTATAAATTAAACCAATATGAAGATTGTAGTTTGATGGTCAATGTCAAATCTGATAATTATTTATGGCACCGTAGACTAGCGCACATTAATTTCAATGACCTTAATAAGTTAAAAAACGGTTTATCGACAGGTGTAAAGTTTTCCTGTGAAAAAGATTATGAAAGATGCATTGCATGTTTAAAAGGTAAGCAGTGTAGAATGCCATTCAAAAATGTAGGTACTAGAGCAACAAAGATTCTGGAGTTAATTCATTCTGATCTCTGTGGGCCTATGGAAACAACTTCAATAGGGGGAGCTAGGTACTTTTTAACTTTAATTGACGACCTTTCAAGAAAAGTATTCGTTTACTTTTTGGAAACAAAATCTCAAGTAAAAGAAGTGTTTCAAGATTTTAAAACATTGGTGGAAAATCAAACGGCTCATAAAATAAAAATACTAAGGACTGACAACGGAACCGAATATTGTAATTCAAGTTTAGAAGTTTTTATGCAAAAATTTGGAATTAGACATCAGACTTCTACGCCGCATACGCCAGAACAGAATGGGCTAGCTGAACGTATGAACAGGACAATTGTCGAGAAAGCCAAATGCATGCTGTTTGATGCAGGACTACAGAAAGAGTAGTGGGCAGAGGCGGTTTCTACAGCAGTTTACTTAATCAATCGATCACCTACTAATGGTCTAAAGAAAACTCCTGAAGAAATTTGGTCAGGTAAGGTACCTGACTTAAGCCATCTAAAAATTTTTGGTTGTAGAGCCATGGTTCACGTTCCCAAACATAAACGAGGCAAGTGGGATTCGAAATCAGAAGAATTGATCTTTGTTGGTTACTGCGAGGACACCAAAGGCTATCGTTTAATTCGACCCAATTCTAAGAAAATTGTTAAGAGTCGTGATGTCATTTTCATAGAAGATAGCAGTCCTAGCAACCTGAATCAGTATAAAAAATTCAGTGAAACCGTGCCAATTCTACTGCCGAACGAAAATCCAGTGGGGGATGGTTTGTTATTTAATGAACAATATGTAAATGATACCGAAACAACTGCAACTATGCAACATTCATCGACGGACGTCATCGATATCCCCAGAAGATCCCAGAGACAACCAAAACCGAAAGATATGAAGGATTATATGTTATACACAGCAAATGCATATAATCTACAAGATCCTCTAACTGTTGATGAAGCGTTACAACGGTATGACAGCGAAATGTGGAAGACAGCGATGTAGGAAGAATATGACTCGTTAATGTCCAATGATACATGGACCCTTATAGATTTACCTCCAGATAGGAAACCTATTAACTGCAAATGGGTGTTCAAAACTAAAAGAGATGCTACAGGTGGCATTCAACGCTACAAGGCTCGCCTGGTGATCAAAGGATGCGCTCAAAAGAGGGGCATCGATTACGAAGAGACATATTCACCTGTAGTTAGGTACACATCAATAAGATATTTGATAGCACTCTCAGCACAATTCGATTTGGAAATTGAAGAAATGGACGCGGTTACCGTTTTTCTGTAGGGTGATTTAAATAAAAAAATATACATGGTGCAGCCAAAGGAGTTCCAAGTCAACCAGAAAGGTTTCTGAACTTAGATATATATGGCTTAAAGCAAACGAGTCGTCAATGGAATAAGAAATTAGATTTAGCACTGAAATAATTTGGATTAAAGCAATCTAAAGTAGATCCTTGTATTTACTTTGTAACAAAAACAAAAAAAATGCTATTCATAGCAGTATATGTTGATGATTTACTCATATTTACGAATAACGAAAATAAAAATATGAACTTCATGACCGTTTTAAGATGAAGGACATGGGTAAAGCTCATTACTGCGTGGGTCTACGAATTACTCGAGATGACAAAAATGGCAGGATTACAATTGATCAGCAAAATCTTGAAGCAATTTTGGATAAATTTAATATGGTCAATTGCAATCCAACGGCTACTCCTGCCTATTCTAATCAAAAATTGACAAAATATATGTCTCCTAAGACTGGCATGGAATTCGAAGTCATGCAAAACGTTCCTTACCAAGAAGCAGTCGGAAGCATCTTATATTTGTCGCAAGGTACAAGACCCGATATAGCTTATGCTGTAAATACCGTAAGCAAATTTAACAGCAATCCAGGTAAAGGACACTGGAATGCAGTGAAGACAATTTTTCGGTACCTCAAGGGAACTTCAAACATGAAGTTGCAATTTTAAAAAAATTCCGATTCTAACTTATCGGGGTTCTGCGATGCTGACTGGGCCAGTGATACTGACGAGAGAAGATCATGTACTGCCTATGTGTTTACACTTCAAGGGGGAGCTGTGTCGTGGAACTGTAAACGTCAACCTACTGTGGCATTGTCTACAACGGAAGCAGAGTACATGGCACTTTCTGCAGCTGCACAAGAAGCAGTATGGCTACAGCAATTCCGAAATGAATTGTGGTCAAATTTACCAATGGAGTACACCGAGATTTGTTGTGACAACCAAAGTGCAATAAAACTTGCACTTCTAGATGCCTATCGTGCTCGAACAAAGCACATTGATGTTCGACACCACTTTATTCGACAAAAAATTGAAGATGGTCACATAAAAATCAATTACATCAGCACAGAAGAAATGGTAGCAGACAGTTTAACTAAAGCAGTGCATGGTACAAAACAAATGTTTTGTGCAAAAGAAATGGGACTTGTGTTCAACTAACGAAGTCTGGTTCAAGTGGGGGTGTTGAAATAAAAACAGTTAGTGTGAACCATTCTTTAGTTCTTAGTGACTTTTGTATTTTTAAGGTTTTGACAATGTATGTTATTCTTTCACTCTTTTCCTGTTGTTCTAATAAACAACGTGTTTTATTATTTTATCTCCGGTGTGATTCCAATAAGTAAAGCTTCTTAACTCCGCTTCATCACACCCCAACCCACTGACTTGCTGAACCAATCCTATGCAGTGAAAAGACTGAAAAGGAAGTCTGTACTTGAAGTGGGAAATTGAAGCAATGGCTTCATCTGCCCTAAAATACATGTAGCACACAACAGATCTGCTTATAGTCATCCAGACTGATTGCACAAACACAAAAAAAAACCTTATATCAATGATCTGGGCACAAAATACTGTACCAGATGAATGGAAACTGGGAATAGTACAAGTGATCTACAATCAGCACTAATTATCCATTTTGTATATATAAGTAGTGTTAATAAACGTGTCCTTTCAAGAAAACAAAAGATTGCCAAATTCATTTTGTAAAACACTGCCAGTCATGAAAATAAAACAAACATTTTACCTTCTTCCGTACAATGAACAAGTTCTTCAGCTAATTTTTCTAAGCGCAATCTCTGTTCATCCACTTCCATTACACACTTCAAAGCACTTTTATCCGAAGCTGGCATTTCTCTAGTTAAATGAAATATATCAATATGGTCTTGAATTGGTACTTCCCTATTTCCCAACACTGATAAAATGGTTGATTTTCCTGTAAAAAATTAGGTAATCGTGTGGAACTACAGCATATAAAGGAACATACCACAACCGTTTGTACCCAGAAGACCATAACGACGACCACAATTTAATTCGAGCAAGGCGTCCTGCAACATTTCACAACCGTGAAACGTTATAGAAAAATTTGCTATTTTAATATCCCGAGCTTTCGGGTGGATTGCGAGTGAACCGGTACAAGCACGAGCTTCGGCATTTAAACGTGCATCAGCTTCCAATTTCGCACACAAAGCCTCTGAAAACATTAAAATTATTAACATATAATGTTTAAGAAGGATGTACCTTCGATGCTTAAATTTGTGCTGCTTGTACCGTTCTCTGTAGGCGTAGAATTTCCATTAACCTGCTGAACTTCAGAATTTTGTTTTTCATCGGCTTTACCCTGTGGTTGTTTTTTTCCAGTTTGACGAGCTTTGGCGGCATCTTTTTTGCGTTGCTGTTCACGTTTTTTTGCATCAGAAGGCATGATATAACCTACAGTAAAAATCTATAATTACACTGTGTACCGTCAAAATCTTCAAATTTTATCAGTAATTAGAAAAATTTACTTACCTATTTAATACTATTGATCAAATAACAATTTTCTTTTTTTTTAAGTGAAAATGTGCTGGGGCACAAGTCAAAATGACTTTACTTTAATTAGTTGAAGTATTAACGACAGATTTATAAATTTTCGAGATCAACCGATTAATTTCGTGTTTATTAGTGACCCACTTACTTTTAAAATTTGGCGAAGATAAAGCAAAATTCGGAATTTTACTGCACGTGTAACAGTAAAGATGGTAAAAAGAACGGCGGTTTCTAAAAGGAATGGAAAATTTTAAATAATCCTCTCCTGTAATTGTGACGTCATGTTATAGCGCGATTACTGTAATACAATACAGCACGACTACATTGTTACCTTTTGAGTACGTGGGATTTTGCAACAAAGTAACACAACATTTCATTGTTATAAACTAATAACGATTGTTAAATTTATTGATAATGTATTGAGTAAAAAAAAAACACGAGAAAAGTAGTATTGATAATGGTTCATAACACGAGTTTTTATGAAGTTTCTAAAATACATAAACTTGAAATTATTATTACTATTAAAACTAATTATAACAAAACCAATTTTTTTTCTTTAATGCTTTACATTTACGACTAAAATACAGAGTCGATCCTTTGCCATTTAAACATTCGTTTATCCGGTTTATCCTAACATTATTCAGATGCCTTTCTTTTATAAAAAAATCTTATATATAAACTTAAAAAAACTGAAATGTTGCGTGAGTACAAGCATTGGTACAAGGTAGTAAGGTACTATCCTAACGACAAGAAAAGTCCAATACAGGAGTATCAAAAACATCACACGTAAAAATCACCGATCATCCCCCAAATTTTCAACTAGGTATCTATATTGAAACGTTCGAGAAATTATTCTCAAGTCCGAGAACTTTCGCGAGGTTTTTGTACATTTCCAGAACGTTCACCGAAAGATATAGAAAATTCTCGAACGTTTGGCCAAAATGTGTAAATGCGGCACAAACAAATCATAGGTTAGTTATTCCAACAATGCGAAGACGGCAGTGTTAGAAAGATTATTCAAGTTGAAATAAATAAGTGATTAACGCGTGTATTCGAGATAAATATACGGAGTGTAACCTTGTACCTGACTTTAAAGTAAACAATAAGTGTTAAATTAAGGTTTTCCGCGGACTATATATAAATTAGTGTAAGTGTTTTTATTAAATATCCTTAGATTTAATTAGGTCGGTTAGGCATAACATGTACATATTTTTAGTATAAATGAATTAGTTTTAATATCTGTTACATTGGTGACAGGTGCGTGGTATCGAATCAAATAAATAAACAATTGTTTAGCTCCCGATTTTAGTGTAAATATCATTTAAGTAATTTAATATCGCTCCCGTAATAAAAACATTGATTGCGTAAATAACTGTTTAGTTCGCGTGTTTATTTATAAAGTGTAGCTATTTGAGTTCGTTGTAGTAGTGTATTTAAACTTTTTATATAACTTATGCCGGTAACTCGTTATCAAACCAAAATGAATGCAAAGCTATTTGAATTTTTTGAATCGATGATTAAAAAACATGCAAGAAAGACTGTCCGAAAATTCTTAGAAAATGAAAGAAATGTTTTACGATAATTCTCAGAAAATGGAAGAAAAACTGTACGAAAAGTCTAGAAAAAATAGAAGAAAAAATTGGTGAAAATTCTCAGAAAATGGAAGAAATGCATGCTAGTATTGGAAATCAGATAAAAACTATAGAAGAACAAATACAAATTAATGTAGAAAACCAGATTAAAACGGTTTAAGAAGAAATGCACAGCAGTATTTTAAATTTAAGAAAAGCTGTAGAAGACAAAATAGAAGAAAAATTACAACAAAAGTTAGAAGAAAATTCAAGAATTATAAAAGACAAACTAGAGCAACAATTAAGAGAAAGAATTAAACTGCTTGAAGAAAGAATAAATCGAATGAATTGTCACGGCGAAGAAAGCGTCACGAGTGAAGATTTAATAATGAACCATAGGGAAAAAATCACAAGTTTAAAGTTTTACCTCTAAATTTTGATGATAAAGTTCCATGGTCAACCTACTACAAGCAGTTTGAAGCCACAGCTACAGCAAATGGTTAGACAAACAAGCAGAACGCGACGTCTTTAATAGTGTCCTTACGTGGAGAAGCTCTTGGAATCATGCAAACTGTTCCTGACCAGCTACAAGAAAATTACGAAATTTTAATTTCACTTTTAGAAATGAGATATGGAGATGCTCATCTTCAACAAGTGTATCAAGCTCAAATTAAAAGTAGAGTTCAGAAAGCTGCCGAAAGTCTTCAAGAGTTTTAGGCTGACATCGCCAGATTAACACGGCTTGTGCATCCTACAGCGCCAGATACCTTCTTGGAGCAGTTGGCTATTCAAACCTTTGTAGACGGCTTCCGAGACAACGAAACGCAGCAGACTCTCCGGTTAGCTCAACCAAAGACATTGTATGACACTTTAGTGCATGCTTTGGAGCTTGAAGCAGCAAAACAAGCATCGCAACGAGACGGTCATAGACTCTGCAGTGCTGCAGAAGTACCCGCGCAGACACTGGAAAGCATCAAAGAGATAGCGCGACGAATACTTAATGAAAGAGGAGTGACGACTTTGAACTGCGATGAAATAGACCATGTACGATGACATCATACTAAACCGGGAGCGACGAAGACCATCGTTCCTGTCCTGACATGTTATTGGAAAATGAGAAGACATCACCAGTAACAGTACGACTTCGATGCACGTTGAAAAAGAAGACCGTGGTAGGCCAATGCACACCAGTATCTCAAATTGTGAGATGCGTGAAATCTAACGAAGATACATCGCGAAGACGTGCCCACAACATCTACTAGACATTCTTACCTCCAAATGCCAAAACCTCAGCCAAGACAAGCGGGCTAAAGTTAAGGTGTTGATCCAGCAGTATCAAGATGTGTTCGCGCTGGAAAGTGTTTCCAAAGAAAGAACTAACGTGGTTAAACATAAAATTAATACCGGAGACGCTCGGCCGATACGACAACATCCACCCAAACTTCCTTAGGCGAAAAGAGAAGAAGCCGAACAAATAATCACGGATATGGAGAGAGAAGGCGTGATTGAACCTTCAAATAGCCTGTGGGCGTCCCCAATGAAACTCGTAAAGAAGAAAGATGGATCAACAAGGTTTTGGACAGCTTCCCTTTACCCAGAATTGACGATACGTTAGACACCCTGTCATGATCCCAGTGGTTTTTTACGTTAAACTTAAAGAATGGTTACTGGCAGGTAGAATATTGGAACCCAAGGAACGTGAAAAAACAGCTTTTACGATTTGAACTGGTTTGTGGCAGTTTACTGTGATGCCCTTCGGTCTGTGTAACGCTCCAGCAAAGTTCGAGCGTTTGATAGAGACCATCTTGCGCGGACTGTCTTGGAAGATGTGCTTGGTTTACCTAGACGACGTGATCGTGGTTGGAAGGTCGTTTGAAGAACACTTGAACAATTTGAAAGAAATGTATCAGCGACTACGTGGGGCAAACCTCAAACTGAGCCCAAAGAAGTATCACATATTTAAGAAAGAAGTGCAATATCTTGGCCACGTTGTATCTAAAGATGGAGTAAAATCTGACCTAGACAAAATCCCAGCAGTGCAAGCATGGCCAAGACCAATCGACAAACATCAGGTCCAAAGCTTCCTTGGGTTGTGCACCTATTATAGATTTGCCAATATGGCCAAACCTTTGACGAAATTGACCGAAGAAAAGGCAGAATTCAGATAGAATGAAGACGCGATGCCTTGTTCAAAAGACCATGTCCAGCGGACTGCAGCCATTGTTCGCAACTTAAAGAAAAAGTAGAATGCCTCCGGAGAACTCCTATGGTTGATGATGAGGGGAACCTGAGCAGTTGCGTTGCGAACAAGAAAACGATCCTGAAACAAGACTACTCCTGGACTGGAAAGAAAACGGCCGACAACCAGCCTGGGAAGAAGTGAGTGCATTGGGCAAAAACATCAAAGCGTACTGAAAGCAGTGGGACTCTGATAGTAGAAGACGGTCTTCTTAAGCAATCCCTAGAAAGTGTAGAGGGCATGGGAAACAGACTACAATTGGTAGGTGTCAGAAGTGTTCAAGCATCTCCACGATGGTACATCAAGAGGACACTTTGGCATTAAGAAGACATTGGGGAAAGTTCGAGAACGGTTCTACTGGGTGAACTGCAAAGAGGACGTCATGAAATGGTGCCGTAAGTACACGGTCTGCGCATCAAGAAATGGTCCAGCGAGAAAGCGCAAAGCACCCACGAAGCCCTTTGGAAAGAGTAGCGATTGACATCGCAGAGCCGTTTCCATTATCCGATTCGGGAAATAAATACATCCTGGTGGCGATGGATTATTTCACGAAATGGACGGAGGCTTACGCCATACCCAATCAAGATGTAGCTACAGTTGCAGACATATTATTAGTAAAAGATTTTTTTTGCCGGTTTGGAGTCCCGTTGGAATTACACTCCGATCAAGGCCGCAACTTTGAGTCTGGGCTGTTTCAAGAATTTTGCCGACTGTTCTGAATTAAGAAAATTAAGACGACGCCTCTCCATCCTCAATCTGATGGCATGGTTGAGCGGACGAATCGAGCAATGGAAAAATACTTAGTCAGTGTCCGAACACCAAAGAGACTGGGATCAGTATTTGCACCTTTTCCTCCACCTTTTCACGAAAGCACAGACCAAACACCATCCTGTGTGATGCTCGGTCGCAAAATACGACTGCCATGCGACCTGCAATTTGGACGAAGGCCGGAAGAAGAAGTTGCTGGAGAAGACTACGTCAGCAAGCGAAATAGTCGATTGTTGCCGAACGTCGATTGTTTCGAAATGATGCTACGATTCTCTCGATGAAAAAATAGTAACAATGAAAAAAGTAAAGTAATTGTAGAAGTTCTCGGTCTTGACGATCGAATGAAAATAGTAGCGTTTGAAAATAAGTAAAGTAATTGTAGAAATTCTCGGTCTTGACAATCGAACTACCGTTGGTGGATGTTTGGATTTGTGGAATTTATTAATTTCTATAGAATTTTATATATTAGATATTGAATCTGTAGTTCAATAAAATTTTAACTTTTTTAATCGTTTATTACTGTTGCATTACATGAATAGTCGAATATTAAATTTTACAATAAAATTAATAATTACAATTAAGTTAAATATGTACCTACATCATTTATATAACTGTAGATAGCTATAAACGATGGTAAATACGTTGAGTTAGTTTAACACCCGCGAAATTCAAAATAAGCTTTGAAAAATTCGTCGGGATAAAACCACAACGTAAAAGGACATTGGGGGTGAGCAATGTCAATGCAATTGTGTAAACGCCACCAGAGTGAACTACTAGACAGCTGTTTCGCCCTTTTGGGGCTCATCAGTAGTAGGATGGTTGATCCTGCCAGTAGTCATATGCTTGTTTCAAAGATTAAGCCATGCATGTCTCAGTACATACCGAAATAAGGTGAAACCGCGAAAGGCTCATTATATCAGTTATGGTTCATTAGATCGTACCCACATTTACTTGGATAACTGTGGTAATTCTAGAGCTAATACATGCAAACAGAACTCCGACCGGAGACGGAAGGAGCGCTTTTATTAGATCAAAACCAATAGGCGGCGGCGGCCGGCGTTTTGCGACGTCGCGTCGTCGTCGTTACATAAATCGCACGACGAATCTGAATAACTTTAATGCCGATCGCATGGTCACGCACCGGCGACGGATCTTTCAAATGTCTGCCTTATCAACTTTCGATGGTAGGTTATGCGCCTACCATGGTTGTAACAGGTAACGGGAACCAGGGTTCGACTCCGGAGAGGGAGCCTGAGAAACGGCTACCACATCCAAGGAAGGCAGCAGGTGCGCAAATTACCCACTCCCGGCACGGGGAGGTAGTGACGAAAAATAACGATACGGGACTCATCCGAGGCCCCGTGATCGGAATGAGCACACTTTAAATCCTTTAACTAGGATCAATTGGAGGGCAAGTCTGGTGCCAGCAGCCGCGGTAATTCCAGCTCCAATAGCGTATATTAAAGTTGCTGCGGTTAAAAGCTCGTAGTCGAAATTGTGTCCCCGGCCGCCGGTTCGTCGCTCGCGACGCCAACCGGCGCGCACGCGGGACGTCCACCCAGTACCACAAACCCGCCGACGGTGCTCTTAACCGAGTGTCAGGCGGGGGCCGGCAATGTTACTTTGAACAAATTAAAGTGCTTAAAGCAAGCTAAACTGCGCTCGTATAATACGTGCATGGAATAATCGAATAGGACCTCTGTTCTATTTTGTTGGTTTTTGTGGAACGCACAGAGGTAATGATCAATGGGTGCGGATGGGGGCATTCGATGAGCCCCAAAAGGGCGAAACAGCTGGCTAGTAGTTCACTCTGGTGGCTTTTACACACTTGCATTGACATTGCTCACCCCCAATGTCCTTTTACGTATCCCGACGAATTTTTCAAAGCTTATTTTGAATTTCGCGCGTGTTAAACTAACTCAACGTATTTACCATCGTTTATAGCTATCTACAGTTAATTTTAATCACATAGTAAATTTATACTATGAGATGGTTCTGCCATCAAACACTTTTGAATCATTTATATCATTTTTATATACACTTACATAGTCTATGTTAAATTAAGATTACCATTTAAGAAAATAATAGAATTCACATGTTTTGGTAGTAAACCTTCGGTCGTTGGTTATTTGACAAGTTTTAGAAAATACTCTTTCTGCTGGAACAGATGTTGCAGGAATACAACAGTATTTTTCATATAATTTATGTAATTCTGGAAAAACGATTTTGTGTATCTTCCAGAATTGCAGTGGGCTATTCCGACGTTCCACATGTGGCATGCTCAGATATTGTTTTATTATTAACGACACTGTCACATTTTCATCGGACTTAATTTTTCCTTTTGTCTTACAGTCAAAATGAACCCAAATGGAATCCGACGATTCAGATATTTTGAATCTTCAACATCGACTGCTACTTGCGGCGGTAATGCGAGTTCCATTTGTGTTTGTAATAAACTTGCTAATTCTTCGCTAATCCATGCTTGTGCATTCTTAGCGTTTTCTTCTGTTCCGAATCCGAGTATTTTAAATCTGGGATCCAAAAATGTTGCTTTAGCAATTATTTTGTTTTTTTCTAAGCATCCTAATCTTCTGGATATGATTTGTAGCAGAGCACCTTGTAACTGCTGTCCCGTAACAGTTTCTGGATTTGCATTTTTAATTGAATACTGTAGCCCTCTAACTAACGGAATAACCATTGCCATGGTCGGATAATTTTCCCCAGATAATTCAGTTGTCATTTCTTCTAGCGGCTTCAGTAAAGGGATACAGTCGTTTAAAATAGCCCATTCTGAGGCGTCTAAGAACTCGGGTGCCCGTGGAATGGAAATGATCACTGCTGATAGCGGTTCTTTGATAGCGACTAGACGTTTCAACATTAGCAAGGTGGAATTCCATCTTGTGGGAACGTCTTGTTTAATTTTTAATCGCGGAAAATTAATTTGTTCTTGCATTTTTTAAGTTTTTCTGTCGCGATCACACTATGTTTAAAATAACTAACTCAAGTTTTATACTTGTTTATAACTTTGCTTAAATTTAAGTTATTTTGAAGAGCTTCATTTGCACTTAGGTTTAACGTATAGGCAACGCAAGGATGATGAGGTTTTTTTAAATGTTCATTAATGGCGTGTTTGAAATTCGCTGCGCTGTCTGACACTACCGTCACAATCTTATTCGTTATTTAGTAATCATTAAAAATAGTTGATAAAACGTTTGCTGTTTTCTCCCGTGTGGTTTCCCAACATTTCCTTAGTGACCAGAACAGGCGAATATAGTTTATCTTGGTAAAGGAAATGACCAGTTACCGTAATAAACGAAACGTTATTATCTGAGGTCCAAGTGTCTGTAGTAATTGCTAAGTTTGTCACTTCACTTAAAAGGTATATAATGTTTATGTGCACTTCTTCATAAACCATTGGCAATAGTTTTGTTGTTAACAATTTCCTACTAGGAGGTTTATATAATGGTTGAAGCTTATGTGAATACTCCAAAAAACCTTGATTTTCAAGTACAGACAAAGGCTGAGAATCCTTAACTATCATCTTAATTAAAGCTCTATCAATGTCTGATTTCTGCGCGTCAGTTAAATCGCTGCCTTTTGTTGAACCATATAACTGTAATTGTCGAACTCGTTTGGAAGGTAATGCCGCCGTTATCTCCGTTTGATTTTCTCTTCTATTCTCTTCCGGTGTTGATAATGACGTTGCTGTCGCTGGTGGCAGTGGTATATCATCCCCCGTTTGTCTCGAATGCGAAGGTACCGATCCGGAAAACTCTGTTTCAGGATTAGTTAAAGCAAGCAACCTGGCAGGATGCTTCCTTTTTAAATGATCTATCAGATTGGTGGTGTTTTTAAAAAATTTAAAAGTTTTCTTACAATAGTGGCAAATAACTTGCGACGCATTACTTGTTTTCAGGCCCGACAAGAGGGGTGGGGGTTGACGGGGAAAATACCCGGGGCCCCTGGGTTCTAGGGGCCCCGGAGAAAAAATTTATCATGATTTAAGTCAATCATGGTGAAGAAATACTCCATTTAAAATCAATTTATGATGCCAATATACAAAACAAATCTCTCTCGCCCATTGAGTTACTAAACATCATTAAAAAAATGAAACTAGATGTATTGTTTCCCAACATAATAATAGCAATAAGATTATTTTGTACGATCCCTGTAACCGTTGCTGAAGCAGAACGATCCTTTAGTGTTTTAAAAAGGATAAAAGATGTTTTGAGATCCACAATGTCACAACACCGATTGAATGATTTAGGAATGTTGTCGATTGAATCTGAAATGGCTAAGAAAATTAATTTTCAAAACGTAATTAATTTGTTTGCTAGGCGCAAGGTTCGGAAAGCAACATTCTAAAAAATAATTTGTTTTTTGTACTTTTTTTTGTAATTTTAGTTGTAAACGTTTTCATTTTTGTAAGAGAATTATTGATGAATACATTGTTCCAATAACAATTAGGATATTTTTCGGTTTCCCGCTTCATTTATAAATAGCCCAAAGTCCGAGGGAAAATAATTTTTCACGCTCTTGGCAGGGCCCCCACAAGAAGTATATCCCCGGGCCCCAAAAGTCCTCTCGGCAGCCCTGCTTGTTTTTGTCACCATCATCCCACACTACGCAACGTTTTGAGCCAGGTTTCATATTGAATAGTAATTGATTTATATAATAAAAATCAACTTAAAACACAAATAAAATTCAAAATGTCCACAGAACACAGAACTAGTAAACCACAATCCAAAATCAAAATCAGTGAAGCAGCCGGGTCGAGAAGTATGAAATAAATATCAATTGAAATAGAGCACGTAAAGCAAAAGACGCTAATAGCACAACCGCACAAACAAATTTTCTAGAAAATTACTAAAGAAATTCTATTTATTCTCATACTTTAGATGTGGCAGATGTAACAAATAGTGTGTACTTACTAGTATTTTCAAAAATAAGTAGCGACATAAAACAACAAAACACTCATAAATATCTTAAAATTTAAGATTACAAAAAGACCACAGTTTGTTAAATATTCTTATAAGGGCATAGTATAATCATAAAATTCTGTGCAATAAAAATAGCAACTATTATTATTACGACCACCTATAAAACAACCTATTCACAAAAAAAAATTTGTACTTGTTTCAGAAAAGAAACTATTAAATCAATTCTTTGCTGTAATGTTTTCTGAGGACTTTTCGTTTGAAGCACATTTTGTAAATACATATTGTTACGTATTTATTTAATATTAACTAATTTATTTAAACGATTAAAAATACGTTTACTTAATCTAGTAATATGTACACTTTTAAATTAACCGAACTAATTAAATGTAATAATATTTAATGAAAACACTTACACGAATTTATGTATAACTGTTGTATAATACTATCACTTAAGATAAGATAACGTCCTCGGATATCACACTTGTTTACACTAATTATCACGTTCACGATTATTCTCGATTTATTTATGTAGACAGACGCGTGCTAACGATTTATTTCCACTTGATAATCTTCTTAACACATTCGCATTCCAGCAATCACTGACCTACGATCTGTCTCGTAGCTATACATAGACATACAGAATCCTTCTCGATCGTTCCTCACTTTTCGCTATAACTTCTAGAAAATAGATAACAGCCTTCTAGAAGGCTCTTGCATTTGCAAGTAATTTCTTGAATGTTTCAATATATTAATTATATCTACATTTATATTAATTAATAAAGTATTAAATTCTTATGTAATAAAAAAACAAGAAAATCCTTCTCTTTAAAGGGCATTGTCCTTTTATTGAAGGAATTATATAAATTACAAACAGAATTAAACTCGTGTTTTAACCTATTTTGAACATCTGGATATTGTAAAATCCTGTTTATTTTACTTTTCATTACTGATGATGATCCATAATCTAATGTCCACAGTGCAACTAAAAGAAATGTGGGAATTCAGTTTAGCCGTCTAGCCACAAACTGTAACGCACAAACAGTTGAAAGAAGGTACATCCGAATAAATCATTCGAATGATTCTTTCGATTGTTGTACAGTTACTATCACTATTCATTCGATTATTAATATCGCTCGATTGTGCCCATCACTACTACGAAGACAGCAACCGGCAGTCGGAAAAGTTTTAAAACTACGTGGTGACAGACGTTTCGTTTTCTACCTGGTCACCAAGAAATACTCAAGTACCAAGTCGTTATACGAAAATCTGTGGCGTGAGTTTTTAAAGTAATCTGTATTAGGTACATGTGTACGATGTGTAATCATGATGAATAATTTTTGCCAGGAAACGTCCTTGCTAGAATTTTTTAATCGTGATTGGACTGTTTTCCAAACACAATGTTTCAACTTAGTTGACAAATTTTCAGTGTTGTTTCTGTTCGCTGTATCCACACTCAGACATTTCGCCAACCTCTTTTAAAGCCAGTTAAAAGCAAGTACCAAAACCTTTCTAATATGAAATAATCAGTCATTTTGCTTTCTGGAACCATATACTAATAACTTAAGTCATCTCAAACAAATTATTCTGCCTAGCCTTTGGTACTCCCAATTCATACAAAATATATATATAATTAATTAAGAACATGAAAAATTAATTTAATGAAACAAATTTTACAACTTATTTTTATAATACATTTACTATTTCAGCTTTTGATTCTATTTGTGGCGTTTATGCTGCCGTGTATATAAAAATACAAATAAAAACCAATCTTTAAAAATTACGATCCTACTTACTGGGACCAGTATACTCCTCGACAATATTTGGCAAATTCGATTTTGATAATATACTTCTTTCGTGTCTTCTCAATCTTGGTTGAGCTAAAACGTCACGTTAGTCACAATTATACTACTGATTGATATCATACCAATTTCTTCGGTTGATCTTGTTCTTCTGGTAATTCTTCCAGGTTTCTTTGCTTCTACTACTGAATGTGCCTGACTGATCGTACTCGATTCACTAATATCTGTGTCCTATAAAACACGACTAAAACAACCTAATAGAAATAAATGATACAACCTTCGAGTTTGCTCTTGTTTTTCTCAGTTTTCTGGGAACGTTTTTACTTTTACTCTCAGGAGATTTACTCTGCGGTCTAGTTTCTAATAAAGCTTTAATTCATATTATTCACTTGTATTTATAAAAAAAAATTCTCAACCTTACCATCCCCACCTGGTAGTCTACGCTTAACGTTTCTATTTTTAGTTTCACCAACCACTGATGACTTTTCGGAACAGACAGGAACATTCGATAAGGAGCTTTTGCTTCTTAATCTTAATCCTATAGGGCTTTCAGCTATACTCGATACAGGAGATTTATGCACCAATTCTTCATCGGGATCAGGATCGCCTAATATAAAATTAAGATCAAAAATTAAAATTTTTTTGACTTTACCTTCGAAAGATTTTTTATCCAGTAGTTTTATAGCGTCCATTTCAGCAATGTCGGGTCCTCTTTCTCGCAAACGATCTGAATCGTCACTATTACTAGATCCTTCCTTTTCGACTTTTTGCAATTCGTTAATATCTGTACCTAAATTTTTCCTTAATAAATTCGCTTGTCTTCGTGTTAATCGTCTTGTACTTGAATATACTTCTAATATATCGTTAGAGACGACAGCAGATTTAGATTTTCTAGATATGATTTTGTTTTGGTTTCCGGTGTACTAGGAGAAACCTTTTTATTACTTTCGGGCAATTTTTCTGATAACAATTCCACGTGGACACTACCACCACGTTTACTTCTTGTCGATACTGATAACGGTGCGTTGGTGCTTGAACTACGTGTTCTTTTACTTGGAACTTGTTTTTTAACTATTTTAATCGGCGATTGTTTCAATAGTACAGGAGCAGTATTCGTATTTACTTGGGAAGTACTCAAACTTCTTTTTCTTAAAGTGTACTTTCTCAAGTCTGATGTTTGCGGAGTACTTGAAGCTTGCAAAGAAGAGAGACGTTGTGATCGTTTAACTGTAACAATTGAAATGAAAAATCAATTTATTTCATCCGAATGGAGAAACATATTGAAACGTTCCAGAAATTATTCTCAAGTTTGAGAACTTTCGCGAAGTATTTGTACATTTCGAAAACGTTCACCGAAAGATATAGAAAATTTTTGAACTGCGGCACAAACAAATCATAGGTCAGTTATTCCAGCAATTCGAAGACGGCATTGTTAAAAAGATTATTCAAGTTCAAGTGATTAACGCGTGTGTTCGAGATAAATATACGAAGTGTAACCTTGTACGTGACTTTAAAGTAAACAATAAGTGTTAAATTAAAGTTATCCGCGAACTTTATCTTCGTGTAAGTGATAGTGCTATGTATAAATTAGTGTAAGTGTTTATATTAAATATCCTTAGATTTAATTAGTTCGGGTAGTAATAATGTATACATAATTTTAGTATAAATAAATTAATTAGTAATAATAAACGTTACAGTGGTTTACAGGTGTGAGGTTCGCGATTTTTAGCATAAATACCATTTAAGTAATTTAATATCGCTCCCGTAATAAAAACATTGATTGCGTAATTAAACAAAACTTTAGTTATCGCTTCGTGTGTTTGTTTATACCGTGTAAAATTAGTCTGTTTCAGTTCGTTAAAGTAGTGTATTTAAACTTTTTATTCATGTTATATATAATTTACTCCGGTGCCGCGATTGAAACGGTTAAAACGGATTCAAAAATATTTGCAGTTCTCGAATCGATGAATAAAAATATAGAAGAAAATAATAGAAAAATGGGTAAAAATTATCAGAAAATATAAGAAAAACTGTCCGAAAATTCTCAAAACATTCAAGAAAAATTTAAAAAAAAGTTTCACGAAAATTCACAGAAAATGTAAGAAAATTCTCAGAAAATTGAAGAAAAATTATTTGAAAATACCCAGAAAATAGAAGAAAAGTTGATAGAAAATTCTAGACGTTTAAAAGAAGAAATACAAACGAGCATAGAAAATCAAAATTGTCCAAGAAGAAACCCAAGCAGATATGGTAAATTTAAAAAGAAGAAATTTGCGAATCAGTGAATGACAAAATAGAAGAAGTAGAATACAAATTAGAACAAAAGCTAGAGAAAAAATGAGAGAAAGAATACAACTGCCTGAAGAAAGAATGTACCAAATGAATGGTCACGGTGAAAGAAGCGTCACGAGTGAAGATTTAATAATGAACCATCGGGAAGAAACCACTCACAAGTTCAAAGTTGTACCTCCGAATTTTGATGGTAAAGTTCCATAGTCAACCTACTACCAGCAGTTTAAGGCCGCAGCTACACCTAATGGTTGGAGCAACAACCAGAAAGCGACGTCTTTAATAGTGGCCTTACGTGGAGAAACTCTTGGAATCTTGCAAACTGTTCCTGATTACCTAAAGAAAATTACGAACTTTTAATTTTACGTTTAGAAAAGAGATATGGATATGCTCATCTTTAACAAGTGTATCAAGCTCAAATTAAAAGTAGAGTTCAGAAAGCTGCCGAAAGTCTTCAAGAGTTTGAGGCTGACATCGCCAGATTAACACGGCTTGCGTATCCGACAGCATCAGATACCTTCTTGGAGCCTTTGTAGACGGCCTCCGAAACAACGAAACGCAGCAGACTCTCCGGTTAGCTCGACCGAAGACGTTGGATAACACTTTAACCTATGCTTTGGAGTTCGAGGCGGCGAAACAAGTGTCGCACCGAGTCAGCCTTAAGCTCCGTTGTGCTGCAGAAATACCCTCGCACACAGAAGAAAGCATTGACGATATAGTGCGACGTGTATTTCAGGAACAAGTAGCTCGAGGAAGAGAAGTGACGTGCTGGAACTGCGGAGAAGTGGGCCACGTACGACGACGTTATACTAAGTCCAAAAGAAGACCAGAAGACCGCCCGGAAAACTAGAACAGGTCGACCGAATAGGCCGAAAGTCGACTTCAACGAGCCATGCCCAGGAGATTACCATCCAAATGGCATCGCCTAGGGAGTAATTGCATAGCATTTATCTCGATGGCAAGATCAATGGAAGAAGTGTTTAGTTACTGGTTGACACGGAAGCGACGAAGATCATCATTCGTCCTGACATGTTATTGGAAAATGAGAAGACATCACACTCACGGACAAGTCAAAGTATCCATTGCTTTGGGAAATGGAGTACTCGACCATCAAGTAATGGTAGCCAACATCACGGAAGAAGTTATCCTAGGAATGGACGTTATAAAGAAGTATGGGTTCCATTTGAATATGAAGAACGATGTCCTAAAGATCGACAATGAAGAAATTCCCTTTGATTCGTCAGAGAAGGCAGTCTAAGAGTCTTATTGAGTAAAGACGTGACTCTGCCTGTAAGTGTGGTGATGGCACGCCTGGATGGAAAAATAACATCTATTGGACATTCTTACCTCCAAAACCCCAGCCAAAGTCCTGCTGGCTAAAGTTAAAGTGTTGATCCAAGAGTATCAAGATGTGTTCGCGCTGGAGAATGGTTCCAAAGGAAGAACTAACGTGGTGAAACATAAAATTAATATCGGAGACGCTAGGCCGAGACGACAACATCCACGCAGATTTCCTTTGGCGAAAAGAGAAGAAGCCGAACAAATAATTACGGATATGGAAAGAGAAGGCGTGATTGAATCTTCAAATAGCTAATGGGCGTCCCCAGTGGTACTCGTAAAGAAGAAAGATGGATCAACGAGGTTTTGCGTAGACTACAGAAAGCTAAACGACGTGACCAAAAAGGACAGCTAACCATTATTCAGAATTGACAATACGTTAGACACCCTGTCAGGATCCCGGTGGTTTTCTACATTAGACTTAAAGAGTAGTTACTGGCAGGTAGAATTGGAACCCAAGGATCGTGAAAAAACAGCTTTTACGATTGGAACTGCTTTGTGGCAGTTTACTGTGATGTCCTTCGGTCTGTGTAACGCTCCTGCAACGTTCGAGCGTTTGATGGAAACCATTTTGGGTGGACTGTCTTAGAAGACGTGCTTTGTTTACCTAGACGACGTGATCGTGGTTGGAAGGTCGTTTGAAGAACACTTGAACAATTTGAAAGAAGTGTTCTAAGTGTAAGAAAGAAGTGAAATACCTTGGCCACGTTGTATCTAGAGAAGGAGTAAAGGTTGACCCAGACAAAATCCGGGCAGCGCAAGCATGGCCAAGACCAATCGACAAACATAAGGTCCGAAGCTTCCTTGGATTGTGCACCTATTATGGACGATTTGTACCCGGATTTGCCAATATTGCCAAACCTTTGACGAAATTGGCCGAAGAAAAATCAGAATCACTTTGCCGATTTTGAGTTATCCAAGAGAAGATGGAAAATGTGTTTTGGATACGGACGCAAGCAATCTGGCCATAGGAGAGAGCTGTTAGTAGTTGTCAAGTCCATAGAACGTTTCTACAAATATTTGTATGGACGAAAATTTTTTACTGAGAACGAATCACGCCGCTTTAAAATGGCTATTGCAGTTCCGTAACCCAGAAGAACAAGTGGCAAGATGGATCAAGAGACTGCAAGAATATGAAAAGCTGATGCCTTGTCTAGTAGACCATGTCCAGCGGACTGCAGCCATTGTTCGCGACTTGAAGAAAAAGCCGAATGCCTCCGGAGAACTGCTATGGTTGATGATGAGTGGGAACCTGAGCAGTTGCGTCGCGAACAAAAAAACGATGCTAAAATAAGAATACTACTGGACTGGAAAGAAAACGGCCGGCGACCAACCTAGAAAGAAGTGAGTGCTTTGGGCAGAAACATCAAGCCTACTGGGCGCAGTAAGACTCTTTGATAGTAGAAGACGGTCTTCTCCCTAGAAAGTGTCGAAGGCACGGGAAACAGATTACAGTTGGTAGTGTCAAAAAGCCGGGTGTCAGAAGTGTATAAGCATCTCCACGATGGTACATTAGGACACTTTGGCATTAAGAAGACATTGGGGACCCCCATGAAGCAATACAACGTAGGAAGCCCTTTGGAAAGAGTAGCGATTGACATCGCAGGGCCGTTACCAGAATCCGATTCGGAAAATAAATACATCCTGGTGCGATAGATTATTCCACAAAATGGACGGAGGTTACCCCATACCCAATCAAGAAGCAGCTGCAGTTGCAGACGTATTAGTAAAGAGTTTTCTGCCGGCAGGTTCCGTTAGAATTACACTCCGATTAAGGCCGCAACTTTGAGTCTGAGCTGGAATTAAGAATACTAAGACGACGCCTCTCCATCCTCAATCTGATGGCATGGTCGTGCTCGGTGGCGAAATACGACTTCCAATTTGGACGAAAACCGGAAGAAAAAGTTGCTGGAGAAGACTACGTCAGCGAGCTGACCAAGAGGCTAGACAAAGTACACGAAGAGGTCCGTAAAAACACAAATTGCCAGCGACAGAATGAAGACTAGATATGACGTCAAGGCACAAAATAGTGGGTTTCAACCTGGCGACATGGTGTGGTTGTATAATCCCCAAAGAAGATGTGGTTTGTCGCCGAAACTCCAAAGGCAATGGGAGCTCCCCTATGAAGTCGTGCAGCGTATTAATGACCTCATATATCGCATCCGAAAACCACTCAGAGGCAAGACAAAAGTGGTCCACGTCGATCATCTAGCCTCGTTTGCTGGCGATAACCACAATACACAAGTTCAGGTCCGAACCAGAGTTATAAGCAGCTGAACCAGAAATCAAATCGAAGGAATGAAGGAATGCAGTTTAATAAGTTTATGGGCTTATACGGAGGTTCTGGAAAAGCTTGGTTCGGAGTTATCCCCGAGGAACAACAAGACCTGTTCCAAACACAAAAGATTACGTCATCGCACATTGCGTGAGCGAGGGGTGTGAGAGGGGTTGCAGTCGTGTTTAAAAAACGTTTGGGCAGCTACATGAACTACGAAGACAGCAACCAGCAGTCGGAAAATTTTTAAAACTACGTGGTGACAGACGCTTCGTTTTCTATCTGGTCACCAAGAAATAATCAAGTACCGAGCCGTTATACGAAAATCTGTGGCCGACATTATGAAGTCTCAAGAGAGAAATGAAGTTCCACCATGTTAAGAAATTGGCAGTACCCAAGTTCAGTTGTGGCTTAGATCAACTGAATTGGAGAACAGTTCAAAACATGTTGGAGGTCGTCTTCCGAGGAACAGTCATTCAAGTGTTCGTCTGTAGTTACCAACCAAGGAGAATATCCGGTCAGGAAAAGTCCATTGACTGTTACTTTTGTGGTCAAGGAAGTTGCCGAAATGCAGATAGCCGCCGCTATCGCCACGATCCTTTCTACCCGTGTCGCATCCAGTTTCCTGTTCTGGGACAGAACAGACCTAAAAATGGGGCAGTGCAACGTTCGAGAAATTATTCTGAAGTTTGAGAACTTGAGAAAGATATAGAAAATTCTGGAACGTTTGGCCAAAATGTATAAATGCAGCACAAACAAATCATAGGTCAGTTATTCCAGCAATTTGAAGACAACAGTGTTAAGATTATTCAAGTTTAAATAAATAAGTGTTAAACTCAAGTTATCCGCGGACTTTATTTTCGCGTGATAGTTCTATATATAAATTAGTGCAAGTGTTTTTATTAAATATCCTTAGATTTAATTAGTATCGGTTAGTACGCTGATAGCCCTGCTTAGAAAGCAGAATAGAATAGAGTAAGTATATTAATTCTTACTCATCGAAAAACTACACCAAGTGTATTTTCCAGATAAAAAAACAAAAATAATTGAAGTCTGCTTAGAACTGGTAACAGGCCTAAGCAAATCAAACGAACCGAGAACGCTACTCAACATATTATTCAATAAAGATCATCCTCAAGAGCAAACCAATTCTGGCATGTCTTTATACCGAGGTCATCCCTCCCCCAATTGCTTTATTGCACACCTGGCGACCCATCACAATAGGGTCCGCAACCGTTGTTAATTTATTTGTAAGTATGTCTAGCCTAGAGACTTCTCTCCAGATAATGTGTAACTTCAATGTAGTTTCTGTAATAATCTCAGTTTACTATGGTTGTCTTTATACAAACGCTTCTGGATTCTATCAGTCTGTCTTTTTTGACCACCTCGCATTTTAATGCCTAACTTGAGCTCATTATTTTTTAAAATAAAGTTAGTACAAAATTAAAAGTAATTTATAAAAAACAAAATATAAATCTATTCGTTTATACTCTGTGCACACAATACAAACGTCTGCGAAAACAACAATTTCAAGAAAACACTTACCGGGTGTGTCAAACCAATCATCAATTTTAGAATTATTTGACGACTTAGGTGGTGTTTCTTCTACAGCGTCGTCGAAGTAATCCGTAGTATTCGTTTGATTAACAATTTGCCGTTCATTAGCAGGAGTTATTAAAAGTTCACTTAGAGTTGACCAATTACCGGGTGTATGGTGAGCAGTTTTGTCTAAAATATCACTATCGTACGATCGGTCGTTAAACATTATTGATCCCGAAGGTGTACTGGCCATAAATAACTTATTCGAAATATCTTTGTTAAAATCAAAAACACTATTCATCTCTCTGTTTGGAGTTATATTAACCGAATCGTCAAAGATACTTTTTTCTGGAATAATGACGTGTGAATTAGTATCACTAGATCTGACAAACTCGTTTAATTTATCATCGTTATTGCTAGATGACGCAATTTCTTCAGCTTGTTGTTCAGCAGAATCGAGTTCATTAACGTTTTGCTCGCCCTCGACACTTTTACTTTCAATCACTTTTTCAGAATCATCAACGGTGTCCTTAGAATTAAATGAGTCGACGTGTATAACAATCGTACTTGCTTCGCAGTAACTTTTCTTAGATCACTTGGAACGATTATTTGCGAATTATTAACTTTAGGTTCGTCCTCCTCTTCCTCTTCATAAATCGTATCTAACAGAATCAGGTTTTCCGATAAATTGGTATAAGTAACTTCTATATTTTCTTGAGCTTCTTCAACTGTATTTACGCACATGTTTTCGTTAACGCTGGTTTTGTATCATCAATATCGTTGCTCGTTGAGTTGCTGGGAATCGATTCTTCACTGTCGGTAGGAATAACGCTTGATCCATTTTCTGAGGTAAAAATGTTTTCATCATCAGAACTATATACATCATCTATACTGCTACTTAATTCAATTACTTCAACATCTGAAGAAGAATGTTTAAGTAAACCCTCGGATTCTGCTTTACCTTCTGGCATATCTTCTACTTCTATATTATTTTTGTGTTCTAAAATAAATGTTTATGACTTGTGTAGTAAATAACCAACAACCCTTACCATTACTGCTTACAGTATACGTAACGTTAACCTCCGATTTATCACCAAACACCTCGTCGCTATCTGCAATATAATTGGAATTTGATTCTATTTCCAAAATGTTATCATCAACTATGCACATTGCTTCGTTTAATGTTAAATCGTTTGAAACATCAGAAAGATTCAACTTCGGATCTACAGCATCATAATCATCGTCTTCAGATAAATCATAAATATTCTATAAAAGAAGTTAGACATATTGGGATTTATAATTTAATATAATGCAACCTAAAAGTTATAGAGACATTTAACTTTTTTCAAACAATCAAAGAAAAATAGTTGAAAACACCAATATTACAAGAACTCATAAGGACAACATCTAAGAGAGATAACGATAAACTACGTGCTTCTTATAATATTTCTTTAATGATTGTGAAGTCCGGAAAGCCGCACAATATTGGTGAAGAACTTATTCTACGCAGCGTGTTGCACAAACCAGCTTACGATATTATAAAAAGAATTCCACCAGTAATAATACTGTACGAAGAAGAATCGACGAAATAGCTCCGTGTGTAGAAAACTCTTTATGTGACTACTTAAAAACATCCGAATTTTCTACACAGCTTGACGAGTCAACATTACCACAAAACTAAGTTTTACTTTTAGCTTATGTGAGATAACAACACTGGAATTATCCAGAATCGAAAATTGTATTATAGAGTTGATGTCGATGTTGACACAGATTTTTGTAAAGGGTGAATGCCTAGGAAGCAACATCGCAGAAGTTTTGAAGGGCGTATACATAGGCCCACTGCTCCATGAAAATTTATCCACTCAGATGTTTGTGGCCCAATGCAAGAGAAGTCAATTGGAAAAGCGAAGTACTTCGTTTGTTTCAAAGATGATTTCTCTAGGCACGGACGTGGTTTTTCTTTAAAGAGAAATCCAAAGTTGCTGAGTGTTTCAAGGTGTTTATAAACGAAACAGCTGTTACTGAACACACGGTAAAAAAATTCCTTAGTGGCTGTGGAAAAGAAACAGGTGAAATCTATTCTTCAGTCGCAGGGCATCAACTGTCGAATTATAACGTCATACACTCCGGAACAAAATGGTGCTGTTAAAAGGGAAAATTGCACGTTGGTCCAAAGCGCACGATCACTGATACACGCTATCTAGATATTTCCATAAAACTATGAGCTACAATGCTGAATACAGCAGTATATGTGTTAAACGTAACTATGGTTTCGAAAGAATATCGAAGATTTTGATACGGAGTGTTTTGTTCATATACATAAGCAGAATATGCAAAATGGGACAGTAAAAGTGTTATTTGACGTTTAGTTAGATACTCTGGTAAAAGAGATGAATGAAAACAAACAAAATAGCCACAAGTCGTGATATTGTTTTTCAACAGGAGAAAACTGTAGAAAAAGTTCAGTTGGCAGTTATATGAAATGTAGTGATGTACAGAAATCTATACAATCTGAGCAACCAGAAGAAACTAAAAAGTTGGTTACAGATGAAGTGACTGATAAAGAAACTGAACGAAAACCTCTCTACTTAAATAATTACATTTACTCCGACAATTCAGCAGTTGCTTGACAAGATTCAAAGAAATGGAAACGTGGAATGGACACTGAAATTAATTTGGTAAGGACAAATGACACCTGGCAGCTTGTGGATTGATCATCAGACAAAAGGTAATTGGCAATCGATGACCCTAGCGTGTTAGACAAAAACCGATAGCAGTAAGATCGGTTTAAAGCAAGATTGGTGACCAAAGGTTTATCACAAAGGCCGGCATTGACTACGTTGAAATTTTCAGCCTTGTAGCTCGGTTCGACACAGTTCGAATGTTTCTAGATGTAGTCTACGCTAGTCACTCTAATAGCACGTGTGTGTCAAATTTGTGGTGTAGGGTGTCAATATTTTCGTCTTATTCAAATTTGGGGTGCATCAAACCCCACCTCACCAAATAGATACTTCGTAAAATTTAAATCGTCAATTTTGTCATGGCTTATTTTTCATCGATAAATAAGATGAAATCGGATGATCCGCATATTGAAGAGTGGGCTAAAGGTGCTTTGGACGACCTTGAAAGTGATTTTAGCAGAAATGAAGATGATTCGCCCGATATTCAAAGTGTTGACGAAAGTAGTTCGGAAGAAGAGCTGTCTTAGTAATGAAGACGTGAGTGTTACTGCTCAATGAAAACCACATAATTCATCTTGGATGATGATGAGGAACCGCCTATCACAAAAAAGAAGAAAAAAAATCCCTAAAAGCTATTACGGCAAAAACAAGTTTAAATGGTCGGCAGATGCTCTAAATCAAAATGTTCGTACAAGATGCCACAACATTATTACTCATCTTCCGGGGATAATCGGCCCTGCCAAAGGAATTGGGTAGTATTGTACTCATTCTTCGGCTTGGAATCTCTTGTTCACTGACGAGATACTTGAAGAACTTCTGCTTCGTACAAATGAAAAATTATCTCAGGTTCGTCAGCGGCTTTCCGAACCCAATAGACAAGATTACAAAGAGCTGTGCATTGTTGAGTTAAAAGCTGTGTTGGGCGTTTTGATATATTCATCAATCTTCAAGTCTACGCGTTATTCGCCACTGATGGAGCGGGGCGCGATATATTCAGTTGCATTATTTCATTGAAGCGTCTTTTGATTATATTAGCATGCCTCCGCTTTGATAATGCTTTGGATACGGCTAAGAGAACTAAGCCTGATGCCGCAGCTGCAATCTCCTGGGTGTTTGAGAGGTTTGTGAAGAACTGCCAGGCATGTTATTCCATTGGAAAATACGCTTGCGTTGACGAAATGCTTGTGGGATTTACAGGCCGTTGCAAATTCGGAATGTACATACCAAACAAGCCACGAAAGTATGGTATTAAGATCATGGTACTAAATGATGTAAAGACTCATTACTTCTTAAACGCCTATATACATTCCGGCAAAGACAGCGATGGCAAAACCCTTTCTGAAAACGAGAAAAAACTGGGTAAACCCACACAGTCTGTCTTGCACTAGCTGCTCCCATCAATGGAACAAATCGGAACGTAACGGCGGACAACTGGTTCTCCTATTGTTTCAGAGCTGAAGAAAAGAGAGTTGACATATGTAGGCACATTGAGAAAGAACAAGAGAGAAGCACCGGAAGAATTCCGACCTACTAGAACAAGGGAAGAAAAGTCAGTGCTATTTGGATTCACCAATGATCTCACCTTAGTGTCGTTCGTTCCAAAAAAAAACAAAGTCGTTCTTTAGGTTTTCTCGATGCACCACGATGACCGCATTGATTCACAAACTGGTAAACCTGAGATTATTATGTTTTACAACGAAACAAAAGAGGGCGTGGATGATCTAGACGAAAAGTGCACCTTGTATTCCACAAGTCGGCGGACCAATCGTTGGCCACTTGCAATTTTCTACACTTTGCTCAATATTGGGCTTGTCAATGCTTTCGTGATATTCTCAAGCTTGCCTGGAAATCCTGCCCAGAGAGAATCGACTTTGTAAAATGTCTTGCTAGGGAACTGACGGAGCCATACCTAAACATTAGGCTACTCAACAATCGCTTACCACGCGATCTGCAGCTAAACATTGGGCGTATCCTCCACAAACAAAGAACCTACAATGTTCCACAACCTCTCGCAAAACAAGTGAGGTGCGCGAAATGTTCCAGGAGCAAGGACAAGAAAACAAGAAATACATGTATTGACTGTAGAGCTCCTATTTGCGATAGCTGTGCTGTGAATCAGTGCGCAGAGTGCGCTCAGTAGAGGGTGGTTGAAAACACTATTCCTTTGATTTTTGTAATGAACATTTTTGTTGTGTCTCTTGCCCATGATCTTTTTTATCTTTCTATCGAATTGTTATTGTTTATTTGTGTATTGTTCTTTTTATAAAAAATAAAATGTACAATGTGCCAATTTTACAGCGGTTTGTGTAGTCCGTACGGAAAGTATATTTTTTTCCAGTAAGCCGCATTTTTTATGCAATTGTTTATAATGCGATTGTTTACTGATCAATAACATTACCCAAAAGTCAATAATGAAGGCTTTTTGATCATCTGTTTTCTCAGAAACAAAATTTTAGTTTGGACTTTGTCAAACCCCCCCCCTCACCGGATACGTGACAAAAGTGTCACCTCACCAGTTACGGGTTAAATCAGTGGTTGCTAACGATTTCATTCGTTGCTATACAAAATCGTTCATTAATAGAAATTCATTCATTGGTTCAAAATGGTTCATTAATAAGGGTCATTCGATCTATTTCTGATACATTATTATATGTTAGTATTGCTATTAATCAACAATCGACGGAAAAAAGAATTTAAAATCACCATTGGATCTCATGACTGCTTCGTAGGAATGAACATTATAAGGCACTGATGGGTCCGTTTTCGTTGAACAAAAATCTTATTCAAAGGGTTTTTTGAAAAATTTGGTATGGCCGATTCAAATTCAGTCTGCATTAGTGACCAACAACAAGATAAAGTGATTGAAGAGGTTGCATACCGTCAAGCAGTGGGGTTGTTGATGTATCTGGCAGTAGCCACTCGGCGATGCCGGACGAGGTCACGCCGTTGAGATACGCAGGCGACTTAGCAGTGGTAATCGAAGGTAAAACCGCAGAACTGTGAAGAGCTGGCTGAAGGATCAGTCTGTTTCTGGTCCCAGATAAAACCAAATTGATTGTCCTGGTCAGACACATACGAATGAAGAACTTGTCAACATGGATGAGAG
This sequence comes from Aquatica leii, assembly GCA_035610365.1. Lineage (NCBI taxonomy): Eukaryota > Metazoa > Arthropoda > Insecta > Coleoptera > Lampyridae > Aquatica > Aquatica leii. Next base: position 119,200,914 of record CM069434.1, on the reverse strand, counting down.
GACTGGGTATCAAAAGTGAGAAGGTCTTAAGGTACTTAGACATGTGAATCAGAGAGAACGGTAGTGACTGAGCACGTAAGACGTGTATGGGAGAAAGCAGAAAAATCCGCGAAGAGTTTACCCAGCGTAAAAGGACCAAACTTCGAACGGAGAAGAATGTATGTAGAAGTGGTACGCTCCGTTCTCCTATATGGGGCCCTACTTGGACACATACTGAGATCAAAGCACCACCTCAATATGTTAGCGAAGACGCAAAAGAGCGTTGTCCATCCATCTATCCTGGTGATGATCGGAATATCGCCCATTAGGAAGGGTATAAGAATGAGGGTGCAACATTTCGAATATCATCTATCTTCGGACAGAATGATAGTGACAGGAAAGATGGAATAAGACAAGCGTTGGCAGATAGACACATGCGCTAATTAGCAGAGTGGATAAGTAGGTGAAAGGGAAGCGTCGGGGTTGAACCACGGGAGCTTTGGTTTCTATCTTACAAGTATAGGAAAAAGAGGGATGCGTGTATTGCGACGCGAGAATGGATAATGCGAAACACGTCCTAGAGTGCCTAATGCAGAAGCGTGTTTTAAGTAAGATTGAAATGGAATTGGAGAAAAGACTGAGAGCGGATAAATTTGAGGAATTTCGGGAATTATGAAAAAGAAAATGAAGGGTGTTAAAGTGAATTTGAGCAACAAGAAGGTATTCTATTTAATTATCTTGAGTTCTAGGAATACTTTCATTTAGTAAATATGTTTAAATTATAAAATATGTTCATTCTGTCACAAACGCCAAAGACTTGCTTACACCAATCAAAATTTTAAAAAAATTGAAATGCTCATATTGCGGAAGGGTTTAAATTTGAGATCATAAAACAAGTCAGTATGTAAAATTTCAGAAAATCGATTTGACAATTGTTAGTGAATACGTAACTGAAAGACGAATTCGTAAATATTAAATTACAAACGAACCACAATAATCGACTAAATTATAACAATAAACATTAATAGAAAAGACTCATGCCCACAACACTAAAAAAAACATTCATAAACCCAATTACTCACACTTTTGTACGGAGTGTTTCTATCCGAACTAATCGAAGAACGATTATCTTTGATTGAGTCAGAAGTTAAAATGTTGTCATCACCTCTAGATGAAGTGGAAAATGTATGTGTCTGACTCTAAAACAATGAAAATTCACATGAATAATAATGTACGGATACCAACCTTTAAAATGCTTTGAGGAGTTTCTGTGTTAACTTCCTGTACAACTTGTCTTTCTAAATTTTTCGACAACTTTCTTTTTACTACAGGCATCTCCAACCGCACGCTAAGCTTTTTACAAGTTATATCCCAATCGTAATTATTGTCAACGGTTGGTATTGTCAACCTAGACATCGGTTTAAACCGTTTCGGTGGCAGTAACGGATTATCTTCATCTTTCAATGACGTTAATTTAGGATAAATTATAGGACTCGAAATCCTAAAATAAAATATTAATAAATTTAATTTGTTTAGTTTATTCACATACCGTGCAACCGACGAAATGGCACGTGGAGTATTCAAAAACGGAATATCATCGTAGATAATACTTTTTGTAACATTTTGACTTGTTTGATTCCAAGTTTCTTTGGCTTTCACTAAAGCCGCTTCTATTACAGATGATTTATACTTAACCTGTTCTTCCGTATTATGAACAAAAACTGAAAACGGTTGCGGGTTTGAAACTAAAACCAAAAATTAATAATACAAACTCGCTGATTAAAAACTACCTTTTAACACATTCAGATCTTTTTTCGTCAATCGATCAATAATAGACTTTTTAAATGGATTACAAAAATTAGTTAATTTATTAATTATATTATCCGTGTCGGATAGCTCATGTTGACCATCGAGACCTCTACTTCCTGCCTTGATCTTACCAGTTTTGTCATAAACTTGCATGGCATCTACATATCGTGTATGCTGCGTGCAATAACAAATTTTCAATTCATTCGCTTGAGGATGATTCACTTCGTTTAAGTATTTTATAAACAAATCTTCCTCTTCTTTCGTTAAACGCAAAACTAGAATTGACTTTAAATTGCCAGCTTTATCGCAGTCTATAAACACACGATTATTTAATTGAGTAAAGAACTTTTTAGGTAAGATTAAACCTTTAAAAAAATGATGTAGTAAGGCGGGGGTAATATCCGAGCTTTGGTTTTGCCTTTGAAAACGGAAGGCGTCATCTATTAAGTTGTTAGCAACGAATAAGCTTATTATTGTGAATAAATCATTCACTTCTGTTACAGCAGGCTGTCGCACCTGTAATAAATGTAAAAATCAATCATTCGATATTAAAACTGGTAAAATAAATAAACAAAAAATGTCTATTTTCTAACATCTTATCTTTTTAATAACTATGCGCCAATTTATGTCAAAATTACGAGTTCACTTCCCTAAATAATTAGACGTGTTTATTGAGAAGATGTGAGCCAACGAGAGTACTTATGCTATGCTGAGAAGAAAAAAGAATTAATAATAAACTAGGCGAGCAAACGTGTATGTAGCTTTCTAAGGACGGAACAATCAATTCTATTTTCTATATTCAAATCAATTCGAACAAAGACATCATTTAGCCTTGCCTGCTACAGAAGCAACTGCTCGACAGCATTCAATGAGAACGCATTTGCAGATACAAGCGTGAAAAGACAACTCACTCACAAGTTGCAATGGACATCTTCAGAGCCCGGAACAAACTGATTGATGACGCCGTGAACTCACGCTTTTATAGAAGTGAATCGCCGTTGTGCACACAGTAATTCGGCGAAAAGACCAATTGCGGAACAATTTCAAACTTTTTCATCAACACAATGAGTTAATTGCATTGTTCAAAACCGCACTGAATCGCATGTAATGGCAGAAACGCGGATTGACACACGCACACTATGATCACATTCAGCAGACCAAACAGTTGAGAAAATTATGGTGAAACGACATGCTACTAACCGCTACATCGGAATCTCATCTAATGGCGTCAGGAGAGCGGTAGCGTATTATTTATATGCTACGAATCCAGCGGAGAAAATCCAAGATTGCATAAAGTTGTTACTAAAAACATGACTCATGTGGAACATGAAATAACAATGATCCGTGAATGATCGACAGAAAATGGTCAATGCGTTATCCACGAGCATTAGCAGTAGAAACAATGACTAGAAATGACGATTGTCCACTGTATCGTCGCCGATGGACAACAGACAATGGAAGATCAACAATTGTCAACAAGACATTGAAGTTGATAATCGTTGGATTGTTCGATTACTCTCCAAGACATTCAAAGCGCATATCACTGTCGAATATTAGCATTCTGTGAAATCAATCAAATACATTTGCAAGGATGTGACGAAAAGAAGTGACATTGGTGTAATTAGAGTGAGTGCGGAGAATTCCAACGATGAAGTCACTCAATATCAAATAGAAGATATGTTAGCAGTAACGAAGGGAATTGGAGCATTTTGTCATTCGCAATCATGAAAGACATTCCAATGTTCTTTACCTAGCCATACATCTATAAAATAGTATATTTCACTACGGAGAACGCATTACAAAGAAATTTCAACGACTAAAACAAGGAAATCCAGTTCCAGGTGGCCCACAAGTATGTTCCACCGATGCATTAAGTCCCGTTTATACAGTTCACCCAAGTAATGACGAGTGTTTTTATTTGCGTTTGCTATTAGTTAACGTTCGGAGTCAGCATCATTTCAACATCTACAAACTGTTAATGTTGTTTTAGAGAAGCCTGTCAACGTTTGGGTTTGCTAGAGAATGATAATCATTAGGATTATACCCTCAGAGATGCTGTGATTCGTCAAATGCGAACGTTGTTTTCGATAATTACCTCAACATGCTTTCCATACAAACCGATTGATTTATGAACCAAATATAAAGATGACATGTCTAATGATATTTTGCATCAGATACAGACTAGAATACCAAATCCAGATTTGCAACTAAGTGATAAAATTTACAACGAGGCATTACCTCAATTAGGTGTGACAGCACCTAATCGTCCGATACATTTAGTCAAGAATTGAAGCGCGAAAAAAAATATTATTGTGGTGCATTGAAGAAATTAGTTCAAACAAACGTTCCGATGTTGAATAGGCAACAAAAGTACGCGTAGACTTGTTCGGTTTTCTTATGAACATGACGTCACATTGCGTTTATGCCTGTTATACGAAATAACCTAAAAATTTTGTCATTGTAACAATTTCAAATTTAGGATCCCTACATAATTAATGTTTTGGGTTTAATTTATACTGCGTATGGAATGACGTATATACGCGAATCTGTGACGTCATGTTCATAACAAAACCGAAGACCTCTACAACACTCTAAAATTTGTGATCGATGGAACTGGAGGGATTTTTTTCTTGTACGCTCCTGGTGGAATTGGAAAAACTTTTTTGATTGCATGAATAAAATTGCACTTACACTTGCTTATCGGACATTGCAGCTACGTTCTTGGAATGTGTGGAATAGCTCATTTAGCACTAAAGTTGACGTTGCCGACGTACAATCTTTCGAAGAAATACGCGATGGCGAAAACTTTATAGCAATGTAATTTAATCGTTTGGGATGAATGTATGATGGCACATAAAAGTCAGCACTACATCGAACAATGCAAGATCTACTGAATAAAGATATTGTTCTAGTTGAACAATATTTGAAGCGACACAGTACCTATTATCGAAAAATGTTTGACTTACAGAAGATTTTGGAAAAAAAGCTTTATCCACCTTTGTCATTTGACAACATGGTCCTTCTACGCTCAACGAGTTTCTATGTCATTTAAACTCAATTCATCAAAATATTCGTTTTACTATGGAATTAGAAAGGAACTCCTCTACCATTTTTGACGTTTTAGTTAATCGAAGTATTATTATCACATGCAGTTTATCAAAATCCTACCCATACAGATAGAGATTTAAATAGATTGTCTCATCATCACTCTTCTCATAAATTATCAGTAGTGAATTCTTTAGCGTACAGAGCTGTTTCCTTAAGTCAACTCCAAAATCAGTTGAATCGTCTAACCAAGGTGTTAGTCGCAAGCAATTACAAAAGAGAAAGTGTTAAACAATCTATTACAAAGTTTACGCCTCCAAACCAATAGTAACAGCGGAATCTAGATCTCAACCAGTGTCTATCGCTTATCTACCATATGTCAAAGGTACCACGGACCGTATAGCAAAAATGTTGTCTAAACACAACGTTGTTACTCGGTTTTCTACTCTTCCTAAATTAGACCAACTCTTAAATCCGATTCCATTTCAATCTGACGGCGTTTATAGCATTATTTGCTCTTGTGGTCGTGCATACATACGAGAAACAGGTAAAAGCGTGGAAATTCGTATTAAAGAGCATCAAAGGCGCTTTCCCATTTAAGCGTTTAATTGTAAACATAAAACTTTCACCATAAAACATATTAAAGATATTTTTAGGGTAATGGGTGTATTTATTTAGAACAATTTAAATACAATTTAATGTTGGGAATAATGTCCTCAACAAGAATTCTTGAAGGAGCAACAGCAAAATCCAAACCTTTGGACAAAACAGTACGAGCAGTATCGGATAGTTGATAAGAGTTTAAATTAACAACCAGTTTATCATTTTTATAATCAATGTTTATAAACCTGTTTGTTAAATAAATTATTAAATTTACTTGTCTTTTTTTACCTTAGTCTTATAATTGTCAAATGAATTTAATTTAGCTCTAAATAAATACACCAATTACCCTAAAAATATCTTTAATATGTTTTATAGTGAAAGTTTGATGTCTAAAATTTCTATAAATATTTGTATGGACGAAATTTTTTTACTGAGAACGAACCACGCCGATCTAAAATGACTATTGCAGTTCCGTAACCCGGAAGGACAAGTAGCAAAGTGGATTGAGAGACTGCAAGAGTATGACTATGACACAGAACACCATGCCGGAAACAGTCATCAAAACGCTGATGCCTTGTCCAGAAGACTATGCCCGGCGGACTGCAGTCATTGTTCGCGACTTGAAGAAAAAGTCGAATGCCTCCGAAGAACTGCTATGGTTGATGACGAGTGGGAACCTGAGCAGGTGCGTCGCGAACAAGAAAACGATCCTGAAATAAGACCACTCCTGGACTGGAAAGACGACCAACCTGGGAAGAAATCAGTGCTTTAGGTAGAAACATCAAAGCGTATTGGGCGCAGTGGGACTCTTTGATCTTAAGCGATCCCTAGAGAGTGTCGAGGGCACAGGAAACAGACTACAGTTGGTACTGCCAAAGAGCACGGTGTCAGAAGTGTTGAAGCATCTCCACGATGGTACATTAAGAGGACACTTTGGCATTAAGAAGACATTGGGGAAAGTTCAAGAACGATTCTACTGGGTGAACTGCAAAGAGAACGTCATGAAATGGTGCCGTACGTGCACGGTCTGCGCATCGGGAAATGCTCCAGCGAGAAAGCGCAAAGCACCGATGAAGCAATATAACGTAGGAAACCCTTTAGAAAGAGTAGGGATTGACATCGCAGGGGCGTTCCCAGAATCTGATTCGGGAAATCAATACATCCTGGTGGCGATGGATTATTTCACGAAATGAACGGAGGCTTACGCCATACCCAATCAAGAAGCAGCTACAGTCGCAGACGTATTAGTGAAAGAGTTTTTCTGTCGGTTTGGAGTTCCGTTGGAATTACACTCCGATCAAAGCCGCAACTTTGAGTCTGGGCTGTTTCAAGAAGTTTGCCGACTGTTGGGAATTAAGGAAACTAAGACGGCGCCAATTCATGTTCAATCACCAAAGAGACTGGGATCAGTACTTGCACCTTTTGCTAATGGCATACCGATCATCCGTTCACGAAAGCACAGGCTAAACACCATCCTGTGTGATGCTCGGTCGCGAAATACGACTGCCATGCGACCGCCAATTTGGACGAAGACCGGAAGAAGAAGTTGCTGGAGAAGATTACGTCAGCAAGCTGACCAAGACGCTAACACACAAATTGCCAGCGACAGGATGAAGACTAGATATGACGTCAAGGCACAAAATGGTGGGTTTCACCTTGGCGACATGGTTTGGTTGTATAATCCTCAAAGGAGACGTGTTCAAGTTCAGGTCCGAACCAGAGTAACCAAAAATCAAATCGAAGGAATGGATTTCGAGAAGTCGATGAGCTTATACGGAGGTTCTGGAAAAGCTAGGTTCGGAGTTACCACCGAGGAACAACAAAACCTGTTCCAAGCACAAAAACATTACGCCATCGCACATTGCGTGAGCAAAGATGTTGACATGTCCAGAAAAGTTGCAGTCGTATTTAAAAGAAGTTTGGCCAGCTAGATGAACCACGAAGACAGCAATCGGCAGTCGGAAAAGTTTTAAGACTACGTGGTGACAGACGGTTTGTTTTCTATCTGGTCACCAAGAAATACTCACGCACCAAGCCGTTATACGAAAATCTGTGGCAAACATTATGGAATCTCAAAAGAGAAATGGAGTTCCACCATGTTAAGAAAAAAGAAAAAGAAGTACCCAAGCTTGGTTGTGGCTTAGATCAACTGAATTGGAGGAGAGTTCGAAACATTTATGGTCAAGGAAGTTTCCGAAATGGAGAAAGCTGCCGCTATCGCCACGATCCTTTCTACCGGTGTCGCATCCAGTCTCTTGTTCTGGGACAGAATAGTCCTAAGAAGGGGGCAGTGAAACGTTCGAGAAATTATTCTCAAGTTCCAGAGATTTCACGAAGTTGTTATCTATTTTCCAGACTGTTTACCGAAAGATAAGGAACATTCGCGAAGGACTTCCAAAATGTGTATAAATGCGGTACGAACAAATCAGAAGTCAGTTATTTCTCGTAATTCGAAGACGGCAGCGTTAAAAAGGTTTTTCAAGTCTAAATAAATTAGTGATTAACGCGTGTGGGATAAATCTACGGAGTATAACCTTGTGCGTGACTTGAATGTAAACAAACAATAAGCGTTAAATAGTTATCCACGGACTTTATCTTCGTGTAGGTAAGTGATAGTGCTATACATAAATTATAGTGTAAGTGTTTTTATTAAATATGCTTAGATTTAGTTAGTTCAGTTAATAATTATAAACGTGTACATATTTTTAGTATAAATAAATTGGTTTTAATAATCAAAAACGTTACAATATATTACGACACAAATTCAAAACACGTCCGCGTTGCACTTGTTTATATATTATAGACATTTAAATTTTGATTTCTTTTTTTCACGAACGAGCTCAAAAATTATTTCTTGAAGGATTCAAGAAGCCTGGCACTACTACACAAATAGAAAATAAGTTTGACTTAGCACGAGTGTCAGCTTAATAGACATCTAACATTCTATCTGTAAAATATTACTTTCTGTTTGATTTGTAATGTATTCAGTATATACTTTTATTTTGTTTGTTTGTATAAAACACATCAAACTATTGTTAAAGCTTCGTTGAAATAACACAAAAAAATGTTAATAATTGATATAAATACCTGAAAATATGTTAAAGCAAGATTATATTGTCCTTGTGCGAGTAATGCCTTCAGGATAACTTTATGATGCCACAGTTTTAAATCATTAGCGGATACCATCGGATCCAAAAGTTGTTCAACAGCAGCCTAAAAGTAATAAAATCACAACTCAAATCAAATGCAAATACAATTTTTTTACTTGAAAATTTCCATGATCAAGTTGCCAAAAAGATTGTATAATTTTCGTAACGCTAGCGCTTAAATGAAAAACAGCTGGAAATTTCAGCAAATGAGCTATTGTAGACTCGTATCTAAAAAAATATATTTAAAAAATTATGTAATTTTAAATATGTGACATACAATTTATGTTCGTGATCTAAAGTTGCAGATATATCTAACAAAAGGTACGCAACCACAAAATGTTTCTGTAATAACGAAACGTTCTCAACAAGATAAGTTCTCATTAACGCCTGTAAAGATTGTGGTGGATATACAGTGCATTCAGAAACTACATTCCCTTGCCTATAAATAAATTACCAACCAATGATTAAAACTATGCTCAAACTTACTTTAGCAAATGAGATCTACCAAATTCGACATCTATAAGATTATCAATCAACAACAGACTATCTCTTGAAGAAAATTGTTTAATAGCAAGCGAATTTAATTCAGTTCTCCTAAAATTAAAAAACATTACTGATATCCTTATCAAGAACAATTGACAAACCTTTGATGGTAATACTTGTTCAAGCTGTTAACACGGTAAGGAACATTGGTGCAACCAAATGGATCTATCCTAGGATAATCACACTCGGGATATTCGGGTAATAATCCCACATTTAATAACCAATCAAGAACTTCCAAATGAGTAGAAGCCATCTCTAAATACTTACACTGGTCCCTAACGGTATCTATATAAATATTCTTAATTTTTATTACATTTATTTAGTACTTTAAAACATACCTGGATTTAAAACAAAACACAAAAACTTTTTCTGGATAAATTTAAATAGAGTAGTAATATTTTTCAGTTGACTTAAACAGTGATTTAGTAAATTGTGGGTATTGGCATCGAGTCTCAAACCTGAATAATCGAATAGAATAATGGCTAGAAGTTTAAAGTATATTAACATTTATATAAATTCTATAAAAGACATACAAAGCCTATTTATGTTTTCTTTTAAAACTTGTGCACGCTGCCAACCCCATGACAACAAAAAATTCAAACTGCAGCCAGTATTCTCATAAACGCCACTACTCCAGGTACAAACACATTTACATAACCAGCCAAGTAATTTTTGTTCTAAAGCTACACTTAATAAAAGTTTCCTTTTAAATTCCTAAAATGTACATTCAAAAATTTTTATGTTACACCGACTCATTTAGTTTACGATTGATGCTTCATCCGGCATGTCGACAAATAAAGGAATTAAGCCAAAATTAATAGACAGTAAAAATGCTTCGGTTGGCTTCAGTAGAACAGAAGGTCCATCGCTTTCTAAACTAGCCAAAAGTGCTCTTTGATTTCCTTGGTTATCAATAATAGTAATAGAAGTTTTTCCCAATGCAATGATTTCTAAGACAATTATTTGTTTAGTTCGTACGTTCACTTATATGTGATTAACTCACGAAAAGCTAAAGAAGATGGGTAGTAGTGCTCTTCTAGTTTTTGCGATCCCGTGAATTGTATTATGGTGTCTGAATTTATTTGAAGATCCAGCATAGATCGGTTATCGTTAGGTTGTAAAACATTAGTAAGGCAAACATGAGTTAAGTACGCTTCGCAGTCTTTGGGGTTTGGTGATCCTAAAAATAGTCGGTAGTAGTCGATACGTACGCGGAATAAGAAAATGCACATATTAAGTTGACGGCTTCGGTTTTTACAAAAACTTCCATACAAACATTGCACTGATTAGGGTTTTTCGTTAATTAGACCAGATCGATAACGGTAGATACATTCCGGTTATTAGTTGATTTGTACAATACATGTACTGATACCGGTAATTGCCGAACGTCTGGGTCGAAGTTTAGTCCAAATTTAAGAAGCTTAGGTTAAGTGTATTTCTTTATTATTGTCTTTGATGTGCTTATAGTTTTTAATTTGTAAATTTAATATCTCTTTCCTACCTCTCTGGCCATTATCTCTTATGGATGATACGCTTTGAGCATAACCTGAAATACACTATATACCGGTTACGGATCGCGTCAAAATTACGTTCCACTGATCAGGTATCCGGTAGATAGATTCGTTCCATAACCCCATAACCATAAATTAAGGAATGCGGTGCGATACATGTATCAACTATTTTAAACGCTCTCGGTACATACCGTTATGGAGCGCTCCAATTAACGAAAAGCCCTATTGTTTGCGTGAACCGAGTGATCGAATACACTGTGTACTGAGAACAAGAAAATTATATATGTACTACCAAACCCAATATAATATACAAAACCATAAGCTGCAAAATTAAGTCACAACAAAATTACAATTCCGTAACTACACACCTACAAGGTAGTCCCAGTAGATGGCGTCTGTTGCTTGAAAAGAATGACTATAGCAGAAAGTACCACATTTATAAAGCTTAAGTTTGAAGACGCTACGTTGTTTAGTATTTGTTTGCAGACATATAAACATGGAAAATGTTGGTCATGATAATCAAACGACTTCAAAAAAGAAGACGGTTCTCAAAAACTAGAATCTCAGTTAATATTAAAATGATTTTTTTATTATCCCAATAGATTCCGTAATTTTGCGCTAATAGTAATTAGAGACATTAACCAAAAGAAAAATTAATCTAAATTTGTAGCATAGATATAACACTACGAATTATATTGAGTATTACTGAAAATGTATTTTAAAACAGTAGTTTTAATCAAAATATCCAACTTTCATGTATTTTGTAGATTATAAGCATGTGACTTGACCCAATAAAAGACCTTGACTATTAAATAGATGATCTGAAATTAAGGTACTGCGGTCCTATCATGTGTACTTTTTAAGTCTAAAGTTAGGATTGAAATGTAGTTAATTTTACTACTATTTGTATTACGGAATAAAACTAAAAACAATTCAATATTTAAAATGTACGATTCTTTGACTTAAAACCAGTTTATGTTTTATTAACAGTTAATTTAATTCAATGTGAATTAAACTGACACATACACTGACAGAACGTAGATTAAGTTAACGGCGTACGCTAGCGCTGTAAATAACCTACGTTTAGCATTACAGACTTTCTAAAGATCTTTCCTTAACTGCAAAAAATAAGTGAAATAAGTATACTATATTATTTTAATGTTCTATTCGGTCAAGTATGACTCATGAGACACTTCTCGTAATTACGACTATATAACGTATATAACCAAAAGCCACAGCATTCACGTTGTTATCCATTTTCCAGAACGTAAGATATAGAACATTCGCGAAGGATTGCCAAAATGTATAAATGCGGTACAAACGAATTATAGAGCAGTTATTTTCAGTAATTCGAAGTCGGCAGTGTTAAGAAGATTCTTCACGTTTAAATAAGTAAGTGATAATTAATTAATAATAACCTATTTTTAGTATAAATAAATTAGTTTTAATAATCGTTACAATCCCTTATTTGAGATGAATTAGTACCAGATTGTCTTGTTTTTTTTATTCTATTAGTTTCTTGCTAGTCTTTACCTTTTCTGCGATTTTAAACCATTCTTTTCTGTTATGGCGTTTTACTTTCAAATTTTCTATTTCTAACTTTTTTAGATCTTCCACTACATCTTGAATCCATCTAATTTTCCGTTTGCCTCTCTGCCTGTTTTCTGTTGATGTCAATCTGTTACTGTTCTTATTGTTTTGGTATTATCTTTTGTCATTACGTGACCGAACCATTTTATTAGTTGGGATTTTATATAGTTAACGACGTTCTCTCTTTTCATTTGTTCTCTTATCTCAAAATTCGTTTTCTCCCGTCTGGATTGATCCTAGGATTCGCCTTATTATTTTTCTTTCAAAGATTCTTAATTCTTCTTCTTCTTTTTTTGGCATTGTCCATGTCTCTAACGCATGGTCTCATAAATTTGAAATTTTATTTTATACTTAAGTGCTTCTATAGCCTTTTTGTATTATTTGTTTGGTTTTCTCATTATCATTCCTATTTTAGTTCTGTTTATGATTACATTTGCGTAAGCAATAATTTGTGCTTTTTTGACATATGACCATATATTTCATTTCTTTCAGTAGTTTATCAAATGCTTGTTTGAAGTCTATGAATAATGTATGTAGTGTTATGTCATATTCACCGGGGTGTAGCTACTATGGAGCAGTTGGAGCGAATGGCACAATCGGGCATTTAGCTTACCTAAGAATATTCTCTTTACTTCGATCTTTACCCTACGACCATCTGCGGTTAGGCTAGCCGAAACGTAAGCGTAACATCTTAGTATAATAATTTCTTTTTCTTTTTTTCTCCACCTCCCCCATTGGAACGTGGCAGCAGCAAAATGCAAATTTTGTAAAAGATTATTATCAAGAAGGGGTGCGAATTTTGTGACCAAACTTGGCGGGAAAGTTTAGCTACTCAGAGGTAGTAGATGATTAAAACTTTATACAAATGGATCAAGTGGTAATGGCATATCTGGCAGTTTTATTTCTACAACTTCATTATCGTGTGTATTTCGTGCAAGTCTTGGTTAATTTTAATATTGTTATCTCTTGTAGTTCTTCTGCACAACGTGTGTCGAACTGTTGGCTTACGTTGCCAATCGTCTTAACCGGAAAAAATCCACCATTATGCACTGTTATCAAGCATGAACTACGGAAGGTCAGAATTTTTGTAGACAAGAAATTGGAGGACGGAGGCAAAGAAATGAGGTGCAAGGCCGCCATTTTCGACTTATGCAGTCTGTTTATTTTATAAACGCAATCTATTGCATTTTCATCTATTCTTATTTTTAGTTTTTGATTCATAAAATTAATTGCAAAATTTTCTAATTCTATTTTCTTTTGTTCTCTCTCAAATATCTTCTAATTTATTTTTGTTTTTAACATCTCGTTTTGTGGTTTAAATGGGTTTAGTATTTGGTGCATATTTTCATTTATTGCTTCGAATTTCGCTGTTATATCTATTTTTAAATTATCAAATTCGTAATTTTTTAGTACACAAGTTGCAGCGGACATCTTTAGAGCCCGTAACAAAAGTTTGTGTGATGAAAGCTCAGCTTGTGTGATAACGACAGCACGGGAATTATCCAGAATAGAAAATTGTGTTAGTTATTTTTTCTTCGTCCATTTTCGATTGTATTTAAATTTCGACAGGTTTTTATTTTAATTTCGCAGTTTTTCAGTTTCTTTGATAGGTATTATCGTTTGTTTATTTGTAGAGTTATCTATTTTTCCAACGAATTTCGTCTTTACGTTATCAGATTCTGTTATTTTGTTGTCTTATTTAACTACGATTTATTTATTATTTTTTTAATGTTTCATTACTTCCCGGTTATTTATTTATTTTGTTTTCACACACACAATGTTATTTTGTATCACCACAATATTTTAGGTTTTACACATGGCGTATTGAGTGAAAATTTGTACATGAAAAAGCTATGTGCAAGATGGGTGCCGCAAATAGTCAAAATGTAATGGAACAAAAACCACACTGTGAGAATGTTTCAATCGTGTTTCCTAAAGTTTGACAAGAATAAAGTCGAGATTTAACGTCGATTCATATCCATGAAAGAACTTCACATCTGGGTCGCAGGTGTAGTCAAAGCAATAGACTGAAAGAGAAGAATTAGCTCCAAAGAAAGCGAAAACGGTTCCATATGCAGACAAGGTCATGCTGTTAGCTTTTTGGAATGCGCGTGGGATCATTTTCATTGATTATCTTCAGTAAAGAAACCTTATTCGCCAGACTTAGCCCCCTCAAATTATTTTCTCTTTTCTAACTAGAAAGATGGTTGCCAACAATGAAGAAGTGGAGTCTGCTGTTAATAGCCACTTTGAGTTTTCTATTGTTTCCTTTGTTAGGTGCTCTTTGCATAAAAATGTTTTTTAATTTTTTTGGCAATTGCTAGACTTATAATTTGTATAATTAATGTATAATGTAATGTTTTGAACTAACCACCATTCAATTCCATGAATATATTAGCAATAAGCGGTGAAAACGGAGACTCAACCAGTGTCTATCGCTTATCTACCTTATGTCAAAGGTACCACGAACCGTATAGGAAAATTCTACTCTTCCTAAATTGGGTTAACACTTAAATCCGGTGAAGGACGTTATTCCTTTTCAATCTAACGGAGTTTATAGCATTCCTTGCTCTTGTAGTCGTGCATACATAGGATAAACGGGCAGAAGCGTAGGAATTCGTATTAAGGCGCATCAAAGATATAGTAGTCTTAAACAATCTTCGAAATCAGCGGTGGCTGAACACGTGATAAAAACGGGCCATCAAATTATGATTTCTAATGTTTCTAATTACTAACACCGAAAAATTAGGAAATCCATTGAAATAATTAAAACTCCTTTTAATATCCGGGTTTATAGGTTTCCTTTACCGGAAACCAGTTTTATCGATCGGAGGCCGGTCTATAAAAGCGAGACTTCACGACGCAATCAATCCGTCCACGAAAGCTCAGCTCGTGTGATAACGACAACACGGGAATTATCCAGAATAGAAAATTGTATTACATAAATTAAGCTCTTTGGTAACGGTAAAAGATAAGCTACAAAAATTAGAAACAATAAAAGAGAGACAAACATCATACTTATGTCAAAACCAATAATGCAAAAACCTAAGTGTATTGTAATTGTTTAATTAATTCTTCAGATTTGAGAAACATTTAACACATAGTTAAAGGAATCCGTTGTTAAAAATCTCAGTGTTTTCTTAAGAAAGCCAAGCCTGAGATGTATTTAAAAAAAATATCAAGACAACGTTCTGTGGATAAAAATCAAACTAATAATAAATACAACTTATCAAAATATCTTCAAAACTGAATAGAGCTGTAAGAAAAACCGAATTTAAACACTCAATACACTATATATTAAAAAAAATTAAAATGAAACGGGATGTAAAAAATGCCCAAAAAAGTTGTACTCGTAGTAAAAAAGAATAACAAAAATTATATAGTTTTCTAAAATATACCGTACGTACTACAATACTACTGTCACGCGAACCAACTCTCCCAGCTCAAGCTGTAGTGTCGTGGCAATAGCCAACACTTGGATAACGATGCCTGCTGCTGATCTGCTGACTTTGATCAGCAAACACGGCAGCCAAACCCAAACCTCTTGGTGCTATGAACATGTCTAACGAGCAAGTAGTGCTGGGGGGTCTTGACGGGCACTCTGAGCAGAACCCAAATATAACGGCTTTTGGGTACGACAAGACGAAAGCTTAAAAAATAAAGAGAATCGGGAGGGCAAGCAACCGGTTCCACTTCAATGGCGGGGACACGAGAGCGAAACCTACCTATACAAGAAGCAAAGACGGGCACGTCAGGAACGCAACAGCGACACCAGACGGCGCACGCAACTCCCGGAACACGGGCGCAAGAGCGCAACCTTTGTAGCAGTAGCACACCGCTGTCACAGAAACGAGCGATAAAGCGAAGTCGAAGGAACCCAAAAAAAGACATTCAGGAACACTCTGACGGGAATTGCTCTTGCAATTATACCAAAAGGGTTCCCTGAAAACACCATCAGTCCTGAAGAATCCGAGGTCATAAAAACCTCGATACTTTGATGGATTGACGAATTGGAAAAGAGACGAGCTTTTCCGCGTTTTTAGGAATGTATCCATACAGGGGGATTTCTGAAAATAACGTGCGCAGACGAAGAACCTGATAGTGGCTAGTCGGCACCCCAAATATATTAAGAATCCACTGTGGGTGGATAGAGAACTAGAGATTATTTATCTTAAAGACCTTCCTGCACCCAAGAAGGTTATCACTTGGGCCCCGGGAGCAGCACCCAATACGTCCTGTTTATGGACAAGAGTCGTGGGAGAAGGTGGAAGCATCAACCAACCAATTGCACCTTGGATTTTCAAGGATCTCCGGGCGCTGGCCGACTCCAAAAAAGACAGCAATGAACCGGATGTCACAAGGGATGTCCAAGAGGAAATGGATGTAAATGCAGAGCCAGAAAAAACTTGCTGGTTCAGATAAACATACATACTGAGATTTGTTCAACGAAACTTTAGCGAGCCAAATCAGAGACTGTCCCACAGTTGCAAGATCAACGCACGAGCTAGAACTAATGATGCATAGTATTGTTAATTCCTTAAAATCCGCAAGGGCAAAAGCAAGGGCACGTACCAGAAGGCTATTTCGAAACGCAGTATGCGAAATTCTCAGAGCTAGCTTAGCACTTTCGCACATACCAAACAGCTGGCGGATGGTCAAGGGAATATTTATAGCAAAGCCAGAGAGATCTACGTACGCCCAGGCAAAATCCTACAAACCGATCAACTTAACTTCTTTCATCTTAAAACTACTTGAGAAAGTAGTCGACAGGTATATACGGGACGGGGCACTAAAGGCTTCGCCTCTGCACCGAAACCAGCATGCTTACCAACCTGGAAAATCTTGCGAGCTAGCGAATCACCAACTAGAAAGCAGATTCGAAAATGCAATCCAATACAATGATATTGCATTGGGTGCTTTTCTAGATATTGAAAGAGCATTTGAAAATACTACCTTCACCTCAATTGCAAAGGCAACGGAAAAAAAAGAATCACACCTCTAGTTCGAAACTGGGTCAACTCAATGCTCAGGAATCGGATGGTAACTGCTCCTTTGTACGGTGCACTGTGGGAGCCAAAATGGCTGGCGGATGCCCACAAGGCGGGGTGGTGTCACTACTGTGTGCCTCGTCATGGACGGCCTACTACAAGAACTAGAAGACGGCGGGATATTTGCTTTAGAATACGCCGACGATCTCACCATTATTACAAACGGAAAGTTTGGGGCAACTGTATCGAACATAATGCAAAGTGCACTAAACACCGTCGAAAAATGGTGCAAAAAAAGGCACTATCAGTGAACCCAACTAAGACGGCAATTGTTCCATTTGCCAAACGTCGGAAAACAGACGACATAAAACTACCTACGATGTACGGAGTTACGCTCTCGATGACAAAAGAAGTCAAATATCTGGGACTTACTCTTGATAGTAGACTGACTTTCAATGCTCATCTAGAAAAAATCACAACGAAAGCCATCAGGGTTCTTAATATAACCAAACGGATGGTCGGACAACATGGGGATTGAAACCCACATTGACCAAATAGTTATATACTGTGGTAACAAGACCCATTATCACATACGGTGCGCTTGTATAGGGTGAGAGCCACCCTGAAAAGCACAGCTAAGCAAAGTATAGAGAATCGCATGTCTACTGGTAACAGGAGCGATGAGAACCACGCCCACAGCAGCCATGGAAGCACTACTTTCACTTCCACCATTACACCTCGTTGTAATAATGGAAGCAAGACAAGCAGCATACAGGCTGCACATTAATGAACACGCGTCAATCACCGGGAAAAACAAACGTGCTGCGTGAAGAAACAATCTTAACTATGAGATCCGACTTCACAAAAAATTCTCAGATTTTAAAGAAATTTAAAGCGATAATAGCGTCACGAGACAAGTGGACAAAAAACATTTACCCGGGCACGATTAAAGGATCTATCTGGTACACAGGTGGGACCAAAAATCGCAACGGTACCGGAGCAGGAGTATATGGAGGTAAACACCATGAGAAGCAATTTTTCGCTGACTTTGGGTAAATATGCATCCGCTTTTCAAGCTAAAGTTGCTATTGACTGGTGTGTCAGCAACATTATCGATTCGAAATCATATACAAATGGTCCGATATCGTTTTCGGAATCGCCTACGAGACCGGAAAAGAAATAATCCGTAGCAAACTAGCAGTGTAGCATAAAAAAGTATGGAAAAACTCTTCAAGAATGAGGCACACAAAACTCCTTGCAGAGCCACAATCAAACACTCAAACTACACTATCAAGCATGAGTCGACAAAAATTAAGGTAACTCACGGGACTAATAACAGGGCACTGTGGCCTTAACAAACATATGCATAAAATGAAACTGCAAAGTAGCTCTCTATGCCGCGGATGCTTGGAGGACGACGAGACTCCGCAGCATCGCTGTGCAAATGCGAAGCATATCAAATACAACGCACAACGATTCTCGGCAAACCAAAACTAACCGATGATGAGTTGAAAAAGGCCCCTTGGAATAAACTTCTGGACTTCATTAACGAAACAGAACTGCTGAGGAATAAATCTGATGTACACAAAAGGACCAAGAAGACCGCAGTGCAGGGGCTAGACAAACCACCTCATGAATTAAAAAAAAAAATCCATTCTGGATAATACTCGTAATGCAAAAACCTAAGTGTATTGTAATTGTTTAATTATTTCTTTAGATTTATGAGATACATTTCAGACATACATAGGTATAGGAATCCGTTGTGAAAAATCTCAGTGTCTTCTCAAGAATGCGAAGTCTGCGATGTATTAAAAAAAATATCTAGACAACGTTCTATGGATAAAAATCAAACTAATAATAAGTACAACTTATCAAAATATCTTCAAAACTGAGTAGACGCATTAACAAAAGTTGCGATTTTTGCACAACTAAGTCAAAGAAAATTTGTTCAAATCCCATATTGTCATATAACAAACATCTTGATGAAGAATAGGATAGAGCTGTATGAAAAACCGAATTTAAGCACCCTCATACGCTATATATTAAAAAAAAGATTAAACGATATGTGAAAAATGCCCAAATAAGTTGTACTCGTAGTAAACTAAAATAACAAAAACTATATAGTTTTCTAAAATATACCTAAAAATACATATTTAGTTATATAGCTTGTTGCTGGCTGATATTTTAGTTTGCAGAAATTGTAAGATTGAATGTGTTTAATGGTGATTTGTAAAGAAAATCAATATTTTTACGCCAAGTCAAAAGTACAAATTTTTCGATTTCCAATTTTTGTGTAATGTAATATATTTCAGAATCTGTATCAAGAATTCATAAAAACTGCACTCTTGCAGAAATTGAATCTGTTCTGAACTTTTTGCCAATCAAAGTAAAAAAGATGGCAAAAAACAGTTTAACTATATTCGTTAAATCGTTAAATTTAATAAATTCAGACTGTAATTTATTTCTACATTTAATAAAACATATTTGTTTCAAAAACTAACTTACCTGGCATAAGCTCCTTGTACCACTGATTAAGATCAAACAAAGTCAAATACGTTTTACACGTTCTTGGCAAATTTGAATTCCACACATTCCAAACAATAGAACAAACAGTCACAGTTTCATCTTGATGAACACCAAAAAAATTCCTCGATATTTTCTTACTAATAGTTTGCAATTTTATGCATTGAGCACGAATAAGTGCATTAGATACTTCCATTTCTTTTTGACAATTGGTAACATCCATTTGAAAACGAACAGAACACGAATTGAACTTCTGTTAATGTTAAATCTTATTACAGAAAATAATTTACATACCAAAACAAACCTTAAAAAGAAATCCACACCCTTCTACAAACTCTTTTTTTTTTAAATTTAAAGAATATAAAACAGCTAATGAATACCCGGGTTGATCAGGTTCGGTATTACTATAAATTGTCCATATATAACAAAACGCTCTAGGATCGTCACAAGGTTGCTAAAATACATCCCAACAGTAACAAAATTTGTCAGATTAACATAACGACTTACCTGAACACCAAAATGTGAAACGGGAATATTTTCTTGATATACAGGTGAAGTATATATAAGTTTCATATTAATTAAATCCCATATCTGCCAAGCACCAAAATTAAAACCAACCAATACAGATCCTAATTGAGAACAATAATGAAGAGCACTAACTTCTACTTCATCTTTAGTTACATAGACGCAAACTTCATTTTTTGGTCCTTTTAAAGCAAAAAATTCAATTTCACTTTCATCGCCTACAAAACAAAATTTATTGAAAAAAAACCAATAAATATAAAGCATCTACCATTCAAAAGAATACACGAATGCTCCAAATTTTCACAATTGTTTTCTAATAAATCTTCTAATGTAACCGTTTGTAGTTGGCATGGGTCTATTTCATCCTGAACATCTACCTCAAACCCAAGACAAGCTAAAATACAATATACAGTTTTAAAGTTTCTTAAGGTTTATAGTAGCCACCTTCTTCACAATTAAGTCGATTAATGTCTATTAAATAAACATTACCACTTGAAGTACCCACAGCTACAACACCATCAAATCCTCGAAGATACATTCCAAGAGCAGACATTTCATGTTCGGCACCTACTACACATAGGGAAGTAACCTACAACCACACACATCGATACAAAATTAAATGAAAACCTCGTTTATACCTTCTCATTTATTTCAATGCAACGTAAAACTTTAGGTCCTCGGATGTTAAATATACAAATTTGTCCATAATTTTCTCGTTGTAATCCAATTATTAAAAAAGGCGATTTTCTCGCAGGCCTTGGTAATTCCACAACACAACTAACGGTAGTTGTACATGATTTAATAAATGAACCAAAATTCCAAGCTGCGATTTTTGTACCATTTTTAACATCGTAAACAGTAAAAAGTGATCCGTTAGCATTCCAAACAAACTTAGAATCACTCAACACACCTCCTATAGTTTCATAACCTTAAACAAAATTTATTTTTATAACTAATTGATTATAACTTTAATTACTTACCACAAAAAGGTTTATTTTCTTTGTCGGTATCATCTGCTGGAAGCAACGCGTAAGAAAGGTAAAGAAATATTTTGTAAAACAGAATAAGATTGGAACATTGAGTTGTGCGAAGACATGGCGTTGCTCTTAGTACTACTTTATGCTTATCTAAATAAACCCATATTTGAATAACAGCAAAAAACGTTATAAAATTGAAGATAATAAACAACACAAGTTTTCAATTTTTAAACCGATTTCCAACAATGACATGACATAAATAATACAAAATATTTCCGCTTTTAGTCGAATTACAAGTGTACCACCATTACTTTCTGCCATTACCGAGAAATAACTGAATATGTATAGGGTGCGCTAAAACAAGTTAATTTTCTCTTAAAAATGTTTGAAATAATGTACGTAAAAATTAATATTTAGTGCTCATTAAAATAGTAATTTAAGCTGTAGGTAATTCAAGACTTTTCTCAACCAATAAATTTATAAAATGATTTTGACATATTTACCAAGTTTGTTTTATATACTTTCAATACTGTGTACATATAACTACTGGCTTTTGCCTACTTACAAAGTTTGTTCTTTATTTAAAAACTTTGAACACCTTTTATAATTTTACAGAAACTATTTTATACCGCTGGAACAGTCTTCTTTTCTTTTTCCCGGGCAACCAGATTATGTTATTATTAGATCATTTTAACGTTACTAGATTAGCTCTGTTATTTTACGTGACGTATAATTACAACAAAACCACCGTATTCGTAAAGCGTTAGTTATACAATACTTTTATTGTCTTGTATAGAGAAAGATACGTTTTTCAATTCACCGAAACGCTAGAAAAAAGTTTTACATACCTATATTTAATTTAATAATTTACTGTTATTTAAGTTATTTTGAGTAAAAATATTGTAAACGTTGAAGATATTTATTTACCTGCGGTAATAAATAAGTAACATCAACGTTTCTTTGTGGCATTACATGAGATGTCGTAGTCTAAACTTGATTTTTTAGTCAAAACAAAAAGTTATACTATTGCATACTAAACCGATTTAACATAACAGATGCAAAAAAGAGACGTCCATCTTAGCGATTTTGGGTGTTAGCAAAGATTGACTCGTATCTAATTTATACTTTTTCGTAGATAAACGTATATCTGTATTAGATCGGTTATGGCGTGAAAATAGTAATGTTTTTTAACGTTAATTCTACACAAAAGGCATTATCGTTACTCTCAAAAACAACAGGTTTTTACAGAAAAAGGTAAACGTGAGTTACATCATTTACACTATATTGCACTATACCCTCTTTCTTTTATATGCTGATATTTTACCAAACAATAAAGAAGTTATCACAAAACTCTATTTTTAAAAACTTTGAAAAATTTAGACCGGTTTTAGATAATCATCATGTCCGTAACTAAAAAAATAAAAACTGGTGTGGTCGCCACACGACTTTCCTATAAGAAACTGTAAAAATAACTCGAACAATTTACATATGTACAAAATTATATAATAAAAACTGTTAAAAATGGTGGATACACCCACTTCCAGTTAATTTATCAAACCCATCGGTTGACCATAACAAAGCAGAGAAAATATAAAACGCCAACTCTATACCAAATTTCAAGTTACTATGACTTTTGGTTCGAGAGTTATCGTGGGTACATTCAAAGATAATTTAAATAAGATGCAGCACTCCGTATATAAACAAGTCAAAAGAATATAGAGAAACATTGTTATTTTTTAACGTATCTTGCTTTCCCTTTAAGATATGGAATTTTTTTCTAAAAAAAACTTGTTGCAAGCAGGATTCGAACCTAGGATTATATATGGAATTTACTTTAAATTATAAATCAAATATCTAGTAAACTGTTAAAGTAAGAAAATTTTTTTCTTTGAATAAATGTTTAGGAAGAATTAACTCTATAAGAAACTGTAAAAATAATTTGAATAATTTACATACGTACAAAATTATAAAAGAAGAACTGTTAAAAATGGCAGATACACCCACTTCCGGTTTCTTTATCAGACCAATTTTTTAATAAAACCGAGAGAATATGAAAACCAGCTCCATACCAAATTTTAAGTTACTAGGACTTTATAGGTTCGAGAGTCATCGTGGTTACATCTTTACACACAGACACACACACCCGCACGCAACAGCGCAATTGTATCAACTGCCGGAACAACAGGGGCGCATGAGCGTCTAAGTCCAGATGCTTATTCCAAGAGATTTTTTTGAACTTATCATCGGTTAGCCTTGGTTTGTCGAGAATCTTGTGCGTTACGTTTAGTATGCTTCGTATTTACACATCAAATGCCGCAGAGTCTCGTCGTCCTCCAAACATCCGTAGCAGAAAGGAATACTTATTATAGGATATATATAAGGAATATAAGGCCATAGTGCCCTGTTATTAATCCTGTGAGTTTCTCTAACTTTTGTCGACTCATGCTTGATAGTGTATTTTGAGTTTTTGATTGTGGCTCTGTAAGAAAGAGTTTTGTGTGCCTCATACCTAAAGAGTTTTTCCATAGTTTCTTATTTTCCGCTGCTAGTTTGCTGCGGATTATTTCTTTCCTGGTATTCCGAAGGCGGGTTCAGGTCTAATATACTTCCCTGCTGTGTCCTTTTTTTACTAGTGCTTCTGCCATTAAATTTCTCTTTATACTTTGGTTTCTTGGTATCTAGGCAAACTGTACTTGTTGTCGAGTTGCTAATCTTTCCAGGCTGTTTATGCATGCCATAATCAGTTTAGATTTTATTACAGGCTATCATAGCGCCAATAGTGCTGCTTGCCTGTCAGTTTTAGAATGAAAGAGGTAAAGCTGATCGGTCCAGAAGATTTTGACTGGGCGTATTTTGGTTTTTCTAGCTTTGGTATGAACACCACGTTGACAATCCACCAACTGTTTGGTATCTACGAAAGTGCTCTGAGAATTTTACATATTGCGTTTCGCAGAGCAGCAAATCCCTATTGCAGCATGATGGGATAAATTCCATGAGCTTCAAGAGACTGAAAGGATTTAAACGTATTGATTCCCCATTCTAGGTTTTCAGGATTAATTATTTTTCTCCCAGTGACCCGGGAAGTGTTTTTGCAATAGTTCTTGCAGAGTACCTTCAACTGAGTGTGTAAACTTTCCGCTTTCAGTCAGCATAGAACCGATGCTTCCATTACGGTTCTTGCTCAGAGCTTTCTGAGGGCAAGAACATGTAAATTTCTTTTCTACGTACCTGTACAGTACTTTCTCCAAGAGTCTCATTTTGCTTTTTTAATGGCATTGTTGTATGTCGCGACGCTGGCTCTGCATTCATCTCAAACTCCGCTCTTTTTGGCTGCGTTAAATAGTCTTTTAGTGCGTGCCTTTGCTTTGTCAATCTTTTATGTTCCACCAAGTTATCCTGTTGGGAGCATTTTGTTGAGTTAACAATACTATCCGTCATTAGTTCAAGCTCGTGCGTTGATCTTGCAACTGTAAGACATTCCCTGATTTAGCCGGCTAGAGTTTCGTTATACAACTCCCAGTCGGCTTCCTCGGATTTCTGTATTCCATTACGGGTTTTTCGTCTGATTCAATGTTGAATCGAATGTATCTATGATCAGATATTGAAGGTTCATATAATACATGCCACATTTTTATCACTTTGCACGCCTTGGGACTAGCAAGCGCAAAGTGAATAATTTCGCTGCGCGACACGGTTATAGACGTAAGCCCAACTCAATTATTTATCATATCTAAATTGGATATTAGAATAAATTCTAAAAGTTTTTCACTTCTTGGATTTGTGTTTCTCCTCAAGGTGTGGTGTGCATTGGCGTCGCATTCAAAAATTAACGGCTTGTTGGTCCTATTGTTAATCAGCCGCTGGATTTATATGAGTTGTCAGTGCGTTCCTTCTGGCTCTGGTTTTACATACATCCATGACCTTGTGTACAGGGCTCGTAGCATCCGGTTCTTTGCTGTGCTTTTTGTAATCTGCCAGCGCTCGAATCCGAGATGCAGTTGGTTGGCTACCGCTTCCACCTTCTCCCAGAACTTTTTGTCGATAAACAACACGTTTTGGGTTCATTTTGATTCGGGTTTGGTATTAACAACCCGCCACGCATCGTTACTGATGTTGTTCGCTGTACCTATATTCTTTTCAGTAAAGTGACCGGTTCTAGTACTGTTCTCGGAGCCTAAGTGAGAACCTTTTTAGGTGCAGAAAGGTCCTTAAGATAAATAATCTCAAGCTTCCTATCTTCCCCCAGAAGTTTCTTTTTGTTTGACGTGCCGACTAACCACTCTCTGGCTCTCCGCACGTTATTTTCAAAAATCCTCCTTCATAGGTGCATTTCTGAGAACGCGGATAAGTTTATCCCTCCTCTAGTTCGTCTATCCATACGAGTACCGAGGTTTTTATTACTTCAGATTCTTAAGAACTCATAGTGTTTTCAAAGAACCATTTTGGTATGATTGTAAGAACAATTTAAATGTCCTTGAATGTCTTTTTTCCTTCGACACCTCGACTTTGCTTTGCCGATAGTTTTTGTGACGCCGGTGTGCTACGATGGAAAGGTTGCGCTCTTGTTATTCTAGCAGTTGGTACATTTGCGTGCGCCGTCTGGTGTCGCTGTTGCGTTCCTAACGTGTCCGCTTTTTCTTTCTGTGTAAGTGGGTTTCGCTCACGCGTCCCTGCTGTTGAAATAAAAAAGGTTGCTTGAACCTTCAATTTTTTCTGTTTTTTCAGCTTCCGCTTTGCGGCTTCCAAAAGCTTTTCAGGTTTTTTAGGTTTGTGCCGATATTTTTGGATGCTGCTACGAATCCATGTCTTTTTTTTAATTTCCTGTAATTGGTTCCATGTAAGTTCCACGAGAACGAAGGAATTAAAGGACGTGCGCAGTCTATATACAACGGTGTTCGCTTAGTGCCCCGAGGATAGAACCAGTGACGACTGGTCTTCTATCCAGTCACAATTTTTTTTTGGTTTGGCTGCCGTGTCTGCTAACCAAAGTCAGTAGAGCCACGACAAGCATCGTCATTCTAGTGTTGGCTCTTGCCACGACACTACAGTAAAGCTGCGTACCGTGGCACCCTACCCACCCTTCTATTCACCACCTGGAGGCGCGCCCGATAGGTAACTCGACCCACCTATGTAACGTTCGTTATATGTTAAGATTTAAAAAATCAACCAAACAAACTTAACTAACCAAAGAACTAAATTGTTTTAAAAAAACTTTTGTTTACACGATTATAATGTAACTAATTTTACTAAAATTAAAACACAATGAACTAGACAAATTAAACAGACAATTTAAAAAAATCACTTTCCATAATTTATATAACACTGTCTGTCACTGTACACCGTTCGCAGATAAGATAATTATAATCACTTTTATTTATCTCTAAGATACACGTGTAAAAACACTGAATTTGCACTTATTTATTTACACCGCACGTTATTCTTGACTACGTTTATCGAATTTTCCTTTTGCTTTATCTTCTGCTAAAATATTTTCTTATAGCGCCTTGAATATCTCAAAGTTTCTAGAATGTTTCAAAATTACTGATCATTATATTAAAACGTTCTTAAATTCAAGAGCCTTCTCGAAGTTGTTATCCATCTTCTAGAACGTATACCGAAAGATATGGAACACTCGAAAAGGATTTCCAAAATGTGTATATATACGGAACAAACAAATCGTAGGTCAGTTATTTCCGTAATGCGAAGACAGCAGTGTTAAGAAGATTATTCAAGTCTAAATAAATAAGTCGTTAGCGCGTGTGTGTAGATAAATATACGGAGAATAATCTTGTACGTGACTTTAGTGTAAACAAGTGTGTGAAGCTATCCGCGGACTTTATCTTATCTTCGTGTAAGTGATATAAATTAGTGCAATTATTTTTATTAAATATTATTAGATTTAATTAGTTTGGTTAATTTAAAAGTGTACATTTTGATGGTCTTTATTTTAAACAATACAAAAAGAGTTTATTAAACGTAAAAACATAAAAAATGAACTTCACACGTATATCGCCATTACTCATTACAGTCTTTACAACAACTATACTCCTTCTTCTGTCGCTTCCTTTCGCTCATGCGCACTTTACTCGTCTCCATTCCATCTAACGGTACATCGGAGTGGCCTTGACACGACAACATATTTCTTGTATAAGTAAGAATATTTTTAGTAGTTTAAATAAATTAGTTTTAATAATAAAATTCGTTACAATTTGGCGTCAGTGCGGGGTATCGTTCGCGATTTTTTTTAGTGTAAATACCATTAAGTAATCTAATATCGCTCCCGTAATAAAAACATTGATTGCATGAATAATTAAAACTTTAGTTCACTTGTTTGTTTATAGCATTTAATCTTAGCGGTTTGATTCGTTAAACCAGTGTCGGGCTTTATTAAAATTTAGTGTTATTAAATTTGGTTTTAAATTAATATTCGTGGTTAAAATGGATTTAAAAATACTTGAAATTCTCGAATCGATGAATAAAAATATCTAGGAAAAACTGTCGAAAAATTCTCAGAAGAAATTTCAGAAAAATGGAAGAAAATTTAAAAAAAATGGAAGAAAAACTCTCCGAACATTCTCAGAAAATGGAGGAAAGTTCTAAAAGTTTAAAAGAAGAAATGCGAACGAGCATAGAAAATCAAATCAAAATTGTTCAACAGGAAACTCAAGCAGACATGTTAAATTTATGAGAAGAAATATGCGAAGTTCTGGAAAACGGAAAACAATCTATGAATGAGAAAATAGAAGCAACAGAAGACAAATTAGAAGACAGAATGAAACTTCTTGACGAAAGAATGAACCAAATGAATTACCATGGTGAAGGAAGTGTCACGAGTGAAGATTAATTAATGGACCGCCGAGAAGAAAGCATTCACAAGTTTGTTGTACCTACGAATTTTGATGGTAAAGTTCCATGGTCAACCTACCACAAGCAGTTTGAAGCCGCAGCTGCAGCTAATGGTTGGAGCAACAAGCCGAAAGCGACGTCTTTAATAGTGTCCTTAAGTGGAGAAGCTCTTGGAATCTTGCAAACTGTTCCTAACCACCTACAAAATTACGAAATTTTAATTTCGCGTTTGCAAATGAGATATGAAGATGCTCATCTTCAACAAGTGTATCAAGCTCAAATTAAAAGTCGGGTTCAGAAAGCAGCCGAAAGTCTTCAAGAGTTTGAGGCTGACATCGCCAGATTAACACGGCTTGCGTATCCTACAGCACCAGATACCTTCTTGGAGCAGTTGGCTATTCAAACCTTTGTAGACGGCCTCCGAGACAACGAAACGCAGCAGACTCTCCGGTTACCTCGACCGAAGACATTGGATGACGCTTTGGTGCATGCTTTGGAGTTTGAAGCAGCAAAACAAGCATCGCAACGAGACGGTCATAGACTCTGCTGTGCTGCAGAAGTACCCACACAGACACTGCAAAGCATCGAGGAGATAGCGCGACGAATACTTCGGGAAAGAGGAATGACAACTTTGAACTGCGGTAAAATAGGCGATGTACGACGGCATCGGCTCGAAAAAAAAACGAGGCGACCAAAAGAGACAAAAGGTAATCTCGTCTAGTCAGGCTCCGGAGATTACAATTCGAATGGCGTCGCCTATGGAGCAAATGCATAGCATTTACCTCGAAGATAAGATCAATGGAAGAAGTGTTCAGTTACTGCTTGACAATGGAACGACGAAGACCATCATTCGTCCTGACATGTTATTTGAAAACGAGACGACATCACCAGTAACAGTACGACTTCGAACGGCGACGGGCGAAGAAATACCTACTCACGGACAAGTCAAAGTAACCATTGGTTTGGGAAATGGAGTACTCAACCATCAAGTACTGGTAGCCGACATCACGGAAGAAGTTATCCTGGGAATGGACGTGATAAAAAAGTATGGGTTCCATTTGGATATGAAGAACGATGTCCTGAAGATCGACAATGAAGAAATTCCTTTTCATTCGTCAGAGAAAGCAGTCGTGCGAGTCTTATTGAGTGAAGACGTGATTCTGTCTGCAAGGACGGAAAGTGTGGTGATGGCAACCTGGATGGAAATCTCCGGGAAAGCTACATACGCGCGATTAAACTAATGGAAGGCGGCTTAGTTAAAAAGGGACTACTCGTTGGCAGAACTTTAGTACGAGTAAAGAAGACGATGTCAGTAAAGATCTTAAACATCAACTCAGATCCTGTAACGTTGAAAAAGAAAACCGTGGTAGGCCAATGCACGCCAGTATCACAAATTGTGAGATGCGTGAAGTCGAACGAGGATACGTCGCCGAAAAAGTGTCCACAACATCTACTAGACATTCTTACCTCCAAATGCCAAAACCTCAGCCAAGACAAGCGGGCTAAAGTTAAGGTGTTGATCCAGCAGTATCAAGATGTGTTCGCGCTGGAAAGTGTTTCCAAAGAAAGAACTAACGTGGTTAAACATAAAATTAATACCGGAGACGCTCGGCCGATACGACAACATCCACCCAAACTTCCTTAGGCGAAAAGAGAAGAAGCCGAACAAATAATCACGGATATGGAGAGAGAAGGCGTGATTGAACCTTCAAATAGCCTGTGGGCGTCCCCAATGAAACTCGTAAAGAAGAAAGATGGATCAACAAGGTTTTGGACAGCTTCCCTTTACCCAGAATTGACGATACGTTAGACACCCTGTCATGATCCCAGTGGTTTTTTACGTTAAACTTAAAGAATGGTTACTGGCAGGTAGAATATTGGAACCCAAGGAACGTGAAAAAACAGCTTTTACGATTTGAACTGGTTTGTGGCAGTTTACTGTGATGCCCTTCGGTCTGTGTAACGCTCCAGCAAAGTTCGAGCGTTTGATAGAGACCATCTTGCGCGGACTGTCTTGGAAGATGTGCTTGGTTTACCTAGACGACGTGATCGTGGTTGGAAGGTCGTTTGAAGAACACTTGAACAATTTGAAAGAAATGTATCAGCGACTACGTGGGGCAAACCTCAAACTGAGCCCAAAGAAGTATCACATATTTAAGAAAGAAGTGCAATATCTTGGCCACGTTGTATCTAAAGATGGAGTAAAATCTGACCTAGACAAAATCCCAGCAGTGCAAGCATGGCCAAGACCAATCGACAAACATCAGGTCCAAAGCTTCCTTGGGTTGTGCACCTATTATAGATTTGCCAATATGGCCAAACCTTTGACGAAATTGACCGAAGAAAAGGCAGAATTCAGATAGAATGAAGACGCGATGCCTTGTTCAAAAGACCATGTCCAGCGGACTGCAGCCATTGTTCGCGACTTAAAGAAAAAGTAGAATGCCTCCGGAGAACTCCTATGGTTGATGATGAGGGGGAACCTGAGCAGTTGCGTTGCGAACAAGAAAACGATCCTGAAACAAGACTACTCCTGGACTGGAAAGAAAACGGCCGACAACCAGCCTGGGAAGAAGTGAGTGCATTGGGCAAAAACATCAAAGCGTACTGAAAGCAGTGAGACTCTGATAGTAGAAGACGGTCTTCTTAAGCAATCCCTAGAAAGTGTAGAGGGCATGGGAAACAGACTACAATTGGTAGGTGTCAGAAGTGTTCAAGCATCTCCACGATGGTACATCAAGAGGACACTTTGGCATTAAGAAGACATTGGGGAAAGTTCGAGAACGGTTCTACTGGGTGAACTGCAAAGAGGACGTCATGAAATGGTGCCGTAAGTACACGGTCTGCGCATCAAGAAATGGTCCAGCGAGAAAGCGCAAAGCACCCACGAAGCCCTTTGGAAAGAGTAGCGATTGACATCGCAGAGCCGTTTCCATTATCCGATTCGGGAAATAAATACATCCTGGTGGCGATGGATTATTTCACGAAATGGACGGAGGCTTACGCCATACCCAATCAAGATGTAGCTACAGTTGCAGACATATTATTAGTAAAAGATTTTTTTTGCCGGTTTGGAGTCCCGTTGGAATTACACTCCGATCAAGGCCGCAACTTTGAGTCTGGGCTGTTTCAAGAATTTTGCCGACTGTTCTGAATTAAGAAAATTAAGACGACGCCTCTCCATCCTCAATCTGATGGCATGGTTGAGCGGACGAATCGAGCAATGGAAAAATACTTAGTCAGTGTCCGAACACCAAAGAGACTGGGATCAGTATTTGCACCTTTTCCTCCACCTTTTCACGAAAGCACAGACCAAACACCATCCTGTGTGATGCTCGGTCGCAAAATACGACTGCCATGCGACCTGCAATTTGGACGAAGGCCGGAAGAAGAAGTTGCTGGAGAAGACTACGTCAGCAAGCGAAATAGTCGATTGTTGCCGAACGTCGATTGTTTCGAAATGATGCTACGATTCTCTCGATGAAAAAATAGTAACAATGAAAAAAGTAAAGTAATTGTAGAAGTTCTCGGTCTTGACGATCGAATGAAAATAGTAGCGTTTGAAAATAAGTAAAGTAATTGTAGAAATTCTCGGTCTTGACAATCGAACTACCGTTGGTGGATGTTTGGATTTGTGGAATTTATTAATTTCTATAGAATTTTATATATTAGATATTGAATCTGTAGTTCAATAAAATTTTAACTTTTTTAATCGTTTATTACTGTTGCATTACATGAATAGTCGAATATTAAATTTTACAATAAAATTAATAATTACAATTAAGTTAAATATGTACCTACATCATTTATATAACTGTAGATAGCTATAAACGATGGTAAATACGTTGAGTTAGTTTAACACCCGCGAAATTCAAAATAAGCTTTGAAAAATTCGTCGGGATAAAACCACAACGTAAAAGGACATTGGGGGTGAGCAATGTCAATGCAATTGTGTAAACGCCACCAGAGTGAACTACTAGACAGCTGTTTCGCCCTTTTGGGGCTCATCAGTAGTAGGATGGTTGATCCTGCCAGTAGTCATATGCTTGTTTCAAAGATTAAGCCATGCATGTCTCAGTACATACCGAAATAAGGTGAAACCGCGAAAGGCTCATTATATCAGTTATGGTTCATTAGATCGTACCCACATTTACTTGGATAACTGTGGTAATTCTAGAGCTAATACATGCAAACAGAACTCCGACCGGAGACGGAAGGAGCGCTTTTATTAGATCAAAACCAATAGGCGGCGGCGGCCGGCGTTTTGCGACGTCGCGTCGTCGTCGTTACATAAATCGCACGACGAATCTGAATAACTTTAATGCCGATCGCATGGTCACGCACCGGCGACGGATCTTTCAAATGTCTGCCTTATCAACTTTCGATGGTAGGTTATGCGCCTACCATGGTTGTAACGGGTAACGGGGAATCAGGGTTCGATTCCGGAGAGGGAGCCTGAGAAACGGCTACCACATCCAAGGAAGGCAGCAGGTGCGCAAATTACCCACTCCCGGCACGGGGAGGTAGTGACGAAAAATAACGATACGGGACTCATCCGAGGCCCCGTGATCGGAATGAGCACACTTTAAATCCTTTAACTAGGATCAATTGGAGGGCAAGTCTGGTGCCAGCAGCCGCGGTAATTCCAGCTCCAATAGCGTATATTAAAGTTGCTGCGGTTAAAAAGCTCGTAGTCGAAATTGTGTCCCCGGCCGCCGGTTCGTCGCTCGCGACGCCAACCGGCGCGCACGCGGGACGTCCACCCGGTACCACAAAC
Organism: Aquatica leii; assembly: GCA_035610365.1. Taxonomy (NCBI): domain Eukaryota; kingdom Metazoa; phylum Arthropoda; class Insecta; order Coleoptera; family Lampyridae; genus Aquatica; species Aquatica leii. The sequence goes on along the minus strand of CM069434.1, from coordinate 119,168,049 downwards.
CCGCCGACGGTGCTCTTAACCGAGTGTCCAGGCGGGGGCCGGCAATGTTACTTTGAACAAATTAAAGTGCTTAAAGCAAGCTAAACTGCGCTCGTATAATACGTGCATGGAATAATCGAATAGGACCTCTGTTCTATTTTGTTGGTTTTTGTGGAACGCACAGAGGTAATGATCAATGGGTGCGGATGGGGGCATTCGATGAGCCCCAAAAGGGCGAAACAGCTGGCTAGTAGTTCACTCTGGTGGCTTTTACACACTTGCATTGACATTGCTCACCCCCAATGTCCTTTTACGTATCCCGACGAATTTTTCAAAGCTTATTTTGAATTTCGCGCGTGTTAAACTAACTCAACGTATTTACCATCGTTTATAGCTATCTACAGTTAATTTTAATCACATAGTAAATTTATACTATGAGATGGTTCTGCCATCAAACACTTTTGAATCATTTATATCATTTTTATATACACTTACATAGTCTATGTTAAATTAAGATTACCATTTAAGAAAATAATAGAATTCACATGTTTTGGTAGTAAACCTTCGGTCGTTGGTTATTTGACAAGTTTTAGAAAATACTCTTTCTGCTGGAACAGATGTTGCAGGAATACAACAGTATTTTTCATATAATTTATGTAATTCTGGAAAAACGATTTTGTGTATCTTCCAGAATTGCAGTGGGCTATTCCGACGTTCCACATGTGGCATGCTCAGATATTGTTTTATTATTAACGACACTGTCACATTTTCATCGGACTTAATTTTTCCTTTTGTCTTACAGTCAAAATGAACCCAAATGGAATCCGACGATTCAGATATTTTTGAATCTTCAACATCGACTGCTACTTGCGGCGGTAATGCGAGTTCCATTTGTGTTTGTAATAAACTTGCTAATTCTTCGCTAATCCATGCTTGTGCATTCTTAGCGTTTTCTTCTGTTCCGAATCCGAGTATTTTAAATCTGGGATCCAAAAATGTTGCTTTAGCAATTATTTTGTTTTTTTCTAAGCATCCTAATCTTCTGGATATGATTTGTAGCAGAGCACCTTGTAACTGCTGTCCCGTAACAGTTTCTGGATTTGCATTTTTAATTGAATACTGTAGCCCTCTAACTAACGGAATAACCATTGCCATGGTCGGATAATTTTCCCCAGATAATTCAGTTGTCATTTCTTCTAGCGGCTTCAGTAAAGGGATACAGTCGTTTAAAATAGCCCATTCTGAGGCGTCTAAGAACTCGGGTGCCCGTGGAATGGAAATGATCACTGCTGATAGCGGTTCTTTGATAGCGACTAGACGTTTCAACATTAGCAAGGTGGAATTCCATCTTGTGGGAACGTCTTGTTTAATTTTTAATCGCGGAAAATTAATTTGTTCTTGCATTTTTTTAAGTTTTTCTGTCGCGATCACACTATGTTTAAAATAACTAACTCAAGTTTTATACTTGTTTATAACTTTGCTTAAATTTAAGTTATTTTGAAGAGCTTCATTTGCACTTAGGTTTAACGTATAGGCAACGCAAGGATGATGAGGTTTTTTTTAATGTTCATTAATGGCGTGTTTGAAATTCGCTGCGCTGTCTGACACTACCGTCACAATCTTATTCGTTATTTAGTAATCATTAAAAATAGTTGATAAAACGTTTGCTGTTTTCTCCCGTGTGGTTTCCCAACATTTCCTTAGTGACCAGAACAGGCGAATATAGTTTATCTTGGTAAAGGAAATGACCAGTTACCGTAATAAACGAAACGTTATTATCTGAGGTCCAAGTGTCTGTAGTAATTGCTAAGTTTGTCACTTCACTTAAAAGGTATATAATGTTTATGTGCACTTCTTCATAAACCATTGGCAATAGTTTTGTTGTTAACAATTTCCTACTAGGAGGTTTATATAATGGTTGAAGCTTATGTGAATACTCCAAAAAACCTTGATTTTCAAGTACAGACAAAGGCTGAGAATCCTTAACTATCATCTTAATTAAAGCTCTATCAATGTCTGATTTCTGCGCGTCAGTTAAATCGCTGCCTTTTGTTGAACCATATAACTGTAATTGTCGAACTCGTTTGGAAGGTAATGCCGCCGTTATCTCCGTTTGATTTTCTCTTCTATTCTCTTCCGGTGTTGATAATGACGTTGCTGTCGCTGGTGGCAGTGGTATATCATCCCCCGTTTGTCTCGAATGCGAAGGTACCGATCCGGAAAACTCTGTTTCAGGATTAGTTAAAGCAAGCAACCTGGCAGGATGCTTCCTTTTTAAATGATCTATCAGATTGGTGGTGTTTTTAAAAAATTTAAAAGTTTTCTTACAATAGTGGCAAATAACTTGCGACGCATTACTTGTTTTCAGGCCCGACAAGAGGGGTGGGGGTTGACGGGGAAAATACCCGGGGCCCCTGGGTTCTAGGGGCCCCGGAGAAAAAATTTATCATGATTTAAGTCAATCATGGTGAAGAAATACTCCATTTAAAATCAATTTATGATGCCAATATACAAAACAAATCTCTCTCGCCCATTGAGTTACTAAACATCATTAAAAAAATGAAACTAGATGTATTGTTTCCCAACATAATAATAGCAATAAGATTATTTTGTACGATCCCTGTAACCGTTGCTGAAGCAGAACGATCCTTTAGTGTTTTAAAAAGGATAAAAGATGTTTTGAGATCCACAATGTCACAACACCGATTGAATGATTTAGGAATGTTGTCGATTGAATCTGAAATGGCTAAGAAAATTAATTTTCAAAACGTAATTAATTTGTTTGCTAGGCGCAAGGTTCGGAAAGCAACATTCTAAAAAATAATTTGTTTTTTGTACTTTTTTTTGTAATTTTAGTTGTAAACGTTTTCATTTTTGTAAGAGAATTATTGATGAATACATTGTTCCAATAACAATTAGGATATTTTTCGGTTTCCCGCTTCATTTATAAATAGCCCAAAGTCCGAGGGGAAAATAATTTTTTTCACGCTCTTGGCAGGGGCCCCCACAAGAAGTATATCCCCGGGCCCCAAAAGTCCTCTCGGCGGCCCTGCTTGTTTTGTCAAAATGATCCCACACTACGGAACGTTTTGAGCCAGGTTTCATATTGAATAGTAATTGATTTATATAATAAAAATCAACTTAAAACACAAATAAAATTCAAAATGTCCACAGAACACAGAACTAGTAAACCACAATCCAAAATCAAAATCAGTGAAGCAGCCGGGTCGAGAAGTATGAAATAAATATCAATTGAAATAGAGCACGTAAAGCAAAAGACGCTAATAGCACAACGGCACAAACAAATTTTCTAGAAAATTACTAAAGAAATTCTATTTATTCTCATACTTTAGATGTGGCAGATGTAACAAATAGTGTGTACTTACTAGTATTTTCAAAAATAAGTAGCGACATAAAACAACAAAACACTCATAAATATCTTAAAATTTAAGATTACAAAAAGACCACAGTTTGTTAAATATTCTTATAAGGGCATAGTATAATCATAAAATTCTGTGCAATAAAAATAGCAACTATTATTATTACGACCACCTATAAAACAACCTATTCACAAAAAAAAATTTGTACTTGTTTCAGAAAAGAAACTATTAAATCAATTCTTTGCTGTAATGTTTTCTGAGGACTTTTCGTTTGAAGCACATTTTGTAAATACATATTGTTACGTATTTATTTAATATTAACTAATTTATTTAAACGATTAAAAATACGTTTACTTAATCTAGTAATATGTACACTTTTAAATTAACCGAACTAATTAAATGTAATAATATTTAATGAAAACACTTACACGAATTTATGTATAACTGTTGTATAATACTATCACTTAAGATAAGATAACGTCCTCGGATATCACACTTGTTTACACTAATTATCACGTTCACGATTATTCTCGATTTATTTATGTAGACAGACGCGTGCTAACGATTTATTTCCACTTGATAATCTTCTTAACACATTCGCATTCCAGCAATCACTGACCTACGATCTGTCTCGTAGCTATACATAGACATACAGAATCCTTCTCGATCGTTCCTCACTTTTCGCTATAACTTCTAGAAAATAGATAACAGCCTTCTAGAAGGCTCTTGCATTTGCAAGTAATTTCTTGAATGTTTCAATATATTAATTATATCTACATTTATATTAATTAATAAAGTATTAAATTCTTATGTAATAAAAACAAGAAAATCCTTCTCTTTAAAGGGCATTGTCCTTTTATTGAAGGAATTATATAAATTACAAACAGAATTAAACTCGTGTTTTAACCTATTTTGAACATCTGGATATTGTAAAATCCTGTTTATTTTACTTTTCATTACTGATGATGATCCATAATCTAATGTCCACAGTGCAACTAAAAGAAATGTGGGAATTCAGTTTAGCCGTCTAGCCACAAACTGTAACGCACAAACAGTTGAAAGAAGGTACATCCGAATAAATCATTCGAATGATTCTTTCGATTGTTGTACAGTTACTATCACTATTCATTCGATTATTAATATCGCTCGATTGTGCCCATCACTACTACGAAGACAGCAACCGGCAGTCGGAAAAGTTTTAAAACTACGTGGTGACAGACGTTTCGTTTTCTACCTGGTCACCAAGAAATACTCAAGTACCAAGTCGTTATACGAAAATCTGTGGCGTGAGTTTTTAAAGTAATCTGTATTAGGTACATGTGTACGATGTGTAATCATGATGAATAATTTTTGCCAGGAAACGTCCTTGCTAGAATTTTTTAATCGTGATTGGACTGTTTTCCAAACACAATGTTTCAACTTAGTTGACAAATTTTCAGTGTTGTTTCTGTTCGCTGTATCCACACTCAGACATTTCGCCAACCTCTTTTAAAGCCAGTTAAAAGCAAGTACCAAAACCTTTCTAATATGAAATAATCAGTCATTTTGCTTTCTGGAACCATATACTAATAACTTAAGTCATCTCAAACAAATTATTCTGCCTAGCCTTTGGTACTCCCCAATTCATACAAAATATATATATAATTAATTAAGAACATGAAAAATTAATTTAATGAAACAAATTTTACAACTTATTTTTATAATACATTTACTATTTCAGCTTTTGATTCTATTTGTGGCGTTTATGCTGCCGTGTATATAAAAATACAAATAAAAACCAATCTTTAAAAATTACGATCCTACTTACTGGGACCAGTATACTCCTCGACAATATTTGGCAAATTCGATTTTGATAATATACTTCTTTCGTGTCTTCTCAATCTTGGTTGAGCTAAAACGTCACGTTAGTCACAATTATACTACTGATTGATATCATACCAATTTCTTCGGTTGATCTTGTTCTTCTGGTAATTCTTCCAGGTTTCTTTGCTTCTACTACTGAATGTGCCTGACTGATCGTACTCGATTCACTAATATCTGTGTCCTATAAAACACGACTAAAACAACCTAATAGAAATAAATGATACAACCTTCGAGTTTGCTCTTGTTTTTCTCAGTTTTCTGGGAACGTTTTTACTTTTACTCTCAGGAGATTTACTCTGCGGTCTAGTTTCTAATAAAGCTTTAATTCATATTATTCACTTGTATTTATAAAAAAAAATTCTCAACCTTACCATCCCCACCTGGTAGTCTACGCTTAACGTTTCTATTTTTAGTTTCACCAACCACTGATGACTTTTCGGAACAGACAGGAACATTCGATAAGGAGCTTTTGCTTCTTAATCTTAATCCTATAGGGCTTTCAGCTATACTCGATACAGGAGATTTATGCACCAATTCTTCATCGGGATCAGGATCGCCTAATATAAAATTAAGATCAAAAATTAAAATTTTTTTGACTTTACCTTCGAAAGATTTTTTATCCAGTAGTTTTATAGCGTCCATTTCAGCAATGTCGGGTCCTCTTTCTCGCAAACGATCTGAATCGTCACTATTACTAGATCCTTCCTTTTCGACTTTTTGCAATTCGTTAATATCTGTACCTAAATTTTTCCTTAATAAATTCGCTTGTCTTCGTGTTAATCGTCTTGTACTTGAATATACTTCTAATATATCGTTAGAGACGACAGCAGATTTAGATTTTCTAGATATGATTTTTGTTTTGGTTTCCGGTGTACTAGGAGAAACCTTTTTATTACTTTCGGGCAATTTTTCTGATAACAATTCCACGTGGACACTACCACCACGTTTACTTCTTGTCGATACTGATAACGGTGCGTTGGTGCTTGAACTACGTGTTCTTTTACTTGGAACTTGTTTTTTAACTATTTTAATCGGCGATTGTTTCAATAGTACAGGAGCAGTATTCGTATTTACTTGGGAAGTACTCAAACTTCTTTTTCTTAAAGTGTACTTTCTCAAGTCTGATGTTTGCGGAGTACTTGAAGCTTGCAAAGAAGAGAGACGTTGTGATCGTTTAACTGTAACAATTGAAATGAAAAATCAATTTATTTCATCCGAATGGAGAAACATATTGAAACGTTCGAGAAATTATTCTCAAGTTTGAGAACTTTCGCGAGGTTTTTGTACATTTCGAGAACATTCACCGAAAGATATAGAAAATTCTCGAACGTTTGGCTAAAATTTATAAATGCGGCACAAACCAATCATAGGTCAGTTATTCCAGTAATTTGAAGACGGCAGTGTTAAGTAGATTATTCAAGTTCAAGTGATTAACGCGTGTGTTCGAGATAAATATACGAAGTGTAACCTTGTACGTGACTTTAAAGTAAACAATAAGTGTTAAATTAAAGTTATCCGCGAACTTTATCTTCGTGTAAGTGATAGTGCTATGTATAAATTAGTGTAAGTGTTTATATTAAATATCCTTAGATTTAATTAGTTCGGGTAGTAATAATGTATACATAATTTTAGTATAAATAAATTAATTAGTAATAATAAACGTTACAGTGGTTTACAGGTGTGAGGTTCGCGATTTTTAGCATAAATACCATTTAAGTAATTTAATATCGCTCCCGTAATAAAAACATTGATTGCGTAATTAAACAAAACTTTAGTTATCGCTTCGTGTGTTTGTTTATACCGTGTAAAATTAGTCTGTTTCAGTTCGTTAAAGTAGTGTATTTAAACTTTTTATTCATGTTATATATAATTTACTCCGGTGCCGCGATTGAAACGGTTAAAACGGATTCAAAAATATTTGCAGTTCTCGAATCGATGAATAAAAATATAGAAGAAAATAATAGAAAAATGGGTAAAAATTATCAGAAAATATAAGAAAAACTGTCCGAAAATTCTCAAAACATTCAAGAAAAATTTAAAAAAAAGTTTCACGAAAATTCACAGAAAATGTAAGAAAATTCTCAGAAAATTGAAGAAAAATTATTTGAAAATACCCAGAAAATAGAAGAAAAGTTGATAGAAAATTCTAGACGTTTAAAAGAAGAAATACAAACGAGCATAGAAAATCAAAATTGTCCAAGAAGAAACCCAAGCAGATATGTTAAATTTAAAAGAAGAAATTTGCGAATCAGTGAATGACAAAATAGAAGAAGTAGAATACAAATTAGAACAAAAGCTAGAGAAAAAAATGAGAGAAAGAATACAACTGCCTGAAGAAAGAATGTACCAAATGAATGGTCACGGTGAAAGAAGCGTCACGAGTGAAGATTTAATAATGAACCATCGGGAAGAAACCACTCACAAGTTCAAAGTTGTACCTCCGAATTTTGATGGTAAAGTTCCATAGTCAACCTACTACCAGCAGTTTAAGGCCGCAGCTACACCTAATGGTTGGAGCAACAACCAGAAAGCGACGTCTTTAATAGTGGCCTTACGTGGAGAAACTCTTGGAATCTTGCAAACTGTTCCTGATTACCTAAAGAAAATTACGAACTTTTAATTTTACGTTTAGAAAAGAGATATGGATATGCTCATCTTTAACAAGTGTATCAAGCTCAAATTAAAAGTAGAGTTCAGAAAGCTGCCGAAAGTCTTCAAGAGTTTGAGGCTGACATCGCCAGATTAACACGGCTTGCGTATCCGACAGCATCAGATACCTTCTTGGAGCCTTTGTAGACGGCCTCCGAAACAACGAAACGCAGCAGACTCTCCGGTTAGCTCGACCGAAGACGTTGGATAACACTTTAACCTATGCTTTGGAGTTCGAGGCGGCGAAACAAGTGTCGCACCGAGTCAGCCTTAAGCTCCGTTGTGCTGCAGAAATACCCTCGCACACAGAAGAAAGCATTGACGATATAGTGCGACGTGTATTTCAGGAACAAGTAGCTCGAGGAAGAGAAGTGACGTGCTGGAACTGCGGAGAAGTGGGCCACGTACGACGACGTTATACTAAGTCCAAAAGAAGACCAGAAGACCGCCCGGAAAACTAGAACAGGTCGACCGAATAGGCCGAAAGTCGACTTCAACGAGCCATGCCCAGGAGATTACCATCCAAATGCGATCGCCTAGGAGTAATTGCACAGTATTTATTTCGATAGCAAGATCAATGGAAGAAGTGTTTAGTTACTGGTTGACACGTAAGCGACAAAGACCATCATTTGTCCTGACATGTTATTGGAAAATGAGAAGACATCACACTCACGGACAAGTCAAAGTATCCATTGCTTTGGGAAATGGAGTACTCGACCATCAAGTAATGGTAGCCAACATCACGGAAGAAGTTATCCTAGGAATGGACGTTATAAAGAAGTATGGGTTCCATTTGAATATGAAGAACGATGTCCTAAAGATCGACAATGAAGAAATTCCCTTTGATTCGTCAGAGAAGGCAGTCTAAGAGTCTTATTGAGTAAAGACGTGACTCTGCCTGTAAGTGTGGTGATGGCACGCCTGGATGGAAAAATAACATCTATTGGACATTCTTACCTCCAAAACCCCAGCCAAAGTCCTGCTGGCTAAAGTTAAAGTGTTGATCCAAGAGTATCAAGATGTGTTCGCGCTGGAGAATGGTTCCAAAGGAAGAACTAACGTGGTGAAACATAAAATTAATATCGGAGACGCTAGGCCGAGACGACAACATCCACGCAGATTTCCTTTGGCGAAAAGAGAAGAAGCCGAACAAATAATTACGGATATGGAAAGAGAAGGCGTGATTGAATCTTCAAATAGCTAATGGGCGTCCCCAGTGGTACTCGTAAAGAAGAAAGATGGATCAACGAGGTTTTGCGTAGACTACAGAAAGCTAAACGACGTGACCAAAAAGGACAGCTAACCATTATTCAGAATTGACAATACGTTAGACACCCTGTCAGGATCCCGGTGGTTTTCTACATTAGACTTAAAGAGTAGTTACTGGCAGGTAGAATTGGAACCCAAGGATCGTGAAAAAACAGCTTTTACGATTGGAACTGCTTTGTGGCAGTTTACTGTGATGTCCTTCGGTCTGTGTAACGCTCCTGCAACGTTCGAGCGTTTGATGGAAACCATTTTGGGTGGACTGTCTTAGAAGACGTGCTTTGTTTACCTAGACGACGTGATCGTGGTTGGAAGGTCGTTTGAAGAACACTTGAACAATTTGAAAGAAGTGTTCTAAGTGTAAGAAAGAAGTGAAATACCTTGGCCACGTTGTATCTAGAGAAGGAGTAAAGGTTGACCCAGACAAAATCCGGGCAGCGCAAGCATGGCCAAGACCAATCGACAAACATAAGGTCCGAAGCTTCCTTGGATTGTGCACCTATTATGGACGATTTGTACCCGGATTTGCCAATATTGCCAAACCTTTGACGAAATTGGCCGAAGAAAAATCAGAATCACTTTGCCGATTTTGAGTTATCCAAGAGAAGATGGAAAATGTGTTTTGGATACGGACGCAAGCAATCTGGCCATAGGAGAGAGCTGTTAGTAGTTGTCAAGTCCATAGAACGTTTCTACAAATATTTGTATGGACGAAAATTTTTTACTGAGAACGAATCACGCCGCTTTAAAATGGCTATTGCAGTTCCGTAACCCAGAAGAACAAGTGGCAAGATGGATCAAGAGACTGCAAGAATATGAAAAGCTGATGCCTTGTCTAGTAGACCATGTCCAGCGGACTGCAGCCATTGTTCGCGACTTGAAGAAAAAGCCGAATGCCTCCGGAGAACTGCTATGGTTGATGATGAGTGGGAACCTGAGCAGTTGCGTCGCGAACAAAAACGATGCTAAAATAAGAATACTACTGGACTGGAAAGAAAACGGCCGGCGACCAACCTAGAAAGAAGTGAGTGCTTTGGGCAGAAACATCAAGCCTACTGGGCGCAGTAAGACTCTTTGATAGTAGAAGACGGTCTTCTCCCTAGAAAGTGTCGAAGGCACGGGAAACAGATTACAGTTGGTAGTGTCAAAAAGCCGGGTGTCAGAAGTGTATAAGCATCTCCACGATGGTACATTAGGACACTTTGGCATTAAGAAGACATTGGGGACCCCCATGAAGCAATACAACGTAGGAAGCCCTTTGGAAAGAGTAGCGATTGACATCGCAGGGCCGTTACCAGAATCCGATTCGGAAAATAAATACATCCTGGTGCGATAGATTATTCCACAAAATGGACGGAGGTTACCCCATACCCAATCAAGAAGCAGCTGCAGTTGCAGACGTATTAGTAAAAGAGTTTTTCTGCCGGCTTGGAGTTCCGTTAGAATTACACTCCGATTAAGGCCGCAACTTTGAGTCTGAGCTGGAATTAAGAATACTAAGACGACGCCTCTCCATCCTCAATCTGATGGCATGGTCGTGCTCGGTGGCGAAATACGACTTCCAATTTGGACGAAAACCGGAAGAAAAAGTTGCTGGAGAAGACTACGTCAGCGAGCTGACCAAGAGGCTAGACAAAGTACACGAAGAGGTCCGTAAAAACACAAATTGCCAGCGACAGAATGAAGACTAGATATGACGTCAAGGCACAAAATAGTGGGTTTCAACCTGGCGACATGGTGTGGTTGTATAATCCCCAAAGAAGATGTGGTTTGTCGCCGAAACTCCAAAGGCAATGGGAGCTCCCCTATGAAGTCGTGCAGCGTATTAATGACCTCATATATCGCATCCGAAAACCACTCAGAGGCAAGACAAAAGTGGTCCACGTCGATCATCTAGCCTCGTTTGCTGGCGATAACCACAATACACAAGTTCAGGTCCGAACCAGAGTTATAAGCAGCTGAACCAGAAATCAAATCGAAGGAATGAAGGAATGCAGTTTAATAAGTTTATGGGCTTATACGGAGGTTCTGGAAAAGCTTGGTTCGGAGTTATCCCCGAGGAACAACAAGACCTGTTCCAAACACAAAAAGATTACGTCATCGCACATTGCGTGAGCGAGGGGTGTGAGAGGGGTTGCAGTCGTATTTAAAAAGATGATTGGGCAGCTAGATGAACTACGAAGACAGCAACCGGCAGTCGGAAAAGTTTTAAAACTACGTGGTGACAGACGCTTCGTTTTCTATCTGGTCACCAAGAAATAATCAAGTACCGAGCCGTTATACGAAAATCTGTGGCCGACATTATGAAGTCTCAAGAGAGAAATGAAGTTCCACCATGTTAAGAAATTGGCAGTACCCAAGTTCAGTTGTGGCTTAGATCAACTGAATTGGAGAACAGTTCAAAACATGTTGGAGGTCGTCTTCCGAGGAACAGTCATTCAAGTGTTCGTCTGTAGTTACCAACCAAGGAGAATATCCGGTCAGGAAAAGTCCATTGACTGTTACTTTTGTGGTCAAGGAAGTTGCCGAAATGCAGATAGCCGCCGCTATCGCCACGATCCTTTCTACCCGTGTCGCATCCAGTTTCCTGTTCTGGGACAGAACAGACCTAAAAATGGGGCAGTGCAACGTTCGAGAAATTATTCTGAAGTTTGAGAACTTGAGAAAGATATAGAAAATTCTGGAACGTTTGGCCAAAATGTATAAATGCAGCACAAACAAATCATAGGTCAGTTATTCCAGCAATTTGAAGACAACAGTGTTAAGATTATTCAAGTTTAAATAAATAAGTGTTAAACTCAAGTTATCCGCGGACTTTATTTTCGCGTGATAGTTCTATATATAAATTAGTGCAAGTGTTTTTATTAAATATCCTTAGATTTAATTAGTATCGGTTAGTACGCTGATAGCCCTGCTTAGAAAGCAGAATAGAATAGAGTAAGTATATTAATTTACTCATCGAAAAACTACACCAAGTGTATTTTCCAGATAAAAAAACAAAAATAATTGAAGTCTGCTTAGAACTGGTAACAGGCCTAAGCAAATCAAACGAACCGAGAACGCTACTCAACATATTATTCAATAAAGATCATCCTCAAGAGCAAACCAATTCTGGCATGTCTTTATACCGAGGTCATCCCTCCCCCAATTGCTTTATTGCACACCTGGCGACCCATCACAATAGGGTCCGCAACCGTTGTTAATTTATTTGTAAGTATGTCTAGCCTAGAGACTTCTCTCCAGATAATGTGTAACTTCAATGTAGTTTCTGTAATAATCTCAGTTTACTATGGTTGTCTTTATACAAACGCTTCTGGATTCTATCAGTCTGTCTTTTTTGACCACCTCGCATTTTAATGCCTAACTTGAGCTCATTATTTTTTAAAATAAAGTTAGTACAAAATTAAAAGTAATTTATAAAAAACAAAATATAAATCTATTCGTTTATACTCTGTGCACACAATACAAACGTCTGCGAAAACAACAATTTCAAGAAAACACTTACCGGGTGTGTCAAACCAATCATCAATTTTAGAATTATTTGACGACTTAGGTGGTGTTTCTTCTACAGCGTCGTCGAAGTAATCCGTAGTATTCGTTTGATTAACAATTTGCCGTTCATTAGCAGGAGTTATTAAAAGTTCACTTAGAGTTGACCAATTACCGGGTGTATGGTGAGCAGTTTTGTCTAAAATATCACTATCGTACGATCGGTCGTTAAACATTATTGATCCCGAAGGTGTACTGGCCATAAATAACTTATTCGAAATATCTTTGTTAAAATCAAAAACACTATTCATCTCTCTGTTTGGAGTTATATTAACCGAATCGTCAAAGATACTTTTTTCTGGAATAATGACGTGTGAATTAGTATCACTAGATCTGACAAACTCGTTTAATTTATCATCGTTATTGCTAGATGACGCAATTTCTTCAGCTTGTTGTTCAGCAGAATCGAGTTCATTAACGTTTTGCTCGCCCTCGACACTTTTACTTTCAATCACTTTTTCAGAATCATCAACGGTGTCCTTAGAATTAAATGAGTCGACGTGTATAACAATCGTACTTGCTTCGCAGTAACTTTTTCTTAGATCACTTGGAACGATTATTTGCGAATTATTAACTTTAGGTTCGTCCTCCTCTTCCTCTTCATAAATCGTATCTAACAGAATCGGGTTTTCCGATAAATTGGTATAAGTAACTTCTATATTTTCTTGAGCTTCTTCAACTGTATTTACGCACATGTTTTCGTTAACGCTGGTTTTTGTATCATCAATATCGTTGCTCGTTGAGTTGCTGGGAATCGATTCTTCACTGTCGGTAGGAATAACGCTTGATCCATTTTCTGAGGTAAAAATGTTTTCATCATCAGAACTATATACATCATCTATACTGCTACTTAATTCAATTACTTCAACATCTGAAGAAGAATGTTTAAGTAAACCCTCGGATTCTGCTTTACCTTCTGGCATATCTTCTACTTCTATATTATTTTTGTGTTCTAAAATAAATGTTTATGACTTGTGTAGTAAATAACCAACAACCCTTACCATTACTGCTTACAGTATACGTAACGTTAACCTCCGATTTATCACCAAACACCTCGTCGCTATCTGCAATATAATTGGAATTTGATTCTATTTCCAAAATGTTATCATCAACTATGCACATTGCTTCGTTTAATGTTAAATCGTTTGAAACATCAGAAAGATTCAACTTCGGATCTACAGCATCATAATCATCGTCTTCAGATAAATCATAAATATTCTATAAAAGAAGTTAGACATATTGGGATTTATAATTTAATATAATGCAACCTAAAAGTTATAGAGACATTTAACTTTTTTTCAAACAATCAAAGAAAAATAGTTGAAAACACCAATATTACAAGAACTCATAAGGACAACATCTAAGAGAGATAACGATAAACTACGTGCTTCTTATAATATTTCTTTAATGATTGTGAAGTCCGGAAAGCCGCACAATATTGGTGAAGAACTTATTCTACGCAGCGTGTTGCACAAACCAGCTTACGATATTATAAAAAGAATTCCACCAGTAATAATACTGTACGAAGAAGAATCGACGAAATAGCTCCGTGTGTAGAAAACTCTTTATGTGACTACTTAAAAACATCCGAATTTTCTACACAGCTTGACGAGTCAACATTACCACAAAACTAAGTTTTACTTTTAGCTTATGTGAGATAACAACACTGGAATTATCCAGAATCGAAAATTGTATTATAGAGTTGATGTCGATGTTGACACAGATTTTTGTAAAGGGTGAATGCCTAGGAAGCAACATCGCAGAAGTTTTGAAGGGCGTATACATAGGCCCACTGCTCCATGAAAATTTATCCACTCAGATGTTTGTGGCCCAATGCAAGAGAAGTCAATTGGAAAAGCGAAGTACTTCGTTTGTTTCAAAGATGATTTCTCTAGGCACGGACGTGGTTTTTCTTTAAAGAGAAATCCAAAGTTGCTGAGTGTTTCAAGGTGTTTATAAACGAAACAGCTGTTACTGAACACACGGTAAAAAAATTCCTTAGTGGCTGTGGAAAAGAAACAGGTGAAATCTATTCTTCAGTCGCAGGGCATCAACTGTCGAATTATAACGTCATACACTCCGGAACAAAATGGTGCTGTTAAAAGGGAAAATTGCACGTTGGTCCAAAGCGCACGATCACTGATACACGCTATCTAGATATTTCCATAAAACTATGAGCTACAATGCTGAATACAGCAGTATATGTGTTAAACGTAACTATGGTTTCGAAAGAATATCGAAGATTTTGATACGGAGTGTTTTGTTCATATACATAAGCAGAATATGCAAAATGGGACAGTAAAAGTGTTATTTGACGTTTAGTTAGATACTCTGGTAAAAGAGATGAATGAAAACAAACAAAATAGCCACAAGTCGTGATATTGTTTTTTCAACAGGAGAAAACTGTAGAAAAAGTTCAGTTGGCAGTTATATGAAATGTAGTGATGTACAGAAATCTATACAATCTGAGCAACCAGAAGAAACTAAAAAGTTGGTTACAGATGAAGTGACTGATAAAGAAACTGAACGAAAACCTCTCTACTTAAATAATTACATTTACTCCGACAATTCAGCAGTTGCTTGACAAGATTCAAAGAAATGGAAACGTGGAATGGACACTGAAATTAATTTGGTAAGGACAAATGACACCTGGCAGCTTGTGGATTGATCATCAGACAAAAAGGTAATTGGCAATCGATGACCCTAGCGTGTTAGACAAAAACCGATAGCAGTAAGATCGGTTTAAAGCAAGATTGGTGACCAAAGGTTTATCACAAAAGGCCGGCATTGACTACGTTGAAATTTTCAGCCTTGTAGCTCGGTTCGACACAGTTCGAATGTTTCTAGATGTAGTCTACGCTAGTCACTCTAATAGCACGTGTGTGTCAAATTTGTGGTGTAGGGTGTCAATATTTTCGTCTTATTCAAATTTGGGGTGCATCAAACCCCACCTCACCAAATAGATACTTCGTAAAATTTAAATCGTCAATTTTGTCATGGCTTATTTTTCATCGATAAATAAGATGAAATCGGATGATCCGCATATTGAAGAGTGGGCTAAAGGTGCTTTGGACGACCTTGAAAGTGATTTTAGCAGAAATGAAGATGATTCGCCCGATATTCAAAGTGTTGACGAAAGTAGTTCGGAAGAAGAGCTGTCTTAGTAATGAAGACGTGAGTGTTACTGCTCAATGAAAACCACATAATTCATCTTGGATGATGATGAGGAACCGCCTATTACAAAAAAGAAGAAAAAAAATCCCTAAAAGCTATTACGGCAAAAACAAGTTTAAATGGTCGGCAGATGCTCTAAATCAAAATGTTCGTACAAGATGCCACAACATTATTACTCATCTTCCGGGGATAATCGGCCCTGCCAAAGGAATTGGGTAGTATTGTACTCATTCTTCGGCTTGGAATCTCTTGTTCACTGACGAGATACTTGAAGAACTTCTGCTTCGTACAAATGAAAAATTATCTCAGGTTCGTCAGCGGCTTTCCGAACCCAATAGACAAGATTACAAAGAGCTGTGCATTGTTGAGTTAAAAGCTGTGTTGGGCGTTTTGATATATTCATCAATCTTCAAGTCTACGCGTTATTCGCCACTGATGGAGCGGGGCGCGATATATTCAGTTGCATTATTTCATTGAAGCGTCTTTTGATTATATTAGCATGCCTCCGCTTTGATAATGCTTTGGATACGGCTAAGAGAACTAAGCCTGATGCCGCAGCTGCAATCTCCTGGGTGTTTGAGAGGTTTGTGAAGAACTGCCAGGCATGTTATTCCATTGGAAAATACGCTTGCGTTGACGAAATGCTTGTGGGATTTACAGGCCGTTGCAAATTCGGAATGTACATACCAAACAAGCCACGAAAGTATGGTATTAAGATCATGGTACTAAATGATGTAAAGACTCATTACTTCTTAAACGCCTATATACATTCCGGCAAAGACAGCGATGGCAAAACCCTTTCTGAAAACGAGAAAAACTGGGTAAACCCACACAGTCTGTCTTGCACTAGCTGCTCCCATCAATGGAACAAATCGGAACGTAACGGCGGACAACTGGTTCTCCTATTGTTTCAGAGCTGAAGAAAAGAGAGTTGACATATGTAGGCACATTGAGAAAGAACAAGAGAGAAGCACCGGAAGAATTCCGACCTACTAGAACAAGGGAAGAAAAGTCAGTGCTATTTGGATTCACCAATGATCTCACCTTAGTGTCGTTCGTTCCAAAAAAAACAAAGTCGTTCTTTAGGTTTTCTCGATGCACCACGATGACCGCATTGATTCACAAACTGGTAAACCTGAGATTATTATGTTTTACAACGAAACAAAAGAGGGCGTGGATGATCTAGACGAAAAGTGCACCTTGTATTCCACAAGTCGGCGGACCAATCGTTGGCCACTTGCAATTTTCTACACTTTGCTCAATATTGGGCTTGTCAATGCTTTCGTGATATTCTCAAGCTTGCCTGGAAATCCTGCCCAGAGAGAATCGACTTTGTAAAATGTCTTGCTAGGGAACTGACGGAGCCATACCTAAACATTAGGCTACTCAACAATCGCTTACCACGCGATCTGCAGCTAAACATTGGGCGTATCCTCCACAAACAAAGAACCTACAATGTTCCACAACCTCTCGCAAAACAAGTGAGGTGCGCGAAATGTTCCAGGAGCAAGGACAAGAAAACAAGAAATACATGTATTGACTGTAGAGCTCCTATTTGCGATAGCTGTGCTGTGAATCAGTGCGCAGAGTGCGCTCAGTAGAGGGTGGTTGAAAACACTATTCCTTTGATTTTTGTAATGAACATTTTTGTTGTGTCTCTTGCCCATGATCTTTTTTATCTTTCTATCGAATTGTTATTGTTTATTTGTGTATTGTTCTTTTTATAAAAAATAAAATGTACAATGTGCCAATTTTACAGCGGTTTGTGTAGTCCGTACGGAAAGTATATTTTTTTCCAGTAAGCCGCATTTTTTATGCAATTGTTTATAATGCGATTGTTTACTGATCAATAACATTACCCAAAAGTCAATAATGAAGGCTTTTTGATCATCTGTTTTCTCAGAAACAAAATTTTAGTTTGGACTTTGTCAAACCCCCCCCCTCACCGGATACGTGACAAAAGTGTCACCTCACCAGTTACGGGTTAAATCAGTGGTTGCTAACGATTTCATTCGTTGCTATACAAAATCGTTCATTAATAGAAATTCATTCATTGGTTCAAAATGGTTCATTAATAAGGGTCATTCGATCTATTTCTGATACATTATTATATGTTAGTATTGCTATTAATCAACAATCGACGGAAAAAAGAATTTAAAATCACCATTGGATCTCATGACTGCTTCGTAGGAATGAACATTATAAGGCACTGATGGGTCCGTTTTCGTTGAACAAAAATCTTATTCAAAGGGTTTTTTGAAAAATTTGGTATGGCCGATTCAAATTCAGTCTGCATTAGTGACCAACAACAAGATAAAGTGATTGAAGAGGTTGCATACCGTCAAGCAGTGGGGTTGTTGATGTATCTGGCAGTAGCCACTCGGCGATGCCGGACGAGGTCACGCCGTTGAGATACGCAGGCGACTTAGCAGTGGTAATCGAAGGTAAAACCGCAGAACTGTGAAGAGCTGGCTGAAGGATCAGTCTGTTTCTGGTCCCAGATAAAACCAAATTGATTGTCCTGGTCAGACACATACGAATGAAGAACTTGTCAACATGGATGAGAGGACTGGGTATCAAAAGTGAGAAGGTCTTAAGGTACTTAGACATGTGAATCAGAGAGAACGGTAGTGACTGAGCACGTAAGACGTGTATGGGAGAAAGCAGAAAAATCCGCGAAGAGTTTACCCAGCGTAAAAGGACCAAACTTCGAACGGAGAAGAATGTATGTAGAAGTGGTACGCTCCGTTCTCCTATATGGGGCCCTACTTGGACACATACTGAGATCAAAGCACCACCTCAATATGTTAGCGAAGACGCAAAAGAGCGTTGTCCATCCATCTATCCTGGTGATGATCGGAATATCGCCCATTAGGAAGGGTATAAGAATGAGGGTGCAACATTTCGAATATCATCTATCTTCGGACAGAATGATAGTGACAGGAAAGATGGAATAAGACAAGCGTTGGCAGATAGACACATGCGCTAATTAGCAGAGTGGATAAGTAGGTGAAAGGGAAGCGTCGGGGTTGAACCACGGGAGCTTTGGTTTCTATCTTACAAGTATAGGAAAAAGAGGGATGCGTGTATTGCGACGCGAGAATGGATAATGCGAAACACGTCCTAGAGTGCCTAATGCAGAAGCGTGTTTTAAGTAAGATTGAAATGGAATTGGAGAAAAGACTGAGAGCGGATAAATTTGAGGAATTTCGGGAATTATGAAAAAGAAAATGAAGGGTGTTAAAGTGAATTTGAGCAACAAGAAGGTATTCTATTTAATTATCTTGAGTTCTAGGAATACTTTCATTTAGTAAATATGTTTAAATTATAAAATATGTTCATTCTGTCACAAACGCCAAAGACTTGCTTACACCAATCAAAATTTTAAAAAAATTGAAATGCTCATATTGCGGAAGGGTTTAAATTTGAGATCATAAAACAAGTCAGTATGTAAAATTTCAGAAAATCGATTTGACAATTGTTAGTGAATACGTAACTGAAAGACGAATTCGTAAATATTAAATTACAAACGAACCACAATAATCGACTAAATTATAACAATAAACATTAATAGAAAAGACTCATGCCCACAACACTAAAAAAAACATTCATAAACCCAATTACTCACACTTTTGTACGGAGTGTTTCTATCCGAACTAATCGAAGAACGATTATCTTTGATTGAGTCAGAAGTTAAAATGTTGTCATCACCTCTAGATGAAGTGGAAAATGTATGTGTCTGACTCTAAAACAATGAAAATTCACATGAATAATAATGTACGGATACCAACCTTTAAAATGCTTTGAGGAGTTTCTGTGTTAACTTCCTGTACAACTTGTCTTTCTAAATTTTTCGACAACTTTCTTTTTACTACAGGCATCTCCAACCGCACGCTAAGCTTTTTACAAGTTATATCCCAATCGTAATTATTGTCAACGGTTGGTATTGTCAACCTAGACATCGGTTTAAACCGTTTCGGTGGCAGTAACGGATTATCTTCATCTTTCAATGACGTTAATTTAGGATAAATTATAGGACTCGAAATCCTAAAATAAAATATTAATAAATTTAATTTGTTTAGTTTATTCACATACCGTGCAACCGACGAAATGGCACGTGGAGTATTCAAAAACGGAATATCATCGTAGATAATACTTTTTGTAACATTTTGACTTGTTTGATTCCAAGTTTCTTTGGCTTTCACTAAAGCCGCTTCTATTACAGATGATTTATACTTAACCTGTTCTTCCGTATTATGAACAAAACTGAAAACGGTTGCGGGTTTGAAACTAAAACCAAAAATTAATAATACAAACTCGCTGATTAAAAACTACCTTTTAACACATTCAGATCTTTTTTCGTCAATCGATCAATAATAGACTTTTTAAATGGATTACAAAAATTAGTTAATTTATTAATTATATTATCCGTGTCGGATAGCTCATGTTGACCATCGAGACCTCTACTTCCTGCCTTGATCTTACCAGTTTTGTCATAAACTTGCATGGCATCTACATATCGTGTATGCTGCGTGCAATAACAAATTTTCAATTCATTCGCTTGAGGATGATTCACTTCGTTTAAGTATTTTATAAACAAATCTTCCTCTTCTTTCGTTAAACGCAAAACTAGAATTGACTTTAAATTGCCAGCTTTATCGCAGTCTATAAACACACGATTATTTAATTGAGTAAAGAACTTTTTAGGTAAGATTAAACCTTTAAAAAAATGATGTAGTAAGGCGGGGGTAATATCCGAGCTTTGGTTTTGCCTTTGAAAACGGAAGGCGTCATCTATTAAGTTGTTAGCAACGAATAAGCTTATTATTGTGAATAAATCATTCACTTCTGTTACAGCAGGCTGTCGCACCTGTAATAAATGTAAAAATCAATCATTCGATATTAAAACTGGTAAAATAAATAAACAAAAAATGTCTATTTTCTAACATCTTATCTTTTTAATAACTATGCGCCAATTTATGTCAAAATTACGAGTTCACTTCCCTAAATAATTAGACGTGTTTATTGAGAAGATGTGAGCCAACGAGAGTACTTATGCTATGCTGAGAAGAAAAAAGAATTAATAATAAACTAGGCGAGCAAACGTGTATGTAGCTTTCTAAGGACGGAACAATCAATTCTATTTTCTATATTCAAATCAATTCGAACAAAGACATCATTTAGCCTTGCCTGCTACAGAAGCAACTGCTCGACAGCATTCAATGAGAACGCATTTGCAGATACAAGCGTGAAAAGACAACTCACTCACAAGTTGCAATGGACATCTTCAGAGCCCGGAACAAACTGATTGATGACGCCGTGAACTCACGCTTTTATAGAAGTGAATCGCCGTTGTGCACACAGTAATTCGGCGAAAAGACCAATTGCGGAACAATTTCAAACTTTTTTCATCAACACAATGAGTTAATTGCATTGTTCAAAACCGCACTGAATCGCATGTAATGGCAGAAACGCGGATTGACACACGCACACTATGATCACATTCAGCAGACCAAACAGTTGAGAAAATTATGGTGAAACGACATGCTACTAACCGCTACATCGGAATCTCATCTAATGGCGTCAGGAGAGCGGTAGCGTATTATTTATATGCTACGAATCCAGCGGAGAAAATCCAAGATTGCATAAAGTTGTTACTAAAAACATGACTCATGTGGAACATGAAATAACAATGATCCGTGAATGATCGACAGAAAATGGTCAATGCGTTATCCACGAGCATTAGCAGTAGAAACAATGACTAGAAATGACGATTGTCCACTGTATCGTCGCCGATGGACAACAGACAATGGAAGATCAACAATTGTCAACAAGACATTGAAGTTGATAATCGTTGGATTGTTCGATTACTCTCCAAGACATTCAAAGCGCATATCACTGTCGAATATTAGCATTCTGTGAAATCAATCAAATACATTTGCAAGGATGTGACGAAAAGAAGTGACATTGGTGTAATTAGAGTGAGTGCGGAGAATTCCAACGATGAAGTCACTCAATATCAAATAGAAGATATGTTAGCAGTAACGAAGGGAATTGGAGCATTTTGTCATTCGCAATCATGAAAGACATTCCAATGTTCTTTACCTAGCCATACATCTATAAAATAGTATATTTCACTACGGAGAACGCATTACAAAGAAATTTCAACGACTAAAACAAGGAAATCCAGTTCCAGGTGGCCCACAAGTATGTTCCACCGATGCATTAAGTCCCGTTTATACAGTTCACCCAAGTAATGACGAGTGTTTTTATTTGCGTTTGCTATTAGTTAACGTTCGGAGTCCAGCATCATTTCAACATCTACAAACTGTTAATGTTGTTTTAGAGAAGCCTGTCAACGTTTGGGTTTGCTAGAGAATGATAATCATTAGGATTATACCCTCAGAGATGCTGTGATTCGTCAAATGCGAACGTTGTTTTCGATAATTACCTCAACATGCTTTCCATACAAACCGATTGATTTATGAACCAAATATAAAGATGACATGTCTAATGATATTTTGCATCAGATACAGACTAGAATACCAAATCCAGATTTGCAACTAAGTGATAAAATTTACAACGAGGCATTACCTCAATTAGGTGTGACAGCACCTAATCGTCCGATGCATTTAGTCAAGAATTGAAGCGCGAAAAAAAATATTATTGTGGTGCATTGAAGAAATTAGTTCAAACAAACGTTCCGATGTTGAATAGGCAACAAAAGTACGCGTAGACTTGTTCGGTTTTCTTATGAACATGACGTCACATTGCGTTTATGCCTGTTATACGAAATAACCTAAAAATTTTGTCATTGTAACAATTTCAAATTTAGGATCCCTACATAATTAATGTTTTTGGGTTTAATTTATACTGCGTATGGAATGACGTATATACGCGAATCTGTGACGTCATGTTCATAACAAAACCGAAGACCTCTACAACACTCTAAAATTTGTGATCGATGGAACTGGAGGGATTTTTTTCTTGTACGCTCCTGGTGGAATTGGAAAAACTTTTTTGATTGCATGAATAAAATTGCACTTACACTTGCTTATCGGACATTGCAGCTACGTTCTTGGAATGTGTGGAATAGCTCATTTAGCACTAAAGTTGACGTTGCCGACGTACAATCTTTCGAAGAAATACGCGATGGCGAAAACTTTATAGCAATGTAATTTAATCGTTTGGGATGAATGTATGATGGCACATAAAAAGTCAGCACTACATCGAACAATGCAAGATCTACTGAATAAAGATATTGTTCTAGTTGAACAATATTTGAAGCGACACAGTACCTATTATCGAAAAATGTTTGACTTACAGAAGATTTTGGAAAAAAAGCTTTATCCACCTTTGTCATTTGACAACATGGTCCTTCTACGCTCAACGAGTTTCTATGTCATTTAAACTCAATTCATCAAAATATTCGTTTTACTATGGAATTAGAAAGGAACTCCTCTACCATTTTTTGACGTTTTAGTTAATCGAAGTATTATTATCACATGCAGTTTATCAAAATCCTACCCATACAGATAGAGATTTAAATAGATTGTCTCATCATCACTCTTCTCATAAATTATCAGTAGTGAATTCTTTAGCGTACAGAGCTGTTTCCTTAAGTCAACTCCAAAATCAGTTGAATCGTCTAACCAAGGTGTTAGTCGCAAGCAATTACAAAAGAGAAAGTGTTAAACAATCTATTACAAAGTTTACGCCTCCAAACCAATAGTAACAGCGGAATCTAGATCTCAACCAGTGTCTATCGCTTATCTACCATATGTCAAAGGTACCACGGACCGTATAGCAAAAATGTTGTCTAAACACAACGTTGTTACTCGGTTTTCTACTCTTCCTAAATTAGACCAACTCTTAAATCCGATTCCATTTCAATCTGACGGCGTTTATAGCATTATTTGCTCTTGTGGTCGTGCATACATACGAGAAACAGGTAAAAGCGTGGAAATTCGTATTAAAGAGCATCAAAGGCGCTTTCCCATTTAAGCGTTTAATTGTAAACATAAAACTTTCACCATAAAACATATTAAAGATATTTTTAGGGTAATGGGTGTATTTATTTAGAACAATTTAAATACAATTTAATGTTGGGAATAATGTCCTCAACAAGAATTCTTGAAGGAGCAACAGCAAAATCCAAACCTTTGGACAAAACAGTACGAGCAGTATCGGATAGTTGATAAGAGTTTAAATTAACAACCAGTTTATCATTTTTATAATCAATGTTTATAAACCTGTTTGTTAAATAAATTATTAAATTTACTTGTCTTTTTTTTTACCTTAGTCTTATAATTGTCAAATGAATTTAATTTAGCTCTAAATAAATACACCAATTACCCTAAAAATATCTTTAATATGTTTTATAGTGAAAGTTTGATGTCTAAAATTTCTATAAATATTTGTATGGACGAAATTTTTTTACTGAGAACGAACCACGCCGATCTAAAATGACTATTGCAGTTCCGTAACCCGGAAGGACAAGTAGCAAAGTGGATTGAGAGACTGCAAGAGTATGACTATGACACAGAACACCATGCCGGAAACAGTCATCAAAACGCTGATGCCTTGTCCAGAAGACTATGCCCGGCGGACTGCAGTCATTGTTCGCGACTTGAAGAAAAAGTCGAATGCCTCCGAAGAACTGCTATGGTTGATGACGAGTGGGAACCTGAGCAGGTGCGTCGCGAACAAGAAAACGATCCTGAAATAAGACCACTCCTGGACTGGAAAGACGACCAACCTGGGAAGAAATCAGTGCTTTAGGTAGAAACATCAAAGCGTATTGGGCGCAGTGGGACTCTTTGATCTTAAGCGATCCCTAGAGAGTGTCGAGGGCACAGGAAACAGACTACAGTTGGTACTGCCAAAGAGCACGGTGTCAGAAGTGTTGAAGCATCTCCACGATGGTACATTAAGAGGACACTTTGGCATTAAGAAGACATTGGGGAAAGTTCAAGAACGATTCTACTGGGTGAACTGCAAAGAGAACGTCATGAAATGGTGCCGTACGTGCACGGTCTGCGCATCGGGAAATGCTCCAGCGAGAAAGCGCAAAGCACCGATGAAGCAATATAACGTAGGAAACCCTTTAGAAAGAGTAGGGATTGACATCGCAGGGGCGTTCCCAGAATCTGATTCGGGAAATCAATACATCCTGGTGGCGATGGATTATTTCACGAAATGAACGGAGGCTTACGCCATACCCAATCAAGAAGCAGCTACAGTCGCAGACGTATTAGTAAAAGAGTTTTTCAGTCGGTTTGGAGTTCCGTTGGAATTACACTCCGATCAAAGCCGCAACTTTGAGTCTGGGCTGTTTCAAGAAGTTTGCCGACTGTTGGGAATTAAGGAAACTAAGACGGCGCCAATTCATGTTCAATCACCAAAGAGACTGGGATCAGTACTTGCACCTTTTGCTAATGGCATACCGATCATCCGTTCACGAAAGCACAGGCTAAACACCATCCTGTGTGATGCTCGGTCGCGAAATACGACTGCCATGCGACCGCCAATTTGGACGAAGACCGGAAGAAGAAGTTGCTGGAGAAGATTACGTCAGCAAGCTGACCAAGACGCTAACACACAAATTGCCAGCGACAGGATGAAGACTAGATATGACGTCAAGGCACAAAATGGTGGGTTTCACCTTGGCGACATGGTTTGGTTGTATAATCCTCAAAGGAGACGTGTTCAAGTTCAGGTCCGAACCAGAGTAACCAAAAATCAAATCGAAGGAATGGATTTCGAGAAGTCGATGAGCTTATACGGAGGTTCTGGAAAAGCTAGGTTCGGAGTTACCACCGAGGAACAACAAAACCTGTTCCAAGCACAAAAACATTACGCCATCGCACATTGCGTGAGCAAAGATGTTGACATGTCCAGAAAAGTTGCAGTCGTATTTAAAAAGAAGTTTGGCCAGCTAGATGAACCACGAAGACAGCAATCGGCAGTCGGAAAAGTTTTAAGACTACGTGGTGACAGACGGTTTGTTTTCTATCTGGTCACCAAGAAATACTCACGCACCAAGCCGTTATACGAAAATCTGTAGCAAACATTATGGAATCTCAAAAGAGAAATGGAGTTCCACCATGTTAAGAAAAAAGAAAAAGAAGTACCCAAGCTTGGTTGTGGCTTAGATCAACTGAATTGGAGGAGAGTTCGAAACATTTATGGTCAAAGAAGTTTCCGAAATGGAGAAAGCTGCCGCTATCGCCACGATCCTTTCTACCGGTGTCGCATCCAGTCTCTTGTTCTGGGACAGAATAGTCCTAAGAAGGGGGCAGTGAAACGTTCGAGAAATTATTCTCAAGTTCCAGAGATTTCACGAAGTTGTTATCTATTTTCCAGACTGTTTACCGAAAGATAAGGAACATTCGCGAAGGACTTCCAAAATGTGTATAAATGCGGTTCAAACAAATCAGAGGAGTTATTTCCCGTAATTCGAAGACGGCAGTGTCAAGAAGATTATTCAAGTCTAAATAAATAAGTGATTAACGCGTGTGCGATAAATCTACGGTGTATAACCTTGTACGTGACTTTAGTGTAAACAAATAATAAGTGTTAAATAGTTATCCGCGGACTTTATCTTCGTGTAAGTGATAGTGCTATACATAAATTATAGTGTAAGTGTTTTTATTAAATATGCTTAGATTTAATTAGTTCGGTTAGTTATAAACGTGTACCTACATATTTTTAGTATAAATAAATTAGTTTTAATAATAAAATTCGTTACAATATATTACGACACAAATTCAAAACACGTCCGCGTTGCACTTGTTTATATATTATAGACATTTAAATTTTGATTTCTTTTTTTCACGAACGAGCTCAAAAATTATTTCTTGAAGGATTCAAGAAGCCTGGCACTACTACACAAATAGAAAATAAGTTTGACTTAGCACGAGTGTCAGCTTAATAGACATCTAACATTCTATCTGTAAAATATTACTTTCTGTTTGATTTGTAATGTATTCAGTATATACTTTTATTTTGTTTGTTTGTATAAAACACATCAAACTATTGTTAAAGCTTCGTTGAAATAACACAAAAAAATGTTAATAATTGATATAAATACCTGAAAATATGTTAAAGCAAGATTATATTGTCCTTGTGCGAGTAATGCCTTCAGGATAACTTTATGATGCCACAGTTTTAAATCATTAGCGGATACCATCGGATCCAAAAGTTGTTCAACAGCAGCCTAAAAGTAATAAAATCACAACTCAAATCAAATGCAAATACAATTTTTTTACTTGAAAATTTCCATGATCAAGTTGCCAAAAAGATTGTATAATTTTCGTAACGCTAGCGCTTAAATGAAAAACAGCTGGAAATTTCAGCAAATGAGCTATTGTAGACTCGTATCTAAAAAAATATATTTAAAAAATTATGTAATTTTAAATATGTGACATACAATTTATGTTCGTGATCTAAAGTTGCAGATATATCTAACAAAAGGTACGCAACCACAAAATGTTTCTGTAATAACGAAACGTTCTCAACAAGATAAGTTCTCATTAACGCCTGTAAAGATTGTGGTGGATATACAGTGCATTCAGAAACTACATTCCCTTGCCTATAAATAAATTACCAACCAATGATTAAAACTATGCTCAAACTTACTTTAGCAAATGAGATCTACCAAATTCGACATCTATAAGATTATCAATCAACAACAGACTATCTCTTGAAGAAAATTGTTTAATAGCAAGCGAATTTAATTCAGTTCTCCTAAAATTAAAAAACATTACTGATATCCTTATCAAGAACAATTGACAAACCTTTGATGGTAATACTTGTTCAAGCTGTTAACACGGTAAGGAACATTGGTGCAACCAAATGGATCTATCCTAGGATAATCACACTCGGGATATTCGGGTAATAATCCCACATTTAATAACCAATCAAGAACTTCCAAATGAGTAGAAGCCATCTCTAAATACTTACACTGGTCCCTAACGGTATCTATATAAATATTCTTAATTTTTATTACATTTATTTAGTACTTTAAAACATACCTGGATTTAAAACAAAACACAAAAACTTTTTCTGGATAAATTTAAATAGAGTAGTAATATTTTTCAGTTGACTTAAACAGTGATTTAGTAAATTGTGGGTATTGGCATCGAGTCTCAAACCTGAATAATCGAATAGAATAATGGCTAGAAGTTTAAAGTATATTAACATTTATATAAATTCTATAAAAGACATACAAAGCCTATTTATGTTTTCTTTTAAAACTTGTGCACGCTGCCAACCCCATGACAACAAAAAATTCAAACTGCAGCCAGTATTCTCATAAACGCCACTACTCCAGGTACAAACACATTTACATAACCAGCCAAGTAATTTTTGTTCTAAAGCTACACTTAATAAAAGTTTCCTTTTAAATTCCTAAAATGTACATTCAAAAATTTTTATGTTACACCGACTCATTTAGTTTACGATTGATGCTTCATCCGGCATGTCGACAAATAAAGGAATTAAGCCAAAATTAATAGACAGTAAAAATGCTTCGGTTGGCTTCAGTAGAACAGAAGGTCCATCGCTTTCTAAACTAGCCAAAAGTGCTCTTTGATTTCCTTGGTTATCAATAATAGTAATAGAAGTTTTTCCCAATGCAATGATTTCTAAGACAATTATTTGTTTAGTTCGTACGTTCACTTATATGTGATTAACTCACGAAAAGCTAAAGAAGATGGGTAGTAGTGCTCTTCTAGTTTTTGCGATCCCGTGAATTGTATTATGGTGTCTGAATTTATTTGAAGATCCAGCATAGATCGGTTATCGTTAGGTTGTAAAACATTAGTAAGGCAAACATGAGTTAAGTACGCTTCGCAGTCTTTGGGGTTTGGTGATCCTAAAAATAGTCGGTAGTAGTCGATACGTACGCGGAATAAGAAAATGCACATATTAAGTTGACGGCTTCGGTTTTTACAAAAACTTCCATACAAACATTGCACTGATTAGGGTTTTTCGTTAATTAGACCAGATCGATAACGGTAGATACATTCCGGTTATTAGTTGATTTGTACAATACATGTACTGATACCGGTAATTGCCGAACGTCTGGGTCGAAGTTTAGTCCAAATTTAAGAAGCTTAGGTTAAGTGTATTTCTTTATTATTGTCTTTGATGTGCTTATAGTTTTTTTTTAATTTGTAAATTTAATATCTCTTTCCTACCTCTCTGGCCATTATCTCTTATGGATGATACGCTTTGAGCATAACCTGAAATACACTATATACCGGTTACGGATCGCGTCAAAATTACGTTCCACTGATCAGGTATCCGGTAGATAGATTCGTTCCATAACCCCATAACCATAAATTAAGGAATGCGGTGCGATACATGTATCAACTATTTTAAACGCTCTCGGTACATACCGTTATGGAGCGCTCCAATTAACGAAAAGCCCTATTGTTTGCGTGAACCGAGTGATCGAATACACTGTGTACTGAGAACAAGAAAATTATATATGTACTACCAAACCCAATATAATATACAAAACCATAAGCTGCAAAATTAAGTCACAACAAAATTACAATTCCGTAACTACACACCTACAAGGTAGTCCCAGTAGATGGCGTCTGTTGCTTGAAAAGAATGACTATAGCAGAAAGTACCACATTTATAAAGCTTAAGTTTGAAGACGCTACGTTGTTTAGTATTTGTTTGCAGACATATAAACATGGAAAATGTTGGTCATGATAATCAAACGACTTCAAAAAGAAGACGGTTCTCAAAAACTAGAATCTCAGTTAATATTAAAATGATTTTTTTATTATCCCAATAGATTCCGTAATTTTGCGCTAATAGTAATTAGAGACATTAACCAAAAGAAAAAATTAATCTAAATTTGTAGCATAGATATAACACTACGAATTATATTGAGTATTACTGAAAATGTATTTTAAAACAGTAGTTTTAATCAAAATATCCAACTTTCATGTATTTTGTAGATTATAAGCATGTGACTTGACCCAATAAAAGACCTTGACTATTAAATAGATGATCTGAAATTAAGGTACTGCGGTCCTATCATGTGTACTTTTTAAGTCTAAAGTTAGGATTGAAATGTAGTTAATTTTACTACTATTTGTATTACGGAATAAAACTAAAAACAATTCAATATTTAAAATGTACGATTCTTTGACTTAAAACCAGTTTATGTTTTATTAACAGTTAATTTAATTCAATGTGAATTAAACTGACACATACACTGACAGAACGTAGATTAAGTTAACGGCGTACGCTAGCGCTGTAAATAACCTACGTTTAGCATTACAGACTTTCTAAAGATCTTTCCTTAACTGCAAAAATAAGTGAAATAAGTATACTATATTATTTTAATGTTCTATTCGGTCAAGTATGACTCATGAGACACTTCTCGTAATTACGACTATATAACGTATATAACCAAAAGCCACAGCATTCACGTTGTTATCCATTTTCCAGAACGTAAGATATAGAACATTCGCGAAGGATTGCCAAAATGTATAAATGCGGTACAAACGAATTATAGAGCAGTTATTTTCAGTAATTCGAAGTCGGCAGTGTTAAGAAGATTCTTCACGTTTAAATAAGTAAGTGATAATTAATTAATAATAACCTATTTTTAGTATAAATAAATTAGTTTTAATAATCGTTACAATCCCTTATTTGAGATGAATTAGTACCAGATTGTCTTGTTTTTTTTATTCTATTAGTTTCTTGCTAGTCTTTACCTTTTCTGCGATTTTAAACCATTCTTTTCTGTTATGGCGTTTTACTTTCAAATTTTCTATTTCTAACTTTTTTAGATCTTCCACTACATCTTGAATCCATCTAATTTTCCGTTTGCCTCTCTACCTGTTTTCTGTTGATGTCCAATCTGTTACTGTTCTTATTGTTTTGGTATTATCTTTTGTCATTACGTGACCGAACCATTTTATTAGTTGGGATTTTATATAGTTAACGACGTTCTCTCTTTTCATTTGTTCTCTTATCTCAAAATTCGTTTTCTCCCGTCTGGATTGATCCTAGGATTCGCCTTATTATTTTTCTTTCAAAGATTCTTAATTCTTCTTCTTCTTTTTTTGGCATTGTCCATGTCTCTAACGCATGGTCTCATAAATTTGAAATTTTATTTTATACTTAAGTGCTTCTATAGCCTTTTTGTATTATTTGTTTGGTTTTCTCATTATCATTCCTATTTTAGTTCTGTTTATGATTACATTTGCGTAAGCAATAATTTGTGCTTTTTTGACATATGACCATATATTTCATTTCTTTCAGTAGTTTATCAAATGCTTGTTTGAAGTCTATGAATAATGTATGTAGTGTTATGTCATATTCACTGCAGGTGTAGCTACTATGGAGCAGTTGGAGCGAATGGCGCAATCGGGCATTTAACTTACTTAAGAGTATTCTTTTCACTTCGATCTTTACCCTACGACCATCTGCGGTGAGGCTAGCCGAAAGGTAAGCGTAAACATCTTAGTAGTATAACTTTTTTTCTCTTTTTTTCTCTACCTCCCCATTGGAACGTGGCAGCAGCAAAATGCAAATTTTGTAAAAGATTATTATCAAGAAGGGGTGCGAATTTTGTGACCAAACTTGGCGGGAAAGTTTAGCTACTCAGAGGTAGTAGATGATTAAAACTTTATACAAATGGATCAAGTGGTAATGGCATATCTGGCAGTTTTATTTCTACAACTTCATTATCGTGTGTATTTCGTGCAAGTCTTGGTTAATTTTAATATTGTTATCTCTTGTAGTTCTTCTGCACAACGTGTGTCGAACTGTTGGCTTACGTTGCCAATCGTCTTAACCGGAAAAAATCCACCATTATGCACTGTTATCAAGCATGAACTACGGAAGGTCAGAATTTTTGTAGACAAGAAATTGGAGGACGGAGGCAAAGAAATGAGGTGCAAGGCCGCCATTTTCGACTTATGCAGTCTGTTTATTTTATAAACGCAATCTATTGCATTTTCATCTATTCTTATTTTTAGTTTTTGATTCATAAAATTAATTGCAAAATTTTCTAATTCTATTTTCTTTTGTTCTCTCTCAAATATCTTCTAATTTATTTTTGTTTTTAACATCTCGTTTTGTGGTTTAAATGGGTTTAGTATTTGGTGCATATTTTCATTTATTGCTTCGAATTTCGCTGTTATATCTATTTTTAAATTATCAAATTCGTAATTTTTTAGTACACAAGTTGCAGCGGACATCTTTAGAGCCCGTAACAAAAGTTTGTGTGATGAAAGCTCAGCTTGTGTGATAACGACAGCACGGGAATTATCCAGAATAGAAAATTGTGTTAGTTATTTTTTCTTCGTCCATTTTCGATTGTATTTAAATTTCGACAGGTTTTTATTTTAATTTCGCAGTTTTTCAGTTTCTTTGATAGGTATTATCGTTTGTTTATTTGTAGAGTTATCTATTTTTCCAACGAATTTCGTCTTTACGTTATCAGATTCTGTTATTTTGTTGTCTTATTTAACTACGATTTATTTATTATTTTTTTAATGTTTCATTACTTCCCGGTTATTTATTTATTTTGTTTTCACACACACAATGTTATTTTGTATCACCACAATATTTTAGGTTTTACACATGGCGTATTGAGTGAAAATTTGTACATGAAAAAGCTATGTGCAAGATGGGTGCCGCAAATAGTCAAAATGTAATGGAACAAAAACCACACTGTGAGAATGTTTCAATCGTGTTTCCTAAAGTTTGACAAGAATAAAGTCGAGATTTAACGTCGATTCATATCCATGAAAGAACTTCACATCTGGGTCGCAGGTGTAGTCAAAGCAATAGACTGAAAGAGAAGAATTAGCTCCAAAGAAAGCGAAAACGGTTCCATATGCAGACAAGGTCATGCTGTTAGCTTTTTGGAATGCGCGTGGGATCATTTTCATTGATTATCTTCAGTAAAGAAACCTTATTCGCCAGACTTAGCCCCCTCAAATTATTTTCTCTTTTCTAACTAGAAAGATGGTTGCCAACAATGAAGAAGTGGAGTCTGCTGTTAATAGCCACTTTGAGTTTTCTATTGTTTCCTTTGTTAGGTGCTCTTTGCATAAAAATGTTTTTTAATTTTTTTGGCAATTGCTAGACTTATAATTTGTATAATTAATGTATAATGTAATGTTTTGAACTAACCACCATTCAATTCCATGAATATATTAGCAATAAGCGGTGAAAACGGAGACTCAACCAGTGTCTATCGCTTATCTACCTTATGTCAAAGGTACCACGAACCGTATAGGAAAATTCTACTCTTCCTAAATTGGGTTAACACTTAAATCCGGTGAAGGACGTTATTCCTTTTCAATCTAACGGAGTTTATAGCATTCCTTGCTCTTGTAGTCGTGCATACATAGGATAAACGGGCAGAAGCGTAGGAATTCGTATTAAGGCGCATCAAAGATATAGTAGTCTTAAACAATCTTCGAAATCAGCGGTGGCTGAACACGTGATAAAAACGGGCCATCAAATTATGATTTCTAATGTTTCTAATTACTAACACCGAAAAATTAGGAAATCCATTGAAATAATTAAAACTCCTTTTAATATCCGGGTTTATAGGTTTCCTTTACCGGAAACCAGTTTTATCGATCGGAGGCCGGTCTATAAAAGCGAGACTTCACGACGCAATCAATCCGTCCACGAAAGCTCAGCTCGTGTGATAACGACAACACGGGAATTATCCAGAATAGAAAATTGTATTACATAAATTAAGCTCTTTGGTAACGGTAAAAGATAAGCTACAAAAATTAGAAACAATAAAAGAGAGACAAACATCATACTTATGTCAAAACCAATAATGCAAAAACCTAAGTGTATTGTAATTGTTTAATTAATTCTTCAGATTTGAGAAACATTTAACACATAGTTAAAGGAATCCGTTGTTAAAAATCTCAGTGTTTTCTTAAGAAAGCCAAGCCTGAGATGTATTTAAAAAAAATATCAAGACAACGTTCTGTGGATAAAAATCAAACTAATAATAAATACAACTTATCAAAATATCTTCAAAACTGAATAGAGCTGTAAGAAAAACCGAATTTAAACACTCAATACACTATATATTAAAAAAAATTAAAATGAAACGGGATGTAAAAAATGCCCAAAAAAGTTGTACTCGTAGTAAAAAAGAATAACAAAAATTATATAGTTTTCTAAAATATACCGTACGTACTACAATACTACTGTCACGCGAACCAACTCTCCCAGCTCAAGCTGTAGTGTCGTGGCAATAGCCAACACTTGGATAACGATGCCTGCTGCTGATCTGCTGACTTTGATCAGCAAACACGGCAGCCAAACCCAAACCTCTTGGTGCTATGAACATGTCTAACGAGCAAGTAGTGCTGGGGGGTCTTGACGGGCACTCTGAGCAGAACCCAAATATAACGGCTTTTGGGTACGACAAGACGAAAGCTTAAAAAATAAAGAGAATCGGGAGGGCAAGCAACCGGTTCCACTTCAATGGCGGGGACACGAGAGCGAAACCTACCTATACAAGAAGCAAAGACGGGCACGTCAGGAACGCAACAGCGACACCAGACGGCGCACGCAACTCCCGGAACACGGGCGCAAGAGCGCAACCTTTGTAGCAGTAGCACACCGCTGTCACAGAAACGAGCGATAAAGCGAAGTCGAAGGAACCCAAAAAAAGACATTCAGGAACACTCTGACGGGAATTGCTCTTGCAATTATACCAAAAGGGTTCCCTGAAAACACCATCAGTCCTGAAGAATCCGAGGTCATAAAAACCTCGATACTTTGATGGATTGACGAATTGGAAAAGAGACGAGCTTTTCCGCGTTTTTAGGAATGTATCCATACAGGGGGATTTCTGAAAATAACGTGCGCAGACGAAGAACCTGATAGTGGCTAGTCGGCACCCCAAATATATTAAGAATCCACTGTGGGTGGATAGAGAACTAGAGATTATTTATCTTAAAGACCTTCCTGCACCCAAGAAGGTTATCACTTGGGCCCCGGGAGCAGCACCCAATACGTCCTGTTTATGGACAAGAGTCGTGGGAGAAGGTGGAAGCATCAACCAACCAATTGCACCTTGGATTTTCAAGGATCTCCGGGCGCTGGCCGACTCCAAAAAAGACAGCAATGAACCGGATGTCACAAGGGATGTCCAAGAGGAAATGGATGTAAATGCAGAGCCAGAAAAAACTTGCTGGTTCAGATAAACATACATACTGAGATTTGTTCAACGAAACTTTAGCGAGCCAAATCAGAGACTGTCCCACAGTTGCAAGATCAACGCACGAGCTAGAACTAATGATGCATAGTATTGTTAATTCCTTAAAATCCGCAAGGGCAAAAGCAAGGGCACGTACCAGAAGGCTATTTCGAAACGCAGTATGCGAAATTCTCAGAGCTAGCTTAGCACTTTCGCACATACCAAACAGCTGGCGGATGGTCAAGGGAATATTTATAGCAAAGCCAGAGAGATCTACGTACGCCCAGGCAAAATCCTACAAACCGATCAACTTAACTTCTTTCATCTTAAAACTACTTGAGAAAGTAGTCGACAGGTATATACGGGACGGGGCACTAAAGGCTTCGCCTCTGCACCGAAACCAGCATGCTTACCAACCTGGAAAATCTTGCGAGCTAGCGAATCACCAACTAGAAAGCAGATTCGAAAATGCAATCCAATACAATGATATTGCATTGGGTGCTTTTCTAGATATTGAAAGAGCATTTGAAAATACTACCTTCACCTCAATTGCAAAGGCAACGGAAAAAAAAGAATCACACCTCTAGTTCGAAACTGGGTCAACTCAATGCTCAGGAATCGGATGGTAACTGCTCCTTTGTACGGTGCACTGTGGGAGCCAAAATGGCTGGCGGATGCCCACAAGGCGGGGTGGTGTCACTACTGTGTGCCTCGTCATGGACGGCCTACTACAAGAACTAGAAGACGGCGGGATATTTGCTTTAGAATACGCCGACGATCTCACCATTATTACAAACGGAAAGTTTGGGGCAACTGTATCGAACATAATGCAAAGTGCACTAAACACCGTCGAAAAATGGTGCAAAAAAAGGCACTATCAGTGAACCCAACTAAGACGGCAATTGTTCCATTTGCCAAACGTCGGAAAACAGACGACATAAAACTACCTACGATGTACGGAGTTACGCTCTCGATGACAAAAGAAGTCAAATATCTGGGACTTACTCTTGATAGTAGACTGACTTTCAATGCTCATCTAGAAAAAATCACAACGAAAGCCATCAGGGTTCTTAATATAACCAAACGGATGGTCGGACAACATGGGGATTGAAACCCACATTGACCAAATAGTTATATACTGTGGTAACAAGACCCATTATCACATACGGTGCGCTTGTATAGGGTGAGAGCCACCCTGAAAAGCACAGCTAAGCAAAGTATAGAGAATCGCATGTCTACTGGTAACAGGAGCGATGAGAACCACGCCCACAGCAGCCATGGAAGCACTACTTTCACTTCCACCATTACACCTCGTTGTAATAATGGAAGCAAGACAAGCAGCATACAGGCTGCACATTAATGAACACGCGTCAATCACCGGGAAAAACAAACGTGCTGCGTGAAGAAACAATCTTAACTATGAGATCCGACTTCACAAAAAATTCTCAGATTTTAAAGAAATTTAAAGCGATAATAGCGTCACGAGACAAGTGGACAAAAAACATTTACCCGGGCACGATTAAAGGATCTATCTGGTACACAGGTGGGACCAAAAATCGCAACGGTACCGGAGCAGGAGTATATGGAGGTAAACACCATGAGAAGCAATTTTTCGCTGACTTTGGGTAAATATGCATCCGCTTTTCAAGCTAAAGTTGCTATTGACTGGTGTGTCAGCAACATTATCGATTCGAAATCATATACAAATGGTCCGATATCGTTTTCGGAATCGCCTACGAGACCGGAAAAGAAATAATCCGTAGCAAACTAGCAGTGTAGCATAAAAAGTATGGAAAAACTCTTCAAGAATGAGGCACACAAAACTCCTTGCAGAGCCACAATCAAACACTCAAACTACACTATCAAGCATGAGTCGACAAAAATTAAGGTAACTCACGGGACTAATAACAGGGCACTGTGGCCTTAACAAACATATGCATAAAATGAAACTGCAAAGTAGCTCTCTATGCCGCGGATGCTTGGAGGACGACGAGACTCCGCAGCATCGCTGTGCAAATGCGAAGCATATCAAATACAACGCACAACGATTCTCGGCAAACCAAAACTAACCGATGATGAGTTGAAAAAGGCCCCTTGGAATAAACTTCTGGACTTCATTAACGAAACAGAACTGCTGAGGAATAAATCTGATGTACACAAAAGGACCAAGAAGACTGCAGTGCAGGGTCGTTAGACAAACCACCTCATGAATTAAAAAAAAAAATCCATTCTGGATAATACTCGTAATGCAAAAACCTAAGTGTATTGTAATTGTTTAATTATTTCTTTAGATTTATGAGATACATTTCAGACATACATAGGTATAGGAATCCGTTGTGAAAAATCTCAGTGTCTTCTCAAGAATGCGAAGTCTGCGATGTATTAAAAAAAATATCTAGACAACGTTCTATGGATAAAAATCAAACTAATAATAAGTACAACTTATCAAAATATCTTCAAAACTGAGTAGACGCATTAACAAAAGTTGCGATTTTTGCACAACTAAGTCAAAGAAAATTTGTTCAAATCCCATATTGTCATATAACAAACATCTTGATGAAGAATAGGATAGAGCTGTATGAAAAACCGAATTTAAGCACCCTCATACGCTATATATTAAAAAAAAGATTAAACGATATGTGAAAAATGCCCAAATAAGTTGTACTGTAGTAAACTAAAATAACAAAACTATATAGTTTTCTAAAATATACCTAAAAATACATATTTAGTTATATAGCTTGTTGCTGGCTGATATTTTAGTTTGCAGAAATTGTAAGATTGAATGTGTTTAATGGTGATTTGTAAAGAAAATCAATATTTTTACGCCAAGTCAAAAGTACAAATTTTTCGATTTCCAATTTTTGTGTAATGTAATATATTTCAGAATCTGTATCAAGAATTCATAAAAACTGCACTCTTGCAGAAATTGAATCTGTTCTGAACTTTTTGCCAATCAAAGTAAAAAAGATGGCAAAAAACAGTTTAACTATATTCGTTAAATCGTTAAATTTAATAAATTCAGACTGTAATTTATTTCTACATTTAATAAAACATATTTGTTTCAAAACTAACTTACCTGGCATAAGCTCCTTGTACCACTGATTAAGATCAAACAAAGTCAAATACGTTTTACACGTTCTTGGCAAATTTGAATTCCACACATTCCAAACAATAGAACAAACAGTCACAGTTTCATCTTGATGAACACCAAAAAAATTCCTCGATATTTTCTTACTAATAGTTTGCAATTTTATGCATTGAGCACGAATAAGTGCATTAGATACTTCCATTTCTTTTTGACAATTGGTAACATCCATTTGAAAACGAACAGAACACTAATTGAACTTCTGTTAATGTTAAATCTTATTACAGAAAATAATTTACATACCAAAACAAACCTTAAAAAGAAATCCACACCCTTCTACAAACTCTTTTTTTTTTAAATTTAAAGAATATAAAACAGCTAATGAATACCCGGGTTGATCAGGTTCGGTATTACTATAAATTGTCCATATATAACAAAACGCTCTAGGATCGTCACAAGGTTGCTAAAATACATCCCAACAGTAACAAAATTTGTCAGATTAACATAACGACTTACCTGAACACCAAAATGTGAAACGGGAATATTTTCTTGATATACAGGTGAAGTATATATAAGTTTCATATTAATTAAATCCCATATCTGCCAAGCACCAAAATTAAAACCAACCAATACAGATCCTAATTGAGAACAATAATGAAGAGCACTAACTTCTACTTCATCTTTAGTTACATAGACGCAAACTTCATTTTTTGGTCCTTTTAAAGCAAAAAATTCAATTTCACTTTCATCGCTTACAAAACAAAATTTATTGAAAAACCAATAAATATAAAGCATCTACCATTCAAAAGAATACACGAATGCTCCAAATTTTCACAATTGTTTTCTAATAAATCTTCTAATGTAACCGCTTAGTAGTTGGCATGGGTCTATTTCATCCTGAACATCTACCTCAAACCCAAGACAAGCTAAAATACAATATACAGTTTTAAAGTTTCTTAAGGTTTATAGTAGCCACCTTCTTCACAATTAAGTCGATTAATGTCTATTAAATAAACATTACCACTTGAAGTACCCACAGCTACAACACCATCAAATCCTCAAGATACATTCCAAGAGCAGACATTTCATGTTCGGCACCTACTACACATAGGGAAGTAACCTACAACCACACACATCGATACAAAATTAAATGAAAACCTCGTTTATACCTTCTCATTTATTTCAATGCAACGTAAAACTTTAGGTCCTCGGATGTTAAATATACAAATTTGTCCATAATTTTCTCGTTGTAATCCAATTATTAAAAAAGGCGATTTTCTCGCAGGCCTTGGTAATTCCACAACACAACTAACGGTAGTTGTACATGATTTAATAAATGAACCAAAATTCCAAGCTGCGATTTTTGTACCATTTTTAACATCGTAAACAGTAAAAAGTGATCCGTTAGCATTCCAAACAAACTTAGAATCACTCAACACACCTCCTATAGTTTCATAACCTTAAACAAAATTTATTTTTATAACTAATTGATTATAACTTTAATTACTTACCACAAAAAGGTTTATTTTCTTTGTCGGTATCATCTGCTGGAAGCAACGCGTAAGAAGGTAAAGAAATATTTTGTAAAACAGAATAAGATTGGAACATTGAGTTGTGCGAAGACATGGCGTTGCTCTTAGTACTACTTTATGCTTATCTAAATAAACCCATATTTGAATAACAGCAAAAAACGTTATAAAATTGAAGATAATAAACAACACAAGTTTTCAATTTTTAAACCGATTTCCAACAATGACATGACATAAATAATACAAAATATTTCCGCTTTTAGTCGAATTACAAGTGTACCACCATTACTTTCTGCCATTACCGAGAAATAACTGAATATGTATAGGGTGCGCTAAAACAAGTTAATTTTCTCTTAAAAATGTTTGAAATAATGTACGTAAAAATTAATATTTAGTGCTCATTAAAATAGTAATTTAAGCTGTAGGTAATTCAAGACTTTTCTCAACCAATAAATTTATAAAATGATTTTGACATATTTACCAAGTTTGTTTTATATACTTTCAATACTGTGTACATATAACTACTGGCTTTTGCCTACTTACAAAGTTTGTTCTTTATTTAAAAACTTTGAACACCTTTTATAATTTTACAGAAACTATTTTATACCGCTGGAACAGTCTTCTTTTCTTTTTCCCGGGCAACCAGATTATGTTATTATTAGATCATTTTAACGTTACTAGATTAGCTCTGTTATTTTACGTGACGTATAATTACAACAAAACCACCGTATTCGTAAAGCGTTAGTTATACAATACTTTTATTGTCTTGTATAGAGAAAGATACGTTTTTCAATTCACCGAAACGCTAGAAAAAAGTTTTACATACCTATATTTAATTTAATAATTTACTGTTATTTAAGTTATTTTGAGTAAAAATATTGTAAACGTTGAAGATATTTATTTACCTGCGGTAATAAATAAGTAACATCAACGTTTCTTTGTGGCATTACATGAGATGTCGTAGTCTAAACTTGATTTTTTAGTCAAAACAAAAAGTTATACTATTGCATACTAAACCGATTTAACATAACAGATGCAAAAAAGAGACGTCCATCTTAGCGATTTTGGGTGTTAGCAAAGATTGACTCGTATCTAATTTATACTTTTTCGTAGATAAACGTATATCTGTATTAGATCGGTTATGGCGTGAAAATAGTAATGTTTTTTAACGTTAATTCTACACAAAAGGCATTATCGTTACTCAAAAACACCAGGTTTTTACAGAAAAAGGTAAACGTGAGTTACATCATTTACACTATATTGCACTATACCCTCTTTCTTTTATATGCTGATATTTTACCAAACAATAAAGAAGTTATCACAAAACTCTATTTTTAAAAACTTTGAAAAATTTAGACCGGTTTTAGATAATCATCATGTCCGTAACTAAAAAAATAAAAACTGGTGTGGTCGCCACACGACTTTCCTATAAGAAACTGTAAAAATAACTCGAACAATTTACATATGTACAAAATTATATAATAAAAACTGTTAAAAATGGTGGATACACCCACTTCCAGTTAATTTATCAAACCCATCGGTTGACCATAACAAAGCAGAGAAAATATAAAACGCCAACTCTATACCAAATTTCAAGTTACTATGACTTTTGGTTCGAGAGTTATCGTGGGTACATTCAAAGATAATTTAAATAAGATGCAGCACTCCGTATATAAACAAGTCAAAAGAATATAGAGAAACATTGTTATTTTTTAACGTATCTTGCTTTCCCTTTAAGATATGGAATTTTTTTCTAAAAAAAACTTGTTGCAAGCAGGATTCGAACCTAGGATTATATATGGAATTTACTTTAAATTATAAATCAAATATCTAGTAAACTGTTAAAGTAAGAAAATTTTTTTCTTTGAATAAATGTTTAGGAAGAATTAACTCTATAAGAAACTGTAAAAATAATTTGAATAATTTACATACGTACAAAATTATAAAAGAAGAACTGTTAAAAATGGCAGATACACCCACTTCCGGTTTCTTTATCAGACCAATTTTTTAATAAAACCGAGAGAATATGAAAACCAGCTCCATACCAAATTTTAAGTTACTAGGACTTTATAGGTTCGAGAGTCATCGTGGTTACATCTTTACACACAGACACACACACCCGCACGCAACAGCGCAATTGTATCAACTGCCGGAACAACAGGGGCGCATGAGCGTCTAAGTCCAGATGCTTATTCCAAGAGATTTTTTTGAACTTATCATCGGTTAGCCTTGGTTTGTCGAGAATCTTGTGCGTTACGTTTAGTATGCTTCTGTATTTACACATCAAATGCCGCAGAGTCTCGTCGTCCTCCAAACATCCGTAGCAGAAAGGAATACTTATTATAGGATATATATAAGGAATATAAGGCCATAGTGCCCTGTTATTAATCCTGTGAGTTTCT
Source organism: Aquatica leii (assembly GCA_035610365.1). NCBI lineage: Eukaryota > Metazoa > Arthropoda > Insecta > Coleoptera > Lampyridae > Aquatica > Aquatica leii. The sequence goes on along the minus strand of CM069434.1, from coordinate 119,125,954 downwards.
CTAACTTTTGTCGACTCATGCTTGATAGTGTATTTTGAGTTTTTGATTGTGGCTCTGTAAGAAAGAGTTTTGTGTGCCTCATACCTAAAGAGTTTTTCCATAGTTTCTTATTTTCCGCTGCTAGTTTGCTGCGGATTATTTCTTTCCTGGTATTCCGAAGGCGGGTTCAGGTCTAATATACTTCCCTGCTGTGTCCTTTTTTTACTAGTGCTTCTGCCATTAAATTTCTCTTTATACTTTGGTTTCTTGGTATCTAGGCAAACTGTACTTGTTGTCGAGTTGCTAATCTTTCCAGGCTGTTTATGCATGCCATAATCAGTTTAGATTTTATTACAGGCTATCATAGCGCCAATAGTGCTGCTTGCCTGTCAGTTTTAGAATGAAAGAGGTAAAGCTGATCGGTCCAGAAGATTTTGACTGGGCGTATTTTGGTTTTTCTAGCTTTGGTATGAACACCACGTTGACAATCCACCAACTGTTTGGTATCTACGAAAGTGCTCTGAGAATTTTACATATTGCGTTTCGCAGAGCAGCAAATCCCTATTGCAGCATGATGGGATAAATTCCATGAGCTTCAAGAGACTGAAAGGATTTAAACGTATTGATTCCCCATTCTAGGTTTTCAGGATTAATTATTTTTCTCCCAGTGACCCGGGAAGTGTTTTTGCAATAGTTCTTGCAGAGTACCTTCAACTGAGTGTGTAAACTTTCCGCTTTCAGTCAGCATAGAACCGATGCTTCCATTACGGTTCTTGCTCAGAGCTTTCTGAGGGCAAGAACATGTAAATTTCTTTTCTACGTACCTGTACAGTACTTTCTCCAAGAGTCTCATTTTGCTTTTTTAATGGCATTGTTGTATGTCGCGACGCTGGCTCTGCATTCATCTCAAACTCCGCTCTTTTTGGCTGCGTTAAATAGTCTTTAGTGCGTGCCTTTGCTTTGTCAATCTTTTATGTTCCACCAAGTTATCCTGTTGGGAGCATTTTGTTGAGTTAACAATACTATCCGTCATTAGTTCAAGCTCGTGCGTTGATCTTGCAACTGTAAGACATTCCCTGATTTAGCCGGCTAGAGTTTCGTTATACAACTCCCAGTCGGCTTCCTCGGATTTCTGTATTCCATTACGGGTTTTTCGTCTGATTCAATGTTGAATCGAATGTATCTATGATCAGATATTGAAGGTTCATATAATACATGCCACATTTTTATCACTTTGCACGCCTTGGGACTAGCAAGCGCAAAGTGAATAATTTCGCTGCGCGACACGGTTATAGACGTAAGCCCAACTCAATTATTTATCATATCTAAATTGGATATTAGAATAAATTCTAAAAAGTTTTTCACTTCTTGGATTTGTGTTTCTCCTCAAGGTGTGGTGTGCATTGGCGTCGCATTCAAAAATTAACGGCTTGTTGGTCCTATTGTTAATCAGCCGCTGGATTTATATGAGTTGTCAGTGCGTTCCTTCTGGCTCTGGTTTTACATACATCCATGACCTTGTGTACAGGGCTCGTAGCATCCGGTTCTTTGCTGTGCTTTTTGTAATCTGCCAGCGCTCGAATCCGAGATGCAGTTGGTTGGCTACCGCTTCCACCTTCTCCCAGAACTTTTTGTCGATAAACAACACGTTTTGGGTTCATTTTGATTCGGGTTTGGTATTAACAACCCGCCACGCATCGTTACTGATGTTGTTCGCTGTACCTATATTCTTTTCAGTAAAGTGACCGGTTCTAGTACTGTTCTCGGAGCCTAAGTGAGAACCTTTTTAGGTGCAGAAAGGTCCTTAAGATAAATAATCTCAAGCTTCCTATCTTCCCCCAGAAGTTTCTTTTTGTTTGACGTGCCGACTAACCACTCTCTGGCTCTCCGCACGTTATTTTCAAAAATCCTCCTTCATAGGTGCATTTCTGAGAACGCGGATAAGTTTATCCCTCCTCTAGTTCGTCTATCCATACGAGTACCGAGGTTTTTATTACTTCAGATTCTTAAGAACTCATAGTGTTTTCAAAGAACCATTTTGGTATGATTGTAAGAACAATTTAAATGTCCTTGAATGTCTTTTTTCCTTCGACACCTCGACTTTGCTTTGCCGATAGTTTTTGTGACGCCGGTGTGCTACGATGGAAAGGTTGCGCTCTTGTTATTCTAGCAGTTGGTACATTTGCGTGCGCCGTCTGGTGTCGCTGTTGCGTTCCTAACGTGTCCGCTTTTTCTTTCTGTGTAAGTGGGTTTCGCTCACGCGTCCCTGCTGTTGAAATAAAAAAGGTTGCTTGAACCTTCAATTTTTTCTGTTTTTTCAGCTTCCGCTTTGCGGCTTCCAAAAGCTTTTCAGGTTTTTTAGGTTTGTGCCGATATTTTTGGATGCTGCTACGAATCCATGTCTTTTTTTTAATTTCCTGTAATTGGTTCCATGTAAGTTCCACGAGAACGAAGGAATTAAAGGACGTGCGCAGTCTATATACAACGGTGTTCGCTTAGTGCCCCGAGGATAGAACCAGTGACGACTGGTCTTCTATCCAGTCACAATTTTTTTTTGGTTTGGCTGCCGTGTCTGCTAACCAAAGTCAGTAGAGCCACGACAAGCATCGTCATTCTAGTGTTGGCTCTTGCCACGACACTACAGTAAAGCTGCGTACCGTGGCACCCTACCCACCCTTCTATTCACCACCTGGAGGCGCGCCCGATAGGTAACTCGACCCACCTATGTAACGTTCGTTATATGTTAAGATTTAAAAAATCAACCAAACAAACTTAACTAACCAAAGAACTAAATTGTTTTAAAAAAACTTTTGTTTACACGATTATAATGTAACTAATTTTACTAAAATTAAAACACAATGAACTAGACAAATTAAACAGACAATTTAAAAAAATCACTTTCCATAATTTATATAACACTGTCTGTCACTGTACACCGTTCGCAGATAAGATAATTATAATCACTTTTATTTATCTCTAAGATACACGTGTAAAAACACTGAATTTGCACTTATTTATTTACACCGCACGTTATTCTTGACTACGTTTATCGAATTTTCCTTTTGCTTTATCTTCTGCTAAAATATTTTCTTATAGCGCCTTGAATATCTCAAAGTTTCTAGAATGTTTCAAAATTACTGATCATTATATTAAAACGTTCTTAAATTCAAGAGCCTTCTCGAAGTTGTTATCCATCTTCTAGAACGTATACCGAAAGATATGGAACACTCGAAAAGGATTTCCAAAATGTGTATATATACGGAACAAACAAATCGTAGGTCAGTTATTTCCGTAATGCGAAGACAGCAGTGTTAAGAAGATTATTCAAGTCTAAATAAATAAGTCGTTAGCGCGTGTGTGTAGATAAATATACGGAGAATAATCTTGTACGTGACTTTAGTGTAAACAAGTGTGTGAAGCTATCCGCGGACTTTATCTTATCTTCGTGTAAGTGATATAAATTAGTGCAATTATTTTTATTAAATATTATTAGATTTAATTAGTTTGGTTAATTTAAAAGTGTACATTTTGATGGTCTTTATTTTAAACAATACAAAAAGAGTTTATTAAACGTAAAAACATAAAAAATGAACTTCACACGTATATCGCCATTACTCATTACAGTCTTTACAACAACTATACTCCTTCTTCTGTCGCTTCCTTTCGCTCATGCGCACTTTACTCGTCTCCATTCCATCTAACGGTACATCGGAGTGGCCTTGACACGACAACATATTTCTTGTATAAGTAAGAATATTTTTAGTAGTTTAAATAAATTAGTTTTAATAATAAAATTCGTTACAATTTGGCGTCAGTGCGGGGTATCGTTCGCGATTTTTTTTAGTGTAAATACCATTAAGTAATCCAATATCGCTCCCGTAATAAAAACATTGATTGCGTAAATAATTAAAACTTTAGTTCGCGTGTTTGTTTATAGCATTTAATCTTAGCTGTTCGTTTCGTTAAACCAGTGTCGGGCTTTATTAAAATTTAGTGTTATTAAATTTTGTTTTAAATTAATATTCGTGGTTAAGTTTATGCCCCTGACGCTTTCACAAGCAGTTAAAATGGATTCAAAAATACTTGAAATTCTCGAATTGATGAATAAAAATATCTAAGGAAAACTGTCGGAAAATTCTCAGAAAATTGAAGAAAAACTGTCGGAAAATTCCAGAAAAATGGAAGAAAATTTAAAAAAAATGGAAGAAAAACTCTCCGAACATTCTCAGAAAATGGAGGAAAGTTCTAAAAGTTTAAAAGAAGAAATGCGAACGAGCATAGAAAATCAAATCAAAATTGTTCAACAGGAAACTCAAGCAGACATGTTAAATTTATGAGAAGAAATATGCGAAGTTCTGGAAAACGGAAAACAATCTATGAATGAGAAAATAGAAGCAACAGAAGACAAATTAGAAGACAGAATGAAACTTCTTGACGAAAGAATGAACCAAATGAATTACCATGGTGAAGGAAGTGTCACGAGTGAAGATTAATTAATGGACCGCCGAGAAGAAAGCATTCACAAGTTTGTTGTACCTACGAATTTTGATGGTAAAGTTCCATGGTCAACCTACCACAAGCAGTTTGAAGCCGCAGCTGCAGCTAATGGTTGGAGCAACAAGCCGAAAGCGACGTCTTTAATAGTGTCCTTAAGTGGAGAAGCTCTTGGAATCTTGCAAACTGTTCCTAACCACCTACAAAAAAATTACGAAATTTTAATTTCGCGTTTGCAAATGAGATATGAAGATGCTCATCTTCAACAAGTGTATCAAGCTCAAATTAAAAGTCGGGTTCAGAAAGCAGCCGAAAGTCTTCAAGAGTTTGAGGCTGACATCGCCAGATTAACACGGCTTGCGTATCCTACAGCACCAGATACCTTCTTGGAGCAGTTGGCTATTCAAACCTTTGTAGACGGCCTCCGAGACAACGAAACGCAGCAGACTCTCCGGTTACCTCGACCGAAGACATTGGATGACGCTTTGGTGCATGCTTTGGAGTTTGAAGCAGCAAAACAAGCATCGCAACGAGACGGTCATAGACTCTGCTGTGCTGCAGAAGTACCCACACAGACACTGCAAAGCATCGAGGAGATAGCGCGACGAATACTTCGGGAAAGAGGAATGACAACTTTGAACTGCGGTAAAATAGGCGATGTACGACGGCATCGGCTCGAAAAAAAAACGAGGCGACCAAAAGAGACAAAAGGTAATCTCGTCTAGTCAGGCTCCGGAGATTACAATTCGAATGGCGTCGCCTATGGAGCAAATGCATAGCATTTACCTCGAAGATAAGATCAATGGAAGAAGTGTTCAGTTACTGCTTGACAATGGAACGACGAAGACCATCATTCGTCCTGACATGTTATTTGAAAACGAGACGACATCACCAGTAACAGTACGACTTCGAACGGCGACGGGCGAAGAAATACCTACTCACGGACAAGTCAAAGTAACCATTGGTTTGGGAAATGGAGTACTCAACCATCAAGTACTGGTAGCCGACATCACGGAAGAAGTTATCCTGGGAATGGACGTGATAAAAAAATATGGGTTCCATTTGGATATGAAGAACGATGTCCTGAAGATCGACAATGAAGAAATTCCTTTTCATTCGTCAGAGAAAGCAGTCGTGCGAGTCTTATTGAGTGAAGACGTGATTCTGTCTGCAAGGACGGAAAGTGTGGTGATGGCAACCTGGATGGAAATCTCCGGGAAAGCTACATACGCGCGATTAAACTAATGGAAGGCGGCTTAGTTAAAAAGGGACTACTCGTTGGCAGAACTTTAGTACGAGTAAAGAAGACGATGTCAGTAAAGATCTTAAACATCAACTCAGATCCTGTAACGTTGAAAAAGAAAACCGTGGTAGGCCAATGCACGCCAGTATCACAAATTGTGAGATGCGTGAAGTCGAACGAGGATACGTCGCCGAAAAAGTGTCCACAACATCTACTAGACATTCTTACCTCCAAATGCCAAAACCTCAGCCAAGACAAGCGGGCTAAAGTTAAGGTGTTGATCCAGCAGTATCAAGATGTGTTCGCGCTGGAAAGTGTTTCCAAAGAAAGAACTAACGTGGTTAAACATAAAATTAATACCGGAGACGCTCGGCCGATACGACAACATCCACCCAAACTTCCTTAGGCGAAAAGAGAAGAAGCCGAACAAATAATCACGGATATGGAGAGAGAAGGCGTGATTGAACCTTCAAATAGCCTGTGGGCGTCCCCAATGAAACTCGTAAAGAAGAAAGATGGATCAACAAGGTTTTGGACAGCTTCCCTTTACCCAGAATTGACGATACGTTAGACACCCTGTCATGATCCCAGTGGTTTTTTACGTTAAACTTAAAGAATGGTTACTGGCAGGTAGAATATTGGAACCCAAGGAACGTGAAAAAACAGCTTTTACGATTTGAACTGGTTTGTGGCAGTTTACTGTGATGCCCTTCGGTCTGTGTAACGCTCCAGCAAAGTTCGAGCGTTTGATAGAGACCATCTTGCGCGGACTGTCTTGGAAGATGTGCTTGGTTTACCTAGACGACGTGATCGTGGTTGGAAGGTCGTTTGAAGAACACTTGAACAATTTGAAAGAAATGTATCAGCGACTACGTGGGGCAAACCTCAAACTGAGCCCAAAGAAGTATCACATATTTAAGAAAGAAGTGCAATATCTTGGCCACGTTGTATCTAAAGATGGAGTAAAATCTGACCTAGACAAAATCCCAGCAGTGCAAGCATGGCCAAGACCAATCGACAAACATCAGGTCCAAAGCTTCCTTGGGTTGTGCACCTATTATAGATTTGCCAATATGGCCAAACCTTTGACGAAATTGACCGAAGAAAAGGCAGAATTCAGATAGAATGAAGACGCGATGCCTTGTTCAAAAGACCATGTCCAGCGGACTGCAGCCATTGTTCGCAACTTAAAGAAAAAGTAGAATGCCTCCGGAGAACTCCTATGGTTGATGATGAGGGGGAACCTGAGCAGTTGCGTTGCGAACAAGAAAACGATCCTGAAACAAGACTACTCCTGGACTGGAAAGAAAACGGCCGACAACCAGCCTGGGAAGAAGTGAGTGCATTGGGCAAAAACATCAAAGCGTACTGAAAGCAGTGGGACTCTGATAGTAGAAGACGGTCTTCTTAAGCAATCCCTAGAAAGTGTAGAGGGCATGGGAAACAGACTACAATTGGTAGGTGTCAGAAGTGTTCAAGCATCTCCACGATGGTACATCAAGAGGACACTTTGGCATTAAGAAGACATTGGGGAAAGTTCGAGAACGGTTCTACTGGGTGAACTGCAAAGAGGACGTCATGAAATGGTGCCGTAAGTACACGGTCTGCGCATCAAGAAATGGTCCAGCGAGAAAGCGCAAAGCACCCACGAAGCCCTTTGGAAAGAGTAGCGATTGACATCGCAGAGCCGTTTCCATTATCCGATTCGGGAAATAAATACATCCTGGTGGCGATGGATTATTTCACGAAATGGACGGAGGCTTACGCCATACCCAATCAAGATGTAGCTACAGTTGCAGACATATTATTAGTAAAAGATTTTTTTTGCCGGTTTGGAGTCCCGTTGGAATTACACTCCGATCAAGGCCGCAACTTTGAGTCTGGGCTGTTTCAAGAATTTTGCCGACTGTTCTGAATTAAGAAAATTAAGACGACGCCTCTCCATCCTCAATCTGATGGCATGGTTGAGCGGACGAATCGAGCAATGGAAAAATACTTAGTCAGTGTCCGAACACCAAAGAGACTGGGATCAGTATTTGCACCTTTTCCTCCACCTTTTCACGAAAGCACAGACCAAACACCATCCTGTGTGATGCTCGGTCGCAAAATACGACTGCCATGCGACCTGCAATTTGGACGAAGGCCGGAAGAAGAAGTTGCTGGAGAAGACTACGTCAGCAAGCGAAATAGTCGATTGTTGCCGAACGTCGATTGTTTCGAAATGATGCTACGATTCTCTCGATGAAAAAATAGTAACAATGAAAAAAAGTAAAGTAATTGTAGAAGTTCTCGGTCTTGACGATCGAATGAAAATAGTAGCGTTTGAAAATAAGTAAAGTAATTGTAGAAATTCTCGGTCTTGACAATCGAACTACCGTTGGTGGATGTTTGGATTTGTGGAATTTATTAATTTCTATAGAATTTTATATATTAGATATTGAATCTGTAGTTCAATAAAATTTTAACTTTTTTAATCGTTTATTACTGTTGCATTACATGAATAGTCGAATATTAAATTTTACAATAAAATTAATAATTACAATTAAGTTAAATATGTACCTACATCATTTATATAACTGTAGATAGCTATAAACGATGGTAAATACGTTGAGTTAGTTTAACACCCGCGAAATTCAAAATAAGCTTTGAAAAATTCGTCGGGATAAAACCACAACGTAAAAGGACATTGGGGGTGAGCAATGTCAATGCAATTGTGTAAACGCCACCAGAGTGAACTACTAGACAGCTGTTTCGCCCTTTTGGGGCTCATCAGTAGTAGGATGGTTGATCCTGCCAGTAGTCATATGCTTGTTTCAAAGATTAAGCCATGCATGTCTCAGTACATACCGAAATAAGGTGAAACCGCGAAAGGCTCATTATATCAGTTATGGTTCATTAGATCGTACCCACATTTACTTGGATAACTGTGGTAATTCTAGAGCTAATACATGCAAACAGAACTCCGACCGGAGACGGAAGGAGCGCTTTATTAGATCAAAACCAATAGGCGGCGGCGGCCGGCGTTTTGCGACGTCGCGTCGTCGTCGTTACATAAATCGCACGACGAATCTGAATAACTTTAATGCCGATCGCATGGTCACGCACCGGCGACGGATCTTTCAAATGTCTGCCTTATCAACTTTCGATGGTAGGTTATGCGCCTACCATGGTTGTAACGGGTAACGGGGAATCAGGGTTCGATTCCGGAGAGGGAGCCTGAGAAACGGCTACCACATCCAAGGAAGGCAGCAGGTGCGCAAATTACCCACTCCCGGCACGGGGAGGTAGTGACGAAAATAACGATACGGACTCATCCGAGGCCCCGTGATCGGAATGAGCACACTTTAAATCCTTTAACTAGGATCAATTGGAGGGCAAGTCTGGTGCCAGCAGCCGCGGTAATTCCAGCTCCAATAGCGTATATTAAAGTTGCTGCGGTTAAAAAGCTCGTAGTCGAAATTGTGTCCCCGGCCGCCGGTTCGTCGCTCGCGACGCCAACCGGCGCGCACGCGGGACGTCCACCCGGTACCACAAACCCGCCGACGGTGCTCTTAACCGAGTGTCCAGGCGGGGGCCGGCAATGTTACTTTGAACAAATTAAAGTGCTTAAAGCAAGCTAAACTGCGCTCGTATAATACGTGCATGGAATAATCGAATAGGACCTCTGTTCTATTTTGTTGGTTTTTGTGGAACGCACAGAGGTAATGATCAATGGGTGCGGATGGGGGCATTCGATGAGCCCCAAAAGGGCGAAACAGCTGGCTAGTAGTTCACTCTGGTGGCTTTTACACACTTGCATTGACATTGCTCACCCCCAATGTCCTTTTACGTATCCCGACGAATTTTTCAAAGCTTATTTTGAATTTCGCGCGTGTTAAACTAACTCAACGTATTTACCATCGTTTATAGCTATCTACAGTTAATTTTAATCACATAGTAAATTTATACTATGAGATGGTTCTGCCATCAAACACTTTTGAATCATTTATATCATTTTTATATACACTTACATAGTCTATGTTAAATTAAGATTACCATTTAAGAAAATAATAGAATTCACATGTTTTGGTAGTAAACCTTCGGTCGTTGGTTATTTGACAAGTTTTAGAAAATACTCTTTCTGCTGGAACAGATGTTGCAGGAATACAACAGTATTTTTCATATAATTTATGTAATTCTGGAAAAACGATTTTGTGTATCTTCCAGAATTGCAGTGGGCTATTCCGACGTTCCACATGTGGCATGCTCAGATATTGTTTTATTATTAACGACACTGTCACATTTTCATCGGACTTAATTTTTCCTTTTGTCTTACAGTCAAAATGAACCCAAATGGAATCCGACGATTCAGATATTTTTGAATCTTCAACATCGACTGCTACTTGCGGCGGTAATGCGAGTTCCATTTGTGTTTGTAATAAACTTGCTAATTCTTCGCTAATCCATGCTTGTGCATTCTTAGCGTTTTCTTCTGTTCCGAATCCGAGTATTTTAAATCTGGGATCCAAAAATGTTGCTTTAGCAATTATTTTGTTTTTTTCTAAGCATCCTAATCTTCTGGATATGATTTGTAGCAGAGCACCTTGTAACTGCTGTCCCGTAACAGTTTCTGGATTTGCATTTTTAATTGAATACTGTAGCCCTCTAACTAACGGAATAACCATTGCCATGGTCGGATAATTTTCCCCAGATAATTCAGTTGTCATTTCTTCTAGCGGCTTCAGTAAAGGGATACAGTCGTTTAAAATAGCCCATTCTGAGGCGTCTAAGAACTCGGGTGCCCGTGGAATGGAAATGATCACTGCTGATAGCGGTTCTTTGATAGCGACTAGACGTTTCAACATTAGCAAGGTGGAATTCCATCTTGTGGGAACGTCTTGTTTAATTTTTAATCGCGGAAAATTAATTTGTTCTTGCATTTTTTTAAGTTTTTCTGTCGCGATCACACTATGTTTAAAATAACTAACTCAAGTTTTATACTTGTTTATAACTTTGCTTAAATTTAAGTTATTTTGAAGAGCTTCATTTGCACTTAGGTTTAACGTATAGGCAACGCAAGGATGATGAGGTTTTTTTTAATGTTCATTAATGGCGTGTTTGAAATTCGCTGCGCTGTCTGACACTACCGTCACAATCTTATTCGTTATTTAGTAATCATTAAAAATAGTTGATAAAACGTTTGCTGTTTTCTCCCGTGTGGTTTCCCAACATTTCCTTAGTGACCAGAACAGGCGAATATAGTTTATCTTGGTAAAGGAAATGACCAGTTACCGTAATAAACGAAACGTTATTATCTGAGGTCCAAGTGTCTGTAGTAATTGCTAAGTTTGTCACTTCACTTAAAAGGTATATAATGTTTATGTGCACTTCTTCATAAACCATTGGCAATAGTTTTGTTGTTAACAATTTCCTACTAGGAGGTTTATATAATGGTTGAAGCTTATGTGAATACTCCAAAAAACCTTGATTTTCAAGTACAGACAAAGGCTGAGAATCCTTAACTATCATCTTAATTAAAGCTCTATCAATGTCTGATTTCTGCGCGTCAGTTAAATCGCTGCCTTTTGTTGAACCATATAACTGTAATTGTCGAACTCGTTTGGAAGGTAATGCCGCCGTTATCTCCGTTTGATTTTCTCTTCTATTCTCTTCCGGTGTTGATAATGACGTTGCTGTCGCTGGTGGCAGTGGTATATCATCCCCGTTTGTCTCGAATGCGAAGGTACCGATCCGGAAAACTCTGTTTCAGGATTAGTTAAAGCAAGCAACCTGGCAGGATGCTTCCTTTTAAATGATCTATCAGATTGGTGGTGTTTTTAAAAATTTAAAAGTTTTCTTACAATAGTGGCAAATAACTTGCGACGCATTACTTGTTTTCAGGCCCAACAAGAGGGGGGGGGTTGACGGGGAAAATACCCGGGGCCCCTGGGTTCTAGGGGCCCCGGAGAAAAAATTTATCATGATTTAAGTCAATCATGGTGAAGAAATACTCCATTTAAAATCAATTTATGATGCCAATATACAAAACAAATCTCTCTCGCCCATTGAGTTACTAAACATCATTAAAAAATGAAACTAGATGTATTGTTTCCCAACATAATAATAGCAATAAGATTATTTTGTACGATCCCTGTAACCGTTGCTGAAGCAGAACGATCCTTTAGTGTTTTAAAAAGGATAAAAGATGTTTTGAGATCCACAATGTCACAACACCGATTGAATGATTTAGGAATGTTGTCGATTGAATCTGAAATGGCTAAGAAAATTAATTTTCAAAACGTAATTAATTTGTTTGCTAGGCGCAAGGTTCGGAAAGCAACATTCTAAAAATAGTTTGTTTTTTGTACTTTTTTTTGTAATTTTAGTTGTAAACGTTTTCATTTTTGTAAGAGAATTATTGATGAATACATTGTTCCAATAACAATTAGGATATTTTTCGGTTTCCCGCTTCATTTATAAATAGCCCAAAGTCCGAGGGGAAAATATTTTTTTTACGCGCTTGGCAGGCAGCCCCACAACAAGTATATCCCCGGACCCCAAAATTCCTCTCGGCGGCCCTGCTTGTTTTGTCAAAATGATCCCACACTACGGAACGTTTTGAGCCAGGTTTCATATTGAATAGTAATTGATTTATATAATAAAAATCAACTTAAAACACAAAAAAAATTCAAAATGTCCACAGAACACAGAACTAGTAAACCACAATCCAAAATCAAAATGAGTGGAGCAGCCGGGTCGAGAAGTATGAAATAAATATCAATTGAAATAGAGCACGTAAAGCAAAAAGACGCTAATAGCACAATGGCACAAACAATTTTTCTAGAAAATTACTAAAGAAATTCTATTTATTCTCATACTTTAGATGTGGCAGATGTAACAAATAGTGTGTACTTACTAGTATTTTCAAAAATAAGTAGCGACATAAAACAACAAAACACTCATAAATATCTTAAAATTTAAGATTACAAAAAGACCACAGTTTGTTAAATATTTTTATAAGGGTATAGTATAATCATAAAATTCTGTGCGACAAAAATAGCAACTATTATTATTACGACCACCTATAAAACAATCTATTCACAAAAAAAATTGTACTTGTTTCAGAAAAAGAAACTATTAAATCAATTCTTTGCTGTAATTTTTTCTGAAGACTTTTCGTTTGAAGCATATTTTGTAAATACATATTGTTACGTATTTATTTAATATTAACTAATTTATTTAAACGATTAAAAATACGTTTACTTAATCTAGTAATATGTACACTTTTAAATTAACCGAACTAATTAAATGTAATAATATTTAATGAAAACACTTACACGAATTTATGTATAACTGTTGTATAATACTATCACTTAAGATAAGATAACGTCCTCGGATATCACACTTGTTTACACTAATTATCACGTTCACGATTATTCTCGATTTATTTATGTAGACAGACGCGTGCTAACGATTTATTTCCACTTGATAATCTTCTTAACACATTCGCATTCCAGCAATCACTGACCTACGATCTGTCTCGTAGCTATACATAGACATACAGAATCCTTCTCGATCGTTCCTCACTTTTCGCTATAACTTCTAGAAAATAGATAACAGCCTTCTAGAAGGCTCTTGCATTTGCAAGTAATTTCTTGAATGTTTCAATATATTAATTATATCTACATTTATATTAATTAATAAAGCATTAAATTCTTATGTAATAAAAAACAAGAAAATCCTTTTCTTTAAAGGGTATTGTCCTTTTATTGAAGGAATTATATAAATTACAAACAGAATTAAACTCGTGTTTTAACCTATTTTGAACATCTGGATATTGTAAAATCCTGTTTATTTTACTTTTCATTACTGATGATGATCCATAATCTAATGTCCACAGTGCAACTAAAAGAAATGTGGGAATTCAGTTTAGCCGTCTAGCCACAAACTGTAACGCACAAACAGTTGAAAGAAGGTACATCCGAATAAATCATTGAATGATTCTTTCGATTGTTGTACAGTTACTATCACTATTCATTCGATTATTAATATCGCTCGATTGTGCCCATCACTACTACGAAGACAGCAACCGGCAGTCGGAAAAGTTTTAAAACTACGTGGTGACAGACGTTTCGTTTTCTACCTGGTCACCAAGAAATACTCAAGTACCAAGTCGTTATACGAAAATCTGTGGCGTGAGTTTTTAAAGTAATCTGTATTAGGTACATGTGTACGATGTGTAATCATGATGAATAATTTTTGCCAGGAAACGTCCTTGCTAGAATTTTTTAATCGTGATTGGACTGTTTTCCAAACACAATGTTTCAACTTAGTTGACAAATTTTCAGTGTTGTTTCTGTTCGCTGTATCCACACTCAGACATTTCGCCAACCTCTTTTAAAGCCAGTTAAAAGCAAGTACCAAAACCTTTCTAATATGAAATAATCAGTCATTTTGCTTTCTGGAACCATATACTAATAACTTAAGTCATCTCAAACAAATTATTCTGCCTAGCCTTTGGTACTCCCCAATTCATACAAAATATATATATAATTAATTAAGAACATGAAAAATTAATTTAATGAAACAAATTTTACAACTTATTTTTATAATACATTTACTATTTCAGCTTTTGATTCTATTTGTGGCGTTTATGCTGCCGTGTATATAAAAATACAAATAAAAACCAATCTTTAAAAATTACGATCCTACTTACTGGGACCAGTATACTCCTCGACAATATTTGGCAAATTCGATTTTGATAATATACTTCTTTCGTGTCTTCTCAATCTTGGTTGAGCTAAAACGTCACGTTAGTCACAATTATACTACTGATTGATATCATACCAATTTCTTCGGTTGATCTTGTTCTTCTGGTAATTCTTCCAGGTTTCTTTGCTTCTACTACTGAATGTGCCTGACTGATCGTACTCGATTCACTAATATCTGTGTCCTATAAAACACGACTAAAACAACCTAATAGAAATAAATGATACAACCTTCGAGTTTGCTCTTGTTTTTCTCAGTTTTCTGGGAACGTTTTTACTTTTACTCTCAGGAGATTTACTCTGCGGTCTAGTTTCTAATAAAGCTTTAATTCATATTATTCACTTGTATTTATAAAAAAAAATTCTCAACCTTACCATCCCCACCTGGTAGTCTACGCTTAACGTTTCTCCTTTTAGTTTCACCAACCACTGATGACTTTTCGGAACAGACAGAAACATTCGATAAGGAGCTTTTGCTTCTTAATCTTAATCCTATAGGGCTTTCAGCTATACTCGATACAGGAGATTTATGCACCAATTCTTCATCGGGATCAGGATCGCCTAATATAAAATTAAGATCAAAAATTAAAATTTTTTTGACTTTACCTTCGAAAGATTTTTTATCCAGTAGTTTTATAGCGTCCATTTCAGCAATGTCGGGTCCTCTTTCTCGCAAACGATCTGAATCGTCACTATTACTAGATCCTTCCTTTTCGACTTTTTGCAATTCGTTAATATCTGTACCTAAATTTTTCCTTAATAAATTCGCTTGTCTTCGTGTTAATCGTCTTGTACTTGAATATACTTCTAATATATCGTTAGAGACGACAGCAGATTTAGATTTTCTAGATATGATTTTTGTTTTGGTTTCCGGTGTACTAGGAGAAACCTTTTTATTACTTTCGGGCAATTTTTCTGATAACAATTCCACGTGGACACTACCACCACGTTTACTTCTTGTCGATACTGATAACGGTGCGTTGGTGCTTGAACTACGTGTTCTTTTACTTGGAACTTGTTTTTTAACTATTTTAATCGGCGATTGTTTCAATAGTACAGGAGCAGTATTCGTATTTACTTGGGAAGTACTCAAACTTCTTTTTCTTAAAGTGTACTTTCTCAAGTCTGATGTTTGCGGAGTACTTGAAGCTTGCAAAGAAGAAAGACGTTGTGATCGTTTAACTGTAACAATTGAAATGAAAAATCAATTTATTTCATCCGAACGGAGAAACATATTGAAACGTTCGAGAAATTATTCTCAAGTTTGAGAACTTTCGCGAGGTTTTTGTACATTTCGAGAACATTCACCGAAAGATATAGAAAATTCTCGAACGTTTGGCTAAAATTTATAAATGCGGCACAAACCAATCATAGGTCAGTTATTCCAGTAATTTGAAGACGGCAGTGTTAAGTACATTATTCAAGTTTACATAAATAAGTTATTAACGCGTGTGTTCGAGATAAATATACGGAGTATAACCTTGTACGTGACTTTAAAGTAAACAATAAGTGTTAAATTAAAGTTATCCGCGAACTGTTTTTATTAAATATCCTTAGATTTAATTAGTTCGGGTAGTTATAAATGTATACATAATTTTAGTATAAATAAATTAATTAGTAATAATAAACGTTACAGTGGTTTACAGGTGTGAGGTTCGCGATTTTTGGCATAAATACCATTAAGTAATTTAATATCGCACCCGTAATAAAAACATTGATTGCGTAAATAAACAAAACTTTAGTTATCGCTTCGTGTGTTTGTTTATACCGTATAAAATTAGTCTGTTTCAGTTCGTTAAAGTAGTGTATTTAAACTTTTTATTCATGTTATATATAATTTATTCCGGTGCCGCGTTTGCAAGCAGTTAAAACGGATTCAAAAATATTTGCAATTCTCGAATCGATGAATAAAAATATAGAAGAAAATAATAGAAAAATGGGTGAAAATTATCAGAAAATTTAAGAAAAACTGTCCGAAAACTCTCAGAAAATTGAAGAAAAATGTAAAAAAAGTTGCACGAAAATTCGCAGAAAATTGAAGAAAAATTATTTGAAAATACCCAGAAAATAGAAGAAAAGTTGATGGAAAATTCTAGACGTTTAAAAGAAGAAATACAAACGAGCATAGAAAATCAAAATTGTCCAAGAAGAAACCCAAGCAGATATGTTAAATTTAAAAGAAGAAATTTGCGAATCTGTGAATGACAAAATAGAAGAAATAGAATACAAATTAGAACAAAAGCTAGAGAAAAAAATGAGAGAAATAATACAACTGCCTGAAGAAAGAATGTACCAAATGAATTGTCACGGTGAAAGAAGCGTCACGAGTGAAGATTTAATAATGAACCATCGGGAAGAAACCACTCACAAGTTCAAAGTTGTATCTCCGAATTTTGATGGTAAAGTTCCATAGTCAACCTACTACCAGCAGTTTAAGGCCGCAGCTACACCTAATGGTTGGAGCAACAACCAGAAAGCGACGTCTTTAATAGTGGCCTTACGTGGAGAAGCTCTTGGAATCTTGCAAACTGTTCCTGATTACCTACAAGAAAATTAAGAACTTTTAATTTTACGTTTAGAAAAGAGATATGGAGATGCTCATCTTCAACAAGTGTATCAAGCTCAAATTAAAAGTAGGGTTCAGAAAGCTGCCGAAAGTCTTCAAGAGTTTGAGGCTGACATCGCCAGATTAACATGGCTTGCGTATCCGACAGCATCAGATACCTTCTTGGAGCAATTGGCTATTCAAACCTTTATAGACGGCCTCAGAAACAACGAAACGCAGCAGACTCTCCGGTTAGCTCGACCGAAGACGTTGGATAACGCTTTAACCTATGCTTTGGAATTCGAGGTGGCGAAACAAGCGTCGCACCGAGGCAGTCATAAGCTCCGTTGTGCTGCAGAAATACCCTCGCACACAGAAGAAAGCATTGACGACATAGTGCGACGTGTATTTGAGGAACAAGTAGCTCGAGGAAGAGAAGTGACGTGCTGAAACTGCGGAGAAGTGGGCCACGTACGACGACGTTGTACTAAGTCCAAAAGAAGACCAGAAGACCGCCCGGAAAACTAGTACAGGTCGACCGAATAGACCGAAAGACTTCAACGAGCCATGCCCAGGAGATTACCATTCAAATGGCATCGCCTAGGGAGTAATTGCATAGCATTTATCTCGATGGCAAGATCAATGGAAGAAGTGTTTAGTTACTGGTTGACACGGGAGCGACGAAGACCATTATTCGTCCTGACATGTTATTAGAAAAAAAGAAGACATCACACTCACGGACAAGTCAAAGTAACCATTGCTTTGGAAAATGAAGTACTCGACCATCAAGTAATGGTAGCAAACATCACGGAAGAAGTTATCCTAGGAATGGACGTTATAAAGAAGTATGCGTTCCATTTGAATATGAAGAACGATGTCCTAAAGATCGACAATGAAGAAATTCCCTTTGATTCGTCAGAGAAGGCAGTCTCCGAGTCTTATTGAGTGAAGACGTGACTCTGCCTGTAAGTGTGGTGATGGCACGCCTGGATGGAAAAATCCGTAAAGGCTACATACGCGCGATTGAACCAATGGAGGGCGACTTAGTTGAAAACGGGCTACTCGTTGGCAAAACTTTAGTACGAGTGAAAAACGCGATACCAGTAAGGATCTTAAATATGAACTCAGATCCTGTAACGTTGAAAAAGAAGACCGTGGTAGACCAATGCACGCCAGTATCTCAAATTTTGAGATATGTGAAATCTAATGAAGATACGTCACCGAAGAAGTGCCCATAACATATATTGGACATTCTTACCTCCAAATGCCAAAACCCCAGTCAAGACCAGCTGGCTAAAGTTAAAGTGTTGATCCAAGAGTATCAAGATGTGTTCGCGCTGGAGAGTGGTTCCAAAGAAAGGACTAACGTGGTGAAACATAAAATTAATACCGGAGGCGCTGGGCTGATACGACAACATCCACCAAAACTTCCTTTGGCGAAAAGAGAAAAAGCCGAACAAATATGGATATGGAAAGAAAAGACGTGATTGAACCTTCAAATAGCCCGTAGGCGTCCCCAGTGGTACTCGTAAAGAAGAAAGATGAATCAACGAGGTTTTGCGTAGACTACAGACAGCTAAACGACGCGACGTGACCAAAAAGAACAGCTACCCTTTATTCAGAATTGACGATACGTTAGACACCCTGTCAGGATCCCAGTGGTTTTCTACGTTAGACTTAAAGAGTGGTTACTGGCAGGTAGAATTAGAACCCAAGGATCGTGAAAAAACAGCTTTTGCGATTGGAACTCTCCCGTACAAAGGAAAAACCTAGTAACTCACTTTTTTTGTCAAATTGAGTTTTATATTGGATATTCATCTACTAGGTATTTCCAACGAATATCTGTTGAAAAAATATCAATATTTGCAAATATAACTTAGATATGATCATTGGAATTTCCTAGTAACTCTTAAAAGTTTGCTATTTACAAAAGTGAAATATAGCAACTTTGATATACAGGGGATAAACCTAGCGCATTTGAGTTGCTATTGAGTTTGCCTAAATATTATTCGAACTTTACAAAGGAAAAAAAGAGCAAGTCAATATACTGTATTTCCCTTTTGTTGGCGAACTGAAATTATATCCATTTTTAAAGGAAGAACCTAGTACATGACTTTACTACTCTGCTTCTCAGATTAAGTTGAAGCTATTGAAAAGTGGAAAAATATGGTAAAACTACTTACTAGTTATTTGCACAGTTTTTGTGCAAGAACTTTTTGTTAGTAAGTACATTTACTAGGTTCTTCCCATTTAGATCGTTTGGCGGGAAAATTGACACTGACATACTAGGTTGTTCCATGCATTGAACAAATAATTCATTTGGCGTCGGTCCTTCAGCAACGACGTGTTGATACATTTTCTGTCCAGTTGCTGGTGGCTTGATTTGATCAGTGAGTTCTGAGTGATGATTGAATTATATTGAAAACAAGTTATTCAGTGAACAATTATTAAGACAATGTTTCAAAGAGGAAAATATCTAGTTGCGTTAGCAGCAAAAAATGAAGAAAGAATAGTTATTTCAAGTTTTTCTGAAGTAGTGAACAGGTAAGTTTCATACATTTGAGCACGGAAATTTGGAAGTTGATAATATGTTTGTGGTTAGTTTTATGTTTTCTACTCACTTAAATATTGTCACCGTCTTTTAAACACGCTGTATCGTAAATTATAATAGGCAATGCTAAAAGTAATAAGGTGTTTACTAAACTGTATCAAGATTTTGAAATATTTTTCTTTAGAGACACTGAAGTTGATAAAGAAAATTTAAAGGACCAACAATATGATAATAATACAACAGATGGAAATATTGAGGTCAAAAAAATAAGGAGTGAGAAACAACCTGATTTGTTGAAAATGTATCCAGAGTTGCACATTCCTGACGGTACTTTTTGTTAAAATAATAATTTTCTATAATATAATATATCTAATATTTTGTAGACTGTCTTATGGAAAATCCTGTAGACGACATAGATTTGGATAGGCAACCTGCTAATAACAGTGGTGGTGATATAATGCAGTTGCCTATTATTTTCTTGAGACACCTACCCAAATAATGGAATTTGATCTATGTGAAAACGAGTGAGTCATTAATAGCTAATTTTCTGTGAAACATAATTTTTCAGCCTTTTAGTAATGAATCTGAAAAAATCTCAAATCAAAACGATCATCAAATTCTACAATATGAAAATATAGAACAAAATGTACTCCACGGAATCAACTATGCCAGAAGTAAAGAAGCAACTATTCCGGTGAATAATTTTGTAGAGTTGCGACCAGTTGTTCCAGTTCGCCCGACAGGTACTTACTTACATAGATAAATTCAGTTTTACTTATTGAACATCCCAAATCTTATTTCGTAGAATATCGCGAGGAAAGTCAATGGACGTTTCCGATTTAGATCCCACTTACGAGCCCTCAGATAATGATGAACCTAAGACGAAGAAACGCATATTTTGCGCAAATGACCCAACGTTGTCAGGTTGGTAGGTAGAATATCATTTCTTTTTTATGATTGATTTTTAGATTCGACAGAACGCGATAATATTGAGCTGGATAGCAACGAAGAACAAGGAGGTGAAACAACGACAAAAGGAAAAAGAAGAGAGCAATAACCGAGGCACAAAAGAGGAAAAACTGAACAAATATAAGGTACTGCCGGCATGTACTTGTAAGAAAAAATGTTTTCAATTTTTTTCTGCTGAAGAGCGTCATAATATTTGTGCAGCTTTTTGGAAGTTAAACTTTGGGGAACGGCGTCAGTACTTCAATGCGTTTGTGAAAAAACCCAGTAAAATCTAGAAGAACTGATAGTAATAATAAGAGACAATGTTCTCTTACCTATAGAATGGCGCAAGCAGCTGATGGTACTGAGAAACAAGTTTGTAAAACCATGTTTCTACATACTCATGGTCTGAAAACAGATGGTATGATAACCGAATTCAAACGCCAACAGAATTTGTCAAGAGGGTTAAACATTACAAAAGATGGCAGAGGAAAAGCTGCACCTTCCAATAAAAAAGATTCATTAACTTTTAAAACACACATAAATTCATTTTAATCCCCAAATTTCGCATTATAAAATTTTACACGCTCCGAATCGTCGATATTTACCTGCAGATATAACTATATCAGACATGTGGAAAGACTTTTGTCAAAAACATGAAAAAGTATCATACGAAAAATATAGAAATGAATTTAATTTGGAAAATATTGGATTTGATCAGCCTAGTCAGGATGATTGTAATGTTTGTGTGTTACAGAAAGAACATCTTAAAGAATGTCAAGAAGCTAATGATATTGACAACGCTGGTGCTACTTCAACTTGTTCCTCATGTATCAACTTCAATTTACATCATGAACTTTACACTGAAGGGAGGGCTGCATATCAGAAAGACCGCGACACAAATTTTGACAAAACCATCAAAATATATTCAGTTGATATGCAGAAAATATTACTACTACCAAAAATGTCACTAAAGTCGTCAGTGTTTATAAGTCGCTTAGTAGTATTTAATGAAACATTTGCTGCTTTAAACAAGCCATATGAAAATATTTGTGTCTTATGGCACGAAGCCATTAGTGGTAGAAATGCAGAAGATGTCGCATCAAGTTATTGTGCCATTTAAAGAGAGCCGCTGTTGAAACAAAGCATTATATTTTTTGGTGTGATAACTGCAGTGCTCAGAATAAAAACTGGAAACTGTATGCCGCCTTATGTTCCTTGGTTAATGCAGAATGGGGTCCGATTACTATCACGATTAAGTATTTTGAAGCAGGTCATACTTTTATGAAAGCTGATGTGGTCCATGGGCAAATAGGAAAAGCAATAAAAAGAAAGCAAATGTTTACGATATACATGACCTCAATGAACTGATTCTTAAGACATCGAAGCAGAACAAAACTCTATTACTGAATTATGACGATTTTCATAATTTTAAAGAGGGTAGCCGACAAAGGCGAGCAAAGATACTGCAGAAAGAAGTTTACCTACTCTAAACAATATTCGAGAGGCGGAATTCAGGAAAGGTTCAAGGCAATTGTTTTTAAAAGCAGACATACCCAAAATGAATTTTTGTGTTCGGATTTTCTGAAATCTAAATTTGATCTCTCAATTCCGGAAACTAAAGAAAATAACAGAGGCATAAACGCTGAAAAGAAACAGAAAATTCTGGAAGACCTGGTACCATCAATGCCGGCTTTGAAAAGATTATTTTGGGAAAAATTACCAGTTTCAGAAAGTTCGTCTGATCTATTAACTACACATTGATATTATGTTTTCATTGTTAAAAAGTTTGTTCTTAGTAATAATATGCGTTTGTTCTTTTGTTGTTTCAAGACATGTTTTTATTTTGATGCACGTATGTATGTATGAAATATACTTTTCCCAAGTTTATATCTTGTGTTTTTATCTTAGTATTGATATGGCTCTCCAAAATAATGTTTAGTCTTCATTGGATTTTATTATCACACGCTATGTCTACTTACTGGTTTTCTGTTGTATTATCTTTTTTGTAATAAAATCAAAATAGTAAGATAACTTACTGTGATTTTCCTCTGTAAGGAACAAGTTTTTCAACATAACCAACATAGCGGAATAACTTACTGTGTTTTACCTCAGTATTTGTTTGATTTTAAATTGACTTTTTTTTAGCAAGTCATTTATCTTGAAAACTATGAAATATTTTGAGAAAATAAGTCAAAATTTAAAAAGAGAAGCCCAAAAAACCCTTATTATAATCGAGATTCCACATCAGGTATAATTCTATACTAATGGCAGTCAGACAAATCAAAATTCGTTCTCCTGAAAAATTATGTTATCGGCAGCTACTAGGTTTTACCTTTTCACGGGAGAACTGGTTTATGGCAGTTTACTGTGATGCCCTTCGGCCTGTGTAACGCTCCTGCAACGTTCGAGCATTTGATGGAGACCATCTTGCGCGGACTGTCTTGGAAGACGTGCTTGGTTTACTTACCTAGACGACGTGATCGTGGTTGGAAGGTCGTTTGAAAAACACTTGAACAATTTGAAAGAAGTGTTCTAGCGACTACGTGGGACAAACCTCAAGCTGAGTCCAAAGAAGTGCCAGGAATTAAACAAAGAAGTGCAGTACCTTGTCCACGTCGTATCTAAAGAAGGAGTAAAGGCAAACCCAGACAAAATCCGAGCAGTGTAAGCATAGCCAAGACTAATCGACAAACTTCAGATCTGAAACTTCCTTGGGTTGTGAGCCTATTATAGACGATTTGTACCCGGGTTTGCCAATATTGCCAAACCTTTGACGAAATTGACCGATGAAAAAACAGAATTAAGATGGAATGAAGACTGCGAAAATGCTTTCCATCAACTAAAACAAGCCCTAGTCACTTCGACGATTTTGAATTATCCAAAATAAGATGGAAAATTTGTTTTGGATACGGACGCAAGAAATCTGGTCATAGGCGCGGTCCTTTCGCAGGTTCAAGATGGACAAGAAAGGAATTACTGCGTGACTAAGAGGGAGTAGTCGTCAAGTCCATAGAACATTTCGACAAATATTTGTATGGACGAAAATTTTTGCTGAGAACGGATAACGCCGCTTTAAAATGGCTATTGCAGTTCCGTAACCCAGAAGGACAAGTGGCAAGATGGATCGAGAGACTGCAATAATATGACTATGACATAAAACAACGCCCCGGAAGCAGTCATCGCATCGCTGATGCCTTGTTCAGAAGACCATGTCCAGCGGAGTGCAGCCATTATTCGCGAGGAAAAGTCGAATGCCTCCGGAGAATTGCTATGGTTGATGATGAGTGGGAACCTGAGCAGTTGCGTCGCGAACAAAAAAAAGATCCTGAAATACGACTACTCCTGGACTGGAAAGAAAACGGCCGACTACCAACCTGGGAAATGAGTGCTTTGGGCAGAAACATCAAAGCGTACTGGGCGTAGTGGGACTCTTTGATAGTAGAAGATGGTCTTCTTAAGCGATCCCTAGAAAGTGTCGAGGGCACGGGACACAGACTACAGTTGGTAGTGCCAAAGAGCCGGGTGTCAGATGTGTTGAAGCATCTCCGCGATGGTACATCAGGAGGACACTTTGGCATTAAGAAGACATTGGGAAAAGTTCGAGAACGATTCTACTGGATGAACTGCAAAGAGGACGTCATGAAATGGCGCCGTAAGTGCACGGTCTGCACATCAGGAAATGGTCCAGCGAGAAAGCGCAAAGCACCCATAAAGCAATACAACGTAGGAAGCCCTTTGGAAAGAGTAGCGATTGACATCATTCTCAGAATCCGATTCGGGAAATAAATACATCCTAGTGGCGATGGATTATTTCACGAAATGGGTGGAGGCTTACGCCATACCCAATCAAGAAGCAGCTACAGTTGCAGACGCAGTTCCGTTTTTAGGCATGGCCCGTCTGGGCCCGGGCCCAGGGTCCCCGAGATCCGGGGGGCCCCCGATGACGCATCTAAATAATTTGTGTCAATAAAAGTTTTCAATAATTACGAAGGCGCGGGAAGCCACGTTTCTCTCTCGTCGAAGCGGAAAATGGCATTTTCCACTCTGAGTGATGAAAAAACATTAACGGTCGGTAATGTATTAACCCTGCCGGTAATACTGAGTTCGGTAACACGGGCTGTTTTTCAATCGACAAAAGTATTTCGCCGAACGCAAGGTTTTTAGTCAGAGGTCGCCTTTTAAAAACGAAAGCAAAGTGGGATTCTAAAACTTATGTAGCATTTCACGGAAATATATGCTACAGTCGTTCATGATAACAAACGCAAGTGGCGAACGATTATTTTAACCAGAAATCAAATCGAAGGAACGGAGTTCAATAAGTTTGAGGTTCTGGAAAAACTAGGTTCGGAGTTACCACCGAGGAACAACAAGACCTGTTCCAAGCACAAAACGATTACGCTATCGCACATTGCGTGAGTGAGGATCTTGACAAGTTCAGAGGGGTTGCAGTCGTATTTAAAAAGAAGTTTGGGTAGCTACGAAGACAGCAACCGGCAGTCGGAAAAGTTTTAAAGCTACGTGGTGCAGACGCTTTGTTTTCTCTCTGGTCACCAAGAAATACTCAAGTACCAAGCCGTTATACGAAAATCTGTGGCGGACATTATGGAATCTCAAGAGAGAAATGGAGTTCCACCATGTTAAGAAATTGGCAGTACCCAAGCTCGGTTGTGGCTTAGATCAACTGAATTGGATGATGTTAGAAGTCGTCTTCCGAGGAACAGGCCTTCAAGTATTGGTCTGTAGTTACTAACCAAGAAGAATATCGGGTCAGGAAAAGTTAATTGATTGTTACTTTTATGGTTAAGGAAGTGGCAGAAATGCAGAGAGCCTTTCTACCGGTGTCGCATACAGTTTCCGTGACAGAACAGTTCTAAGGTGACAGTGAAACGTTCGAGAAATTATTCTCAAGTTTGAGACGTTTTTGTACATTTCGAGAACGTTCACCGAAAGATATACAAAATTCACGTTTGGCCAAAATGTTTAAATGCAGCATAGACAAATCATAGGTCAGTTGTTTCAGTAATTTGAACACGGCAGTGTTAAGATGAGTATTCAAGTTTAAATAAATAAGTGATTAACGCGTGGGTTCGAAATAAATATACGGAGTACGTGACTTTAAAGTAAACAAAAAGTGTTAAACTAAAGTTATCCGCGGACTTTATCTTAGTGTGATATAAATTTGTGTGTTTTTATTAAATATCATTCCATTTAATTAGTTCGGTTAGTTATAAACGTGTAAACGCTGATAGCTCTACTTAGAAAGCAGAATAGAATAGAGTAAGTATATTAATTCTTACTCATTGAAAAACGGCACCGAGTGTATTTTCCAGATAAAAAAACAAAAATAATCGAAGTGTGTTTGGAACCGATAACGGGCGTAAGCATATTAAACGAACCAAGAACGCTACTCAACATATTATTCAATAAAGATCACCCTCAAGAGTAAACCAATTCCGGGATGTCTTTATATCAAGGTCACTCCCCCCCCCCCAATTGCCTTATTGCACACCTGGCGAACCATCACAATAGGATCCGCAACCGTTGTTAGTTTATTTTTAAGTATGTATATACTTTCTAAAAATTATTTTGTGCATTGAGCCTAGAGACTTCTCTCCAGATAATGTGTTACTTCAATGTAGTTTCTGCAATAATCTCATTTTACTATGGTTGTCTTTCTACAAACGCTTCTGGATTCTATCAGTCTGTCTTTTTTGATCACCTCGCATTTTAATGCCTAACATGAGCTCATTTGATTGATATTTTTTAGAATAAAGTTAGTACAAAATTAAAAGTAATTTATAAAAAACAAAATATAAATCTATTCGTTTATACTCTGTGCACACAATACAAACGTCTGCGAAAACAACAATTTCAAGAAAACACTTACCGGGTGTGTCAAACCAATCATCAATTTTAGAATTATTTGACGACTTAGGTGGTGTTTCTTCTACAGCGTCGTCGAAGTAATCCGTAGTATTCGTTTGATTAACAATTTGCCGTTCATTAGCAGGAGTTATTAAAAGTTCACTTAGAGTTGACCAATTACCGGGTGTATGGTGAGCAGTTTTGTCTAAAATATCACTATCGTACGATCGGTCGTTAAACATTATTGATCCCGAAGGTGTACTGGCCATAAATAACTTATTCGAAATATCTTTGTTAAAATCAAAAACACTATTCATCTCTCTGTTTGGAGTTATATTAACCGAATCGTCAAAGATACTTTTTTCTGGAATAATGACGTGTGAATTAGTATCACTAGATCTGACAAACTCGTTTAATTTATCATCGTTATTGCTAGATGACGCAATTTCTTCAGCTTGTTGTTCAGCAGAATCGAGTTCATTAACGTTTTGCTCGCCCTCGACACTTTTACTTTCAATCACTTTTTCAGAATCATCAACGGTGTCCTTAGAATTAAATGAGTCGACGTGTATAACAATCGTACTTGCTTCGCAGTAACTTTTTCTTAGATCACTTGGAACGATTATTTGCGAATTATTAACTTTAGGTTCGTCCTCGACTTCCTCTTCATAAACCGAATCTAACAGAATCGGGTTTTCCGATAAATTGGTACAAGTAACTTCTATATTTTCTTGAGCTTCTTCAACTGTATTTACGCACATGTTTTCGTTAACGCTGGTTTTTGTATCATCAATATCGTTGCTCGTTGAGTTGCTGGGAATCGATTCTTCACTGTCGGTAGGAATAACGCTTGATCCATTTTCTGAGGTAAAAATGTTTTCATCATCAGAACTATATACATCATCTATACTGCTACTTAATTCAATTACTTCAACATCTGAAGAAGAATGTTTAAGTAAACCCTCGGATTCTGCTTTACCTTCTGGCATATCTTCTACTTCTATATTATTTTTGTGTTCTAAAATAAATGTTTATGACTTGTGTAGTAAATAACCAACACCCTTACCATTACTGCTTGCAGTATCAGTAACGTTATCCTTTACAACAATTAAAACCTCCGATTTATCACCAAACACCTCGTCGCTATCAGCAATATAATTGGAATTTGATTCTATTTCCAAAATGTTATCATCAACTATGCACATTGCTTCGTTTAATGTTAAATCGTTTGAAACATCAGAAAGATTCAACTTCGGATCTACAGCCTCATAATCATCGTCCTCAGATAAATCATAAATATTTATACCAATTTTGTTTTCATCCTCAGAAAGACGTCTTCCTGCATCGGTACTTGCATCAACTGTTAGTTCTGTTGATGACACTTCAGGAGCAAGATTTTGTATATCGTAATCAATTGACTCTGCTAATGACACATCTGGTACCATTTTCTCTGCACTATAATCGGCTTTCGTTGTCTCGGATACTTCTTCCTCGCCACAAATATCCATTACATCTTCTACAGGTGAAGGTCCATCTTCTTTTAACTGGTCATTTGGGAATGTTAGAGAATCCTTATATAAAGAACTATTACTGCTGGTATTAAATGTATCTTCCAAACTAGCCTTATCTTGAATTTCAGCGCTAACCATTTCAATTAAAGAACTTTCAATAGATTCAGTAGTCGTATTATGTTTAAGCGTTCTAGTAAGACTCCTACTTTGCGGTTCTGGTTTAGAAGTTTCTTCAAGAACATTTAGTAGTGGTCGTGAAGAGTCTAAAAATATCAATTTACTACTTATTCGTTGTTAAGACTCTACATACCTCTATAACTTCTACGCGATCGCAGAGTTTTAGATGACTCAAAGACATTTGGCGAAGTATTTTCTGTAATACTTGATATAGCTTCGTTTGTTGATAATTGAACTTCTGAAACGTCGTCTAAAGATTTAACCTCAGTGTGCTTTAACTTTTGCAATCTTGGACTAGAACGCACACTTACTTCGCCTAGTTTCTCTACAACATTTTTAAATTAGATGTTTTAATAAATTGCACAAAGTTACCTCGGTAACTACGCCTAGACCTAGGTGTTTTAGGTGGTTCATTGGCCGTTTGTAGCAAACTACATCCTAAACTTTCGCTTGTTTCTACAAAAACAAGTTTAGATTTAAATTTGTATAAAAGGTAATTAAATACCTAGCTTTGAATCTTCTTTGGTTAAGTCGACGTTAGATTCATCGTTTAACGTATAACTTGTTTGGGTGTCCAGCCCTTCTAGAGAAGAATGCACCAATGCGTTTTCTTGAATTATTTCAAAGCCAGAGTCGCTACTGGTGCTAGTTAAAGAAGCTTCTGATGGTGGTTTAGAAAGGGAAAATCGTACACCATGTCTCGAGTTTCCTAGTAAGGAACCTCTTGGTGTTAACTTTAAACTAGTCCTCTGTTTAAAAAAAATAACATTTAAAATTTGTTTAATAAATACATAAGTAAAATACACCAAATGACAACAAGCATGTTAAAGAAACAGAGGAATTTATAAATTGTCATAAAACGGTGGTGTAAACAGAGAAAATATACCTATTATTGTAGTTTTTTAGAATTTCGCGTCAGATCATGAGTTTGACGCATTTCTTACAAAAAAATTTCCGTATCCAATACGTTACAATGAGAAGCCAAGGCAAGTGGAGAGTAGAATTTATGCTTGCGTTTATATAAGAATAAAAAATTACAACTAACAGACTAATTGTTGTGGATATATTTATAGCATAAACCAGTGATTCCCAAAAGTTGTCCCTACGGACCCAGAGAGGATGATTCCGACCGTCCGTGGAAAATTAAAATTGATTGAAGGGTCCCTGAACAACGTTTAAGTAAAATATAAATATAGACAGGTGCATAAATTACAAGTAATAACAGCCATCGCGGTGAGTCAGACCTATCTATGCAGGTTTATGCAGGAACCCAATAGAGCAAATACCTACACCAACTACCAACCAACTATAATATGAACTATAAAAGAATCGTGCATCTAATCAACAATTTAGTTCCGTGTTATGCGTGATGTGAAGTGCGTACAAAAAATTTTCCTAATCTTGGACAAAAAGAATTATAATTTTTTGTATTGTTACCCAGAAGGGTACTTTCGTTACGTAAGTACCACAAACCAGTTTACGATATTATAAAAAGAATTCCACCAGTAATAATACTGTACGAAGAAGAATCGACGAAATGGCTCCGTGTGTAGAAAACTCTTTATGTGACTACTTAAAAACATCCGTATTTTCTACACAGCTTGACGAGTCAACATTGCCACGAAACGAAGCTTTATTTTTAGCTTATGTGAGATAACAACACTGAAATTATCCAGAATCGGAAATTGTATTATAGAGTTGATGTCGATGTTGACACAGATTTTTGTGAAGGGTGAATGTCTAGGAAGCAACATAGCAGAAGTTTTGAAGGGCGTATACATAGGCCTACTGCTCCATGAAAATTTATCCACTCAGATGTTTGTGGCCCAATGCAAGAGAAGTCAATTGGAAGAGCGAAGTACTTCGTTTGTTTCAAAGATGATTTCTCTAGGCACGGACGTGGTTTTTCTTTAAAGAGAAATCCAAAGTTGCTGAGTGTTTCAAGGTGTTTATAAACGAAACAGCTGTTATTGAACACACGGTAAAAAAAATTCCTTAGTGGCTGTAGAAAGGAAACAGGTGAAATCTATTCTTCAGTCGCAGGGCATCAACTGTCGAATTATAACGTCATACACTCCGGAACAAAATGGTGCTGTTGAAAGGGAAAATTAGACGTTGGTCGAAAGTGCACGATCAATGATACACGCTATCTAGATCTTTCCATAAAACTGTGGGCTACAATGCTGAATACAGTAGTATATGTGTTAAACGTAACTACTGTTTCGAAAGAATATCAAAGGTTTTGGTACGGAGTGTTTTGTTCATATACCTAAGCAGAATATGCAAAAGTGAGACAGTAAAAGTGTTATTTGACGTTTAGTTAGATACTCTGGTAAAAGAGATGAATGAAAACAAACAAAATAGTTTTTCAACAGGAGAAAACTGTACAAAAAGTTCAGTTGGCAGTTATCAAATGTAGTGATGTACAGAAATCTATACAATCTGAGCAACCAGAAGCTAAAAAGTTGGTTACCGGAGAAGTAACTGATAAAGAAACTAAACGAAAACCTCTCTACTTAAATAATTACATTTACTCTGCAGAACATATCATACCCGAGTCCTACAATTCAGCAGTTGCTTGAACAGATTCAAAGCAATGGAAACGTGGAATGGACTCTGAGTCAAATGACACTTTACAGCTTGTGGATTGACCATCAGACAAAAAGGTAATTGGCAATGGATGGGCCTTGCGTGTTAGAGAAAAACCGATGGCAGTAAGATCGGTTTAAAGCAAGATTGGTGACCAAAGGTTTATCACAAAAGGCCGGCATTGACTACGTTGAAATTTTCAGCCCTGTAGCTCGGTTCGACACAGTTCGAATGTTTCTAGATATAGTCTACGCTAGTCATTCTAATAGCACGTGTGTGTCAAATTTGTGGTGTAGGGTGTCAATATTTTCGTCTTATTCAAATTTGGGGTGCATCAAACCCCACCTCACCAAATAGATACTTCGTAAAATTTAAATCGTCAATTTTGTCATGGCTTATTTTTCATCGATAAATAAGATGAAATCGGATGATCCGCATATTGAAGAGTAGGCTAAAGGTGCTTTGGACGACCTTGAAAGTGATTTTAGCAGAAATGAAGATGATGCGCCCGATTTTCAAAGTGTTCACGAAAGTAGTTCGGAAGAAGAGCTGTCCAGTAATGAAGACGTGAGTGTTACTGTCACAACATTATTACTCATCTTCCGGGGATAGTCGGCCCTGCCAAAGGAATTAGGCAGTATTGTACTCATTGTTCGGCTTGGAATCTCTTGTTCACTGACGGGATACTTGAAGAACTTCTGCTTCGTATAAATGAAAAATTATCTCAGGTTCGTCAGCGGCTTTCCGAACCCAATAGACAAGATTACAAAGAGCTGTGCATTGTTGAGTTCAAAGCTGTGCTGGGCGTTTTGATATATATTTATCAATCTTCAAGTCTAATCAAGAAGACCTTGAAGCGTTATTCGCCACTGATGGAGCGGGGCGCGATATATTCCGTTGCATTATTTCATTGAAGCGTCTTTTGATTATATTAGCATGCCTCCGCTTTGATAATGCTCTGGATAGAGCTGAGAGAACTAAGACTGATGCCGCAGCTGCAATCTCCTGGGTGTTTGAAAGGATTGTGAAGAACTGCCAGGCATGCTATTCCATTGGAGAATACGCTTGCATTGACGAAATGCTTGTGAGATTTAGAGGCCGTTGCAAATTCCGAATGTACATACCAAACAAGCCACAAAAGTATGGTATTAAGATCATGGTACTAAATGATGTAAAGACTCATTACTTCTTAAACGCCTATATATATTCCGACAAAAACAGCGATGGCAAAACCCTTTCTGAAAACGAGAAAAAACTGGGTAAACCCACACAGTCTGTCTTGCACTAGCTGCTCCCATCAATGGAACAAATTGGAACGTAACGGCGGACAACTGGTTCTCCTATATCCAACTTGTTTGAGAGCTGAAGAAAAGAGAGTTGACATATGTAGGCACCTTGAGAAAGAACAAGAGAGAAGCACCGAAAGAATTCCGACCTACTAGAACAAGGGAAGAAAAGTCAGTGCTATTTGGATTCACCAATGATCTCACCTTAGTGTCCTTCGTTCCAAAAAAAACAAAGTCGTTCTTTTGGTTTCCTCGATGCACCACGATGACCGCATTGATCCACAAACTGGTAAACCTGAGATTATTATGTTTTACAACGAAACAAAAGGGGGTGTGGATGCTCTAGACGAAAAGTGCACCGTGTATTCCACAAGTCGGCGGACCAATCGTTGGCCATTTTCTACACTTTGCTCAATATTGGGCTTGTCAATGCTTTCGTGATATTCTCAAGCTTCCCTAGAAATCCTGCCCAGAAGAGAATCGACTTCGTAAAATGTTTTGCTAGTTTAGCTTGGGCTAAACATTGGGCGTATCCTCCAGAAACAAATAACCTACAATGTTCCACAACCTCTCGCAAAACAAGTGAGGTGCGCGAAATGTCCCAGGAGCAAAGACAAGAAAACAAGAAATACATGTATTGACTGTAGGGCTCCTATTTGCGGTAGCTGTGCTGTGAATCAGTGCGCAGAGTGCGCTCAGTAGAGGGTGGTTGAAAACACTATTCCTTTGATTTTTGTAATGAAAATTTTTGTTGTGTCTCTTGCCCATGATCTTTTTTATCTTTCTATCGAATTGTTATTGTTTATTTGTGTATTGTTCTTTTTATAAAAAATAAAATGTACAATGTGCCAATTTTACAGCGGTTTGTGTAGTCCGTACGGAAAGTATATTTTTTTCCAGTAAGCCGCATTTTTTATGCAATTGTTTATAATGCGATTGTTTACTGATCAATAACATTACCCAAAAGTCAATAATGAAGGCTTTTTGATCATCTGTTTTCTCAGAAACAAAATTTTAGTTTGGACTTTGTCAAACCCCCCCCTCACCGGATACGTGACAAAAGTGTCACCTCACCAGTTACGGGTTAAATCAGTGGTTGCTAACGATTTCATTCGTTGCTATACAAAATCGGTCATTAATAGAAATTCATTCATTGGTTCAAAATGGTTCATTCATAAGGGTCATCACGATCTATTCCTGATACATGATTATATGTTAATTTTGCTATTAATAGACGATCGACGGAAAAAAGAATTTAAAATCACCATTGGATCTCATGACTTCTTCCTGGAAATGAACATTATAAAGCACTGATGGGTCAGTTTCGTTGAACAAAAATCT
Organism: Aquatica leii; assembly: GCA_035610365.1. Taxonomy (NCBI): domain Eukaryota; kingdom Metazoa; phylum Arthropoda; class Insecta; order Coleoptera; family Lampyridae; genus Aquatica; species Aquatica leii. The sequence goes on along the minus strand of CM069434.1, from coordinate 119,092,675 downwards.
TATGCAAAAAGGATTTTAGAAAAATTTGGTATGGCCGATTCAAATTCAGTCTGCATTAGTGACCAACAACAAGATAAAGTGATTGAAGAGGTTGCATACCGTCAAGCAGGCGACTTAGCAGTGGCAATCGAAGGTAACACCGCTGAAGAGGGAATCTATAGAGTGGCTGGCTGAAGGATCACAGTCTTTCTGGTCCCAGATAAAACCAAATTGATTGTCCTGGTCAGACACATACGAATGAAGAACTTGTCAACATGGATGAGAGGACTGGGTATCAAAAGTGAGAAGGTCTTAAGGTACTTAGACGTGTGAATCAGAGAGAACGGTAGTGACTGAGCACGTAAGACGTGTATGCGAGAAAGCAGAAAAATCCGCGAAGAGTTTACCCAGCGTGAAAGGACCAAACTTCGAACAGAGAAGAATGTATGTAGAAGTGGTACGCTCCGTTCTCCTATATGGGGCTCTACTTGAACACATACTGAGATCAAAGCACCACCTCAATATGTTAGCGAAGACGCAAAAGAGGGTTGTCCATCCATCTATCCTGGTGATGATCGGAATATCGCCCATTAGGAAGGGTATAAGAATGAGGGTGCAACATTTCGAATATCATCCATCCTCGGACAGAATGACAGTGGCAGGAAAGATAGAATAAGACAAGCGTTGGCAGATAGACACATGCGCTAATTAGCAGAGTGGATGAGTAGGTGAAATGGGAAGCGTCGAGGTTGAACCACGGGAGCTTTGGTTTCTATCTTACAAGGATAGGAAAGAGAGGGATGCGTGTATTGCGACGCGAGAGTGGATAATGCAAAACACGTCCTAGAGTGCCTAAAAGCGTGTTTTAAGTAAGATGGAAATGGAATTGGAGGAAAGACTGAGAGCGGATAAGTTTGAGGAATTTCAGGAATTATGAAAAAGAAAATGAAGGGTGTTAAAGTGAATTTGAGCAACAAGAAGGTATTCTATTTAATTATCTTGAGTTCTAGGAATACTTTCATTTAGTAAATATGTTTAAATTATAAAATATGTTCATTCTGTCACAAACGCCAAAGACTTGCTTACACCAATCAAAATTTTAAAAAAATTGAAATGCTCATATTGCGGAAGGGTTTAAATTTGAGATCATAAAACAAGTCAGTATGCAAAATTTCAGAAAATCGATTTGACAATTGTTAGTGAATACGTAACTGAAAGACGAATTCGTAAATATTAAATTACAAACGAACCACAATAATCGACTAAATTATAACAATAAATATTAATAGAAAAGACTCATGCCCACAACACTAAAAAAAACATTCATAAACCCAATTACTCACACTTTTGTACGGAGTGTTTCTATCCGAACTAATCGAAGAACGATTATCTTTGAGTGAGTTAGAAGTTAAAATGTTGTCATCACCTCTAGATGAAGTGGAAAATGTATGTGTCTGACTCTAAAACAATGAAAATTCACATGAATAATAATGCACGGATACCAACCTTTAAAATGCTTTGAGGAGTTTCTGTGTTAACTTCCTGTACAACGTGTCTTTCTAAATTTTTCGACAACTTTCTTTTTACTACAGGCATCTCCAACCGCACGCTAAGCTTTTTACAAGTTATATCCAAATCGTAATTATTGTCAACGGTTGATAGTGTCAACCTAGACATCGGTTTAAACCGTTTCGGTGGCAGTAACGGATTATCTTCATCTTTCAATGACGTTAATTTAGGATAAATTATAGGACTCGAAATCCTAAAATAAAATATTAATAAATTTAATTTGTTTAGTTTATTCACATACCGTGCAACCGACGAAATGGCACGTGGAGTATTCAAAAACGGAATATCATCGTAGATAATACTTTTTGTAACATTTTGACTTGTTTGATTCCAAGTTTCCTTGGCTTTAACTAAAGCCGCTTCTATTACAGATGATTTATACTTAACCTGTTCTTCCGTATTATGAACAAAAACTGAAAACGGTTGCGGGTTTGAAACTAAAACCAAAAATTAATAATGCAAACTCGCGGATTAAAAACTACCTTTTAACACATTCAGATCTTTTTTCGTCAATCGATCGATAATAGACTTTTTAAATGGATTACAAAAATTAGTTAATTTATTAATTATATTATCCGTGTCGGATAGATCATTTTGACCATCGAGACCTCTACTTCCTGCCTTGATCTTACCAGTTTTGCCATAAACTTGCATGGCATCTACATATCGTGTATGCTGCGTGTAATAACAAATTTTCAATTCATTCGCTTGAGGATGATTCACTTCGTTTAAGTATTTTATAAACAAATCTTCCTCTTCTTTCGTTAAACGCAAAACTAGAATTGACTTTAAATTGCCAGCTTTATCACAATCTATAAACACACGATTATTTAATTGGGTAAAGAACTTTTTGAGTAAGATTAAACCTTTAAAAAAATGATGTAGTAAGATGGAGGTAATATCCGAGCTTTGGTTTTGCCTTTGAAAACGAAAGGCGTCATCTATTAAATTGTTAGCAACGAATAAGCTTATTATTGTGCATAAATCATTCACTTCTGTTACAGCAGGCTGTCGCACCTGTAATAAATGTAAAAATCAATAATTTGATATTAAAACTGGTAAAATAAATAAACAAAAAACACCTAACACCTTATCTTTTTAATAACTATGCGCCAATTTATGTCAAAATTACGAGTTCACTTCCCTAAATAATTAGACGTGTTTATTGAGAAGAGGTGAGCCAACGAGAGTAACTTATGCTATGCTGAGAAGAAAAAAGAATTAATAATAAACTAGGCTAGCAAACGTGTATGTAGCTTTCTAAGGACGGAACAATCAATTCTATTTTCTATATTCAAATCAATTCTAACAAAGACATCATTTAGCCTTGCCTGCTGCAGAAGCAGCTGCTCCTCAGGATTTCATGAGAACGCATTTGCAGATATAAGCGTGAAAAGACAACTCACTGAACCCAACCTAATGAGATTAAAAAACTTCATAACCCAGTATTAAAGAAGCAGCACTAAAAAAAATCTTGAAAATCATATACTGCACATTTACCAAAATATGGCAATGTTTCTGTAAGAAAAGTGGCATGAAGTGTACCACCACTTGCAAAGTATGCAAAGGTCAGTCTTGTAGTTCAAAAGGAAATGTCGATACTGATGAAATGTTTTGAATATACAAGAAATTAAAAATATAGTTAATGTTGTTGGAACAATCATTGAAGGTACACGCAAGAAAAAAATAAACGGGATGATACCTGTTAGTACAAACATAGAGCTGCATAAAAGAAATTTAATCTTAATACAATTTTCTATTCTGGATAATTCCCGTGCTGACGTTATCACACAAGCTGAACCTTCGTCACAAGTTGCAATGGACATCTTCAGAGCCCGGGACAAACTGACTGATGGCGCCGTGAACTCTCGCTTTTATAGAAGTGAATCGGCGTTGTGCACACAGTAATTCGGCGAAAAGACCAATTGTGGAAGAATTGTAAACTTTTTTCATCAACACAATGAGTTAAATGCATTGTTCAAAACCGCACTGAATCGCATGTAGTGGCAGAAACGCGGATTGACACACGCATACTATGATCACATTCAGCAGACCAAACAGTTGAGAAAATGATGGTTAAACAACATGCTACCAACCGTTACATCGAAATCTCATCGAATGGAGTCAGGAGAGCGGTAGCGTATTATTTATATGCTACGAATCCAGCGGAGAAAATCCAAGATTGCATAAAGTTGTTACTAAAAACATGACTCATGTGGAACATGAAATAACAATGATCCGTGAATGATCGACAGAAAATGGTCAATGCGTTATCCACGAGCATTAGCAGTAGAAACAATGACTAGAAATGACGATTGTCCACTGTATCGTCGCCGATGGACAACAGACAATGGAAGATCAACAATTGTCAACAAGACATTGAAGTTGATAATTGTTGGATTGTTCGATTACTCTCCAAGACATTCAAAGCGCATATCACTGTCGAATATTAGCATTCTGTGAAATCAATCAAATACATTTGGATGTGACGAAAAGAAGTGACATTGGTGTAATTAGAGTGAGTACGGAGAATTCTAACGATGAAGTCACTCAATATCAAATAGGAGATATGTTAGCAGTAACGAAGTGAACTGGAACATTTTGTCATTCGCCAATCATGAAAGACATTCCAATGTTCTTTACCTAGCCATACATCTATAAAATAGTATATTTCAACGACTGAAACAAGGAAATCCACCGATCCATTAGGTCCCGTTTACACAGTTCACCCAAGTAATGATGAGTGTTTTTATTTGCGTTTGCTATTAGTTAACGTTCGGAGTCCAGCATCATTTCAACATCTACAAACTGTTAATGTTGTTTTAGAGAAGCCTGTCAACGTTTAGGTTTGCTAGAGAATGATAATCATTAGGATTACACCCTCAGAGATGTTGTGATTCGTCAAATGCGAACGTTGTTTTGGATAATTACCTCAACATGCTTTCCATCAAAACCGATCGATTTATGAACCAAATATAAAGATGACATGTCTAATGATATTTTGCATCAGATACAGACTAGAATACCAAATCCAGATTTGCAACTAAGTGATAAAATTTACAACGAGGCATTACCTCAATTAGGTGTGACAGCACCTAATCGTCCGATGCATTTAGTCAAGAATTGAAGCGCGAAAGAAAATATTATTGTGGTGCATTGAAGAAATTAGTTCAAACAAACGTTCCGATGTTGAATAGGCAACAAAACTACGCGTAGACTTGTTCGGTTTTCTTATGAACATGACGTCACATTGCGTTTATGCCTGTTATACGAAATAACCTAAAAATTTTGTCATTGTAACAATTTCAAATTTAGGATTCCTACATAATTAATGTTTTTGGGTTTAATTTATACTGCGTATGGAATGACGTATATACGCGAATCTGTGACGTCATGTTCATAACAAAACCGAAGACCTCTACAACACTTTTATAAAATTTGTGATCGATGGAACTGGAGGGATTTTTTCTTGTACGCTCCTGGTGGAATTGGAAAAACTTTTTTGATTGCATGAATAAAATTGCACTTACACTTGCTTATCGGACATTGCACTACGTTCTTGGAATGTAATCGAATAGCTCATTTAGCACTAAAGTTGACGTTCCCGACGTACAATCTTTCGAAGAAATACGCGATGGCGAAAACTTTATAGCAACGTAATTTAATCGTTTGGGATGTATGTATGATGGCACATTAAAAGTCAGCACTAGATCGAACAATGCAAGATCTACTGAATAAAGATATTGTTCTAGTTGAATAAAGATCCTTATTAAACGAGAACAATATTTAAAGCGACACAGTACCTATTATCGAAAAATGTTTGACTTACAGAAGATTTTGAAAAAAAAGCTTTATCCGGATTTTGTCTAAAACCCAAGTGCTAGTACAGATACGTTGATGACACCTTTGTCATTTGACAACATGGTCCTTCTACGCTCAACGAGTTTCTATGTCATTTAGACTCAATTCATCAAAATATTCGTTTTACTTTGGAATTAGAAAGGAACTCCTCTACCATTTTTGGACGTTTTAGTTAATCGAAGTAAAGATGATTCATTATCACATGCAGTTTATCAAAATCCTACCCATACAGATAGAGATTTAAATAGATTGTCTTATCATCACTCTTCTCATAAATTATCAGTAGTGAATCCTTTAGCGTACAGAGCTGTCTCCAAAAAGAGTTGAATCGTCTAACCAATGTGTTACTCGCAAGCAATTACAATAGAGAAAGTGTTAAACAATCTATTACAAAGTTTACGCCTCCAAACCAAGCGTAACAGCGGAATCTATATCTCAACCAGTGTCTATCGCTTATCTACCATATGTCAAAGGTACCACGGACCGTATAGCAAAAATGTTGTCTAAACACAACGTTGTTACTCGGTTTTCTACTCTTCCTAAATTAGACCAACTCTTACAACCGATGAAAGACGTTATTCCATTTCAATCTGACGGCGTTTATAGCGTTATTTGCTTTTGTGGTCGTGCATACATAGGAGAAACGGGTAAAAGCGTGGGAATTCGTATTAAAGAACATCAAAGGTGCTTTCCTATTTAAGCGTTTAATTGTAGACATAAAACTTTCACCATAAAACATATTAAAGATATTTTTAGGGTAATGGGTGTATTTATTTAGAACAATTTAAGTACAATTTAACGTTGGGAATAATGTCCTCAACAGGAATTCTTGAAGGAGCAACAGCAAAATCCAAACCTTTGGACAAAACAGAACGAGCAGTATCGGATAGTTGATAAGAGCTTAAATTAACAACCAGCTTGTCATTTTTATAATCAATGTTTTTATATGAATTTGTAACCTGTTTGTTAAATAAATTATTAAATTTACTTGTCTTTTTTTTTACCTTAGTTTTATAATTGTCAAATGAATTTAATTTTGCTCTAAATAAATACACCAATTACCCTAAAAATATCTTTAATATGTTTTATAGTGAAAGTTTTATGTCTAAAATTTCTATAAATATTTGTATGGACGAAATTTTTTTACTGAGAACGCCGCTCTAAAATGGCTATTGCAGTTCCGTAACCCGGAAGGACAAATGGCAAAGTGAATTGAGAGACTGCAAGAGTATGACTATGACACAGAACACCATGCCGGAAGCAGTCATCAAAACGCTGATGCCTTGTCCAGAAGACCATGCCCGGCGGACTGCAGTCATTGTTCGCGACTTGAAGAAAAAGTCGAATGCCTCCGAAGAACTGCTATGGTTGATGACGAGTAGGAACCTGAGCAGGTGCGTCGCGAACAAGAAAACGATCCTGAAATAAGACCACTCCTGACTGGAAAGACGACCAACCTGGGAAGAAATCAGTGCTTTAGGTAGAAACATCAAAGCGTATTGGGCGCAGTGGGACTCTCTTATAGTAGAAGACGGTCTTCTTAAGCGATCCCTAGAGAGTGTCGAGGGCACGGCAAACAGACTACAGTTGGTAGTGCCAAAGAGCACGGTGTCAGAAGTGTTGAAGCATCTCCACGATGGTACATTAAGAGGACACTTTGGCATTAAGAAGACATTGGGGAAAGTTCAAGAACGATTCTACTGGGTGAACTGCAAAGAGAACGTCATGAAATGGTGCCGTACGTGCACGGTCTGCGCATCGGGAAACAGTCCAGCGAGAAAGCGCAAAGCACCGATGAAGCAATACAACGTAGGAAACCCTTTAGAAAGAGTAGGGATTGACATCGCAGGGGCATTCCTAGAATCTGATTCGGAAAATCAATACATCCTGGTGGCGATGGATTATTTCACGAAATGGACGGAGGCTTACGCCATACCTAATCAAGAAGCATCTACAGTCGCAGACGTATTAGTAAAAGAGTTTTTCTGCTGGTTTGGAGTTCCGTTGGAATTACACTCCGATCAAAGCCGCAACTTTGAGTCTGGGCTGTTTCAAGAAGTTTGCCGACTGTTGGGAATTAAGGAAACTAAGACGGCGCCCTTTCATCCTCAATCACCAAAGAGACTGGGATCAGTACTTGCACCTTTTGCTAATGGCATACCGATCATCCGTTCACGAAAGCACAGGCTAAACACCATCCTGTGTGATGCTCGGTCGCGAAATACGACTGCCATGCGACCTCCAATTTGGACGAAGACCGGAAGAAGAAGTTGCTGGAGAAGATTACGTCAGCAAGCTGACCAAGAGGCTAACACACAAATTGCCAGCGACAGCATGAAGACTAGATATGACGTCAAGGCGCAAAATGGTGGGTTTCACCTTGGCGACATGGTTTGGTTGTATAATCCCCAAAGGAGACGTGTTCAAGTTCAGGTCCGAACCAGAGTAACCAAAAATCAAATCGAAGGAATGGATTTCGAGGAGTTTATGAGCTTATACGGAGGTTCTGGAAAAGCTAGGTTCGGAGTTACCACCGAGGAACAACAAAACCTGTTCCAAGCACAAAAAGATTACGCCATCGCACATTGCGTGAGCGAAGATGTTGACATGTCCAGAAGGGTTGCAGTCGTATTTAAAAAGAAGTTCGGGCAGCTAGATGAACCACGAAGACAGCAACCGGCAGTCAGAAAAAGTTTTAAGACTACGTGGTGACAGACGCTTTGTTTTCTATCTGGTCACTAAGAAATACTCACGCACCAAGCCGTTATACGAAACTATCAAGCTTGGTTGTGGCTTAGATCAACTGAATTGGAGGTGAGTTCGAAACATGTTGGAGGTCGTTTTCCGAGGAACAAGCGTTAAAGTGTTGGTCTGTAGTTACCAACCAAGAAGAATATCGGGTCAGGAAAAGTCCATTGACTGTTACTTTTATGGTCAAGGAAGTTTCCGAAACGGAGAAAGCTGCCGCTATCGCCACGATCCTTTCTACCGGTGTCGCATCCAGTCTCTTGTTCTGGGACAGAATAGTCCTAAGAAGGGGGCAGTGAAACGTTCGAGAAATTATTCGCGAGTTCCAGAGATTTCACGAAGTTGTTATCTATTTTCCAGACTGTTTACCGAAAGATATGGAACATTCGCGAAGGACTTCCAAAATGTGTATAAATGCGGTTTAAACAAATCAGAGGAGTTATTTCCCGTAATTCGAAGACGGCAGTGTCAAGAAGATTATTCAAGTCTAAATAAATAAGTGATTAACGTGTGTGCGATAAATCTACGGTGTATAACCTTGTACGTGACTTTAGTGTAAACAAACAAGTGTTAAATAGTTATCAGCGGACTTTATCTTCGTGTAAGTGATAGTGCTATACATAAATTATAGTGTAAGTAGTTTTATTAAATATGCTTAGATTTAATTAGTTCGGTTAGTTATAAACGTGTACATATTTTTAGTATAAATAAATTAGTTTTAATAATAAAATTCGTTACAATGTATTACGACACAAATTCAAAACACGTCCGCGTTGCACTTGTTTATATATTATAGACGTTTAAATTTTGATTTCTTTTTTTCACGAACGAGCTCAAAAATCATTTCTTGCAGGATTCAAGAAGCCTGACACTACTACACAAATAGAAAATAAGTTTGACTTAGCAGAAGTGTCAGCTTAATAGACATCTAACATTCTATCTGTAAAATATTAGTTTCTGTTTGATTTGTAATGTATTCAGTATATACTGTTATTTTGTTTGTTTGTATAAAACACATCAAACTATTGTTAAATCTTCGTTGAAATAACACAAAAAAATGTTAATAATTGATATAAATACCTGAAAATATGTTAAAGCAAGATTATATTGTCCTTGTGCGAGTAATGCCTTCAGGATAACTTTATGATGCCACAGTTTTAAATCATTAGCGGATACCATCGGATCCAAAAGTTGTTCAACAGCAGCCTAAAAGTAATAAAATCACAACTCAAATCAAATGCAAATACAATTTTTTTACTTGAAAATTTCCATGATCAAGTTGCCAAAAAGATTGTATAATTTTCGTAACGCTAGCGCTTAAATGAAAAACAGCTGGAAATTTCAGCAAATGAGCTATTGTAGACTCGTATCTAAAAAAATATATTTAAAAAATGATGTAATTTTAAATATGTGACGTACAATTTATGTTCGTGATCTAAAGTTGCAGATATATCTAACAAAAGGTACGCAACCACAAAATGTTTCTGTAATAACGAAACGTTCTCAACAAGATAAGTTCTCATTAACGCCTGTAAAGATTGTGGTGGATATACAGTGCATTCAGAAACTACATTCCATTGCCTATAAATAAATTACCAACCAATGATTAAAACTATGCTCAAACTTACTTTAGCAAATGACATCCACCAAATTCGGCATCTATAAGATTATCAATCAACAACAGACTATCTCTTGAAGAAAATTGTTTAATAGCAAGCGAATTTAATTCAGTTCTCCTAAAATTAAAAAACATTACTGATATCGTTATCAAGAACAATTGACAAACCTTTGATCGTAATACTTGTTCAAGCTGTTAACACGGTAAGGAACATTGGTGCAACCAAATGGATCTATCCTAGGATAATCACACTCGGGATATTCGGGTAATAATCCCACATTTAATAACCAATCAAGAACTTCCAAATGAGTAGAAGCCATCTCTAAATACTTACACTGGTCCCTAACCGTATCTATATAAACATTCTTAATTTTTATTATTTATTTAGTACTCTAAAACATACCTGGATTTAAGACAAAACACAAAAACTTTTTCTGGATAAATTTGAATAGAGTAGTAATATTTTTCAGTTGACTTAAACAGTGATTTAGTAAATTGTGGGTATTGGCATCGAGTCTCAAACCTGAATAATCGAAGAGAATAATGGCTAGAAGTTTAAAGTATATTAACATTTATATAAATTCTATAAAAGACATACAAAGCCTATTTATGTTTTCTTTTAAAACTTGTGCACGCTGCCAACCCCATGATAACAAAAAATTCAAACTGCAGCCAGTATTCTCATAAACGCCACTACTCCAGGTACAAACACATTTACATAACCAGCCAAGTAGTTTTTGTTCTAAAGCTACACTTAATAAAAGCTTCCTTTTAAATTCCTAAAATGAACATTCAAAAATTTTTATGTTACACTGACTCATTTAGTTTACGATTGATGCTTCATCCGGCTTGTCAACAAATAAAGGAATTAAGCCAAAATTAATAGATAGTAAAAATGCTTCGGTTGGCTTCAGTAAAACAGAAGGTCCATCGCTTTCTAAACTGGCCAAAAGTGCTCTTTGATTTCCTTGGTTATCAATAATAGTAATAGAAGTTTTTCCCAATGCAATGATTTCTAAGACAATTATTTGTTTAGTTCGTACGTTCACTTATATGTGATTAACTCACGAAAAGCTAAAGAAGATGGGTAGTAGTGCTCTTCTAGTTTTTGCGATCCCGTGAATTGTATTATGGTGTCTGAATTTATTTGAAGATCCAGCATAGATCGGTTATCGTTAGGTTGTAAAACATTAGTAAGGCAAACATGAGTTAAGTACGCTTCGCAGTCTTTGGGGTTTGGCGATCCTAAAAATACAAGCACAGTAGAAATGTGTAAATAATCTCGCCTAGGCGGTTTAACCTCAACGTCATATTTCAATATTACATATTTTTGATATTTGATGTGGTACTATAATAAACTGTAGTGTTAAATCGCAAAAAACTGAAGAAATTTTCGAAAAGTGAACAGTTTTGTTACTAGAGTAGCGAAGAAAAAAATCTTAGAAAGTTTATTAAGAAATCTTTATTAGTTATTATTATAGATGTATCAAACTTTGATTTAAGGTGGATGTTTGCAGGCAACAAAAGCTGGGATGGAATCTGAAAAAAAGATACGTTGAGAATCGATCGAGGCTTGAACGTGATTGATGCTTTGAAGAAAACATAAAAGAAGTGATTTGTTTCAAAGGAGCTGAATCTTAATTTTCAAACGTTTTGTGATGCTAGAATACTAAGAATTAAACAAAAGACTTCTAATAAAATTACTTGCAGGCAAGAAGTTTATATTCAAAATAATGCAATGTAAACGTTTTTTGGCAGACGACTCGAAGCTATGTAGAATCAATCTATTTCAACATGAAAATAGTTTAATTCGTTTAAACTTTTCAATAAAAGGGGACTATAAAGCTTCTTATATCTTCTAGTATTCCCTTGTAAGAATGTAGTCGATACGTACGCGGAATAACAAACTGCATGTATTAAGTTGACGGCTTCGGTTTTTACAAAAACTTCTATACAAACATTGCAGTGATTAGGGTTTTTCGTTAATTGGACCAGGTCGATAACGGTAGATACATCCCGGTTATCAGCTGATTCGTACAATACATGTACGGTAATTGCCGAACGTCTGGGTCAAAGTTTAGTGCAAATTTAAGAAGATTAGGTTAAGTGTATTTCTTTATTATTGTCTTTGATGTGCTTATATTTTTTTTTTAATTTGTAAACTTAATATCTCCTTCCTACCTCTCTGGCGATCATCTCTCATGGATGATACGCTTTAAACATAACCTGAAATACACTATGTACCGGTTATAGATCGCGTCAAAATTACGTTCCATTGATCAGGTATGCGGTAGATAGATTTGTTCCATAAGCATAAATTAAGGATTGCGGTGCGATACATGTATCAACGATTTTGAACGCTTTCGGTACATACCGTTATGGAGCGCTCCAAATAACGACTGATCGAACACACTGAGGAGGAAATCGGTCCAAAACTTTCCTACACCAAATTCCCTTTCTAAGAAATAATTCCCTTCAATTCCCACAATTGCTATTGAATTCTCATCAATTCCCTTCTAATTCCCCACAATATCCTTCTAATTCCCCTCAATTCCATTTTGATTCCTCTAAATTTCGTTTCAATTCCCGTTCAATTTCCCTCCATTACTTTTAGGTTTCCTCTTAGTTTCCTTATACTTCATCAACAAATACTTTCACTACTACTTGTTGTACAATTTAGTTACTCAAAATTCAGTTCAAGTTTCTAAAAATTGCAGTTACACTGCAATTTTCGTAAGTATCTAAATATATTCATTCAATTATATCATAAATTAGTGCCTAGAAGCGAGCCTTGAAGGCTTGAATCATCGAAATTTCAAATTATAATTGCGAGATCTGCAAGTTCATTATTTTGTTTCGTGTTATATTTAATTTTGTTTAGTGTTATATTTTATTATAATTAAAATGTATAAGGAATGCAAGTCATTGTACTTTAAAAACTCTTTATTAATAAAGAAAATGTAAACAAATAAAAAGAAAACTCTTGGAAAAGATAAAAAAAATATTTTCTTTCTTACAAAAGTAATATAAATATTATAACAGGTACATTGGTATTACTATAATACTATATTTTTAGGTCTTTTTAATTTTATTGAAATGACTGTTAATTTGTTGTCGCACATGCCTTTTTATTTCAAAGGGATATGAGCCTATTTTTTTTCTATCCTTTGAATATCATCCGATTTTGGCCAAAAAAATTGGTCAAGTCAGGCGCAGCTCCAGCAGTTTATTTCGGTGGGGGCTCCATCAGTATAAAGCCGGGGGGGGGGGAGGGGGACTCATCACATTTTTAAATAATAATGTATTGACTACGGCGTTAATATAATCGTTATGCACCAACCTTTTACTTGCCAGCGATAAAGCATCATAAATTATACAATTATTAAAAAAAGCGTAAGTATTAAATACAAACTGAGAAAAACTTCAGTATTATTTTCATCGTCTGGGGGGGGGGGGGGGTTATTGTATTGACAAGTATACAAGTATAGCATGTTTAAATAGTGTTCTAATTCAATCATTCATAATACTAAATCAAACGTATAGAAAATTGTAAAATTAGTGAATTGTTACATAAAACGCTAGTCATCAAATAAAAATACTGTAAGTTTTTTTTTAAATTTAAATTGCTATTAATTAAAAGCAAAAATATATTTAAAATGTCTACATGTATTGTATGTACACAAACTGTAACGTCGAAATCGCCGGGAGTTCAATGTGCGTTTTGTGATAAACATTATCATTATAAATGCACCGATTTAAATAAAACTCAAGTTGATTTAATAAAAAACTCTTTGTCTATATATTGGAAATGCAATAATTGTAGTACAGAAAATAACAAAACTGCAGAAAACATAGAAAACTTTTGTTCTGGTTGCAAAATTATTCCAACATTATTAGAATCTATTAACAAATTAAGCGATACAGGTAATGAATTAAAAAAACAAACTATTGGAAATGATTTGTTTAAACAAAACTTAATAATGGAGGAAATGATGCTTGAACTTACGAATATACAGCAAAGAGCAAACAACATAAAAATTTATAAGCTACCTGAATTAGAATCCGATTGTAGCATTACAGATGCCAATATACAAGATAAAGCAAACGCAATAGAAATTGTAAAATTTATTTCACCTACCGTAAATACTAATAATGTTAAAGTGATACGACTTGGCAAAAAAATTTCAGTAAAACTAGACCATTGAAAATATTTTTAGAGTCTAGAAGAGACGCATTAGAAACTGTAAAAAATAAATATAAATTAAGTTTAATGTATATGTAGGATTGGATGAAACTCCAATGCAAAAGGAATTTTCAAAATGAAAAAAACAGAGTTACTGGAAGAAAGAGTTAAAGCTGGAGAAAAGGTCATTATCAAATATGTAAAAGGAATACCAACAATTGTCAGTTGCAAAAAACTATTTATCTCAGTAGGTCATGTCAATATTCGTTCAATAAGCACAGCTTTTAGTTTATTTTCGGATATAGTAAAACAACACTCTTTTGATATATTAGCAGTTAGTGAAACATGGCTTACTAATGATTATCCAAGTGAGTACATTGACATTGAGAGCTACCAAGTAATCCGAGCAGATCGCCCAACTCGAGGTGGAGGTTTATGTGTGTATCTAAAAAGTGGTTTTAAATAGACTGTGTTTTATAAAAACTTAGTATTTAATACTGGTATTGAACAACTTTGGCTCAAAATTAAAATAAAAAATAAGGTTTTAGGTTTAGGAGTAATATATAAACAACCTCATGTAAATTTAAACTGTTTAGATGAAGTTTTTGAGATTTTAGAAAATATTTATCTTCAAGTAGATCACGTCGTTATTGTGGGCGACATTAATATTAATCTGTTGGATTCAAAATCGCGTGAATCGCAATACTTCTTAAATAATCTGAAAAATTTCAATCTAAACCAAATTGTTGAGTCACCTACTAGGATTACTAAAACGGGTGAATCACTTATTGATGTTATGTGTATCAGTAACAATCTAGCATATTCTTGTAATAGTCACATTTATATGCAAAATATTAGTGATCACATGTTGACTCACTGTACTATAAATGTGTTAAATGTAATAAAAGGTAAATTAAATAAGACGAACAAAACATTTAGAAAACTGAATTGTATTGATTATGATAAATTTAAATTAGATGCAACTGAGCAAAACTGGCAGCAAATTTATTATTCCAATGATGTAAATACAAAAGTAAATATGATGAATCAGTTAATAAACCACGTTTTTGACAAACATGCGCCAATAATAAAGTTTAAAAAAAGAAAATATAGGCCTCCATATATAACTTATACTATAAAACAAATGATTAAATTGAAAAATAAAGCATATAAAAGATACATAAAAACCAAAAATGTTAATCATAGAATGTATTATGTAGATATGCGCAATTACTTAACTAAAGCAATTTATAGAGAAAGAAACGCGTATATACAATATGAGTTAAAATCAAACAAAAATAATCCTAAAGAACTATGGAAAAAACTAAAAGGATGGGGTATAAAAAATGAAAATAAAATTAATTCATCTCTTAATTTAGAAAATGAAGTAGATGTAAATACAATTAATGACTATTTCATAAATGTAGCTGGAAATGCAAAAGTCAACAAAGATTTAACGTTATTTTATCAACAAAATGTATTAAATAATAGTTGTAAGTTTAGATTTAAGTTTATTACGCAAAGTGATGTATATAAAGCGCTTTATAGCATTAAATCAAATGCAATAGGTGTAGATAATATTAGTTTAAAAATGTTAAAACTTGTAATCCCATTTTGCATAGATGTAGTTGTACATATTATAAACCACTCATTAGAAACGGGAGACTTTCCGTTAGTCTGGAAAACTGCAATTATTATGCCTTATCCTAAAACTCGAAATGCAAAGTCACTGTCAGATTTAAGACCACTAAGTATACTACCAACTATGTCCAAAATAATTGAAAAGATAGTAGCAGCACAAGTAAAAAATTATTTAGATGATCATAAGATACTCCCAACATACCAATCGGGATTCCGAAACAAACACAGTACGCAAACTGCACTGTTAAAAATTGTAGACGACATCAGTATTGCTATGGATAAATCTGAAGTCACGTTTCTTGTACTACTGGACCAAAGCAAAGCATTTGATTTAGTTCATTGGGAGCATTTGTGTTCTAAACTACATTATATTGGGTTTAATAAAAACGCTTTGAATTGGTTCAGTAATTATTTAAGTTCTCGTAATCAGATTGTGGTGTATAATAATAAAACATCTAGTTCAATGTCAACTAAAAGTGGAGTACCACAAGGCAGTATACTAGGACCTATTTTATTTTCTATATTTATATATTGTAACGAATTTATTACTTAAAAACTAATTTATTTAAAACGACTAAAACTACGTTTACTTATTATAGAAATATGTATACTTTTAAATTGACCGAACTACTAAAATCTAATAATAAAAACACTTACACTATAATTTATGTATAACCGTTGTATAACACTTAAGATAAGATTAGATAACGTCCTCGGATTTCACAGCTGATAGTCACGTTCACTCGATTCGGTGTACACTGTTATATATTTAAAACTCCGCACGTGCTAATCACTTATTTATCTTCACTTGCTTATTTATTTAATACTGCATGCATTCACATTCCAGCAATAACTGACCTACGATTTCCGTCTTCGGCTTTTATAGACATCAGCGAATTCTTCTCGATCGTTCCTCACTTTTCGCTATATCTTCTAGAAACTAGATAACAGTTCTAGAAGGCTCTTGCATTTGCAAGTAATTTCTCGGACGTTTCAATATGATATTAATCAATCCATTAACTATATGAACTATCACTTATATGCTGATGATATGCAATTGTATTTATCATGCTTGCCCTCAGATATTACCGACACTGCTTTAAAAATAAACGACGATCTTAATAGTTTTTATAACTGGTGCAATAACAATGGATTAAAAGTCAATCCTAGTAAAACGGTTGCTTTATGCATTGGACATAAAAGAACTAAATCAAAAATAATATTAAGTCAAGTAAATTTATCTATGCATAATGTTGCCATAAATTTTGTACACAAAACTAAAAGCTTAGGATTGATTATTGATGAACAGTTATGTTTTGAAGATCATGCTAATGCAATATACAAAATTTGTCTTTTAAAACTAAAAATGATGCAACAATTAAAATATACTTTAACAAATGACACAAAACTAAAACTAATAAAAGCACTAATTTATCCAAAAATAGATTATTGCTCTACAATATACTACAATTTTTAAATAAGTCGTACAGAGACAAGTTACAAAAAATACAGAACGCTGGCATAAGATTTTCCTATTGCGTACCATGGAGAGATCATATCTCACCATATTTAGACTTTTGTAATGAACTTAATATATCACAAAGAGTTAAATATTTATATTGCATATTTCTTTATAAGTTAATAAAACACAAGCAACCAAATTACTTATATAAATTATTAGCTCTAAGATCCAGCAAGCATTCTATAAACATTAGAACTGACAATTACTCTCTTCCTAAACACAGCACCTATAAATTTGAACATGGTTTTTCATATTCTGCTGCAAAAACGTTAAATTTTGTTATTCATTTATTAGTTTTAACAGAAAAAACTTTTAAACAATGTGTAAAACAGTTGATAAAAGATAATAACTAAAGCTCAGGTATTATAGAATAATTTTTTAGGTTTTAGTTTTAAGAAATGCGTTAAGTTAAATGTTTAATTCAATGTTAAATATGTTATTTAAGATTAAGTTAATGTTCTAGAACATGTGATATTTAAATTGTGGTTCTTATAGGCAGGGTGGAAGAACGGTATACCGAACCTTGTCCTTTTGTGTATTAATAAATGTTATTTTATTTACACAATAAACATTATTATTATTATTATTATTAAAAACTTCAGTATTATTTTCATCGTCTGGGGGGGGGGGGGCGTTGCGGCATCTTCCCCATCTTTAGTTAGCTCTTCACTCGGTTGTTCATCTTCACTCTTCTCGTCTTTTTTGTTTCGTTCTCGATAGGTTTTTCGACTTCTTACATGAAAACGTTTAAGTCGGCCACTGCTGACTCTACCCTTTCCTTCATCTAGTAACCAGCAGTATGTTGATTTTTTAATTATCAATTCTTTATTTGCCAAGTGTACTTTGACAAAAGGACTTTTTTCGGATAGTTTTGTCTTTTTTCTAGCCAATTCGTCGAAATAATCTTTAATGTCCAGATCTTCGAAATTAACTATTTTCATCTCGTTTTCCATTATTTCGAGAGTATCATCATTTTTTAAAATCTCTTTTTCCAAGCTGTGGTACTCACTGTCACTTTTGTTAGATTCTGTTTCTGAAATTTCCTCCGAAATTTTCACCGAGTTATCTTCATTGAAATTGATGTCAACCGAGATGTCAACATTATATGCAGAATTTTTTTGGAATGTTCTTGCCCAATTGTTTCACATCAGTGAAAGCTTTATCAAGCGCTTTGTTCACAACTTTTTTTATATCGATTTTCTCTATTTCTGCCATCGGGTTTAGGTTGTAGTTTGTACTACAACTATTTTTCTTTATTTGCCTTGGAAAAGTAAATTGGTTCTGCAAATCATTCACAACTGAATGCACGAATGAAATTCTCTCAATACGGTTGATAAACTCTATTATGCTGAAATTTACAATAGTAGAATAAGTTGAAGGCAAAGAGCGAGCAATTCTAAAAACGTTTTCACATTGTTGACTGCTCCATAACCATGGACAAAACATATCAGGAGTTAATACTTGGCAACTGCTGTTTAAAGATTGCATGAACATCTCTATTAATTTCAAGAGCATATGGCCGTTTAGTTCAATACATGTATACGTATTTAGGATAATAAAGTTATGAGTTAACGAATAATCATTTTGTTTCTTTATGTATTCACACCAAAATCTAAGGACTAAAATACTGTGCCATATTTTCCAAACGCGGCTTTCTAAAGTTTACTTTTTATCTATAAGCGAATCGATTAAATAATTCATTATTCTTAAGTACTGGCAAGTAGCATCAATTTTTTCTACTTTTTTTAAAAGTGAAATAACTTTTGGTTGCGCCATTTTCCTTGCGTTCTCATAATTCATTTTATCTTCCGCATCGAGGTCAGATTTGACTAGTCAATGTTGGTCCTTGGAGAATTTAGCGATTAGCATCATCAAATGATCAACTGTCGCTTTCCCCAACTTCCCCATTGGTAACAATACATTTTTTTTAATAGGTTAGTTTTCAGTCTAGCAATTATATGCGTGCATAAAGCAAATGTCACTTTTTGCGTTGATAAGGCGATACCAAGGCATGTCGTTGGCAGCTTTTAGAATTGGATTAGGAAATCCCGAATTTATTTTCATGGCCTTCAATAGCCCAGTGTCTCCGTCAGATCCAACACCTAGAATTTTTATGCCAAACTTTGATGCTTCATGTAATATAGTTTTCCATCGCATAATCAAGTCTTGATTTGTGAATCTATTGTCTGTGCCAAAAGTCATGACACAAAAGGCTGGTGTGCTTTAGGGTCCAACGGTTGGGCGATTAACACATAAGCATAATCGCCCCTTGGAGCTGTTTCGAAATATCGTTCCATATCTTCGGCCGAATTCGCTGTATAAGCAGTATTTTTTGGCATTCCGTTTTCCAATGGCAAAGCAAATCCCATCAGTCTATTAGTTTTAGGGCAATATTGAATTTTTGGTGTGATTCTAGCCCCATCTTCTGATAACCACAAAACCTTCGGCAGCTTTCTCTCTTCAAGGAAGTTATTGAGTCCTTCAAAATTTAAAGCTCCTTCTTCGGTTGAAATGGTTGTTTTACTTGGAAATCTGTAGAACGCTGAGAGTGACGGTAATATATATTTCAAGTTCGCATGTAAAGTCTCATATAATAACTTCCCACACAGTAAAACAAATATAATGAAAACTTTTTCAGTTCTTCATCAAAATTATTTTTCTTTTTATCACTATTTCGACAAGCCACCTCAACTACGTGACTTAAGAGCGTATTTGGACTTCCACTCGCTCATAGGGTTGAAGCCGAGATCGAGGGTAACACGTCATGGACTATTGTCGTCAGTTCAGGGTTATTGTTTATGACTGCCTCAACTTGGCTAATTATAAGCAAGAATGAAGTAATTCTTAATTGATTGGGTATCTCCCAATCCTTCTTCCCTCTTTTTCGTTCAGTCCAACTGTATTTTACTGTTTTCCATTTAGTTTGCTGGGGAATTCTTGGCTCAGTAGTCAATTCATTATTAATTGAGCTCGAGATCTCCCATTGTAGTGGTGTATTATTGTCATTAGATTGACTTTCAACTGTAGTAAAATTTTCAACGTCATTTGAAGTATCTTGACTAGATGAAAGATTCTCAGTTAAATTTTCACCATAATTTTCCGTCTTTAGTGAAACTATAAAAGGAATTCATGTGTGAGAGTTCATTGTTACTCTCGTCGTTATTCTACTGATCAATTTGATTTTTATTATTTGTCGTCTCAGGCTGGTTAGAAGCATTAGTAAGTATTTGTAAAGGTCTTCTGGAGAAAGTGCTTACTTCATGTGGAATCGGATGCGAAATCTGTAATGCCTTTTTCTTATATCTATCGTAACTTTTAGAATGTTAAAATAGTCTAGTTAGTTTTATAAGTCTGTGGTTTAAGGTAGTGTAAGTGTTGTGTAAAAGTGAAAGAAACCGAGAGTGTCCTTTGGTCCGGGTCAGAGGCTGGACGAACATAATTAAGAGGTTAGCGGTGCCAACCCAGGAAGTATTGGGGCGATACCTTCGGTGTCACTTTATAAGTAAATTTAATAAACGTTTAAACTTGGCGCATACCGACGAATAAATAATTAGTGCCGGCATAACCAAAGTTGTGGTTCTAATAAGTTTAGGTGAATAAATTAAGCAATCCAATCCGTGTAATTGGACCTACAGTAAACGGTACGAGTGACGGTTCAGTTATGGTGCGTACTATAACAAATTAACTTTGGAGGGCCACGGTGCTACAATTACACCTAAATCACTCGACACCAGCAAAGGTTGGACTTTTTATTATATTACTGCGATCATTTTATTATATTCGTAGTTATATAGATCGAGTTAGTGAGCGTAGTGCATGATATTTTTTAAGTTTGTTTATTAATGTTTTAAAATCAGTTGAAGTCAATATACATTTTCCATTGTAATTTTTATTATTAAGAACACAATCAATATCTACCCACAAACCCCTAGAGAGAAAAGAGCATTTATCTCATGTAAAGCCGCGGATCAGATTAATTTCCAAAGAATTACAAAGGAGCACGCGTGAAGCGCGAGAAGGTGTTACAAATCCCAGGTGAAATTATTTTATTTTCTATTACTGTATGTAGAGCTGGATGCACTTTTCGATGGTGATTGCTGAATTTTGAATGATAAGTCTGTCATCTTTGCCTGCTTATTCGGCTTATCCACTTCTTTACTACCTATTCTATTACTAGAATCACTAAGTTTGGGATTATGCCTATTAAAGCGAATATAATAATTACCAAATATCCATCTTGGTTTACGAGTTGCACTTTTGGCAAGCTTATGAATTTCCACAAAAGCAAGTTATGTCACACGTCATATTTCCGTCAGTTTTTAATCATGCTATGACTCTTAGATTATTAAATTTATTGTCAAGTCATGTTTTCACCATTGTTTTTCACAAATTATAGTCTTGGTCCAATTTTTAAAGCTTTAAATATGATGGCATTTTCTTCAGTCTCGTGTAGTTCTTCTGCATAACGTGTGTCGAAATGTTGGCTTACGTTGCCAATTGTCTTAACCGGAAAAAATCCACCATTATGCGCTGTTATCAAGCATGAACTACGGAAGGTCAGAATTTTTATAGACAAGAAATTGGGGAACGGAGGCAAAGAAATGAGGTGCAAGACCGCCATTCTGGACTTATGCAGTCTGTTTATTTTATAGACGCAATATATTGCATTTTCATCTATTCTTATTTTTAGTTTTTGATTGATAAAATTAATTGCAATATTTTCTAATTCTATTTTCTTTTCTTCTCTCTTGAATATCTTCTAATTTATTTTTGTTTTCAACATCTCGTTTTCTTGTTTGAATGGGTTTAGTATTTGGTGCATATTTTCATTTATTGCTTCGAATTTCGCTGTTAGAGGCGTTTCATTATGTCGTGAACTGTGACCTTGAGTCAAAAATCGGAATTAACAAACTAAAAGTCAAAAATTTGACAAGTCTATCTGAATTCCAAAAACGTTTGTCTATTTAAAAGGCACTAACGTAAAAAAAATTGAATATATTCAAATATTTATTTATTAAATAAAAATGAATTTACTTATAATAATACCTAAAGACCTGTTAACAACAAATCCAACGATAAAAGCAAAGATAGGTTAGAAAAAATGTACCGGCGAATGTTTGTAAGACGGATAATAACAATATTTTGACATATACAGACTATAGCGCCACAGTTCACGAGATCCTGTAAGACGTCTATATCTATTTTTAAATTATGAAATTCGTAATTTTTTAGTACACACGCCGCAGTAGACATCTTCAGAGCCCGTAACAAAAGTTTGTGCGACGAAAGCTCAGCTTGCGTGATAACGACAGCACGGGAATTATCCAGAATAGAAAATTGTGTTAGTTATTTTTTCTTCGTCCATTTTCGATTGTATTTAAATTTCGACAGGTTTTTATTTTAATTTCGCAGTTTTTCAGTTTCTTTGATTGGTATTATCGTTTGTTTATTTTTAGTTATCTATTTTTCCAACGAATTTCGTCTTTACGTTATCAGATTCTGTTATTTTGTTGTGTTATTTAACTACGATTTATTTATTATTTTTTTAATGTTTCACACAATTTTCACACACACAATGTTATTTTGTATCACCACAATATTTTAGGTTTTACACATGGCGTATTGAGTGAAA
The DNA here is from genome assembly GCA_035610365.1 of Aquatica leii. Lineage (NCBI taxonomy): Eukaryota > Metazoa > Arthropoda > Insecta > Coleoptera > Lampyridae > Aquatica > Aquatica leii. The sequence continues at coordinate 119,069,922 of CM069434.1, read as the reverse complement.
ATTTGTACATGAAACAGTTATGTGCAAGATAGGTGCCGCAATTACTCAAAATGTAATGGAACAAAAACAACACTGTGAGAATGTTTCAATCGTGTTTCCTAAAGTTTCACAGGAATAAAGTCGAGATTTAACGTCGATTCATATCCATGAAAGAACTTCACATCTGGGTCGCAGGTGTAGTCAAATTAATAGACTGAAAGAGAAGAATTAGCTCCAAAGAAAGCGAAAACGGTTCCATATGCAGACAAGGTCATGCTGTTAGTTTTTTGGAATACGCGTGGGATCATTTTCAGTGATTATCTTCAGTAAAGAAACCTTATTCGCTAGACTTAGCCCCCTCAAATTATTTTCTTTTTTCTAACTAGAAAGATGGTTCAGTACTGTTTGCCAACAATGAAGAAGTGGAGTCTGCTGTTAATAGCCACTTTGAGTTTTCTATTGTTTCCTTTGTTAAGTGCTCCTTGCATAAAAATGTTTTTTTAATTTTTTTGGCAATTGCTACACTTATAATTTGTATAATTAATGTATAACGTAATGTTCTGACCTAACCACCATTCCATTCCATGAATATATTAGCAACAACCGGTGAAAGCGGAGACTCAACCAGTGTCTATCGCTTATCTACCCTATGTCAAAGGTACCACGAACCGTATAGGAAAAATGTTGTCTAAAGACAACAATTCTACTCTTCCTAACTTGGGTGAACACTTAAATCCGGTGAAGGACGTTATTCCTTTTCAATCTAACGGAGTTTATAACATTCCTTGCTCTTGTAGTCGTGCATACATAGGATAAACGGGCAGAAGCGTAGGAATTCGTATTAAGGCGCATCAAAGATGTAGTAGTCTTAAACAATCTTCGAAGTCAGCGGTGGCTAAACACATGATAAAAACGGGCCATCAAATTATGATTGAAACACTGAGATTTTAGCTAATGTTTCTAATTACTAACAGCGAAAAATTAGGAAATCCATTAATTAAAACTCCTTTTAATATTATCCGAGTTTATAGTTTTCCTTTACCGGAAACCAGTTTTATCGATCGGAGGCCGGTCTATAAAAGCGAGACTTCACGGCGCAATCAATCCGTCCACGAAAGCTCAGCTCGTGTGATAGCGACAACACGGGAATTATCCAGAATGGAAAATTGCATTACATAAATTAAGCTCTTTGGTAACGGTAAAAAATAAGCTACAAAAATTAGAAACAATAAAAGAGAGACAAACATCATACTTATGTCAAAACCAATAATGCAAAAACCTAAGTGTATTGTAATTGTTTAATTAATTCTTCAGATTTGAGAAACATTTAACACATAGTTAGAGGAATCCGTTGTTAAAAATCTCAGTGTCTTCTTAAGGAAGCCAAGTGTCGATACTTAAGCGTTTTTAAGTATAATAAAATGAATATAATAAATACACACTTTATTCAATAAAAATCAGCGTGTTGCATATAGCTGAACGCGCATTTTAAGACTGCATCTTACATTTTCTTTACAAAAAAGAAACCGTAAATTTTAAGTAGCAGGGGTCGAACACCCTTTTTATTTAACTAACAATTACCAATAGCAAGTTTCCTGTCCGTTAGGATGAGTGTTATAATACTTTACAAAATGCTTTGAAATGACCATAAATCCTTGTCAATGTTAATTGCTTATATCTACGTTTCCACGAATTTGTATTTTTAAATCCTTTCAACTTCTTACTTAACTAACATTAGGTCTTAACACCAAGCCTGAGATGCATTAAAAAAAAATATTAAGACAACGTTCTGTGGATAAAAATCAAACTAATAATAAATACAATATCAAAATATCTTCAAAACTGAATAGAGCTGTAAGAAAAAGCGAATTTAAACACTCAATACACTATATATTAAAAAAAAAAATAAAGTGAAACGGGATGTAAAAAATGCCCAAAAAAGTTGTACTCGTAGTAAACAAGAATAACAAAAATTATATAGTTTTCTAAAATATACCGTACGTACTACAATACTACTGTCACGCGAACCAACTCTCCCAGCTCAAGCTGTAGTGTCGTGGCAATAGCCAACACTTGGATAACGATGCCTGCTGCTGATCTGCTGACTTTGATCAGCAAACACGGCAGCCAAACCCAAACCTCTTGGTGCTATGAACATGTCTAACGAGCAAGTAGTGCTGTGGGGTCTTGACGGGCACTCTGAGCAGAACCCAAAAATAAAGGCTTTTGGGTACGACAAGACGAAAGCTTAAAAAACAAAGAGAATCAGGAGGGCAAGCAACCGGTTCCACTTCAATGGCGGGGACACGAGCGAAAACTACCTATACAAGAAGCAAAGACGGGCACGTCAGGAACGCAACAGCGACACCAGACGGCGCACGCAACTCTTGGAACAGGGGCGCAAGAGCGCAACCTTTGTAGCAGTAGCACACCGCTGTCACAGAAACGAGCGATAAAGCGAAGTCGAAGGAACCCAAAAAAAGACATTCAGGAACACTCTGACGGGAATTGCTCTTGCAATTATACCAAAAGGGTTCCCTGAAAACACCATCAGTCCTGGAGAATCCGAGGTCATAAAAACCTCGATACTTGGATGGATTGACGAATTGGAAAAGGGACAAGCTTCTCCGCGTTTTTAGGAATGTATCCATACAGGGGGATTTCTGAAAATAACGTGCGCAGACGAAGCAACCAGAGAGTGGCTAGTCGGCACATCAAATATTAAGAATCCACTGGGAGAGGATAGGGAACTAGAGATTATTTATCTTAAAGACCTTCCTGCGACCAAGAAGGTTATCACTTGACTCCCGGGAACAGCACCCAATACGTCCTGTTTATGAACAAGAGGTCCAGGGAGAATGTGGAAGCATCAACCAACCGATTGCACCTTGCATTTTCAAGGATCCCTCTCCGGGCGCTGGCCGACTCCAAAAAAGGCAGCAATGAACCGGATGCTTCAAGCGATGTCCAAGAGGCAATGGATGTAAATCCAGAGCCAGAAAAAACTTGCTGATGGCAAATCTAATGCTGAAAGTGGTTCAGATAAACATACATCCATTGTAAGGCAGCCTCAAATAACGGACATGCGCCTACGTTTACAACCGTGTCACGCAGTGAAGTTATTGACTTTACGCTTGCTAGTTCAAAAGCGAGCAAAGTGATAAAAATGTGGCATGTATCATATAAACCTTCTTTATCTGATCATATATACATTCTATTCAACATTGAATCACACAGGGAACTGGTAATGGAATACAGAAACCCGAGAAAAACCGACTGGGATTTGTTCAACGAAACTTTAGCGGACCAAATCAGAGACTGTCCCACAGTTGCAAGATCAACGCACGAGCTAGAACTAATTACGGATAGTATTGTTAATTCATTAAAATCCGCATTTGAAGCAAGCTGCCCAAAAATTGTCAAATGAACTCCCAACAAGATAACTTAGTGGAACAGAGAGCTTGACAAAGCAAGAGCACGTACCAGAAGGCTATTTAATACAGTTAAAAAAAGCGGAGACTGGGATGAATACAAAACCAGCCTCACAGCATACAACAATGCCATTAAAAAGGAAAAGAGAGACTCATAGAGAAGGTACTGTACGGACGTAGAAAACGAACCTACAAGTTCTCGGCTCCAAAAAGCTCTGAGCAAAGACCGCACTGGAAAAATTGATTCTTTGCTGACCGAAAACGGAAAGTTTAAAGGTACGGTTAAAGGTACTTTGCAAGAACTACTGCAAAAACACTTCCCGGGTTAACTGAAGTTCCTAAGCACAGAACCTAGAGGTCAAACAGACGGGCACCCAAAAGGAACTGGGACTTAGCGAGAAAAATAATAAATCCTAAAAACCTAGAATGGGGAATCAATACGTTTAAACCCTTTCAGTCTCCAGGAGCCGATGGAACTTATCCCATCATGTTGCAAAAAGGATTTGCTGCTCTTCGAAACGCAGTATGCGAAATTCTCAGAGAGTCAAGGAGATATTTATACCAAAGCCAGGGAGATCTACGTACGCCCAGGCAAAATCCTACGAACCGATCAGCTTAACTTCTTTAATCTTAAAACTACTTGAAAAAGTAGTCGACAGGTATATAAGAGACGGGGTACTAAAGGCTTCGCCTCTGCACCGAAACCAACATGCTTACCGACCTGGAAAATCTTGCGAGCTAGCAAATCACCAACTAGTAAGCAAATTCGAAAATGCAATCCAATACAATGATATTGCATTGGGTGCTTTTCTAGATATTGAAGGAGCATTTGACAATACTACCTTCACCTCAATTGCTAGGGCAACGGAAAAAAAGGAATCACCTCTAGTCCGAAACTGGATCAACTCAATGCTCAGGAATCGGACGGTAACTGCTACTTTGTACGGTGCACTGTGGGAGCCAAAGTGGCTGGCGGATGCCCACAAGACACGGTGCTATCACTCCTACTGTGGTACCTCGTCATGGACTGCCTACTACAAGAACTAGAAGACGGCGGGATATTTGCTTTAGGATACGCCGACGATCTCACCGTTATCACAAACGGGAAGTTTGGGGCAACTGTATCGAACATAATGCAAAGTGCACTAAACACCGTCGAAAAATGGTGCAAAAAAAGGCACTATCAGTGAACCCAACTAAGACGGCAAATGTTCCGTTTGCCAAACGTCGAATAACAGACGACCTAAAACTACCTACGATATACGGAGTTACGCTCTCGATGACAAAAGAAGTCAAATATCTGGGACTTACTCTTGATAGTAGACTGACTTTCAATGCTCATCTAGAAAAAATCACAACGAAAGCCATCAGGGTTCTTAATATAACCAAACGGATGGTCGGACAACATGGGGATTGAAACCTACAATGACCAAATGGTTATATACTGTGGTAACAAGGCCCATCATCACATACGGCGCGCTTGTATGGGGTGAGAGTCACCCTGAAAAGCACAGCTGCAAAGCTAAGCAAAGTACAGAGAATGGCATGTCTACTGATAACAGTGTTACGTTTTCTTTTATTTAGTAACGTTCTCAAATGAACGCACCAGTTAAGAATTTATTTAGTAACGTTTTGCAACGTAAATATAAAATGTGCCTCTACAATGAGATGCGGGTTGGAACTAAGTCCAAAGTGTAACGCATGCGTTACTTGCATTTCGCGCCTTCTTTGTCAACTTGTCGCTTTGTTACTACGCACACGTAGTTTGCGCTGCTATAAAAATTTAGTTTTAAATGGTCAACTCTTAGCTTGGTAAGTTTTCTAATCCACATTTTATTGTTGCTAACTTAGACAAATATTTACAGAGGGTTTTTATCTTTCCGACTTTCTTTATTTCTTTTGGCTGCTTGCTTTCTAAATGTAACCGTTTTCCAAAAAATAAAAGGGTACAAGATGGCGGGTGAAAGTCAACCTCGCACATCTCTCTTGCGTCGATGCTAAAGGGCCGACGAGTGCCGTTATGTGTTATAATTACGATGTCTGATTGAGACAACGGCGAATGATCGTTTCTACAAGATTTTATTGGATGCAGCCTATGGAAATTTACAATGCTAATTTTCTTTTCTTAAGTTAAGTAAACGTAACGTCAATTATCAGCTTCTAGAAGTAAACTAATCTATTGTTGTAATTTTGCTTATGTGCTAATCTACATTAAATGTGAAGTGTGGTAGGTACTGTCTTACTTTTGTGTGTTTTAGCTAATTTCTAATTCCGACCACTAAGGACGAACACTTGGGCAGAGCTCTGGACTAGTCGATCGATCGGTGTATGTAAAACATTGTTACCTGTGACTTTAGTAAGGTAGTATCCTGCTTTTTTTTACATTTTATGTAGTGTCATTTGCTTTAACGATTTATAATTGGTCGTGTGATTGTGACTAGACCAAGTTTGCTTAAGCCTTTTGATTGAGTACACGTTTACTTCAATTTACTTAAATATTCCTTAAATTTTACTTAAATATTACTAAATATGTTTTAATTGTATCTAATCGTACTTAATTTTACTTAATTTGTTTGGATTACTCTACGAGTAATTACTGTAAATTTGTTTCGACAAGGATTGTACCGAGGGAAATTACTCCCTAACGGTAGAAATTACTAAAATTCTTTAATTTGTGTTCTCGACTCGTATGTATTTAGAGTCCATATTAACTTATGTCTAATTTGCTTACTATATGTATATATTATTCTTATATCTATTGTATCCTTAAGTAGTTAAGTATATTTACTGTATATGTATTTCTTTGATTGGCTTTGGTAATTTAGCCAGAATTACAACTGTTAATTCAAAATAAACTACCTGGCGCCTGTATCTCTGGGTATTTTGTAAATCTCTTAAGTATCAAAGTGCATAATTTTTTTATTATATAAGCTATCTCCAAATGCGGCTGCATTATTATTTCTAACCTACTTCCCCTCCCTCTCCTGAGCTAGGGCAATATTTCTGGACTATTAATTCCAATCCAATCCAATGGAATTCTTCTGCGTCCATTATTACTACCCCACTGCAGCTGGTAGGGGTTGGTAATAACAGGAACGATGAGAACCACGCCCACAGCAGCCATGGAAGCACTACTTTCACTTCCACCATTACACCTCGTTGTAATGATGGAAACAAGACAAGCAGCATACAGGCTGCAGACTAATGAACACGCGTCAATTACCGGAAAAAACAAACGTGCTGCGTGAAGAAACAATCATAACTATGAGATCCGACTTCACAAAAAATTATCACATTTTAAAGAAATTTAAAGCGATAATAGAGTCACGAGACGAGTGGACAAAAAACATTTACCCGGGCGCGGTTAAAGGAACTATCTGGTACACAGGTGGGACCAAAAATCGCAACGGTACCGGAGCAGGAGTATATGGAGGCAAACACCATGGGAAGCAATTTTTCGCTGACTTTGGGTAAATATGCATCCGCTTTTCAAGCTGAAGTTGCTATTGACTGGTGTGTCAGGAACATTATTGACTCGAAATCATATACAAATGGTCCGATATCGATCATGTCTGACAGCTAAGCAGCACCCCAAACTGATTATGGCATGCATAAACAGTCTGGAAATATTGGCAACTCGCCAACCAGTGCAGCTCATCTAGATGCCAAAAGACCAGAATTTAAAAGGAAACCAAATTGCGAACGCACTGGCTAAAAAGGGCACAACAGGGACATATATCGGACCTGAACCCGTTTTCGGAATCGCCTACGAGACCGGAAAAGAAATAATTCGCAGCAAACTAGCAGCGGAGCATAAAAAAGTATGGATCAACTCTTCAAGAATGAGGCACACAAAACTCTTCCTTGCAGAGTCACAATTCTCGGTAAACCAAAACTAACCGATGATGAGTTGAAAAAGGCCCCTTCGAATAAACTTCTGGACTTCATTAACGAAACAGAACTTGTGAGGAATAAATCTGATGTGCACAAAAGGATCAAGAAGACCGCAATGCAGGGGCGCTAGACGAACCACCTCTTGAATAAAAAAAAAAAACAACCCCATTCTGGATAATACCTCTCTCAGTGTCTTCTCAAGAATGCGAAGTCTGCGATGTATAAAAAAAATATCTAGACAACGTTCTATGGATAAAAATCAAACTACCAAAAGTTGCGATTTTTGCACAACTAAGTCAAAAAAAATTTCTTCAAAACCCATATTGTCATATAACAAACATCTTGATGAAGAATAGGATAGAGCTGTATGAAAAACCGAATTTAAGCACTCTCATACGCTATATATTAAAAAAAAAATATTAAACAATATGTGAATAATGCCCATAAAAGTTGTACTCGTAGTAAACTAAAATAACAAAAACTATATAGTTTTCTAAAATATACCTAAAAATACATCTTTAGTGATATAGCTTGTTGCTGGCTGATATTTTAGTTTGCAGAAATTGTAAGATTGAATGTGTTTAATGGTGATTTGTAAAGAAAATCAATATTTTTACGCCAAGTCAAAAGTACAAACTTTCCGATTTCCAATTATTGTGCGATGTAATATGTTCAATTAATATATTTCAGAATCTGTATCAAGAAATCATAAAAATTGCACTGTTGCAGAAATTGAATCTGCTCTGAACGTGTTGCCAACCAAAGTAAAAAAGATGACAAAAAAACAGTTTAACTATATTCCTTAAATTTAATAAATTGAGACTGTAATTTATTTCCACATTTAATAAAACATATTTGTTTCAAAAACTAACTTACCTGGCATAAGCTCCTTGTACCACTGATTAAGATCAAACAAAGTCAAATACGTTTTACATGTTCTTGGCAAATTTGAATTCCACACATTCCAAACAATAGAACAAACAGTCACAGTTTCATCTTGATGAACACCAAAAAAATTCCTCGATATTTTCTTACTAATAGTTTGCAATTTTATGCATTGAGCACGAATAAGTGCATTAGATACTTCCATTTCTTTTTGACAATTGGTAACATCCATTTGAAAACGAACAGAACACGAATTGAACTTCTGTTAATGTTAAATCTTATTATTAAAATAATTTATATACCAAAACAAACCTTAAAAAGAAATCCACACCCTTCTACAAACTCTTTTTTTTCAAAATTTAAAGAATATAAAACAGCTAAGGAATACCCGGGTTGATCAGGTTCAGTATTACTATAAATTGTCCATATATAACAAAACGCTCTAGGATCGTCACAAGGTTCCTAAAATACATCCCAACAGTAACAAAATTTGTCAGATTAACATAACGACTTACCTGAACACCAAAATGTGAAACGGGAATATTTTCTTGATATACAGGTGAAGTATATATAAGTTTCATATCAATTAAATCCCAGATCTGCCAAGCACCAAAATTAAAACCAACTAATAAAGATCCTAATTGAGAACGATAATGAAGAGCACTAACTTCTACTTCATCTTTAGTTACAAAGACGCAAACTTCATTTTTTGGTCCTCTTAAAGCAAAACGTTCGATTTCACTTTCATCACCTAAAAAACAAAATTTATTGAAAAAACCAATAAATATAAAGCATCTACCATTCAAAAGAATACACGAATGCTCCATATTTTCACAATTGTTTTCTAATAAATCTTCTAATGTAACCGTTTGTAGTTGGCATGGGTCTATTTCATCCTGAACATCTACCTCAAACCCAAGACAAGCTAAAATACAATATACAGTTTTAAAGTTTCTTAAGGTTTATAGTAGCCACCTTCTTCACAATTAAGTCGATTAATGTCTATTAAATAAACATTACCACTTGAAGTACCCACAGCTACAACACCATCAAATCCTCGAAGATACATTCCAAGAGCAGACATTTCATGTTCGGCACCTACTACACATAGGGAAGTAACCTACAACCACACACATCGATACAAAATTAAATGAAAACCTCGTTTATACCTTCTCATTTATTTCAATGCAACGTAAAACTTTAGGTCCTCGGATGTTAAATATACAAATTTGTCCATAATTTTCTCGTTGTAATCCAATTATTAAAAAAGGCGATTTTCTCGCAGGCCTTGGTAATTCCACAACACAACTAACGGTAGTTGTACATGATTTAATAACTGAACCAAAATTCCAAGCTACGATTTTTGTACCATTTTTAACATCGTAAACAGTAAAAAGTGATCCGTTAGCATTCCAAACAAACTTAGAATCACTCAACACACCTCCTATAGTTTCATAACCTTAAACAAAATTTATTTTTATAACTAATTGATTATAACTTTAATTACTTACCACAAAAAGGTTTATTTTCTTTGTCGGTATCATCTGCTGGAAGTAACGAGTAAGAAGGTAAAGAAATATTTTGTAAAACAGAGTAAGATTGGAACATTGAGTTGTGCGAAGACATGGCGTTACTCTTAGTACTACTTTATGCTTATCTAAATAAACCCATAGTTGAATAACAGCTAAAAACGTTAGAAAATTGAAGATAACAAACACAAATTTTCAATTTTTAAACCGATTTCCAACAATGACATAAATAATACAAAATATTTCCGCTTTTAGTCGAATTACAAGTGTACCCAGCGTTGCCAGATAGATGGTTTGTAAAAGCGCCTACACACTTCATAAATATCGCCCAAAATCGCACACAGTTCTATGCACTACTTCGACTTGATATTTATATTACACATTAATTGTATAGTTATGTATATACGATTATTGATAAAACATATTAATATATATCTCCAATTTTTGGAATAGAATATTTAAAAAAAATGCGGGAAATTCAAGTTAAAATAATTTAATTTTGTAAACACACTTGAATAATACCAAAACTGATGAAAGTATGGTGTACAAAAAACTAACATGAATCATCATTAAAAAAATTTGTATATAAACTAATCGTTTCTTTAATCACCCCCTCATAATCATTTCGTAATGTGGAAGTTTCCGTTGAAGGTTTAGAGTAATTGTACATAATGTTACTATTAAATTTTTGCAACATAGAATTAGGAATTTTGTAATTCTTACAACACTTTTTATCAACCTGTAAATGAATCTTAATTACTAACAGAGCGGTATATAGCGGTGCAACAAACAATGAACAAACATTACTAATAAAATGCGGTTATAAATGCATAAATATAGAACGCACTTATTACGTGTTGCATACGTTAAATAAAGAAACTAAAAACCTATTTAAGTATTTGCAAACGAAAAAAACATACACATCTACATAACGCCCAAATACCCACCAAATAAAATAGCAAATCGCCCAATTTGCGATAATCGCATTACTAAAAATTAGGTCGCAAATTACAATTTCATGTCGCCCAATATGCGATTAATCGCCCAATCTGGCAACACTGGTGTACCACCATTACTTTCTGCCATTACCGAGAAGTAACTAAATATGTATAGGGTGCGCTAAAACAAGTTAATTTTCTCTTAAAAATTTTTGAAATAATGTACGTAAAAATTAATATTCAGTGCTTATTAAAATAGTAATTTAAGCTGTAGGTAATTCAAGACTTTTCACAACCAATAAATTTATAATTTGATTTTGGCATATTTACCACGTTTTCTTTATATAGTTTGTTTCAATACTGTATACATATAACTACAGGCTTTTACCTACTTACAAAGTTTGTACTTTATTTTAAAACTTTGAACACCTTTTATTTTATACCGCTGGAACAGTCTTCTTTTCTTTTTCCCGGGCAACCAGATTATGTTATTATTAGATCATTTTAACGTTATGTTATATGACGTATACTTACTGTATAATTACAATAAAACCACCGTATTCGTAAAGCGTTATTTATACAATACTTTTATTGTCTTGTATAGAAGAAGATACGTTTTTCAATTCACCGAAACGCTAGAAAAAAGTTTTACATATATTTAATTCAATAATATACTGTTATTTAAGTTATTTTGAGTAAAAATATTGTAAATGTTCAAGATATTTATTTACCTGCGGTAATAAATAAGTAACAGCAACGTTTCTTTTTTGCATTACATGAGATGTCCTACGTCCAAACTTGATTTTTTAGTCAAAACATAAAGTTATACCATTGCATACTAAACCGATTTAACACAAAAGATGCAAAAAGAGACCATCTTAGCGATTTTGGGTGTTAGATCGGTTACGGCGTAAAAATAATAATGTTTTTTTAACGTTAATTCTACACAAAAGGCATTATCGTTTCTCTCGAAAACAACAGGTTTTTACAGAAAAAGGTAAAAGTGAATTACATCATTTACACTATATTGCACTATAGACAGTTTTTCTCTTTCTTTTATATGCTGATATTTTACCAAACAAAGAAGTTATCATAGAACTGTATTTTTAATAACTTTGACAAATTTAGACCGATTATAGATAATCATCATGTCCGTAACTAAAAAAATAAAAACTGGTGTGGTCACCACACGACTTTCCTATAAGGAATGATTAAGAAATGTCTAGATATTTTTTTAAGGTTATGTTGTCAAGACCATTTTGAAGTGATATGTACACGTTTGTATTGATTTCCTAGCATGCTATAATTTAAAAAAAAATTTTTTCTTTGATTTTATTATCATATCGACTAACCCTTATATTTGTGCGTATCGATATTACTTACCCCTTTAGTGAATCAGTAAAAGAAACGTCGTAGGTCGAATTCGAACTATATTATATTTGTGAATTTATTTTAAGTTACAAATTAAATTACTGATAAACTGTTAATGTTAAGTTTTTTTTTATTTGAATAAATTCTTAGGAAGAATTATCTCAATTCTCCATAAGAAACTGTAAAAATAATTCTAATAATTTACATATATACAAAATTATATAATAAAAACTGTTAAAAATGGCGGATACATCCACTTTCAGTTTATTTATCAAACCCATCTTTTGACAAAGCAGAGAAAATATAAAAAGCCAACTCTATACCAAATTTCAAGTTACTACCCTAGTAGCACTAAATATTTCATAAATATCTAAGAAATATTTATTTATTTGTTAAATATTTGAGATGTTAAAAAAATATTTAAAAAACATTTGTAAAGAAATATTTGAAATTAAGCATGGGTAAATGTTAATTGAATATTTGGAACAAAATATTTTATATGATATATACATAAATTATTTATAGAAAACATTTCCTGTATTGTAGACATACTTATAAATATATATGTAGCAAAATGCTGTTGGTATGATACTTACACACGTACAATCAATCGATTTTTTGAAGAAATAGATTTTATTGTAATTTTGTATTGATACTTTGCCAGCCAATTAGGTCTTACTTGTTACTTGCTACAAAGAATATTTAAATGAACATTTTGTATACCATGAGTAGGTACTTATAATTTTTTTAAGTTGACAATGTTGATGATGATACCAGCACATGTGTAATTTAACGAATTTGCGCCAAATAGTCTTCTTTTTTGGTTAAATCTAGGAAATGCTCGTTGATGCTCGTAGCACAAAGCTTGGCACAAAGAAGATCCGAATAGAACCTGATATGTGCCATTTGCCTTTAAAATATAGTAACTTCGATTACAGTTCAGTTAGGTAAGTGTTTATAATTATAAGACGTAACCTATATGTTTAACATTTATACTTGGCTATTAAATTTTAATTAGTTAATATTTAACAGTAGATGCATTTGTATAACTTCTTAATTTCTAGAACTAATTGAAAATTATTAAGTCAAAATGTCTTGTAATTCGAAGTATTCAAAATACCGATATATAAAAAAAAAGTATGACTGATTTTGTATCATACGGAAATGCTCAGAATCTAAATGCCAAACCACCAACTGAAGCTCATTTTTCACAGTCTGTACCAGATAATTACAATCACCAATATAACACATTTCTAAAGTTGAACGAAAGTTACTGCAATAATTCAGATACAAGTCAACCTCATATTCCATAAAATTCTAAGACAGAAATGGACCTGAGCATGATGGAAATCCTTCAGACGGCTCACTAACAGGTGATTATTTATTACATTCATACGGTTTACACGTCATTTCTTTTTAGTATTAAGACAAGTTAGAGAACTAAAATTTGAAGTAAATAAAATGCCACTAGATAGGATTGAAAAATTGCTAAGCAAGTTTATGACAGAGAACGTGCTTGGCGAAGGTGATAACGATGACGACTTTTTAAACAACATTCCTCTTGGTAGCGTAGACGCAATCAATAGTTTCGATTCCGAAATAAAATCAGATAAAAGAAAATTTAAGAAATTGGTGAGTTCGTTTAACTATTTCTTCGGTTTATAACTTTCTGTATTGCAGGCTCATTTGTTATATTTATTAGGAGGAGATACCACTCAAAAAATTGTATATTCTCATATGAATAAATTAATCACAAATGAGGCAGGTGTACTTTGGCCAAGGAAAGAAAAAGAAATTGCCTTTTATGAACTTAACTTTGTATAATGTAATTTTAGGTAAGTGCATACTTTATTACAATTCTCATTTCTGGCAATAAGTTGCTTTATTTTCTTGTGCTTATTATAAAATAAATTCATCTATATTTCAGTTGCGACTAGAAAATGGTTGTCTACAGCTACGGAAGTGGATATAAAAAATCAGTTGCACTTTTCTTGGCCACAGCAAAGTCACGCATAAAACCATTTGGAACTGAAAAGGACGATGACATTCAGTAGTCACATAAAAAGATTTTATTTTGAAATAATATTTTGATAATAATAAAAATAAATATTTTTGAAATGAGCTCTATCAAATATTTATTAAATATGTACCTTCAAACATAATCTCAATATTTTCTAAATATTTAAAAATATTTAGAAATCATTTTCTAAAACATTTGTATGACATTAAAAAGAGTGGCGCTAAAGATATTTCCTAAATGTTTTTATTCAAATATTTGTAGAATATTTGGTGCTACTAGGGTAGGACTTTTGGTTGGAGAGTTATCGTGGGTACATCCAAAGATAATTTAAATAAGATGCAGCACTCCGTATATAAAATCAAAAGAATTTAGAGAAAAATTGTTATTTTTTAACGTATCTTGCTTTCCCTTCAAGATATGGAATTTTTTTCTAAAAAAAAATCGTCTCAAGCAGGATTCGAACCTAGGATTATATATGGAATTCACTTTAAATTATAAATCAAATATGTATCTAGTAAACTGTTAAAGTAAGAAAATTTTTTTCTTTGAATAAATGTTTAGGAAGAATTAACTCTATAAGAAACTGTAAAAATAATTTGAATAATTTACATACGTACAAAATTATAGAATAAAAACTGTTAAAAATAGCAGATACACCCATTACCGGTTTCTTTATCAGACCCTTTTTTTAATAAAACCGAGAGAATATGAAAAGCCAGCTCCATACCAAATTCTAAGTTACTAGGACTTTAGGTTCGAGAGTCATCGTGGTTACATCTTTACACACAGACACACACACACGAATGCACGCACGCACGCTACACAGGGGCGCATGAGCGTCTAAGAAGTCCAGATGCTTATTCCAAAGAATTTTTTTGAACTTATCATCGGTTAGCCTTGGTTTGTCGAGAATCTTGTGCGTTGCCTTTAGTATGCTTCGTATTTACACATCAAATGCTGCAGAGTCTAGTCGTCCTCCAAACATCCACAGCAGAAAGGAATACTTTACAGTTTCATTTTATACATATGTTTATTAAGGCCATAGTGCCCTGTTATTAATCCTGTGAGTTTCTCTAACTTTTGTCGACTCATGCTTGATAGTGTATTTTGAGTGTTTGATTATGGCTCTGTAAGGAAGAGTTTTGTGTGCCTCATACCTAAAGAGTTTTTCCATAGTTTCTTATTTTCCGCTGCTAGTTTGCTGCGGATTATTTCTTTCCTGGTATTCCGAAGGCGGGTTCAGGTCTAATATACTTCCCTGCCGTGTCCTTTTTTTACTAGTGTTTCGCCATTAAATTTCTCTTTATACTCTGGTTTCTTGGTATCTAGGCAAACTGTACTTGTTGTCGAGTTGCTAATGTTTTCAGGCTGTTTATGCATGCCATAATCAATTTAGATTTTATTACAGGCTATCTTAGCGCCAATAGTGCTGCTTGCCTGTCAGACATGATCGATATTGGACCTTTTGCGTATGAACTTGCGTAGATAATATTCTTGAAAGACCAGTCGACAGCAGTAACTTCAGCTTAAAAAGTGGACGCATACTTACCCAAAATCAGCAAAAAATGCTTCCAATGGTGCGTGCCTCCATATATTCCAGCACTAGTATCCATCTGCAGCAGATAGTTCCTTTAACCGGTATTATCACTTTAAATTTCTTTAAAATGTGATTATCTTTTGTAAAGTCAGATGTCATAGTTAAGATGGTTTCTTCACGCAGCACGTTGTATATGCCCGGTTTGTATTTCACAGAAGTTGACGTGTTCATTAATCTGCAGTCTGTATGCTGCTTGTCTTGCTTCCATCGCTACAGCGAGGTGTAATGGTACAAGTAAAAGTAATGCTTCCATGGCTGCTGTAGGCATGGTTCTCATCGCTTCTGTTATCGGCAGATATGTCATTCTCCGTGCTCTGCCTAGCTTCAAAGCTGCATTTCAAGTTGGTTCTCTCATCCCATATAAACTCACTGTAAGTCTTGTCACCACAGTATATAACAAATTGATCATTGTGGGTTTCAATGCCCAAGAACCCTAATAAAATTTGTAGTGACTTTCTAAATGGGCGTTGAAAGTCAGTCTGGTATCAAGAGTGAATCCCAGACATTTGACTTTCTTTGTCATCGAGAGCGTGACTCCGTACATTGTAAGTAGTTTTATGTCATCCGTTTTCCGTGATTTGATAAACAGAATGATTGTCGTCTTAGTTGGGTTTGAGGAGTTTACTCTCCTGTTCGACGGCACTGTCCGGGTAACTACAGTGAAGACACGGTTGTCCAGAGCTTCAAACGGACCTAAAAGCGGAGCGAGGCGACGGAAATAAAATACACAATAGTAAATAAAAATAACTTTATTTATTCTCAAAATAAATAAGGAGCGGTATATGCGACGAGGACAGAAGCGGCGGCCACAACCATGCAAGCGGAAGGTGATCTATAAACCAATGATTGATTAGCGTGCTTTCGACAAGCGGTGATGTCGGTGACTAAGCGAGCAAGCATGCACTAGGGTAGCAACCTCCGTTGGATCGGTAGACGGGGTTTACTCGGATTTGAACTTGAGGAGAGAGGAGAAGGAATTTGGGCACGGTACTGGAAGGCGTATCCGCAGACCAAAGCCAAACACTACGGAGACGACGTGTTGACGGCGTATTCACAGGCCAAAGCCAAACACTACGAATACGACGCTCGGTAGTGGAGGGAGGAAGGAGGATCTGAAGGCCAAAGCCAAACACTACAAATACGACGTGTTGACGGCATATTCGCAGACCAAAGTCAAATACTACGAATACGACGCCCGGCAAAGGATAGAGTAGGGAAGAGCAGACAAGGAAGGGAGTGGTATCTCCCCGGAGGTCCGGTTAATAACAGCAAAACGGCTTACCCTAAAATCCAGCTGCTGCACAGGAACCTCGAAATCCTCTTCGACGTGAGCTCTAACTGGAACTGCGCCGGGTTTCCGGTTTTATTGCGGACGTTCGGAAGAGAGAGAACGGTTCTAAGCGGGGATGGCATGCGCTCTGGCGGATAAAGCGCCTGTAAGCGGGGATAGCGCAAAATCGGATGCGCGTTCGGTACCCGGCGGAAATCTCCTTTGTATATTTATTTGCTAACGCATAATTATTACAAACTTAAAATAACTCAATCTTCACAATAAATAAATAAATAACGGTTTCCTTAATGAAAAAAAAAAAATAAATCAAACATACTACTAAAACTAAATAAAGTTCTATAATACAACTTAATATATGTAACAGTTCGTTACAAGCTGTTACCGTCCGATTCCTGAGCATTGAAATGACCCAGTTCCGCACTAACATTTTGGAGGTGAAGGTAGTATTGTCAAATGCTATTCAATATCTAGAAAAGCACCTAATGCCCTTGTATTTGATTGCATTTTCAAATCTGTTTAATAGTTGGTGAATTGCTAGCTTGCAAGGCTTTCCGGATTAGTATGCATACTGGTTTCGGTGCAAAGGCAAAGCCTACTTTTTTAGGATGAAAGAGGTCAAGCTGATCGGTCCGCAAGATTTTGACTGGGCGTACGTAAGCTTCCCTGGCTTTGGTATGAACACCACGTTGACCATTCGCCAACTGTTTGGTATATGCCAAAGTGCTAAGCTGGCTCTGAGAATTTTACATATTGCGTTTCGCAGAGCAGCAAATACATTTTGCAGCATGATGGAATAAATTCCATCAGCTTCAGGAGACTGAAAGGGTTTAAATGTATTGATTCCCCATTCTAGATTTTCAGGATTAATTATTTTTCTCTCAGTTTCTTTTGGTCTAAGTCCTGCTGCTTAGGAACTTCAATTAACGATAAACCCGGGAAGCGTTTTTGCAATAGTTCTTGTAGAGTACCTACCTTCAACTGGGTCTGTAAACTTTCTGCATTCAGTCAGCATAGAACCGATGCTTCCATTACAGTTCTTGCTCAGAGCTTTCTGGGGACGAGAACGTACCTGTACAGTACCTTCTCCAAGAGTTTCATTTTGCGTTTTTAATAACATTGTTGTATGTCGCGTCGCTGGCGCTGCATTCATCCCAAACTACTCTCTTTTTGGCTGTGTTAAATAGTCTTCTAGTGCGTGCCTTTGCTTTGTCAAGCTCCCTGTTCCTCCAAGTTATCCTGTTGGGAGCATTTTGTTGAATTAAAAATACTGTCCGTTATTAGTTCAAACTCGTGCGTTGATCTTGCAACTGTATTCCATTACGAGTTTCCCGTCTGATTCAATATTGGATCGAATGTATCTATGATCAGATATTGAAGGTTCATCTAATACACGCCACATTTCTATCACTTTGCACGCCTTGGGACTAGCAAGCGTAAAGTCAATAACTTCGCTGCGCGACACAGTTATAGACGTAGGCGCATCTCCATTATTTGTTATATCCAGTGTTGTGCATTATCTAGATGAAATTATATAGATAATTCATCTAGATAATTTTTGATCATCTTTTTCCTTATCTAGATAAAAGTATTGAACATTATCTAGATGATTATCTTAGATGATCTTTCGGTTATCTATCATGAAATTATCTAGATGTTTTTTTAAAAGTAACGTACATTTTTTGTATAGATTTGTTGTTTTGTAATTTTTATATTTACAAACATAATATTGTTTGTAATGTCTGTGGTAATGTAATACGGTCCAGATGGCTAAAACCTGATAAATAATTGCCGTAGATGCTTCGCATTTTTGCAGCGTAAATACATGCAATACGAGATGTAAACAAAAACATAACTCAAATTACTTTTTGAAACTGAACCAATTGCTTGCGATAAGTATCTTATCGTCTTTAGAAACAATAATAAGCTTTTTGATGTACGTACATTTATTCATTACATTAACTTGCACGATTCAAACATTGAGATTAACAGCTACTTACTAATTCTGTAGTTTTGAAAATTTAATTAGTTGAATTGCCTACACAGCAAAACTATGCCCAAATAAAAAAAACGCTTGATTAAAAAAGAGAAAATTTACGACTTTTTGAGCAGTTGAAAGTGACAAACCTCGATACACGTGATTTAGAGTTCTTTTAGAAGACTATTTAAGTCATGGAGCTTTTAGCTTACTCTTTAATTCAGCTTATTGAGTAAGTAATATTAACGTTAAATTAAAGTCGCAATAAGATCCTAATGTAGACCGCGTAGAATAAAAACGCTCCTATATAAATCTATGATGTAAATTATCATATGAGTACAATTACTGACAACCTGTCAAATATAATTAACAAAATTGCAAAGCAAAAATGCTTTTTTTGCATTTGGATTTGTTGCACTTACAATTACAAAAAGTACCGAGCAGAGCATAAACTGTTTAAAATAACCCAAATTTTTTAGAAGAAACAAAACTGCTTGCGTTTTTTTAAAAGACATAAAAGCTTATTCTTTAAGTGATCGCTGATGTAAGCTGTTCAAAATTTAAAATACAATAAATTTTTGAGGATTAGTTGGTTTTTTGTGAAAAATTTGCTTAAAATATCAAACTACAAATGATGACTTAAATTTAAATTTAAAAAGAAAAAGCAATAATTTTTATAATTTTTTAGGTTCAAACTGATGTCGATATCAAAGCCAGATTTTTCCTAACTGTTACAAAGGAAAACTAATTAAGTTCTCCATTTGTGAAAAAGTTATTGATTAAACATATCAATTTCGGCGCTAATTGAAAGACTTTATAGTCCTGATTCTCAATAGTGTAAGTTTTGCTTAGCAATGAAAATTTTGAAAGGACCATATTGTATCAAGAAATTTGTTTTATATTTTACAATGGTAGGTCATTAAATCAATAAAATTTCTGTCAGGTTTTTTTTCGATTTTTATTTTTTTTCAATCTGTCTTTCAGTTTTTTAATTAGTTAATTTAATAAACAATGAATTGGTATTGATGATGATGATAATTAAATGGTAACAATTAATTATTACCTGTTTGTACCTATTTGATAGAATCATCTATCGTATTATCTACGTAAATTATAGATTATCTTATCTATTATCTAGATAAATTCTTCAACTTTTATCTAAATCGTTATCTAGATAAAAAAATTAGAAATTATCTATTATCTCATCTAGATAAAAATTTAATTATCTATGCACAACACTGGTTATATCTAAATTGGACATTAGAATAAATGTGCATTGGCGTCGTATTCAAAAATTAACAGCTTGTTGGTCTTACTGTTAATCAACCGCTGGATTTATATGAGTTGTCAGTGCGTTCGTTCTGGCTCTGGATTTACAGGGCTCGTAGCATCCGATTCTTTACTGTCCTTTTTGTAATCTGCCAGCGCACGAATTCGAGATGCAGTTGGTTGGCTACCGCTTCCACCTTCTCTTAGAACTCTTTGTCGATAAACAAGACGTTTTGGGTTTATTTTGATTCGGGTTTGGTATTAACAACTGTTAGGTAAATAATATTTTAAGTTAAAAAAAAATAAAATAAAATAAAATTAAATTAAAACGTATACTGTTAGAGAGAGAGGAGAGACCCTTAAAGTTTTAAATAGGGGAAGTATTATACGTCACGAGGTGACGTTTAGCGAGTGTAGTTGGGGATCCCCTTGTCTTAAAAGGTGAGACGAAGAGACGCAAAGCCGACTGTAAAAGCAGCGTCACTCTGCGTGCTTAAGTTGGTTCTTAGTGTGATTAGATTTGTTTTAGTGCGAAAAAAAGAAACAGAATTTATACAGAAAGGGGTGAGTCGCATGAAATTAATACTTGGGTAAATTGATATGACAGACAACCTTATTTATATAATTAGTTGTGCTTTGTGTGATCAACTAATTAATCTGAGTTTAGCGCCATATTAGATAATTAGTTGTGCTTTGTGTGATCAACTAATTAATCTGGGTTTAGCGCCATATTATATAATTGTTGTGCTTTGTGTTATCAACAATAAATCGGTCTGAACCGTGTACCAACCAAATTGTCAATTAATTGTCATAATGCGCTGAGTGTGCCATTTTTCTCCTTTAGTATTTCTTTTCGCGTGGCTCACCGCCTGAGATTTTGTTTAATTGTTTCAGAGACCCGGAAACAACGTAAATCCGTCCGGCTGATGGCGTGGCTAATTATATTAAAATATAAATAGTTTTCTTTTATCATATTCAAAAATAAAATAAATTGTCACTCAATCGAATTTGTTTCATCTTCCCGTTCGAGCGGCTGACGCGTATTCCCTATCGTTGCACACATTAGCTTATTTGGTAAGTACACATTTAAGTGGAGAAAAGTATACTCGATTCATATAATGTTAATTTAAAAAAAAAAAATCCTTAGTTAGTTACGGTTAGTTTCTAACACAACCCACCACGCATCGGTACTGATGCTGTTCGCTGTACCTATATTCTTTTCAGTAAAGTTACCGGTTCTAGTACTGTTCTCGGGGTCCAAATAAGAACCTTTTAGGTGCAGGAAGGTCCTTAAGATAAATAAGCTCAAGCTTCCTATCTTCCCCCAGGAGTTTTTTTGGTTTGGCGTGCCGACTAACCACTCTCTGGTTGCTCCTCTCCGCACGTTATTTTCAGAAATCCTCCTTCAGAGATGCATTTCTGAAAACGCGAATAAGCTTACCCTTCTTCTAGTTCGTCAATCCATACGAGTACAGAGGTTTTTATGACTTTAGATTCTTAAGGACTCATAGTGTTTTCAAAGAACTATTTTGGTATGATTGTAAGAACAATTCCCGTCAGAGTGTCCTTGAATGTCTTTTTGGGTTCCTTCGACACCTCGACTTCGCTTTGCCGATAGTTTTTGTGACGCCGGTGTGCTACGATGGAAAGGTTGCGCTTTTGCGCCCTTGTTATTCTAGCAGTTGGTACATTTGCGTGCGCCGTCTGGTGTCGCTGTTGCGTTCCTAACGTGTCCGCTTTTTCTTTCTGTGTAGATGGGTTTCGCTCACGCGTCCCTGCTGTTGAAATAAAAAAGGTTGCTTGAACCTCCGATTCTGTTTTTTCAGCTTCCGCTTTGCGGCTTCCAAAAGCTTTTTAGGTTTTTTAGGTTTCTGCCGATTTTTTTCGATGGTGCTACGAATCCACGTCTTTTTTTAAATTTTCTGTAATTGGTTCCATATATGTCCCACGAGAACGAAGGAATTAAAGGACGTGCGCAGCGCCCCGATACGCGCAGTCCATATACAATGGTGTTCGCCTAGTGCCCCGAGGATAGAACCAGTGACGACTGGT
Organism: Aquatica leii; assembly: GCA_035610365.1. Taxonomy (NCBI): domain Eukaryota; kingdom Metazoa; phylum Arthropoda; class Insecta; order Coleoptera; family Lampyridae; genus Aquatica; species Aquatica leii. The sequence goes on along the minus strand of CM069434.1, from coordinate 119,047,691 downwards.
CTTCTATCCATTCATAATTTTTTTTTTGGTTTGGCTGCCGTGTCTGCTAACTAAAGTCAGTAGAGCCACGACAGGCATCGTCATTCTAGTGTTGGCTCTTGCCACGACACTACAGTAAAGCTGCGTACCGTGGCACCCTACCCACCTTCCTAACTCGACCCACCTATGTAACGTTCGTTAAATGTTAACATTTAAAAAATCAACCAAACAAACTAAAGTAACCAAAGAACTAATTTGTTTTAAAAAAACTTTTATTTACACGATTATAATGTAACTAATTTTACTAAAATTAAAACACAATGAACTAGACAAATTAAACAGACAATTTAAAAAAATCACTTTCTATAATTTATATAACACTGTCACTGTACACCGTTCGCAGATAAGATAATTATAATCACTTTTATTTATCTCTAAGATACACGTGTAAAAACAATGAATTTGCACTTATTTATTTACACCGCACGTTATTCTTGACTACGTTTATCGAATTTTCCTTTTGCTTTATCTTATGCTAAAATATTTTCTTATAGCGCCTTGAATATCTCAAAGTTTCTAGAATGTTTCAAAATTACTGATCATTATATTGAAACGTTCTCAAATTCAAGAGCCTTCTCGAAGTTGTTATCCATCTTCTAGAAAATATACCGAAAGATATGGAACACTCGAGAAGGATTTCCAAAATGTGTATATATACGGAACAAACAAATCGTAGGTCAGTTATTGCTGTAATGCCAAGACAGCAGTGTTAAGAAGATTATTCAAGTCTAAATAAATAAATTGTTAACGCGTGTGAGATAAACCTACGGTGAATAATCTTGTACGTGACTTTAGTGTAAACAAGTGTGTGAAGCTATCCGCGGACTTTATCTTATCTTCGTGTAAGTGATATAAATTAGTGCAAGTATTTTTATTAAATATTATTAGATTTAATTAGTTCGGTTAATTTAAAAGTGTACATATTTCTAGTATAAATAAAAATATTTTTAGTAGTTTAAATAAATTAGTTTTAATAATAAAATTCGTTACAATTTGGCGTCAGTGCGGGGTATCGTTCGCGATTTTTTTTAGTGTAAATACCATTAAGTAATCCAATATCGCTCCCGTAATAAAAACATTGATTGCGTAAATAATTAAAACTTTAGTTCGCGTGTTTGTTTATAGCATTTAATCTTAGCTGTTCGTTTCGTTAAACCAGTGTCGGGCTTTATTAAAATTTAGTGTTATTAAAGTTTGTTTTAAATTAATATTCGTGGTTAAGTTTATGCCCGTGACGCGTTTGCAAGCAGTTAAAATGGATTCAAAAATACTTGAAATTCTCGAATTGATGAATAAAAATATCCAAGAAAAACTGTCGGAAAATTCTCAGAAAATTGAAGAAAAACTGTCGGAAAATTCCAGAAAAATGGAAGAAAATTAAAAAAAATGGAAGAAAAACTCTTCGAACATTCTCAGAAAATGGAGGAAAGTTCTAGAAGTTTAAAAGAAGAAATGCGAACGAGCATAGAAAATCAAATCAAAATTGTTCAAGAGGAAACTCAAGCAGACATGTTAAATTTAAGAGAAGAAACATGCGAAGTTCTGGAAAATAGAAAACAATCTATGAATGAGAAAATAGAAGCAATAGAAGACAAATTAGAAGACAGAATGAAACTGTTTGAAGAAAGAATGAACCAAATGAATTACCACGGTGAAAGGTGTCACGAGTGAAGATTTAATAATGGACCGCCGGGAAGAAAGCACTCACAAGTTTAAGGTTGTACCTACGAATTTTGATGGTAAAGTTCCATGGTCAACCTACCACAAGCAGTTTGAAGCCGCAGCTGCAGCTAATGATTGGAGCAACAAGCCGAAAGCGACGTCTTTAATAGTGTCCTTAGGTGGAGGAGCTCTTGGAATCTTGCAAACTGTTCCTAACCACCTACAAAAAAATTACGAAATTTTAATTTTGCGTTTACAAATGAGATATAAAGATGCTCATCTTCAACAAGTGTATCAAGCTCAAATTAAAAGTCGGGTTCAGAAAGCAGCCGAAAGTCTTCAAGAGTTTGAGGCTGACATCGCCAGATTAACACGGCTTGCGTATCCTACAGCACCAGATACCTTCTTGGAGCAGTTGGCTATTCAAACCTTTGTAGACGGCCTCCGAGACAACGAAACGCAGCAGACTCTCCGGTTACCTCGACCGAAGACATTGGATGACGCTTTGGTGCATGCTTTGGAGTTTGAAGCAGCAAAACAAGCATCGCAACGAGACGGTCATAGACTCTGCTGTGCTGCAGAAGTACCCACACAGACACTGCAAAGCATCGAGGAGATAGCGCGACGAATACTTCGGGAAAGAGGAATGACAACTTTGAATTGACGGCATCGGCTCGAAAAAAAAACGAGGCGACCAAAAGAGACAAAAGGTAATCTCGTCTAGTCAGGCTCCGGAGATTGCAATTTGAATGGCGTCGCCTATGGAGCAATTGCATAGCATTTACCTCGATGGTAAGATCAATGGAAGAAGTGTTCAGTTACTGCTTGACAATGGAACGACGAAGACCATCATTCGTCCTGACATGTTATTTGAAAACGAGACGACATCACCAGTAACAGTACGACTTCGAACGGCGACGGGCGAAGAAATACCTACTCACGGACAAGTCAAAGTAACCATTGGTTTGGGAAATGGAGTACTCAACCATCAAGTACTGGTAGCCGACATCACGGAAGAAGTTATCCTGGGAATGGACGTGATAAAAAAATATGGGTTCCATTTGGATATGAAGAACGATGTCCTGAAGATCGACAATGAAGAAATTCCTTTTCATTCGTCAGAAAAAGCAGTCGTGCGAGTCTTATTGAGTGAAGACGTGATTCTGCCTGCAAGGACGGAAAGTGTGGTGATGGCAACCTGGATGGAAATCTCCGGGAAAGCTACATACGCGCGATTGAACCAATGGAAGGCGGCTTAGTTAAAAAGGGACTACTCGTTGGCAGAACTTTAGTACGAGTAAAGAACACGATGCTAGTAAGGATCTTAAACATCAACTCAGATCCTGTAACGTTGAAAAAGAAAACCGTGGTAGGCCAATGCACGCCAGTATCACAAATTGTGAGATGCGTGAAGTCGAACGAGGATACGTCGCCGAAGAAGTGTACATATATTGGACATTCTTACCACCAAATGCCAAAACCTCAGCCAAGACCAGCTAGCTAAAGTTAAAGTGTTGATCCAAGAGTATCAAGATGTGTTCGTGCTGGAGAGTGGCTCCAAAGGAAGAACTAACGTGGTGAAACATAAAATTTATACCGGAGACGCTCGGCCGATACGACAACATCCACGCAGACTTCCTTTGGCGAAAAGAGAGGAAGCCGAAGAAATAATTACGGATATGGAGATAGAAGGCGTAATTGAACCTTCAAGTAGCCCATGGACATCCCCAGTGGTACTCGTAAAGAAGAAGGATAGATCAACGAGGTTTTGCGTAGACTACAGGCAGCTAAACGACGTGACCAAAAAGGACAGCTACCCTTTTCCCAGAATTGACGATACGCTAGACACCCTGTCAGGATCCCAGTGGTTTTCCACGTTAGATTTTAAGAGTGGTTACTGGCAGGTAGAATTAGAACCCAAGGATCGTGAAAAAACAGCTTTTACGATCGGAACTGGTTTGTGGCAGTTCACTGTGATGCCCTTCGGCCTATGTAAAGCTCCTGCAACGTTCGAGCGTTTGATGGAAACCATCTTGCGCGGATTGTCTTGGAAGACTTGCTTGGTTTACCTGGACGACGTGATCGTGGTTGGAAGGTCTTTTGAAGAACACTTGAACAACTTGGAAGAAGTGTTTCAGCGACTACGTGGGGCTAATCTCAAACTGAGCCCAAAGAAGTGCCACGTATTTAAGAAGGAAGTGCAATATCTGGGTCACGTCGTATCTAGAGATGAAGTAAAGGCTGACCCAGACAAAATTCGAGCAGTGCAAGCATGGCCAAGACCAATCGACAAACATTAGGTCTGAAGTTTCCTTGGGTTGTGCACTTATTATAGACGATTTGTACCCGGATTTGCCAATATTACCAAACTATTGACAGAATTGACGGAAGAAAAAGCAGAATTTAGATGGAATGAAGACTGCGAAAAGAAACCGACGCAAGCAATCTGGCCATAGGCGCGGTCCTTACGCGGGTTCAAGATGGACAAGAAACATTTATCGCGTCTTATAGTAAGGTTTTGTCCAGGCCAGAAAGGAATTATTGCGTGACTAGGAGAGAGCTGTTAGCAGTCGTTAAGTCCATCGAACATTTCTACAAGTATTTGTATGGACGAAAATTTTTACTGAGAACAGACCACGTCGCTTTAAAATGGCTACTGCAGTTCCGTAACCCGGAAGGACAAGTGGCAAGATGGATCGAGAGACTGCAAGAGTATGACTATGACACAGAACACCGTGCCGGAAGCAGTCATCGGAACGCTGATGCTTTGTCCAGAAGAGCATGTCCGGCGGACTGCAGCCATTGATCGCGACTGGAAGAAAAAGTTGAATGCTTCCGGAGAACTGCTATGGTTGATGATGAGTGGGAACCTGAGCAGTTACGTCGCGAACAAGAAAACGATCCTGAAAAAAGACTACTTCTGGACTGGAAAGAAAGCGGCCGAGGACCAACCTGGGAAGAAGTGAGTGCTTTCGGCAGAAACGTCAAAGCGTACTGGGCGTAGTGGGACTCTTTGATAGTAGAAGACAGTCTTCTTAAACGATCCTTAGAAAGTGTCGAGGGCAAGGGAAACAGATTACAGTTGGTAGTGCCGAAGAGCAGGGTGTCAAAAGTGTTGAAGCATCTTCACGATGGGACATCAGGAGGACGCTTTGGCATTAAGAAGACGTTGGGTAAAGTGCGAGAACGATTCTACTGGATGAACTGCAAAGAGGACGTCATGAAATGGTGCCGTAAATTCATAGTCTGCGCATCAGGAAATGGTCCAGCGAGAAAGCGCAAAGCACCCATGAAACAATACAACGTAGGAAGCCCTTTGAAAAGAGTAACGATTGACATCGCAGAGTCGTTCCCAGAATACGATTCGGGAAATAAATACTTCTTGGTGGCGATAGATTATTTCACGAAATGGACCGAGGCTTACGCCACACCCAATCAAGAAGCAGCTACAGTCGCAGACGTATTAGTAAAATAGTTTTTCTGCCGGTTTGGAGTTCCGTTGGAATTACACTTCGATCAAGGCCGCAATTTTAAGTTTGGGCTGTTTCAAGAAGTTTGCCGACTGTTGGGAATTAAGAAAACTAGGACGACGCCATCCATCCTCAATCTGATGGCATGGTTGAGCGGATGAATCGAACAATGGGTAAGTACTTAGCCAAGATAGTTGTTACAAGCTTTTTGCTAGTTTACGAACCTGCACGGCCAACTCACAATAGTCGATGAGAGGGTAGGGTTCCTAGATAATAATGAAAAGATATTTAAGGGCGCCAGAGCTTATCCAAAGTCACTTCTGTCCCGCTCAAGACAGGTGGTAATAAACTTGTAACAAGATGTTAGGTTCGTAAATGCTGAAAGAAACAAAAAAAAAGAAACTCAATCGTTAATAACAATTTCACTTTAATTCCTCTATAACGATAAATAGATTAACGTTCGAATTGATAACAGTTGGATAACATGACCCAGAATAATTTTAGTTCGAGTATAACTAAATATCCGAAGTATCGGCAACACACAACACATACGTAGATTACATTGACATGACTAGCGAAGAGTAGATGGTAGTAAATTTCGTCTGCATACAATATGCGAAGTACACAAAATAATTTAGTAATAAGGCATTACTGACAATCAAACACAGTAATAATAAAGTACTACGTTAATGTTAACTTATCGTAACAAAGCGTGCGAAATTAATATAGCACTAACGTTAATCAATCGTTGGTAGTACACAGCATGCGCAACTCGACATAAGTAAAATTTACTACCTAGCTGGTAAACAACCGTATCGATAATTACAGAACTAATAGCAAAAGTTTCGTGAGTGACCCGGTTGACTACGAAATAAAACATATAAAATCACTTACCATCAATACAGGAGTTTCCACAGGTGTGAAGAAAGTACTTTCCCCGACACGTAATCCTGTAAGCAATTTGAATCGCAAATCGTGTCAAACTAATGTCTCACGAAATCAACATCTACAACAATTATTACTTAAGATACAAGAAAGTATAAATAATATAAACCGGTTGTCGTATGCTGTGGTACCCCTTGTCGTTGGTTTAATTAGTTATAACCATAAGCCTTATATAGAAGAAGTTAGCATCGTCCCATCCAAATATTTGTCGAGGTTCATTCCTTCGTAAATTTGGTATCGAATACTGAATATCGTTAGAACACAAATAGGTGGTTAATACAGGTCACGGCGTGTCATCCACGTGTAGCACTCTTTGCCCGGGAAGGCTCCGCAAGACCCCCAATTTCGTAGCGTGGAAATCGCCTTACGCTAGTGCCCGTGTACGGCAACGTGCTGACGTATTTAGCAGTCGTTTACGATAGCCATTTATCGATAAGGTACCAGATGTTAAAGAAAGGAACGTAAAATGGCTGTTAAAAGGAAGACAGAATTACGAACGCAATTGTTACTAAAAGACGACAATAGCTTACCCTGTAACGCGTTGAAGCAATTAGATCATTCGCTAATTATAATTGGTTTTCTAGATGGTAATAGATAACATAACTATTCAATGCGTCCAGACCATTTTATATCATGCCCGTGTGACGAATTTCCGTCAAATGAATCGCACCGAGAAACAAACGTTAGAGGGCGTCAACCCGAATCTAAATTCACGTTGAAAATACATAGGCGTACGTAAAGAAAATTTCGTCCGTAACAACATAGGCGTACGTAAAGAAAATTCGACCGTAACATAGTGTCCGATCACCAAAGAGACTGGGATCAGTATTTGCACCTTTTCTTAATGGCATACCGATCATCCGTTCACGAAAGCACAGGCCAAACACCATCCTGTGTAATGCTTGGTCGCGAAATATGATTGCCATGCGACCTTCAATTTGGACAAAGACCGGAAGAAGAAGTTGCTGGAGAAGATTACGTCAGCAAGCTGACCAAGAGGCTAGACGAAGTACGTGAAGAGGTCCGTAAAAACACACAAATTTCCAGTAACAAGATGAAGACTAGATATGACGTCAAGGCACAAAATGGTGGGTTTCAACCTGGCGATATGGTCTGGTTGTATAATCCTCAAAGGAGACATGGGTTGTCGCCGAAGCTGCAAAGGCAATGGGAGGGTCCCTATGAAGTCATGCAGCGTATTAATGACGTCATATCTCGCATCCAAAAACCGCCCAGAAGCAAGCCAAAAGTGGTCCATGTAGATCGTCTAGCCCCGTTTGCTGGCGATAACCACAATACGCAAGTTCAGGTCTGAACCAGAGTGATAAGAAGCAGAACCAGGAATCAAACCGAAGAAATGGAGTTCGAGAAGTTTATGAACTTATACGGAGGTTCTGGAAAAGCTAGGTTCGGAATTACCACCGATGAACAAGACCTGTTCCAGTCACAAAAAGATTACGCCATCGCACATTGCGTGAGCGAGGCTCTTGACATGTCCAGAAGGGTTGCAGTCGTGTTTAAAAAGAAGTTTGAGCAGCTAGATGAATTACGAAGACAGCAACCGGCAGTCGGAAAAGTTTTAGGACTACGTGGTGACAGACGCTTCGTTTTCTATTTGGCCACCAAGAAATACTTACGTACCAAACCGTTATACAAAAATCTGTGGCGAACATTATGGAATCTCAAGAGAGAAATGGAGCTCCAACATGTAAAGAAGTTGGCAGTACCCAAGCTTGGTTGTGGCTTAGATCAACTGAATTGGAGGACAGTTCGAAACATGTTGGAGGTCGTCTTTCGAGAAACACGCGTTCAAGTGTTGGTCTGTAGTTACCAACCAAGAAGAACATCGGGTCAGGAAAAGTCCATTGACTGTTACCTACTTTTATGGTTAAGGAAGTTGCCAAAATGGAGGAAGCTGCCGCTTTCTACCTTTCTACCGGTGTCGTATCTAGTCTTCTGTTTTGGGACAGAACAGTCCTAAGGAGGGGGCAGTGAAACGTTCTCAAATTCAAGAGCCTTCTCGAAGTTGTTATCCATCTTCTAGAACATATACCGAAAGATATGGAACACTTGAGAAGGATTTCCAAAATGTGTATAAATACGGAACAAACAAATCGTAGGTCAGCTATTTCCGTAATGCGAAGACAGCAGTGTTAAGAAGATTATTCAAGTCTAAATAAATAAGTCGTTAGCGCGTGTGTGTAGATAAATATACGGAGAACAATCTTGTACGTGACTTTAGTGTAAACAATTGTGTGAAGCTATCCGCGGACTTTATCTTATCTTCCTGTAAGTGATAACGTTATACATAAATTAGTTGTAAGTGTTTTCATTAAATATTATTAGATTTAATTAGTTCGGTTAATTTAAAAGTGTACATATTTCTAGTATAAGTAAAAATATTTTTAGTAGTTTAAATAAATTAGTTTTAACAATAAAATTCGTTACAATATGGAAAGGAATAAAGGTTTTTTTACTTTTTTTTAAATTACAAAAACGCAACGCGCACCTAAACTTGCACATGAGAATATGAGCTTTTGTTTTCATTAAGTTTCTGATTTTAAAGTTTTAGAAATTCTTGCACTTGGTTTGGTGTATTGATTATATAGTGGTTTGAAAGAACCACAACAACACTATGGAAACTAACATGTTTTATCAATGACATTGATAATTGCTTATACTATACATTTTATTATTCATATACATTTTTAAAAATGTCGGGTTTACCTAAACTACCAGGATTTAATTTTGTAGATCCTACTGTAAGTCACCAATACTACGAATAAAAGTTTTATTAGCGCGCAATTGATTTTAGCTGTCAAAATTTCATTTATCGCATAATTTCTATTGTATAAATGGATACAAAGTTCCAAAAACAATCACAAGTGGAGTAGGTGGAAGAGAAATTGATGCTAATTGTGTGGGTTATTTCTCATCGTCCGATCCTGTACGTTACGACCCGTCTTTAACTTACGGAAGAACGCGCTCTGTAGCGTGTTCACAATTTATACCGCATTTTGCCCTTTACGATTCAAAATGTCTTACGTTTAAAGCTTTCTTTAAACAATCCGTACCCGAATCGCCTGTAGAATATTACAGAGTGCGAAAAGTCAACATAATTTATTTTCTCGAAGATGACACCATCACGGTAATAGAACCAAGAACATTAGTAAGCTGTTAATTCTAGTATGTTTTAAATATTAATTAAGAAATTGTAGAACAGTGGTTTAGAGCAAGGTAGAATTGTGCGAAGAGGTAAAATACCAAAAAATACTGCAGGCGATCCGTGGCATTGGAAAGACTTTAATGTTGGGAAGGATATTTGTTTTAACGGTGTTGTTTATCATACAACTGATTGTGACGTTTTTACAAAAGTATGTACTTTTTATAATAAAACCAATCTAATAACATTAGTAGGAGTTTATGAGAAGTCATGGATTAATAATGGCAGATTCGGAACAAACACCTCCAGATCCGTACACACAAGCTAGAGAGTTCTCGGTTCAAGTACACGAAACCAAAACACCTCCAGCAGATGACAAATTAAGAAGATTTCTAGAATATGATGGCAAAGTTCTTACGTATGAACAATAATTAATAATAATTGATATACCTAATAATATATAAACGCGTGTTTATAGTTTTGATGCCCTCTACGATACACGAGACCAAGAGTTTGGCGAGTTGCGGGTGTATGGTATACTATATTATTTGGCAGATGACACTATAGCAGTTCAAGAAATAAAAGAACCAAATGGTGGAAGAGATCCATTTCCTTTACTGTTGCGAAAAACTAAAGTCCCAAAGGTACGTATGTGTAATAACGCAGTTTTCGTTATTATTCTTTCAGTTTGCGCATTTTTTGTTGTTTTCTCCATCTTGGTTATTAATTTCTACACACTTTTTTTACTTGTTTTTGTGTTTATTTTTACGTTTTACATTTTTTTAAGTTTTTTAAATCTCTGTCCTAATGATTGAAAAATGTTTTTTTCCTTCACGTATTTACGATTTCTATTGACCGCTTTCTTCTGATTGACGCACACGCACTCTAAAACTCAAAATATTATTGTAATTAAGTACATTTGTGCTATAATTTCAGGTTTGGACTGATAGACCGGAAACGTACCCTTCAGTCTATTTAGAGTTATCTGACGCTGAAGTCACCGAATATTATCAGCCGAAAGATTTGTTAATTGGAGAAACTATATACATCTTAGGACGTCCGATGCTTTTAGTAAACTGCAACGAATTTACTCGTAATTATTACAGAAAAACATTATGCATAGAACAAAAACCTGCAATCGATTTCAAGCCTAAGCCCAGAAAATTACCACCTGCTCCAATGCCCCCACACGATGGTATTGGTAGTCTACAAGATTCTTTACAGAACACAAAGAAATTTTCTAACACACCACCAAAAAAAGATGTTATTCGACAACTTGTAAACGCAAATAAACATTTAAGATATATGTTAAAAATCGACTTGGTGCATCCGGAAGATGAAATTCGAAGATTCATTTTGCGATACTCGTTATCTGAAGGAACTTGTAATATTTATGAGCCACCGATTAGAAATTCTGGAGTTATAGGTAAACCTGACAATAGTATCGTAACGCTCATGATTAACTGAAATTCTTTAGGTGGCAAATATCTGAGCGATTCATTAGTGTCGAAACCTGGATCAGATCCTTTAAACCCCGATTATTATACACCCGCTGATTTTTACATTGGAGCTCTACTCGTTGTTCATCAACAAAGGTTTATAATAATTGACGCCGACTTGTACGTCTATCGATATATGCAAGCGAATCCTGAAAAGTTTCCGTGCACAGTTATTGAGAATATACGTAATCATATGTTTAACAAAGGATTTTTGACTGAAGATATTGCGGAGCAATTAGAGAAAGAATGTCAAGATCAGAAGAAAGCTGCTCGAGATGCTATTGGTAAAAAACAATATTTTTTTATCAAACACATTTTTGTTATAAGTATCTTACTAATGCTTTAATGTTTGTTTTCACAGACGCGAAACTCGCAACTTTTCCGCGTTGTATAAATCGCGAAAAACTAAAAGAATATAAACCTTTGGCGATATTCACAAAATTTTGCGATGAATAGCCATATTGTTTTCTTTATGTAAAGAATAAGGAATACAACCATTCTATTCTATTTTAATTTTGAAGGCTTTCGCGACCATGATTTTCTAACGTAGAAAGACTTTCTGGTTCCATATTTTCACAAAATTCACAAAACTTAAAACTGTAACAAACTTTGAAAAACTCACAATCCTTGACGTTTTGACGGTCATTTCGCCGTCTTCCTCAGAAACACTGAAACAGAAGATATAAGATCCTGAGTTCGTGTAGCCCTTTAAGTAAGAAAAAAATATAGTTGCGACAAAGTCTTCTTACTTTGATTTTTGTTTATTGTGTTGTTTGCTCATCTCTCTCTCTCTATGTCTGCTTTTCTGTATCCATTTTTCTTCAAAACGCCCGTTAGATGACCTAGCTCTGTATTTGACGTCTTGGGTTCGTTAATAGTACTAAAAGCTTTTAAGCTGGATAATGATGCTATTCGACATTGAGGTGTATCTGTCGCTTTTTTGTATTCTTAATGCCCCAATGTGTTATCCATATACTGAGTGACGTTTTGTTTGTTTCTGTTTTCATGGGTTGGGTTCTAACTGGTTGGTGTGGTTCAGAAAGCTGTTAAGTTAAGTATTTCTGCTCCCTGAGGTCAAATTAAAATCATCCATAAATATATTGGCAATGACTGGAAAAAGTGGTGATCCCATGGCCGTTCCTTAAGTTTGTTCGTATGTAATGTTGAAGAAAAAAAACGTGGATTGTAATCATGGTCCAATTAGTCCGTTAAGCTTCTTGTCTAATTTTACTTTTCGTAATTTGGTCTTAATTATGGCCAATGTTGTTTGTAGTGGCAGTTTTGTAAAGAGAAAAGTCACATCAAAACTGACCAAAATATCTTCTGCTTCCAATTTCATCTCTTTAATCTTTGAGACGAAGTGGTGGGAATTTTTAACGTAATAGATACTTTTTCCTGCGAGTGCTTGTAATATTGCATATCATATAAGTGTCTGGCTAGAGGTGGCTGAACTTGTAGCACTCACAATTGGTCGAAGCAGTAGCCTTGGTTTGTAGATCTTCAAAATACTATAACGCCCTGATTTCTCAAGGAATTAGGCGTTTTTTGCTGTAGACTTTTTCAGCACATCGGTTGTTTTGATCCTCAAAATCAAAGGAGACAACAGTATCAGTCGAGAAATCAGAGTTCTACCACATCCCTTGTTCGTGTAAACTGGCTTATGTGGGCCAAACGGGACGTAACATTGCTACCCGGATGAGAAAATGTAAAGCGGATACAAAAAAACATAATACAAAATCGGCTGTTACAAAATGCTTTCTAAACAACAGACACGCCATTTCAAAGAGACTAAACCCCAGAACTTCTGGTCTAGGCTATACAAAAAAACCATTAAAATCCAGAAGTACAATCATTTGAACCGAAATAATGGTATCGACCTAACGCCAGTATGGATAAACATGTTTAGGAATCGAGACCGTTACGGACCACATGACTGTCAAAATGTCAAGTATTGTGAGTTTTTCAAAGTATGTAACCTTTTTAAGCTTTTTGAAATATGAAATAAGGTTCAAAACTCGAAAGTTTTTCTACATTCTTTTAACTAACTAATCAAATGCAAGGGTATTTAAGAAATACACTTATAATGTTTTATTTATTACTGTCACTCAAAAAATAATATCCACAGATACGGTATTTGTTTATATTAAAAGCCTTTTTGCGATTCAACTCGAAAAACTGCTCTCAGCTTCTTTTGAACAGTTTTTATATATTTCTGTTATCTGTGTCTAGAATGTTCAACATCCTTCGGTCATTGTCTTGAAGTTGTAATAACAATAACTGTTATGTGGCGATAGGTTTCTTGTTCGCGACGAAACTGCTCATGTTCCCAGTCGTCTACAACCACAGCAGTTCTTCGAAGACATTTGATCTTTTTTCAGGTCGCGAACAACTGCTACAGTCTACCGGACATGGTCTTTTGTAGAAGGCATCAGCGTTCCGATGACTACTTCCGACACGGTGTTCTGTGTCGTAGTCATGCTCTTGAAGTCTCTCGATCCATCTTGATCCGGATTACGGAATTGCAATAGCCATTTCAAGACGTCCTTAGAAAAAATTTTCGTCCGTACAAATATTTGTAGAAATGTTTTATAGACTCGACGACTGCTGACACCTCTCTCCTAGTCACACAATAATTCCTTTTCGTCCTTTACTGTTTCTTGTCCATTTTGCACCTGTGAAAAGACTGCACCCATAGCCAGATTACTTGCATCAGTATCCAAAACAGGTCAGCCGATACGACAACATCTACACCGACTTTGGCGAAAAGAGAAGAAACCGAACAATTAATTATGGATATGGAGAGAGAAGATGTAATTGAACCTTCAAATAACCCATGGGCGTTCCCAATGCTACTCGTAAAGAAGAAAGATGACCAACAAGGTTTTGCGACTACAGACAACTTAACGGGGTGACCAAAAAAGATGGCTACCCTTTACCAATAATTGACGATACGTTAGACACCCTCTCAGAATCCCAGTAGTTTTCCACGTTAGATTTAAAGAGTGGTTAGTGGCAGATAGAATTGGAATCTTAAAATCGTGAAAAAATAACTTTTACGATTGGAACTCGTTTGTAGCAGTTCAATGTATTGCCCTTTGATGAAAACCATCTTGCGCAGACTGTCTTGGAAGACGTGCTTGATTTACCTAGACTACGTGGTCGTGATTGAAAGGTCGTTTGAAGAACACTTGAACAATTTGAAAGAAGTGTTCCAGCGACTATGTGGGGCAAATCTAAATCTGAACCTAAAGAAATGTCACGTATTTAAGGAGGAAATGTAATAACTTAGCCACGTCGTATCTAGAGATGGAGTAAAGGCTAACCCAGACAAAATCCGAGCAGTGCAAGCATAGCCAAGACCAATCGACATACATGAGGTACGAAAAGTTTCCTTGGGTTGTGCACCTATTTTAGACGATTTGTACCCGGATTTGCCAATATTATCAAACCTTTGACGAAATTGACCGAAGAAAGAGCAGTATTTAGATGGAATTAAGACTGCGAAAATACTTTCCATCAACTAAAACAGGCCCTAGTCAGTTCGCCGATTTTAAGTTATGTGAAAGAAGAGAGAAAATTTGTTTTGGATACCGACGCAAGCAATCTGGCCATAAGCGGGGTCCATTCGCAAGTGCAAGATGGACAAAAAAAGTCGTCGCGTGTTTTGGTAAAGTTTTGTCCAGGCCAGAAACAAATTATTGCGTGACTAAGAGGAAGCTGTTAGCAGTCGTCAAGTTCATAGAACACTTCTACAAATATTTGTATAGACGAAAATTTTTACTGAGGCTGGACAACGCCGATTTAAAATGGCTATTGCAGTTCCGTAACCCGGAAGGACAAGTAGCAAGATGGATCGAGAGACTGCAAGAGTATCACTATAACACAGAACACCGTGCCGGAAACAGTCGGAACGCTGATGCCTTGTGCAGAAGACTATGTCCAGCAGACTGCAGCCATTGTTCGCGACTTGAACAAAAGTCGAATGCTTTCAGAGAACTGCTGTGGGAACCTGAGCCGTTGCGTCGCAAACAAGAAAACGATCCCGAAAGAAAACGGCGGACGATCAACCTGGGAAAAAGTGAGTGCTTTGGGCAGAAACATCAAAGCGTACTGGGCGCAGTGGGACTCTTTGATAGTAGAAGACGGTCTTCTTAAGCGATACCTACAGAGTGTCGAGTCCACGGAAAACAGATTCGAGTTGGTAGTGCCAAAAAACTGGGTGTCACCAGTGTTGAAGCATCTCCACAACGGTACATCAGCATGACACTTTGGTGTAAAGAAGACATTGGGGAAAGTTCGAGAAAGATTCTACTGGGTAAAATACAAAGAAGACGTCATGAAATGGTGCCGTAAGTGCACGGTCTGCGCATTAAGAAATGATCCAGCGAAAAAGCGCAAAGCACCGATGAAGCAGTATAACGTGGAAAGCCCTTTAGAAAGAGTAGCAATTGACATCGCAGGGCCGTTCACAGGATCTAATTCGGGAAACAAATACATCCTGGTGGCGATGGATTATTTCACGAAAGAGACGGAGGCTTACGACATACCCAATGAAAAAGCAGCTACAGTCGCAGTAAAAGAGCTTTTCTGTCGGTTTGGAGTACCGTTGGAATTACACTCCGACCACGGCTGCAACTTTGAGTATGGGTTCAAAAAGTTTGCTGACTGTTGGGAGTTAATAGAACTAGGACGACGCCTCTTCATTCTCAATCTGATGGCATGGTTGAGCAGATGAATCGAACAATAGAAAAATACTTAGCCAAAGTAGTGTCCGTACACCAAAGAGACTGGGATCAGTGCTAATGGCATACCGATCATCCGTACACGAAAGCACAGGCCAAATACCATTCTGTGTCATGCTCGGTTGCAAAATACGACTGCCATGTGACCTCCAATTTGAATGAAAATCGGAAGAAGAAGTTGCTAGAGAAAACACTACGTCTACAAGCTGGCCAAAAGGCAAGACAAAGTACAAGAGGCAGTCCGTAAAAACACACAAATTGCCAGCGACAGAATAAAGACCAGATGTGACGTCTAGGCACAAAATTGTGGGTTTCAACCTGGCGACATGGTTTGGTTGTATAATCCCCAAAGAAGACGTGGTTTGTCGCCGCAGCGGCAGAGGCAATCGGAGGACGCTTATGAAGTCGTGCAGCGTATTAATGACGTCATATATCGCATCCGAAAACCACCTAGAGACAAGCTAAAGGTGGTCCACATAGATCGAGTAGCACCGTTTGCTGACAATAACCACATTACGCAAGTTCAGGTCCGAACTCGAGTAATAACTAGCAAAAACAGAAATCAATTCGAAGAAAAAGACTTCGCTAAGTTTATGAACATATACAGAGGTTCTGGAAGGGCTAGGTTCATAGTTACAACCGAGGAACAACAAGACCTGTTCCAAACACGAAAAAATTACGCCATCACATATTGCGTAAGCAAAAATCTTGACATGTCCAGAAGGGTTGTAGTCATATTTTAAAAGAATTTTGGACGGCTAGATGAACTACGAAGACAGCAACCGGCGGTCAGAAAATTACGTGGCGAAACGACGTTTCGTTTTTTATCTGTTCACCAAGAAGTACTCACGTACAAAGCCGTTTTACAAAAATCTGTGGCAAACATGGATCTCAAGAGAGAAATGAAGTTCCACAATATTAAGAAATTGGCGGTACCCTAGTTTAGTTGTGGCTTAGATCAACTGAATTGGAAGACAGTTCAAAATATGTTAGAGGTCGTCTTCCGAGGAACAGGCGTTCCAGTGTTAGTCTCCAGTTACCAGCCAAGTAGAATATTGAGTCAGGAAAAGTTCATTGATTGCTACTTTTATGCTCAAGGAAGTTACCGAAATTAAGAGAGCTACCGCTATCGCCACGATCTTTTCTACCGGTGTCGCATCCAGTTTCCTGTTCTGGGACAGAACAGTCTTAAGAAAGAGGCAGTGAAACGTTCGCGAAGTTATTGTCAACTTCGAGAACGTTCACGAACTTATTGTCAACTTCCAGAACGTTTACCGAAGGATGTAGAAAATTCTCGGGAGAGATAATAGAAAGAATCATGGATCAGTTTTGCGAAGTCGAAAGTATTAAGAAGACTGTTTAAATAAATAAGTGATATTAACGCGTGGTTAAGATAAATATAACTGCGTTCAAGCGTACGTGCCTTTAAGGTAAGCAAGTGTCAGTTGTAGACAAACAGAAGTTATCCGCGGACACTATTTTTTGAGTGATTGTAATGTACAAATTGGTGTGTTTTTCTTAAATATCTTCGTTATAAATAAATTACTAACTAACTAACTAATAACAATCAAAACTAAACTACCAAAACCTCCAAGACACATTTACTAAACGAAGACATACAATCTCACTAAGAAAATGCAAACTAATGATTCAGTCGAGTGAATTAAATGAATTGGTTCAGTATTTTCAAAAGAATCGATTCTTTACTGATTCACCGAACTAAAGATTTAAAGTTTTGCAATAACAACTCCAACTTTCGATAGCAATTGACAATTTACTTCTGTTTAAAGAAAATGTTTTTTTATGCAAGCAGAATTTGAGTTAGCCTTCTTCGAAAATTATGAGCAAGGTGTCATTCGATGCGTAATTGCATCTAGAAACTTTTTTTGAAAAACTCCTGCTAGAAAAAATTACAATTATCAACAAGTTAGTAAAAAAGGGGAATTTAGAAATTACTAAATAGTTGTTTTTAAGTTTGGTAATGTAATTTTTTCACTTTGATCATAATTTTCGGATAAGCGACGAACTTGAATTCGAAAAAATGGCACTAAACTTACTTCTTTTATTACGATAAGCTTTTACTCGGCAGCAAAGTACATATGACACTTTTAATTTTCAGTGCAGTGACCGTTTGGTAAAAGTAATAAACATGTGCTACTTATTGAGTTGGAACTCAAATGGCACACCACTCATGCTCAATAGATGAGTTGCGAACGAATATTACTGAACGAATCTTTATCTATAAGTGAATCAATCGAATCGATTCAGTAAAAAGAATCAAACGCATAAAGATAGGTCAGCTGATGTTAGTCGACCAATGAAAATGCAAGCAACGAGACTGTGTGAGATATCAGATGAAATTAGTTGAAATATGCCGATTTTGCATGATTTTGAAGAACAAAAATTAATTAGTTATGTAAGAGTAGTAAAAAAATTTAGTTAACTGTAACTGTTATAACTGTAAACATTTTTAAACAGAATTTATAGCTATTTAAAATATATACTAAGATTTTTTGAATTAATTTGATTTATGGTTTAATTAAACTAATTAAAACGTGTAAATACGCCGACAATAGAGTTGGAGATGTTTATGATATGTGTGTATATAAGTAACTGAAATAATGTGTATATATGTACATTTCATATACACTAATTGACGTTTATAAGAAAGTTAATACTAGATGTTCTTTTGATATACATACAATGTTTGCGATGTATTTTACACATTACGTACTTTGGTGGTACATACATACAGTGGCGGTTTCTTCATTAGGTCATTTGGTCAATGACCCTCCAAAAAATTACTAAAATTTTTATTATTAATAATTTACAATTGCAAATATGTAACGTGTCAAAAATAGATAAATTGGCTTTAAATATAAATCTTTTATTAAGTATGAATGCATACATAGTATATCGAATGCTGTGTGGGTGGATCTGCGCTGACATTCAGGATCCTTACTGGCATCGTGTTTTCCAGTCGTATAAAATTCTGCCAACAAGTAGTTCTTTTTCAACTAAATCGCCCTCCTTTGGTTCCATCGCGCGAATGTTGCCTTTCCAAAAATTTCCATCCAGGCGTGCCATCACCACACTTTCAGTCCTGACGAATGAAAATAAATTTCTTCACTGTCGATCTTGAGGACATTTTTCTTCATATCCAAATAGAACCCATACTTATATATAACGTCCATTCCTAAGATAACTTCTTCCACGATGTCGGCTACAAGTACTTGATGGTCGAGTTTCTAAACCAATGCTCACTTGTACTTGTCCGTATGTCTTTGCTCGTTGCTGTACGAAGTCGAGAATGTTTTTCCCGTAATATATCCGAGCGAATGATGGTCTTTGCCGCTCTATTCGGTCGACTTGTTGTAGTTTTCCGGACGCTGGTCTTAGTACAGTGTCGTCGTACGTGGCCCACTTCCTCGCAGTTTCAGCACGTCACTTTTCTTCCCCGAGCTACTTGTTCGCGAAATACACGTCGCACTATTTATTCAATGCTTTTTTGTGTGTGCAAGGGTGTTTCTGCAGCTCAGCGAAGCTTATGGCTGCCTCGGTTGCCCGAAGAAGATATCCGGTAAAATACGCAAGCCGTATCTATCTAGCGATGTCAGCATCAAACTCTTGAAGACTTACCGCAGCTTTTTGAACACCACTTTTTATTTGGGCTTAGTACAACTCAGAGAGAAGGTATCTTCTGTAATCAAATTTGGAACACGCCTCTAACGGTTGTGGGGTAAACAAACAGCGCAAATTTAAAACTTGATCCATTGTTATTACAATGATGTAATTTAAACGCTTTTTTCTTTTGGAATGAATTATCACTTTTTTTAAGCGTTAAAAAAGCGAGTCAAACACGTGTAAAAAGAATGCACATTAATTAATCTATTTTATTCAAGAAAGAAATGCAATTTAGCGTTGATAACATTTTTAGTCTTCAAGGCAGTAAAGAAAGAGAAAAACCAGCAGCAACCAACATTACAGTATGCAATGAAATTTACTTGTATTTGTATTTTTTATCGATAATTATTACATAGTGTTGTCTAACGGTTGTGGGGAAAAGTTTTAGCTCAGATGCAAACGATAAAAACGTTGTTCCACTTCCCTTAATTGAAGTTTCTCGTCTACAAATAGTTAGTTTAAGATACACCTGTTGAGGATGAGTATCTCCCTATCCTTGTAGGTGTTCAGAAATAGTCGACAAAGACGTCGCTTTCTGCTTGTTGCTCCAACTATTTGCTATAGCTGCGACTTCAAACTGTTTGTGGTAGGTTGACCAAAGAACTTTACTATCAAAATTTAGGGGTACAACTTTAAACTTGTTAGTGGTTTATTCCCGATGATCCATTAATAACTTTTTGCTCGTGACACTTCCTTCGCCATGGCAATTTATTTAGTTCATTCTTTCTTCAAGCAGTTTCATTCTGTCTTCTAATTTCTCCTCTATTGCATTTATTTTGTTTTCAAAAACTACGCATGTTTCTTCTCTTAAATTTAATACATCTAGTTAAGTTTCTCTTTGAACAATTTTAATTTGTTTTTCTATGTTCGTTCGTATTGCTTCTTTTAAACTTCTAGAATTTTCCAACAATTTTTCTTCTATTTGCTGAGTATTTTCAAATAATTTTTCTTCAATTTATTGAAAATTTTCGCAAAACGTTTCTTTCATTTTTCTAGAATTTTTTCCATTTTTCTAGTATTTTCTTCTATATTCTTCATTGCCTCGAAGTTGACAATAATTTCGATACCGTTATAAATATTATTTATATATTATATTTAGTAAAAGAAAAACATAAATGCGCTAAAGTCCCTCAAACTTTCTTGCGATTCCCAAAACTATTAAAATGAACATTGCGATTTTCTTTCCAAAATTCGCGTCTGTGAAAACAAGCCTTTATTCTAACTAGGACTACTTTGTACATCACTAGCAACGTTTGATGACAGAGCCATCTCATATGTTGCACTTATATTTGTATATATCTTATTTAAAACGCCAACATAGGATTTATAATTACTTTTATTAACAAACTTGAGAATACAGTCAAGTAACTCTTTACCCCGTGTAATAATATGGATACCGCCAGCGCTGTTGCCACTGTTACTGCCACGCTGCCGACATACTTATTTTTACTCTGCACTACACCTTACCCCTTTTAAATTAAACAAGTAAATCTAATACTACTTTAACAACTTAAATCAAATAATTTGTTCTTACAATACATTTATTGTATATAATCATTAATCCATTTAGGTTGCTTTAAATACCTACCACTACGAGTTTTGTAATTATTTGTATTTGGGTTTAAGTTAACATTTTCCTTATAATTTAGAATTTCATCTCCTACACGTCGAGACTGTGAAGATTCTACATTGTTATCGTTCACATTCTCCTTACTCAAATTCTTAAATGTATTTAATTGTATTTTCCCTAACTTAAGATCATAATTTCTCTTATCTTCCTCCTTCGTTGACGAGTCCAAAACCGGTGACCACGAAACTTTTTCTTAAGGTGTTCGTCTTGGTTATCTCTCATCAACGAAGGTTTAAAAATATTCTATTTCTAACATATGTTCCTTTATTATCAACTAATACTTTGTATCTACGTTCACCTAAAACTTGTACGATTTTTCCTGGTTGCCAAATTGATTTAGGTTTTAATTGTACCAATACCCTGGTATTTGGTTTTAATATCGAAAGCGTCTTAACACCTCTCTTCTTGTTGTAATAATTAGATTGTTTTATTTGTTTGTTATTTAAAAATTGATTATATTCATTTTTGTCAATTACATGCGATTTTAATTTGATAATTGGTGTTGGCAATAAAGGATTTCTCGTAGCACGTGACATCAAAATTTCACTTGGGGAACTAGTTCCGAATGTAGGTGTGTTACGTAACTGTAATAAAGCTAAGTGAATATCTTTATTGTCTTCTATTGATTTTTAACTAATTTCTTAAGCGTTTGTACGTGTCGTTCGGCCATCCCATTTGACTCACTATGAGTTGGGGATGTGATTTTATGAACGAAGTTCCATTCTTTTGAAAACACTTTAAATTGGTCTGATGTAAACTGAGGGCCTCCATCTGATACAAAATATTGAGGTACCCCAAATCTCGCAAAAATATTTTTAAGTTTATTTATAATATTATGGCTTGTAGTATTGTGATTTAAAATTTCAAGCTCCACATATTTTGAATAATAGTCCACAACTAACAAATAATGAACACCGTTTAATTCAAACAGGTCGCAGCCCACTCTGTACCATGGTACTGCTGGAATTTCATGCGGTTTTAAAGGCTCTGAAGGTTGTGATGCTCCATACTTTTGACAAACAAAACATCCATCAATCATTAATTTTAACTCATTTCTCATAGTCGGCCAAAAAACTGATTGTTCGGCTAACTTTATGCACTTGTTATACCCTAGATGACTGTAATGTATTTTCTCTAACACGTTTTTTCTTAGTGTATGTGGAATTACGCAGCTGTTGTTTTTATACACTATGCCGTCCTCTACAGTTAGTTCACTTTTAAATCTACTGTAGGGGCGTATCATCGTATGCAATGATTTATTATTATTTGGCCATCCTTTAAGCAAAGTTTGCGTTAACTCAATTAATTCGGGATCATTTAATGTTTCGGATTTAACTTTTTGCATGTATTCGTCCGAAATATTTACTTCTTGAACTATACATATTTGATCTGTAAAGTCCAATTCTTTATCATTTTGTGATACGGGTGGACAAGCCCGAGATAAAGTATCAGCTATAATTAATTCCTTTCCAGGTCTATACGTAAGTGAAAATTGGTATCTTTGTAGAGATAATAATATACGCTGTAAGCGTGCAGGTGCATTATTTAAAGGTTTCTTCATTAATGCGAGCAAAGGTTTATGGTCGCTTTCTACTATTACTGATCTCGCAAAAACATAGTTATGAAATTTAGACAACCCAAACCATATTGCTAATAATTCTTTAGTTATTTGTGGCTGATTAATTTGGCTATTCGTTAAAGCCTTGGATGCATAGCATACTGGTCTATTGTCCTGTAATAAGCACGCACCCAATCCGTTTTGGCTCGCATCTACCGACACTGTTATGGGTTTATTCGGATCGAAAAAACTTAACACAGGACTCTCTTTTAATTTATTTTTGATTCTGTGAAAAGCTTCTCTATGATGATCATCCCAATTAAAAAAAATTTCCTTCTTTAACAAATCTCTTAATGGCTTTGTCTCTTCTGAAAAATTTGGAATATATTTATTTACATAGTTTATAACCCCTAATAATCTTTGCACGTCTTTTTTTGATTTAGGTTCAGGGAAGTCCTCAATGGCTTTTACTCGTTCCGGATCTACCGCTACACCAGAATCGTTTATAATATGGCCCATAAATTTAATTTCTTTTATTCTAAATTGACATTTATTTAAATTAAACTTTACGTTATTTCTACTAGCAATCTCAATACTTTTTCTAAAACCATATCATGTTGTTGTTTCGTATTCCCCAAATAATTATGTCATCTATATAAATTGCGACATTTTCTACTTCGAAAATTTGCCTAAACCGTTCATTGAATACCTCCGGAGCACATTTTATTCCATATGGCATTCGTAAAAATTTGTACCGTCCAAAAGGGGTTCCAAAAGTGCAAAGCTCACTACTAGCGTCATCTAATGGTATTTGATAAAAAGCTTGGCTAGCGTCCAATTTAGAAAAATACTTAGCACCTTGGAGTTGACTTGTAATTTCGTCTAAGCTCAGTAATTTACAATGCTCCCGTTTTATTATTTTATTTAAATGTAAAGGATCGAGACAAATTCTTAAGGATCCATCATTTTTCTTTACTAATACTAGCGGATGTACCCATTCGCTTGGTCCATTTACTTTTTTAATGATATTTACTTCTTGTAAATGATTTAAGGTCTCCTGTAGTTTACTTAGCAACGCGTGTGGTACATTTCTAATAGGACATATTACTGGTTTTTCATTGGGTTCAATATGTATGTGATACGGCGGATTAATACAACCTATACCTTTAAACACATCTTTATATGCCTGAATAAATTCGGATTTATTTGTTTCTCTTGAATTTTGAATTAAGTTAATGGAGTCATTAATTTCTGATTCCTTATTCTTACTAATTAAATTAAGTTGAATGCAAGTTCTTAACCCTAACAAAGAGTCTGTTATGTGATTAATAACATAAAACTGAATATTGTATGGATTATCGTTATGTTCACACCTTAATGTGCATTGACCTATAATCGGTATACAGTCACCTGAATAAGATTTCAATGTCACTCTACTTGGTTCAATTAATGAAAATGGGATTCCTAAGTTAAGAAAATCTGTAATAGAAATCGTATTCACCATAGCCCCTGTATCAATTTTAAAACAAACTGGTTTCCCCCTAATTTTCAATTTGGCTGACCACGAGGTTTGATTTTCATAATTATTTATGTTAGTACCGGTAGCTACGCTATTTATATAAATAACATTTTCATCTGTAGTACAATCATTATAACTTAAACTATTTACAATTCTTGTGCTTTTACACATGTTAGCAAAGTGATTTAGTTTTTACATTTTCCACATGTTTTTTAAAAGCAGGACATTGATTTATTTGGTGCGACACACCACAACGCTGCGTACACTTTATAATATAATCAGTTTTACCTTTATATCGATGTTGTGAATTATTACGGTTACTCGACCACGGTCTTTCATGTTTACGATCATTCTTCGATTGGCTTGATGGTACCTAGATACACTCCTGTCTGGGGCACGGCTTCTAGTTGCTTTTACCATACGATCCACCTGAGCTTCACGTTCTGATTGGTTGTCCATTTTTCTAGCTTGTGATTTAGATTGTTCGATTATCGATGCTAATTTTATAGCCTTTGCCAGGTCTGCATCGTCTTCTTGTAATAATCGATGTCTAATTTCCCCATTATTGGTTCCACATATTAGCATTAATTTAATGAGGTCATCTTTTAGATTACCAAAGTTGCAATTATTGGCTTGTTTGCGAAGATCTGTTATAAATTGTTCCAACGTTATTTGTTCGCCTTGTTTTGATGTAATAAATTTATAGCGAGTGAATGTTAAATTTTCCCTTGGCGTAAAATGATTATTGAATTTGTTTATTACTGGCTCAAGTTTATCTTTCTCATCTTCATCAAACTGAAATGTACTATAAATTTTTTGTATCTCCGTACCTGCAAAATGTAGTAGCTGTGCTACTTGAATTTTCTCTTCCTTTTTATTTACTTCTGTAGCTGTTAAATATATTTTAAAACTACTTAACCATTGCGCCCATTGTTCTGCAGGATTTCCACCATTGTTCAATGCTAATTGCGTCAGCACGTTTTCAGCCATATTTATTTAATTTTCTTAATTTTGTTTTTTCTTTTGCACGTAATTTGATAACTTCTTATTTGTATTAAAAACTTTGTCGCAGCGCCATGTTGCACTTATATTTGTATATATCTTATTTAAAACGCCAACATAGGATTTATAATTACTTTTATTAACAAACTTGAGAATACAGTCAAGTAACTCTTTACCCCGTGTAATAATATGGATACCGCCAGCGCTGTTGCCACTGTTACTGCCACGCTGCCGACATACTTATTTTTACTCTGCACTACATCATACTAAAGACACTATGAATAAAAGATAACTGTAAATAGCTATATAGGCGAAGCACGTTGTAAGTTAATTTTACACCCGCATAATTCAAAATAGTTTTAAATAAACCTGCCGGATAACACCAATGACACCCAATGTCTTTTACGTTGTGATTTTATCTAGCAGTTGTATTCAAAACGAGTTTGAATTACGAGCGTATAAAATCGTCTTACAACGTTCTCCGCCTTTATAGCTATTTACAATTATACATAATCTTTTTTCAGTTCCGGTATAATGCAAATGTATCTCAAAAATTAAGTGCTTCGATAACGGTGGCTAGAAATGTTTAATTAGAATCTATACAATATTTTGAATAGATGTTCTGATATTTGCCAAAACATAATTATGTATAAATGATACTTTTAGGTCTCGAGGCAGATATTGTTCAAACTGAACTCGAAAAATGTTTCATAGAGCAAAAAGTTAAACCTGATCCAGATGCAGATCTTGAGTACGAAAGAAAAAAAGCCAAAATCTTAGAAGAATATACCGAGTCGTTAAAACATAAATATGTCGTTCCCGAGCATGGAATCGATCCTGTTAACTTAACATGTCCATACCCGATCGTAATTGGAGAAATAGCAGACAAAACTTGCAAAGAACAAGACGGTAAATATTTTTTTTTAATTAATTCTTAAGTTTATGTATTCAAAACCGATTATATTTACGTGACCATACAGTATTTTGAGACGAGTGCGTTAGATTTTTTACTTAGGAATAGGAAAAGTCAGCTGGACTAGACCGTCATGAGATAGATTAGTTTTACCCTACTGATGACGTCGTCGTTGCAATAGTAATTCTACTCAGTACGAGAGAAATCGGGATCTGCCCAAAACGCCGACTCCCATTCCGCTGACCATGTCCAAAACGCCGAACTACGTATGCAACCAAAACGCCGACTCGTGTCCATAATGCCAACAGACGCAAAATGACGTCACCTCGTACATAAACATAGCGTCTGAGCCGAATACGAATCGATATTTGATTTTAGTACAAAACGCCGTCTACTCAACATTTCGGCAAAATTTCCACGAACGTACCTATAAGATTGGTCCAAAATGCCGACTAGTCGGCGTTTTAGGCAGATCCCTCAATACCATAATACCGACAACATATATACCGAAAGTTCTAATCGGTTTTTGTATTTGTTTATTTGATTAATTTTTTGTGCTACCTATACTTACTGTTATAAGTGTTATAACACCAAAAATGTAAAAGAATTATGTCTTTATAGTATGTATTTCCTTAACTCATGATTAACTATTTGTTTGCAATTGATTTAATGTTTTAAGAAATTTATCATACAAAGATCACTTAACATTCATAAAGCTATTATTACTAATTTTTTTTAATTTCTTGGCATGTATTGCCTAAATTTCAACTTCGAGACTGATGACACATTATAAAATTACTTGTAATTGTTTTTAAGCACATAAAAATTACTTATAAGTTACCTTTGGTGAAATAAATATCATTTTACAAAGTAAATAAAAAAACACTTAAATTGAAAGAAAATGTAGCAACATTTTACAAACATCCCAACAAACACAAGGATGTCCCGGGGACATGATGTTGCACTGAATGTCCCAAAGTCATCTCATTTTGGTTCTGTGTACGTCCTAGGGACATTCATGGGACGTTCTTTTGTCACAAGCGTGTGCATCCCTACGATGTCCTTATAGGACATCTTAGCGCATCCGCAACGGGACGTCCCTTTTAGATGACTGTAGGATGTGTAGGAGGTAGTCATCCCTCCCCTTTTCTACATATTGAATTGGAAAAATATTTATATATAGTATATAGTAATTACGAGAGCTCGAGCACAGATTGTACCCTGTGGCTCGAGTGTGACTCAGTTTAGTAAAAAACAAGAATTGAGAAAAGAAATAGCAACTAATATGTCGATCGATACTTTCAATGCAACCTGTGTTGGGTGAGATACGTTTTCTGTTGTTTTATTCATAAGCTTTTAAGCAATGAGTTACTCGAGCTCTCGTAATTACTACTATTATATATACTGTCTTTGACCCTGCTTAGCGAGTGTTTTATGCTTCTTATACATAAGAGATGGTAATCGTCAAAAAACTTATTTTGGTATTTCTATGTATAGTCAGAATTTACATTTTTCTAAATTAAAGAATTGATACTTCTTTTGTAGAATTATTGATTGATCCTTTTGACGATTCTATTATTCATTAAATCATAAGACATGATCGATTATAACCAGTTAAAAGTTGTTTTAAACCGTTTTTAAAAAAAAAAATTATAAACACGCCAGTTTTGCAAATTTATTAAGAATTTTTATACGTTTCATCAGAGGAATGTGGTGGAAACAAAATTATTTCGAGATGTATTTTTAACTACCTAACTAATTATTGTAGAAATAGTAATACGTACAATACGAGAAATCCGTACACTAATCATAACTATGAACTAAGACGCTGTTACTAAGGATAACGCGATAAGGTTATAGCACAGGTTATAGTTTTTTAGTTAGATAAACGATTTTGTGCCTTATCGGTCATGTTGACAGGTAGTGGGTGAATTTTTGGATGAATTATTGTGAATCGCGACGATAAAAGTCTTGAGATAACGTCACACTTTTAAACCTTTAATATAAACAAAAAACATTTTTTTAAATAATTTTTTGAGTAAAAAAAATTTTTTTTGCATGAAATAAATATTTTCAATTCACCACATAGGTATGCGCGCGAGATGGAGTTTTAAATCACCATCATTAATAATTATGATCTTTTAATTTCGATAATTTTTTTATTAATTTTTAGTAATTCAAAATAATAATTATAAATGATGATTTTTATACATTATAAATAAATACAAGGTACCAAAAACTTACCAAATAAATTTGTTTATGCACTAAAACACTCAAAAAACGTTAAATAATAAAAATTACAGATAAATAAAGTAGTCAAAACACCAACAAAAACAGTTACAGAGTGCAAACGGTGCAAACAGAGTGTACCACTTTGATATATTAAAGGAGCGTACGTGTGTTGAGTAGGCACCAGAGAACAAGAAG
The DNA here is from genome assembly GCA_035610365.1 of Aquatica leii. Taxonomy (NCBI): domain Eukaryota; kingdom Metazoa; phylum Arthropoda; class Insecta; order Coleoptera; family Lampyridae; genus Aquatica; species Aquatica leii. Next base: position 119,019,438 of record CM069434.1, on the reverse strand, counting down.
GAAAGTGGACACGCGCACTAAGTTTGCATTTGTCTCGTTTATGTACAAAAACCGATTATCGGTGTGGTTGAAGTAAATCACACACATCAACATCTTCAAAATATTTGTTATATCAAAAGAAAGATTAACTACAGTAACTGAAATTGATGGATGGATAATATTAATTTATTTAACTGTCCTATATTTATATCATTGATTAATTTATATTTATATATAATGAATGTATAATCCCCCTAGTAGAAAAATTCATTTCTGCAATATTTTCAAAACGATTTTTATGAAATAAAAAAATATACCAGAATCGTTTCACACTTGTCTCAAATTTGATAAATGTCCGCCCTTTGCAATGTTCATATAAATCATTTCCTAAATCATTCTTGAAATGTTTTAAAACACTTCTAAAAATGATAACTAGAGTCGTAACTTATTCATGTTCATTTAATTTACTAAATTGTTTCTTAAAATAGCATTGGAACGATTATTAAGTTTAAATCCAAAATAAGGAAAGTATACGTTCAAAAAACGATTTTTTGAAATGTTTTTGGAACGTTTACACAGGCGGGGTTTGCAACGATTATAAAGTTCAATTTCAAAATAATGCAATTATGCGTTCAAAATATAGGATAGGAAAACTTGCTAGAACTTGATCTTGACGGCCGATTGGACTTGTTTAACGAATAAAAAACGTCATTTGATATATTGCTTTATAAACAACCAAAAAATATAATGAGTATCACGAGTGAGACTCGTTATTTCTACGTTTGCCAAAGGTTACATACCACGAGTTTGGCTCGCTATTTTGTCCCAATGGATCAATACTGAATCGTCAAAAAACAAAGCTATCTAATAGCTTTTTGTATTAAGTTTAGCGGTTTCATATGTATAGTTTTGGAAATACAAATACAAATCATTCAAAAAATGTACGTGTAAATCGTTTCTAGAAACATTAAAAGATGATAACTGTGTATTATTCTGCAACGTTACGTAGATAACTCCGTAAATTATTTTGGACATCAACGTTTAATATTTAGTGGAAACTAACTGAAAATGTTACAAACACGATTTAGGCAATAATTCTTCAGTCAATTTTGGTATTATTTCTGAAATCGATTTGTATGCGCTTCAAAAACCGTCTAAAAAACAATGTTCGGATTCGCTTTTGAAGCAGTATGACATTGATTTGAAAACGTTTTATAAACGTTTTAATGTACCATTTAAGCGTATTAAAAATGTTACAAATGTAAATGATTTAGAAACGTTTTGCTCTACTAGGGCCTGTTCTAGTTTTATTTGATAAGTAATTATAAATAAACATTCCCATTAGGTATTATAAGAATTCTCCTTTTCAATTTTTTTAAAATTCGATTAAAAATATGAATTACAAAACGCCCAAATTTGTTTTCCCGCATACGACATCCCATCGTACATTCTTCATTGACATCCTGAGGACGTCCTATTAAAGACATCCTAAAGAGGTCCGTTTTAAAGCCCGGGATGTAAAGACATCATTTGGACATAAAACGAACGTCCCTGGGAAGTCGTGTGTTTACTGGGAAGTAGCACAAAAAATTAATCCAATAAACAAATCGAAAAACTATGCTGTCGGTATTGTGGGATCTGTCACAAACGCATACTAGTCGGCATTTTGAACCAATCTTATAGGTGTGGTCGTTTTGCCGAAATGTTGAAAAGACAACGTTTTGTACTAAAAGCAAATATCGATTCGTAATCGGCTCCGACGCTATGCTACGTCATTTTGCATCTGTCGGCATTATGGACACGAGTCAGCGTTTTGGTCATATACGCGGTTCGGCGTTTTGGACGTGGTTGGCAAAATAAGAGTCGGCGTTTTGGACGAAATATCGAGTCGGCGTTTTGTCCTAGACCCGAGAAATCGTCCGCAGTCACAAATTTGGTTAAGCACTAACCCGAGAGAGGGCGTTAGCGTAAAAGTACTATTCGCGGTATGTCAAAACCTTCTTAGACGCGGTCTTCGTGGACCGGGTTGCTAGAGCCCATTCGATCGACGATCAAATAATTTTAACGAAAAAATGCCATTTTTCAAATCATTTCTATTTGACAGAAAACTTTTACTTTAACTTTATTGTATTTTTTTATTTTTGAGGCTTTCGCGGCCATGATTTTTTTAAAAAATTATTATTTTCGGGTTTTGAACTGCGTTCCGTATTTACACTTTTCACAAAATTTATAAAACTTACAAACTTGGAAAAATTTATAATGTTTGACGTTTCGACAGTCTGTCTTTTTCAGAAAAAAACTAAAACTAAAGATATAGGATCCTGACGAGCCTTTATATTACGCCGTTCGGGTCAGTGGTTAGTGACTGTTCGGATTCAGAAGTTTTGGGATTTAGCCAACATTGTTGCCCACGATAAAAATTTGAAGAGGCAACAATGTTGGCTAAATCCTAAAACTTCTGGTCTAGATTATACAAGGAAGCCATTGAAATCCAGAAGTACGGCAATTTTAATAGGGATAATGGAATCGATCTAGCGCCAATATAGAAAAACATGTTCCGGAAAACTAATGAATCGGAACCGTCACGAACCACCGACCAGAACGGCGTAATATAAAGGCTTGCCAGGACCCTATATCTTCAGTTCCAGTTTTTTCTAAAGAAGACAGCGACATGACTGTCGAAAGTCAAACATTATAAATTTTGTGAAAAGTGTAAATATGGAACGCGGTTCAAAACCCGAAAATAATTATTTGTTAGCTTATTGTATTCAAATCCCCAAATCCCACGGTGCGGGGCGCGCCAAGGGGATGGATGACTGACTGGTGAGTCAGCCATGAGCGACCAACCTCGATGGAGCAGGTGAACCGTCGTTGAAAATAGCCTTCTCACTGGGAATGGGCGTCACCCCAGGAGTGACAGTTTTAATCGACCCTACTTGTGGGACTAAAATGATAGATCCTAATAACACAAGCAACAAAACGTGCGCGGAGGTAGGTGACCAGGACTCCGCGACAGTGAATGCTACTGGCAACACAAACACAAACAAAAAAAAATAACTCAGCAGGTTTTCCATCCAAGCCTGCTCATCACAAGACCGAGATCATCTTCAATAGGTGCAATTACTGGCGAAGACTTAAAAAAATCATTAATTGTGTCACCACCATCTGCAAATGTCACAGATGCTAACAAAGTTTGCCCTCCTCCATGGCAAAGAGTACCAGATAGTACAGACCCCTACCCAAAAAGAAAGAGAATATCTGATAGCCCACCAAACATACAAAGTTCTATTGAAGTACACACGGAAATCAATACCTCGAATAGATTCAGTGGATTACCGATAGACTTAACCGAGGATCTAACGCCAGCTACAGCCACCCATAATAGAAAAAATAGCAAGCCCCCACCTATTGTCCTTTATGGCATAGAAGAGTTATCTAAACTAACAGAACTACTAAATAAGTCTGTGCCTAGAGATAGCTTCACGTACAAGATCATTAACAGGGACCAGCTAAGAGTAATGTCACAGACACCTGAAACTTATAAAAACTTAATAGAAGTTATTCGAACCAACGGCTTTATTGGACACACCTTCACACAGAAGCAAAACAAATGTAACAGAATTGTTGTCAAAAACTTGCACCACACCACTCCAAAAACAGCCATTATAGAGAAGATTGAGAATACTAGAAACAAGGTCAGAGGTGAAGTCATTTGTGCAATATCAAGAAAAAATAAAAAGCCACTCAATATGTTTTTCGTGAATATTGAACCAGGCCCTAACAACCCAGATGTAAAGAATATAAAATATATATACCACACTAAAGTCAAGATAGAGGACCCAAGAAAATCGACTGAGATCCCTCAGTGCACTAGGTGCCAACAATACGGCCATACAAAAAACAACTGTATGCGTCCCCACAGGTGTGTCAAATGTGGTAAAGGACACAAAACCACTGATTGTCCAAAAAAAGACAAGAATACACCGGCCACCTGCGCTCTCTGTCATGGTGACCACCCAGCCAATTACAAGGGCTGACAAGTGTATAAAGAGATAAAGGCTCGAAAAATGAGAAATATTGCAAACAAAAGAGACCCAGTAATTGCAAAACAACCCACACAAACAACAATGCCACCCCCCTTACTCAAGATAATTTTCCTCCATTAAAACTTGGCAACCAGCAGTCAAGCAACCAGCAAAGAAACATTGCACATACATCTGAAACTATGTCCAACATCATGAATGATGCTTGCAGGACCCGAAAAATAGAGAATGCACATTCTCAGTCAACAAGCTCCTTAGAGCAGATAATAATAAAGCAATCAGAAAAAATTGATATCCTCATAACACAAATAGGCACCCTAATGGGTCTCCTAACGACACTCATAGCTCAGAACCAGAAATGAAATTCATACGTATAGCTGCATGGAATATCAATGGCTTATCTCCAAATAAGCACGAGGTTGAGCTGTTTATAAACCACAACAAAATTGATGTTCTATTAATTTCCGAAACACATATGACTGATCAAAGAGTGATTAAAATCAAGGGATATACCGTATGCTACGCTAATCATCCAGACGGCACATCACATGCTGGAGCTGCTATAGTAATAAGAGAAAACATAAGATATCATATGTTACCACCATATACACAAGCACATATACAGGCTGCTATAGTATCTGTTGACGACTGGCAGGGCTCGTTGAATGTGGCTGCAGTGAACTACCCCCCCCCCCCGACATCGAATCGACGAGCAGATGTACAATGACTTCTTTCGCACATTGGGTGGTAGATATCTGTCGGGAGGCGACTAGAATGCCAAAAACACATTTTGGGGCTTCCGATTAACAAATACGAAAGGCCGAACTTTGAAAAATGCTATTGACAGCAATAATCTTAATGTACTCTCAACAGGGGAACCGGCCAACTGACCCAACTAAAATCCCAGACCTCATAGACTTCTTCGTCACCAAAGGAATATCAGGACTCTACACAAAAATTGAATCATGCCTGGATGGCTCTTCCGACCACACGCCTATCATATGTACACTAAGCACTACAGTGATCTTAAAACAATTACCCGAGACTTTATACAACCATAAAACTGACTGGGAAGCATTCCGGGATTACATTGAAGATAATACCACACTCTGTATACCTCTTAAAACGGAAGATGATATAGAAAGTGCGGCGTTGTATACTACCAACTTAATTCAAAAAGCAGCTTGGCTATCATCTCCCTATATAAAAGTAACATCGAAAAATTTGGACACTACCGTGGAAATTAGAGAAATGATAGGTGTAAAAAGAAAAATAACGCGACAATGGCATACTAGTAGGAATCACCAAGACAAAAAGGCACTAAACAAAGCTCAAAAAGTACTGAAATCAATGCTCAAAGAACTAGAGAATAGGACTTTGCAAGACAAATTAAAGACTTTATCACCATCCAAATCAGAAGATTATACACTCTGGAAAATGACTAAACCATTAAAAAAGCCAAAAGAATACATGCCTCCTCTAAGAAAATCTGATGACAGTTGGTCAAGGAAACCCGCAGATAAAGTAGAATTATTCGCCACCTTCCTAAAAAGTGTGTTCAAATCCGATGAAGCTGATGTTGACGACACAGAAAAAACGATCGACGGGATCTTAAATAGCGATCAGCAAATGTCTCTACCCTTGAAATCAGTCACCCCAGCAGAAGTCAAAAAAACCATAGCTCGACTAAAACAAAAGAAAGCTCCCGGTTTTGATCTGATAACGGCAGAAGTTCTGAAACAGCTACCAAAGAAAGGTATAGTTCTGCTGACAATCCTCTTTAATGCAGTGTTGAGACTACAATACTTCCCAAATCTGTGGAAAGTGTCCATTATAAATATGGTACTTAAACCGGGGAAGATTCCCACAGAAGTCACATCTTACAGACCTATAAGTCTTCTCCCAGTACTATCAAAACTTACTGAGAAACTAATATTAAGTCGACTTCTCCCAGTTCCTGAAGAGCAAAAAATAATACCAGACCATCAATTCGGATTTCGGGCACACCATGGAACGACTAAACAAATACACCGAGTAGCTCACACAATACGACAGACGCTGGAGAGGAAGGAGTACTGCACGGCCGTATTCCTAGACATACAACAGGTCTTTGACCGTGTATGGCATAAGGGTCTCTTATATAAGCTAAAACTACTCCTTCCAAACACTGAGTACATGCTTTTGAGGTCTTATCTGGAACGACGAATTTATCAAGTCAAGTGCGGAGATCGCCTGTCATCCATCTGCCAAATAGTAGCAGGAGTGCCTCAAGGATCGGTGCTGGGCCCTATCCTCTACACAATATTTACCGCTGATATACCTATCACAGAAGAAGTAGTAACTGCAACCTATGCAGATGACACTGCAATCCTTTCTAGTAGTAAAGATCCTAGTCTAGCATCCGTAAAACTACAAAAACATCTAGATAGAATCGGAATATGGCTAAAGATGTGGCGAATAAGAGCTAGTCCTGCAAAATCAGTTCACATAACATTTACTTTGAATAGAGGTGCCTGTCCACCTGTTACACTTAACGGAGATATCTTGACACAGCAAACAACAGTGAAATACCTGAGTATGCATCTGGACAAACGGCTTACGTGGAGGGATCACATTAAGGCAAAGAGAGAACAAGCAAACAAAAAGTTCAGGGATATGCACTGGCTGCTGGGCAGGCAATCGACTCTCAGTTTGGAGAATAAGCTCCTGATATACAAATGCATTATAAAACCAGTATGGACATATGGTATACAATTCTGGGGGTCAGCTAGTCACTCAAATATAGAAATACTACAGCGCTTCCAAAATAAAGCATTAAAAACTTTGACCAATGCCCCTTAAGTGCATGAATATCTGCAACTCCCTACAGTCAGAGAAGAAATAGAGAAGTCTTCTGATGCCTATAAGCAGAGACTTGAAAAACACATAAATAGTTTAGCCACAGAGCTCCTTAACACCAAGGACTCTATATTCCTCCTAAAAAGAATACGACTAGCCACCGTCTAATCATCTAATAACAAGAAATGACACATCACAGGATGTGCATATCTAAAGCCACTTATATATAATAGAAGTCACATCTGATTATAGCTCTTGGCTGATTGCAGATTGATAAGACAGAAAAAAAAGCTTATTGTATTCAAATTAATTTCTTCTATTACTCTACTTCCGTGTATTTGTTCCATTTGTATATCGTGGAATTACAATAACTACAGGAAACTCAACTTCTTGATTTGATAGGAAGAGCAGACGAGTTACCGCTTCCAACAAATTATACAAAATTAAGACAATTACAAAAATTTATTCAAAAAAGTATAACGAGCTTTTTATCCGTGCACATATTACATATATTTCTTTGAAATATTTTTAACATTTTCTTCCACTACATCTTAACAGTTTATTTACATTTCTTGTGTCTTACACGACGTATCTTTCTGATTTTTAATTTATTTAAAAGATATATACGCACACAACATTTTGTAAACTTCCTTCATCATAATTTGTTTTAGTTGGAGGCGATTCCTTTACTCCAAAACACATCGATACACCTGCAGAAAAGGTTCAAAAACATTACGCAGAGGTTTATCGCAAGCAGCATGAAATATGTGACCATCCAAGACCAATAGAATGTGAAGATCCAGAAGCTGCTAAAAGACTTGCAGCAAATCAGAAGCCATTACCAGAACCTTTCGAACCCATAATGGTCAGCAATGTAGAAAATCCAAAAGGTGCTTGTAAAGTAAAAGCAGTACATTTTGCTGATGATGATAAAAGATGCCTAAGGGACAAGTATGATTTGTGCGATCATAAAACCCCAAAAAACCATTGTGGTTGCACACAATATCAAAAGTAATTGTTCCTAACTTATATACTTGCATAACATACAACATTCCAAATTTATCTATCTAAATATACAATATTATTAAATATATGTTGTTTTTTATTAAATTAAAATATCAACGTTTAGAAAAATGCCTACTCATGTCCTTTCCTGACCTTTGTATGTTGTTAATGTTTGCTTTAATTCTACTTTCAACGCTACTACTATTTGCCGATTTTAACAACTCTTTCTTTAAGAAATCTGGATTATAATTTTTTGGCATTTCCTCTTGTGATTGAATTTCACGATACACTTTTAAATTACTTGCACGTTCTTTATCTCTCCATGATGCATTTTGTATCATCTCTTGTCTCCTACGTTCCTTCTCTTCCTCAGTAAGCACTTCGCGTTTTTTATAATTAATAGCCTTATTGTCTTTGTATGGATCATATTTTGGCGGTGCCTTACTAACAGAATTTTTTGAAAGAGGTATCTTTGTACCATCGGCTTTAATTAAACCCCAACTTTTTTTTCTTACGTCAGTGTCTGAATCTGATGAAGACTCTCGTTTTCTATCCTCCGTTGACTTTTTTTTAAAGCTTTCTTCATGCTTCTGATTTCTACTAGACGTATGTTGTTGTGGACTATGACGTTTCTTAGATGGGTCCCTCCTATCTTTATAATAATTACTACTACTACTGCTGTCTCTATGTGATTTTTTCTGTAAATGATATGCATCCTCCGTCCTCTCTCTTCTATTAACGTTTTTCCTAGTCTGCTTGCGCTGATCTTCAATACTGGAACTTCTTCGACGTTTCTTTTCCTCGCCAAGTTTAAATTTATTTTTATACTTGTCAGAAGTGCTCTTTTTTTTCCGCGATTTATCTGTGGAACTCTCCGAATCGTCATCACTACTACTCTCAGAACTAGACTTAACCTTTTTTCCTTGTAAAATATCTGTTAAATCAGTTTGAGATAACTGATTCTTTAGTTCATTGTATTTGTGCATTAAAATTGTGTCGAGCATATTCTTTTTCGGGGTTTTGCTCGATTTACTATGGAGAATGTTAGAACTTTTAAGTGACTTCAATTTTTTTGCCAACTTTATATCTAAATCTTCTTCAGATTCACTTGACGAATTCTTACGTTTCTTCTTTTTGATATTCTTTTGCATTTTTAACGCTTTTTGCAACTTTTTTATTTGTATAGGATTGTTTAAAAATTGTCGTCGTTTTTCCTCTTCTTGTTTTTTAATAGCAATTAAAGGATCTTCTTGTAACTTAGCGTTTATGTCAACCTGTTCTCCAATTTGTTCTTTATAATCTCGAATGGATGGCGGTATGCATTCATGTTCGACATGATTTTTAGGCTGTTGTACTCCAAGCTGCTGTTGTTTTTCTTGAGCATTTAATTGCTCTAAGCTTTTATCGATGGATTTTCCTAGTAAATAATCTTCTCGGTCGACAGATGATTGGGCCCCCTGAAAACTGTGAATAAGATTTATATCACTTAAGATTATTTAAAAAATACCTTGTACATCCATTCTAGCTTAACTTCAGATTGATTTTGAGAAAACATTTTCTCTATAAATTACACAATTAATATAAAAACTAACTTTTTATATTCTAGGTTTTAAGGTTAAAATATTTAGCACTGTTGCCAAACAATAACATATACAAAGTAGTTCAAAGACTGTTATTTAAAATGTACAGTATGCCATTACAAATTTGTACTAACGTAATACTGTTCTAGAAATAATCTTCAGGAATTTGCTCTAAAAATCTTCTTAAAATAAACCCAAGAACCATCTTACAAATATTCCAGAAATAATAAATTAAATATTGATAAAACCTGATCATATAAATTATATTTTACTATATGCGTATATAAACAAAAAATAAATAAACTGTTTTGGTTCATTTTGAAATTTTAATAACAAATGTAAATAATCCTTCAGCAAATGCAGTAATAGTTTTGTATTTAATTTCAACTTCCATTAAAGTTCAGTTTTACCAACGCAGCATGTAGCTTCGTCCAATGTACATACATTTTTAGTACATCTTAGGTACATTTCTCCATGTACGTAATTTGTACGTACAGTGTACATACGTTAATGTACGTACACTGCACTATAGGTACTATGTACGTGCATTACACGTACGTTAATGTGCGAACATTTTAATTTTAAACATTGTGATTGTAATGTCGTTTTAACTATCTTTGAATCTTGATTAAAATTAACAGAAACTAATAACTGGTATTTATCAAAGGATCGAAGCCACTCATATGACATGTAAAGTAGTAAAGTCGCCGTGGCGTGTTTGGTAGGGCATTTACTTGCTACACCGACAACGACAATTAAAATCCTAGTCACGTGTGTAATAAAGAATGACCATGAAGCTACTTGAGAAACATAATTTATTTTACTGAACTTAACATAAAACTTAACAATTTAACCGCCATGTATATACATAATTTAAGCACACCGTTTTCCAAAATACCAACCAACATCTGTACCCCGTGAGTTTTTAATTTTTTTTTGCTTCAAGTACACATTATATACAAACCAGTGTCGATATAAAATGGCGAAAACAGATTTCCAGATAAATTTATGATTGCACATATAATTGTAATAAGTAACTATTCATAATTTAATACGTATTGTATGAGTGTAAGGTTCTTGTAATTCCTCCACTGTTAACATCCCAAAATTAAAACACAACACTTGCACAAATAATTGCTTTATTAAGTTTTATACAAAATAACGCGTGATACATTTTATTAGTAATGAATGTCATCGCTTCTTACACATGCGCACATTACTTATATTCAGCCAGAGGCGGCGTAGCTTAATGGTTTGTTACATCCTCCCCCTTTGCACCACACGTACGTCCCGGGTGTGGGGCAACGGAAGTATTGGTACAGCAACTACACGGTGGTTTTACTGTCCTTCGACGGCGACTCTCGGCAGTACTTTTTACCTTTCGCAGAGCGCTTTCGTCAGATTCGATTAGAAAGTCAGTGCAGTCAGCTAAGGGCACTGGGTTGCGTGGTCGTCCGCGTCTTCGTATTGGTTGTGTAGGCGATGGCGGATCTTCATTGGGATCAGCAATGTACGGTGTTAACGCCGAAGCGTGATATTTGTCAATAGGATTTACAGTATCTCCAAGCGTCGAGATTTCATATGTGGTGGGTGACACTACTCTATGAATTCGATATGGCCCATCGCGGCGCGGCGCGAATTTAGAAGTTTGAGCTTTGTTAGAATCACTTAAGATATGGGTGTTCACTAGCACTCTATCGTCAATTTTAAACGTTAAGGATCGGCGATGTGAGTCTTTATATTGTTTTTGGCGGTCTTGAGAAGTTTCATGTTTATCACGTGCCTCACTTAGTGCACTGTTAAGTGTTAGTAGATACGGAGTTATTTGAGTCACAAAAATGTCATTGTTCACAACGGATCGCAAATCACGAGATACATCATCAGGTGTTCGAAGTTCGCGACCGAAAGTGAGATAAGCAGGTGTGTAACCGGTAGATTCGCATTTTGCCGTGTTCATTGCGAAACGAATAGCTGGCAGCTTATCTATCCAAGAGGTATGGTCAGATCCTGTTAAGATGGCTAGTTGGAACTTCATATCTCTATTTTTGCGTTCCACCGGATTTGATTCCGGATGGTAAACGGGCGTCAGGCTTTGCTGAAAACCTAAGCAGTCCGCAACTTGTTGCATTACAGCTCCAACAAACTGCGATCCATTATCACTAATTGCACGCCTTGGTACTCCATACCGTAGGATGATTTCGTCAATGAGACATCGGGCACAAGATAATGCAGTAGCGGATTCGAGAGCAAACATTTCAACCCACCTGCTTGCGACATCCTCGACAATGAATATCCAAGAGTAACTATGCGAAGTCGTTGGGAGGGGACCAAACAAGTCCATCGAGAGCACTTCAAATCGCTGCGACTGTATTGGTGTTTGTAGTAAACCGGCTGGCTTTAAGTTTTTCGCCTTGAAACGTTGGCAGTCGATACACTTACTGGTGTAATCAGCAATTGCTCTTCTCATGCCTGGCCAGAAATATCTTCGTGCTATGCGCTGATAAGTTCTTTCAGCACCATAATGACCAGACATTTCCGAATCGTGGTATTCACGAAGTATATAAGGTATCCTAGTTTTGGAAGCTACTAATTGTGGTTCTTCTTCATCAATCTCTGGAGTGTATTTGTACAGCACTCCATTTGACATAACATATCCTCTTTCAGACCATTTCTTTAGGTCCATGTCAGGATCGTTTATTTGCTCAGCTCTGATCTCGCCCGCAGTAAGCGTAGGGAAGTCGACTGTTAATAGATTGACATCTATTATGTTCTCGAAGTCATCTCGTGGTGGTCGAGATAACGTGTCTGCTATGACATTTTTCTTTCCAGTAATATAATCAATCCGAAGGTCAAAAGGCATTAGTTGTAGTGCCCACCTTGGCAAACGCCCCGTGGGTGATTTAAACGAAATAAGCCACTTCAACGCTTGATGATCGGTTTGTACGATTGTGGTGGCACCCTTAAGGTAACCTCGGAACTTTTGAACTGACCAAACAACAGCGAGTGCTTCACGTTCGGTTGTATTATAATTACACTCTGCCGAATTGAGTAACCTAGACGCGTATTCCACTGGTCGTTCATCTTCGCCCTCCCCCTGGAGTAGACATGCTCCAAGAGCATAGTTACTTGCGTCTGTTCTTCAGATATAATGAAGTCGATTGTCAGCTTGCCGGAGAATTGGAGCTGTACATAACAAATTCTTTAATTTGGTAAAAGCTTCGGTTTGCTCAAGTCCCCATGACCATTTGATGTTTTTCTTTATCAAGGTGGACAGCGGTTTTGCTACTAGCGAAAAATTCTCTATAAACCGTCGAAACCATGAGCAGGTTTGTAGAAAACTGATAAGTTCTTTCACGTTGTTCGGTGGCGACATGTGTAGTATAGCTGCCACTTTGTCTTCGTTTGGTCGTACACCTTGCGGAGAAAGTATGTGTCCCAAACTTCTTGACAACAGAATGAGCACTTCTTTCTGTTAAGAGTTAACTTAAACAGGTCAAGTCGTTCGCACGTCCTTCTTAAATCTTCTAAGTGTTCCGAAAATGTGGTAGAAATTACGATGAGATCGTCCAAGTAGGCAAGTAGAAAGATGTCTTGCAACCCAGATCGAAATCTGTCCATTAGTCTCTGGAACGTTGACGGGGCATTCCGAAGACCAAAAGGCATACGTAAGTATCTGTAGGTACCAAACGAAGTGACAAACGCAGTTTTGTCTCTATCTGATGATTTAACATTTACTAGATGATACCCGCTTTTTAGGTCCAACGTAGTCATGTAATTGGTTTTCTTCGCTGCATGGAGGATATCATCGATACGTGGAATTGGGTACCTATCTGCGCGCGTAATGGCATTCAAAGCTCTGTAATCAACTGTTAGTCGGACGCCATCATTTCTTTTTGGAACCAGGACAACTGGCGCAGCATACGGCGATTTACATTCTTCAATGCATCTTGGAGAAGTTTGTCTAATTCTTGACGTAAAAGTTCCTTTTTAGTCTCAGACATTCTATATGGAGGCACTGCAATCGGAGTTTCATCCAATAAGACAATTGAGTGCTCTGCGTAGGGTGTCGCTTCGTTGTGTCGTTCAAAGTTTGAACGAAATTCGACCAAAAGGCAGTCTAACTGTTTTCGTTCTTCTGGGGTTAGGTTAACTCCTTCGTCGCTTCTCAGAAATACGTCATTAGACTGTACTTCGTTTAAAAAACATGAGATGTCTTCCGCAAAAGCAAACATATCTTGCGGATTTTCTCCAAAATAATATTCGTTATTTGGTATGTCTAGGATTATGTTAGCATCTCGAATAAAATCGATTCCTAGTAATGTACGACTGTTTACATGATCAGGCACAGAAACAAAACGTGTTAAAATTGTCTTGTGTTGCAGTGCAACATCTACGTCGAAGATACATGCTTCGACGTCTCTTTTAGCTCCATCGGCCAATACCATAACTAAATTTTCTTTGGTGTATGGGATACCATCCTGTACTAATAACTTTGCTAACGACGAGCCAGCAAGCGTCTTTTTGTCTTTTTAGTTTTGTATAATAAAATAATTTTGCTTCTTGTAATAATCCTAAAATATTCCTTTTGTTTTCGTTAGTTGGTAGCGGAATATATTCCTTTGAAAGTTCCTAGGTTGTACAAAAAATGACTTAATTTGTAAATAGTCATCTTCAACAGGTATACTAACCCAAAATAAAAAGTCGGGTTCAGAAAGTTGCGCAAACTCTTTAAGAGTTTAAGGCTGACATCGCCAGATTCACACGGCTTGCTTATCCTACACATCCAATACCTTCCTGGAGTAATTGGCTATTCAAACCTTTGTAAACGGCTTCCGAGACAGAAGTGTGAGTTCCATTTGGATATAAAAAACGTCTTTAAGATTGATAGAGAAGAAACTCCTTTTCATTCGTTAAAAAAGACAGTCGTGCGAGTCTTATTGGGTGAAGACGTGACTCTGCTTAGACCTGAGGTATGGTGATAATACGAGTGAAAAACAGGGTGCCAGTAAGGATCCCGAATATCCACTCGGATTTGGTAACACTGAGAAAGAAGATAGTGCGGTTGGCCAATGTACGCCAGTATCTCAAATTGTGAAATGCATAAATTCTAATGAAACTACGGACCGAAAAATTGTCTACTAGACAAGTGCAAAAACCTCGACCAAAATCAGCTGGTTAATGCTTTGATCCAGCAGTATCAAGATCTGTTTGTCCTAGAGAGTGGGAGATAAAAATTACTTTGGCGAAGAAGACATTAAGAAAGGTACGAGAAAGATTCTATTGAGTAAATGCAAAGAGAACATCATGGAAGGATGCCGTGAGTGCACGGCCTGTGCATGGTCCAGCAAAAAAGCGCAAAGCACCAATAAAACAGTATAGTGTGAAAAGTCCTTTAGAGAGAGTAGCGATTGACATCGCAGGGCTGTTCCCAGAATCTGATTCGGGAAACAAATATATTCTGGTAGCGATGGATTATTTCATGAAATGGACGGAGGCTTACGTCATACCCAACCAAGAAACAGCTACAGTCGCAGACGTTTTATTGAAAGAGTTTTTCTGCTTTTCAGTTCCGTTGGAATTACATTCCAACCAAAGCCGCGACTTTAAGTCGGCGCTGTTTCAAGAAGTTTCTCAACTGTTGGGAATTAAGAAAACTAGAACGACTGCCATGTGACCTCCAATTTGGAATAGGACCGGAAAAAGAAGTTGCTGGAGAAGACTATGTCAGCAAGTTGAAGAAGAGGTTAGACGAAGTACACCAGGCGGTGGGTTTGAACCGGGCGACATGGCGCGGTTGTATAATTCACAAAGAAGACGTGGTTTGTCGCCGAAGCTGCAGTGGAAATGGGAGGTCGCTTATAAAGCGTATTAGTGACGTCATATATCGCATGAAAATACTACCGAACGAGAAGCGAAAAGTCGTCCACATCGATAGTCTAGCCCCGTTTGCTTGCAATAACAATATTACCCAAGACCAGGTCCGAATCATAGTAATAACGAGAAGAACCAGGAATCAGGTGACCAAAAGTGTTGGTTTGCAGTTGCCATCCAAGTAGAACAGCGGGTCAGAGCAAGTCCAATAACTGCTACTTTTACGCTCAAGGAAGTTGCCAAAACTTCAGAACGCTCATCCAAAAGAATAGAATGTTCTGGATCCCGATAAAGGTTGAATTTAAAAAGCATTCGAAGTCAGTTTTCAAATAGAGTCGGAAGAAGTGTTAAGAAGACGCGTGTGCTAAAATAAATAAAAGTGCGTATAAAGTGAAAATAAATACCAGTGTAGGTACATAAACAAAAATTGCGGTCAGTTTTTCTTAAATACCGTTGCATTTGATTAGTGTCAGTTAAAAGTAATTATATTCATCATATCTAAATTAAATCGCGTAAACAAATTTAGTATTAAAAACATTACAATTAATATTATAACCGCTTTGTTCTACGTCCTAACTATCTTTAAGCAAAATCGTTAACTTAGATAACACTTTCCTTTTTCTGAAACAATTTAATAACTTTGTCTGGCTTTTTCTCTCAGTCTCAATTCTTCCTTTTCCAGTTTCTACAGTATTTTCGATATTCTCCAAAAAACGTTTCTTCAGGTTGTCATTAAGTGATTGTTAAAAATAAAAGATATAGATTTTTTCAATAAAAAAAGTATAGATAAACTTTATGATTTAAAAAATAAATTGGTTAAACATACATTTCGGTTATTATCTAATTAAATGAACACACCAGTTTTTGACTTAATTATAGTAATTACACATTTACGTCGTAAAACATATGAGCGTGTTACCTGTACCGTTAGGCATAAAAAATAAACAAAATCTTTACTTTCATTAACGCGAGGAGATAACTGCACCGCTTTGCTATTGTCTTTCAATTCCGCCAAGACAACGGGACAAGTAAAGCAAGGCTAACAAGTAATAGAAGTGAAGCAGCGCTTACAAAAACCAGTTGATCTTTAGACAGTTAGAAAAAGAAATTATTTAATACATGCGTCTTTTGAGAATCGCGCTTTGTGAAAAAGAAAGTATAAAAAGAAGAGAAACTTCACACGGATAAAAGTGAAATTGTTTAATTTAGTGAAAATAAAAGTTTTATAGTGAATACTAATAAAATGTGTTTATAATTATTAAGTGCAAATTTAGCAAAATTTTTAATCAAAATGTTCTGTTGGATTTTTGTAGTATTTGCAGGAGTATTTTTGCCGAATGCATTTGGACAAGAGTAAGTATTTTTAAAATGATGTCATGATTCTATTTTTATTTTTGATTAAATATTTCACGCCTTCTCAATGTACCTATGCAAATTTTAAAATTTTGGTACCATATGCAGGCTTAGTCAACGCAGTGTTAAACAGAAATCAAATGTCGTCACTTTTGGCTCATGAATCATACAATTCTCATAAACTACTAAATGTAGATAATTAGAATTTGTACACTATTCACGGATGAGTAACAACAAACAATACAATTATAGAAAGTTACTTGTGTAATCCACCGTTAAAATCTCCAAGTGTTTATTTCCGTACAAGTACATAATATGTGTAACACTTGTTTACACGGTTTATAATTTTCTTGTAAAGTACACAAACTTAGATTTTTATTTAATTAGAAAACATGTAATAAAATGCATTCCTTATAAATTGATATTGACTAATAAAAACCACTTGGCGCATAAACATTCAATCGAGTAGGTATATCAAGGAGAAAATTCAACATTGGAATATAAATTTATGTTAAATTAAAACTGTTGTCAACATATACAAAAATGAAACACTAATGTCAACCGCTTTAAAGTTTTTTGTTTTAGTTTCTTTTTTCTGAATATTGTTTTAGGATTTTTATTTAAATGTGTTAATGATATAATTAAAAAATGTTTATCACAAAGTTTTTGATAACATTTAAGAAAAATTCCTTTTTTTTTAATTATTCATGAAATTTTTGCACTAGTTATCAGTTGTCATCTATTTTGTCAACAATTTGTACTTTAGTAGCTTAATGTACGAAATGACACGACTTTTTTTTGTAATAAAGACAAATCTTGTCCAGTTTTATGCTACTCAAATTAACAAATAAATCATTTTATAAGAACAACCTTTGAGGGTAACCAAGTTTTTCGCCAAATACTTGATTTGCAAATGCATACATACGTAAGGTCTATGATAACAATTAACAGAAAGTATCCTCAAAAACAGACGGATTTGCCAACATTGCATCTTAAATAACCAGTTACAGTTACGTATTAAAAAATTCTTTCCGTAATGACAATAATTATTTTAATGTTTGGCAAAAATCAGTTTTCTTCAAGTTTAATAATTTTTATAACCTTTTCCTTTTGTTTAATCCTGATAATATTATCTGCAAAACATTTTGCTTTTCATTCAAATTATAAACTTATTTAAGTATTTTTTGGCGAAAAAAATTTAACAAAATACGTGTAACACGTTTTCCTAAAAGTAGTTTTTAAAACCTTTTTTTGCACACAGATACGCACCGCTACAAAACTTTAAAATACATTTTCATAATCTGTTCAAAGTGGAGAATATAGCTGTTTGTTTCCATTTCATTTCGTTATAAATTACTCATAATGCCTAGGATACGAGATATTTAAACATATACATAACAAACGTGGCGTTATGAATTCATAGATACTCTCATTACGTTTTTAAAAACGGTAATACATATTTTATTTCATATTCTAGTTTAGATCTAGATAATAACAGATTTTCTATTTCTTTTTGTACATTTTCTTCAATATATTTGAGAATTTGTGTATAATTCTTGCACATTCATGGTTATTGTAAAATTAATTTTGACAGATTATTGAGTAAACGGCAAATTATTTATTGTTGTAGAATGTTAGATATACTTGTAGAATTAGTAAAATAGAAACTAAAATAATTACTCATTTTTAGTTTTTATATTATGCAGCGTGTTCCAGGATTGATGTTACATACTATTTGCAGAACTAAACATTTTTGAATTTTAATTGGACTTAATAGCAAAGGCTTCCACGGCCGGAGTCTATACTAAGATAAGAATGTCTTCCGGGTTTGGACCGTGTCATTGTTGTAACCGAAGTTGCCAACGCTTCGGCCACTTTCGTAAAGGGCTTCATCTTGGCGTGAGATAAATCGAAACAAGAACGTCAAGAAACGGTTGCTTTGGAATCATCAATATTAAAATATAAAGTTTGGTTTAGGTATGTTGACGACACGTTTATTGTCTGGGTCTCATGGTCATCTCCAATTGTCTTGATCATCTTAACAATCGACAATGGAAATCGAAAGTAATGGTTCTCTCCCATTTCTTGACGTTCTTGTGACTCGTAAGCCCGACGGATTTCTGGGCCATTCTGTTTACCGCAAACCCACTCATACGGACATACCTTCATGCGTATCTCATCATCATTCTGCACAGAAACGTTCTGTTATTGAATCTTTGGTTCATCGTGCCTTTTCTATTTGCTAACCTGAGAATGTAGACTCGGAACTCCGACATCTTACTAGAACCCTAGGGAACAATGGTTATATAAAGCGTGATATTCATAGAGTTATTAATCGTCGTCTACACCCACGTACTCAATTACCTAAGAACATTTCTACTTCCGAATCCAATCCGAAATTGGCCTTTTTATCCTACATTCACAAGGTTATAGATCAAATAGGGAAACTTCTCCGTAAGATTGGTATTAAACCCATATTCAACTCGAAAAGCAAAATCTCTCAGATTCTTACTTCTCCCAAAGACAAATTTCCTACACTATTATTTCAAAGTGTATACCGAATTCCTTGTTCATGTGGTTTAGTCTACATTGGTGAAACCGGTCGTTCTGTCATTACTCGCATTTCAGAACATGATCGTTGTATAAAGAAAGTCTGCGGTTGCTGAACATCATTTTACTACAGGCCACAAGATAGATTTTGATAACGTTTCGGTGATTGCCAAATCTCCATTCTTTTTCAACAGGAAATTCCGAGAGAGCATAGAAATCATCAAACACCCCAATTAACTCCAATCGCGATCATGGTTTCGAGTTATCGCCTCTTTGGTTCCCGGTCATTAGTCCTTTATCCCTGTCAACTGTAACCCAATCAGAGTCGAGCTTAACCATCCGTGACGATCGTTCTTCTTTATATACGGAGACTATTTCTTCTTAAGTCACTTCTATGGAGTTTAGAATCTGGCTTGGTTCACAAGTTGATTACCTAACTTTTGAGAAGTTCTTAGTTAGATTTCGGTTGCTTGTTTGAGTTTTTCGATTAATCTCACGCCTTGGCAACTTCGGTTACAACAATGACACGGCCCAAACCCGGAAGACATTCTTATCTTAGTTCTCCGATCACACAACTAACCGTTTCATTCTACAGAGCTAACCATAGTAACTATCTCGATCATCTAGTCAAACCAACATCAGAAGAACATTTTTTAAACACCATAATGTCATTAGTTGGATTACAACAAAGCAGAAAACTCCAAATATTACTAGTACAGTATGAGCTGTGCAATGAAAATTCCTTGCCAAACAATAGTGTAACGAATTTTATTATTAAAACGAATTTATTAAACTACTAAAAATATATACACCTTTAAACTAACCGAACTAATTAATTCTAAGGATGTAATAGCGAAGGCTTTCAGACCGAAGTCTATACTAAGATAAGAACGTCTTCCGGGTTTGGACCGTGTCAATGTTGTAACCGAAGTTGCCAACGTTTCGCCCACTTTCGTAAGGGGCTTCATCAGGGCGTGAAAGAAATCGAAGAACTCAAGCAAGCAATCGAAATCTAACTAAACACTTCTCAAAAGTTAGGTAATCAACTTGTGAACCAAGCCAGATTCTAAACTCAGAAAAGGTAAGAAAGAAAACGATAAACTCGAAAAAGCAAACGAAAATCTAACAAAGAACCACTACAGAGTTAGGTAATCAACTTGTGAACCAAGCCAGATCCT
Source organism: Aquatica leii (assembly GCA_035610365.1). Lineage (NCBI taxonomy): Eukaryota > Metazoa > Arthropoda > Insecta > Coleoptera > Lampyridae > Aquatica > Aquatica leii. The sequence goes on along the minus strand of CM069434.1, from coordinate 118,999,041 downwards.
AAACTCCATAGAAGTGATTACCTAACTCTGTAGTGGTTCTTTGTTAGATTTTCGTTTGCTTTTTCGAGTTTATCGTTTTCTTTCTTACCTTTTATGAGTTTAGAATCTGGCTTGGTTCACAAGTTGATTACCTAATAATTCTAAGGATATTTATTTATAACACGCGTTAATCACTTATTTATTTCCACTTGAGTAATCTTCTTAACACTGCCGTCTTCGCATTCCAGAAATAACCGACCTACGATTCGTTTGTTCAGTATTTATACAACCCGTTCCCGTATGTTCTGCATCCTTCGGCGAACGTTCTAGAAAACCTCGTGAAGGCTCTCGAAGTTGCGAATAACTTCTCGAACGTTTCATTAGTTATAAGATGCAAATCAACCCTGAGACATGCTGCCTGAAGAAAAAAATTATTATGCGATAGTAGAAAATTCAAACGGAGTTGTATATAAATAAAGTCGTAAGCTGGTCTTTCAATATGGTGCGGTAAACATACAGTGCATGTCGCTTAATAAAATACTATTGAGAATTGAGGTTCTTGATAACAATAACCGAATGAAAACAAAATCCGAGATTGAAAAAAACATGTTTATTGGTTAGAAAGGACTAAATGCATACAGCATAAATCTGATTAATTTAGAAAGTGATGTTATGGCAAGCAAATAATGTCAAAATAAAAGATCTAATAAAACGTTTAAAAAAACTTAGATTGTGACCGTGAATAAAAAGTAATCAAAGTTATGTTATGATGTTTAATTTACACATTTGTCAATCATTTACTGACTCCAAGAATAAAAATAAATACAGAATGTTATCACATAAGACGTAGTTAATTAAGTTGTCATTCTAAGAACTGCACATTCTTTCCAAGTACACTAAAAAGACAAAGTAACTCGAAGATAACGTGTTTACAGAAGTTTAACTGAGGTATTACTACGTAAAAGTCAATCAAAATAAGTACTCGAATAAAAAATACACTGTATAAAAAGCTAAATATGCAAAACTGTTTTTACCTAAAATGGTTAAAGAAGGACGACATCTTGCTATATTTTCAACAATGGGAAGTATTACCTCGCTGAATAAAAAAAACAACAATACAGAGTGGGGAAAGTAATTACTTTCCCCACTGCTTGCAGTCAATCAAATAATCCAATTTACTTTGCCGATATTGGGGTGCAGTTGCCATAGATAATTGAAGAAATTCGATTGACTACATTTTTCAATAATTAATAAATATCTATAGATACATAATATGTCAGAATGTACAGAATAAATGTAAATATATGTCATAATGTATTTTTCATTATACCACAATGAAAACATATGTATTCCGTACTTGTTTATGAGCTATGAAAGTTTATCTTTCCCGTCTACTGCACGGGAAAAATTTTTCCCGTGCTCCATTGTTGTCAACTTTTAAGAATAACATTACACTAGTGACTTTAATTGAAGGTAACAATACTAACGACTAATTTTATAACAATAATTTTTAGATACTTCAGCTAGAGTTAATTCTTTCATAAAGTATAGTTTCAATGTAATTTAACAGTTTTCGGTCTCATTCGGGTCTTATAATAACATTTTTAAGGAAGTCAAATTTTCGCGCCATGAAATTAATGTTGGCGATCTGCATTTTTACACTAAATTTTTGACATCTGTCAAAATCTTTGTTTTCAAAGTTGAACCACATTCTTTATTGTAAAATTTTTGTAGTAAATTCTATTTCAAGTTTACTGGATCGAGTGAGATGTAAGATATAAGTATTCCTTGTAAACAGCCAATTACGGCACATTGCTTTTTAGGAATGTATATAGTAGAAGAAGAACTAACCGAACAGCTTTTATTTTTAACAATGAATTAATTAAATGTAACATTACTGGTACAATTTGAATTGTTACTGATATTTACAGTTTAGTCGAACTCTCCGATTTGCTTTTGTCTGACGTGTCGACATGCTCCATAAATAGCAATTACCAAAAATACCTGTACGAAAATGGTTAGTATTACTATCGGAAGGAACATTTTTAACATATAAGTCAAACACAAACCTTTGTCAATAACTATTTCTCATCTGAAGCTTCACAAATGAATTTGGTTACTTGTTCCGCTGTTACTACTTTGGCTTTTTTAGGTACGTAACCAACACGTTGACGTTTGAGAAATGCGATTGTTTGTGGAAATCTGTACGAATAAATGCATCAGTGTATAACTAAGAAATAGAAGTATTACGCAAGTGTACTCTGTGAATTGTACTTACTTGCTAATGTCTACAATTTCTTTTATAGATAAACAACTTTTTATCATAGAGAATCGACTCTACAGGGTAGATGGTTTCAAAAGTTTAGCTTTCTCCCACAAATAAACAAGAAAAACATCATCACTCGCAGATTTTACATTTTTTTGTTCGCGCCATTCGTAGAACAAGCGATATTCTTTTTCATATCTGTCTCGAGATTCTTTAGGAAGTAATTCTGCTCGTACTTCTGCTGCTTGCTGAGTAATATTTTCTGGTATTTCAAAATTATGTTCTACATAATCCATCTTTTAAAATATTGGCCCACGTCAAAACAATTATGCATGAAATTTTCAAAGCATTCTAGATATGCATTGTTTTAATGAAGGGTGATTCAGACATATGTATTTTAATTTTTATATGTTTTATTCTAGTTTTATAGACAGGTATAATGAAAAATATCGTTCATTACACGGCAGAAAGGGCTTTTCCCGTTCTCGCATGCGTTCCCGTGCTCGGCTTCGCCTCACACGGGAAACTCGCAAGCTCGCACGGGAAAAGCCTTCTTTCAAGCCTAGTAATGAAATATACTATTGTAATATTTAACTATTGTAAATACCAAACTTCAAGTATTTCGGGTAAAATAGTACCTATACATGATTCGTGGTAAATTTTTCTTGTAGGCTAAAATCACATCTCATTATTACGTCAGCCATTGTAAAGCGTTAAAACAAAATTGATTCAATCAACTAAGATAATGTTAGACGACACATAGTCGCCACACCGACGATAACTGATAATCAGAGTTCAAATCATATTAATTGATTATGTATAGAAAAGAAGAAGTCCGATATCACTTGAGCTTGCAAATAAACAAAAAAATTTCTTTGTAATTGATTTCACATACATCAAATAAACTTCGTTAAAAAAATTAATGCAAAATAGAGTACTGTTATACTTGAATAAGAACAAAGTTAGAAAGTGCGACAAACCTAAATAAAAAATTCGCCTTCTTCAGTGGTCACACTTTTGTAAATAAGCCCACTGAAGATCTACAAGAAGATGCAGCTAATTTAGCTCAAAAATATACCAAAGATTTAAACGCAATTGATATCAACTCGCCGCATTTTAAATTAAGCTTCAGTTTTACTCGGAGTTAATGAAAAGATAAGTGAATTATAAGAATCTTTTCCTAACATGAGTATAACCACATTGCCGGTTACATCTGCAAGCTGTGAGCAAAGTTTCAGTAAACTAAAAATAATTAATCACTTTAGCTTGCAAATAAACAAAAAATGTTCTTCTATTTCATTAAATTCACATGCACCGAAACAACTTCGATTAAAAAATCCACGCAAAATACGTTATGGTTCATGTATAGAAACAAACCTGCGAAGAAAATTAATAACATAAACTGAAATTATGATTACTATAAAAATTTTATGTAGTAGTCCGGTCCGTTCTTATTAAAGCGATAACATTATCCGACTGATAACATCCGTGATTCCAATAAGCGGCGTGTACGGTATTATTCGGACGTTGAGAGATAGTGAAAATTGAATCCTCGAGTTCACGAAACCACGAGTTGTGATGGCGCCATGCGCGTAACTAGACATCCGCGTTAAGGGGGGGCCTAGGTCTCATTTGGGTCCCATTCTGCATAACAAGATGTTATGCGTCAGTTACGTTTTTCTTGAGGAGAGGCATGGGAGGTGCTGGAGAGATACTACAAGAATCCGGCCCACTCAGGTTCACCTCACCTCTTATTGACAATCATTCGCTAATTAATTTATATACGTAAACTTATTCCAAATAAAATTGCAAATCTTAATGTACTAGTTTATCTTTATTTGTTCAACTATGTGTTACAAAGTGATCCGTGTTTCCCCTACTTACAATTTTATCTTTTTTTTCAACGTTCACATTTACATGTTTTTACATTTATTTACGCTTTTTTCTCTTTTCATTTTTCCTCCTCTCCTCTTACCTGTTTCCTTCTTCTCCATACTTCTTCCATCCACTCTGCTCCTTTTCCGTTTTCTTCTAAGATTTCTTCTACTTTCTTAACATCTTTTCTTAACTCCCTGCATTCATTCCTCATGCGTTTAAGTTTAAGATCTCTCTCCACGTAGTCTGCACATCTTTTCGTCCTTTTTTCTAATTCTTCTTTCCCACATCTAAACTTTGCTATCATTTTTTTCTTCTTGCTTTTGTTCCCTTATCCATTTAGATATTCTGGAACCCCTTCTCTCTTGATATTCTTATAATTCACATTATATCTGGCATCTTTTATCCTTGTCCCTCTTTCCTGATTATCTATGTCCATATTTCTCTTTATTATTTACTCTCTTACTCCTACTTCCTCTTCCCTTAATCTCACTACTTCTTCTCTCGCGTACCCGTTTCTTCTCTGCCATCCTGCCCGTACTTCACTTTTCCTCCCTTTATCTTTTTCCAACATTCCTGTAGTATTTTGCATTCGGTTCTTTTCCTCAACTCTTCCTCGCATTATAGCTCTTTTTCCTGTCTCTACTCTTATTTCTCCTTGCACTTCCTCTCTTATAATATACCCCGGTGTTTCTCTATCTAGCCCTAATACCCAATTCCAGTATTTTTCTGGCATCCCTTCTACCACTTTATACTCCTTCCACCCCCATATTTACACCCCATATATCACCACAGTTTTTATTAGCTTCTCAAACAGCAGCCTTTTTTTGTCTATGTCCACCCCAAACAACATTTCCCCCACACTTCACAATTGTCTTATTAACATGTTTCCTTTCCTCACTCTTTCCTTGACTCCTTACTATTCTGCTACACCGTGCAACCCAGGTATGTGAATTCCTTCACCTACTGCACTTCCTCCTCCCTCCATTTCCACTCCTCTCTTTTTCTTTTCCTCTCCTTTTATAAATACCATTATTTTTCTCCGTATTTACTTCCACTTCTTTTTTTTTCGTCATATATTTGTCCAGCGCCTTCATCATCTCCTTCATTTCCTTTTCCTCCTTAGCCATCAACACTATGTCATCCGCATACGCCAACGACCACACCTTCACTTTCCCTACTACTAACCCTCCTATCTGTTGTCCTATCATTACCTCCTCCAAATCCCCCGTATATGCTGCAGACAGGCTTGGGCTCAGTGGGCATCCCTGTCTCAACCATCTCCTTGTAACGAATTTCAAGCTCTCTTCTTCATTCACTTTCACCCTGCTCCTCGTTTCTTCATAAATTCCGTCCATTCTTTCTATTCATTTTTCATTTATTTTTTCTCCTCATGTATTCCCACAGTAATTCCCTGTTCACCTGTTCCTTGTAGCACTGTCGCATATTATTTGCATGCCGTGCTTAATAATGTCACCCCTCTGTAATTCTTCACTTCCTTTCTGTCTCCTTTTTTGTGTATCGGGCATATTATTCCCACTCTTCGCTTGTATCCCATCTTCTCCTGTCGCCTTCCCTTTTCTTTACGTTCTTCATTGCCTTTATTACTTCGTCTTCGTTTATTCTATCTCTATCTTCTTCTTCCAGTCTTACAACTACTTTTCTTTTTCTTTCTTCTGCTTTTTGATTTTGTTCAACCATTTTCTTCTTATTCTTGTTATTATACCCCCCTTTGCATTCCCTTTACTTTACTCTCTCTCTCTCTGCATGTTTCACCACCCACTCAAATTTCTCCGGCAACTCTTTTTCCCACCACTCCCATTCTTTTTCTTCCATCCATGTCTCCTGCAATCCCACTACAATGTACTCCTTGTTCTTTATCCTTGCTACGCTCCAAGCAATATTCTCAGCTCACTCATCTCCCCCTGTGCTTATTCCTTACTTTTCTTTATTCTTCTTTCTTGATCTTTTCCCTTTACATTTCTCATTATTCGTTTTCTTTGCCATTTCGTCAACATTCTTTCCTTTTTCGTCTCCCCTTCGCCTTTTAGTTTTTTGCCTTTTTACTACCTATTTTATCTCCTCTTTCTCTGCTCAGCTCCCTGTCTTTGTCGTTCCATATGTATCTTATTCCGTCTATCTCCATTTTCCTGTATCTTATCCATACTTTTGTCCCTTCCGCTCTTTTTTCCTCCGCTCTGTTCATTATTTCTCTTTGTACTCTCTTTTCTTCCCATGTCGAATCTTGATTTATAAGTAAAAATTCTTGTGTTTCTTAATTTCGTCATCTCTGCCATTTCTCTATTTATCACTGTCATCTTTAACTTCTATTTTCACTTTAATTTTTCTTCTAGCATCAATACGAGTTCCTTTTGTGGTTCTTTAATTCTCCACCCCTTTATTACAATATTATTCTTCCTTTCTATTCTCTTCTTCTTCTTTTTCTTTCTTCCACTTCTTTTCCCTTATTCCCCATTTCTTCATTTATTTCTTGCCTTATTCCTTGCATGTTTTCGGTAATCTGTTTCATCATCTCTCTCATTAATTCCTTAGTTCCTCCATTACTTTATGTTTTTTTCTTTTTCCTCTTTCTACTATTGAGCTGTTTTCTTCGTTTTCCTCCGTTATCTTTTTAATGTCCGGTGATCTGTTGTCTTCCCTTTTCCAAATATTTGTTGTCTGTGTCCCACTTGTAGCGGTTTCACTTTAATTTCGTATTAAATGAAATAATTTGTATTAATGTAGGAGGTTATTTTTCATCACTGCCTTTCTCGATTGTACTGTTTATTCCCCTTAATCTACCTTGTTCGTCACAGTTTTATACTTTTCCACCACGATTTTACACTTTTCCCTTAATTATTTATTCTTTCTTGCCCTTACACCTTTCCTCAGTTACCCACCCTTTTCCTTCTGCCCTCTTATTACCACTTCTAACTCCAGTTCCTTCGCTCACTAACTTCTTCAACTTCTACACTTGTATTTAACTTTGACGTTGCCAAACGTCCAAAGGTACCGCACGAATCTGCAAATCTTAATGAAACCAGGATTTCCAGAAGATGTTCCATCAAAAGAAAGAAATGAAAATGTGTCTATGTGCGACATTATATTTTAATGAATGAATTGGTTAAGAACACTCTTCACTAGGAGGGGCAAATTAAATCATGTCATGTTGTCATGTTGTTTGGAGTTGAGGACGTTTCCACTCAAACCTTTTTGTTGGCCTGAAGAAGTGCACGCATGATTGCACGAAACGTCGCCATATAAAAAATCTAAAGTGGTTTAATTTGCCCCTCCTAGTGAAGAGAGATTCTTAACCAATTCATTCATTAAATATAAAAGGAGGACGTAACCTACAGTACTTGATTATATTTTAATTTAACTTGCAAGAATTGAGCGTAGAATTCGTTTTCTACAAAAAAAATAAAATGCTTATCAACTTTGAGGTTTCTGCTACTAATTCCACTATAAATAATAGAAAAGAAATATATTTAATAATAATAAAAACAGGGTTAACACTACCCTCAGTCGCTCTTGTAAATAAATATTTTACTGTATTTATATAAAAACAACGCTTCTTATTTACATATTAAAAAAATTATAATTCAATTCAGCTACATTCTTAAAACAAAAATATTTTTACATTTTACTCATTCGATATAGAATAATCAACAATATATAAATAAAAAAAACGTAAACAAAAACATTAAAAACCAAGTAGTATTTGATTCGTTAGTTCTTAAAGAATCAGTATGGATTGTAAACTTGATTGCACACAAGTTAATGTTCCACTTTCTCCTAAGCGCCTTGAATTTGGTAATAATTCTTAATTTATTTACGATCGTTTTTAAGTAATATTGTTCAAGCTAGAAAAATGAATAGTTATTTTAATTATAAAACGACAACACGTTACTTCCAACTACAAACTAGAAATCAATCACATTAATTTACAAAATCAATCAATCACTTTAAAAAAATGAAGTAAAAAATCCTAGGTATTCGTATGAGTAGTGTGTTGGCGTAATACGTAGACGAGGATCTTTGTCTTACCATCAATTTACCTGACACGAGATTAAAATTTACTTAGAAAGAGGCGTACCTATCGGGACCCAAAAATAAAGTCGCTTTAATAGATCAACAATCCTAATATGAATTTTTGCGTAGGTATTACAAGGTGATTGCGCCAAGAGTGATTCGACCGAATAGTGAATACCACGCTGCTATTACAATTCAAGAAACGTCCACTCCAACCACGGTCAACGTTTCACTATTGGGATTAGCGAATACGGGAAAGTCTTTTGAAGCACACGATAGCATAACTGTATTACCCTATAATACCAAAATTGCAAATCTTCGGGTACTTATTTTCTTTGTTAAAAAAACCTGATTTTATTAAGATACGTTCTAGGTCGGTAATATTGAACCGGGCAATTACCGAATTTTAATACGTGGATATGGAGGAATGCAGTTTCAAGCCACTACTCCATTGACGTATATTCATAAAAGCTACTCGGTGTTTATACAAACTGATAAAGCTGTGTATAAACCCGGGCATAAGATAATGTTTAGGGTAATTATACTAAATCCACAACTAAGACCTTCAGTAGACGTAAAAAATGAACCTTTTCTTATACAAATATCTGTAAGTAACATAACTTTTTTACAACAATTAGTATAATTATCGAACTATAGGATGGAAATGGTAACATCGTAAAAGAGTTTAAAAACGTGAATGCACCTAAAGGCGTCTTCACTGGAGAGTTGCAGCTGAGTAAGCATCTAGTACTTGGGGACTGGAATATAGTAGTGACTATACGAGGGCAAGCGTACAAAAAATCCGTGTATGTTGCTAAATACATTCTTCCAAAGTTTCTCATTGATATTCAAGTACCTAAACACCTTACGTTCAAAGAAAATATATTAAAGGCGCATATACTGTCGCTGTAAGATGTTAACACGCTCCAAATTCCTTTTTACACAAAGTTTTTTTAGATACAAACATGGTAAAAAAGTCAAAGGTAATGCAACAGTGACTGTTTATCCCACCATTTATTCTGGCGTTATTCAACCTATTTTCCAAACGCCTGTGCGTAAAGTAGTGCCAATAGAAGGTTCAGCAACAGTAGATTTTGACATTGCGAATGAACTGAACTTGGGAGACGAATATGAACGGACTGTTGTTGTTGATGTTACTATTGAGGAATCGTTAACCGGTAGACGACAGAACAATAGTGTTGAAGTACATTTGCATAAATACGATCACAAAATGGAATTAATAAAAACTGCAGATTATTATAAACCAGGATTAAAGTACACGGCTTACGTAAGTATATTAGCGCAATAATGTTTCCAAAACTGATTGTTTTTTTTAAGATTAAAGTATCAAAACACGATGGTTCTCCTTTGCTTCCTGACCGAAACGTTGTCAAAGTTCGACACGGATATTCGCAAATAGATGAAGAATATTCACAGACCAGTTATCAATTAAATAAAGATGGTATCATTAAGCTTGATATTTATACTCCCCAAAATTTTACAAACGAAACTGCACTGAGAATTGAATCAGAGTATATGGATTTAAAAGAGCGAATGCCTCCTGTGCCTGCAGCTGTGTCTCCATCTAAAACTTATTTACAAGTAAATCTTGTAAATGATAAGAGCCCAAAAGTAAATGACTTAGTGGAAGTCATCGTTAACTGTACCGAACCAATGAAGTACATTAATTACCAAGTGATGGGACGGGGCGATGTTTTAGCAGCGCATAGTTTTCAATTGGACAATAAAAAGGTAAATTATCTGAAAATAATTACATTCTTGGTAAATCCTAACTAGTGGCTTGTTGCGACATACTTCACCGAATCGTGTTCCTGATGTCTTAACTAATTGTGCCAGTTGTACAATCATGGTTTAAACTACGGGTTAACTAAACTTGATTTACTTTTAAAATTGTATCATATTATTAGTTAGCACAAAATAAATAACCACATCAATTCAATACATCCCACTGCTGATGAGAAAAAGACCGGTGTAGTTACCCATAAATTCAGCCATAAAAATTATACCTCAGTTTAAGTAACTTAAACATGGATGTATGGCATCTATTTTGTTACAATGATCTAAAATGTAGATTACAAGTATTATTTATATTTTATTAATAATTAAATTATTTTTTGATTATCCCATGGTTTCAAGGCCGCGATGGTGTCTACTTTAAACTGTACCGTCTGTACGTTATTACCAGTGTTGTGCATAGATAATTAAATTTTTATCTAGATGAGATAATAGATAATTTCCAATTTTTTTATCTAGATAACGATTTAGATAAAAGTTGAAGAATTTATCTAGATAATAGATAAGATAATCTATAATTTACGTAGATAATACGATAGATGATTCTAAGAAATAGGTAGAAACAGGTAATAATTAATTGTTACCATTTAATTATCATCATCATCAATACCAATTCATTGTTTATTAAATTAACTAATTAAAAAACTGAAAGACAGATTGAAAAAAAAATAAAAATCGAAAAAAAAACATGACTGAAATTTTACTATTGTAAAATTCAAAATTTTCATTGCTAAGCAAAACTTACACTATCAGGAATCAGGACTATAAAGTCTTTCAATTAGCGCCGAAATTGATATGTTTAATCAATAACTTTTTCACAAATGGAGGTGTCTAGTAAACTTAATTAGTTTTCCTTCATAACAGTTAGGAAAAATCTGGCTTTGATATCGACGTCAGTTTGAACCTAAAAGATTATAAAAATTATCGCTCATAGCCGTTAATCACACTCCCTGAATTATAAATTTTTCTTTTTAAATTTAAGTTATAATTTGTAGTTCGATATGTTAAGCAAATTTTTCACAAAAAACCAACTAATCCTCAAAAATGAATTGTATTTTAAATTTTGAGCAGCTTACATCAGCGATCACTTAAAGAATTAGCTTTTATGTCTTTTAAAAAAACGCAAGCAGTTTTGTTTCTTCTAAAAAATTTGGGTTATTGTAAACAGTTTATGCTCTGCTCAGTACTTTTTGTAATTGTAAGTACAACAAATCCAAATGTAAAAAAAGCATTTTTTCTTTGCAGTTTTGTTAATTATATTTGACAGGTTGTCAGTAATTGTACTCATATGATAATTTACATCACTGATTTATATAGGAGCGTTTTTATTCTACGCGGTCTACATTAGGATCTTATTGCGACTTTAATTTAACGTTAATATTACTTACTCAACAAGTTGATTTAAAGAGTAAGCTAAAAGCTCCATGACTTAAATAGTCTTCTAAAAGAACTCTAAATCACGTGTATCGAGGTTTGTCACTTTCAACTGCTCAAAAAGTCGTGAATTTTCTCTTTTTCAATCAAGCATTTTTTTTTATTTGGGCATAGTTTTGCTGTGTAGGCACTTCAACTAATTAAATTTTTAAAACTACAGAATTAGTAGCTGTTAATCTCAATGTTTGAATCGTGCCAGATAATGTATTGAATAAATGTACGTATATCAAAAAGCTTATTATTGTTTCTAAAGACGATAAGATACTTATCGCAAGCAATTGGTTCAGTTTCAAAAAGTAATCTGAGTTGTGTTTTTGTTTATATCACGTATTGCATGTATTTACGCTCAAGGTCATGTGAGTCTAGTTTTTGTCAGCAGAAGAGCTGCAAAAATGTGAAGTTTAGCCATCTGGACCGTATTACATTACCACAGACATTACAAACAATATTATGTTTGTAAATATAAAAATTACAAAACAACAAATCTAAACAAAAAATGTATGTTACTTTAAAAAATCATCTAGATAATTTCATGATAGATAACCGAAAGATCATCTAAGATAATCATCTAGATAATGTTCAATACTTTTATCTAGATAAGGAAAAAGATGATCAAAAATTATCTAGATGAATTATCTATATAATTTCATCTAGATAATGCACAACACTGGTTATTACCTAGTATATTTGAACATTTTATTAAGTTAACTTAACGGCGACGTGACATAGTCCTTTATATTTGATTGTAATCGTGGTTATCATGAAATCTTCAATATCGTTTATAGAACTATCGCGTGTTCTAGTATTTCATTAATGGTTTGAGTCCAACTTCATCAACGTGATCTTTCTTTGCAATCTTATACCTCTTAGGTACTCGTTTAAATAGCACCGTTTTCTTTAAATAAAGCACGATTAATAACACCACGCTCCCGTTTCAGACACCGGTGATACATCCTCAGCCGATTTAGCTTTATATTTCAATTGAAGAGTTTGGTGCAAAAAGGGTATAAGTGTATATGTAGACAATTTGAGTTAGTGCGTTTATTATCGTTTTTGCAAAAAACATTGTGAGGTTTTAGTTTAGTGTGTTATGCTACTTCTCTAAAAATGTCACTGCTAAGATCAAAATGCACTTTGTATGTTTTTTGTACTAACAGAGGGTAGGTTTAACTTGACATATATGCGTTTTAATCAAAAATTTTAAAAAATCACTTGTACCCTTTTTGCACCAGACCCTTCAATTAATATATTCATTAATTAATTTATTGTGCATGTAGGAATTCAAATTTCAATTCACCGCAACTTACGCGATGGCACCTCTAGCGCATTTGCTGGTCAATTACATACGACCTGATGGACAAGTAGTAGCCGATGCACTCGACGTCGAAGTAGACGGATTAATTCAAAATTCTGTGAGTAAATACAACTTAAATGAACATTCCTAGCAATACTTTTGGGTAGATGGATATACAATTGAACACAGTGGAAAGTCAACCGGAATCGGATATAAGTCTAACTATAAATTCCCAATCGAATTCTTACGTCGGTTTAATGGCAATTGATCAAAACGTAGGAAAACTACGTACTGGTTATGATTTAACTCGTGAAAACATAGCGGAAGAACTTATGAGTTATGACGTAGCTGATTCATCTCCGTATTATGTAGTGATGAAAGATAGTAATTCGCACTTCTTTTGGAAACCTGGTGTTAGTAACGCACGCGATACGTTTCACGATTCAGGTGCCATTGTTTTAACAAACGGTCTAATGACTAGATATAGACCGACTCGTAAGTATAGTTTAACGTAGTACACACCTTTAAACATTAAACACATTCTTTTAGTTGAAGATATTTATTTGCGCCCAGTTTCGTATGGAAGTAGTACAGTAAAACCTGACCGAGGTGTAGGTCTCGCTTTTCACACAATCACAAGACCCCCATTAGCGGGTCCTTACGCTTTTAGTAGAATACCTAAACCAGTTTGGAACGTACCCAAAGTATATTTAACTAATGACATAGCGGATACATGGCTTTTCACTAATTTCTCTCTAAAGTAACTTAACCACTAACAATAAAAAAAAACAAATTACATACGTTTTTTAGTATCGAAGGAAAAACGTCGATTGGCCGAAAATTACCAAATACGCTCACTACATGGGTGATCACCGGATTTTCTTTAGATCAACGGTACGGTCTTGGAATACTACAATCTCCAAAAAAATTACAAGTATCAAAATCTTTCCAACTTAATATTGATTTACCACACTCCATACAAAGAGAAGAAACGTTAGCAGTACCAATAGTTGTCTACAATAACTTAAACAATGAAATTAATGTAGAACTCACTATACACAACCCCGAACAAAAATTTAGATTTTCCGATGTCGCCAAAGAAGAAAATGCCACTAAAAGTTAGTATAAAAACTGATTCATCAAATTCGTAACAATAAATTTTCACAGAAATTGAATTGTATCGAAGAAAAAAGTTAAATGTTAAACAAAACAGTGGTAATTCCGTTTCATTTATGATTACACCAATTAAGTTAGGAGAAACTGAGATTAAAGTCAGTGCTACTGTTTCCGGGGTAGGCCAAGACACTGTTACTAAGAACCTTTTAGTTGTGGTAAGTAACGTTGCGTGATACAACCAATACTACTAAAATCTATCATAGGCTGAAGGCGAAACTCAATATTATACAAAATCACTTCTGCTCGATTTAAGAAAGAAATCTTCTTATAAAGGCAATATTACGTTTGATTTGCCCAAGAACTTTGTTTCTGGTTCCGAAAATGTAGAAGTATCGGTTATAGGCGATTTAATTTGGCCAGCTGTTATAAACATGAATAATCTAATTAGATTACCAGTTGCATGTGGAGAACAAAATCTCATACATTTCATACCCAATATTATACTTTTAAATTATTTGTTAAACAATGGACAACTTACTCTAACTACTTTAGAACAAACTGTTACAAATTTAGAAACCGCTTATCAAGAACAGTTGATGTATAAGAGACCCGATGGATCATTCAGCGCCTTTGGAAAGAGAGATACCAATAGCAGTCTTTGGTAGGAAACGTCTTCAATTTAAAACATTATTTAATAATTACTTACAGGATTACTGCATATGTTGCGTATGCTTTTAAACAAGCAAAGCCTTTTATCTACATAGACGAAGACATTATTACGAATGCTTTAAAATGGATAGAAGATCATCAAGCTGCCAATGGCAGTTTTTCAGAAGTTGGCAATATCATACACCATGACATGCAAATCAACGACAACAGTTTAGCTCTAACTGCTTTTACGCTTATAGCCTTAATCGAAAATCAGGTACAAGTGATGTTTCCGTAAAGTTTTAAAATTATAAAGCGGGTATTTTTAGAAAACGAATTTTGCGTACACGAACGCCATCAATAAAGGACTCGACTACATCGGTCGGACAATTAACGAAGCCCATGGTATTTACACATTGGCTATATGCACATACGTCCTGCATTTAGCAAATCATCCAGCTGCCAGAGGTGCATTAAACTTAATAGACGTTAAAGCGAGTACAGGTGAAAATATAAAATGGTGGGGTGCACCAATTACAAAAAATGACGAAAAAAATCCATGGAATAAGCTTCCAAAATCTCTCGACATCGAAACAACTTCCTACGTCTTATTATCGATGCTCGAAGAAAATTTACTAGACGATTCGATCCCAGTTCTAAATTGGTTGATTCAACAGCAAAGTAACCTAGGCGGATTCACATCCACACAAGATACAGTAGTTGCAATGATAGCGCTCAATAAAATTGTATCAAAGCTAAGTGCGAGCTCTAATATTCAAATTGACATTACTCATAAAGAAGGCGAAGAAAATATTCGCGTTAATTCTAATAACGCGATGATAGAGCAAAAAATTAAAGTGTGTGCTTTTTTCGTTACCTTAAAACTATGTTTATATGATTATTTTACAGCTCAGTAACAACGCAAGGCAAATCAACATTACGGCACAAGGACAAGGTTTAGCTATTATAAAAGTTAATTATCGATATAACACAAACGTAACTGGTCCATGGCCTTTATTCACTTTAGATCCACAGGTTGACAAAAATAGCGATCAACATCACATCCAATTATCAATTTGCACTGCGTAAGCTTAGTATTTATTAGTTCGCTTAATAACTCTATTTTTTTAGATTTGTAAGTAGAAACTTATCGTCACAACCGGAAAGTAATATGGCTGTGATGGAAGTAAATTTGCCGTCTGGTTTTACAGCAGATATTGATTCTCTACCCAGCTTGGAAGTTTCCCAAAACGTGCAAAAAGTTATAACCAAAAATGAAGACACGACTGTTGTGCTCTACTTTAATAACCTCACAGTGTACGAATACTGCCCAACGGTGTCTGCTTTTAGGACACATAAAATTGCAACACAGAAACCAGTCCCGGTCATTGTGTACGACTACTACGACAGTTGTGAGTCATTTTATTTACTTTCTCTTTCACGAGACGATCTAATTTGTTTTATACAGCAAGAAGAGCAAGAATATTTTACAAGATAAAGCGAATAACGTTATGCGATATATGTGAAAACGAAGAATGTGAGAATCAATGCACTTTCGCCGATCCACAAACAGGCGAAAGCAATCAACCGGGACACTCAAGTAGTTTAAAAAGCGATTTGATTTGTTTAGTAGTTATGTTAATGATTTTGTTCCAACGTTAAGCTTTATAAACATAGACTTGAGTTAACTAACAAAATTAAATTTTTTGCAATATGTTAGAAAAGATTTTTTACGAAATATGGAATTAATTAAATTAACGACTGAGTATAATTTATGCCATAATATTTAGTACTTCAAGTTTAGTTTAGATATAGCAGAATGCATAACAAATACTAATTGTGATATTAAAGCAAAGTAAAAGTTAATTGTAGTCGTGAACAATACATGCTATTTTTATACGTAATTATTTCTATTTTATTTATGCGTCCCGAACCTTTCTACATTAGTACTAAAAACAACTGGAAATAAATAAGTGTATAACAAATTTACTGTTTCTAAAGTTTGGTTTACACTTAATCCACACTGGTGCTCAGTTGTTACGTCCCAACCTATACCACGCCTCTTGGTTACCATAATCCAATCAAAGTAATTTAACTAACCGTGTACGATTTTAGTTTTATATATAAAGATAAAAAACGTATGTTTACTACAAACTTTATTGAGTTTAATAAAACCAGATAATAACAAATTAGGTCTTTGCCTTTTGAAATAAATATATTTACAGTGTACATAACTGTATTGTTTTATTTTGAAGACGAATCTTCTGACTTTTCCTTTGTTCCAGTCAACTTACTCTTAATTACGTCAAGTTTTTGCTTAATCTTCCCTACTAAACCTTCTTTATTATCAGGTTTCAACACAAGTCTTTTTGTAGTAATATTATGCAAAGGCCCAAATGCCAAAGCAACTACAGTACAAGCTAAACATATCACATTATAGGGCATACTAAAATCAGGCGTTGGTAGCGTTACCACCATGGCTTCAGTACGTACTTGAACTAAGTAACCGTATCCAGATTTATTAAAACTATCTACTATCATTGTAGCATCTTGTGGTAAACCGGTATAGTTTCGAGCTAGTGGTAGTAACGACGATATAACAGAAGAGCTTATATAAAAACCGTGACTAGCATCGGGCGGATATTCAGTCCACTTAAGAAACACATGCTCAAAATTGATAGATATTAAAGTTGTAGAGCGTGGAGGTAATGTAAGTACAATCTCTAAATAATACGGTCGTTCCCTTAACTTTCCTGGGATGTACTTCAAAGATAATGGTTCCAGTACAACTCCATTTGATAGTATTTTTAAAGTATGTAAATAAATGGGAACGTACCAAGGTATATTTTGTAAAACAACAACATCCAATGTGTTCCAATGATTGTTAAACAACTTTGTTACGATACCACCTAGTTCTTGCCCATATCCTGTTAAATACTGATTAGCGTGTAAAGCCGGAGGCGAATTAATCACAACACTAGGTTTATCAATGTAATTAGCTGCTAAAGCTAATGGCTGTTCGGTAATCTCATACTTTGCAAATTTACTTTCATATCCGCCACGAGAAGAATAAACAAATTCATGTGGCTCTGGAGACAATTGAAAAGGAAAAGTACTGTTACTGCTAACATCTACGTATACAGTACTTGATTTTGCTAATGGACAAGGTCCTAAAATTCCTTGTCCGAACAGTTTCCTCACTGACCAATTCCGAGAACCCAGTATTAAATAATCGTATACTAAATCTACCGATTGTTGAACCTCTATAGAAGTAAATTTGCATTTCGGATCTCTACAGATCGGACGAAAATGAATTGAAAGAGAATGATAACGAGTATTGTGAATATATCCGGAATTTAAAAGTGAAGCTAATCCTTTCTTAGATTCGCACGGTAGTAATTTTTTCCAGGGGGTTAAGTTTTCAGTACAGACAATTTCTCTTGGTAATGACGAATAGCGTAAAAACGAAGAATTAACTTTTTGTTCATTTATAACTCCGTTGGGCCAAAAAGAATACTGAGGACTTACACTATTTGAAGAATCTATGAAATTAAAAGAAGCACAAATTAAACCTGATAAAGAACTAGCAAGATCCTTCCAGTTACTGTTCACGTCTTCGGTATCAGACTTAAACCACGCCCATAATTCAGCACCTGGAGCAGCACTCGTTACTGGGTAACCCCATGTTTCATAACGCCATAAACCTGCTGTTAAGCTTAAGTGAAGTTCTTGTACATTGTGTCGTTTGATTATCTCTCCCAAAGCCCTAGGGAACAGATGAGTATGTCGAACTAAAAAAACAATTAACATTTTTTTAAAGAACGAATACACAAGAATGATGTAGTAAGAATAAGTTTCCATTAAAAATATCTTACATTTCTCACTGAATAAATCGGTGTTCCAGATTGTCGAAAAATGGAAATGAGAATAAATGTGTTCAGTATATAATGGTTTGATAAATAGTTCTTCCGTAAAACTGTCAGATGTACAATGTGCAGCTGTGCTACTTATAGCTAATAACGTAAGCAATGCTTTCATCGTTTTAATAGAAATTAATTTTTATATTACATTTGTATACAAAATATTTGTAAGTTATGAATTTTTTGGATATTTTAAATTAAATCAGTGTTGCCAACTTTGTATATTTTTAAGTTTAGATGTACATAGAGGGTGTATCGTAACGAGTTTTTAAGCCGTTTGAAAAAAAAACCTTTGAGCAAAAATCTGTTTTATTTTTTGCCAAAAACGTGCAAATGTCACAACACTTAATTAGTATGACCACAGAATACGTGTACATCAGAACTTACATTCTCTAATGTGAATTTACAGCAAGTTAAATACAAGCTTAGTTTGCTTAGTGGACTTCGCTCTTGAAATATATATATATAAGTGCTGCAATCAATTCAAAGTACTGAGATTGCATTGCTACAGGGTTGAATGTTTGTCTAAAGCACAATACTTTTGTACTTATATAACTAATAATTTATTTAATTGTTTGTGCTATTATACAGTATCTGAAGATGGCCCATCGTTTATTAATTAAGGCCGAAACATGTCAATAAATGAATAATAAAAATATTGGTTCGACAAGGTTATTTTTTATTGAGATAATAATTTATACATTATTTTTGACATTAAATTATTTACGGAAACAAGAAATAAAATCAAGATTTAAATAAAACCGGAATTTTAAAATTAAGTAGATCTTTTTATGGAAAAATCCTTAAAAAAGCACAAAAAAAGCGGAAAAAAACATAGTTTTAAATTGTTAGGGGCCGTCAGAATAAATTTAATAATAACCGTAAAAAAGATTAAATATTTATTGTCTAAAAAATAAGAACATAACGTGTACATGCACACAACCCGGTTCTAACATAATCTCCCACTTCCTCTTACTATACATCCTGTCATGCGCGATCCAACAAGCCGCTAAATTAAAATTTTTTTTTATGCTCTTACAAAATAAAACAAATAAAAGCTGTATTCGAATTATAATATAAATACGTACCAACTAGACTATTGCAAAATGCCAGCTATTCGAAGCAATGTTGTACAGTTGAAACTGGAGGAATGAGTGTTCTGATTTGTCTACACGTTTCTTATGTTTCTGTGTACAATGGACAGTTATGCGTATAAAGCAAAATATTTGATCTTACCACTTGGAATTGCATTCCGACATAACTTTCTATGAGAAGCAACGGAGAATCCAATCGGAGGGAAATAAGCAGCACATACTCTTTTAAAAAACCGTAACACAATGAGAGGGGCATTCATCTTTTGCAATGCAATTGGTCTAAAACATTATTAAATCAATTATGATTCACAAATTTGTATTATCTATTAAAACTTACCGTCTCGTTGAGATTAAATTAATTTAAACCAAAAAAAACGGCGATTAACTTATTAAAAAACTTTAAAAGTGATCACAAAACTGATTAATAAACAATTTCAAAAGTGCTCAATCTACAATTATACAAGGACTGTAAACTGAAATTACCACAATTCCATTGTAAAATTGTAGGTGGCACAACCACTGGCGGTATTTACACAAAATTTGTATCAAGCAAATACTCCTTGAGATAGACTAGCGTGCCTTATGAGTGATGTTAATACTGTAAAGTCAATTTTCGTGCTATACGTATATCAAAAAATATAATAATAATAATAAACGATTCACAACGTGATTGAAAAATTATTGGATTCACTATCACTAATTGTGATCTTTTAATTTTAATTGGCTTCTTATTATATACAGTATTTAAATTTAATAATTGTAAATGATGATTTTTATACATTATAAATAAATACAAGATTCTAAAAAATGTCTATGCGCGAACACCGACACGAAAGTACACAACAGCATTTCAAAATATTTGTCATAAAAGCAAAACTAACCAAAATTGATTGATAATATTTATGTAACTGTCCTATATATCGTTGTTTAATTTATATTATCAATAATCAATCTATAATTTTATTAGAAATATGAATTGATAAACGCCCAAATTTGTAATCCCGCATAGGACATTCTATCGTATGTTCTTCATTGACTTCCTAAAGATGTCCTATTAAAGACATCTTAAAGATGTCCGTTTGGACGTAAGCAATTATACTTGAACTTTAGAAATAAAAGTTAATATATAAGTTATATATAAGTTTAACTTTATTTGTTGCCTTTGGCTTACAAATTAGTTCGTGCTATACTACATTTACAACCTACATTCTGTATTTACATTTACATTCTATTTACTTTTTTTTTTTGAAATACATTTTCTTATCCCCCTTCTCTTCTCCATACTTCTTCCATCCACTCCGCTCCTTTTCCGTTTTCATCTAAAATTTCCTCTATTTTCATCACCTCTTCTCTTAGTTAACTACATTTCTGTCTCATGTGGTTAAGGTCCTCCGTCTCTTCTCCACCTAGCCTGCACATCTTTTCTGATTCTTCTTTCCAGTATTTGTTCCCCAACTCCTTGTTTCCACATCTGAACCTTGCTATCATTTTTTTCTTTTTGTTGCTTTTATTCTCTCTATCTTTTAAATATTCCGGCACTCCTTCACCCTTGATATCTTTATAATTCCTATTATATCTGCCCACTTTTATCTTTGTCCATCTTTCTTGTTTTTCGATGTCTCTATCTGTCCTTATTATTTCTTCCCTTACCCCTACTCCCTCTTCTCTTAATCTCTCCACTTCTTCTCTCGCGTACATGTTTCTTTTGTAATACTTTTCTCTGCCTTCCTGCCCGTACTTCACTTTCCCTCCTTTTATCTCTTTCCAACATTCTTGCAGTATTTTGCAATCTGTTCTTTCCCTCAGTTCTTCCTCGTATTTTATGGCTTTTTTTTCTGTCTCTATTCTTATTTTTGCTATCTGTACCTCCTTCTCTCACAATATACCCCGGTGTATGTCTGTCCAGTCCTAAAACCCATCTCCAGTATTTTTCCTGTAGCCCCTCTACCTCCCTCCAGTATTTCCAGCCCCATATTTCCGCTCCAAAGATTACCACCCCCTTTATTAATTTTTCAAACAACAATTTTCTTTTTTCTATATCCATCTCGAATACTCTTTTTCCTACACCCCACACTTGTCCTATTAACCTGTTTCCTTTCTTCACCCTTTCCTTTATGTGTTCTCTCTCTTTATTATCCTGTTTCATCGTGTAGCCCAGGTATGTAAATTCCTTCACTTGTTGCACTTCCTCATCACTCCATATCCACTCCTCTCTTTTCCTTTTCTAAATATCATTATCTTTGTTTTCTCCGTGTTTACTTCCATTTCTTTTTTTCATGTATTTTTCCAGCGTTTTCATCATCTCTTTCATTTCCTTTTCTTCCTTAGCCACCAACACTATGTCATCCGCATACGCCAACGACCATACCTTCGCTTTCCCTACCACTATCCCTCCTGTCTGTTGTCCTCTCATTGTCTCTTCCAGATCCCCCGTATATACTGAGAACAGGCTTGGGCTCAGTGGACATCCCTGTCTCAACCCTCTCTTTGTGATGAATTTCTCGCTCTCTTCCCCATTCACTTTAACTTTGCTCCTCGTTTCTACGTAGATTTCCTCTATTCTTTGTAATAATCTTTTATTGATTTTTTTTCTCTTCATGTATTCCCACAGCTTTTCTCTATTCACTTTGTCAAAAGCAGCTTTTAGATCTACAAATAGTGCCACTATTTTTCCTCTTCTTTATTTGCTAAGTGTTTCAGTATATATATATATATATATATATGTTGTCTATCGCCCTTCTTCCTTTTCTGAATCTCGCTTGTCCGTCTGGTACCAAACTTCTTTCCTCTATTTCCTTCTGTAGTCTTTCTTGTAGTACTGTCGCATATAATTTGTATGCCGTGCTCAATTAATAATGTTACCCCTCTATAATTCTTGACTTTATTTTTTTCTCCTTTTTTATGGATTGGGCATATTATTCCCTCTTTCCATCTCTCCGGAAATCCTTCCCCTTTCCATATTTTGTTTAGTATTTTCGTCATTTTTTTTGCAACACTTTTTTCTCCGTATATCCACTCTTCTCCTTGTATCCCATCTTCTCCTGCCGCCTTTCCTTTTTTTATCTTCTTTATCGCCTCTATTACTTCTTCTTCATTTATTCTATCCCTATCTCCTTTTTCCTGTCTTACTACCGCGTCTTTTCTTTTTTCTGCTTTTGTTTTTCCCCTCACAACAGATTCCGAAAATATATCTCCCATTCTTTAATTTGTATTCCCTTTGTCGTTATAATTTTTTCCCTCTCTTTCTTTAGGTACTTCCATACATTTTCTTCCGTTTTTATTCCTTTAATCTGCTTCACTTGTTTCTTTTCGTTTTCTTTCTTCTTTCTCTCGCATCTTTTTTTGGATATTTTTACTGCTTTTTTGTATTCTTCTTTTTCTTTCTTCCCTTTTTTCCACTGTCTTAATGCTCTTCTTGCATCTTTCTTTGCTACCTTGCATTCTCTATCCCACCATTTTTTCCATCCTGTTTTCTCCCCCTTCCACTTTCTACATCTGACTCTCTCTGTTGCTTTCTCCATCATCTCTCTCATTTCCTCTACACTTTCTTGTAATTCCTTCCCTATCCATACCGTTTTCCCTATTCTCTCTTTATATCTTTTTATACCCTCTTCTGTCCACTTTTTTTAGTTATGTAGTTCTCCTCTTCCTCTCTCATTTTCTTTCTTCGATTGTCAATTCCAGTGGTTGATGGTCTGACTCTACCCTTTCTCCCACTTTACTTTTTTTGCAGCCTCTTCATTTGTCATTACAAAATCTATTATTGATTCTCCCCTTCCTCCTATGTACGTAAATTCCCCCTTTCCATCTTCTTCTCTGTTCCCGTTCATTATTTCCCACCCTTTTTCGTTGCACAATTCCAGCAGTTCTTTTCCCTCTTTATTTATCACCTTGTCCTTTGTTTGTTTCTTTCCCGTCCCTTTTCTTTTTTGTATTCCCCTCTCTTCCCCTATTCTTGCGTTGAAATCCCCTCCTACTATTATCAATCCCTCTTCCCTCTCTTCTATCATCTCTTCTATGTTTTTCCTTGTTTCTTTCATTCTACTGCTATAAACCGTCACTACTTTTATTTTTGTTTTTCCCCACTGTATGTTCCTTTCTACAACTTTCTACACTTTTAATGAGTATGCAAGTTATTTTAGTTACTTATTTCATTATGCGAAGTACTTACAAAACTATCTTCGAATTGCAAAACCTTTAATTATTTTTCTTATAATCACTAACAACATGAGCACTAGAATTTTAATAATAAAGAAGAACTTCGGCCCAGTCTCTTTATTTAGTAATATATAATTAAAAATTGTTTAAAATTGTTTTTTCAGCCAGGAAAGTTAAGACTATTGTCAAAAAGACATTGTCTAACGTTATATTTTATTTCGTTATTAACTAAATCGCGAGTAATTTCTGTACTTGGTTTTGGTTTGTCTGAAATAGTAAAAATCTAAATAAAACGTTAGTTTCGAATAATTGTATACCTGCGTGATGTTTAATAATAATTTTCCATTTTAAATTTTGTGGTTTCAATTGGTTTGTAGTAGACATATTACCTTTTTTCTGATTAACTGTAACGCTTTCTAACGATGACGATTTCATTTCACTTTTTTCTATATCATCCGAAGACATTTTTTCATTTTTTCCATCCGAATGAATTGTCTCTTGTAAAATGATCGATTCTAAAGATCTCTATAGAAATACTTTTTTTATTTTTAGAAGTGAGCAAAAACAACTATGCACACCTTGTCTAGTGATTTTGATTTGCGATTCGTGTGTATATCGGACAGAAAATCTTCTTCACTATTTTCTACAATTTTTGGTATTCTGTGTTCTAGTAAAAATTTATTGTGTGCTGGCATTGATGGAAGTAAGGTTTGCGGCTCAAGCTTAAAAAAATTTTCGTTTTCTGACATAGTGTCCACTAAAAAAAATAGTTATTTTACGAAACTATTAATTTTGTTTATACCAAGTAATCTACTACTTATTTCTGTTTCAGTAAGTTGTGGTGTTACTGATGGCACTACACTTTTTTGATTTTTTGGTTGAACTCCAGGAAAATGTGGTTTTTGAGCTAAACCTAACGCGTTTATTGTTTGTTTAATCTCTGGGGACATATCCTTTTTATATGACTGCGGACGTGGTGGGTTTTTAAATGCAGATGCAATTCCTTGATTATGCACCTTAACTTGCACCTAAAATTACATTATAATTCATTTGGTACATTCAAAATTTGTTATAAAAACCGTGTGGTTTTTTGATGGAAATATGCTGTCTTTTGCATACACTTCTTGTACACTTGGAGGTATAACTACCGTATTTCTAGGTGGATTTAAAGGATTTTTTGGAATAGGATTTTTGTCATCAAGAGTATATAAAGAAGCGTGTTTATTTAATATGCTTGTTACCAACTGTGCTTCTGTGTCTTTTACGGATACCGTTTTAGGAGGATATTGCGAGTGAAAAGGATTAACAGCTGGTTCTTCGTATTTAGCCACCGTGTTATGTGTCATCACATTTGGAATCTGCATAGGTAAATAACCCAAATTTGGTTTCGCGGGATTTTGTGAAGGAGCAAATGTTTGTTTTGCATTTGAATTCATATATACAGCATTTTTTGCAGTCGAATTCATTTTATTATATCTCATTAAATCTTCGGCAGTAGCAAACGTCGTTAACGGTAAATTTCTTATGGCGAGTTTTTCCACGACATAATCGCTAGGTGCATTTACTTCACACTCTTGCGTTTGTACACGAGTTGGTTGTTTTGATGAACGACACGCGCAACATATCATTTGAAGGATAGATTTTTTTTCTTTTTTTACACTCGTCATTTTTAATTTAAGTGATAATTTTATTGAAACTAAGTCCAGATAGCATAATTTTAATACGTTTTTGAAAAAAATTTTTGACAATCTATGTTGACGTTTATATATAAATGAATACGTGCTAATGACATCTATTGTTTATGTTATTTAGCATCAAAAACTACAAAGAAAAAATAGACAAATTACTCCTTACGTATATTTAATTTACTACAATTCAGTTATCATCTATTTACGCCTCTATGCGCGTGCCAAAAAACAATCAGTTTTGCATTTGCACATACAACTGTCAGAAAAAGAAAATTATATTTAAAAAAACTGAGGCACCAGTAACCAAGATTTTGAGTGGTTACTGTCAGTGGATATTACAGTTGATAACTTTTTTGTAATTTAAAGCTATCTTATCATGCTAATATAAAGTTGAATTTGCTGTAAATTACTTACTTTAATTTAAGTACATCGTATTTCTTCGATTGAGTTACAAAGAAAGAAAAAACATTATTTTTGTTTTTTTAAGAAAAATTTGCTCTTTACAACAACTATGCTTGTTTTCAAACTCGTAGAAAGTATATAATTTTTTTGTTCAAATTTTACAAGTTTTTTAATCTTAGAAAAACTAGAAATTTATTGTCACTGTGTCTGAAATTTACTACTACCATGATTACGTGTTTCGTAAATTGTGAACGTTGACTTGCAAAACGTAATTAAAATAGGACTAAAATACAGAAGAATTCTTAATACTTGATGTTAAAGAAAAGCTCCACAAATAAGAATCAAAAATTGAGAAAAGTTGAGCTTCTATCCATTTTTCAAACGTTAGCCAATCGCAAACGATTCAAGACTAAGCTTGGAATCACGTTGCATTTGTGTAATATAAAAAACATTACAGCATTTATGAATATAACTATTCCGATTTAAATTTACAACGAAAAAATAGCTCTTCTCATAATTCTACAGTTTCGAAGGAAGATTAAAAAAAGTTCATTAATAATCGTAATTTGGGCCAGTTTCGCGAATCCAGCACGACAGCCTTCTCTCTAAAATACTAAAACGCGTTGAATATTACCATTTCTGTTTAAGTGAACCCAGCAAACACAAGGTAGCTTAATTTAGTAGTTTATTGGGTATTGAAAAGTCATTTATAAGTAATTTAATTTTTTTCGTAATTTAAGAGTAGTCTAAAGTGACGTTTAGCAGTAATTTAAATGGTTATTAGTTTAAAACATTGAATAATAAATGTAAGAAGAAATGCAACTTAAGGGGCGATATCGTATCGACTGCTTGGATCGAGATATAGAGGTCGCTACGTTCGTATTGGATCGAGATTTTTCAGTTCTTGCGTGTCTGTCGACTTGTAAACTTCGGAATTGAATTGAAAGTTTTTCTTGGGTTAACATTGCGATACGATTTTTGAAATTCTGGTAGTAGTAATGTTTGTTTGAACTTTTGTTTAGTTTAAGTGTAAATATATTATTGATTTATTTTTAAAATGAGAAAAGTTACAGATCACGGTTGTGTTTATATTAATTGTTAAAATAATAATACCGACAACAAAGGTACTAGTTTTCTTAAATTTTTTATTAGTGATAAAATGCGTGCTAAAGAATGTTAGAAAAACTGTGGAAATATAAACATTGCCACAAAGGACTTGGAAGATTTAAAACAAAAGAAGATTTGTGAGAAGCATCTTCGGAGATAATGTATAACAACAAAAGGAAATTTTAAACACACTGCAGTTCTTGTTCTACACCTTCAATCAGGTAAATATTTTTAAATTTTTTTTCTACCAAACGTTTAAAAATGGTTTAAATTAGCATCGGAGAATCTCCTTGTCCGGATTCTTCTTCTTCTTGTTGCACTTAATTGTACAATAACTTAAAATAATTACTGTAAATCAGTAGCTGAGATCGCTATTATTTTCTACGATCAATGATCGCAATCATGGTATTTAGAATTAATTAGTAATCGACTGTTGCTAAAAAGTCGCTCGTGTAAAGTTAGTCATAAATCTAGCCATAAACATTCGATTTTCGTTTTCCGGGATACAATAACGTTTGGAGTATTGAAAATCAACATATCTAAGTATTTTTTAATATTGTTTCTAAACAATAAATTAATTAAAATTTATTCATATTTAGATTTAAAAATACATATTTACAAAAATTCACAGAAAATAGATACTACTGTGATGTTTTTTTTCGACATGACGTGCTATTTGAATTCTGATGCAAACTTACGAACAAATAGTTTAAAGCATTAATAAACAACATATTAAAAAATAAGTGTCGTTCTTTCGTAAATTAAATGTTTCTATTTGAAATTGACCCTGAAAAGATTGTTGAGTAATTAGTCATAACTCGTGTTGATATTTGTCTCAAACATAAGATTTATGAATTAAAAATAAATTTGCAATTCTTTTCAAATACGTATTGTCATTTGTAGTTAATGCTTATTGTTTTTAACTTCCTGTGTTTTTATGATTTATCTTGGTGTTTATATAAAGCTAGGTTTTTCCCAAAATGCTGAATGTGTGACAAATTTTACAAACGTTCTTTCCTAGAAGAGTTTTCTAATTCTCTTTGAAAAGAATGCATTGTTAAATTTCTGTAAACAAAAAAAATATAATTCAATGTTTAAATTCATGTTACTTTTTTATTAAAAAATCTGTATGTGTTTAAAATTCTTACAAGGAAAAGAGCAAAGGGGTTATTTACCTACAAAATTTTACGATTTTCCGTGAACTACCTGCATACTTAAAGTTTATTATACATTTATTAAAGTAAATATTATAGTGTTATATTAGTCTTATTTGTTTATGCGACAATTAAAAGTATTAATTTCTTTTCCACAACCGCAATTGTTATTTTATAAGCAATCAATGATTGCGATCGTTATTGTACAGACGCTCGATATCGCGATCATTATTTTGCATAATGATCGATTCATCGTAATTGCATAATCGCTCTGGCCATTGCTTTAAATGTTTTTTGTTGATGTTGGCATGTCGAATAAAAATATCGTTTTTGTAAATGTTAGGGCAGCATTTCTGTAGCACCTTGTCTAATAAATACTTAGTTTTTTAAAAAATAAAAAAAATTATAAACAAAATTTTTTATGTTTATTTTAGCATGCTGAAAGCACTTCAATACAAAGCCAACAATACATAAAATATTTTACAATTGTTTAAAAAATCATAAAAATTTTGAAAATACTAATACTAATTGCATTTTCAAAACTTTATTTTTAAAATACTAACAACTTAATTTTTTTTTTACTTTTTGGGCTTATTTAGTATAATTTTTTACAGAAGCTGTAATTGTTGATATGAACATCAACCTAAGATACTCAAATGTAGTAGTTTCTCAAACATATGGAAGAAAACGTCGATTGTTATTTATTGATGACGATCGTGAAGACGAATAAATTTATTCTTTCTACAGCTCCAGTTCACTAAACGAAGGTATAAGTAGACAAGCAATAATACGTAATTTTTTAATATATGTTTTATAGTTGAAGATACGTCCTATAATATTTTGAAGATATCGGAACGACCACAGTGTGTTCTCAAATTCGTCAAGCCGTTAAGTTTTGACTAAACTACGCAACATAGTGATACAAATGGATTCTCCGTCAAAAATCCTTTTAAAGGATTAATTGGTCAATTATTCTTTGAGAAATTTAACATTAATTTTAATTTAAAATTATTTAAATTACGAGTCCACTAATAACAAATTCGTTTACATATGTTTCGAGCTTTAAAATAATGATGCTCATCTTCAGAAAATCTACAAAAAATGTTTACAACTTTTTAAATACAAAGAGTGTCATGAACATCTCTTTTTCAAAATATTGTTTTTTGTAAGAAAATTTGGTGTTCAGAAATCTCTTTTCCTTCTAAATTCTTTTACAAGATTTCAGTAACAATAACTTATAAATTTGGTAATCAATTTTTAAACAAAATCTAGGTTTTTCAATGGGTTCTCCTTTATCACTTTTCTCAATTTTTTAAGAAATTAAGTAAAGGTAACGATTTCAAGATTTCTTTTTCTAATGAAATATTTATTTAATTTTTAAGCTACTTAAAGGTAGTAAAAAATAAAGCTATTTAAGCTGTATAGTTGTTTCTGAAAGGTGGTTTACAGTTCCTTTAGAGCTTCTTTAAAACTTTGCTAGTACCACAAAGAGCTGTATAAGCCCGATTTTAATGCATTAAAGGAGCTACCTAACAGCAACATAACTGAGGAATTTTTAGCTACTTAAACGCTTCATGGAGGTTTTAGTTTTTCACAAACCACTTAAAAGTGTTCTAAAGAGTAACTTTAAAAGCTAAAGTAGTTATAAAAAGCCGGTTTTAGCTGCAATTTGCTCACTGGGAAATTCTTCAATTACTACAGTTCATTTATATTAAAATATCAAATCATTTTTTGTTGAACTAGCAAACCAATTTCAATTACGATTTTAAACTTAAATTTTTTATATTTGTTTCTAAATTGCACCATCTTCCTTTTTTAAAATAATTAACATTTAACATTTTTGTAAAACTTACATTTTTAATTATCTAGTTACAAATTTTTAGATTTGAGATTGTTCGAAAAATGTAAGTTAAAAAACTTTGTAATCTTAACTTTCTATAAGTTTTATAATTTATTATTGGTGGACTGGTAATTTGAATAATTTTAAAAATTGACGAATAATAACAATAAATCCCCATAACAATTTTCTTTTAATTTAATTTCCATTGTTTTAGTTATTTCTATGTTTTCGATTTATATTTTACAAAAATAAATAAATATTTGAATATACATATTTTTTTGTTTTCTTAAATATAAAGCATGATATTGTTTAAGTTTATTTGACATTGAGTTGTGTCATAACAATACAAGCTATTGTTTATGATATTAACCTGTTTTGAACAGGTAAACGGTAAAGTAAACACAAATATAACAAAAGGTTCTAACTGGTACTTCATAAGAAATAAGTAAGTTCGCAAAATAGAAACCACGATTTTGCAGATGGCAGCAGGTCTTAGTCTATTAGTTTATGAAAAGAGGGGGTACAGACGGGTAAAAAAAAGAGAAACAAGAGAGATAAAACTACAGTACGATTTTTAACACACTAGTTGCGCCTCTTCTTAAATTATTACTCAATGGTTTAAAAGTAGTATACGAAGTAGTTTAGGAGTATTTCAGTATTGTGGTAGCATAAAAGTAATGTAATTAGTAACTTAGTAGTAATTAAAAAATTAAACCTTGTAGTTTAATGGTAATTGAGTCACCATTATACCACCCAGTAATTAGAAAGTAATTAAGGAGTAATGTAATGGTGAGTAGCTTAAGAATAGTCTAACCTGTAACTTAAAAGTAATTAAAAAAATGAAAGTTGTAGTTTAATGGTAATTGAGTGACCATTACACCATACAGTAATTAGAAAGTAATTAAGGAGTAATGTAATGGCGGGTAGCTTAAGAATAGTTTAACCAGTAACTTACGAGTAATTAAAAAATTGAACGTTGTAGTTTAATGGTAATTGAGTCACCATTATACCACACAGTAATTAGAAAGTAATTAAGGAGGTTGGGGAGTTTAATGGTAATTGAATGTCCGTTAAAATACAAGATAAATTAATAGTCAGTAGTAATAGAGTTGCTATATAAATGTTAAGCTAAATTATTTTAAAAATAGTCGTTATATTTGCTAAACAGTTAAGTCTGCTATCAAACGATTGCTAGAAGAATGTATCGAAAGAAGGAAAGTGGCAATTATTATCGATAACTAAAAAGATTTCGTACAGTTTACGAAAATACTAATATTGAAAAGTCAAATAGCATTGGTCAATCTGCGGGATCCAGTAAAGCAATATAAATATAAAACAAAAAAAAAGTGAATATTATAACTCATGATACACGAATATCAATATTGTATAAAGTTATGTACCTGCCGTATCCAAAAATATTCGGATTATATAAACCACTACAAGCAACTAAGACACGAATTATCCTGATTATACAGAATAGCAAAAACAACAAGAGTATAATTAATACGTAGCGATGCAAATGTACATATAGGACTGATTCATCATCAGTCTGATTGTCATGTGAAATATTTAATGGTTCACGTTGAAAGTATTAAATTACGAATAAGTTACTCGATTTTGTATTCAACATACATAACGTGTAGTTAGCGTTTATAGTATTAGGTCAGGTACAGTAGTGGTTAACGCGTTTTGGTTGCAACAGATTTTCCTGATGTTCGTGGGATCAAACCCCAGGTAAGTACTTAAATTCTAATTTAAAAAAATCTCACAAGTTTAATAATCAATTGCGTCAAATTCTGTAAACCAAATAAATGAAAAATTACAGAAACAAATATATAACTAAAAAAACTATTTTTTTAAATGTGTAATTCAAATTAGTAGCTTTATGGTAATTTCAAAACAGTAGTTTAACAGTAATTCAATGGTAATATAACAATAGTATTTTAATGGTAGCTTATTAGTAATTTAGAAGTCAATGAATGTTTGGTAGTTTAAGCGGTTGCTTAATGGCGCCCTTTTTACTGTTTAAATTACTACTTAAATTACCGTAGTTTAATGACAATTCAACAGTAATTTAAGTCCATCTGTGTTAGCTGGGAATAGTTCTCTGCTTTAAAAACATTTTTACAAAAAGCTTTAATTGTTTCCAATTTTTTGAACAATTACGTTTAGTAGGACATTTAATGAAAATCTGTCTTGCTGAAGATTTTTCGCAGTTTTAATAGTAGCTTTTAACAGTTCTACAAGAGTGATATGTATTAAAAAGATGTTTACAAAAGCCTCCTCAATCCTTAGGTATGCTAAAAAAATTTAAAAAATGACGCCAAACCAACACGACATTCTTCTTTCTAAAATACTAAAAACGCGTTACATATTAAGCACTATTTTTGGCAAAAGTTCTGTGCAATTTTAGAGTTATTTACAACACATCCCAGTAAACACACGACGTCCAAGGGACGTTCGTTTTATGTCCAAATGATGTTTTTACACCCTGGGATTTAAAACGGACCTCTTTAGAATGCCTTTAATAGTCCTCAGAATGTCAATGAAGAACGTACGATGGAGTGTCCTATGCGGGAAAACAAATTTGGGGGTTTGTCAATTCATATTTCCAATCGAATTAAAAAAAATGAAAAGAAGAATTTTTATATTACCTAATGCGAATGTTTATTTATAATTATTATCATATTTTCAGCACTCTAGGCCTGAAGGCCTATGGATAGTAGCTTTTTTCTCCATTCCTTCCTATTTTTTGCACAGTTCAACCAGTTTTTGATTTTTAAACTTTTTAGATCTGCTTGGATATTTTCTCACCATGTCTTTTTGGGTCTTTTTTTATTTTTTGCTCCGATCTGCTGGAAAAAAATTTGCCTTGTTGGTTGTTGCTCTTCTAGCTTCGCGATGTGCCCCAGCCATCTTAGCCTGTTTCTTTTGACCACATTTATAATTCCTGGTTCTTGAAAACTTTTTTCTAACTCGGCATTATGTCTTCTCCTCCACACGTTGCCCTCCCTTACTCCTCCGTATGTACACCTTAACATTTTGCGTTCCCACACTTCTAACTTATTCTGATTTTCTTACCAATACCCATAGTTCACTACCGAATAGAACTGTCGGCCTGATCACCGATTTATACACACACACACCTTAACTTTCCGCGACAGATTTTTTGATTGTAGCATTTTTTTATACATCCCCATACACTTAAACCCGGCATCAGTGCGATTCACTATTTCCTCCGTATTGTTACCGTCATTTATTAACTGTGTCCTCAAGTACTTTACACTGTTCACTTCTTTGAAATGATACATTTCGTAACCGCTTATAATCTTTAGATCTTTCTCTGGTTGGTTTTGTTTTTTTCCCAATTTTATATACTGTGATTTAACTTCGTTTATCTTATAAAAGTGTTGTGGCTGTCGCCATCTGGTGGTTAACGAGCCCACGTATAAAATATAAACAAATTGGTGCTATAGAGATCTTAGCTTGTTGGTAGTTGGATTTGATAACCGCAAAAATATATCAGTATAATTGTGGAAATGCATCAGAAAGTATTTCCCAGTGCTGATGATTCCCAAAAGAGTGAAACGGCGGTACACTGGTTCTATCTGGTGGTAATTTTTGCAGTTGTACTGATATAGTTACTTTTCACTATATTCGTTGGTGGATTGCAATCGTGTTAGTATTCGATACGATTTTCGCGGTTAGCAAATCCAACTACCAACATGTTAAGATCTCTATAGCACCAATTTGTTTTCGTTTATCTTCATATCTAACTCTCTTGCACTCTCTTGCACTCGCTCCTAAGTTTCTAAATAAGTTTATTAGCTCTTCTTTGGTTTTGGTAAGTAACACTAGGTCATCCCCAACAAACAGAAGGATGTCCTAGGGACATGATGTTGCGGATCGCTGAATGTCCCAAAGTCATCCAATTTTGGTTCTGTGTACGTCCTAGGGACATTCATGGGACGTTCTTTTGCCACAAGTGTGTGCATCCCTACTATATCCTTGCGTATCCGCAACGGGACGTCCCTTTTAGATGGCTGTAGGATATGTACTATATATGTATATTATATTTTTATCAAGAAAAGTACCATTTCCAGTTAAAGTACATCTACTTTGAGGTTTTTTCTATTGTTTTTTTATTCAGTAAGGAGACTTAACGTACTCCTCTGCGACTTGACGTAATGAATAAAAATAACTTTATCAAATAAAATACAAATTATTATTACATAAAACTATATTTTTAAATAATAATCCAAATTATATTCAATTAAAATAAATTTAGATTATTTCATTTTTTTATCTTCTCGATCCCGGCGTTCTTTGGCCCTCCTTAGCGAGTTTTTTATACTTTCTTCCCTATTTTTCTAAGTGGCGCCTGAAACAATGCAACTACATAAGAGATGGTAATCATCATGTAGAATCAATAAAAAAGTTAATACAAAAAGCTTATTTTGGTATTTCTATGTAATCAGAATTTACATTTTTCTAAATTAAAGAATTGATAAAATGATACTTCTTTTGTAGAATTGATTGATCTTTTTGACGATTCTATTATTGATTAAATCATAAGAGATGATCGATTATAACCAGTTAAA
Organism: Aquatica leii; assembly: GCA_035610365.1. NCBI lineage: Eukaryota > Metazoa > Arthropoda > Insecta > Coleoptera > Lampyridae > Aquatica > Aquatica leii. The sequence goes on along the minus strand of CM069434.1, from coordinate 118,964,618 downwards.
AATTGTTTAAATCGTTTTTTAAAAAAAAATTGTAAACGCGTCAGTTTTGCAAATCCATTAAGAATTTTTATACGTTTCGCATTTACGTTTCATCAGAGGAATGTGGTAAAAACAAAATTATTTTTAGACGTATTTTTAACTACTTAACTAATTATTGTGAAAATAGTAATACAATACGAGAAATACGCACAACTAATCATAACTATGAATACCAAGAATGCGATAACGTTATAGTTTCTTAGTTAGATAAACGATTTTTGTGCCTTATCGGCTATGTTGACATTTTTGGATGACTTATTGTGAATCGCGACGATAAAAGTCGTGAGATAACGTCACACTTTTAAACCTTTAATACAAAGAAAACATTTTTTAAATAATTTTTTGAGTAAAAAATTTTTTTTTACATAAAATAAATATTTTCAATTCACCGGAAAGGTATGCGCGCGAGATGGGTTTTAATTTCAATAAACGTTTATTAATTTTTAGTAATTCAAAATAAAAATTATAAATGATGATTTTTATACATTATAAATAAATACAAGGTACCAAAAACTTACCAAATAAATTTGTTTATGCACTAAAACACCCAAAAAACGTTAGATAATAAAAATTACAGATAAATAAAGTAGTCAGAACACCAACAAAAACAGTTATAGAGTGCAAACGGGGCAAACAGAGTGTACCACTTTGATATACCAAAGGAGCGTATTGGTGTTGAGTAAGCACCAGAGAACAAGAAGGAAAGTGGGCACGCGCATTAAGTTTGCATTTGTTTTTTCCCGCATAGGACATCCCATCGTCCGTTCTTTATTGACATCCTGAGGACGTCCTATTAAAGACATCCTATGCAGGTCCGTTTTAAAACCCGGGATGTAAAGACATCATTTGGACATAAAACGAACGTCCCTGGGACGTCGCGTATTTACTGGGTCCGCGTATGCTATGCATTGACATGAGTCTCTTAGCACGTTATATCTTGTATTAATTCTGCTTTTTCTTATTATGACTTCAAATATTGTGTTGAAGAGAATAGTGGATAAAGGGTCCCCTTACTTTAAACCCCTGTTACTTTGAAATTCACCTAACGATTGCCCATTATATTTAATTGTGTTGGTGGTTTTCTTTAACGTTGTGCCGACTAAGGAGATTAGTTCATTTGGCAACTCAAAGTAAACCAGTGCCTTGTAAATTTCTGACCTTAGGAATTGTATCGTAAGCCTTTTTAAAATCAATGAAAATGCCGTGTATAGTTTTTCCTTTCTTATCTAGTTTCTCTTGGATTTGCTTTACGACGAATAACTGATCTATGATTGTTTTGTAAGAGTTAAATAATGCTAAAAAGCTTAAATTATTAAAAATTAACTAAGTACTGAAACGTTCTCAAATTAAAGAGCCTTCTCAAAGTTGTTATCCATCTTCTAGAACGTATATCGAAAGATATGGAACACTCGAGAAAGATTTCCAAAATGTGTATAAATACGGAACAAACAAATCGTGGGTCAGTTATTTCCGTAATGCAAAGACAGCAGTGTTAAGAAGATTATTCAAGTCTAAATAAATAAGTCGTTAACGCGTGTGAGATAAACCTACGTTGAATAATCTGGTACGTGACTTTAACGTAAACAATTGTTAAATAAGTGGGTGATTTTATCTTATCTTCGTGTCAGTGATAACGCTATGTATAAATTATACTGTAAGCGTTTTTATTAAATATTATTAGATTTAATTAGTTCGGTTAATTTAAAAGTGTACATATTTTAGTATAAGTAAAAATAAATTAGTTTTAATAATAAAATTCGTTACAAGTGGTGTCAGGTGTGGGGTCGCGATTTATAGTCTAATTAATACCGCTCCAGTAATAAATAGTAACTCGTAAGTTTAATTTGTTTCGTTTTAAAAATTGTTTGATTCTTATCAGACGTGGGACGATATTACGGTTGATAATTCGATATAGTGTTTATTAAACTTTTTCTTTTAACAAGTCGATCGTTATTAAAATCTTGTGTTATGCAAAAACTGCATTTTAAAAAGTAGTGTATTTAAACTTTTTATTGCTGTAATATATAATTTATGCCGGCGACGCGTTCACAAGCAGTTAAAATGGATGCAAAACTATTTGAATTTCTTGAATCAATAAAAAATGGTCAAGAATCAATGAATAGTAAAATAGAAGAAAAGTTTCACGAAAATTCGCAGAAAATGGAAGAAAATTCTAGAAAAATTGAAGAAAAGTTTTGCGAAAATTCTCAGAAAATTGAAGAGATACGAACGAGCATTGAAAATCAAATAAAGACTATTGAAGAGCAACTACAAGTATAGAAAACCAAATTAAAATGGTTCAAGAAGAAACTCAAGCAGAAATGTTAAATTTAAAAGAGAAAATTTGCGAATCTGTGAATGACAAAATAGAAGCAATAGAAGACAAATTAGAAGACAGAATGAAACTGCTTAAAGAAAAGAATAAAACAAATGAATTGCCATGGTGAAGGAAGCGTTACGAGTGAAGATTTAATAATGGACCATCAGGAAGAAGCCACTAAAAAGTTTAAAGTTGTACTGCCAAATTTTGATGGTAAAGTTCCATGGTCAACCTACTACAAGCAGTTTGAAGCCACAGCTACAGCTAATGGTTGAAGCAACAACCAGAAAGCGACGTCTTTAATTGTGTCCTTACGTGGAGAAGCGCTTGGAATTTTACAAACTGTTTTTGACCACCTGCAAGAAAATTACGAACTCTTAATTTCACGATTAGAAATGAGATATGAAGATGATCATCTTCAACAAGGGTACCAGGCTCAAATTAAAAGTCGGGTTCAAAAAGCTGCCGAAAGTCTTCAAGAGTTTGAGGCTGACATCGCCAGATGAACACGGCTTGCGTATCCTACAGCGCCATGTACCTTCTTAGACCAGTTGGCTATTCAAAACTTTGTAGACGGCCTCCGAGACAACGAAACGCAGCAGACTCTCCGGTTAGCTCGACCGAAGACATTGGATGACGCTTTGGTGCATGCTTTGGAGTTTGAAGCAGCAAAACAAGCATCGCAACGAGACGGTCATAAAGTTTGCTGTGCTGCAGAAGTACCCGCGCAGACACTTCCAGAACATTTACCGAAGGATGTAGAAAATTCTCGAGAGATAACAAAAATATATAAAAACGCTTCTAAGGAATCATAGGTCGGTTTTTCGAAGACGGAGTATTAAGAAGACTGTTTAAATAAATAAGTGATTAACGCGTGTGTTAGAGATAAATATAACGGAGTTCAAGCGTACGTGCCTTTAATGTTTTAGATAAACAAAAGTTATCCGCGGACATTACTTTTTGAGTGATAGTAATATATAATTTAGTGTAATATCGTTAGATGTAATGAGTTACGTGTAGTTATTTACGTGTAAATATTTTGTGTATAAATAAATTAGATTTAAAATTCGTTACAGTATAAACTACAGTACTACACGAAACGATAGTAATATAAGTTATCATTGTTATCAATATAATCAAACTGAATTTTTATGGAAAGGTGTTAAGAGATTGTTAAAATGTAAATAATTAACGATGGTTTTTGTTACTATAAAAACAAAGAAAATACGGTCATTTCCTTCGCCAACGTAAATTGGAGAAATGACACCGATTGAAAATGCAGTTCTAGATTTTGTTTCAGTTTTTGGAAATACGAACGTTTTAATTTTTTGCGAATAATAAAAATTCTACTCATATAAATGTTTTAAAATTAGATTGTTTTAACTTTATGGCACTTTTATTTGCACAATGTTACTTTTAATCAATTACATCTTGGTTAAAACTAGATTCGTTATAAACAGTTCCGGAGGAATTAATAATTATCAATTCGTATCAATCGAGGTCAACCATTCAATTTTAAATTTATTTATCTACATACTGTAACGTAAAACATAAATATAGCACAATCAAAACGAGAAATTATAAAATGATAAAGTATATTAATTAATTATCATAAGCGTCGATTACCTACATTTTGCTTCTGTATTAAACTCTAAAATAAATATAATAATGGGAAATAGTAATTAGTTTTTATAGTTGTTATAAATAAATAGATCCAACATTAAATTAAAAAAATCTCATATAAACCATAATTTCATTTTAATTCAACGAGATTTTGAGTTTTCTAACAAACTATTAAAAAGTCTTTAGTACAGAAAAGTATAATCAATTTAAAAGACATACATTTGTTCTAAGACCAAAAAAACTCATATGGTTTTGATACAGTTATGTTAGGATTTGACTGCTTACATCGTTTGTGTTTACTTTTGATAAAGTATAGGATCTGCAATTATTCCTGTCCCGTCCTGTTATATCTTGCGCTTCGACAAGCATATATATAAAGAGTTCACTTTAGAAAATTAGTCATTTATTGGTAATCGTTTAACCAAAACACCTTACTCAAACTATTAATATAAGTGCATACTTACTTTTAGTACAAATATAATAATCTACTTTAAATAAAGTTTAATCAGTTGCATTAAGGTGAGCAAATATTATTTAAATATTAATTCTACTTATTTTGTTGCATAATGTTTCAAATAATTTGCAAAATACTATATTACGCAGTTTCAATAGTTTTAAGGATAGTAACATCATTTGAGTCAACGTTTAAATCTTATTTTCTAAAAAATTAACAACATATTAAGTTTCTAAATTAATAAAAAAATTAAACGCAATATCGCAAAATTAATTTTAAAAATAAACCGCGCAAAAATTAATTTTCATATCATAATATTGTACCGATTTTTATTATTAAAACTAATTTATTTAAACTACTAAAAATATTTTTACTTATACTAAAAAATATGTACACTTTTAAATTAACCGAACTAATTAAATCTAATAATATTTAATAAAAACACTTACAGTATAATTTATATATAGCGCTATCACTGACACGAAGATAAGATAAAGTCACACACTTGTTTAACACTTGTTTACGTTAAAGTCACCTACCAGATTATTCACCGTAGGTTTACCTCACACGCGTTAACGACTTATTTATTTAGACTTGAATAATCTTCTTAACACTGATGCTGTCTTCGCATTACGGAAATAACTGATAACAACTTCGAGAAGGCTCTTGAATTTAAGAACGTTTCACTGCCCTCTCCTTAGGATTGTTCTGTCCCAGAACAAAAGACTGGATGCGACACCGGTAGAAAGGATCGTGGCGATAGCGGCAGCTTCCTTCATTTCGGCAACTTCCTTGACCATAAAAGTAACAGTCAATAGACTTTTCTTGACCCAATATTCTTCTTGGTTGGTAACTACAGACCAACACTTGAACGCCTGTTCCTCGGAAGACGACTTCCAACATGTTTAGAACTGTCCTCCAATTCAGTTGATCTAAGCCACATCCAAGCTTGGGTACTGCCAATTTCTTTACATGGTGGAACTCCATTTCTCTCTTGAGATTCTATAATGTTCGCCCCAGATTTTTGTATAACGGCTTGGTACGTGAGTATTTCTTGGTGACCAAATAAAAAACGAAGCGTCTGTCATCACGTAGTCCTAAAACTTTTCCGACTGCCGATTGCTGTCTTTGTAATTCATCTAGCTGCCCAAACTTCTTTTTAAACACGACTGCAACCCCTCTGAACATGTCACGATCCTCGCTCACGCAATGTGCGATGGCGTAATCTCTTTGTGTCTGAAACAGGTCTTGTTGTTCCTCGGTGGTAATTCCGAACCTAGCTTTTCCAAAACCTCCGTATAAGTTCATAAACTTCTCGAACTCCATTTCTTTGATTTGATTCCTGGTTCTCCTGCTTATCATTCTGGTTCGGACCTGAACTTGCGTATTGTGGTTATCGCCAGCAAACGGGGCTAGACGATCGACGTGGATCACTTTTGGCTTGCTTCTGGGCGGTTTTCGGATGCGATATATGACGTCATTAATACGCTGCATGACTTCATAGGGACCCTCCCATTGCCTTTGCAGCTTTGGCGACAAACCACGTCTCTTTTGAGGATTATACAACCGGACCATATCGCCAGGTTGAAACCAACCATTTTGTGCCTTGACGTCATATCTAGTCTTGTCGCTGGCAATTTGTATGTTTCTACGGACCTCTTCATGTATTTCGTCCAGCCTCTTGCTCAGCTTGCTGACGTAATCTTCTCCAGCAACTTTTCCTTCCGGTCTTTATCCAAATTGAAGGTCGTATGGCAACCGTATTTCGCGACCGAGCATCACACAGGATGGTGTTTGGTTTGTGCTTTCGTAAACGCCACCAAGATGTATTTATTTATTTTCCGAATCGGATTTTGGGAACGGCCCTGCGATGTCAATCCCTACTCTTTCCAAAGGGCTTCCTACGTTGTATTGCTTCATGGGTGCTTTGCGCTTTCTTGCTGGATCATTTCCTGATGAGCAGACCGTGCATTTACGGCACCATTTCATAACGTCCTCTTTGCAGTTCATCCAGTAGAATCGTTCTCGCACTTTACCCAACGTCTTCTTAATGCCAAAGTGTCCTCCTGATGTCCCATCGTGGAGATGTTTGAACACTTCTGACACCCTGCTCTTTGGCACTACCAACCGTAGTCTGTTTCCCGTGCCCCCAGCACTTTCTAGGGATCGCTTAAGAAGACCGTCTTCTACTATCAAGGAGTCCCACTGCGCCCAGTACGCTTTGATGTTTCTGCCCATAGCACTCACTTCTTCCCAGGTTGGTCGTCGGCCGTTTTCTTTTCAGTTCAGAAGTAGTCTTATTTCAGGATCGTTTTCTTGTTCGCGACGTAACTGCTCAGGTTCCCACTCATCATCAACCATAGCAGTTCTCCGGAGACATTCGAATTTTTCTTCAAGTCGCGAACAATGGCTGCAGTCCGCCGGACATGGCGTTCCGATGACTGCTTCCGGCACGGTGTTCTGTGTCATAGTCATACTCTTGCAGTCTCTCGATCCATCTTGCCACTTGTCTTTCCGGGTTACGGAACTGCAGTAGCCATTTTAAAGCGGCGTGGTCTGTTCTCGTAAAAATTTTCGTCCATACAAATATTTGTAGAAATGTTCGATGGACTTGACGACTGCTAACAGCTCCCTCCTAGTCACGTATTAATTTCTTTCTGGCCTGGACAAAACCTTGCCAAAAGACGCGATAACTTTTTCTTGTCCATCTTGAACCTGCGAAAGGACCGCGCCTATGGCAAGATTGATTGCACTCTTCATTCCATCTAAATTCTGCCTTTTCTTCCGTCAATTTTGTCAAAGGTTTGGCAATATTGGCAAATCCGGGTACAAATTGTCTATAATTGGTGCACAACCCAAAGAAACTTCGGACCTGATGTCGATTGGTCTTGGCCATGCTTGCACTGCTCGGATTTTGTCTGGGTCAGCTTTTACTCCATCTCTAGATACGACGTGGCCAAGATATGGCACTTCCTTCTTAAATACGTAGCACTTCTTTGGGCTTAGTTTGAAGTTAGCCCCACGTAGTCGCTGAAACACTTCCTTCAAGTTGTTCAAGTGTTCTTCAAACGACCTTCTAACCACGATCACGTCGTCCAGGTAAACCAAGCACGTCTTCCAAGACAATCCGCGCAAGATGGTCTCCATCAAACGCTCGAATGTTGCAGGAGCGTTACACAGGTCGAAGGGCATCACAGTGAACTGCCACAAACCAGTTTCGATCGTAACAGCTGTTTTTTCACGATCCTTGGGTTCTAATTCTACCTGCCAGTAACCACTCTTTAAATCTAACGTGGAAAACCAGTGGAATCCTGTCAGAGTGTCTAGCGTATAGTCAATTCTGGGTAAAGGGTTGCTGTCTTTTTTGGTCACGTCGTTTAGGTGCCTGTAATCTACGCAAAACCTCGTTGATCCATCCTTCTTCTTTACGAATACCACTGGGGATGCCCATGGGTTACTTGAAGGTTCAATTACGCCTTCTATCTCCATATCCATAATTATTTGTTCGGCTTCCTCTCTTTTCGCCAAAGGAAGTCTGCGTAGATGTTGTAGTATCGACCGAGCGTCTACGGAATTAATTTTATGTTTCACCACGTTAGTTCTTCCTTTGGAGCCACTCTCCACCGCGAACACATCTTGATACTCTTGGATCAACACTTTAACTTTAGCTAGCTGGTCTTAGCTGAGGTTTTGGCATTTGGTGGTAAGAATGTCCAGTAGATGTTGTGGACACTTTTTCAACGACGTATTTTGTTCGACTTCACGCATCTCACAATTTGTGATACTGGCGTGCATTGGCCTACCACGGTCTTCTTTTTCAACGTTACAGGATCTGAGTTGATGTTTAAGATCCTTACTGGCATCGTGTTCTTTACTCGTACTAAAGTTCTGCCAACGAGTAGTTTCTTTACAACTAAGCCGCCCTCTATTGGTTCCATGGCGCGTACGTAGCTTTCCCTAAGATTTCCATCCAAGCGTGCCATCACCACACTTTCCGTCATTGCAGGCAGAATCACGTCTTCACTCAATAAGACTCGCACGACTGCCTTCTCTGACGAATGAAAAGGAATTTCTTCATTGTCGATCTTCAGGACATCGTTCTTTATATACAAATGGAACCCATACTTCTTTATTACGTCTATTCCCAGGATAACTTCTTCCGTGATGTCGGCTACTAGTACTTGATGGTCGAGTACTCCATTTCCCAAACCAATGCCTACTTTGACTTGTCCGTGAGTAGGTATTTCTTTGCCCGTCGCCGTTCGAAGTAGTACTGTTACTGGTGATGTCTTCTCGTTTTCGAATAACATGTCAGGACGAATGATGGTCTTCGTGGCTCCAGTGTCAACCAGTAACTGAACACTTCTTTCATTGATCTTACCTTCGAGATAAATGCTATGCAATTGCTCCCTAGGCGACGCCATTCGAATTGTAATCTCCGGAGCCTGACTAGACGAGATTACCTTTTGCCTCCTTTGGTCGCCTCGTTCCAAATTTTTGAACGCTCTTCTTAGGTTTAGTACGATGCCGTCGTACATGGCCTATTTCACCGCAGTTCAAAGTTGTCGCTTCTCTTTCCCAAAGTATTCGTCGCGCTATCTCCTCGATGCTTTCCAGTGTCTGCGCGGATACTTCTGCAGCACAGCAGAGTCTATGACCCTCTCGTTGCGATGCTTGTTTTGCTGCTTCAAACTCCAAAGCATGCACCAAAGCGTCATCCAATGTCTTCGGTCGAGCTAACCAGAGAGTCTGCTGCGTTTCGTGGTCTCGGAGGCCGTCTACAAAGGTTTGAATAGCCAACTGCTCCAAGAAGGTATCTGGCGCTGTAGGATACGCAAGCTGTGTTAATCTGGCGATGTCAGCCTCAAACTCTTGAAGACTTTCGGCAGCTTTTTGAGTTCGTAATTTTCTTGCAGGTGGTCAGGAACAGTTTGTAAAATTCCAAGCGCTTCTCCACGTAAGGACACAATTAAAGACGTCGCTTTCTGCTTGTTGCTCCAACTATTAGCTGTAGCTGCGGCTTCAAACTGCTTGTAGTAGGTTGACCATGGAACTTTACCATCAAAATTTGGCGGTAGAACTTTAAACTTGTAAGTGCTTTCTTCCCGGCGGTCCATTAATAAATCTTCACTCGTGACATTTCCTTCACCATGGTAATTCATTTGATTCGTTCTATCTTCAAGCAGTTTCATAATGTCTTCTAATTTGTCCTCTATTGCTTCTATTTTCTCATAAACTTGTTTCTCCGCTCTCTCCAGTTATAGCCAATATTTACACAAAATATTTTAAACTGAAATTATGAAAAATGTTGAGTTAAAACCAAAAACTTGGTTCAGATATGTTGATACGTTTGTTGTATGGCCTCATGGCAAAGATAAACTAAATCAGTTCTTTCAACATCTAAACTCTGCAAATAACAGCATTAAATTTACTATGGAGTTAGAACATAACAGCAGTCTAGCCTTTCTTGATGTACTGGTGATAAAGAAAAATAACGGAAAATTAGAGCATTCCGCTTATATAAAGAAAACGCACACGAACAGATACTTAAACGCCGAATCTCACCACCATCCGGTACAGAAGAATACTGTTTTGCATACTTTAGCCAAAAGAGCTATACGTCTGTCAGATAATGAAAATCTACAAAAGAAAAAAGGAACACTGTTGGAGTCTCTACAACAAAATGAATACGGGTTCAAAGAGATCCAAAACGCATGGAAAAGAGCAATAAATCCAAAAGTAAAAGAAAACTTATCACCTCCTACTAGCATCGCTTTTTATTATACTGTATGGGTTCGACAGACAAAATAAGCAGGGTGCAAAAGAAACATAATATTAAAACTGTCTTTACGACTAAGGATACCCTGAACACCTGGTTTACATCTGCTAAAGACAAACAAGGGGCTCTAAAACATGCAAGAGTTTACAAAATTCCTTGTTCCTGTGGATCTAGTTATATAGGACAGACGGGGCGCTCTATTGAAGTTAGAGTAAAAGAACATATGGCTGACTGCAAACACCGCAGAGTTACCAAATCAGCAGTGGCAGAACACATGTGGAACCAAGGACACACGCTGAACTTTGACCAAACTAAAGTGTTGGCTCGAACTCCTTTCTGCTTTCCCAGACTAATCCGCGAAGTTGTGGAAATAGAAAAACATCCATGTAATATAAACCGAGAAGACGGTTTAAGACTCAGCAAATCTTGGCTACCAGTATTATACCCTCTAAGACAAGGATCGACCTTCTTGAAAAGGACACAAACACTTACTCCGAGTAATAACGAAGTCAGTCAAGCGGTATCGGAAAGATAAGGTCCGTTAATCACGCTAATCGCTATTGGTATAATGTCATTTCCACTTTTTCTTTCAGTGACATTTACCACTCTGAAGATGCAAGCTGCAAAATGTCTTGCGAAACGTCAGTTTGTTTGGGTTTACGGACGGCAATAGGTACGGCAAAAGCCAAATTCTACTTCTTGTTTTAGCTCTCAAGAAGAGACTAGGACTAAGTCTGTGTGTTTAACTACGACGCGGTCTAAGTCGAAAGTCGCTTATAATCACGAGGAAACCTCTAAATAGTAAATTATACTATAAAATGATAACTAATTATAGTTAATATCTATCATATATAAAAATATGATTATAACTCAGTTTAAAGTAATGACTTATTGTTCATTACTATCTATTTCAAACGGTTTGTGATGTAGAACATATAACACAATCCTAATTTTAAAATAACATATTGATCATAAAATGCGACTATAAAAATTTCTCATTACACAAAATGAATGCAGATAATAACTAAAAAGTCAATATTTATAATACAATATTACTAACAAAAATCGACCATCCTGAAACAACCTAGTTTTAAGAATAATGATTCACATAATAACTTCATAACGTCCTGTATATTCGTATATAAACAAACCTGTCATGTTTATTCAGTTACCAATGAGTCAATTAATTAATTAATTACAAATTAAATACGTATAATTGCAATTTAGTCTGATTTCTTAATTCTATAATTATCCGCTAGAATATAAAAATCAAGGAAAGAATTTGCTTTTTCGTTTTTGAATGCATTAAAAATCAATAGTAACAAAATTAAATTTAAAATTGCCATTACAACTAGCACCCCCTACTGGCAGTGTTCATTACTAAAATTCGCCAACAGCAAAGAACTGACATTGAGCTCATTGAGCTAGTGTGGTTTCGTCTGTCTATTGATGTGTTGTATAATGGTTTCGCACAATCATGTTATTCTCCCTTAAGTTTCTTTTGTATTTTATTGTTAAGCACGCGAAATAGTAGTAAAATTGTAGTGCCCCATTATTCGAGCTTATTTTAAGGTAAGCTACGTCCTTTCATTGTTTCTTTAAGGCGAACTTATTTTAAGACCTTTATTCCTTCAAATGGGTTTTAAAGTACAAAGTATTATACCCGACCGATTTTTAACGTAATTAAACCATTTTTCCCTGTTGTATTCTAAAATAAAACTTTTTTTTAGAAAACGCCTCCATACTAGCTAGTTGGCCTTTCTGATTTGATGATTTCATGTGTTTTCCTGTAAGTGACACCGAATACATAATTTTTGGAAAATAACTTCATATTATGGCTACTGCTATTCAAAAGAATAGCATGAAGCCTCTTTCAAACGGAAACAGTTTAATAGTGCATCATGACGTTCAAAACATACAAAATATTACAGATTTAACAACGTATTCAGACGTCGACCAATGCAAACAAGAATATGCAAATGTACCACAATGTTTAGATAATAATTATACAAGCACAGAACGTGTCGAACCAGCAGAAGCAGAAGCGGAACCCGAAATTGATATAGTAATAAATAACGTAGTGTCTAGTTTTAGTGTTCGTTGTCATTTAAATCTTCGCGAAATCGCTTTAAGCGGAATGAATGTGGAGTACCGACGTGAACACGGAATGATAATGATGAAGTTAAGAAGACCATACACCACTGCGACGATATGGTCTTCGGGTAAAGTGACATGTACTGGTGCTACTAGCGAAGATCAAGCAAAAATTGCTGCCCGTAGATTTGCACGTTGTTTACAAAAATTAGGTTTTAATGTACGTTTCAATAATTATAGAGTTGTCAATGTTCTTGGAACTTGTTCTATGCCATTTGGAATTAAAATAAATTCGTTTTCGGAACGACATAAAGAAGCCCAGTGAGTACTCGTTATTTTTCTATTTTTTTCGGATTTTGTATTCTTTTATTGTTTGCAGATACGAACCTGAATTACATCCTGGCGTTACCTATAAGTTAACCTCTCCTAAAGCGACTTTAAAAATATTTTCGACTGGTAGTGTTACCGTAACTGGTAAGTTCACTTATTATTTGCAATATTTTTATAATGATCCCGTTTGGCCTCACGATATTTCACATTTTTAGAGCTCGAAAGTGAGTTTTCTGCACTCGTTAAATAATTCTTTCTAGGTTCGCATTCTCTCTAGTTGTTTTGTTGTAAAACTCAAGTGTATTATTGATTTATGACAGTTTCTTGATTTTTTGCTGTAATTTATCGTGAAAAATAATAAATAATAGTACGGCACAAAAGAATTCTTTTTATTTTTAACTTGTCAAAATAGATAGATTATTGACCCCTTTACCAAGTCTGATGATTAATTTTATACATTCTTGGAAGATGTTTTACAATTTTATCTTTTTTTAAAAATACATAGGTTTTTTTTACTTTTAATATTTTTTGAATTAAATTTTTTTGAAAAATATTTCATTGTCTATTATAAAAGAGAAATTAGAAGGTTAGAATGTAAAAACACAATTAAAAGTTTATGCAATAGCTTACTTTTCCCTTTTTTTTTTAATTAATTACATGCTGTTTCATCCGCAGTGCGATTTTTGTCCCCCCTGATGGTCCTGCCTCTTTGTGCAGTATAGAATTACTTGTTCTGTCTCAACATGAAATGTTTAGCAGTTCTTTTTATTGCTGTGTGTATGCTTGGCTTTTAACATGAAAACGGCATAGATACATCGTATTATTCAAAGGCGTTGAGCATCCTTTATTTTTGTGAGTTGTACAATCTATATGAGTTTTTCTCTGAACCTTTAAACGTTCTCTTGTGTCTCGATTGTTTAGTTACTCAACACTTTGATTGCAACAAACGGCTTAGCTTGCTGGATTAGTCTATATCAATTTGGGTCAACAAATCTTACCTTCAGAATCTCAGATGTTAAAATTCCAAATGTCCAAAGAAATTCCTGGCTTAAGATACAGATATTTTGTTGCTGTTTGTTTTATTTGAAAGATAATAATGTGCTGATGATAATGAAATCCTGCGTTTGGAAATATTTGTTCAAGTTCTCATTGCGTTCCGAAAAATATTAATCTCAGTGGAGTTGGAGAACTTCAACTACAAACCAGTTTTCGTTAGTACTAATCCAAAACCTAATCGTATCTGACATGCATTTTAATTCGTCATAAAGATTGATTAACAAACAAAATATCTGTGTAAGTAAAACATGACAGATTACAAAGCATACCACTTTTATGCACTTTGTGTAGAACTGAAATTCATTCAATGATCCAAAGATTTGGTCAATTGCAGCAGTATCTTATTCTTATTGCAATCTTCAATTACCGTGTTGTCGTTATCAGACAAGCTGAGCTTTCGTTACACGGTCGCAGTGGACACCTTCAGAACTTCAAACAAACAGATTGATTGCGCCGTGAAGTATCACTTTGATAGACCGGTCTTATCTTATTCGGATAGTGAGTGGTACCTTCATGTTGAACCAATAATAGCTGGGACTGCCATCGAATTGAAAGTGAAGACTAGTGGTGGTGTTAATGACAATTTCATTTATTTAAAAACTAACATCTATAACCTCTGAAGTCGATCAGATAAGTTGTGAATCTGAATATTTCCTGTCGTCGATGAGATCTGGGTTGGGCAAATCAAATTTGTTCTTGTTTGTTCTTTAAAATTTCTTCGTCATGGTGAGTCCAGACATGTGACTTCTTAACTCCCTCTTTGAGCGACAGGTCGCACCTCTTGTAAAATTTTCGGCATTCTGAATTGAACTAGAATTCTTATGTTTTGTAGCGTGGTGCCTCAGCAGGTTTCTGAAACCATTACAAGGCCGTTTTTCATGACCACCAGCGTTGTATACCCGCTCTATTGTCACAAACTAAATTGTGAATTGAATTAGTTGGTATGTAACTGCTTTCACTGTGCATTTCCTGAATCAATGAGGTATCAATAGCTGCAGTTTTGTTATATCACAGGTCTACGGACGCGACATTTTAAGTAATTTTTTCTGTTATATGGATATTAATCAACACCGCATTTAAACTTTTGTGTTTAAATATTGAAATATGTCAAGGTCTGAGCTATTCGGTATTTATGAAATTAATTTATTCTTATAAATGAGAATATACAAAAAAAGAAAAGTAAATATACTCTGTGACACAATTGCAACAACAAGAAGGGGTGGGAATTTTGTAACCAAACTTGGCAGGAAGGCCAAAGAAAATGAACAAATATAAACACATTTTTTTTTTTTTTAGAAATATTTTGGTCCTTCCCTAGTGATTTCACACTCTGTCACTCTTTGTGGCATCGATTTCCTCTCGAGTTATTGTATCCCAAGCAATATAAGCCCGAAAGGTTCCTGCGTCTGTGGACTCGGAGTCAGTCTTTTACCTATAATGTCCCACACGTGTTCAATAGGCGAAAGTTCGGGTGATCTGGGTGGTCATGGTAAGAGTTTAACGTTGGCAACTTCGTCTTGCTATGCGGAAACGGGTATTATCCTGCTCGAAAAGTGGGCCTTCCAACTGCTAAAGAAATAAAAGAATATGGGGTTCTACGAGACTTACTCCCATAGGCTATTGCACTACATATCATAATCCCCACAGTGTGATGCACATGCCGCTCAACAGAAAATTGAACATTGCACCGTTCTCCACGTCAGGATTCATCACTGATGCCATTCCAGATTCCAGTGGAATCATAACCTACACATCTCTAAACGTCTGTGTTGAGTGTCAGTGGTAGCACAAGTTGTAACCGATAGGATTGCAATCCGAAACTTCTGATTCGACAGGCTTACAGAACGACCTTCATTACCTAACCATTGATCGGCGATTGATCTGGTCATGGAAAATCAATCTCTTATTGTCATAATTCGAAGATGGCGGTCCTGCACCTCACTTATTTGCTTCCGTCCCCCAATTCCTTGTCTACAACGAATCTGACCTTCTCTTGATCCTTGATAACAGCGCCTGATTGGTTCCGGTTAAGACGATTCGTTTAATTGGTGGTAATTTTCACGCTGTCGCAAAAGAACCACTAGGGATAATAATATTAAAATTAACGAAGACTGACACGAAATGCACACGATAATGTAGTAGTAGAAACAAAAAAACCCTCAAATATGTCATCACGACTTGATCGATTTGAATAAAATTTTAATCAGCTGTTTATTAAAATACACTTTTACTGGAAAATAAGGCTTATTGGCACTTTCTTTTTTTTTCTTAAACGATTCGAAATTCTCTGAAACTTACTCTATATTTTATTGTACAGAATCAACAACTTCCATTTTTGTAAGAAATTTTACAAACATGCCGTATCTCTGTGAGTGTAAAGGAACCATTTAGGTAGCGACAGCGTCATGGGAGTTAGATCGTTTCATGTCCACTCTTTATCGGCGTTCCCACTCATCCCAAGTCTTCACATCCAATCTTGAATATAGGCCTTCCTCAATTCCTTCCATCGCTTTCGATTTTGTGCGATACTAATTCATGCTAACCCTGCTTTTCTTTTGAATCCGTCGTAACAGCGCATTGGTTGCCATCTTCTTCCTCTTTTGTGCTCGTATGGCCTTCAGTTTATTACTTTGGCTCGATCGGGATACATCACATCTGGCTAAATGCCCAGCGTATCTTCATTTTAGGGATGTTATTCTTTCTCCTACATCTGTTACTTTTGTGATGGTTCTTATTCTGTCATTTCTTACTCTATCTTCTTGTTATCCCCATCATAGATCTTTTCCATTCTTTTTTGAGCAATTCTCAGTATTTCTATATTGCTTCTTGATGTGGTCTAGTTCTTTGTCCCATATGTAACGACTGGAACCACGCACTGGTCGAACACTTAAGGTGTTGAGCAATTTTCTTGTCTTAATCTTATTTTACTTTTTATTATTTCTGACTTGCTCTTTCCAATTTTATTCTCTGTCTCAAATATGTATGTCAACTTTTTCTGTTTCGTCCACTCCGACTGCGCATAATTTTGGTTTTTGTTAGGTTGATATCGTAGATTAGTCAATCGTTTCATTCCCCATTTATATTTTTTCCCTTATCCTTCCAATCCAATTCCTTAAATATGTCTTCGAGCGCCAAGGTAACAGGCTACGGTGAGAGGGACTCAACCTGCCTAACTTCTCTTTTAAGTGAGATCGGTTTTGTTATCTCGTGCAGGATGTATGTAGTTGTGGCTTCTTCGTTCAACTCTTTTATTAAGTTTTTATATTTTTGGTCTACTCTGCTATTTGCCAACGCCTTACAGCCTATTGCTATATGCTGTCAAAGGCTTTCTTATAGTCTACGAATGATGCAAGGGAAATCCATGTTCGTTGGATTTTGAAATTACTATTTTCATTGTGAGCAGGTGCTCATTAGTGCCGTAATATTGTCCGAATCCTGCTTGTTCCTGAGGTTGATAATCATCTAATTTTTTTGTTAATCTGTTCGTTAAAATTTTCGTCTATAGCTTATTATAGGTGTGATAATAAGCTAATCGGTCAGTAGTTTTCTAGTTTCGTGTTTTCTCCTTTTTTGAATAGTAATATAACATTAGCATTCTTTCATTTCTTTGGTATCTCAATGTGTTTTAGGCAGTTATTGAGCAAATCTGTGATTTTTATGATTTAAATTTTCGACGATATGTGGTCCTCACCTGTGCCTTTGTTAGATTTCATATCTTTTATTGCCTTCTTTACTTCTATGTTTATGTTTGGCAGTTATGATCTTATATTTTTTATTTTGTTTTCTATTTGGTTATTGTCTCCATTACTCTCGTATGGTGTTTTGGAATCGTAGTTTTGTGTAAAATTGTTCCACTACTTCTAATATTTCGTCTCTGTCATATATTACCGTTCCTTCCTTATTGCGTAGTGCATAAGTCTGACTCCATTCCATTTTTGTTTTAAACATTTTATTTCTTTGTTCTCTATTACTTCATGTATTAGTTTTTCTTGTGTTTCCATTCTATTTTTTCTCATATCCTGGTTTATACGTGAATATTCTTCTGTTGCTCTTTTGTCTTCTTTCATCATTTGTCTTCTCACTTTCATTAATTCCTTAGTTTTCTCATTCATTGATTCCTTTTTATCTTTTTTTGGTAGTATCTTTTTAAATTACTCTATTAATTTATGCAATATATTTACTAGATTTTTATTTATTATTTCTTCATATACTTCTTTTCTATCTCATATTTCTTCTAACGTTATTTTCTTCTTTTCTTCTTGTGGTGGTTCTATTTTAAACTAACGCGAAAAGTTAAAAAAAAACACGCCCGTTCCCGATCCTTATCGATAATGTCAATCTGAACGTGACTGTCATAGTTGTCGAACACTAAGATAATGGGATGGTCTACGCGCTGTTATGGATTACACTAAGACTGCTTGTTTTAGGAACGTCCTTGGTCTGTACTCGGGAGGTACACATGTCGTTATTCTTAACATTTACTGCAAAATGCTGGACTTGTTCCTCAGAAGTCACTTTACCGATTTGTTTTTGACCACGTTGACTAACTATTTGATTTGGTTTATTACTCCTGTTTCATCAGCATTAAAAAAAAACTAAGTATGTGTTGTCAATTAAGTTTTCTCTTACAATATTGTGTCTGTTGAAACTTATAGTCTCAGGATATCTAAAAAAGGGACTTTCCCGGTCAAATACCAGTCTTTGTGGGTGTTGTTTTCATCTGCTCGTGAATTGGAAAATTTTCAATCAAGCGCTCGACAGCAGAAGAACACGTTCTAAACTTTGTCACTTGCTTTGCTATGGATAACTTAAGTAATTCATTTTTCTTATCATCTTCCGAAAGACCGTCTTTGTCCATATACCATTTTAACAGTTTGTAGTAAAATATCTTTCGAAATATTTCTGTTAGAACACTTCTAAATTTGAGGTGTAATCTAAATGCAAAGTGTCAATAAAAACATATCAAGATTCGATATCTAATATTATTGGTAAGAAACTAACAACAAATTGCTATTTTAGTGAATGTTATGATTGCCTGGTCAGCGATGATCTCAGATCTTATTCTGAAGGAAATGATATTGTGTGTTACATTAATATAACATAACAGTGGTTGCAAAACAGAAATTTTTTAACTTTTTTGAAAGTTACTAAAATTATCGCGTCGCTGATATGTTGCAAACCGCAGTCAGCATATCTGAGGAACCTCACCCACATGTGGATTTATTTATATGAGACTGCGGATAAGACTTATTGGAGTAATTCACACGCCATAGTTTGCCCTTTTGTTGTCTACAGAAGAGGATAAAGATCTAGTGATTATATCTAACTGTATGTCGACACATGATTGATTTGTTGAAGTGTTGGGCACTGTCTGAAAAAATACATTATTTCTCAGATAGAGTTGTAGTCGCAATTTAAAGAAGCCGAACTTTTTCACCTTTTGGTTTCATGAAGAATTCATTTTTTCGCTTTTGTGATGTGCGTGGAACGGTAAAACGACTAACTGCCCAGGCAAAGGTTGCGCATGTGCATTGAGCAAATTATAATATCATCAGCGATTGAGCGAAAAATAGTAATATAACAAAATTAATTTTTTGTATACAACCAAAGATTGTGGAACACAAAGAACCAAAACTAAATAATGCAAAAACCATGGAAGGGACACATGTTGCATATTCCAATTAATAATAAGCTGAACGTTAAAGATTGTAAAGGATTTAACTGAATCAAAAGGAGAAATACTATCTGAAAAAGAAGAAAACCTATTGAAGAAGACTATAATTTGTTCTGGGTGTAGAGGTAGACGTTATGATCACATATTTACAAGGTTCGTTCCTCGTGTTCTGGAAGAATACCTTCAGTATACACTACCAATTTTTACTGATCGGGAGTATGTTCCCACTTTTTTATACTTGTCGTCATGTTGTTGGTGCTCAAGTAGTATAGCAACAGTGTTAAATACAAGTTGGCTTGCTTTAATTGGTCTTTTAGTTGGTAAAGTCCTCAAAGTCTAATTTGGAACAATTTCTTTAAGCGTCTTCAAATCTACTGGTACAATCAGCTTCTTTAAGAATTCATTATTTTTGTCGTCTTCTGGGTGCGATGTATTATGCTAATTTGCTTTATTCCTTTGTTTAATCTAAGTATGACAATGCGACTTCGGCTTAAACAACCGTCTATTTTAGCAGTTAAAATTTCGAATTGATGAGTCATCCGCTGTAGCACCCAATGGTTTCGATTTGGTCTTCCAAGTGAAGAACAAACTATTGTGGGCGACTTCATGGGTGTGCAGCGACTGGGGCATCTTACAAACGATTTTATCGAGGTGCCGAGCACGCCACAAAATTATCACTTACCTTATAAATGTGTTACACAATAACATACAGATGTTAATTGCTTCACACAAATGCAGCACCGCTAACAGTTTTTGAAAGTCGCCGCTGCGGGAAGAAACTACGTGGACAAAGCGTTGCGACACCACAAGAAGCTGTACCTATTTATATCCTATTTCGGAATGGAAAAACTGCTATGCCAATTGTTTAATCGAATGCAAAAATGTGTAGATCTTAAGGGAGATTATTTTGTAAAACAAAACAATCATTCTTTTAGTTATTCATTTTCAATACATAAATAGAGCAACTCTCGTGTTTTTAATTTCCGCAGTTTTTGTGTAATTCATACTGCAATTTCTCACCTCCTAATTAAAATATTGGTGTCGAATTAAACCAAATTAAATCAGAGTTTTATTGTTTTATTATCTAACACAGGTAAATCTGAAAAAAAAATCTTCAAATCGTTTTCAAAACGTACATTTTCAGAAAAACTACTTTTAAAAAACAAATATAACATCGTTTATTATTGTTTTTAAATTAATGGGATATTGTCTGCTCTTCGCTTCGCGGAAACGAAATATATGACATATTTTTAGATATTTGTGCCGAGCTGAATCGAAAATCGAATTATACCAGTCCCGGTTGGCGGAAATCAATATTTAAACAATTAAACTTTATATACCTATACGGTTATTAGACTGGGAACATTGGTTTATAATAAAATTATAATGCGTCACTGGAAACTAGTACTATTCTATTCGAATCAGCTCATTGAGTAGGTTCTATGTATTACTGTGTCTACAGTAACCTGCTTAACTTTATTTTATTTTGGTTTTTCTATTTTTTTTTCTCTTGATTGCTTACGTTTATATTTTTTAAGATAGCTTGGTAGCAGTTGATAATCTTATTCGAGAAGGTGTTTGAATCCTTCAAATGTAGGAGATGGCGAAAGAAAACACAACTTACAGTGTTTTTTGTAGGCGACGTTTCGTGAACCTGTGTGTCTACTTCATTAGGCCTAAAAAACTTAACAATGAAAACAAAACAGGAAAAAACATAAAAGATGTGAAACTTAAAATAACAATATAGAACGAGCTCACTAACATCATACAAGATCAAGGAACATAACTATTGACCATGCTTTTGTGATTTATTTATTATCATTCCGAATTCAAGCTGCAGCGGAAACTTCAAGAGTTTAAAGTCAGAACGTCTTCTCCCTGGTACTTTCCTATAGGAATTGTTGTTTCTATGACGTTGTTCATTAGTTTCTCCACCGCAAACCGGGTGCCATTACAAAAAGGTGGTTGGTTGATATTTTGCAACTATATGATTACTGACCAGGCTGTTGATTGGTGGTTGTGAGGTAGAAATCCGAGCAATTCCAGCGAAGTTCAAAATCAATTTATTTTTGCAACTAATATAAGACGTTCGCCTTACCAAGCATAATTTTTGTAATTTTGAGCAATGTTTGGGAACACCCTTGGGATGAGTTCGGTCTTTGTTTCAGTGAACTGACAAAAGTCGACGGAAAATTTAATGCAGCTAGTCGAGGATTTTACCATTCCCAATGTCCAGCAATGGTTTTAAAAATACTTCTCCAGATTGGCCCTTCTGCAACTCTTCACAAAACTGACGCTTTCAACCACGCATTAAGTTCATAGGCTGGCGTTGACCGCAGAATCACTGGTAATATTTGGCAAAAAACTCCTGTCAACAGCATCATCGCAACACTAAAACAGTTTTGATTGCTTTAGCCATCACACAGTTTTTCGAAGTGTTGTACATTGAAATTTCAGTCATTTACCCGCGTTTGACAATCACTTTTCAAACGACATTTGGGCACGTACTGGCAAAAGTCCCATAGAAAATAGCACTTTCAATTTTTCCAGAATTTTTATGGTTTTTTGAGTTCCTGTGATAGTTTGGTCAATTAAAAGTCCTTTTTCTAAATTTTGTTCTTCTTCAATGTGCTATAATGACTTGTTTGGATATTTTCTTTGTTTCATTCGTAAAGTTGAGCTAGAACCGCGTAAACCATAAGAAGGGACCATATGTGATGTGCACGAAAATGCCAGGTTATGGTGACACGGATAAATGAAATAAATTTTTTTTTATTGTGTTGCACATTTGTTCAGAAATAAATACACTAATGATTAAGTTTCATGAATGGTTTTTTGTATTTTGTAAAAGTAAGACATTTTACCTTAATTGACCTACCCCGTATATAGAGTAATCCGGGTATTATTTAATCATACCTTGTATGTACTTGATTAGATTGAAACGTATGGAGACCACGTGGAATCGTAGAAACAACTAATATTAATTATTTACGGTTTACATAATATTACAATATGAAATGTTTTTAATATCGTTTTTATTTTTATTTCTCGCATTTTCCATTAGTTTATTTTTAGAAACGAATAAAAAATTTATGGTAGGAGAGATTTTATTTTTCAGTTCTTTGTTCAGTATTGAATTGAAGCTCAATATTTTGTTGACGGTGATTTGAAAAAAATGGTATAACTGAAGAGACTGTATTTATTTAATTACGTCTTTTCCTTTATTTAATATCGCGTATATTTATTATTTCGAATTTTTAATTCCATTCTGGATTTAATGGTGAGGATCTCTTATGAGGTCTACTTATAAATTGGTAATTTCTGTAGGGTACAAATGCCTGTGAGCTAGTGTAAAGTTAATTCAGTTTTATTACAAAAAAGCAACGTTTTTATTTTACTCGATATATTTTTTTCTGCAAACAAAAACATATTTTGCAGTTTTGATTAAATGTAGGAGGTTTAGATTTTATATGTCAGCTTATTGAGATTACGTAGGATTGACCTTCTTTGTTTCTGAACTTGAATAGCATTTATTTTAAAGGTAAACTTTTCTTTCTTGTCATCGGCTGTACTCATCATTTTCATAAAATAACTTAACAGTGTTTATTGTTACATAATCAATTATTAATTTTTCTTTTAGCTTATGGAACTAAACGTTCAGAAAAACGTTTCACTCATTTTCTCTTGATTCTAACTAGAAAAAAGGCTGATAATTTTTTTTTAATTTTTTTTATCAAATCTTTACATTCGATATTAATTAGAAATAAGGATTCGTTACTCGTCCACGTAAATATGTTTGCAAATAACAGCTTCAGTTTTTCCCTAATTCTACTTGAAACAGTGTGAAACTTTTTATCCAAAGCACTAGATCAGTTTTCCTATTTTACAAACTACAGAAAGTCTTAAGATAGAACATGCAAGGAGAATTTATTAGCAACCTCTTGTGGCTCACAAAAATCTGCGTTTTTTGTATAATTTTTAACTTTTTTGAAGTAATTGTTATTGAAAAATTTTTACTTGCCGAGGAAGAAGGTTTGGTGTTGGTTTTTTTTTTGTAAATACATTACAATTATATACACACTCCCAAGAAAATAAGCCTGAAGTAACATTCCTTCTTGAGGTAATATGTAGTATTGAGCATAACCGTATACTCAGTAATACTTGAATGATTTAGCAGTGTATTCAAGAGAGGGAATTTGGCTTACGTGCTACTCAATCACTCCCGGTCCCGGTCATTTAATTGAAAATCCAATCTTATGACAATTTTAACTTCTTAATACAGTGCACGTCGCTTAATAGAATCACATTAGAACTTGGGGTTTTTGATAACAATAACCGAATGATAACAAAATCCGTTATACGTGAAAATATGTATTTGTTATGTACATTCACACATACGTTTAGGGAAATGTACCAAATAAATAGCAAAACTAAAAATCCTTATTTAAATTTTAGTTCCATCTATGTGATTTTCTCTTAATTGAACAATCGCAGTGCATAATCGTGGCATTCTCGCAATAAGTTTTGTTAAAGTTTCTGGCGTAATTGAATGCTAAGCTAATTAAATTTTGTTTCATATATCATTTGTTGATGGAGCTGAATGCCGTACTACCTGGTCCTGTTATTCCCACAAAAACTCGAACGAATTCAAGTCCGTTCCGTAATTTTAATAATTTCTTGATCCTGTAATTAGCGAAGAAGGGCTCAATACAATTTAGATTAATGTTATGGGTCATTATCTTATTAAAAGATAAAGTTTTGAACCAAAAGTCGGAGTCCTGAAGGTATTGCGTGGTTCACTAAAATTTCTTTGTGTGCTTTTTTCTTAGTATTCCGTTCGTTCATAAAACGTTGTTCCAATGTTGTATCGTTTACGAGCGCATTTCAGTCTCTTCGGTTATTCTGCTTGCGTAGTAATGGTTTCACCATAGGAATACGGCCATGGTGTCCTGCTTTCTGTTGGTGACTTTAAACCGTTGAAACACTAACTGGTTTTGGGCGACCATCATTTATTTTTGCGGTGATTTCCGAGGCTGTTTTATCTTAGACAACTATCACTTTCTCCTTCAAATCTTTGGTTAAGGTCCGAATGAAGCGCCGTTAATTGTTGACAATAAGCAAACAAATCATCTCTAATTTGAAAGATTTGAAAACTGAGAACATTCTCCGATTCCTTTTGTTTGCACAACAAAAGTTTTGCAATAAACTTCTCTCGTTAAATCTGGCAAATAATTTCTTGTTTAAGGCATTGATTTTATAAACTGCTCGATTGACATAATGTAGTGATTTCTGCAAACGTTCACTATTGTTTTTTGCGACTAAATGATGTCGATTAATACCGATGATACATTCCGTATGTGATTATAAGCGACTTTGGGCTTAGACCGCGTCGTAGTTAAACACTCAGACTTTCTAGGTTTGGTCCTAGTCTCTCCTTTAGACCAAAACAAGAAGTAGAACTTGGCCTTTGCCGTAGTGTAGTTCGTGAATCCATACAAACTGACGTTTTGCAAGACATTGCAGCTTGCATCTTCAGAGTGGTAAATGTCACTGACCCACTGAACGATCGCGGGGATCCCTGGGGATCCGTAGAGACCACTTTCGGAACCATCGAATATAAACGATGCTTTTTCTATGCAGTACCATACATCCGGTCCGTTTTTTAATAAAGTGATAAGATTATCCGACTGATAACATTATTTGTGATACCAATAGGCGGCATGCACTGTAGTATCTGGATCTTTTTTAACCACATTAAAGTAAACAATTTTTGTCAAAATAATGTTTATTTACTTTTAATAGGCATAAAAATGTAAAATCGCACACGTTTTATTGTATCATAATACATCTACTATGCATCACTGGATAGTAGATACTGAATACTGTAATAATATAATTAATAACCTAATTACAACAATTATTTTCATAATCGGACGATGGGTTATTTTTCGTTCGAATCATTGTAATGTGCTATCAAAATTTTGTCTATTTTGAATACTAATTAAACTATTTTGGATACTAATTCCGTTAAACATTTACTCGATATAATATTTAGTTTTTTCCTAAATAAAATGGTTTTTGTTTAATGAATCTAAGGTTTACAATTTCTGAGTAATGTAAGTTAAGATTATAAGTGACTTTGGGCTTAGGTGGTGCCGTAATGAACGCCCAGATTTTATAGGCTCAGTCCTTGTTTTTCCTAGTTAGCCAAAACAAGGAGTTAACCTTGGCTTTTGCCGTTTTGTCATTTATAAATCCAAACGCACTGACGTTTCGCAAGACGATGCTTTATACCATTTACGATAAGCGTGGAGGTTTAAGGACGTTTTATTCGTTATCCCCGTCATTACCGGTGCGAAAGTGTTTATGTCCTTGTTATGAATGTTGATTTTTTCTTCTGAGGATGTAATACTGGTAGCCAAGATTTACTGGGCTTTAGACCGACTTCTCGGTTCATGCGAGATGTCTCTTCCACACACTGTTGGGGATATAGTATATGGAGTAGAAGCAGCCATACAAAGTTTATCTAAGGAGATCCCTGAAACGATCCGGCAAGATGTTTGCAACATCGTGAGAAAAGCGAAACCGACACGCTGCAACATTAACAGCCAGGAGAAAGAACAACGATATCTTAATACTCAGAGCAGATGAAATAAACGGTATCGTTATTATAAACGTATGAGATTATATCAAGAAAATGACGAAACTCGAGAAATTCCTAAGAAACAAACTTGATTGTCACAAATTCTGTTATGCCACGAATCTACGGTCTACCCAAGATACACAAAGGAGTTCCTCTTCAAAGTTTTAAATTCAGAAAATATTCCCACCCCACCATAATCAAAAATGGAATTCCAAACTCGTCGAAGAATTTTTTTTTTTTCAAATGTCTAAAGACTAGAAACTTCGACAAACTGGGATGATTCAAAGATAATTATAAAAAAAATTGTAAATACTACATATATCATCTACAGAAACATTAACAACAAAATTCAACTTATAAAAGGAATAATAGAAAAGTGTATCGAATATAACTAAATCGTAGCTATTGATTTGACAATGTGATCAGCAACACAATTGATTTTGTACTTGATGATCAATTACGACATGATCCCGTAGTTAACTACATGATCAATGTTAACAATGCCTTATGCCACCGGATTTAAACTGTTAAATAGATGGTAGAAATACAACCCTCTCCAAAACATTTGGAAAAAGAGTAATTTCAGGTAAAAAAAAGAGCTAGGTTGAGAAAAGAAAGGTATACCAATACATACCCTGTGATTTGCCGACGATGTGATTTTGGCATCTAATAGAAATCAACTACAAGAAAGATAAGAATCCAACTAGCATGTGAATGTGGTATATGAGATGACTTAATCTAGGAAAAAAGAGATTATATATAGTTCAGGATGGTGGACGTAGTCAGATAATTTCCGTCGATGTTGCCGGTGCCAACTTCGCGGCAATTTCCATTAAAACTGGATACTTAATATTAGTAGAAATTACAGGTGTGATGCTATCATTCTTTAATTACGTTATTGCCCAGCTCTAACAACGACTTTCTCCTTGTTTGATCTGTTTAGAGCAGTAATCAATCTATTATTTTCATTCCATTATGGCCGTGTTGTCACCTGAGACCAGTTCTATCAATTTGAGGTTTATTCCATTCGTTTTATGCTTTCGTACGAGGAAAATAATGCTTCTCCGGGGTTTCATCAACGTTCCTCAGACGAGATGTGTGATTGTCCTACTTCTATTGCAGTCCTTTCTTTTTTTTTGTTTATATCAAAGCAGTCATGTCCATGTCACTTTCTTTCATCTTTTTTTAAAATATTTGTTCTTAGTCCTTGGACACTTGATTTCTAGATTTTTGTATCTGTTTCTTTTACTCCGTTCGTCTTCTTTGAGATACAGCCGATTTTTTTTTGTTAATTTTTGGTCATTGTTTCAGTTGTTTTTTCTTCTTTATCTAAGGCAGTTAAGTCTGTAAAAATTAAGAAATGCATCATTTGCACGATAGTTTTGGTTCACAATTAAAACGATGCAAGTAAAATACAGAAAAATTTTAATCTATGGAAAGTGGAAAACTCGTTGCGCTAATTAGTACATTGACTTATGCAAACGATGTGGTAGTATATGAATGAAAGTGATGTTATCGCTAAGAATTTATTTAAATCTTAAGTTAAAATAAGAGAGATCATTCAAAGAGTTAAACTTTTTTAACGGGAAATATAATACGCGAAAATGTGAGCTGATAAAATCGTTTAGTGTGGAATGTTCGACTTTTGTGAGGCTGGTAAAAGAACGTAAAAACGTTAGGTTAGGAAATGTATACTTAGCGAGGAAAGTTCTTTTGGGTCAAATGAAAATTACACTAATATGAAAAAATCACTTTCCCTGCTTGAAGTACACAACATTTTTTATATACAAAAAATAAATTTCAGCAGTAAATACTAAACACTGATATTTTCCTACTTTTCCGTTATTTACTTTAACAATATCTCATAGATAATTTAGATAGTTTTTGAAATTTGAATTATTAATTTAACGGTATCAAATCTTCATCGATAATTTATGGTCCCAAAAACTCGTTCGGCCAAAACAATTTTTACTTGTAGTGCTGCTTTTAAGCCTTTTAAAACATTAAATGTATTCTGATGTTGGTTCCGATATATCAAACCTTTTTTTAATTGGTTATGGACCAGTACTTTCTTATTTTAAATAAACTATATTATTTCTAGCATTTTGAATGATACAAGTAAAATCTAATTTTTTTGGCAACGTTTTTTATATAGCCTTTCCGTTTTACTTCAGACATGTTGATGTTATTTTATTAATTCATAAGCTGAACTGAACAGAAAACGTTTCTTAAGTGCGATTCTACATTCGCCGATGTTTTTTCAAAATCATTCATTATTCATAGTCATTAGTCGAGAATTTAATCGTGTGTGAACGTTTGGGCTAAATAAATACTTAAACACAAACTTGAAATATTTTTTAGTTGAGTTATTTCAGTAAGTAAAACTTCGTTTTGGGTTTGCATTTTTGCACGACTGTTTATGAAGTGAACTTCTTGTCGAAGCAGCTCGTTCGAAACCAAACTAAATAATTTTTAAACAATCTGTGGGTTAAGGAAACTTTCACGTAAACGTGTGCGAACGAAATAGTTATAATTAATTTTTTGGTGTGTATTTAATTCATGATTTATTAGGAATTGGCGCGGCTATTATTGGGACGAACTGTATTTGAGGCAATATTAAATACCATCGATAACACAGGTGTGGAATTTATAAGTTTTAAAGGTCACAGATTCTAAAAATGACTTCCATAACATCCCATCACGTATAGGTTTTTTGCAAATTATTATCTATTTTTTACAATTAACTAAATATATCGAGGATACACTGCAAAAAGTGACCAAATCAAAAATGATCGATAAAGTTTACTCTTTTTGTAATAAATCGCGAAACGCTGTTTCGCAATTTCTTTTTGTTGCATAATTTTTATTATGCGATATTGAATTAAAAACGTGAAATTAATATATTTATATTTACAGTTTTTTTTATATAAGAAAAGGTTGTAGATTTGATCAGAAAAAAAAGTGACTATACTGACTTGGTCAAAATAACGTTTATTAAAGTTCAAAAAATACATGTAATCAGACTTATTCTAATTCAATATCCGTGTCGGATTTAGAAAACGTTGGTTCGCGAGCATTGTTATTCTGTTTTTTATTCACACGGAGAGACTTATACCAGTTTCATAAGACTCCTTTTCTTTTGGAGACGGACAGCAAGCGTTTGTATCAAGTGATTAGATGTTTAGACACTTTTGCAGCTCTTCCACATGCAAACACTAAAAGGACGCGAAAGTCGTATTCACTATAATTGCATTTAAATACTACCGGACTTTTTTCTTCATGTCGCATTGCTTTGATTTTCAATTCTTCCCTTTATTATTTTTGGTTTTATTTTTTATTATAGCATTTGCAAGGACTTTTCGATCGTAAGAATCCATGGCATTCAAGCCCTTAACATTGTAAGCGCGACCTATGTTTTTCAGTCTGGTAGATCGTGCCCATTTAAAAACGTGGAGTAAATCGTTCAGGGTAAAATGGAAACATTATTTTTGCTCTCTTAAATGCACTATGCATTGCGTCGATTTCCATGTATGAATGACCTTTTTTCACGAAGTTGTGCTGGACGGCATTCAGACGAGTATATAAAACATACTAATTTTCTTAACATTTTCTGGAAATTTCTTAATCCAATTGAGTAAAGCAGCATCCTTTAACCATTCAATTTGCTCTAGGCATAGCAGTATGCCTCATTTGGACATCTTCGCGATTGATGGTTCACAAAAGACATTTTTAGACACTTTGTGTCATATCTCCCGTTCCTCTAATGACAGAGAGTTCAAATTTTTTATGATAGATTTGCAAATTCGTGTACTTGACAATTATGCTAAGCTCACTATTATATTAAAGAAAGGTGCGTCACCAATTTAACAAGTAAATTTCAAAAAAAGTGCCATTTGGTGTTTAATGTAGAATCTCCCGTACTATACGACAGTTATAAACTATTAGAAATAAAACATTTCTAATCGACAATACGTTCATTTTTGTCTATAAAGGTTATGTCTTCGCCTAATAGTTTCGCATCGAGATTTAGAAATTTCGTAATAGATAATATTAATGTTGAATTAGATAAACTTTCGAACTAGGTAGGTTAATGAATCATTGAGAAAATTACGATTTTTTGTAACCACCCTCTGATTGCGCCGCCCCCAAAGGGATTTCAAAAGTGAAAATATTTTCAGTGAACCCCCTATATGTGATTTAGTATCGGATAGAATTTTTTTTCACGTATTGCTAAACCAAATAGAGATAAATTTGAGGGCCGCGCTTAAAGACTCACCCTGTATAATTCAAGACTTGCACGTTGTTGATACCTGCTTAGAAATATTACTGAAACGCATAGATCCTTAGATCTATATACAGTGTGTCCGAAAAGTATGGAATATATTATACAGGTCGATAAATATGCACTTTACACGAAAAAGTTGTAAATAAAAGTTGTTTATCACTTAGTTATCTACCACCTGGGAGATATCAATTTAAATTTTTGCTGTAAACAAAATCGCAACGAATAACACTTACATTTTTTTAAATGGCAAGGCACGTCTTTATTATACTCATTTGATAGAGTCTTTTTTTCTCTTTTCAACCATATGAAACTTGAATACCTTTACATCAAAAAATTTTCAAGAAAAACAAGGACATGTCTAACAAATTTATTTTACTGAGCAGTATTAATCAGGTACGTAATATGTAGCATTGAAACAATTAAATGCACTTTAGAACACCGTCACACTTTGCTATTTGTTAGTGCTTGAAATATGGCTCAATTATCTGAGAAACATAGAATTGAAATTTTAATGGTTCTGGGATATGGAGATAGAAGAGGAACCCAAGACGAAGTATGTCATTTATTTAATAACTTGCATCCAGAATTAAACATTTCGCAGTCCACGGTAAGCAAAATTTGGCGGAAATTTCAAGAGACAGGTTCGGTGAAAGATGCGAGTAGAACTGGTAAACCTTTGTCATTAAGTAATGTGGAACGAGAAAATGTGTTCTTGTCTGTTGAGGAAAATCCACAAATTTCTGTTCGGCAAATTGCTAGAGACCATAATTTGAATAAATCGGCTGTACATGACGTCTTAAAAAAAGAAAAATTTCATCCTTATAAAGCTTGTGTAGTTCAAGAATTATTTGAAGACGATTTGGACAGAAGGCTGGAGTTTTGTGAAACAATAACAAACAAACTTGAACGAGATGCACATTTTCATAAAAATATCCTTTTTACTGATGAGGTCACGTTTTGTTTAAACGGCACAATTAACAAGCAAAACACACGTTACTGGTCTTCACAAAATCCTCACTGGTATCTAGAAGGACACACCCAATACCAGCAAAAAGTCAACGTCTGGGTAGGAATGATTGGAAGTCACATTTTGGGGCCATATTTTTTTAAGGTAGTTTAACGGCGAATATTTATCTCGATTTCTTAAGATTTGAGTTAGTTCCTGCTTTGGCCGAGTTATTTCCACATGAAGTAGATCCAGATATACCTCATAACAGAATATGGCTTCAACAAGACCTCTACATTTTGGAATTAATGTCCGCCACTTTCTTAATAATACTTTTCAAAATACATGGATAGGCAGAAGAGGTACGATAGAATGGCCTGCTCGCTCGCCGGATTTAAGTCCACTAGATTTTTTTCTTTGGGGCTATATTAAAAGCAAAATTTATGTAAATAGACCTGATAATGTTGAAGATTTGAAAAATCGCATTAGAGTTGAGATAAGAGCTATAACTCGAGATATGATTTCAAAAGCAATCGATGGTTTTAAAAATCGAATTTACCACTGTCAAATTATGAATGGTTTACATTTTGAACATTTATTGTAAACTTAGTTTAAATACATTTTTTTGTTATAACAATTTTATGTAAAGATATTTAAAGTTTAATATTTGCTATTGTGACAGTGCATTCAATTGTTTCAATGCTACATATTACGTACCTGATTAATACTGCTCAGTAAAATAAATTTGTTAGACATGTCCTTGTTTTTCTTGAAAATTTTTTTATGTAAAGGTATTCAAGTTTCATATAGTTGAAAAGAGAAAAAAAGACTCTATCAAATGAGTATAATAAAGACGTGCCTTGCCATTTAAAAAAATGTAAGTGTTATTCGTTGCGATTTTGTTTACAGCAAAAATTTAAATTGATATCTCCCAGGTGGTAGATAACTAAGTGATAAACAACTTTTATTTACAACTTTTTCGTGTAAAGTGCATATTTATCGACCTGTATAATATATTCCATACTTTTCGGACACACTGTATATTAAAAGATGCAATACCTTGTGATTGTTACATTTACTATACGGTAGAGCTCAGTTATAACGAACTACCATGAGTGGGTGAATTTGGTTCGCTATATCCGACCGTTCGTTATGTGCGTGAAGTTTGTAAATACAATACATACATAGATACAAGCATATTTTATGAAAGAAACTACAATGTACGTATATTTCTAAAGTAATAAACAAATCACATAATACAATATGTAGGTGTGTTTATAATTTATCAATAGTAATCTGTAATTTTTCTTTGGGTGTTTCTTTTAACCTTCGGATTACGAAGCAATTTTTGAGGCGCCGATTACCAAGTGGGGTCAGATTTGACCCCAAGTTTTTTTTCTTATTTTGTAAAGAAAAACCGATTAATTTGTAATGGTAACCTTTATTAATATTTCAAATTAATATTAGAACATTTTTTGTCATTTGCTCTTGGACATATCTTACAACGACCTCTTTTTGGGCGAGCGATAGTTTCGTCTTGCGGTCCCACTTCCTCTGGTTCTGTGTCTGCCAAAACCATCGCTATTGCATTCTGCACATGTCTTGGTAATCCTTGAAGTGTATGTTTTTTGATATGTGGGATTACTAATTCAAACCCAAGTTTTTGCAAAAATAATCTCCTTCGGGATGTTTTCCCTTTTTCAAAATTTCCAAATTTTGTAGTGTATTCTATACACACAAATGCATTCATGGCAGCAATATCAAGGAAATTAAAAAATAGAACAAGAGGCCAGCGATTTGTATTTCTTCTGCATGAGTATTATTATTATTATTATTTATTGTTAATTGTTTGGCCATTCGGCCTTACAATGAGTTACGTTATATAATATTATAATTTGTACAGAAATTAAAAAAAAAAACTAAATACAAAACAAACTTTCTCCCCTAAAATCTTCCCATCACCATCTTACTATTCTAATACTTTAGATCTAACCCTCCCCTCTTCTCCTTCTATCCTTTACTGATTTCATCCAATCTAATCCCTCCCCCTCCTCCCCAAGCAAAACCTTCCTCCCCCTCATTTCTTCTCTTAGCTCGCCACACTCCTCACTCATGTGTTCTATGTCCTCCCATCCCTCACCACATAGTCTACATCTCCTCATTGCATCCTCCTTCCAATACTTATTTACGTTCTCTTCGTTGCCGCATCTAAACCTGGCTATTAGTCGCTTTTCTCCTAAGTTTCTCCTCCCTATGAGATACTTAGGCACTTCCCTGGATACTATTTTCCCATATCTTACATTATATTTTCCTTCCCTTATCTTTCCTTCCCTCTCTTGCACCTGCGAATCTTTGTCTCTTAGTACTATTTCCCCCGTATTTAACCTCTCTTCCACTCTCCTTCTTTCCACCTCTTCTCTTGCAAAACCTCCTCGTTGATAGTACAGTTTTCTTTCTTCCTGCCCATATATGTTTTTGCTATCCTTTACCGTCCTCCAGCACCATTGCAAAATTTTACATTCTATCCTTTCTTTCATTTTCTCTTCATAACCCATCGCCCTTTTCCCTGCTTCTATTCTAATCTTCTTTAACTTCCCTTCCTCCTCTATTATGTACCCTGGCGTCTCCCTGTCTAAACCTAGTATCCATTTCCAATATTTTATTTGTACCTTTTCCAATAGGTTCCACTCTTTCCAACCCCATACCTCCACCCCGTACATCATCACACTTATAACCAACTTTTCAAACAGCCATCTTCTCTTTTCGATCTCCTTTCCAAATACTCTTTCCCCTAAACTCCATACCTGCCCTAATACCCTGTTACCCTTCTTTGCCAACTCCCTTATGTGCGCATCGTCTTTATTGTCATACCTTAGCCTATATCCCAAATAAGTCACTTCATTTACTGTCTCTATCCTCTGTTCTCCCCAACTTAACTCTTCTTTTTCTTCCCTCCTTTCCCTTTTTGAAAAACTACTATCTTAGACTTTCTCACATTTCAACCCAAGTCTTTCCTTTCCAGATACCTCTTTATCGTATTTATCATACCTTTCATCTCCAACTCATTTTTGCCACCATGACCATATCGTCTGCATATGCCAACACCCACACTTTAATCCCTCCCTCCATGACAACCCCACCACACTGACCTCCCTTCAACACTTCTTCTATGTCCCCTATATACAGTGCAAATAAAATAGGGCTAAGAGGACACCCCTGCCTTAGCCCCTTCCTCGTCCAAAAACAGTTCACTAACACTATCCCTATTTTTACCCTATTCTTAGTCTCTTTATATATCTCTTCCAGTTTCCTCACTAGTTGTTCCTCTATTCCCTTTTTCCTTAACACCCTCCATAGCTTTTCCCTATTCACATTATCAAACGCAGCTTCTATGTCCATGAAGAACGCGTATACCTTACCCCTTTTCTTATCTAGCTCTCCATTCACTAACTGTTTTAATATATCAACATTGCCTATTGCCCTTCTTCCCACCCTAAATCCCATCTGCCAATCTGGTAATAGCCTTTTTCTTCCACTTCCTTTTCCAACCTCCTTTGTATAATCATGGCATACAATTTATAACTTACATTAGTGACACTAATCCCTCTATAATTCTTTACCTCCTTCCTATCCCCTCCCTTATAAACCGGCAGAATTAAACTTTCTTTCCAACTCCCTGGCAATTCCTCCCCTTTCCATATTGTATTATAAATTTTCCTTATATTTCCTCTCACTCTCTCCCCTATATATTTCCATTGTTCTCCTTGCGTACCGTCCGTTCCTGCCGTCTTCCTTAATTTTAGTCCATTTATTGCTTTCTCCATTTCCTCTTTCGTTATCTCCCACCCCTCCTGTATTGTATTTACCCCTTGCAATATCACCTGCCCTGGTCCTTCTATTGTTCCCTCCAAACGCTCCATACAATAATCCAGCCACACCTTTATATCCGTTAAACCTCCTCTCCTCTTATCTCTTCTTCTCTCCTTGTTTAGAAATTCCCACACTTCTCCTTCTTTCTTTATTTCCTTTACTTGTTTCTCCATTTCCTCTTTATACGACACCTTTCTCTTTGAACATACATTTTTATACTTCATTTTCTTCTCCTTATACTCCCGCACATCTATTCTACCTTTCTTCCATCTTCTTCTAGCGTTTCTCATCTCTGTTTTTGCCTCTCTACATTCTCTATTCCACCACCTATTTTCGTACCTCTTTTTTCCTTGCTTTATCTCAAACCTTTTCTTTTCTACTGCCTTCTCCATTTCTGCAGTCAACTCCTTTAGTCCTTCTTCCCCCCCTACCTCTCCCCAAATCACTTGCTCCAACTTCATCTTATATCTTTCTATGCTTTCCTCAGTCCATACCTTTTTTACTCCCCATCCCTTCTGTTCCTCCTTAATTCCTTGCTCCTTTCCTTTTAAAATCACTTCCAGTGGCTGATGATCTGATTCCTCCTCATCCCCCACTTTAAAACTTTCTATGTCCTCCCACATCTCTCCACTCACCATCACGTAATCAATCACCGACTGCATGAGTATTCCTTCACCATTTTATCGACGCCTGTCCACAGCTCTTTTGCAACTATTATAGTCCAGGATAACTTGCGGTTTGTAAGTGAGGTCTTCTCCGGACAATTCCAAATCTTGGTGTTGCGTTGAAAGTAGCATAACGCTTCTATATTTTTTAGGTACGTAAGATACTAAAATTGTGTCTTCTCCATATAGAATTTTGCTTGAGTATTCTGCTCGATTTCTTTTTGGCAAAAATTCTTTTGGTATTTCTCTACGTGTTTTACGAATTTTTCCGGTCAAGGTTTTTGATTGCTGCAGTAGCTCCTTCGCCAAAGACATAGACGTAAAAAAATTATCTGTGGTAATACCATAACTCTCTCTCAAACCTTCAACCAAATCCAAAACTACCCGCTTCCCTAGAAATAAAATTGTATACTCGTGCATAAAACGATAAAATTGTGTTTTACCTTGTTCCCGTTCTGGAGCGTTGTCTACCATTCCAGTATATATTTGGAAATTCCAGCAATATCTGTTACTAACATCGCATAAAGCTCAGATTTTAATTCCGTATTTATCTGGCTTCGACTTCATATACACTCGAAAGGGACATTTTCCACGGAAAGGAACAAGTTGTTCATCAATACATACTTCAGCATCAGGGTTATTCGATTTTTTGCAATTTGCAGCGAGAATATCGTGAATGTTACGAATAGCTGCTAATTTATCTGTTGCCCGTCGTTCTTCTCGGGTGTCCATATCGTCAAATCGAATGTATTTCAAAAGGTCTCTCATTCGATTACGAGACATTGCAGCACAAAAAATTGGTCTATGGAGAGACATGTATTTCGTACTCCACATCTCCAATATTGGTTCTTGGCGTGCTTTCAAACCACCAGCTAGAAGCAGTAATCCAAAAAAATGAATGTAACTCATCCGCATCTACTGGCTTCCACGTATCGCCTACAATTCTTCTAGCTGAAATGTTTGTTTCTCTAAGTATTATGTCCATAATGTCTTCCGAGATAAATAAATGGAAAGCATCTAGGCATGTTGAAATATGTTCACTGAATTTTGTTAATCCTGGCGGTGTTTTTAGAATATTTCGCTGATTTCGTCTTCTAACATGACGCTTATCTTTTTTCCATATAGAACCATCTTTACCCACCAGTATATTTTTATCATTGGGCGAATTATCATCACTGTCATCGTCCTTCAAACTTTTAATCGAATTTACATCAGGTACACTTACTTCTTTAAATTCGGCATCACTATCGTCAGATGAAATTTCATCTTCAATTTCATTCAGTAAATTAATATTGCTAGCTATTTTCTAGCCATAATTCAACAACTATTTCCAATCAAATGTAATGACTAAAGACGGAATGGTAGTAATCATGATTCAGACGATTAACACGTTGAAACAAGCAGATTAGATGACAAATTCAGACAAAATATTAGAATTACTTTTTAGAACGTCGGTTACCAAGTGAGGTCAAATATGACCCCAACGACAATCTTTTTTTTACGTCGCAAAACAAATAACAATTGAAAAATTTGTATTAAACATTGTTGAAAGAAACTCAGCTAAAAAAATATTGGGATAGTTGTAAAAAAAACTTAAGAAAAGACAACAAAAACAACACGTCTGGGGCCAAAAAGACCCCAATGGTAATCGGAAGGTTAATAAGAATCGCCTTGTTTATATTTTTTTCCAATAAGTCACAGGCATTTAAAAAGTTAATATTTTCAGGATATGTTAACTGCGTATAAGTTGTACCGTTTTTAGAGCTGAAAGGGCTTCTTGAATTGTCGGCACGTTATTTTCTGCATTGTCTTTTTCGTCGCTTTCGGCATCCACGTCTTCGTTTTCTTTGTTTAGAGTTGACTATAATATCAACATCATCTGGAAATTCGGCAATTTCCAACAGATTGTCTATCATATCATATTCGTCCAGATTAAAGCTTTCAAAATCCTGTATGTGATTCTTTTCCCCATTCGGATAAGTCATTAGGTTTTTCATTTTCTTCGTCATTGTGCTGCTGTAACATCCACTGAGCAAGTGGAAGATCATCTTCCTCGTCAAACCCTGTATCAACATAAAACCCAGCGTGTCGAAAACAATTTGCAATGGTTTTTTGGGAAACTTTTCTCCATGCTGTGTCTAACATTAGAATTGCGTCTAATAACGAAATTTTAAATTCTACATTTTGGTCATAAGCGTCAATGAGCTTCATCAGTAACATCCTCCTGTAGTGGAACATCCAATTACACTCTGGTCCATAGACTGTAAAACGGCTGTAACATTTGGAGGAAGAAAAAGCACTTCAATACAATTAAGATTTTCTATTTTTGGATGAACCGGACAATTGTCAATAATTAACAAAATTTTTCTTTTTTGTTTTAAAAGATCGGTATCCCATTTACTTACAAAATTTGAAAATATTTCCCCTGGTACTCATGCTTTTTTATTTTTCTACGTAAGAAGCTTTGAACAGTTCTTGAAGTACCGGGGCGATTTCGACTTTCCGATTATTAAAAGTTGTCTTTTTGCAGATCCGTCCATATTGGCGCATACTAGAGCAGTAATCTGCTCTTTTGAAAGTTTTCCTCCAGAGCATCGCTCACCTTTAAACTTAAGGGTTTTGTCTGGCGTAATCTTGTAAAAAATTGCCGTTTCATCACCGTTGAATATGTCTTTATCTTCATAACGTCTTTGTATATTAGGCCAGCCAGTTCTGCGTTACTGTTGAAGAAACAGCTGCAGCCTCACCGTGCATCTTTCCAGAATTAATGTTGTACCTTTTTTTGAAGCGATCTATCCATCCCTTGGTGCACTTAAAGTCATTTCCATTGCCGCCTTCTTCATGTTGGTTGGACAATTGGGCAGAATCTTGAGCTTTTGCTTCTAAAATTGGCCCGGAGATTAGCACATTTTGAGTTCTTTTCAATGCAAACCATTTTAAAAGAGTTTGATCTACATATTTCCGTACAGGCTCTCGCAATTTCTTGATTGCTGTATTTTTATCCAACGCATTTATATATTTTGCCCTCTGCCGCCAAATTGTCGACACTGTTGATTTCGATAATTTAAATTCACGACAAATTTGTGCATTAGCATTTCCATCTTGCAGTTTAGAGATTATTAATAGTTTATCAGACAAGGTAATAGATTTTCGTTTAGTTTTAGCAGTTATTGTTGCCATCGTTGATGGTAAAACGTTACAAGTATAGGTACACTAATAAATTGAAGTGAACAGAACCAACGGTTACAATATACTAAATATAGAACTTGTTTTGACTCGCCCCCACTTCGACCGCTTCGATAGTTTGTTATAGCCGATCTATATATATGTACTTATGAGCGAGAAACGCGTGTTCTATAGGCGAGCGTTCGTTATAGCCGTGCGAAAATACACCTGCTTAAGATAGGGTTTAGATGGTACTTAAGATTTGTTCGCTATAGCCGAACGTTCGTTATATCCAGGGTTCGTTATAACCGAGTTTAACTGTATATAGAAGAAATCTTTTGATCTAACAAAATTTTTTCTTATAAAAGAATTAAATTTTTCATTCCAAAATTTTGTTTTTTTTAGACCATGAATAGAACGACTCAACTTACATATTGTCCCATTTGGTAACTTTACATAAACAATTTATTTAATGTCCCAATGTAAAAAAGCACCTGTAATGCGTTCTCAGTTTATCATGGATAAACAGAAAGTTTGTTTCATATTCTCCAAGCCACTGTACTGTGGTGGGTTTTTTGTTCTTTTTCTTTCCACAACTTAAACTGTTATCACTAATGTTATAGACTTGTTGCTCCTCTTCTTCTCATGTGAAAATATCCTCTTTGTTAAGGTTATTTAATTTCCACTTTACCTGGCATCCTCTACTACATCTTATACTTCAAGCGTCTTTAACATTAACTGTTTTATCTACGTTTTATCACGTTTTTTTGCTTATTTTCCAAAATTTTTTTTAAACTTTTTTCCGTCTCCAAATCTTCGTTATGGGTCTGGGCCTTAACCTGATTAAATAATGTTGGTATTACCTCCCGCAAGATAAAATAATGCAGATGGATACTTATTCTTTATTTTTTAACAGTGACAAACATTCGCACATGTATCGCCATCTTTTTTGCACTTATATAACGGGTGATCGAGAATATTCGCAAGCCGCGTGACCTGTTTGCTTACTTTTTTAATGGATATTTACTGCGTTACCTTTACTACAGGGTCACATGGTTTGAAAATAATTTCGATCGCACAGTATAGAATGTTTCCTAAATAATTTTTGTTGCCGGCTTGTATTCAGTTCTTTTTTAACAAGGGTTCCTAGTATTCCCCAAAAACGTGTTCACTTCATTCTTGAAAGTATTAAATCCTTTCACGTCTACCGAACAGAAGTAGCAGTCGGTTGTGATTTTTCTGTTAACGCCATATCATAGGAATGCTAAAACGAAATGAGTTTTTCTTACCCTTCAACCACAAACAAAGATCTTCCTCGCATCTTCTGCACACCTTATACTGAGCCCATGTTTTGTCTGACGTTTTACAAGACATGGCAGCTTGCATCTTCAGAGTGGTAAATGTCACTTATACTGTGTATTCAGCACATGGTACATAACATACGTTGTCGGGGGAATTTACAGAATCTTATTAGATGGCCAGCGAAAGAAATGGAAGAATATGGGGTTCTAACCACCAACAGCAGATTGTTTATATTTATTCTTAGTAACCCAGATAACAAGTCTGAGCGTCACTATCAACCTTTAATCCATTTCGACACGATCTCCATGTAACGCTAAAACTACTTTATCCAGCACCTCCTACCAATACTCTCTTCAACCATTAACATGTCTTTTATTTATTGCCAAGTTCAGCTATAATCGAAAGAATGAATGTGAGAAGACTTATAGTTTTAAGTTCATTTTTTAAATAAAAAACAAGACAATAAATTTCAAGTTAATTAGGAATTTTACAATAAAATGTCTTCTCTCAATATAGTTAAAGTGATCCGCTCTCAAAGTAGAGTCATTAAAATAAAATTTAATGAGAAGACATCAAATTTTGAAACTTTGAAAATAGATTACTTTTACTATATTAGAATTTTTACGCTAAACACAAAGAAAAACTTGAGTTGTACGTGTTTTTTTTCGTTTTTTGTTGAAATCTATAAGAAAATGTATAAAAATCGTAAGCAGTTTTTTACTTGCAGACCTGTGTAATTTCCATTGTGGTTTTGTCTACTATTCCTTATACGCGAACTTTTTAAATTGCTGTTTGCGTACATTTTTATTAAACTTCCTCCTAAGTTGGTTTTGTTTTTCATAAGAAAATTGTTAGAGAAAAACCTCCTTCGTTGTTACCACCTGACACCGATTAAATTAAATTACTCAAATATTTATACCATTACTGGTTTTGATAAAATTAATCAAATAAAAATTAGAAGTATTTATTATAAAAAATGTTAATATAATTTTGTCAATTTTAGATTGTGTGCAATTTTTTATTGAACGTATGCTTTTTTTATTTATTTATTATTTGAAAACTGCATCAAATGCTTGTTATTTTACGTTATTACGTTTTAAGTCATGCATATGCACAAACTATTGCTTCCGTTTTTTTTCACTGTTTTAACATATCGCTAATTTCAGCAGATAAATTGATTTTACTTGTATTGCACATTAAGGTTCTGCCCTGAACAAATATACAGCGTGTTTATTATGTATGGAACTGATGTCATATCTTTAGATTGAACTGAAATATATATGATATTTAGAATTGTATTTGACTATATCAAATCAACATTCTTACGTAGTTTTCAACTATTTTGCACTGTACGTATCAAAATCACTCACCATCTTGATTACTTTTTTGAATAGTATGTGATACAGTATTGGAAACCTAATTTTATTCTTTGTGCAATTCCTGAACAAAATGTTCAAAGTGCCTTCCGTCAACTTCTTGGGAGAATAATAGCCGTTGGATAAAATGTTTCTTTGCTTTGTTTAAAATTATTGTGAAATGTTAGCCTTTCTGATAGTTTTTTAGATTTTCCATATTGTTAGGCTTGTTAATATTGATACTTTTACATAGCCCCACAAGAAGTTAATTCGAGAAATCTGACAAGCCATTGAATGGTTCTTCTGCGTCCGATCTGCATGCCCGGGAAAACGTTGTTCTGAGCATGACCAAAATGCGGTGGTGTCCCGTATTCTTGAAGCCAAATTGATGCACATATTAGTTGTGGTTTATTGTGGGTTCGTAATAGTTTCCGTAGTATGCGCAATATATTTTCTTGGAGAAGTTGGAGTTTGTTTCTTTTATTTTTATATATTGATGAAAGACTAAAATGTTCCTGTCATTTGAAATTGGAAGATGTAAGGCAACCCAAATGACTAATACGCGAACGTATAATTGGTTGCATCAGCTGTAGTTAAAAAAATGTTTTTATATAACGTATGAACAATCTTGATCACTATACAAATATCTTGTTTTAACTTAATCATTAATTACACTTATGATAACCACAACTAATACGGCTTTTTAACAAATCTTTTATTGAAAAATTTACAAAGCAGAAAAGTGAAAACATACTCATTTCGGTACAAAATACAACACATTGTATCTATCTCTTATTTATTAAATATTCACTTTCTTCAGTTTCTCGTTCATCATATGAATTACCATTATTCACTGTAAACGTCGAACTTTAAACAACTTTATCAACTAAACCATCTGTTTTTCACATTTCTTGACAAAGATGTAACACATAATTGCACTACTTTTCCCAATCTTCATTTGTTAACTCAGAACTGTATATATCAATACCTCGTTGTGCGATATTATTCATTGCAACTTTTCTTTTTGCGTGACTACATATAGATTTACAAAAACGAATGTTTCAGTATATATAATCTGGACCCAATTACTTTTTGTTGTAAAGCGTTTTACATATGTACTAAACCAATTTCTAATTTACGGCATCATTCAGAGTGTCCGGATTCCAGATAGGGTACAAAAATAATATGCAAGTTTCTATACACTCTTTTTCCTGCGGAGATACGGACTCCTGAAATCGTTTGTTTGAAAGTAACTTCCTGTACTTGCTGTAATTTAATAATTTTTTAATATGATGGTTACCAAGGCAAGCCTCTTTAACATGAGCCTTTTCGTTCACACAGGGACGGACTAGCTGTAACACAGTAAAACAATATTTTTGGACAGTTTAAACCTTGAACTAAGAAAATGTACTCTTAATCGACTTCGATAAAATGAACTTTTTAAAAAAACAAAATTTTTTTTTGTGCAATATGGTTTTTATTGAATAATTTTGTATGTCGGTTCAACATAAGCTCCTTTTACTCTTATCCA
Source organism: Aquatica leii (assembly GCA_035610365.1). NCBI lineage: Eukaryota > Metazoa > Arthropoda > Insecta > Coleoptera > Lampyridae > Aquatica > Aquatica leii. The sequence goes on along the minus strand of CM069434.1, from coordinate 118,921,487 downwards.
ATCTCTAGTTCTAAAAATTGAAGATTGTTGGACCTTCTACAATGCCTCAACGTTAGTCCTCCTCTTTTTATCCATCTATTTTCGAAGTTTCTGTTTAGGCTGGAACTACTAGACCAAAATGTGCTGGTGTCCCATCATGCATGATTGCCAGAGGTAGATCTTCTAAAAGTTCTCGCAAATTGTTTTGGAGAAATTTCAAATAAAATTCTTCAGTTAATCTTGTTGGCAATGGTCCACTTAAATTTCCGATTATTCCGGACCACACGTTGATGGGTTCAAATTGATGCTGATGTGTTATAATAGAAGCATGGGGATTTTCCTCTGTTCGTAAATGCAAATAATGGGACATCATAATGCCGCATGGACCTTTTGAAGATAATATGGATGCAACTGTTGCTCTCCAAGGATTCTAGAGACCGTCGATTTTAGGAAATCAAACCAGTTTTTGGCCACTTGCAGAAGGATTTGCTTTCACAGCATTTTTAAGATGTTTTCTTCAACACCCTCACCGCGATTGATTTGATCTTCAGAATTGTAGCTAGCTGTCAAATTTTCCTAAAATTGCTTACGACGTTTTAAAGGTTGTCCTTCTATTTGGAAGTCCATCTTCATAAAGCTTCTAAGGCATTACATGATGCAACCATATTGAACAAAAATATTTTGAATTCGTAAACAGTTCATTCTATCGATGTCGATCAAAAGTGCCTTTTCTTAGTTGAAGGTTTAAGCTGTCCAAAAATATTATCGTTGTGTCTCTATCGTACAGGGTGTAAAAAAATAGAATTATTGTGTTAGAACTGGTCCGCCCCTAGAAACCTAAATAAGCCGAATGTGAATAAAAGGATTCATGTTAAAGAGAATTACTAGTAATCATCATATAAAAAAAAATATTCAATTACACCTAATACTTCAAGAGTTATTTTAAAACAAACGATTTCTAGGAGTTTGCAATTTCGTAAGAAAAAGAGTGTATAGGTCATATTATTTGTATGTGTTCTATCTGAATCTGGGAGATTGTGCACATAGTTTGGGACACCCTGTTTAACCCACTTACACCTATTCTAAAATAAATATCTTCACTTTTTTTCACTTCACTAGGTATATAATTTATTATCGAACTTATACAATTCCTATTGACACTAATTTCTTTGTGATTTATCAGCACTCGCACACTCTGTTTTTGTTGATTTCTTCAGTTTACGTTTTTATTTTACGTGTGTACAAACTTATTCTTTTTTGTCTTGTGCTAGCGTTTTAGCTTCTTTCCAGCTTTGATTTCTTTTCTTCAGGAGGATTTCCTTTATCTTCTCTTCAGTCTTCCTCTTCTTCTCTTTATGTTTCTTTTGGTTTGCTTTTTGTTTACCATTCTAATGAGGTAGCCAAATCCCAACTGTTGTTTATCTGTAGTGTTTTTTTATTGATTCTACCTCGAGTATTTTTTGTATTTCTTCACTTCTTCGTCCATATCTTTTCGATACTACCACGATTCGTATCAGGTATTTCATTTGTATTTCTTTATTGTCTTTTCGTGAGCTTTCAGCTTTTTTTTTTTGAATTTCGAATGAATTGCTTAGAGTGTAGTACTACAGTACACTTTGTTGGAACTCTATTATTTATTCCAACTTAATTTGTTCTATCATTCTGTGTTCTAACTGCCAGATATTTGGAATTGTATGTTCTATCTTTGAATATTGTCTTATCTTAAGGTCCTATTCCATCTTTCTTGATTTTCTTGCAATTCCTTTGTATTTTAGGCGCATATCATCAAACACGCATTCTTTTATGTATATTGGCTCCAAGTATCTATATCCTACTAGTAGTCCGTAATTCGTCGTTGACTTCTTTTGTTACGTCATTTAGTATAATGTTCACGAGCGTTGCGCTTAATATCCATCCCTGTCTCGCAGCTTTTTTTCTCACAAATTCATCTGTTTGTCCTTACATAGTTCCAAGTGTTTTATATAAGTTGACTGTCTTTTCTCAATTCCTTTTCTACTAAGACTATCTCCGATAATTTTCCTCGGTATGCTATCGAAAGCTTTTTTCAGGTCAATAAACGCTACATACAATGTTATATTGTATTTCCTCTCTCTTTTCTGAAACGACTGCAAGTTTTCCATTGGAGTTTTTACTTTTAATCTGTTATACTATAGTAGCCTCTTCTTGTAAATTTCTTCTTCCTGAAGTCCTATACTTTCCTCTTTTAATCCAATTGTTTGATATTTCGGTGTTTAGCGGTTCATCAAAGTATTCTTTCTATGTATCCATTTTCCGTTAACGTTTTCCTTTCCTTCTTTTATCGCTTACGCCTTTGTTCTTTTTGTTGTCTGGATATTATTCTCTTCTGTATGCATTGGGTGGTTCATCTAGCGATTTAATTAATTCAAAGACGAATGAATATTTTTCAAAGCGGTTTGTGTTATTAGAAAGAGTAGAGTATATATTGCCATTAAGTATGGAACACAATTTAATTCAAATAATTTCCACGGCTGACTTTGCAGCACCCCATACTGTCAACCGAATTCTTCAGGACATTTTCGATTGTATGGACTCGGATCTCATCAATGGCTACTTCGATTTGATTTTTCAAGCTTTAGATAGTATCTGGATGGTTAGCGTAACATTTACCTAGAACGCATATTACATAATCAATAATCGATTTTCTTTTCTGTTCGCTGCTTCTCTAGTGTATTTTTGTACGTTTTCATGGTCGAAGAAGGAGTTTGTGACAATTAGGTTATTCATAACGTGACCATAGGTCCCATTTTAAGCGGGACAATCCAGCTGTCCCCAGCAAGGGCAAAATGGTCCCGCTTTCGCAATCCGACCAAACGATAATTTAAAATTTATTTTTTCGCTCGCAACACGTGATGGGGCGCGGCGGTTTTCGAGAGAGCGGCAAGCTTTTGTTTTAGTTCAAGCCGAACGGAACGAAACAGTGATCGTACTTAAGCAGTGTGTGATTATATCAATAATGCCTAAACGCAAGTGTTCGTTTAATATTACTTTGCAAAACAAGTTCTGCGGATGAATTGAAAGAGCATCTTCGCTAAGCCCTTTGGATTACATTATTAACGGATGCCTCTAACCATGGCTCAATTAAATTATTCCTAGTTTTGATTCGCTATTTTTTACCATACGAAGGCGTGAAAGTCAAGCTTTTAGACTTTCGGGAGCAGCCCGGCGAAACATCGGATATGATTGTCGATTATTTGAAGGAAGTATTATCTTGGAATGATTTAAATTAAAAAATTGTGGCATTTTATGGAGACAACACGAACTGCAATTTTGGAGAAAAGAATAGAAAAGGAAGTAATAATGTTTACGCAAAACTGAACCAATCACTCGGAAAACAGCTCATAGGAATTAGATGTGAAGCCCACATAGTCCACAATGCGATCAAAACTGCTTCTGATTGTCTTCCTGTTGACTTCAAATGCATCATTGTGAAAGTTTATTCATTTTTCTATATCTACAGCGTTCGAGTAGAAGCTTTTGAAAGAGTTTTGTGATTCAACTGACACAGAGTATTACAAATTGCTGGCCTACAGTAAAACAAAGTGGCTTGCATTTGCAACTATTTTCTAAGTGTCGACAAATGCCCAAATATTTTAAAAAGGCTTTTCGAAAACCCCCCAGCTCAGAAATGTGGTTATACTTTTTGCACGCACAAGCAGCGACCTTTCATGAAGCTGTATTGAGGGGCAAAACGTGTCTGCAATAGAGTCTGCGAGGAAAATTAATCGTCTTCGAGATAACCTTGCACTCAAAGAGAATACGACTTTCCTTCCTCAACACCGTCCGTAATCTTCTTGTAAAACTACAAGAAGCTGAAGCTGCTGTTGACCAGCAGAATGTAAAAACTGCGGCGTGTGAATTTTATAAGACAAGCAAAGAATACTTGGAGCAGTGGTGTCAATTGAACGCAGAACTAGAAGTGTTTGAATGGGCAAATTTAACAAAAGAAGAAGAGAAGAAACAACTAATCTCTCACATGATGGATGCTAGAAAAAAAGGGCTAATAGCAGTAATTAGGAAAAATAAACTACTAATAAATGAAGAAGAGTAGGACATTAAAGACATTACAGAAGATGAAAAGAAAAATCCGTAAGAAATAACACGTAACGATACAGAGGAACAAAAGAAAAGAGCCAGATCCACAGATGAGGAAGAACCAAGCCCTGCCCGGGGAGCAATACCAAAAAAGAAAAACTGGGCACAGACCATACTAACACCCTACCAAAAAGAAAGGTCGGGCTCACAGGAGGAAGATTTAAACAAAACACTTAGAAACATCACAAATCGAAACCAACAAATTCCAAAAAACTAACAAGAAATGAAAACCAGTTGGAAGTAAAAAAGACGACGACAATAGGCAAGAGAAAAGGGCAAATGAGAAAAATAACGACGAAGACAGAAGAACAAGGAAAAAGTAGAAACAGATAAAATTGGAATAGGAACATGGAATATAAATACAATCAAAGGGAAAGAGATCGAGATTACAGAAGAAATGGATAACAACAAAACACAAATATTGGGACTGAGCGAAACAAAGAGGAAGGGAAAAGGAAACACAAGATTAACAAATCAACATGTAATATACTACGCCGGAGTTGATGCAGGAAAGAGAGCAAAAGAAGGGGTGGGAATAATAATAACAGAGGAACTAAACAAACTAATAATAAAATGGAAAGCCGTACACTCAAGAATAATACTGGTGACAATAAAACTCGACATCGTCGAATTCCACAACAATTTACAAGAAGTACTGGATTAAGCAAGAGAGGAAACAGAACCATCTATAATAATGCGCGGCTGGAATGCAAGAGTAGGGAACGACCGTAGTAGAGGCATGGGGAAATATGGAGAACAAACAGTAAACCGTAACCGGAAGAAAATGATGATTTCTGTCAAAGAAATGATCTGTTAATAGGAAACACACTACGGAAACAAGTACACCTTCGTGGCAGAAGAAAGTAACGCAAAAACCTTGATAGATTATATAGTATTCACACAAACACTAAGAGAAACAATACAAGACATAGAGACAATAAAAGAGGCAGAAATAAGTTCAAACCATAGACTAGTAGTAGCAAAAATAGAAGAAATAGTAAATAAAACGGAAGAAATAACAAACAGCAGAATAGTCCTATACAAACTAAAAAAACCGGAAAGACAAGAAGAGTACCAAGAAAAGACAAATAAGCAATTTCGTAAATTATTACAGAAAACAAAGACCTGGAGACAAAATGGGAAAAATTCAAAGAAATTACTCTAAAGGTAGCGGAGGAGGTATGTGGAAGAAGAAACGTCAATAAAACCCTAAAAAGAACAAGATGGTGGACAGAAGAGATAAAAGGGATAGGGAAAGAAAAGAAACAGGCTTGGAAAAAATATATCCGAACAAAAGACGAAGAAAATAAAGAAAAAAGGAACAAAGCAAAACGAGAAATTAAAAAGACGAAAAAGGAAAACTGAAAAGAGTTTGGACAAGAAATAAGTGATAAACACAAGACAGGCACAAGAAAGTTTTGGACAATAGTTAAAAGATTGAGAGGGACTAAAAGCAATAACAAATAATCAGCAGGAACTCAAAATGGAAATAATATTGGAAGTCTGGAAAGAGTTCTACTCAGAGAAATTTAGAGGAGAAATAAATGTAGAAAATGAAGTTAAAGAAGACACAGTAGACGTACCAGAGATAACAAGGGAAGAAGTACATGAAACGATAAAACAAATTAAAATAGGCAAAGCGAGTGGAGAAGACGAAATAGCACCAGAAATGCTTAAATATCTATTGGAAGATGGAACAGAATGGCTACATGAAATATTAAAAGAGGCGTGGAAATCGAAGAAGATTTCCAAAGACTGGGAAATAAATCTAATAATTCCTATACATAAAAAGGACGAGACAACAAACTGTGAAAATTACAGAGCGATGTGCCTAGCCCAAACCACATTAAAACTATATCCGAGAATACTGGAAAAAAGACAGAAAATACGTACATCACAAACTTGAAGAAGAACAAACGGCATTCAGAACAGGAAGACAGACAAGTGACAACATTTATATACTAAAAACGCTAATAGAAAGAGCAATAGAAGAGGATAAAGTTATATGCGGATGATGTAGTTCTAATAGCGGACTCAAATAAGAAAATCCAGGAATTATTAAATCTGGGTAAAAGAAATAGAAGAATTGAAAATGGAAGTAAACAACAACATAAAAGTGGTGATAATAAATGAAAATCAAACAGAGAATATACACAAAGAAATAAAATGCAAGAACACATTTCTAGAAAAAATAACAACTTTCAACTATCTAGGCACAATACTAACAAATGATGGAAAAATAGACGCAGAAATAACAAATCGATCTAATAAATCAACAAAACTATATTACGCACTCAACCATATACTAGGACATAAAGAAATAGATAAAGAAACGAAAAAGAAAATACACAATACAATAATAATTCCAACAATCACATATGCAGCGGAAAATTGGACATGGACGAAAAAACATGAAAGTAAAATAAATGCAATGGAGATGAAACACCTTAGGAAAATAGCAGGGAAAACAAAATGGGACCACGTTAGGAATGAAACCATAAGGAAAGAAATAAAACAAACACCAATATGAGAAAGAGTTATAGAAAAAAACCTACTATGGTACGGGCATGTCATGAGAATAAATAACGATCGGCTGACGAAAAGAATAATGAAAGGCGGGAAACCAAGAAACAGAAAAACCGGAAGACCAAGAAGAAAATGGCTAGACCAGATAGAAGAACATGGAAGAAAAAAAGGGAAAACAAAGGAAGAGATAGAAATGCATGGAAGAAATGGGTTAAAGAGGACCGTGACCCAAAATCCGATGCCTGAAAAGGCAAAAGGAAATGAGAAGAAAAAGAAGATTATTTTGTATTAGTGTTATTCTACCGGCTCTAATAAAAAAACTTGTAAAACACCGAAACATTGTTTTTGCATAATTCCACAGGAGACGTCCCGCTCTGACAAAAAAAATAAATGGTCACTTTAGTTATTCATCACGCAGAAATCTATTTATCTTTTTCTCTTATTTCTTATTTGCTCTCTTGTGTTTCTGTTATCTCTCCTGATTCTTCGTTCTTTCTGAAATAGCTACCCAAGTTTTATTATAGTTATATTTCGTTGTTGACTATGCATCCTATTCCCTTTCTTACTTTCCGTTTTTGTTTAATTCCTGCGTACATTAATAAATTTTTGCTTGGTAGGGTAAATCACCTAGTAGTCGGCCACTTAAGGCGTGTTGTAAATGTTTTTGTCAGTATAAATATTTTTTCGTGCAATATTGTAGCTGTGAAGTTATGTACCTGTAATTTAAGTATTTAATTTTTGAAAAAATAGTACAGAATAGACCTATGTTTAATGTTATTTCTGAAATAAAACTAATTATCTTGAAAACCCCAAAATACCAGTAGTCAGCCACAAAAAACGCATATTCGGCCACTAATTAGCCGATAGTCGGCCATGATAGTATAAGTAAGGGAAAGGAACATTGAGTTAAAATTGTCATGTGAAAACATTTTAATTCATATAAAAAATAATAGGTATACTTCGGTAGGTACCCTTGAAACATATATGACTAAAAAAAATCAGAGAGTAACAAATGCAGAAAATAAAATATAACAATTAAAATAACACGTAAAACGGTCTATGAACAGTAGAGACAACTAAAATCTCTGGATTTCACATTTTCATATTTCAAGCCTATAAATTCTGTACAGCCTAAATGAAACCATCTCTCGCACTGATCACACCCGATGTTTTTCAGTTCATCCTCCTCCACATCACTAACTAGTTCCTCTTCACATCTGCAGCATTTGATTATTTCTTTTGATTTCTTGTTTTCTTGAATAGTTGCCGTTGTCATAAGAGCTTTGTTACCTTTTGTTTTACTTTTTTGATCATTAAATCGTTTTCTTTTAGCTCTCCAGTTTCCTTTTTTGCTTTTCTTTTTGTTTTTTTTCTATATTTTGTTTTTCCTCGAAATGTGTTCTGTACCTTGCCGAAGATATGGCAGCTGGCAAAATTTCTTTATTGGTTTTGCGGCGACTAACAATAGGAGAGGGCCAGAATAAATGATCTTTGAAGTTTTGTTTAGAATTCATTTGTAAGTTTACGGCAGATGTACTTTGTTTGTTGTATATGTTTTTTGGAAGTACCTTGTTCATCTTTATTTAAGTCATTTTGAGGATTATCTATAGACATTACTGTACCGATTTCATTTTCAGTGACATCAACTTTATCTTGAATCAGAACCAAGACTCCGTTGGCATTTACTTCATAAATGCCTGTAGGTGGATTTACCTGTCCACTATTTACCTCATCTTTATGATTGTCGTTATTGATGCTATAAATATTTTGTAATGCGTCAATGATTTTTTCGCTGTCGATGTTCTGTACGGATAGTTAATCTTTATAAGCAGTTAAAACATTTTTTGCCGTCGGTACATCTTCAAAGGATATATCAAGTTTTTTTTGTTTGTCTTGAATGTTCTCCAATTTATTTTGAATGCATTTGCTGTAATTGACAGCATCGGGATTTAGGGGAAATAAACCACATCTCTTGAATCCGTTACGTATACTATCAGGAAGGGACGGCAGTTTCAAACATTTAGCTAACAGTGGACAAAACGTAGTTTTGTTCAATACAGCATTTACATTTTCTGGTTTGGCCTGCCAATTTCTAACTGTTTTTTTTTTTCATTGATTCTTCAGCGGTTTAAAGACGCTTACGTCCGCCGGTTGCATTAAATGCGTTGTGTTGGGTGGCAGGGCATATAAAATAATACCATTTTCATCACACCATTTACTCAATTCTAATGACAAATGCGATTTGTGGCCGTCAACAAATAGAATTACGGGACGCGGAACATCATTTCTCTTCAGCCACTCGTCTACACCGTTAACAACGTATTCGTAAAATACTTCGCTTCGCATCCAGCCTGATTCAGATTTACCAGTGAACCACTCATCCGGCATGGAAGCGACGACAGCTGCTGGTGGTCGAACATAAGGAAATACTACCATTGGATAAACTGTATCTCCAGATGCAGAAAAAACAAGCAGAACGGTGATAGTTTCTTTTTCACTACCTTTCTTTATTTCGTAAACGTTCTTCCAGCCTTTAGCTGCCAGAACTTTGCCTGTTTTTGGACACATTTGGAAACTTGTTTCGTCGCCATTTAGAACACGTCTGGGGTCATTAAAAATGTCGTCGTTGCCAGTTTCTTTTAGGTAATCACGAAGTTCCCTAAACCATTTGGATATGTACTCCTTCGTAATTATGGCTCTTGCTTTCGTCAAAGTTTCTGGTTCTCTTAGACTCAAATTGGGATGCCTTTTCAAAAAATCGGAATACCATTTATTCCCAGGCCTACCATCTTTAAATAGTGTTGAACGTTTAGAATTCGGAACTATAATTTGTACTGTATTTAACAAATCAGTTTTTTTTCTGGGGCAAACCTGTTTTTGATAATTCAATCAACCAGTTAACAAGTTCGTTTTCTTCAGTATTACTTAACACGGTTGCAGGTCCCATAGTCCTCGGCCCATTCTTAACGCGTCCATGAATGCGGTCTTGAATTGTCGCCCTGGGAACACTAAATCTTCGACTGGCTTCCTTGATACCTATACCATCATTTCTGACTGCTTCTAATGCTTGTGTTAGTGCTAATTCGGAATATTTATGAATTTGTCTTTTTTTCGATTAAGTCGTCATATCTGTGGAAAAATTGACAGGTAGGTAGGTAGCTAAATAAATTGAAAATCGCAGAACAGTAAAAGTCGAGTACTGGTTTCCGAAATGCTAAAGTCGGCCACTTTGCTTTCTTAGTGGCCGACTACTGGATATTCTTAAAAATCGACAATTATTTTGCGTTCATATTATCCCGTATGTAGAGCTTTATTATAAGTGAAGTTTAGGTTCAAATTCTATTATGGTAATTTTTCCAGTAGTCGGCCACGCGGCCGACTATTGATTTTCGGTGATAATTAGAAGCCTATAGTCGGCCACCATAAGATAGGTTAAGACATAATTTCATCTATAAAGTGCGTTAAATCAATAATATAATAGTACCAAATGTACGCAATACATAATAATTGGGAAAAGTAAACTTAGAGAATAGTAACATGCTATTTCCTATAGCTACCTCTACTAGTAAAAATGAATAAAACTTACTTGATTGCTCAACAACGTAAACCGCGCCAAATCACATATGGAACTAAACTATAGTGTAACCACCAACATATAAATAAAAAGTACTTTTAAATTCTAGAAACACGGCCGACTTTAGGGCAGATGATTTTACTACAAATAGCAAAGTAGTTTTCTTATTATATTGTTGCGTATTTATTTTTACTTAAAAACTAGTTTATTTAAACGACTAAAAATACTGTTTACTTATTCTAGAAATATGTACACTTGTAAATTAACCGAACTAATGAAATCTAATAATATTTAATAAAAACACTTACACTATAATTTATATCACTTACAAGAAGATAAGACACTAATAATCACGTACACGATTATTCTCGGTATATTTATGTAGACACACGCGTGCTAACGATTTATTTCCACTTGATAATCTTCTTAACACTGCTGCATTCGCATTCCAGCAATAACTGACCTACGAATTGTTCCGTTGGTATATATACACATCGGCGAATCCTTCTCGAGTGTTCCCTACTTTTTGCTATGTCTTCTAGAAAATAGATAACAGCTTCTAGAAGGCTCTTGCATTTGCAAATAACTTCTCGAACGTTTCACTGTCCCCTTTTTAGGACTGTTCTGTCCCAGAACAAGAGACTGGATGCGACACCGGTAAAAAGGATCGTGGCGATAGCGGCAGCTTCCTCCAGTTCGGCAACTTCCTTGACCATAAAAGTAACAGTCAATAAACTTTTCCTGACCCAATATTCCCTTTGGTTGGTAACTACAGACCAACACTTGAATGCCTGTTCCTCGGAAGACGACCTTCAACATGTTTCGAACTGTCTTCAGTTGATCTAAGCCACAACCAAGCTTGGGTACTGCCAATTTCTTAACACGATGGAACTCCATTTCTCTCTTGAGACCCCATAATGTTCGCCACAGATCTTTGTATAACGGCTTGACACGTGAGTATTTCTTGGTGACCAGATAGAAAACGAAGCGTCCGTCACCACGTAGTCCTAAAACTTTTCCGACTGCCGGTTGCTGTCTTCGTAATTCATCTAGCTGTCCAAACTTCTTTTTAAATACGACTGCAACCCCTTTGGACATGTCAAGATCCTCGCTCACGCAATGTGCGATGGCGTAATCTTTTTGTGTCTGGAACAGGTCTTGTTGTTCCTCGGTGGTAACCCCGAACCTAGCTTTTGCAGAACCTCCGTATAAGTTCATAAACTTCTCGAACTCCATTTCTTCGATTGGATTCCTGGTTCTGCTACTTATTACCCTGGTTCGGACCTGGACTTGCATATTGTTATCGCCAGCAAACGGGGCTAGACGATCGACGTGGACCACTTTTGGCTTGCCTCTGGGCGGTTTTCGGATGCGGTATATGACGTCGTTAATACGCTGCACGACTTCATAAGGGCCCTCCCATTGCTTTTGCAGCTTCGGCGACAAGCCACGTCTCCTTTGAGGATTATACAACCAGACCATATCGCCAGGTTGAAACCCACCATTTTGCGCCTTGACGTCATATCTTGTTTTCATCCTGTCGCTGGCAATTTGTGTGTTTTTACGGACCTCTTCATGTACTTCGTCTAGCCTCTTGGTCAGCTTGCTGACGTAATCTTCTCCAGCAACTTCTTCTTCCGGTCTTCGCCCAAATTGAAGGTCGCATGGCAATCGTATTTCACGACCGAGCATTACACAGGATGGTGTTTGGCCTGTGCTTTCGTGAACGGATGATCGGTATGCTATTAAGAAAAGGTGCAAGTACGGATCCCAGTCTCTTTGGTGTTCGGACACTACCTTGGCTAAGTACTTGCCCATTGTTCGATTCATCCGTTCAACCATGCCATCAGATTGAGGATGGAGAGGCGTTGTCCTAGTCTTCTTAATTCCTAACAGTCGGCTAACTTCTTGAAACAGCCCAGACTCAAAATTGCGGCCTTGATCGGAGTGTAATTCCAGCGGAACTCCAAACCGGCAGAAAAACTCCTTTACTAAGACGTCTGCTATTGTAGCTGCTTCCTGATTGGGTATGGCGTAAGCCTCCGTCCATTTCGTGAAATAATCCATCGCCACCAGGATGTATTTATTTCCCGAATCGGATTCTGGGAACGTTCCTGCGATGTCAATCGCTACTCTTTGCAAAGGGCTTCCTACGTTGTATTGTTTCATGGGTGCTTTGCGCTTTCTCGCTGGACCATTTCCTGATGCGCAGACTATGCATTTACGGCACCATTTCATGACGTCCTCTTTGCAGTTCATCCAGTAGAATCGTTCTCGCACTTTACCCAACGTCTTCTTAATGCCAAAGTGTCCTCCTGATGTCCCATCGTGGAGATGCTTCAACACCTCTGTCACCCTGCTCTTCGCCACTACCAGCTGTAGTCTGTTTCCCGTGCCCTCGGCACTTTCTAGGGATCGCTTAAGAAGACCGTCTTCTACTATCAAGGAGTCCCACTGCGCCCAGTACGCTTTGATATTTCTGCCCAAAGCACTCACTTCTTCCCAGGTTGGTCGTCGACGTTGGACTATGGCCTGTTTTAGTTGATTAAAAGAATTTTCGCAGTCTGCATTCCATCTAAACTCTGCTTATTCTTCGGTTAATTTTGTCAATGGTTTGCCAATATTGGCAAATCCGGGGACAAATCTTCTATAATAAGTGCACAACTCAAGGAAACTTCGGACCTGATGTTTGTCGATTGGTCTTGGCCATGCTTGCACTGTTCGGATTTTGTCTGGATCAGCCCTTACTCCATCTCTAGATACGACGTAGCCAAGGTATTGCACTTCCTTCTTAAATACGTGGCACTTCTTTGGGCTCAGTTTAAGGTTAGCCCCACGTAATCGCTGGAACACTTCCTTCAAGTTGTTCAAGTGTTCTTCAAACGACCTTCCATCCACGATCACGTCGTCCAGGTAAACCAAGCACGTCTTCCAAGACAATCCGCGCAAGATGGTCTCCATCAAACGCTCGAACGTTGCAGGAGCGTTACACAGGCCGAAGGGTATTACAGTGAACTGCCCCAAACCAGTTCCGATCGTAAAAGCTGTTTTTTCACGATCCTTGGGTTCTACCTGCCAGTATCCACTCTTTAAATCTAACGTAGAAAACCACTGGGATCCTGACAGGGTGTCTAGCGTATCGTCAATTCTGGGTAAAGGGTAGCTGTCCTTTTTGGTCACGTCGTTTAGCTGTTTGTAGTCTACACAAAACCTCGTTGATCCATCCTTCTTCTTTACGAGTACCACTGGGGATGCCCATGGGCTACTTGAAGGTTCAATCACGCCTTCCCTCTCCATATCCGTAATTATTTGTTCGGCTTCTTCTCTTTTCGCCAAAGGAAGTCTGCGTGGATGTTGTCGTATCGGCCGAGCGTCTCCGGTATTAATTCTATGTTTCACCACGTTAGTTCTTCCTTTGGAGCCACTCTCCAGCGTGAACACATCTTGGTACTCTTGGATCAACACTTTAACTTTAGCCAGCTGGTCTTGGCTGAGGTTTTGGCATTTGGTGGTAAGAATGTCCAATAGATGTTGTGGACACTTCTTCGGCGGCGTATCTTCGTTCGTCTTCACGCATCTCACAATTTGTGATACTGGCGTGCATTGGCCTACCACGGTCGTCTTGTTCAACGTTACAGGATCTGAGTTGATGTTTAAGATCCTTACTGGCATCGTGTTCTTTACTCGTACTAAGGTTCTGGCAACGAGTAGTCCCTTTTCAACTAAGCCGCCTTCCATTGGTTCAATCGCGCGTATGTAGCCTTCCCGGAGATTTCCATCCAGGCGTGCCATCACGACACTTTCCGTCCTTGCAGGCAGAATCACGTCTTCACTCAATAAGACTCGCACGGCTGCCTTCTCTGACGAATGAAAAGGAATTTCTTCATTCTTCCGTGATGTTGGCTACCAGTACTTGATGGTCGAGTACTCCATTTCCCAAACCAATGGTTACTTTGACATGTCCGTGAGTAAGTATTTCTTCGCCCGTCGCCGTTCGAAGTCGTACTGTTACTGGTGATGTCTTCTCGTTTTCCAATAAGATGTCAGGACGAATGATGGTCTTCGTCACTCCCGTGTCAACCAGTAACTGAACGCTTCTTCCATTGATCTTGCCATCGAGATAAATGCTATGCAACTGCTCCCTAGGCGATGCCATTTGGATTGTAATCTCCGGAGTCTGACTAGATGAAATTACTTTTTGTCTCTTTTGCTCGCCTCGTTCCAAATTGTCAGGTGCTCTTGTTGTCCTCTTCTTAGGTTTAGTACGATGCCGTCGTACATGGCCTATTTCGTCGCAGTTCAAAGTTGTCACTCCTCTTTCCCGAAGTATTCGTCTCGCTATCTCCTCGATGCTTTCCAGTGTCTGCGCGGGTACTTCTGCAGCACAGCAGAGTCTATGACCATCTCGTTGCGATGCTTGTTTTGCTGCTTCAAACTCCAAAGCATGCACCAAAGCGTCATCCAATGTCTTCGGTCGAGCTAAGCGGAGAGTCTGCTGCGTTTCGCTGTCTCGGAGGCCGTCTACAAAGGTTTGAATAGCCAACTGCTCCAAGAAGGTATCTGGTGCTGTAGGATACGCAAGCCGTGTTAGTCTGGCGATGTCAGCCTCAAACTCTTGAAGACTTTCGGCAGCTTTCTGAACCCGACTTTTAATTTGAGCTTGATAGACTTGTTGAAGATGAGCATCTCCATATCTCATTTCTAATCGTGAAATTAAGAGTTCGTAATTTTCTTGTAGGTGGTCAGGAACAGTTTGTAAAATTCCAAGCGCTTCTCCACGTAAGGACACTATTAAAGACGTCGCTTTCTGCTTGTTGCTCCAACCATTAGCTGTAGCTGCGCCCTCGAACTGCTTGTAGTAGGTAGACCATGGAACTTTACCATCAAAATTAGGAGGTACAACTTTAAACTTGTGAGTGGTTTCATCCCTATGGTCCATTATTAAATGTTCGCTCGTGATGCTTCCTTCGCCATGGCAAATCATTAGGTTCATTCTTTCTTCAAGCAGTTTCATTCTATCCCCTACTGCTTCTATTTTGTCATTCATAGATTCGCAAATTTCTTCTTTTAAATTTAACATATCTGTTTGGGTTTCCTCTTGAACAATTTTTATTTGAGTTTCTACGCTTGTTTGTATTTCCTCTTTTAAACGTCTAGAATTTTCCATCAACTTTTCTTCTATCTTCTGGGTATTTTCAAATAATTTTTCTTCAATTTTCTGAGAAGTTTCGTAAAACTTTTCTTCAATTGTTCTAGAGTTTTCTTCCATTTTCTGCGAATTTTCGTGAAACTTTTCTTCCATTTTCTGAGAATTTTCGCCCATTTTCCTATTATTTTCTTCCATATTGTTATTCATCGATTCGAGAATTTCAAATATTTTTGAATCCATTTTCACTTTTTGCGCGTCACCGGCAAAAATTTAAATATTACACGAATATAAAGTTTAAATACACTACTTTTTAAAATGCAGTTTTTATATAACACAAAATTTAATAACTATCCACTTATTAATATTAAACCACTAGTGTACGGAAACGAATTTAATTAATATCGCGATCACGCACTTGTTAAAATAAAAGTTTAATAAACACTATTTTATACTTTATAAATAAACACGCGTATCGCGAAATTAACAGTTACTTACGCAATTAATTACGGTAGCGATATTAGATTACTTAATGGTATTTACAGTAATAAAAATCGCGAACCCGACACCGACACCAATGTTGCGTATTTATTTTTACTTAAAAACTAATTTATTTAAACGACTAAAAATACTGTTTACTTATTCTAGAAATATGTACACTTGTAAATTAACCGAACTAATGAAATCTAATAATATTTAATAAGATACACTTACACTATAATTTATATCACTTACAAGAAGATAAGATAACGTCCGCGGGCAGCTTCACACTTGTTTACACTAAAAATCACGTACACGATTATTCTCGGTATATTTATGTAGACACACGCGTGCTAACGATTTATTTCCACTTGATAATCTTCTTAACACTGCTGCATTCGCATTCCAGCAATAACTGACCTACGAATTGTTCCGTCGGTATATATACACATCGGCGAATCCTTATCGAGTGTTCCCTACTTTTCGCTATATCTTCTAGAAAATAGATAACAGCTTCTAGAAGGCTCTTGCATTTGCAAATAACTTCTCGAACGTTTCAATATGAATTTAATTTGTAAACTGGCCGACTACTGGACGTGGCCGATCTTAGGCTAGTTTACCCTAGTATTATTTCTCCTTTCCCTTTCTTTTAAATAGTTATTCCTGATTGTTAAATTCTTCGTCCAGATGTGTTTTGATCTACGAGCAGAAAAATATTGTAACTGATGTAAGTTACGGATGTTGGTTCTATACCATCGAAACTAGTTCCGTTACAGTGTATATAAAACTATTTAAAAAAACAAATGTTGATTGTGTATAGAAATAATTTAATTACAGTTTAATACTGCTGATAATGTTTTGAATTTAGAGTAAAGCGTATGATTAGTCGTTTTAAATGGGTTGTTTTAATTAAGGCCATATCCCACTTTGTGTTTGTTTTAAATCCGCCTCCTCTGATATAAATATTATTTCTTTAAGCGCCAAGCGTGGCAGATGTCCAAGCTGCAATCGAATACATTTTTCCGCTGGTTTACGAATACCGCAAAGAACGTACAGCCGAAGAAATCTCAATACTGCACGCTTCTAAAAGAAGACGTTTAGCTGCTGGTGTCGCCATTGACGTCTACAACGACACGGTTAAAGAAGAGGAAGTAGATGGCGAAGCAGAATGTGAGACTGAAGATACATGGTAAAAACTGAAAGATGTATTTTGGAGTCACTGCCA
Source organism: Aquatica leii (assembly GCA_035610365.1). NCBI lineage: Eukaryota > Metazoa > Arthropoda > Insecta > Coleoptera > Lampyridae > Aquatica > Aquatica leii. The sequence continues at coordinate 118,904,423 of CM069434.1, read as the reverse complement.
TGAATGATTAGTGTGCAAACAGACTTATGTATCGTGATTAAAAGCAATTATTGACATTATCAATTTCATTGTTTTTGTTTACATTTCGGAGTTTATGATTTTAAAATGACGCTAAGCTAAAATCGTTGCAAAATTTTTATACCTTTCTATGAATGTAATAAATTTGAACTAGTTTAATTTAAATTTAGTTTCATATTTTATAACGTTGTACAAATCTTTACGTGTTAAAATCATAAACTTGAATTATTTATGTACTGTTACTAGTAGATAGTATCATCGTCATTATTTAACACAAATCATTATTTATTGTACATTTTTTCAAACGTACATACATAGAGCTGTTAGACTGAGCATAATTAAATTACTCAAATTATTTGTGATTGTGTAAAGGAGGAGTATTTTCGTTTTTATCTGTGTTTACTAGATACATATGCACGTTGTGTCAAGTCGTAATATCTTTTTTTTTATTAACCGATATTTTTAAAAATAAATTACTCGTATTGATATTAAATTTTATGTATTTTTTAACAATAACGACCGTTTGTAAATGATTAATACAAAACGCAGTTCTATTAGTACATTTTATTAAAACAAAAAAAAAAAGCTCGTCAAAACTGTATACAATATCAGATATGATGGCCTTCTTAACACCTTAATCAAATACCACAAGTGTCGCTACACGTAATATGCAATGTCCTTTAGTTGTTAAAAAAAATTACTACAGGGTGAAATCAAAATTGAACAATAAAGTAAATATAAATACGATCACCGTTATCACCTTGGAAGTATTTGGGTATATTTTTATTTAGGGTAGATTTAATTGTAAATATTTCTTTTATCGATTATTACAAAATATATCTTATTCTACAATTAATTGTAGCACTTGCGCAAGCAATTGTAGCTTATAAATGTCTAACATGCAAAAGCATTTAGAAAAATCGATATTTAAATTGTTGCAATTTCAACTGAATCGGCCAGTTTATACATCAATAAGCATTTGACTGCCTATTATTAACTGTATACCTGTGTAACTGGATATTAGTAAATTAGGTATTTAGAAAGTACATAGCTCTTGAGTAGTACAATTGTTTGCTTATCCGCTGAAATAAAGAATTACAGGCCTAAAACGTCAATTTAAAGCACAGCCCTCGTTATAAATGTGTTCAGTTTGATATTAACTTTTTTTTAAAACTTAAGCGCAATTTTTAATTAGTTTATATATTTCAATAATACCGATATATAAGCAATTTCCAATCCCCGTGCGCCTTATCATTCAGATCAATAATTATAAGTAATAAGAAATATCTGTGTTATTGTAAATATTATTTCATGTAAAAACGTAGGACAATGAGGCAATCCTGATTTTTACACGCATTTTCTGTGAAATAAAGTTTTTATTTTATTGTTCTTGGAAAACGTCCAGGTAGTTGCAAAAGAAATTATTTTAATTTTATTTTGTTTTTTTATTAAGAATTTGTCAGGTGCCTTTATTTACAGCCTTGACGATTTGTTTTTCTCACAAGCAATTGTAACTTTTATCTTTGTGAATGTTATACGTGTAATTCGTGTTTACCAAAAATTCATTTAATTTATACTTTTAAGAATGTTATTTAATTTTCTTCATAATTATATTTAAGATGCTTTTCAACTATTATTTCTTTTTTTGATTGTAATGCATATATAATAGGTTTAATAAAGTTTTGTCCTGTGTTCATGAATTGTTTCAATATATTAATATGTCAAAAAGTTTTTGAAATAAACTAATTACAATACGATAATAGCCGTACACTGCCTAGCGATTTCTACCGCTCCAGAAACTATTAACAACATTCAACTGAGAAATAAAAATACCATAAAAGTTGATAACTTTTGCTTATCCTACTTTGTTTGATCACGCTACTCAACAAGTATCGGTGAACGAATCAACGTAATAGTAATATAACGTAAAAAATGTGATGTAAATTTAATATAAATATGATATAAACAGTGCAATGAATCTAATATCAACTTAGTTATGTCAGTGTGATATACTGATACGTTCGAAAAATTATTCTCAAGCCCGAAAACTTTCGCGAGGTTTTGGTGCATTTCCAGAACGTTCACCAAAAGATATAGAAAATTCTCAAACGTTTGGACAAAATGTATAAATGCGGCACAAACAAACCATAGGGCAGTTATTTCAGTAACTCGAAGTCTGCAGTGTTACGAAGATTATTCAAGTATAAATAAATAAGTAATTAACGCGTGTGGAGATAAGTATACGGAGTATAATCCTGTACGTGACTTTAATGTAAACAAGTGTAAGTGTTTAGATAAATAGAAGTTATACGCGAACTTTACCTTTCGGTGAGTACTATATAGTTCGGTTAGTTATAAACGTGTAGGTATATATTTTAAGTATAAATTAATTCGTTTTAATAATAATCGTTACAGTGGTTCACAGGTGTGAGGTTCGCGATTTTTAGTATAAATACCATTAAGTAATTTAATATCGCTCCCGTAATAAAAACAGTGATTGCGTAAATAAACAAAATTGTAGTTCGAGTTTTGCGTGTTTGTTTATACCGTGTAAAATTAGTCTGTTTCAGTTCGTTAAAGTAGTGTATTTAAACTTTTTATTCGTGTTATATATAACGCGTTTGCAAGCAGTTAAAATGGATTCAAAAATATTTGAAATTCTAGAATCGATGAATAAAAATATGGAAGAAAATAATAGAAAAATGGGTGAAAATTCTCAGAAAACTGAAGAAAAATTATCCGAACATTCTCAGAAAATGGAAGAAAAGTTTCACAAAAATTCCCAGAAAATAGAGGAAAATTCTATAAATTTAAAAGAAGAAATACGAACGAGCATTGAAAATCAAATAAAGACTATTGAGGAGCAAAAACAAGTTAGTATAGAAATCCAAATTAAAATGGTTCAAGAGGAAACCCAAGCAGATATGTTAAATTTGAAAGAATCTGTGAATGACAAAATAGAAGCAATAGAGGACAAATTAGAAGACAGAATGAAACTGCTTGAGGAAAAAATAAACCAAATGAATTTTCATGAGCGAAGATTTAATAATGGACCATCGGGAAGAAACCACTCACAAGTTTAAAGTTGTACCTCCAAATTTTGATGGTAAAATTCCGTAGACAACCTACTACAAACAGTTTGAAGCCACAGCTACAGCCATAATGGTTGGAGCAACAACCAGAAAGCGACGTCCTTAATAGTGTCCTTACGTGAAGAAGCTCTTGGAATCTTACAAACAGTTCCTGACCACCTACAAGAAAATTACGAACTTTTAACTTCACGTTTAGAAGTGAGATATGGAGATGCTCCTCTTCAACAAGTGCATCGAGCTCAAATAAAAAGTCGAGTTCAGAAAGCTGCCGAAAGTCTTCAAGATTTTGAAGCTGACATCCACAGATTAACACGGCTTGCGTATCCTACAGCACCAGATACCTTCTTGGAGCAGTTGGCTATTGAAACCTTTGTAGACGGCCTCCGAGAGAACGAAACGCGGCAGACTCTCCGGTTAGCTCAACCGAAGACGTTGGATGACGCTTTAACCTATGCCTCGGAGCATCAAGTACTGATAGCCGACATCACGGAAGTAGTTATCCTGGGAATGGACGTTATAAAGAAGTATGGGTTCCATTTGGATATGAAGAACGATGCCCTGAAGATCGACAATGAAGAAATTCCTTTTCATTCGTCAGAGAAGGCAGCTGTGCGAGTCTTATTGAGTGAAGACGTGACTCTGCCTGCGAGGACTGAAAGTGTGGTGATGGCACGCCTGGATGGAAATCTCCGGGAAGGTTACATACTCGCGATTGAACCAATAGAGGGCGACTTAGTTGAAAAGCGACTACTCGTTGGCAGCACTTTAGTACGAGTGAAAAACACGGTGCCAGTAAGACTCTTAAATATCAACTCAGATCCTGTAACGTTGAAGAAGACCGTGGTAGGCCAATGCACGCCAGTATCTCAAATTGTGAGATGCGTGAAATCTACCAATCGACAAACATCAGGTCCGAAGTTTCCTTGGGTTGTGCACCTATTATATACGATTTGTACCCAGATTTGCCAATATTGCCAAACCGTTGACGAAATTGACCGAAGAAAAAGCAGAATTTAGATGGAATGAAGACTGCGAAAATGCTTTCAATAAACTGAAACAGGTCCTAGTCACTTTGCCGATTGCAAACAAATCTGGCCGCAGGCGCGGACCTTTCGTAGGTTCAAGATGGACATGAGACTGAGACTGAGAACGGACCACGCCGCTTTAAAATGGCTAGTGCAGTTCCGTAATCCAGAAGGACAAGTAGCAAGATGGATTGAAAGACTGTAAGAATATGACTATGACACAGAACACCATGCCAGAAGCAGTCATCGGAACGCTGATGCCTTGTACAGAAGACCATGTCCAGCAGACTGCAGCCATTGTTCGCGACTTGAAGAAAAATGCCAACGCCTCCGGAGAACTGCTATAGTTGATGATGAGTGGGAATTTGAGCAGTTGCGTCGCGAACAAGAAAACGATCCTGAAATAAGACTACTCCTGGACTGGAAATAAAAGGACCGACGACCAACCTGGGAAGAAGTGATTGCTTTAGGCAGAAACATCAAAGCGTACTGGGCGCAGTGGGACTCTTTAATAGTAGAAGACGGTCTTCTTAAGCGATCGCTAGGAACTTCCGGAGCCACGAGAAACAGACTATAGTTGGTCGTCATGAAATGGTGCCGTAAGTGCACGGTTTGCGCATCAGGAAATGGTCCGGCGAGGAAGCGCAAAGCACCCATGAAGCAATACAACGTAGGAAGCCCATTGGAAAGAGTAACGATTGACATCGTAGGGCCGTTCCCAGAATCCGATTCGGGAAATAAATACATCCTGGTCGCGATGGATTATTTCACGAAATGGACGTAGGCTTACGTCATACCCAATCAAGAAGCAGCTACAATTGCAGACGTACAGTGGTACCTCGACATACGAGTGCCCCAACACACGAGTTTTTCGAGCCGACGAGCGAGTGATTTTTTGCTTTGAGTTACGAGCGAAATTCGAGATACGAGTTTAGCAGATCGGCCCGTAGTAGCACGTGACTGCGCGCCACGTGGTCGCGCCCATCACAGTCAGTGAATCAGTTAGCAGCGTGCTTCCGCTAAAGAGTGTAACGCCGGCTAAGGGCCTTAAGATAATTTCCAAGCTGCGAACCTCCTTTCATGAAAATATGGAAAAATGCTGATAGTATGGGTGACAGAGAAGCAGCTCCAAGGAGATACCTTGACGCAGACCATCATTTGCGAGAAGGCAAGACCGATCTTCGGAGATTTGCTGAAGCAAACCCCGCAGACTTCCATCGACGAGGCATCGGAAGAGTCATTTAAAGCCAGCCGGGGCTGGTTTGAGAATTTCAAAAAAAGGACCGGTATTTACTCCGTTGTCAGGCATGGTGAGGCAGCAAGCTCAGATATGAAGGCAGCTGAGGATTACATTAAAACGTTTTCCGATCTAATAAAAGCCCAAAGATATATCTCTCAGCAAGTCTTCAACTGTGATGAGACAGGGCTGTTCTGGACAAAGATGCCGAATAGAACATATATAACGGCAGAGGAGAAGATGATGCCAGGCCACAAACCTATGAAGGACAGATTGACTCTAGCACTGTGCGCCAATGCGAGTGGCGACTGCAATATCAAGTCTTTGCTCGTATACCATTCGGAAAACCCTAGAGCATTTAAGTCACATAAGATTGAGAAAGAAAAACTGCAAGTTATGTGGAGGTCGAACCCGAAGGCATGGGTCACCAGGAAGTTCTTTGTGCAGTGGGTAAACCTGGTTTTCGACCCTTCTGTTAAGAAATATCTACAGGAAAAAAACCTACCCGTGCAAGCCCTTCTCATCCTCGACAATGCCCCTGCTCATCCACCAAACCTCGAAGATGGCATCCTCGAGGAGTTCAAATTTATAAATGTTCGCTACCTACCACCCAACACCACTCCTATCCTGCAGCCCATGAATCAGCAGGTGATTTCTAATTTTAAGAAGCTATACACCAAGCATCTGTTTCGGCGCTGCTTTGAAGTGACGGAGAACACAAACCTCACCCTTCGAGAGTTCTGGAAGGACCACTTTAATATCGCAATTTGACTAAAAAAAATATAAAAAATGAAAAAAGCTGTAGCTGAAAGGATCTACGAAGAATTTTAAACCCGGTATGTGAACGAGCTCGTCGAGGAGCACACCCAGGAACTGACGACTGAGAAGATACAAGAGTTACAGTCACAGCAGCATACGGAGGTTATGCAAGAAATTGGTTTCGAGGAGTCAGAGGAGAAGGTTATTTCTACAAGTGAGATAAAGGAGATCTTAGGAATGTGGGAGGGAGTTTCACAGTTCGTGCAAAAGAAACACCCAGAAAAAGTTGCAACAGGTCGTGCATCTGATGTTTTTAATGACACTTGCCTAACTCATTTCCGGAACATTCTGAGAGGGAGGAAGAAACAAACCTCCTTGGACGGCCTACAGGCGAAAGCGAGAAAAATGTAGCGAAAAAGGAAAAGACCAGTGAGGATATCTAATTTATTTCTTTACATTCTCTTTTTTGTCTTTGTACAATAAATATTTTTTCATTTATAAATACGTTTTTATTATTCAAAACCGCGTAACAAAAATAACTGGGGTGACATTCTGGTGGTTGGAACGGATTAATGGTAGTTCAATTGTTTTGTATGGGGAAATGTGCTTCGAGATACGAGCAAGGTTGCGGAACGAATTAAACTCGTATGTCGAGGTACCACGTATTAGTAAAACAGTTTTTCTGTCGGTATGGATTTCCGTTGAATTATACTCCGATCAAGGCCGCAAAACTAGGACGACAGCTCTCCATCCTCTATCTGATGGCATGGTTGAGTGGATGAATTGAACAATGGGAAAATACTTAGCCAAAGTCCGAACACCAAAGATACTGGGATCAGTATTTGCACCTTTTCCTAATGGCATACCGATCATCCGTTCCCGAAAGCACAGGCCAAACACCATCCTGTGTGATGCTCAGTCACGAAATACGACTGCCATGCGACCTCCAATTTGGACGAAGACCGGAAGAAAAAGTTGCTAGAGAAGACTACGTTAGAAAGCTGACCAAGAGGCTATACGAAGTACATGAGGAGGTCCGTAAAGACACACAAATTGCCAGCGACAGAATAAAGACTAGATATGACGTCAAGGAACAAAATGGTGGGTTTCAACCTGGCGACATGGTGTGGTTGTATAATCCCCAAAGAAGACGTGGTTTGTTGCCGAAGCTGCAAAGGCAATGGGAGGGCCCCTATGAAGCCGTGCAGCAATGACGTCATATATCGCATCCGAAAACCACCCAGAGGTAAGCCAAAAGTGGTCCACGTCGCTCGTCTAGCCCCGTTTGCTGGTGATAACTACAATACACAAGTTCAGGTCCAAACCAGAGTAATACGTAGCAGAACCAGAAATCAAATCGAAGGAATGGAGTATGAGCTTACACGGAGGTTCTGGAAAAGCTAGGTTCGGAGTTACCACCGAGGAACAACAAGACCTGTTCAAAACACAAAAAGATTACGCCATCGCACGTTGTGTGAGCGAGGATTTTGACATGTCCAGAGGGGTTGCAGTCGTATTTAAAAAGAAGTTTGAGCAGCTAGATGAACTACGAAGACAGCAACCGGCAGTCCGAAAAGTTTTAAAACTACGTAATAACAGACGCTTCGTTTCCTATCTGGTCACCAAGAAATACTCAAGTACCAAGCCGTTATACCAAAATCTGTGGCGGACATTATGGAATCTCAAGAGAGAAATTGAGTTCCACCATGTTAAAAAATTGCTAGTACCCAAGCTGGGTTGTGGCTTAGATCAACTGAATTGGAGGACAGTTCGAAACATGTTGGAGGTCGTCTTCCGAGAAACAGGCGTTCAAGTGTTGGTCTGTAGTTACCAAACAAGGAGAATGTCCGGTCAGGAAAAGTCCATCGACTGTTACTTTTATATAGTCAAGAAAGTTGCCGAAATAGAGAGAGCTGCCGCTATCGCCACGATCCTTTCTACCGGTGTCGCATCCAATTTCCTGTTCTGGGACAGAACAGTCCTAAGCAGGGGGCAGTGAAACGTTGGAAAAATTATTCTCAAGCCGGAGAACTTTCGCGAGGTTTTGGTTTCCAGAACGTTCACTGAAAGATATAAAAGATTCTCCAACGTTTGGACAAAATGTATAAATGCGGCACAAACAAACCATAGGGCAGTTATTTCAGTAATTCGAAGTCGGCAGTATTAATATAGAAAACTGTAAATTAGTACTAATTTATAGTTTTCTATATTATCATACGTGGTATTTTTACCACAGGATGGCGTTCCAAAAACATTTTAAATCAGCAGTATTAAGATTATTCAAGTTTAAATAAATAAGTAATAAATATACGAAGTATAACCTTGTACGTGACTTTAATGTAAACAAGTGTAAGTGTTCAAATAAATAGAAGTTAACCGCGGACTTTATCTTTCGGTGAGTGTACTATATAAAATTAGTATAAGTGTTTGTATTAAATATCGTTAGATTTTAATTAGTACGGTTAGTTATAAACGTGTATATATTTTTAGTATAAATTAATTAGTAATAATAATCGTTACAATATTACATTGACATAACTATATTACCTTGAAGTGACAGATGACTTTGATGATACATCACATATCTACGTTGCTGTCATATAATGATTCTTACATTGTGATGTAACCCGTCTGAAAATTAAAACTCGCGAACCAAAAAAAAAAGCTGTATCTGTAATCGTCACTCTCGATATGTGGAAAGGCTTTAGTAGGTTAAATAAAACAGCAAAAGTAAATCGTAGTTTTTATTCAAATAGAACTCGTTAAATATTAATCGAAATTTTACCTGTTCGGTGGAACCCGTCGTAGAAGGCGAAGAACATGCGAAGAAACCCCTTTAGTTTTCTTACTGAATCTAAGTGCAAGATTATTACATTATTTAGATTTAAGAAACAACCAGTTAATAATAAAAGATATTAATAAACATGGGAAAGTTAGAACATCCCCAAATTTAAGTCAATTAAACATATACACAGATAACAAGTTTAAATTCCAACACATATAAACACGTACACAAACATTATATTAAACAGAAAACGAGTTAGTTAACTGACGTCCTGCCTGTGGGTACTGAGGTCCTAGTTACGGAAGCAACCCAGCTGTTACTTGAATGCTCGGGACAAACAAACAATTTCAATTATCTTCAAATTTTACTATAAAATTGCAGTCAACTTTACGACGCTGAATGTTGTGTCTAAAGTTACACAAATGAAATTATAAAATAAAGAAAATACTACGAATTTAAATTACATTTGCAACCCTTTAAGACGTGTCGATTTAGTAATTTTCAGTTTTAATTAATAATTTGTGAAAAAAAACCATCATTTAATAACTCCACATAAATTGATTTTGAAATGTATCATACCCATAAAGCAATTGAATCGACAAAATTGAAATGGCCGCCAATGCATTTGTTTTACCAAACAAAGAAAACTGGTGGTGTTTCTATAACTCCCGAAGTTTATTTTATACAAAGTGTTTACACATTTTAGGTAATTTTATCAGTATTTACGTTAACTAACTAATACTTTAGTTACATACCCAACACAAAGAAAACTAAACATTACACAAATTTTATACTAAGAATGCTGATTGTACTGCGTGTCGGAACCCTTCAACCCTTAGCATGCGCAATCCTCTCTGAAAACAGATCATGCGCAGCGGATTCGTTGTTATTGTTTTTTCCGGCAGATCACTAGGCGTGTTTTTAATTGAAACATAAGTTTAAACTGGATCTTGTCAACATGATACCAACATAAAATTGTTCCAACTTAATTTACGTGCAATTTTTATGTCACCTTTATGGTTTAAAGTTACTTTAATATAATATATATCATGTTTCTGCTTTGTTATGGCTACCGTAAATAATGCTAAACGATAGTAAAAATACTGTTTTTTTTATACAGGATGTTCCACGACTGGACCGATAAACCTACCATATATTTCGAGAGTCATTACGATAAAAAAGTGTTATATGACCTATAGGCAAATTCCTTTTTGTTTCGAAGATATCGAAGCAATTTAAACAAAAATGATAATTGAATTAACTTTGACAAATTAACGTATGTTTGATAAATTAATGATATTTGTGCTCTTATTAATTTAAGCCATTATGCCGCATTTTACTAATACAGAATACGACGATATGGTTTTCGTATTAGGTTTTTTCATTGGACGTGCTACAGCTGCGGAGTACCTCAGGTAATACCCAGATCGCATTGTTCCTCACCACAACATTTTCGTACGCATGCTGAAGTAGTTTTAAATGCAGTACTACGAAGTCCTAGCAGTATTCGTAGAATATCTCATACAACGGGAATTATCAAATCAACGTATGGAGAATTCGGCACCATGGTGGGCTTTATCGTTTACGCATGATCCGTTTTAAGAAGGGGTTGCGCACGCTAGAGGTGGAACGTCGAAGAAAAAGGGTACCAACCCGCGGCACGACAAAATAATTAGACACCAAATAAATAGAGCACCGGATAGCGAACGTCCCCGGTGGCAATCTCTATCTCCTTCGGATACTTGTGTTGCTGCCGAGCCACGTTGGATGAGTCACCGTCGCAGTCTCCTCCATTCTTGGAATGAATTTCTCCGTTACCTTGCAGTGTTCGTACAGCCCTCGCCCTTTACACATAAATTTTATGGATCTAAGAGGCAAGGCCACTCACATCATAAACCCCAGGTGTATTGGATCGAGTACGGCTACCACAAGACGCTTCTGTTGCTGGAGGGAGAAATCCTTACGATCAATAGAACTTTCACTACAGACAGGGTTTGCAAATTGAACTGAACATTCGGAATTGGGTAGAGTAACTATTGCTTTACGGAGAGCAGCCACATACCAAGCCGCTTCCTCCCGTTACGAGTGTACACAATTAATTCCACAACCCGCAAACGTTAGACCGCCGTAGAAGCGAGGCAATCCTAAGATTCGCGTCAACACGACTACTACCACGTTTTGATACGGTACGCTTCGGCTGTTGACCGAGTCCAAACCTTTCGCTCAGGCTGGAATTGGGTAGAAACGTGACCATTTTAAAGGCAACAACACCACATGGTGAAAAGCAGGCCCGTGTCAGTCATTTAGTTCAGATCTCTACTGGAGAACCCAGCATCGATGCTATCCAGAGTGCATCGCGAGGAGGCGACTAACATTACACTCCTTGGTAATCTAAAATTTGTGTAATGTTTGATTTTCTTTGTCTTTTGTGAAATTTTATGGGCATGTAACTAAAGGTATTAGTTATGATTAATTAGCTAACGTAAAAAATGATAAAAATTAACTAAAATTTGTAAACACTTTGTATTAAAATTCCAGGGTTATAGAAACACGTTTTCTTTGTTTTGGTAAAACAAATGTATTGGTGGCCATTTCAATTTTGTTGATTCAATTGTTTCTGTGTATAATCCATTCCAAAATCAATTTATGTGGAATTATAAAACGATGTTTTTTTATCGTTTAATGACCCCCTAAATATGTGGTATAACTTTGTCGGTCGAGTGTTATTTGAAATTTAACATGAAAACAAATGTAATATCACTTCTACCTGGACACTCTTATATGTGAATCATATTTCTATAAATAGGAAGGAAAGAACAGGCGAAGAAACCCCTCCAGTTTTCTGAGTGAATGTAAATACAAGGTAATTACATAACTTTGGTTTGCAATTGAAAATATCAACACGTTGGAAAGCTAGGACATCTTAAATTACAGTAAGTTAAATACACAGATTTAAATTCCAACACATATAAAAATTTGCACAAACATAATCATTTTAAACTAAAGACGTGTTACATAACCGGCGCCTTCGTCAGTAGGTACTGATGTCCTGGTTACAAATCAACCCAGTTAAAGTTGAGAGTCTGGAACAAGTAAAGCTAAAAACATATCTAATCAGTAGTACAACGAATAAAAATTATACATAAAACAAATACACGAAAATGTAGGGTCCCATGAAACAAACTACCGCGACTAAAAAACACACAGATGTATAAGGTCCCATAGCATATAAGCAACGTGCGCAATTACACATAGCAAAAGTTCACCGTAGCATAGCAGCAACCTGCGGCCATTCGTTGTTGCCGAATCACGGTAGAAAAATATTAGAATAGCTTTTATATCTGTTATCAAACCAATTATAATCACCATAAATAAATAAGTCAATTATTACTATTACGCTTTTAGCCATTTTACTAAAATAAAGATTTTCTACGTATATTGACGGAATTAAGGCGTTTCTCGATTCAGTTGACCCCCACAGATATAGTCAAGAGTCATTTTGCTTTTGTTAACTTAAAAATTCTTTATATCAAATTTGGCATACTCGAGGTCTTCTGTTCAATCCCTTTACTAAGGGTGGAAGTAGTATTTCCGTGGAATGGTGTCGCACATCTAATAGACCGGTTCAGCTAATATAATTCATGTGGCATTGATGAAGACCTCAGGAGTTTTACTAGATCGAACTTCGCACAGCTGTGGATACCTGTGAAGTACAGGGATGGAATTTGTTTAACTTTTTTACCGGCAACCACTGTCAATCAATATCTTAAATAACAAAACTAAACTTTTATAACAGTTACTATATATTAAAAATTTAATTCATATAATTTCTTCATAAAATCAAATATTTTTGACTTATAATAAAATACAATTTCAATTACACAAAACTACATCCTAGTACAGGGATGGCAAATCCGTGGCACGCGTGCCAAACTTGGCACGCAAGAGATTTTTGACGGCACCCTGATGAATTCTATTTATTAATTTTTTTCATATTTGCGAAGTGTAAACTGCAGTCACAAATTGTACGAATCACGCGGTATTACTTTACTTACGAAAATTTTAAATTTTGCATCGCAGGCTTATCAGTTATAAATTATTGTACGTGTGCATGACTCACACGAACCATAGTCGAACGCGAAAACACTGAGAGCGTGGGAGTCAAGATTTTCAAACAAGTGGCAGTTGTTCTTGTAAATCGATACAGAATACAGTGAGCACAGTTTATCTTCATTACTTCATGTTGTTGGTCATTTTTTTAAGGTTATTTTAAATTTAAAACATCGTTATTCGTTATTTTCGTGGTTATAAACCTGTTGGTAAGTAAAAAAATGTAAAGTTATAAGTGTACATCAGCTTTAAATATGTATTGACATAAATAAATCATTGTTTCTTTTTGACGTTTTGTATTCCTTGTTGTTTAAGTTAAACACAGGCCGTCCAACGTAACTTTAGAAAAATTCGCATGCCGTGCAGGCAATTTAAAGGGTGGGAACGCGGTTACACATCATTTTATCTTTGTCATACACGCATTCAAAGTCTTTTATCTTTGTCATACACGCATGTTTCCCCTGCGCGTTTATCCCTACTGCGTGCGCGAGATTTCTAAGGTTACGTTAGATTGCCTGTATATATCTGGTATTAGGTATTTAAAGCTGATGTACTATTTGCCTTCAAAATATTGTTCGGCATTTCGCTGTCCCATTTTTTTTAACATTAGTGTACCTACCTACTATTTTTCCCATAGAAATGTTACCGATAAAAAAACAAAAACTACACGATGTTCAAAGTTTTTTACCATCTTGGACAATTGATTATGGTTTTATTAAGCATGGAGATAAAAGTCGTTGTGGTTTATGCTCTGAAGTTATTGTGTGTCGAACATCCTCTATCAAACGACATTTTAAAACAACCATGAAGAAATTGCCGAAAAAGATATTGCAGAGAGAAAAGAACTAATTGCTCAAGGCTTAAAATCTACTGAAAAACAATCGAACATGTTATCAAGATTTGTGAAAACCGCTGACAATGTGACAGAAGCCAGTTTTGAAATATGTCATCTGATGGCCAAACACTCGAAATCCTTTTCTGAAGGAGAGTTTCTAAAAAAGGTTATGTTAAAAACTGCTCCCACTTTGTTCAATGATTTCAATAATAAAGACAAAATTGTTCAAAGAATTCACGAAGTACAATTAAGTAGAAATACCGTAAAAGAAAGAATTTTAAAAATGAGCGTTAATATTTCCGATCAACTTCAGGCCGATATTAATAGTTGCGAGTTTTTTTCAATTTGTTTGGACGAAACAACTGACGCCAAGTCATCTGCGGATTAGCAATTTTTGCACGTTATCCAAAAGGGAATGAAATGCGTGAGGAACTTTTGAAATTGGCAAATATATCAGAAAGAACAAGAGGTACAGATATTTGTGATGTCGTTGTCAATGAAATGAAAAAACTTACCATTAATTTAAAAAAAATTGTTTCTGTTACGACCGACGGAGCACCCAATATGACCATAGGTTTTGTTAAATTGTTTCAGAACCATGTTGGACATCCGATCATAGGATTTCACTGAATTATTCACCAGCAAGTGTTGTGTGCAAAAGCCGGTACTAGCGATTTAAAAGAAATATCGGAAAAAGTTAATAAGATTATAAATTTTATAGTTGCACACGACATGCATAAAAGACAGTTCAAGAAACTTTTAAATGATATCAATTGCGAATATGATACTCTTCTAATGTGCAACAGCGTACGTTGGCTGAGTCGGGCCATATCGTTAGAAAGATTTGTAAATTGTTTGGATGAAATACGCCTATTTTTACGTGATTATAATAAGACCGACTTTAAAGAACTTGACGATACAGAATGGCTAACAAAGTTAATGTTTTTCACAGATATAACATTACATTTAAACATTCTAAATAAAAAACTGCAAGGACGTGGGAAGACGATTGAAGTCATGTTTGGACTTATAAAAGGGTTTGAATTTAAGTTAGATATTTTCGTTAGAGATATCGAATGTCGTCAATTTGAATACTTCCCAAAGTTAAAATTGTTCTTGGATAAATCGCAAATTTTTGAAAAAACTAATTGGAATTTTACTCATGAATTTTCAAACATTCTTGGTTGTATTAAACAAGAGTTTTTACAAAGATTTCAAGATTTTGTGAGAATTGAAAAATTATTAAAAATTATTAATTATCCTGATTTGTTCGATATCCAGGATTTCGATAAGGACTTCTTTAATTGGATGCAAGTACCAAACTTAGAAATGCAGCTGATCGATTTGCAATCTAATCCAATTTGGGTAAACAAATTTATGGATATGCCGAAGAATATCGAAGAATTGGAACGTTATCGATTGTCGGAGAATGAAGAATCAGAATGCAGAATTGAAAACACAATATTAGAAGTTTGGAATACCATGCCAGATGCCTTTTCTTCCGTAAAAAAGTTAGCAATCTCGTTATTGACGATTTTCTCTTCCACTTACGCTTGCAAAAGTCTTTTTTCTATATTAAATCATGCACATTCAAAAACTAGAAACAGGTTGACACAAGAAGATTCGGCGGCATGCATAACACTTCAATCAACAACATACCACCCCGACATAAAAACTCTTGCAAGTAATATGAAGCAAAAGGTTTCTACAAAAAAATTTTAATATTTTTCTTCCTGTACACACATATTATCACTAATATATTTTTATTTCGTATCATTTATAAGTTTTGTATTTTTGTATTCAACAATTATTATTTATATTATACTTATCTATACCCATTGCAATAAATGAATAGATACTAGCACGGGAGAAAATGTGTCTTTAAATTTTATTCTATTTTGGCACTTTGTTTCATTCCTATTTGCCATCCCTGTCCTAGTAGGTATATATTGCAGAGTTTGATATAGTATCTATACGTTAGCAATTACAACACTTTATTACATTTAGAATTATTATTAAATCTGGTGTAAATATTCAAAAAAACAGTTTTATAAATAAATTTCGTGACACTTAGATAAATTTTGAACGTATTATTATACTTAAACTTAAAAAAGATTGTCCATTTGAACATAGTCCTTTGGTAATTTTCCTTTGGCATCTACCATATCCTTTAATTCTGGATAAGCAGATGAAATGACTTTGCAAATTTCTATATGTTTGGATTCAGCAGCTCGATGTAAAGCAGTCTTTCCATCGGCGTCCTTTATTAAGCCGTCGACATTGTTCGATAATAGAAGTTGGACAATGGGCATTTGACCTGTAATAAACCAAACACAAACTTTTAAATATTCTTTAATGCATTTATAACTAATTTATGCCATTAGACTTATTAATAGAAAACATTACCACACTACTTATATTTTGTACAAGTTTTATAACAGAATGGGCGAGTGTTCTCACAGTTATGTCAGAACGAAAATAAAGAAATACGAGCAAAAGATGACTTCTCAATCCACCAAGTCTTACCAATCGGATGTGCCCGAAAAGTCACATGAAGCGTGGTACTCCATCTCGTGTGTTGAGTGAGCTACCTATCGGACGCGTCTCCATGTGGTGGTTAGGGGGTAAGTAAGTAAGCGTGTCGTGGTACGTAGCTTAACAAGTTGAGCCAAGACAATGTTATTTAGCATGCAAGGGTTTAAACACTGCTTAAAATACGCACGTATTCCAACAGTGCTGTTACGCGAAACATCTCTCCCAACTCAAGCTGTAATGTCGTGGCAAGAGTCAACACTAGAATAAACGATGCTTGTCGCTGCTCTACTAGCTTAGCTAAGTAGGCACGTCCACGTCACTTAAACTCAACATTATTTGCTGCTGTGAACATGTCCCACGAGCAATAAATTTTGCCGGTCTTGGCTTAATGTCCTGGACCAAAAAACACCCTCATTCAAAACTTAAACCTAAGGTAATGAAAACCAGACCAACAGATGCGTAACTGGATAGAAGACCAGTCGTTATTGGTTCCAACTTCAAGGTACCAGGTGAACTCCGTTGTATATAAGTACAGGTTGATTTTATTATATTTCCTCTTTACTCATGGGACTAATATGGACCAAGTAAATGAAACAAAACAATCAAATATAACAGATACTGGGACTGGGGACTCGAGAAAAAAAAGCACCTACCCAAGAAACTTTCAGGTAAACTTCTAAACAAAAACTTCAGCAGCAAGTGGGAGGCTCTTAACACCAAAAGATCGGGGGCACAAAACGCAACCATAACAATACAACCACCAACAAAGAAATGTAGAGGGGCGAAACCCTCCACCTCTTAAGCTAAGACCATTTTTGATATTCGAATGGCAATAATGAACATCCAGGTGTTGTCTTAAGCGAAAAACAGAAGAGATACATTAACCGAAGGAGAACCTGCCCCCAGATTCTCTGGAGTTAACTTAAAAGGAGTTTTTTTATTAGTGTCCTGTGCCGATCCGTCTACTAAAGATTGGATGGTGCGGACCCTAGAAAAAAAACCTGACTAAGCGCGAAACTTAACATCGTTGATGCTAAGGACATTCCAAAACCAGCTAGGGCCATGGTATAGATTCCGGGACAAATCGTGGAACCTAAAAAGGTACTAAAACGCTTAGAAGTTCAAAATCCATCTCATGAATGAAAACTCGTGGGAAAAATACAGTCTCATCAGACGTATAGGAGGAAAAAAGGAAAAGAGAGCAAGAGATAGAGATTGACGAGTATCGAACCAACGATATCGGCAGGGGAGGCATTCAAGCCGTTGTAAGGCAAGTGTCTACACGATCTTACAGACAAACCTACATCACTACAAGAATGATAACCACTTACTACCGATGTGGGAAGTTAGCACGCGAAACCTAATGGTAGTAAAGACAGATACAAACATAGAAGAGAAGATACGAAACCTTATAATGGCTTCGGAATATCTTCTACGTGATCATCCAGAATGACCACGAACACGAGAAGTTGTAAAATTGATGCAATTTTCCAGACAAAACAAAATACAACTGGTGCTCTGCTGTGACTCCAATGCACACCATACGCTTTGGGGAAGCACTGGAAACAATAGGAGAGGTATGGCACTTTTAGAATTTATTAGTAGTAATAAATTAGAAGTCGTAAATCGAGGAAACAAGCCTACCTTTGTCACAGATAGAAAAAAAGACGCAATCGACATTACGATCGGCACGCCACATGTGTGCAGTGAAATGAGAGAGTAGAATCTGTCAACTCAACCATCACTCTCCGATCATATGTGTGAAGACGTACAGAAATCCAAGAACCTGCAACAGGGATCTCTTTAGAGAGAGACATAAGCAGGTATTGAACGAACCTCGGTAGAAATAGAACTGATAAATGATATTGTCAACGCATCTATCAAAGACGCTTACGAAAATAGTTGCCCGTTAAAATTAAGGAAAATCAGCCGAGAGATCCTTTGGTGGAATCCGGAACTTTACTTTCTAAGGGAACAAACTCGTAAGCTTTTTAACTGAGCCTAAAGCACGGAAGATGGGAAGAACAGAAAACTTCTCGTTAAATATATCAGAAAAGCGAAAGAAAAATCCCGGAAAAAACACTGCCAGGAGATTGAAAAACCATCAGACTACAGAAGATCTTGCGGAAACATAATTAGTCATTTCGAAAACCATAAGCAAGTTATACTTTATATGGAGGGCAGACTCTAGAATTAATGCTAGAAACAGTTTCCAGAAAGTACATCCATACCTGCAACTGTAGTAACATGTTCAAACTTTAAAATACTTAAAGAACGAAGGTTAAAGGAAGACTGGAAACTGGCTGAGAAGGTGGTGAACAAGAGTAAGATTATTTGGCCTGCAAAGTCTTTCAGTGCACATTATTTAGAGCTATAGCTTATAGCTCGAGGTTAGTCTATACTTTTTATACCTAAACCAGGGCGAGAATCATACGCCCGTACAAAATCTTTTCGTCCAATTAGCTTGACATCTTTTATGCTTAAGACTATTCAAAAATTAATAGATAAACATATTAAAGACAAAACAGTGGGCACAGCACCTTTGCATCGACACCAATATGCTTACCAATCGGGCAAATCGTGTGAACTGAGCATACATAAGCTCACACACAGAATTGAACAATCTTAAAGCAACCAAGAAATTGCACTTGGAGCTATCTTAGATATAAAAGGAGCATTTGATAACACTTCTTTTGACTACGTAAAGAAGGCTGTCAAAAGCCGAGGAGTTTCTCGGTCCGTAGAAGAATAAGTCAGCTCTTCTACATCTCGCAGAAGAATTACAAGTTCGGTACGTTAGCAGAAAGGTGGTTGCTGCTAAAAGATTCCCGCCAGGAAAGGTGTTATCGTCTCTATTGTAATTCGGGGGAATTGCTTCAACCACTATGAAAAAAAAAACCATCAAAATAGTGGAAAACTGGTGTACGGAAGAAGGGCTAACAATGAACCCTGCCAAGACAATAGTAGCCTTTACAAGAAGGAAACTTCAGGATTTGAAGAAACTTCAATTGTGGAAGAAAGAATTTTAACTGAGCAATGAAGTTGAATATTTGGGACTCACTTCAGACACTACATTAACCTTAACCGCTCACTGAGAGAAAACAATCAACAAAGCTACACAGGCATTTTGGGTCTGTAGAAGTCTGATAGGTAAAACATGGGGACTAAAACCAGAAATTATTCTTTGAATATATTCTTGGGTAATAGTTCCCACAGTCAGATATGAATCTCTAATTTGATGAAATAAATCCAAAAGAGAATCCATAACCAAACTCAGCAAGTTACATAAATTTGCGTGTCTAGGAATCACAGTGAGAATGTCAACGACGCTTAATGCAGCAATGGAAACTTTGATAGACTGTGTACCACTACATTTAGTGGTAGAATGAGAAGCTTGACAGTAACGTACCGGTTAACACCTAACGGATGGGGGAACACTCCTACTAGAGTAGGATACCATACCGAGTTTGATCAGATAAACAAAAACTACATGCTAAGTATGAAATCGGACAAAACTGGTCCAATTATTCTCTTCCACAAACCATATCGTGTAGTTATACCCACAAAGGAAAATAAGGTCAATAGAAAACAACCGAGAAAGCAGCAAGCAATCATCTTGTATACAGATAGTTGCAAAACTGCACAAACTACTGGAGTGAGAATCGCTGGCAGTAGATCAAGAAGCAACTTTAGCGTAAACCTGACCTGTCTAGCAACCATATTCCAAGCAGAAATTATTATCCGCTTGTGCTCAAGAAATAATTAAAAAATCCTATCAAAATAGGAGGATCCAAATCGTTACAGATTGTGTTAACTCGCTAGCCTGTTTAGCTGAGCATAACAGTTACTCTACAATGGACAAAGAAGACAAAAAAAAACGAAAAAACTAGAATTATTACCAAAAGAGGGAGCTGAAATGCGTCTAATAGGGCCTGAGTCAACCTGTGGGTTGGTTAATTATGCAAAAACATACCTCACACTGGTTGGCAGCTCCTGAACTAAAACAGTCGAGGATGTTTATCACGGGACAATCCAGAAAGTGTTGAATAATTAATTAAGTAAAAACCAACTACGATAGCCCATCTTCACAAGACACTGACCACTTATGAAACACCTTAGTAATACAAAAGTGAAAGACAGTCCTTAATGTACGATGTGTAGAGAAGAAGAGAAAACATCTCTTCACATACTATGCGAATGTCCACCTCTTGTAAACGCTAAATATTTACACTTTGAGGCTAAGTATATAGAACCGAAAGTAATAGCAAACAAGCCCAGTCTGACTCTGAAATTTACTGAGGAAGTAGAATTTATGAGTTGAAACTCTATGAGACACAACAAGCTTAGAACTTAAGTGCGGGGGCTAATAAAAACTTAACCTAAAAAAATAATCATGATACTCTAACGAACCAACAAAATTCGAACCAACAGAAAACAAAGTATCAAATAAAGATACTCGTTGACAAGTCGACAGTAGATAAAGCCAATGGACAATTCAATGTACAATACGTATCCCACGAGATTCTACTGCTCTCCAGAGAATATTGCTTCCTACCACCAAGGATAGAGAGAAGTACAAATTTTAGTACTCCCCACAGTTAAAAGAGATAAACCCAAGATTAAAGAAAAAGACCGAACATTTTTGCTCGAAAAAAAGTAATAATCAAAAGCACTAGTATAGCTAGTTTGAGTCTCAATTAGCCCATAATCGCCGATGTATCGTAATCACTTATCGCCTAGTCGACAATATCCGGCTAAAAACGTAAAGAACGGCGTTTCGATCTAAAAACAAAAAAGAGCTTTACCAGACTTCAGAAGATAAAAAAACTTGGTGATGTAAGACACCGCAAGACAAACACAAGTCATCAATCAACCTTATTGAGAAATTCCGTAAAAGCAAAAAAATGACCAAAAAACTGCGTACTTTTCAAAATAATTGTTATATTCGCAGATAATACAGATTTCTGTAGAATTTAATGTTTTTAACACGCTTTTATTAGTTCGGGATGTATGTATGTATGTATGTATGTAACGGAATCTTTGAGCTTAATTTTCAGCGGTTTCCAGGTGTTTGATTAACTTGAAACTTTGCATGCGTTTCACGGACCGATGACAATGCAATAATTCATTAAAAAGTTTTTATTATCCTAATTAGGATCATCAGGATTAATTGATTCCTTTAGGGATCCTCTGCATGAGAGTTACAAAGACAAAGCGCGTGAACTGCGCCAACGTGCATCTCGACAAAGCCTATCGCGTTTAAATCGTTCTGCGTTCCAGTGCATTGCCTGCCTTGGATGTGATAGCTGTTTCTCAGGTTCCCTCCCCGAGAAATAAGGTCTTACTGTCGATAACTACTGTTTCCAATACGTTTTTAGTTCGTAAGATATTTCATAATCACATGTCCGCAAAAATTGATTATTGATAAATCGAATTAAAATACGGAAAATAACTGATAGCTTAGAAAATTGAAAAAACACGCTTTTATAGGTACCCGAACTAAAAAATAGAAAATAAATAATAGTTTAAAAAAAAACTAAAAGAAACACGCTTTTATAAATAACCAAACTAAAAAGAAGAAAACAATTTATAATTACAAACAAAATTATTAAATTCAGAGCAATAGTATATAATTATAAACAAAATCACTAAATTCAGAGTTAAAAGCGTGGGGTGCATCTATAATCATTGTTACAATTATTCTAAAGGCAGCTATCAATAAGGGGAGAGTTATGAAAATATAGAAAAATCCTACAAATAACAGTTTCACTGTATAATGTCTCGCCAAGTACACGTTAAACTATTGTTACAAACAATGATAAATTTATTTCTGTGAACACAAAATATAAAAAAATAAGAACCTCTGATCTTTACAAAAAAAATTATTAGATTTAACAAAAACAGTGCAGCTGTAGAATATCTCGTCACGTATGTATTCAAACGTCGTGTTTAGTGACTGTATTATGTATATCAGTCAAATGACAAATTGACAGCAATAGTCGAACTGAATACATGTTAAAACAATGATTGATATAATTAATTACAAAAAAAAAGAAATAACAGATACTTGGCGCGAAAGACTACCGTGTATCCGGATGCACCCCACGCTTTTAACTCTGAATTTAGTGATTTTGTTTATAATTATATATTATTGCTCTGAGTTTAATAATTTTGTTTGTAATTATAAATTATTTTCTTCTTTTTAGTGTGGTTATTTATAAAAGCGTGTTTTTTTAGTTTTTTTTTAAACTATTATTTTTTATATTATAAATATTTTATAAATTCAGCTGTCCTATTTTTGATAATGACACGATAAGAAAGATTTTTGAAAAATTAGATCCATTTAAATAGTTACTCAATTCGTTTGACCATGTTAATTGGCATTCATATCAGGGCAACTTTTGAACGTTTGTTAACCTGTTGATTATATAACCGTAATAACTATTTACCTTATCGTTCTTATCACGTGAAATTTGATAAAAAAAACTTAACTTATGTTCAAGGTTATTCAATAAAATGAAATTTTAAATAATAGTGTATTTAATGTGACGTAAACTAAAACTACGAGACCTTTATGAATATGAATAAATGAGGGGCTTAAAATAGTACAATTTTGATTTTAACAAGCGTATCTCCAAAGATCAAGTGTATCGATTGACATTTGAGATGTAACATAATAACATAATCCATATTTCACACACTTACACTATTCCTAGTGATTTGTCTATCTAACTCGTCATTTTATGTAGCGTAACAAATTCCACGCTCGAAACCTAATTCGCCTGTTATGCCGTTTATCATAATAGTTCCAATTAGACATTAATAAGTTCGATTAAACCTCACGTTGCATTGTCCATACGATTTCAGATTCTCCTGTTGTAC
Source organism: Aquatica leii (assembly GCA_035610365.1). Taxonomy (NCBI): domain Eukaryota; kingdom Metazoa; phylum Arthropoda; class Insecta; order Coleoptera; family Lampyridae; genus Aquatica; species Aquatica leii. The sequence continues at coordinate 118,881,145 of CM069434.1, read as the reverse complement.
CAATCACTTTATACCCTAATTCGCTTAAAGCGTTAACGACAGTAATGGGACTTTCTTTTAATAACACTCCATTATTAATTTCATGTCTGAAATTTTTAAAACGTTTAGTTAGCGCACTGTCTTCCTCTTTACTTAAACCAAATACGGCTGTGGTTGACGAATGTACGGAAGCTTTTACTGCAACATATGTGTGAGTAGTACACGTTACAACAATCTTTGGTTCTTGCATAGTAATTTCGCCTAATGCCAAAATTCAAAAGTCTTTCAGAATCAAACTGTCCGCATTCACATATAGTAATTGTAACTCTATGTTCCAATACTTCAAAAACAGCTAGTATTCGACACTATGCGAAACAAGTCACAGTATACGGATCTATACCAGTCGCTTTTAAACATGGAACTAATAGCCACTGAGATTTTGCGCCATAAGAAGCGATGAATATACGGTATTTATCGAGTTAATTTATCGTTTATTGTTCGTATCAAATTATTATTGGACGATAAGTTAATATATACTGGTAAAGCTAAGCGAAGGCGAAAAACTAATAAAATATCAATTACACATATTTCTTCTACTAGAATCGATTTCGACGTAATAATGATTTCGTAAATACTTTATTTAATTACATATGTACAAATGCATTTTTCTAAAAATCAACTAAACTAACTATTTCCAATCAACTTAGAAATTTTAAACTACCTACCCTGTGTATTTTTATTTTTTTTTAATTCTACGTTAACCTGACCTAAAATAATTGGTTGATGTTGCTTTTTGTATTATGAAATCCAATTACTTACAGAGCGTTCAATAAAAAATCAATTATGACATGAAACGCTTGGTCAAAATCACATTTGTGTGGGTATTTTTTAGTTCGTATTATCTTACGCCATTTTATTCTAAATATAAATAAAAAATCAGCATCAAAAGGACAAAAAGACCACAATTTAACAAAATAATACAAAAGAAATTATCGTTTATCACGGAAATGTTCAAACGATGCTCTGTTAAAACAATTTGATTTGTAAACAAGAACAGAAATGTAGCGAAAACAATAAATTTATCTAAGTCGACCTTAGCAGAGTGGCAAAGTTCAAAATGTGTGAACCTAGAGGACGTTATTTTTCAAAATAATCTCACTATTTTTTCTGGGCCTTTTATTAAAGCTAGCAAAACAAAATAACCTATGTGAAGTTAGCCATAGATTTCAGCCATAAAAATTAATTTCCAGTATCACATTATTACAAAGTGTTATATCTTTCAATATTGTTACTAAATATTAAAAACAATCAATATTTATCAATATTTAAAAAAAATTTTTTTTTGTAACAACTCTTACAGATAAAATTATTTTCTGCATTAACGCTTATTTGTTGCAACGACGTATAATTCTGATTTTTCTACAAATTTACATACGTATAAAATAAGCATTAATAAACAACATATCAAAAAATTAGAATGTAGTTTTTCTATAATTAAAAATAATTTGATTCAAAGTTGGGCTTGCACGCCACGATGCTGAATGCTTACGACACCTAATTAAAAACGTTTTTTTTGCAATGACGTGCTATTCTGATTTTTCTGCAAATTTACATACGTATATAATAAGCATTATTAAATAACATATCAAAAATTAGGATGTAGTTATTTCTATAATTAAAAATAACACTGGTCTGCATGAAAATCGGCCCTGATACCATTCTTGACGATTCATATGTAAAATGACATCCTGAATTCAAAAATGAGCTCCGTTTTTACCCATCACCCACCTATTTTAGGAGGACCCCTATTTTTATTTTATTTTTTGCATTTTTTTTTTAGAATTTTAACTTATAGCCGTTAAACATCCTAAAGCAGGTAATAAAATTTATACCAAAGTATATGGCAAAAGTTTTGCTATAAAATGTATATAGAAACAACAATAAAATACAAATATATAAAAACAGTAAAAAAATATCAATAAACAGTTAGGAAGATTCACTGCACGACGCTGGCGATCTCAATACCACATGCAGGTTTGAACAGGAATTTTCGACAGGCTTGAACTTGCATTACTCTTCTCATTATAGTATATTACATTGTTTGCTTAACCGCTTCGATCAGTACATCTATAGCTGTTGCAGAGTTAACGTGTCGACGTTTTAAACGTGCTGGATTTTGTGTTCATTTTTGTTCATTTGTGTAAAACAGTAAAACTACTTTTACTCCAGATTTTTTAATCTCGGGCGTTGAATTACTGTTTAATTATGCCACGCGAGTGTAAAAATCATCCTGATAGCTTCTGCTATGTCTGCGGGGAATTAACTTTAAAAGCGTAACGAAAACCCCTTTCTCCGCTTGTTAAAACAGCTTATAAATTGTACTTTGATTGTCAAGTTGGCAACCAGGACAAGATTTGGGCTCCATCAATTTGCTGTACGACTTGTTACAGTAGTTTGAGCAAATGGCTCAAAGGTACCCGTAAATCAATGCCATTTGTTGTGCCCATGGTTTGGCGTGAACCTCGCTGTCATCTTACAGATTGTTACTTTTGTATGACCACCGTCGGGTTTTCGAGCAAAAGTAAGCATACAATTCAGTATCTCAATATTCCGTCAGCTCTAAAACCTGTTCCTCATAACGATACTTTGCCAATCATAGAGCCCCCAAACACTTATACTCTAGAGCCGGAAATTGATTTAAAAGACTCTGAGCCACAATCTGGGGCTTCGAATGATACGTTCAATGATGATGAAGAGTTTTCCGCAGATTTAGTTTCTCGGCAACCTCACCTCCTCACTCAATCGGAATTAAATGATCTTGTCAGGGATCTGTAATTAAAGACTAAATCTCAGCTCCAAGGATCGCGACTTCAACAGTGGAATCTCTTAGAAAAGGAAGTAAAAATATCTTCTTACAAGACCAGACAAGCAACCCTGAAATGTCTTTTCTCAGAAGATAAAGGTTTAGTGTTCTGCCCTAATGCAAATTTATTGATGACAGAGCTACAGATGCCATGTGACCCAGACAAATGGAGACTGTTTATAGACTCATCAGAAACAAGCTTAAAAGTTGTCCTGTTAGCAAATGGGAATGACTCCCCATCAGTTCCAGTTGCATACTCTGTTGATATGAAGGAAACGTACGAAAACATCTTCAGAATCCTTGATAAAATTAGTTATCATGTTTATAAGTGGAAACTTTGCGCTGACTTAAAAGTTGTTGCTCTACTCACGGGCCTGCAATCAGGATTCACAAAATTATAGCTGCTTCCTATGTGAATGGGATAGCCGAGCCCGAGATAAACATTACATCGTACGGGACTGGACTCTGCGAGAAAATCTTATTCCTGGTCAGAAAAATGTCGCCCACAATCCTTTGGTTCCGAAGGAAAATATTTACTTACCACCTTTACACATCAAACTTGGATTGATCAAGGAGTTTGTGTAACCAGTGGACAAGACAGGTGGCGCATTTCAATTTTTGAAAACTAAATTTCCTCGTCTTAGCGAAGCTAAAATCAAAGAAGGCGTTTTTGTTGGTCCCCTGATTAGACAACTCTTCCAAGATTCGAAGTTTATTGAACACCTAAATCGAAAAGAAAAAAAAACTAAAAAAACACGCTTTTATAAATAACCGAACTAAAAAGAAGAAAATAATTTATAATTACAAACAAAATTATCAAATTCAGAGCAATAATATATAATTATAAACAAAATCACTAAATTCAGAGTTCAAAGCGTGGGGTGCATCCGGATACACGGTAGTCTTTCGCGCCAAGTATCTGTTATTTCTTTTTTTTTGTAATTAATTATATCAATCATTGTTTTAACATGTATTCAGTTCGACTATTGCTGTCAATTTGTCATTTGACTGATATACATAATATTGTCACTAAACACGACGTTTGAATACATACGTGACGAGATATTCTACAGCTGCACTGTTTTTGTTAAATCTAATAATTTTTTTGTAAAGATCAGAGGTTTTTATATTTTGTGTTCACAGAAATAAATTTATCATTGTTTGTAACAATAGTTTAACGTGTACTTGGCGAGACATTATACAGTGAAACTGTTATTTGTAGGATTTTTCTATATTTTCATAACTCTCCCCTTATTGATAGTTGCCTTTAGAATAATTGTAACAATGATTATAGATGCACCCCACGCTTTTAACTCTGAATTTAGTGATTTTGTTTATAATTATATATTATTGCTCTGAATTTAATAATTTTGTTTGTAATTATAAATTATTTTCTTCTTTTTAGTTCGGTGATTTATAAAAGCGTGTTTTTTTAGTTTTTTTAAACTATTATTTATTTTCTATTTTTTAGTTCGGGTTATTGAAAGTAAGGTATATTTATTTTCTGTGGTTTTGCGTTGGCAACATTGCTTCAATAAAATATGTTAGTATATTTAGACACAATATAAAATGTAATCGTTGTTGTTGTTTTTGTTACCGTTAAGAACTAATGTAATAAAATACTAGTGTGCATTTTTCGTGTGTATTTATTGATAAAATACAGTTATTTACAACAGGTTATGGGCCCAGTTCGCGTAGATCAATGAATATATAAAGTTCGGTACACATGTAGTGAAAAGTTAGGTTGTGCGGCGTCATTTGTTTTTAAAGTAAATACGTTTTTTGCTATTTTATATTTAAAAATTAAAACAAAAAAATGAGTTTGGATTTCAAACAACAAATTGAAAAACTCGAGGGATTGAAAAATTGGAGCAAGTGGAAGCGGCAAGTGGAGTTGTTGCTGATACACCAAGATGTGCATGACTGTGTGGTTGGTGCAAAAGTTGAACCAGTTTTGGCAGAAGGCAAGACTTCTGATGACCCTGATTTTGTTAAAAAACAAAAAGAATTTAAGAAAATGGACGCGTTGGCCCAACTAATTTTGGTCAGTACGTTGGATGAAAATAACGTAGAGTTGACAGCTACATGCAGAAGTTCAAACGAAATGTGGTTAAAGTTGTTGAGCGTGTATGAACAAAGCTCAGGGCAGAGAGTCGATAGATTGATGGAAGAGTTTTTTAAAGTTACAAAGGATCCATGCGAGAGCATAGCTACCCATGTAGCGAAGCTTCAAAAAAACTTTCATCAACTAAATGACGAACTGGAACGATTGGTTAAGAACAAGTTGCCGGATCTACTACTGATAAGTCGGATTATGTCTACCCTACCAGTAGAGTATTTCGAATTCAAAAGTGTTTGGGAATCGGTCAAAGTAGAAGACAGAACCGTTAACCTTCTTCTGGAAAGACTACGTTTGATTGAAATGAGACTCCCAAACAAGCATGATGAGGCTGTTGCTTTAGTTGGTGCTAGGAAAGCAAGTCATGCAGGTAACGAAATAAAATTTAATAAAAAGACTGTGTACAAATGCTTTAAATGCCATAAGGCGGGCCATTTTTCTAAGCATTGTCCTTTAAAGTCTAACCAAAGACAGGAACACACAGGGCAAAACAAGAAAAATACCCCACATCCACAAGGCGAAGCTTTTGTTGCAACATCTGACGTACAAGACTCAGATGTATGGCTAGCGGATTCTGGAGCCAGCGTTCATCTCTGTAAAAGAAGAGATTGGTTTGTAGGATATGAAGAGTTTGTTCACCCCAAAGAGATTCTTGTTGGAAATGGACAAATTATTTTGTCGTATGGTAGTGGGGTGGTAAACGTAGAAACCAAGGCAACAAGTAACAAGTGGGACAAAAACCATTTAGAAGGTGTTTGGTTTACACCTGACATTTCTAGAAACCTTTTTTCAGTCGGAAGTGCTATAAAAAAAGGTTTTAACTTTGTGGCTGACATGAAGGGATGTGCACTCCAGAAACATGGCATCTCTCGACTTACTGGAGTAAGAACAAGCAATGGCTTGTACATACTCAACATGCGGGTTTGTGTACAGGAACAGGCCTTATCAGCTGTAAGTAAAATTTCACTTCAAGTGTGGCACGAACGCTTGTGTCATCAAAACAAGCAGCACGTGAAAAGTGTGTTAAAAGAACATGACATTGAAGTGTGTTTGCCTTCAAAGGGTGAAGATTTTTGTGAAGGATGTGTAATGGGGAAACAAACAAGAGCTTCATTTCATGACAGAAGTGAGCGACCCGTTGTCCCTGGAGGATTAATAAGTGGTGATCTCTGTGGTCCAATGCAAGTCAAGTCAGTTGGTAACTCAATGTACTTTCTGTGTTTGAAAGACGTTTTTTCGAAATTTCGTCGTGTCTTTTTTCTCCGGAAGAAGGATGAAACAATTGAGTGTCTGAAAATATTTATTCAAGAGGCCATAACTGCAGGAATACGTATCCAGTGCCTACTTACGGACGGAGGCGGTGAATTTGATAACTTCAATGTAAGGCGTTTATTAGAAGAGCACGGAATAGCTTTTCGAGTGACAATGCCTCACACCCCTGAGCAGAATCCCACGGAGCGGGAGAACAGAACTTTAGTAGAAAGTGGAAGATCTTTACTACACGCCAAGAAATTGCCTATTCGACTATGGGCAGAGGCAGTGAATACTGCTGCTTTTGTTTTAAATAGGACAGGTCCAACAAAAATCAAAAGCAAATCTCCCATTGAACTTTGGTCAAACAAAAAGGTAAATAACATTGACCATTTTAGAGTTTTTGGAACTGAATGCTATGTTCACATTCCAAAAGAAAAGAGGAGAAAGTGGGACAAGAAAAGTACCAAAGGTTACTTTGTTGGTTACTGTGACGAAAAGGATGGATTTCGAGTGTGGCTTCCTGAGCAGGACAAGGTGATTAGGAGTCGTAATGTCATCTTCAAAAATGAAGAATCCATTACAATAAAATCGAGTAAAGTTGTAGAAGAGACGGAGAATATTGGTGAGCAGTTTCAACCGAAGTCTGTGTCAGACAGTTCTATCAAAGAACAGCGCTGTAACTGTTGAGGCTAATGAGGATGGTACTTCTACACTTAATGTTTTCTGGACTGGTGACCCTATTCTCGTTGAGACTGTCAGTGAAGAGCAACCTGCTCCTGAGGTTGTTGAGGTTCAATCTCAAGCTGAAGAAACAGTTGACAAAGAGGGTTTCTCCCTTGAGGTATTTGGTACACCAACTGGAGAGGAGAGAAGGTATCTAATCAGGGAAAGAAAAAAGGTATCTTTTGATGACTATGAGGTAAATTTTTATGCTTCTGCATGTAATAATTTAGAACCTAGTAATATAAGTGTGGCTAGAAAATCAGTCGAAGCTGATAGGTGGGAAGAAGCTATAAATTGTGAGCTTGAAAGTCTGAAATTAAATAATACCTGGGTATTAGTTGATCGTCCTAAGGACAAAAATGTTGTAAAAAATAAATGGGTGTTTAAAATTAAATATGATGTCAATTTTGGGATTAAATACAAAGCAAGGTTAGTTGCGAAAGGCTTTACCCAACGATATGGGTTGGATTATAAAGAAACCTTTTCGCCCGTAATTAGATTTAGTACATTTCGGTTGTTACTTTCAACTGCTGTTAGGCTAGGCATGACTGTTGACCACGTTGATGTAGAGACAGCATTTTTAAATGGCGAGTTGTGTGAAACAGTTTATATGAAACAACCAGAAGTGTGTAGATAAAGATTATCCTAAAAAGGTATGCCTCTTAGGCCGAGCAATCTATGGGTTAAAACAGGCTTCCAGAGTCTGGACCAAAAGGTAGATGCAGTTCTTTATAAAATAGGTTTTACAAAGTCGAACTATGAACCTTGCGTGTATTTTAAACGTAGTGATAAGTATTTAATCTTGTTTGCTTTGTATGTTGATGATTTTCTGTTAATTTATAATGATTCTGAATTATGTAAAACTGTAAAGGATGGACTGTCTGAGGAATTTAAGATTAAGGACTTTGGTAAAATTAAGCATTTCTTGGGAATTAATATAAGTTATGACAGTTCTGATAGGATGGTAATATGCCAAAAAGATTATATTTCAAAATTGCTTGTGAAATATGGGATGTCGGAGGCTAATCCTGTATCAACACCTCTAGTGTGTAGTAAACTCATTAACGAATGCACTGAGACTGATAAAGGTAAGGTTGATGTGCCATATCAAGGGTTAATTGGGTCCCTCATGTACTTGGCTGTATGTACGAGGCCAGATATTTGTTATGCGGTCAGTTTTCTGAGCCAGTTTAATAATTGTTATAACAAGGAAGCTTGGTTGTTAGCGAAGCGAGTGCTTCGTTACCTCAAGGGTACTTCCGAATTAGGACTTGTATTTACTAAATCTGATGATTGGGTGGTCGGATTTGCTGATGCTGATTGGGGCGGGGATATTATTGACCGAAAATCCTACACAGGATATATATTCAAATTTAGTGGTAACACAATATCATGGGAGTCAAAAAAACAAAAATCTGTTGCACTGTCGACTGCAGAGGCAGAGTACATGGCTTTGTCAGAAGCCTCCAAAGAGGCAATATTTTTAAAAAACATTGTACATGAACTTTTGGGAGGGACAAACTGTCGAGTAACAATGTATAGTGACAATCAGGGAGCGATCGATTTGGTAAAAAACCCTGTGTATCATAAAAGAACCAAACACATTGACATTAGGTATCATTTTATCAGGGAGTGTTTTAATAATAAGTTCATTGACATTAAGCATTTAAGAAGTGAGGAAATGACTGCTGATGTGTTAACGAAAGCGTTACCCAGGGTAAAACATGACAATTGTGTGTACGGGTTGAAAATGTCAAACCCTAGTAATAGTCAGGTTAATTAAGTATTTATGTAATGTATGCAATTTGCCTACTTAAAAAGGGAAAGTATTGAAAGTAAGGTATATTTATTTTCTGTGGTTTTGCGTTGGCAACATTGCTTCAATAAAATATGTTAGTATATTTAGACACAATATAAGATGTAATCGTTGTTGTTGTTTTTGTTACCGTTAAGAACCAATGTAATAAAATACTAGTATGCATTTTTCGTGTGTATTTATTGATAAAATACAGTTATTTACAACACGGGTACCTATAAAAGCGTGTTTTTTCAATTTTCTAAGCTATCAGTTATTTTCCGTATTTTAATTCGATATATCAATAATCAATTTTTGCGGACATGTGATTATGAAATATCTTACGAACTAAAAACGTATTGGAAACAGTAGTTATCGACAGTAAGACCTTATTTCTCGGGGAGGGAACCTGAGAAACAGCTATCACATCCAAGGCAGGCAGCGGGCGCGCAAATTACCTGCTCCGACACAAGTGGTAATAGTGAAATACACTGGAACGATTTAAACGCGATAGGCTTTGTCGAGATGCACGCCTGCGCAGTTCACGCGCTCTGTCTTTGTCACTCTCATGCAGAGGATCCTTAAAGAAATCAATTAATCCTGACGATCCTAATTAGGATAATAAAAACTTTTTAATGAATTATTGCATTGTCATCGGTCCGTGAAACGCATGCAAAGTTTCAAGTTAATCAAACACCTGGAAACCGCTGAAAATTAAGCTCAAAGATTCCGTTAAATACATACATACATACATACATCCCGAACTAATAAAAGCGTGTTAAAAACGAGCTTGGCTTGCATTTCAAAACGTTTGTAAGAACTTCCTGGGTAACCGCAAAAGTGAAGATCACGTCGAGGAACTGCTTTTAGCGTACAAGGACATAGGATGTAACATGTCTCTTAAAGTTCACTTCCTTCACTCGCATCTGGACTTTTCCCCTGAAAATTTAGGAGCAGTTTCGGATGAACACGGGGAACGGTTCCATCAAGACATCGCTAAGCTGGAGAAGAGATTTTCAGGGAAGTGGAATGCAAGCATGTTGGCGGAGTACTGCTGGTTTTTGAAACGAGAGAGCTGTACCTCAGGGTATAAAAGGAAAGCAAGCACCAAGTAACGATGAATATCTTTTTATTTATTACTGTTTATAGCTAAAACAGTTCTTTTTCCCATTTAAATTAAATTCATGTTCATATATTTATTATTATAATAATAATTATATTTATTATTATCGTTCGATAAATAAATTATAATTAATTTATCGAAAAGTGATAAAATTAGAGATTTGGGGCTCCCTCGAAAATGGTGGGTGATGGAAGAAAACGGAAGACATATTTGGATTCAGGACGTCATTTTACATAAGAATCACCCGGAATAGTGTCAGGGCTCGATAAAAAATATTTTTTGCAGACCAGTGTAATTCGATTCAAAGTTGGGCTTGCGCGTCACGATGCTGAATGTTTACGACACCTAATTAAAAACGTTTTTTTGCTATGACGTGCAATTCTGATTTTTCTGCAAATTTACATACGTATATAATAAACATTAATAAATAACATATTAAAAAATTAGGATATAGTTATTTCTATAATTAAAAATAATTCGATTCAAAGTTAGGCTTGCGCGTCACGATGCTAAATGCTAACGACACCCAATTAAAAACGATTTTTTGCAATGACGTGCAATTCTGATTTTTCGGCAAATTTACATAAGCATTAATAAACAACATATCAAAAATTAGGATGTAGTTATTTCTATAATTAAAAATAATTCGATTTAAATTTGGGCTTGCGCGCCACGATGCTGAATGATAACGTTGTTGATATTTCTTTTCTAAGACAATGTTTGTAGCCCTAAGAAGGGCCGTTTTTTTGTTTTTATAATAAATTTATTATATGCTGAAATCCTTCCACATTTAAATGGACGTTGTCTTTTAAAAAGTTGCGATTCGGAAATTTTATAAGTTTAAATTTTTTGGACATTTTTTCGACTTTACTTAAGATGCTATTAAATATTTTGACTTTTTTTCCATTACGCTTCCTTGGTGAATCTGTGGCGTTATTTCAGTACAATATACTTTTTTACCGATTACTCTAAGTTTCTTGAAAACGAGACGCACTGTAGATTTAAATTTTGATATGGTTTTTATTTTACGTACATCGTTTATACCACAAATGATTAATGTTGGTTTGCTAATAGATTTGTGGTGTATCTCTTATTTTATATTTTTAAATGTCCATCCTCCTTTTGTATTATTTTCTACAACTATACCGTAATGTTCTAGCCAAGCACACAAATTTCTTGCATTGGAATCGCCCAAAATTAGAAAATCGGTCATTTTCATCATGCTAACAGTAGCCATAGTGTTACTTAACTAATACGCAAATCTGTTTTCTTTTATTTTATTAAGTATTTAATGAGAGTAGTGGGGATATACATATTTGTATACCTGAAATATACATAGTGTAAGTGGTAGGAGAAAAAGAGAGACATGATGTTAAAACCAAGTTTTTAATATTATAACAATAAAACCTAAGTTAATCTTGTTACATTCCGCATTGACCGGTTTAAATTTATGATGATTTGTAGTTTGAGATCGCAATTTAAGCTTAAGCTTAAGCATACATACTCGCTCGGGACTAAAAAAATTCCTTTGTTTGCAGGTTTCCGTTTTACAGAGGGTCTAAAATGGTAGATTTTACTGTTATAATATTAAAAACTTGGTTTTAACATCAGGTCTCTCTTTTTCTGATACCACTTACACTATGTATATTTCAGGTATACAAACATGTATATCCCCACTACTCTCATAAAATACTTAATAAAATAAAAGAAAACAGATTTGAGTTTTAGTTAAGTAACACTATGACTACTGTTAAAATGATCGATTTTCTAATTATGGGCGATTCCAATGCAAGAAATTTGTGTGCTTGGCTAGAACATTACGGTATAGTTGTAGAAAATAATACAAAAGAAGGATGGACATTTAAAAATTTAAAAAAAGAGATACACCACAAATCTATTAGCAAACCAACATTAATCATTTGTGATATAAACGATGTACGTAAAATATAAACCATATCAAAATTTAAATCTACAGTGCGTCTCGTTTTCAAGAAACTTAGAGTAATCGGTAAAAAAGTATATTGTACTGAAATAACGCCACATATTCACCAAGGAAGCGTAATGGAAAACTTTGAATCGAATTATTTTTAATTATAGAAATAACTACATCCTAATTTTTTTATATGTTGTATATTAATGCTTATTCTATACGTATGTAAATCTGCAGAAAAATCAGAATTGCACGTCAATTTTAATTGGGTGTCGTTAGCATTCAGCATCGGGACGCGCAAGCCTAACTTTGAATTGAATTATTTTTAATTATAGAAATAACTACATCCTAATTTTTTGATAATTTGTTTATTATTAATGCTTATTCTATACGTATGTAAATTTGCAGAAAAATCAGGATTGCATGTCATTGCGATAAAACGACTTTAATTAGGTGTCGTTAGCATTCAGCATCGTGGCGCGCAAGCCCAACTTTGAATCGAATTATTTTCAATTATAGAAATAAGTACATACTATTTTTTTATTATGTTATTTAATAATGCTTATTATATACGTATGTAAATTTGCAGAAAAATCAGAATAGCACGTCATTGCAAAAAAACGTTTTTAATTAGGTGTCGTAAGCATTCAGCATCGTGGCGCGCAAGCCAACTTTGAATCGAATTATTTTTAATTATGGAAATAACTACATACTAATTTTTTTATATGTTGTTTATTAATGTATTTTCTATACGTATGTGAATTTGCAGAAAAATCAGGATTGCATGTCATTGCGATAAAACGACTTTAATTAGGTGTCGTTAGCATTCAGCATCGTGGCGCGCAAGCCCAACTTTGAATCGAATTATTTTCAATTATAGAAATAAGTACATACTATTTTTTTATTATGTTATTTAATAATGCTTATTATATACGTATGTAAATTTGCAGAAAAATCAGAATAGCACGTCATTGCAAAAAAACGTTTTTAATTAGGTGTCGTAAGCATTCAGCATCGTGGCGCGCAAGCCAACTTTGAATCGAATTACTTTTAATTATGGAAATAACTACATCCTAATTTTTTTATATGTTGTTTATTAATGCTTATTCTATGCGTATGTAAATTTGCAGAAAAATCAGGATTGCATGTCATTGCGATAAAACGACTTTAATTAGGTGTCGTTAGCATTCAGCATCGTGGCGCGCAAGCCCAACTTTGAATCGAATTATTTTCAATTATAGAAATAACTACATACTATTTTTTTATTATGTTATTTAATAATGCTTATTATATACGTATGTAAATTTGCAGAAAAATCAGAAAAGCACGTCATTGCAAAAAAACGTTTTTAATTAGGTGTCGTAAGCATTCAGCATCGTGGCGCGCAAGCCAACTTTGAATCGAATTATTTTTAATTATAGAAATAACTACATCCTAATTTGTTTATATGTTGTTTATTAATGCTTATTCTATACGTATGTAAATTTGCAGAAAAATCAGAATTACACGTCATTGCGAAAAATAAGCGTTAATGCAGAAAATAATTTTATCTGTAAGAGTTGTTACAAAGAAAATTTTTTTTAAATATTGATAAATATTAATTGTTTTTAATATTTAGTAACAATATTGAAAGATATAACACTTTGTAATAGTTCTAATTTGTTTTTAAGATGTGATACTGGAAATTAATTTTTATGGCTGAAATCTATGGCTAACTTCATATAGGTTATTTTTGTTTTGCTAGCTTTAATAACGTTCTCTAGGTTCACACATTTTGAACTTTGCTACTCTGCTAAGGTCGACTTAGATAAATTTATTGTTTTCCCCAATATTATTAAAATCACTTTCAGATGACAGATGAAAAAAAAACTATAATATGCAAGAAAAAAAAATATTAAAAAAGCAACAGTGAAAGCTCGGCAAGCAGTGTTCAATTGATCAATTTCTTTTTGGTATTTTTCTTGTTTCATCAATTCCTGTTGTAAAGCATTATTTCTTGTAATATTGTCTACTTGAATCTGATTACCAAAACGACTTATTTCTTGTTTTACTTGTAACTCTATAAAATTCAACTTCTTTACCATGATTGCTGCACTCTTCGTAAGTTTTTCATGAACCGTATTTTCAAATTGTTTTTGTTCTCTACTTTCCCATTATATTTCCTTATTTAATACATCATATTGTTCATTTTTGTTAAGATATTGCAAATTTCTTCTTTAAATTTTATCTAATCGTTAGGTTCTTATTTCTTCTCCGCATCTTTCCCCTTAATTTCATTACTTCATGTTTATCTTCATTCATTCTTTTAAATATCTTCATTAAAAGTATATCTAAGTCTCTATTTTTTTTCTTTAACTTTCGCTCATTCTCTATTTTCTGACCTCCCCCCTTCTTCATATTTTCGTCAGGTTGTTTTAACATTTCATTTTATTTGTTCCGGCAGACTTTTCTAATACTACTTCTAAATAGTTTCTTCCGGTTATCTTACTTCCATTTTCCTCCGCGCTATAAACTTCAGTTTGTTGCTCCATGGTAAGACTTTTCCCCTTCCTGTTTTAATTATCTGATTACACTATTTATGATCTTATCTTCGTTTACTTCTTTGTGTAACTGTATGCAGTATAATTGCAAATTAGCGTATTAAGCTTTTAATTCGCTTGGGATCAAAGTCCCACGTTTCTTAACACCATAATTATTTATGTACTGTTTTTAATGCCTTAATTAATATCAACTCACGTAAGATGATCTTTATTTATAATTCTCTCTCAGATGACATTTTATTTATTAGTTTTTTATTATAGATATATACGGTGTTGTCGATTTCACACAAGCCGAGCTTACGTCACGCGTCGTAGTGGACATTAGAGCCTGGAATAAACTGATTCATTGCATAAAACTGGTTTCCGGTAGACAAAAACTATTATTAAAAGAATTTTTAATTATATCAATAGATTTTTCGTTGTTAATAATTACACTTCTACCTGTTTCTCCAATATATGTACGACCACACGAACAAGGAATGCTATAGACGCCTTCGGTACACCTCTAAATTATCAATACATAAAACTGGTTTCCAAATATCCGGTAGAGAAAACCTATTATTAAAAGGATTTTTACTTATTTCAATAGATTCTCTAATTTTTCGTTTTAATACTTAATTAATGAATAACAAGCAATGCTATAGACGCCTTAGGACTGAAAAGAACAAGGTCTTTCGCCAGATTTAATCTTTTTGAACATTTTGTGGGTGACTTAAAGAAACTGCTCTGTGTAGTAAAGAATTTACTATCGAGAATTTTTGAGAAGGGTGATGGCGTTAGTATCTGTGTGTGAGTAGGCTTTCGAAGAATTAAATATCTAAGGTTTTAATCGCAAACAACTACAGTAGAAAAAATATTACACAATCTATTTCAAAATTTACTACTAAACCAAGAGTAATAACCGAATCTTAATCTCAATCTATTGCATATCTACCCTACGTTACAGGTACTACGGATCGTATTGGAGAAACTTTCGTCAAAATATAACATTATCACTGGGTCTTATACTCTTTCTAAATTGAGCCAATTCTTAAATCCAGTGAAAGACGTTATTGCCTTTCAGTGCGAAAGCGTTTATAACATTTCTTGTTCGTGTGGTCGTATATGTAGTGAAGAAACGGGTAGAAGTGTAAGAATTCGTGTTAAAGAACACATGCTAGAAACGAATGATCACATTTTCATTCTTCTTATTCTTCTTGTTCTTATTTCTTTATTGCAGTTTATAAAGTTTTAACTTTTGCAATTATTAAACCATGTACGCTAAAGACATCGATTTTACCAAACATTGATAATTTGAGTTTAATAATTGACCATATTCCTAAACATTTATGGACTTTAATTTTATTCACATTGTGTATGTTCAAAATATTTCGGTGTGATTTTCGTACTGTATGAATTCTGTTTCAGAAATACTTTTTACATACGTCAACTGTCAGACGCATAAAAGCACGCGGGTTTCTCTATTAGTAAATATCTTAAATCACTCACGTCAATTTTGTGTACTAATTGACGGTTTAACATGCGTTTGTGTTGAGGAATTCTTCGAGGTAAGAATGCTTTGTCATTTTGTGGCGGAATTTGATTTTCTATTTTGTCATTAGCAAGTATTGAAAATGATGTTGAACCTACGTTAATTGAGGACATCGAAACCATTAAATAATTGCTACAATTATAAATGAATTGGAAGGACCATTTACCGAAATATCAGTATTAATTTGGGGGAAACTTGGCGCATCTGGTTTTTTTGTTATAGATCCTATGAACCTAAGGAATTTATTTGTGATAATGCTATATGTACATGATAATTTACTTTTCAGAAAATTTTAGGGATTTGTGGGGAAGGTGCCGTTAGCTAACCGCATACTTCCTAATTCGTACTTAAATTTTCTCTTATCTACGTTGTCAGTCGTTTGCACGCACGACTGTACGTACATATTATGTTTGTTGTGTAAAACTTTAGTTGCATAATTAGGAAATATTGCATATTTGTGTTATATTTACTAATGTAAATTTAATTCTTTGCGAATGTAAAAGTTAGGGCAACAAGTTTTGTTTTATGTACGTGTTGCACAATCGAAGGGGGCTTGCATCAACGATTATTGTCCGTGATATTTACTTAAGTACTCTTAATTGATAGCATCTATGTATATCTACATAGCTTCTTCTTTTCCAACATCTCTTTCTTTGATAAAATAAATATATTCGTTGTTATAACTTGTTTTGTCATTCGTTCTCTTTCAGGTTTGGATAGATTTAAACGGTGTCTTCTATTACCAGCTTCCAACCGTTTTGGCGGGTTTTTAAATTACTTTCTGATCAGCGCACAAAAACTTGCAATCCATTCGCGGAATTATACTGAGATAGTCGCCGGCATTTTCATTACGGGTAACTCCTCGTAACAATTGTTAATCATTCCGTTCTTTTTAAAGTTCCCTAGCCAATTAGATCGGTTCTTAAAATATTAGATTTGACTTTTAAATCCTAACATATTTTTGTGTTCAGGAACATAGTCAATTATCAATTTGTAACGCACCAATTGTGAAGGTGAAAGAAATGGTTAAGTAGATTGTAGACTCATTTATTTGCCTAGCTTCCGTCGCAAATGCTTGTGAGTCAGATTGTGGATACCTAACTTCGATGGGTGAGTCGGTGTCCTGCGCCACCTTCCCTTGCGCGAAGAGAAAATACTAAAAGGAACAGAAGTCTGGGCCAGAGAAAGAAAATACCACAAAACCCGCAATCCCAATTGGGCGCTAAGAAATAAAACAACCCAAGGTTATCACAAACTTAAAATTTCGATTTATTCTGGACTAGCATTGCATTAACAGCTGATAAACAGAGAAAAGAAACAAACAGATAGGACAGCAAACTTTCAGACTAAAATATTAGTCGTCGGTAAAACCTAAAATTATCAATACATAAAATATGTTTATATCATAGCTACGTCACTAATAATACCCAGCAACCTCTACATTACATTATCTTACAATTAGTTGTTATTCTGTTTCGATATCACCGAATATCGTGTAAATTGCATCACAAATTTTAAGAGTCATATTGCATAAATTAAAAGTTCCATCGTGTCAATTGATTAAGTTTAACGCAGATCTAGAAGTACGCGATCTTACAATGACATAATTGCGCAAAGAAAAAGAAATTATTGACCAACAGCAATCGCAAAATGTAAAAAAAAGCTAAACGCGTTTGCGTATTTTTATTATTAAAATTCTCACCGTATGACGTCAAACCTGCGACGAGATTAAACAATTATGGATTATAGCGTACGATAGTGACCTAACTATTAATGACGTTACTTTTTAGTATAAATGACAGGATATCGAACAATACTGGAAATTTGACTGACTAGGTAGTAAGGTTCTTATGCAGTCCGTGACCTCGTAGCAAACAATCTCCAATTGGTTACAGAAAAACTCTGTCAAACTCTACGTCGAAACCACGGCCCACTTCCACGTGTGTCACCGTTTGACTCGTTATAATAGTAATTTGAAAGCAATAAATACCTCAAAGTACGGTACTACTAAAAACGTATCCCTCGATGTCAGCATACCCTTTTGATCAATAATTACACCGTTTCCGATGTTTATTATGGGTCGAGTAATTACCAACCCCAATGGCGAAACATCAGTAATTAGACAACATGGAAGTAACAAGCAGGATCTCCGAACAGGCAACCCGAAATTTTATACGATACATCAAAAAGGACTTTGAAGTTGTGTTCTAGAACCTCTTATACGCATCACAATCAAACAACAAATTGCGTTCACATGCCTCCGGAAACCAACAGAGGTTGCGCCGTATTACGGCTAAAAACTTGACGAACCATTGAGATATTTATCCCCACACGAGTACGATTGCAAAATTGCCTTAAAACATTCTAAAATAATCGTTACAAATTTTAGCTATTGATGTCGGTACCCATCTGACATCATTGTTTTTTTAACGTCGATCATCACTAGCGTCAATAAAGAACTTTTGAATCAAAAGTAAGTTTTTAAGTTTCAATACAATTCTGCATTGTTGGCTTTAGATAACTGCATTTTTACATATGTGCAGTCCGTAAGTAAAGAACAAACCGGATCCATTCGAAAACATGTTGATTAAAACGACTTCCAGGGAAATTCCTTTTTTATTCTCACTAACCATTTTCAACATTATCGATTAAAGTTTCACTTTACAAAAAACCGATAAGCGTTTTGGTACACTTTAGTGTTTGGCTTTTGGAACTTTGTGGTTGTGACTTGTTGATTGCTGATTTTTTTTCTCTGCCCTTTACGTAGTCTGACTTGTGTCGACTTTTAATCAGAATCTTTTATTTGCTAGAGATTTCTTCGCTTAGATCTTTAGGGTCTGTTTGGTTTTTTAGTGGATGAATCTCATAACGTCTGTTGACTACTTTTTGGCCCAACTGTATTAGTTTTTCTTTTTTACTTTTTTCTTTCTAATCCGCATATCACAATTCAAGATTTGATAGATACTTGGTTTTTATTTTTAGTTTTGGGGCTTATAATCAGGATTAGGTTTATATCTGTGGGTTAGGGCTTCATGGGATTTAAGAGCGTTGCCTTGACCGTAGTCTAAACTTCTTTCTTTCCTATACTTCTTCTTTTGCTCTTGGTTTGCTTAGGATTATACGTCAGTGAGGTCTATGGGCTGCGTTGTTTTCTTGCTTCTATAGCGTAACGACCAATGTCGTTCTGATACTTCATTTCTGTTCGTTGGAGTTTTTGGTTCTTTGGAGTATCTTTCCGCTTCATGCGACTTTTTGACACATTTGATTGGTGATATTTAGCAAACTGGGAAATATCTTTATTCTTGCGTTGAGTGTTATTGGGTTTGAGTTAGTTTTGGATTTTAAGGTTCTGTACTAGACGCATGCCTCAATTTCTAATTCTTGGTTTTAGCTAAGTGTTCACTTCCCAGGTTTTTATGTTGCTGGGGAGGAATTTGTTATGTTAAAACTTCTTTAGTATAATGTTAGTTTCTTGTATAAAATTTATTCTCGATACGAACACTTTTCGTTGTTGAGTAGGGATACAATGTCAAATTTTAAAACACGATTTCAATTTCTTCTGGAAGAACGCAGACATCATCTAGCGTTGTGTACGCCCAACAAGGTTTTAATTGTTAAGTGTTAAGTCACGCACATCTATGTGAATATGAATTGAAATATTGTTGTGATCTGAGTGAAAGTCTTTATTTAGTACCAAGTACGAAGTTGCCAACGTTTCGCCCACTTTCGTAAGGGGTTTCATCAGGGAGTGAAATAAATCGCAAAACTCAAACAAGCAACCAAAATCTAACTAAGAACTTCTCAATAGGTTATCCACTTGTGAAACAAGCCATAATCTAAACTCTGAAAAGGTAAGAAAGAAAACGATAAGTTGAAAAAACAAACAAAAAGCTCACAAAAAACCACTACCGAGTTAGGTGATCAACTTGTGAACTAAGCCAGATTCTAAATTCCGTAGAAGTGACTTAAGAAGAAATAGTCTCCGTGTATAAAGGAAAAGGATCGTCACGTATGGTTAAGCTCGACTCTGATTGGGTTACGGTTGATAAGGGGCGTGTTTTCGATAAATGACTAATGACCGGGAACCAAAGAGGGGATAGCTCGAAACCATGATCGCGATTGAAGTTATTGGGAATTTCCTGTTGAAAAAGAATGGAGACTTGGTAATCAACGAAACATTATCAAAATCTATCTTGTGACCTGTAGTAAAATGATTTTCGGCAACCGCAGACTTAGAAATATACCTTTTCCTTAATCCTTTTCAATTATTGGAATCCAAGAATCGTAAAGTTTCATCCACACTAACGCCTTAAAGACGGTTGTCAATTTATCTAGTTTGGTCCTCACCTCAGAACAGGAATCGGTGCTCTCTAAGGGTTTGAATTTTGTGGTTGCTCCCAAACGTATTCCTAAAGAAGATATTTTATGTGTTGTTAAGTCTTCTATAAGACATCTTCCTCGCCACATCTCAGATCCCATTCGTATTAACACTGGCAAAATTCTTGAATCATCTAAAATTCCTAAATCCAACATTTCTAAGTCGGAAGAGTCAGCTCTAAAAAGTCTTCGTAAGAACCCTGATGTTATTGTTCTTCCAGTCGACAAAGGCACCGCTACTGTAGTTTTGAACCAAATCGATTATGTTACGAAAATCAATACTATTTTGTCTAAGGAAACTTACGCTCTTCTAACTCACAACCCCACTTCGAGGATTGAACGTGTGGTCAGCCAAATCATCAAATCGTCCAATCTACTTCCTGAAACTAAACGTCGACTTACCCCACCCGATTCCAAACCACCTCGTCTATACGGACTTCCCAAAATTCACAAACAAGGTATTCCTTTTCGACCTATCGTCAGTACTATCCAATTTCCTACCTACAAGCTAGCCAAGTTCTTGTCCAACATTCTTTGCGAGTTTACACGTAAAAGCTCTTCTCACATCCTCAACTCTCAGCATTTTATTCAATGTCTAGAAACTATAAAACTTGAACCCCAAGATCTTCTCGTGAGCTTTGATGTTACTTCACTTTTTACTAAAGTCCCCATTAAAAATTCGCTTATTATCATCAAACAGATTCTGTCTCAACATGGCAAGGACTTGAGTTTGATTCCCCTTATTAATAAGTGTCTATCCTCTACTTACTTCCAATTTGATAACAAGTTTTACGAATAGGTTTCTGGTGCTGCTATGGGTTCTCCTCTATCACCTGTTGTAGCTAACATTTTTATGGAATCATTTGAAACGGTTGCTTTGGAATCATTAATATTAAAACCTAAAGTGCGGTTTAGGTATGTTGACGACACGTTTATTGTTTGGTCTCATGGTCATCTTGAATTGTCTAAGTTTCTTGATCATCTTAACCATCAACACTTAGATAATGGTTCTCTTCCATTTCTTGACGATCTTGTGACTCGTAAGCCCGACGGACTTCTGTGCCATTCTGTTTATCGCAAACCCACCCATACGGACAGATACCTTCATGCTTCGTCTCATCATCATCCTGCACATAAACGTTCTGTTATTGAATCTTTGGTTCGTCGTGCCTTTTCTATATGCCAACCTGAGAATCTAGACTCGGAACTCCGTCATCTTACTAGAACCTTAGTGAACAATGGTTATGTAAAGCGAGATAATCGTCGTCTACATCCACGTTCTCGATTACCTAAGGACATTTCTACTCCCGAATCCAACCAAAAATTGGCGTTTTTACCCTACATTCACAAGGTTACGGATCAAATAGGGAAACTTCTTCGTAAGAATGGTATTAAACCCATATTCAACTCGACAGGCAAAATCTCTCAGATTCTTCCTTCTTCCAAAGACAAATTTCCTACACTTGTATCTCGAGGTGTGTACCAAATTCCGTGTTCATGTGGTTTAGTCTACATTAGTGAAACCGGTCGTTCCGTCATTACTCGCATTTCAGAACATGATCGTTGTATAAGGAAAAGGTATATTTCCAAGTCTGCGGTTGCCGAACATCATTTTACTACAGGTCACAAGATAAATTTTGATAATGTTTCGTTGATTGCCAAATCTCCATTCTTTTTCAACAGGAAATTCCCAATAACTTCAATCGCGATCATGGTTTCGAGCTATCCCCTCTTTGGTTCCCTGTCATTAATCATTTATCGAAAACACGCCCCTTATCAACCGTAACCGAATCAGAGTCGAGCTTAACCATCCGTGACTATTATTTTCCTTTATACACGGAGACTATTTCTTCTGAAGTTACTTCTACGGAGTTTAGAATCTGGCTTAGTTCACAAGTTGATTACCTAACTCGGTAGTGGTTCTTTGTGAGCTTTTCGTTTGTTTTTTCAACTTATCGTTTTCTTTCTTACCTTTTCAGAGTTTAGATTATGGCTTGTTTCACAAGTGGATAACCTAACTATTGAGAAGTTCTTAGTTAGATTTCGGTTGCTTGTTTGAGTTTTGCGATTTATTTCACACCCTGGCGAAACGTTGGCAACTTCGTACTTGGTACTAAATAAAGACTTTCACTCAGATCGCAACAATATTTTAATTCATATTCACATAGATGTGCGTGACTTAACACTTAACAATTAAAACCTTGTTGAGCGTACACAACATCTGCGTTCTGCCGGAAGAAATTGAAATCGTGTTTTAAAATTTGACATTGTATCCCTACTCAACAACGAAAAGTGTTCGTATCGAGAATAAATTTTATACAAGGAACTAACATTATACTAAAGAATTTTTAACATAACTAAATTATCTAAATATAGATTCCGGCTGTCGAAGCCTTCGCTATTACGTCTTTATTTAGGCTTATTTAGGTAATTGTCTGTAGAGAGTTTCCATGCCCCCACACATTTTCTTTGTCTGTGGAGATATCAGCAGATGTTGTATTTTGGGAAAAATTTCAATGACGTCGTCACGTCACCGTAGTTAATACTATCTACACTACCTTTGTTATCGCATTACAGGAAACAATTACTTACCGAACTTATAAAATTTAATTGAGGGAAACACTGGGCATTGATTTGCCATCAGTTATCGTATGAAAGAGGTTTACTTGTGATAACGCCGCATGTACGTCTTTGTTAGATTTGAATTCAGTTTTAGGGAATGCTGCAAAGAGGTCACTAGCTAATTTTAAAGTCAAGCCGACTAGGTCACGTGGTTGTACGACGTGTTACCCGGTCGAAGGCGTAGTTTATATTTTGTCTGTGATACGGACCTACGTGTTAGCGTTTGATAAAATTTATATAAATATATTTATGTACCTTGCTCTGCGTGAACTGTAATAGTGTTAAATAAGAGTTTTAAAATTTACAACAAACAAACGTCAGATCATAAAATCCGTCTGACTTTAAGTTTATTTAAAAAAAATTTTGTTCGTGAGTGTCTATATTTAAGCCGTTAGGAGAGTTTCGAGGTCAGTAGCGGATAGTAAAAACTTGTTTCGACGTTTTTGTGTGATTTTTGCGGCAGTGATCTTCAACTGTAGACCTCCCACCGGTTATATTTCATTACGTCATTGTGTACTTTTTATCATCAACGGAGTCTACATAAGTATTTAACATTTTTTTAAATTTGAAATGAAGTTACAATAATTTCAGGTACTGTTTTCCTTAAATTATTGATTCATTATGCCTAATGGTGATAGAGCTTCAGCTTGTAAAAGAAATAAGCGAAGCTGTATTAATATTTTCTGCCATCAAAGATACTCTAATGTATGTACACACATTATGGAATTTAGACGATTGTCAGCAAGAACTTTAGTTTACAAAAACCATAAGATGGCAACAACCATACAATTGATGTCACAGGTTATATAACAAATATGTAGCAAAGTGACCAGTACAAAACATTGAAGAAATCTTTAATCAAACAACAATTATAACCCAAATTGGTTCCTAAAAACGCAATATGAGATGCATTATAAAGGTAATATGCTATCTGAGACCCAACGACACACGCAATACATCAGAAAAGTTCACTAGAGTTTAGTTTTAAGGTGTGTATCACTCTAACTGATTATTTCCATTAACTTAGATTAAAGTGTCGTTTGTTAACCAATGTTAAAAGAACGAAAGCCAAAGATCTGTGCGTCAAATGTCTAATATTTTGAACACAATGCAGTAATTTTTATCTTACATTCATAATACTAATTGCAAATATCCTTGCTGGTATCACGTAATTCTTAAAAATTTAATTCAAAAAAACAAATTTAAAATTTCATTCAAGGTTAATTAGATCAAGTCAAGTGCTGACTCAATAAATAAATAAATAAAATATCTAAAGCAGGACATCAAATATGGTTTGTATGCTTTATGTGATAATTTATACATACAAAAACTACACTCCTTACCTGCTGTACAAGCCCGATGCAAAGCAGTTGCACACCCTGATTTGGTAGCTGCATTAATGTTGGCCCCATTTTTTAACAAAAGTTTACACACTTGCAAACAACCATTTCTAGCAGCGTAATGCAGACTAGTATAACCAGCAGAGTCTCTCGAATCGACATCAGTTCCTTTAGCAATTAGTTTTTGAACTCTATCTAAATCGTCATTTTGTGCAGCATACCAAATTCCACGTTCAAAATCTAATTCGTCTATTGTTTGACAGACACTTGAAGTAGGCATATGTCCCTGACAGATATGCTGGTGCTGTTCATCGTAATGGTCACAATTAGACATCTTTTCGTAATACATAAATTGGATTAAACGTCACGTTGCATAGTCCACACAATTTCTGATTCTCCTGTTGTACCAACAACTTTATATCCTAATTCGCTTAAAGCATTTACCACGGCAATTGGACTTTCCTTTAGTAAGACTCCATTAGGAATTTCTTGTCTAAAATTTTTAAAACGTTTAGTTAGTGCACTGTCTTCTTCTCTACTTAGACCAAATACAGCTGTGGTTGAAGCATGTAAAGAAGCTTTTATTGCAACATAAGTGTGAGTAGTACACATCAGAACACTGTCGGGTATTTCCATAGTAACTTAAATATCTTCGTGCAATTTCAAAGTAGTTTCAGAAGTAGCTACTGGATCTGGTTCGGAAAACTCTCTTCGCATTGTCCACATATACTCGTTATAGTCTTGTTTAACACTTGTCGAAGACGAAGCAACAACTTTATAACCCAACACTTCGAGAGCTGTCAAAATCACACAAGGATGTTGCATGTAAACAATAGTGGAATCGTCACAGTATCCACCACTCGCAAATCTTTTTAACTGATCTATATCAGCCGCTTTTAAACCTGAAACTAATACTCGCCAAGGAGATTTTGCGCCATAAGATGCGAGATTACCGCGCACTAAAATGTACGGCATTTAACGAGTTAATTTATCGTTTATTGCTTGGTATCAATTTATTATTCGACGATAAAGCATACTGAATCAAATACTGAATAAACTAAACCGTAGGGTAAAACAGCGAAGATGAAAAAGTAATAAAATATCACTTACACGTCAGTTTTTTCATGCGCAAGAGCTCGAATTCAATTCGATCAATAATTACAATCACAAGGTTTCGTAATTTCATTAAAATTTGATTATGCTTATTGTGCATTATTCAAAATCATTAAACCATCATCAAACATTTCGCCCAATCATTAACTTGACTAAATTTTGATATACAATCAATTCCAAAAACTTGCCGATGTTTATACAGTACGTCACAAATAAAGTCTATGTATATTGAGGATCCCACCAAAGTGAGATGACATTTGACCTAACACTTAACATGATTTTTTCAATACTAAAAAAGTTTCATTTTTCATCGGGTGATTTCATTTTGACATGATAGTTTTGTTACCATAGAAACAAACAAGACCATCATGCAATGGTACGAAAAACCAAAACAAAGCAAATGCTACAAACTAAAATTACACATCTCTATTAGCAACTAGCAACAATGCAATATCCCCATTTGTTCGTAGTAATTTAGGTAACAAGCGTCGAAAGTACAGCATAGCATAACGAACGGTAATGCATTTGAGTGAGTTGTGCTATGAAACTTTCGACAAATGTAACGTACATTACTTGTGTAACCATTTGTAAAATTATATTCTTTTTATAAAAATTGAAAAAAAAACAAAAATATAATGTTGGTACTTCATTTATTACTAAATCTGTCAAATTTGACATTAACTTTAACATCGTTTTCTTTTCAATTTTAACTTTTTTCGTTTTGGTACACTAGAGCTTTTTTCGCTCATTACGTAACTGCACTAACAAACGAATATTACCGTTTGCAATGTTAGCACCATAAAAACGCTATTAACACACCCCCAGCGCTAAATTTTCGCCATTTTATTGCCCAAATTACAGCTTTCGTACACAGTCGCAAAAACTGTATGCCATTTTCTGTTACTATCCTTGTGTAGTTTATTCTATATTTTTGTTGTATTCAATTTGTATAGTCCAAATTGCTAAATCAAACTAAATTCTTACATATAAAAATCATTTTATTGCCAACTGTGACATTGTAGCTAACGCATTTGTACTAATTAATTAAACTAATAGAATAAGCAAACAAAAAGATTATTTATTAAACAACTTAACAATGTTGAGATGATCCAGTTTAAATTTAAATCCAAATAAAGACGCTAAAAATTATGTAAGTATGAGTATCTGTTTTAAGTGGAGGTTAAACGTTAAAAGCAGAAGGGTTCCGACTCGCGGTTTAATCAGCATTGATAATATAAAATTTGTGTAATGTTTGATTTTCTTTGTGTTTTGTGAAATTTTATTGAAATGTAATTAAAAGTATTAGTTAGCTAACTTAAAGGTTTATAAAATTAATTAAAATTTGTATCAAACTTCTAGCGGTATAAAAACACCACGTTTTCTTTGTTTTGGTAAAACAAATGACTTGGCGGCCATTTCAATTTTGTCGATTCATTTGTTTTTGTGTATTCGGTGAATTTCAAAACCAATTTATGCGGAATTATTAAACAATGTTTTTCACAAATTGTTAATTAAAACTTAAATGTACTAAATCGACATGTCTTAAAGGAATGTTTGAAATGTAATTTAGATTTGTCGTATTTTCTTTATTTCATAATTTCATTTGTGTAGCTTAACATATTAAGCGTCGTAAATGTAATTGTAATAATTAACCATTTTATACTTAAATTTGAAGGTTATTAAAATTGAAAGTGGCTTTGCGTAGATGCTTCTTTGTTTGTAAAAGGAAGCTACCGTCAAACGGGGTGAAAAGGATCATAAGGGGTAAAACGGGTCACCGATGCTTTTTTACGGAATGTTTTTAGGATTGATAGTATGCCTACGATATTCGGCAAATAAACGTTATAACATGTAGTGGGGAAGATCAGTCGTTGGTAAGAGTGTGACGAGATAGGTCGGTCGCGTTGCGTATGATTGTTATTAACGACTAAAGAAAAAGTGATACATGCGTAGTTTTTACAAAACATAAAAACGTTGATATCCACAGAGTAAGCGGTACACGTTGGAGAGTTCTGGTAAGTTTTTTTGAGTTACCTAATTAGTCGACTTCATCAATTAAAAAAATTTTTTTTTTAATCTTTTGTGGTTCAAGTTTGAGAATTATTTGTGTAAAAAATTTCAAGTTTAGGGGGTGAAACGGATCATCTTTTGCGAGGAACGTAACCTAGTAGGTACCTAGTAAAAAAGCAGCAGTAAAAAACAATCAAAATGTACTACTAACCTAGTATTATTTACTTTCATGAAAAAGAATTATTGAGGGGGGGAGGGTTTCTTGGAAGCGGATATAGCAAGGGTGATCCAAACCTCTACAGTAAGGTTAGGACTTTGTTTTTAATTTATGCCTGCCTCACTAAGTCCGTGTAATTTACATATTTACCTACCTACCTATCTGTGAACAAGTGTTTACAGATATCTGCACCATGCCTCGAAAATATATAAAAAAATTAGGACCCACAAGAAAATTTCAGTATGATCCAGTTTATATGGAACGAGCAGTGGCTGCTGTTGCAAATGGTCGTATGTCTATAAGAAGAGCTTCTGAGATGTATGCAGTCCCTTACACGACCTTGCAGCGGAGATATCGCGCAAACAGAGAGTCCAGAAAAATTGGGGGACAACCAGTCCTTTTTGACCTCGAGGAAAGGAAGCTGGTGGTATGTTTGTTAGTATGTGCGGATTGGGGATTTCCTCTACAAAGTATTGACATTCGGTATATGGTACAGCAATATCTAAACAGAGCAGGAAAAACTGAAACAAGATTCAAAGACAACATGCCAGGCACAGATTGGTTCAAAACATTCATGGATCGACACAAGGATCTTACAGTAAAATTAGCTGAAAATACGAAAAGAGTTAGGGCTGCCGTCTCCTACGAAACAGTTGAACAGTATTTTCGGCATCTTGGAGAGTCTCTGGAAGGTGTTCCACCATCAAATGTCATTAATTATGATGAGACCAATTTTACAGACGACCCAGGAGCTGTAAAGAAGTCGTAAGAAGGGGATCTAAACACGCTCATCGAGTTATCGATACATCGAAAACCAGTACAAGCGTCATGTTTTCGGTTGCTGGTGATGGAACACTCCTGCCGCCTTACATTGTATATAGGGCAAAACATATGTACGAAGGGTGGGCAGAAGGGGGTTTTCCAGGTGCACGGTACAACAGATCGGTGAATGGCTGGTTTGACAGTACGACATTTGAGGACTGGTTCATATCAATTGCTCTGCCCTACTTTAAAAAGTTAGAAGGCTCAAAGGTCATGATAGGAGACAATTTATGTAGCCACCTTACAATTAACGTCATTGATCAGTGCGAAAAAAATAACATACGATTCATACTTTTACCGCCGAATTCTACAGATTTACTGCAACCCCTTGATGTTGCCTATTTTCGACCCCTAAAGCGTGCTTGGCGCAATGTTCTCACAAAGTAGAAGATCAAACACAGAGGTGTTCTTCCAAAAACCGTTTTTCCTGCATTGGTAAAAGAAGCAATAGAAGAAGTGGGACTGCAATCGGCCTTAAACACCAAAGCAGGTTTTAAAGCGTGTGGCATTGTGCCATTTAATCCCGATCACACCCTCAAAAAGATTGAACACTTGAAAAACAGAGAAGACAATAATGAAGAGAACCAGGAAGCAAGAGTAGAGCAAAGATGGGCGAACACCATTGTTGATCATTTAAGAGAACTAAGAACGGTCTCGGGCGAAAATCCAAAGAGGGGAAAAAGAGTTAACGTCATAGCAGGAAAAAGTGTTTGTACGAAAGACCTTCACGAAGAAAAAGAAAGCTCCGAAGAGGAGGAAGATGGCATTGATGCGAGTTTGTCAGACGTGCAAGATGACGACGTTTCAGAAGACTTACTACCTGTGAGCATTGATGAACATTTTCAGCTTGGAGACTTTGTTATTGTGAAATTTGTCACGAACAAAAGAGATCGATTTTTGCTGCTAAAATTGAAGAAATTTTAGGTGAAGAGGCTGCAGTTAAATGTTTAAGGAAAAAGTCGTCAAAAAAGAAATAACTTTTGCCTATCCCGAAATTGACGATATCGTAGTGGTCAAGCAAGAGCAAATTATAAAAAAAATTCATGCAATCCCCCTAAGAAGAGGAACATTTACTTTTAAGACAATCTCAAATTATAATTTAGAATAAGCATCAATAATATTTTTCATACCTTTTTACCTAGTTTAAGTTTTTTTAT
This sequence comes from Aquatica leii, assembly GCA_035610365.1. Lineage (NCBI taxonomy): Eukaryota > Metazoa > Arthropoda > Insecta > Coleoptera > Lampyridae > Aquatica > Aquatica leii. The sequence goes on along the minus strand of CM069434.1, from coordinate 118,851,630 downwards.
ATTTCTTTAATAAAAATGTACTAAAAACGCGTATTTTATTTAACTTTTCTAATAAAAACCGCTTGCAAAATATTTTAAAAATTCTTTTTGTGATTCATTTCACCCTGAAGAGTGTTAAAAAGCAAAATAACGGTATTTAAACACCTGATCCGTTTCACCCCGTGTGTGAAAAAAAAAATTCCAAAATCTAATAGGTCATTTTGGGAAATTGTTCCAGTAATATGTGCCCCAAATATGTGTGTTTAACATATATTTTTTCCAGATTTTTTTCTTTCCAAAAAAGTATGAAAAAATACCAAAAATCGAAAATTTTGATCCGTTTCACCCCGTTTGACGGTACTTAATCTTCTTTGCCATTTTCTTTCTGTCATTTGTATACCTGTTTCGTGTTTAGGCATCAGTTTGTTAATCTATTAAATCATTTTCTCTGCAACTTAGTTATTAATGCTAATCTCTCACTTCAATTTTAAATTATGTATAACAATTTAATTGTTTTTTGTGAACGTTTATACTTTGCTATTTTTTATAGTGATTCTAATGGATTTGATAACAAGGAAAAAGACCAGTGTATGCATTGTCTTGTAAAATATTATTTTAGATAAAAGTTTTACCATGAAATATATTAATAATTATAATCTACAAGCTTTCTAACTTAAGCTAAGTTCTTCGTCACGCAGTATAAATTAAATTGACTAAATAAATAAAACTTGTAGATTATATTTAAATAAATATATATATGCACCATTAACCCTAAAAAATTATTAATATTATTGTTTTTTTAGGCGGTTTTTATTTACGAGCTAATATATACTTGTTATTATTTATAAATCGAACGTATGTACACAATGCAATGACGGCGTAGGTCAAGCGGGTAGAGCGGCTTGTTTGGACGGTCCACGTAGCGGGCACAAAAGTCGAGGACGATGGTCACGAGAATCAACTCCTGGCGTAGCGCCTGTGGTCGGTTAGGCGGTGTCGGCGTGACCATTGACGGTACCGGCTTCCGCTGAGGAAAAGCTGTGAAGGTAAATAAAACTCCAGCGTAGAACGTGCAAGTACCACATAGCGGGTATAGAAAAATCCGGTTCATGGTGGTTGATTCTTTCCAGACTGTAGAAACTCCGGACAGAAAATACTTTCCTGACTGTTTCGCGCTCCTTATAAACCCAAATAAAAACAAATAAAGTTTGGTAGGGTAAGTTTTAGCGCGTGGGGGTAGCGTCATTCCCACAATTTTATTTGAAGTAATGTGTCTTAAGTCTGTGATATAGATAAATTCCTGTTTTTATGTATTAAAGTTGATATAGGTTGTTTCCTAAATGAACCCTGCATCTTTTTAATATTTGTTTGATATATTTATTGCGTTTTATTTTTATATGTGTATTTTTGGCCCTTATTTGTTTATTCCGACCATTCAACTAATAGCTGAGTTGCTTCCATAACTAGAATTCCAGTACCCACTGACAGGCCGTCAGTTAACTAAATCTTCTTTTGTTTAATATAACGATATTGGTGTACGTGTTTATATGTGTTGGAATTTAAACCTGTTATATCTGTGTATTCGTTTAATTGATTTATTGATACCTTTAATTGTAAACTAATTTATTGATAAATCTAAATTATGTAAAGATCCTGCATTTATATCCAGTTAGAGGACCGGATAGGTTTCTTCGCCGTTTCTTTCCGTCCTATTGCGGGTTCCACCAAACCGGAAATTTCGGTTAAAGCTTAACGAGTTCTACTTGATTAAAAACAGCAATTTGGCTTTTGCCGTGTGTTTTATTTAACCTACTACCTATATGTCCATAGCGCATAACAAACTTAATACAACGTAGGAGGAATGGGGGAATTGTTAAAAAATTTACAAAATAATAGCGACACAAAACCCCAATCAACAAGGAAACATTTTTAAAACGTTTTTTTCAACGTTTTACAAAAGATATATTTACATTTTTAAAAACATTGCAAAAACGTCTTAATGGCCAGAATTACGTTGCAAATAAGTCAATATTAGAAAAACGTTCTAAAAATGTTTAAAAAATATTTTTAATATTATTTATATATATTTATAATATTTTACAAATGTTACATTAATGTATAAAAAATGTATAATCAACGCTTTTTTACTTTCCTATAAAGAAAGTATAGCGATCGCAATTAAAAAAAAAATTTTTTTTTTGAAGAATTTTTCGTTTCAAGGTCTCCTGAATCAGAAAAACGTATTTTTGACAAAAAAATTTTGAATTTTAGCATGGAGCTGGTTTTTCATATTTTCTCGATTCTATCAAAAGATGAGTCTGATAAAGAAACCGGAGGTAGGCGTATCTGCCATTTTGAACAGTTTTTCTTATATAATTTTGTACGAATGTAAATTGTTCAAATTATTTTTACAGTTTCTTATAGAGTTAGTTCTGTTTAACAATTTATTCAAATAAATTTTTTTACTAACAAGCAGTTTATTAGATATTTGATTTATAATTGAAATTGAATTCGATATATGATCCTAGGTTCGAATCTAGCCTACGACAATTTTTTTTAGAAAAAATTTTATATCTTGAAAGAAAAGCAAGATACGTTAAAAAATAACAATTTTTCTCTAAATTCTTTTGACTTTATATACGAAGTGCTGCATCTTATTTAAATTATCTTTGGATGTACCCACGATAACTCTCGAACCAAAAGTCCTAATTAGTTGAAGTTTAGTATGAAGCTGGCTTTTCATATTCTCTCGGCTCTATCAAAAGATGTGTTTGATAAAGAAACTGGAATTGGATGTATCCGCCATTATTAACAGTTTTTTCTTATATAATTTTGTACGTATGTAAATTATTCGGATTATTTTTACAGTTTCTTATAGAGATAATTCTTCCTAACAATTTATTTAAATAAAAAAAAAATTGAACATTAACAGTTTATCAGTTTGTAATTTAAAATGAATTCACAAATATAATATAGTTTCGAATCCTGCCTGCTACGATTTTTTTAACTGATTTACTAAAGGGGTAAGTAATATCAAGGCGCACAAATATGCTAGAAAATCAATACAAAAAATGTAAATATTCCTTCATCATTCCTTATAGGAAAGTCGTGTGGTGACCACACCAGTTTTTTTATTATTGCAATATGCTTAAGGGCAGTTCTACAATCATGGTATAAATGTAAGTTTACTTATACTTGCTTTAATTTTAAAATACTGAATATTTGGCTGTTAGTTTTACTTATACTAACCAATTACACAGCCAATAACGACAGCATTTTACAATCAAACTAAGTATAACTTAACTGACATTAACACCAGCCCTAAAACGCTTACAAAAGATAAATAATACAATCTTCATGTACTCAAAATACTTCAATTTCATGTGGCTGTAAACGCATTTGGTGCTTATAACAAAAAAAACACATTAACATTAAAGTAAAACAAACATATTATTCATGTAATTACTTTATATTAATTGAAATAATTATAATAATCCTCACAAAAGTTTCCAATTAATCAAAAATATTTCTATTTTATGGATAGGATCCTTCGGAGTGGAAGAACGGCAACAATAAAAACCACCTTTATCTGTTAAGGCCTGAACAATAAAGGTTGTTTTTATTGTTCCCGTTCCTCCACACCGAACGATTCTATCCATAAAATAAGATTAATTATGCATGTACCTTTTTGTGTAAAAAGGAAAACCAGAACAACTGACAATCCAAGATTTTGAAACTTTGTACACACAAAATAATGCTGCATCAATATCAGAAAAAATTACATACTAAGATTAATTGGTTATTGTGCACATTCAAATCTTCCATTTGGCCAAGATCATATCAATTTGAACCTTAAAACATCAAAAAGAATTGAAATCATGAACCATCATGAAGTACATAGAATGAGCGTTTTAGTGTACCACTGCTGTAACAAATAACATTATACTTCAGCACAATTTCTTGCAACAAAAAACCAAAGAAAAACGTACCATCATAATAAATGCTGACATATACTTAAAGTATCTATTTGAGTTTCACTAGAACGCAAATTTGATACACTAACAATACATTACACAGCATAGTGAGTAATACCATGGAAATTGTTGATTCGTTGATTTAGGAAACATTTTAAAATATTTCAATATCAATGTTTAAATGAAATATTTTTAAAACGCAACAAAAACATTTTTTTGAAAAACATTTTTTATTTCGACTATTTTAAAACGTTGTAACGTTTTTAAAACATAAAAAAACGTTTCCTTGCTGATTGGGACGGTGTACAGTTTTTGCGACTGTGCAATTTAGTCAATAATATGGTAGAAATTTAGCGACGTTACTCTCAAGAAATAACAGTTACGTTTATTTAACGTCATTTGTTATTTATAGTTGCTTGGGTAACTTCATCATTTGCTTCAGCATAAGATGGAGAAGTTATAACCGAAGAAAACGTAAAGAAAGTTCTTTTAAATTAGATAATCATTGATTAAATGTATACTTTTCTCGAAATCTCATATTAGCCAAAAAGCATAAAAAAGTAATTGTATTTGAATTGTGTTAATTTTAACTAATTAGTTTTGTCACCCTGTATAAATACAAAATTATGGCGTCAAATTTGACAATTCCTGCACGATTAAAAAATGGAAGTAGATATAGCGTAGGGACAAAGTCTGAGTGCGGCTACCTTTACTTTTAAGCTAACGTGAAAGGTTAGATGTTTTTTTCCTTTACCACTTTATTGATTTAGTGATACTGCAGAACGACGCAGAAACTGAATTTACGCTATGGCATTGTAATGCAAAATCTGTAAAATTTTATATTCCACAATGCAGAACGTTATAAATAGTGTTAAAGGCACTGCTTTAGGGGTAGCCGAATATTTAACTCCCATACTAAAGGTAACATTTACAATTACATATTCCCTAACCACATTTAATTTATATAGGAATCTAAATTTCGAGAAACTGGAGTACTGACACCTGAAGAGTTCGTTGCTGCTGGTGATCATTTAGTACATCATTGCCCAACTTGGCAATGGGCTTCGGGTGATGAATCAAAGTTAAAACCTTATTTACCTAAAGATAAACAATTTCTGATTACTCGTAATGTACCTTGTCCACGTCGTTGTGAGCAGATGGAGTATTCAAAAGATCTAGAACGAATTATAGAATCTGATGATGCTGATAATGGTTGGGTCGACACTCATCATTATGATACTTCAACATCCGGAGTGGAAGAGAAAATAAGAGAAATGTCTCTAGATAATGCAAAGGTTTGTAGATACGTTCTTTAATTTATGTTTGTCAATTTTTGTGTCAAATAGGCTCAAAGCATGGAAGATGCACTTGAAGATGATGGCGATGATAAAGATGATGATGATGATAGTGAGGAAGCTGCTGATATGGAAGAATTTGAAGAAAGTGGGATGTTAGAAAATGAAGAAGTGAGTATTACATTTATGACTTAACAATTTGTATCAAAGTTAATTTATTAAAGGCGACAGTTATTCAAGCTCCAGTGCAGAAACGGAAAGAATCAGGTACAGAAGATGATGAAATTATTCATACTCGCACATACGATCTACACATTACTTATGACAAATACTACCAAACGCCTAGGTTGTGGCTAACCGGTTATGATGAAGTAAGTTCGTTTTTTCTTCTTTGTATTCTAGGAGTATATGTCGGTGGTTGCTCTTTTTATTTTTTTTGTTGCTCTATTAAGTAATGTACATTTTTGATGCAAAGAAAATGATAGTATTTTTAACATGTTTCTAAAGGAATATGAATAATTTTTCAAGTTCATGACGAAACCAGGTTTAACTGCTTTTATTTAGTACATCACAGAAAGCGATTCTTAAATTAATACTAAAACTTAAGTTATAGTTTTTTCTTAAACACACAAAAGTAGTCTCTATTAAGAAAACAGCCCCAAACACATTTGAATCTTGTTTGTAATAAAATGGACTAGAAGTGTAAGTTGCGGAATAGTTGAAGGATCATTTAATCAGAATAAGAATTCGTCAGTAAATTAGTTAAAGAATGTAATCTGTAAGCTTTTCACATACCTAGCGGAGTCGAAACCACAACATAACGGCCTCCCAAACAATTCTTGGCCTTTCCTTTCAAGTTCAACCTTTTAGTGGCGACTGAACTAAAAGAATGGTACTCTCTTATATTGCTAGAGTATTTGATTCTCTAGGGTACCTCCCCCTTGTCGTGTCTCGACAAATACAGTCGGCACACCTCATAATCGCTAAGTCACAGCTAGTCCCTTTAAATATTCTGTCAATTCCAAGCCTCGAACTTTCTGGAGCGGTTTTGCTAGCGCGCCTTTTCCATTTGATTAAACCTTCTTTTGCTTCTACGACTATTGCATAAGCTCACGTTTATACTGATGCTCTTGCGTGGATCTCACTGAACAACATCAATGAAAGTTATGAGCAGCAGTTTTCTCTGGATTTCCAGTCCTGTTTCGGAGCGCCCTTTCTATTACGACAGATTTGGACTCTTCGTTACCTGCTATTAAAGCTAGCGCCACACTTCTTACTCGCGTTGTACCATCCCACCATTTGCTTCCTGTCATCGAACAATTTTTTATTTTTCTGAAAATGATAGCTAAGTTTTACCTCTTTATCCTGCCGAACTACAAAATGTTGCGCATGCTTGTGTCCATATAACTCAAGATGCTTATTATGTAGAAGAGATTTCGTTGCTTCGGCAAGGTAAACGTCCCCCTTTTCTAAAACGGTTGTCTCTCTTTAGGGTCGGCGGCACACTGGTTTTCCCCGCCTTGCCGTCGTCTTCTCGTCATCCGCTGTTGTTACCTCAGTAAGCTCATCTCTCCGCTCTTTTGCATTCTTACTATCATGTAGTATCTCTTCATTCTGGTCCGTCCGTTATGTCATCCTTTCACCTGATCCCGCCGACGCTGCAAACTATTTGAGTCCAGGTCATTTTTTATTGGCGAGCCATTGCATTTGTTTTCCTTACTTTCTAGACACTAATCACTTTATTTTCAAACAACCCTGGCGTCATTAAAACAGTATTATACAATGTTTTTAGCGTCCGTCAGCTAAATATTTGCATACCTTAACGGAAAAAATGTTCGCAAATAACCCAGGACCCCAAGTGGGTGATGTAGTTCTAGTGGGTGGTTTCACTTGCTCCGCTTCCTGGACCCGATTAACTTCTTCTTTGTTGTTTTAGTTTTCACTGCTTTGTACCTTCTCCTTTTTTGGGAATTTTCCATAATTTTACTCAACTTTATCGTCTCATTACAGTTTTGATAAGGCATGAAGCTTCCAGACGTAAGTAAATTGCAATTTTATTTTCTTAAATTACCATTCCTGTCGGGTTGCTATCGGAAGTCTCCTCCCTTCTTAAAGTATTTCATGCAGTTCACTGTCGACTTCCGTGTGATGCAGTCATTTCATTTTCTTTTTTAAATAAATGAATCGAAGTTATTTCAGACAAACAAAATAAAACCATGTAATAAATACAGTACCTGCTAAATCTAGAACACTACGCGAAGGTAAAGAAGGAACCCACAACGAAGATCGAGCAAGAGAATAAGAAACCATCAGAGACTAGATCACCATGGCTGTATGGAATACAAATCTGGAATACTCTTCATCCGATCGTAAACATCTGTCGATGACTAACTTACGATGCATCGTGGGGAAATTGCAACTCCGTACATTTTGTATTACTACTCAAACAAAAAAAGTAACCAGCGAAGATGTGCTCATATCCTTATATCCATATCTCGTTATGGAAGCTTTAGACTTGAATCGAAAACGCTTTGTATCGCAAGAACTGGGTGATTTACTCGAAATCACAAAGATCTATCTAACAACTACATACTTTCTTTAGAACAGAGCGTACTACGAAAAAAACAGTGGGCTGCCATGGGATCACCACTGTCACCGCTTATTGCTAACATCTTCATGGAGACGTTTTGGGGAAGAGACTATGCAATCCTACAACAAGAAATCAAAATGCTGTTCCGGTACGCGGATGACACATTTGTCATGTGGTTGCAAGCAGAAGCCACTCTACATCAGTTCCTGAGCCATATTAACAACTACCATAGCAACATCAGCTTTACCAACTTACCCATTCGGTCTACCGCAAGAAGATACACACAGATCGATATTTGTATACCTATATCTTCATGTTCAACAGAAAAAGTTTTTGATCAGGACCCTCGTGCGCAAAGCCAAGACAATAAGTTTTTCCGTATGTTGCCGGCGTCACCGATACGCTCAGTAAAATCACAAAAAAAACATTGGAATTCGATACGGTACCGTCCAAGCTTCTACCCCCTAAAACGGATCCAGTATCAAAACTAAGGCTAAGTCCTCATGAGCGTAAACAATCCGGAAAAGCGTAACGACCTTATTGCGGTCATTTTCCGCTATTCTGGGCGGAACGTACCAATGTGATCCCTGTTATGTTTGTTTCTGTACATAAGCAACGGAATCCGCGAAAAGTTCAACATCAACGAACTTTTTGCGTAACGACAAGGAAGCTGTCTTTTAATAAATATGGCTGATGCTTAACCAATCAAATCGTTCAAAGTTTCCGCATATCCGCGCTGATTGCGTTCATGAGGACTTAGCCTAAGTGCGAAGGGAGTCTACTAGATTTAGAATGGAATGTCATACATGGGACAGACAGGCCGAAATGGAATGCATGACATCGATTGCAATTATTTGACAGTGTTAGTCAGAGGCACACGCTATTGCCCAGTAATTATCAGGGAATCGTTCGAAATGACGAAGACACGAAAAAATAACAGAGACGACGGGTATCGACTCAGCTGGCAGCGGTGGACAAAAACTGCGCTCGAACAACTACAACCGTGACGGAAACGCAAGAGCGCAGCGGGTTTTAATAAAATAAAAATTCAACAAAAGAATTATTGACTAGAAATTTTTCTATGTGAAGGAATCGAAAAGCAAAGAATACTAAAACGCTATCGAGTACAATTTAAAAAAAATTATTGTTCGAAATGTATGTTAGAAACTAAAATAAAGAGTGAAGAAAACAAAAAAATAAACAGAATAAGTTTTATTGAGAAGAAAATTTTGTAGGGGAAGAAGGGAAGATAACTAAAAAAATAAAAAGTAGATTTTTTAAAAATTGTTTTGTCAGTTTGAAGGTTTTGGTAAAAAAGTGAGAAATATGTTAAATTAGAAAAAATTAAAAAATAAACAAGAATAAAGAAAGTTTGAATTTGAAAGAAATTGACGTATTAAATTAAAAACAAAAAAAAATTAAAATACAAAGGAAAGAAAAAACAAGAAGGAAAAATGTATTCAAATTTATTTTTTTTTAAATTAAAAAAAAGCAAACAATTTTTGTAACCAATTTGAATTAATTAACGTTGAAAATTAAATATCAAGAGTGATGATATATTGCAATTATTTCGTAAAAGTATTGACCAATCTTATTTTAGAAAAATTTTAAATAAAAAGTAAAAACTGTAAATAACATAATAATTTCAACTTATATTCAAGTATAGAAAAATGAAAAAATAAGAATAAATCTTTGTGTTTGTATAGTGTAACGTTCATTTTGGTGATTGCAATAAATTTATGATTAAAGTATTATTTTCACATATTACTGTTATTGAGATAACGTTAGAATATGCTTAAAACGGAAAGAAGGGAGTTAATTCAATTCTACTTTCGACATTTATAATACTTAAAAATTTATTCAAACCCGTAATTTAAAAATTGCTTTTTAGCAAAACTGTATGTGTCCCGACTTTTCTTCTTTCGAGTGTACTTTGTTGATCGAGAAAATTTTCAAGTTTTAATGTTAAAACCAAAATTGTCGAGATAAGTCAACATTGAAATTTAACCACAATCAAAATACTGTTTCGTTAAGGAAATGGCGTATTATTGATAGTGATTAGTTAAAACTAGTAAAGTTGAATTGATTATGATAAAAGGGAAACAATTCTAATTTAAGACGTATTATTACGTAACAATAATTAAATTTCTCTTTTTGAAGTTTTAACTTCTGTATGTTTTTAGAGCCATAAACCGCTAACCGTTAAGCAAGTTTACCAAGATGTCAGCAAAGATTACGCAATGAAAACGGTAACAATGGAAGTGCACCCACACCTCAGCGTACCTCGAATGGCTTCTGTACACCCTTGTCGGTAAGTATACAAAATAACAAATTAATTTATCTCTAATCCATTAATAGTCATGCAGAGGTAATGAAGAGCATTATAGAAACGGTGACTGAAGGAGGTGGCGAATTAGGTGTGCACATGTATCTAATTATATTTTTAAAATTTATGCAATCTGTAATACCAACGATCGATTACGATTATACTCAAAATTTTACAATGTAATAGAAGTTTGCATTTTAAAAGCGTCTCGCAATAAATTATATATTATGTGTTAAAATTTATTTTCTTACAAAGCTTATATTGTACAAGAATTGTATTTACAATAAATAAATTATACATATTAATATTTCTAAAATTAAAATAGCCGACATTATGCCATAGCTAAGTAATGAGGATTTATGCCTTCGTCGATATTATACGCCGTGACGAAACAAATATTCTGTCCATCTTCCGTTAAAAACTGTATACTATTGTCTAATTTATTTTGAACTTCGTCATTCAAAAATTGTATATTATTTTCTAGTAATTGATTAGAACCAGAATCATTTTGAGTATCGTTAATATCAGTTTCTGGTATTTTAATATTTTCTAAAGGAACTGTTGAAGCCACTGGTTTACCATTCTGAACAGTTAAAGTAATAGGTACTAAAGTACCGTTCGGCATTAGACCCTGTAAACTTTGTTGGCCTTCTTCAACAGTTGCTAAAACTTTAACTTGTTGCCCATCTGATGTCGTTAAGCTAATCGCGCTACCATCTTCATCAATAAGCTCCTACAATTCTAAGTTAACTTTAAACAAAACCTTTTAAAATTAAATACCTGAAAGTGTGAGAGGGAATCAGGCAACATTGGCGAAATATACGTATTTTCTGGCAAGGCATCGGCGTCTTCATTTTGTGTACCTTCTAAGGGATCCATTATGTGCACAAGTGTCTGTACTACACCATCATTTGAGTTAGATTCTTGATAAGCCAGGTAAACGACTTGGTTAACGCCTAAGTATTCAATTAAAAAAAAAACTATTGTACGAGAATTTGAACCTTACCTTCACCTTCTGAAGAAATCATTTTAATATTTTTAGGTTTTGTGTTAGTTTTCTTTAATTTTGGATTTCCGTGTACTTTTTTGTGCTTTGTTAAGTTTGAGCAATCTGCAAATCCTTTTTGGCAAATATCACATACATATGGTTTTTCACCAGTATGAAGACGTTCATGTTTTTTAAGAGCCCACTGTTCAGTGAACCCTCTAAAGCATTGTTTACACTGATACGGTCTTTCGTTTCTATGTCGCCTTGTATGACATTTCCACGTGTCTTTGTGCAAAAACGTTTTCGAACAATATTCGCATCTCCACGGTCTTTCACCAGTGTGTCTTTTAACGTGTAGTTTAAACTGTGACGATGTTGTAAACTTTCGGCCACAATGATCACAGCAAAAAGGCTTTTCACCTAAAAATTGACAAAATAAATCAACTCAACTTTAAAACGATTATACCTGTATGAATTCGCTTGTGTTCTGCGAGATTTCCTTTTTGAGAAAAAGTTTTCATACATACGTCACACTCGTAAGGTTTTTGACCACTGTGCCAACGCATGTGAAGAGTAAGAGAAGTTTTATGTGCAAAGCTCTGTCCGCATGTTGTGCAATAATACTTTTTTTCTCCAGTGTGAATCGGCATATGATTTAACAAATTCGCTCTTGTTTTAAAACTAGCGTCGCACAGTTTGCACGTGTGTGGACGTTCGTTCGAGTGCACTAATTGATGTCTCTGTAGCAACTGTTTGTGTTTAAAACTTTTGTTACATTTATTACAAACAAAACGCCTTCCGTTATTGTGTTCCGCTTCACGATGATACACTAAACTACTAGGATGATTAAATACTTTTTTACAAACGTCGCAAGTATAAAGTTTTTCGTTCTTTTCACTGTGTTGCAACATATGGCATTTAAGGCTATTTATGTAAGGAAAAGATTTTTCGCATTTATCACACTGATAAGGTCTTTGATTTTCGTGTACGGCTTTTTGGTGAACCTCGAAGTTTTGCTTACAAGAAAAGTTTTTCTTACAAATATTACAGATAAATTTATTTTCAACGGCATCAGTTGTACGATTTGGTTTTTGGACTTCATTATCAGATTCTTTATTAATTTCTTCAAGTTTGTTTTCTTCATCTTCTTCTTCATTTTCGGGCAAATGCATTTGAACCTTAGAACCCTATAAAAAAAGTATCAGCATTATAAATTATAACATATTACATTTTTTTGGAACGGTCAAAACAATTCCAGAAGACCAAAGTGTCTCGTTTAGTCCCTAAGGACTTAAAAGTGACATTTAAAATTCCTATGGACTTAAATGCAATATTTCATGATTAATCTTTATTTACTAATTTAACACTTTAAAATAAACCAATAACGCGTTCTCATTGTAGTTTTCCACTAGTTTTTTCATACACCACCTAACACAACCTTCATATAAGTGTTAGTAAATTTTTCGGGTATTAATTCTTCCATAATCATTTCAACGGCCTTATCTGCATGAACACTTGCAGACCTGTTCATTTTTTGTAGTATTACAGAACAATGTTTTTTTACTAACATGGTAACAGAAAAAAAACTTTTTTTTTGACGTTTGAGAATTTATGTATTAATCCAGTGAAAAATAAATAAAGTATTTGAAATGGACCGATTTAAATCCTTAAAGACATGTAAAATTACACAGCGTCATCTAGCGAAGAAAAAAAAAACGAAAACTAAGAATCTGAAAACGCGCATGTATTTCTTAGAAGAGTGGATGGTTTTTAAGGGTACGACGCCAGGAAGCGGTCGAGATCTTAGGGGTGAATCTTGGGGGAGATTGCTATCGACCTCGCCTTAAGTCAGATCGATATCAGTGATTTTCTAAATCTTGTTTAAATTTTTTGGTGGTGATTGTGTACTTATAGGTATGTAAATACATTCAATCGCGTTACATAGTGTAAAAGATATGCTTGAGCGTGGTAGTAAAAAGGACGCTTCAGATGAAATTGAGATTTATCGTTTCTTTGTTTGGCAATTTCAATAACTTCATTTAGCATGTGTAGTTTTGTATAAAAACATTGAGAATTAGAACTGTAACTATGATAATTAATAGTTTATTTTTACGTTTAAACATTATGGAACTGTAAGGGGCGTGTACTAACTGTTCTTTGTTTTAAAAGGGACGCTTCAGATGGAATTAAGATTTATCGTTTCTTTGTTTGGCAATATTAATAACTTCATTTAGCATGTGCGGTTTTGTATAAAACATTATGAAACTGTAAGGGGCGTGTACTAACTGCTCTTTGTTTTAAAAGGGACGTTTCGGGTGAAATTTAAATTTAATGTTTTTTGCTTTGCAATTTCAATAACTTCATTTAGCGTGTGTAAGTTTGTATGAAACATTGAGGATTAGAGATGTTACATCAGTAATTAACCATTTTAGTCGTAAATTTAAATGTGACCAAATGCAAGGGGCGTGTATTATACTAACTGTTTCTGTGCTAAGAGAACTTTTTAATTTGAGATATAATTTAGGTTTGTCATTTCTCTGTATTGTAACTTCAATAATTTCATTTATGTGTGATTTTGACATAACCCTTAAGGATTAGAAACTAAACTGTGACCATTAACAATTATATGCTTAAAATTAAATTACTATCAAAACTGAAAGGGGCGTTACGTAACAATTCCTTTGTTCTCAAAAGGACACTCGGATTTCTAGCTTATTTGTTTTTGTTATGTTATTTGTGTACGTATCATAGGTTTTAGAAACAATTGGCACGAATTTATTGAGTTATTTTCTTTCTCCACTATTAATTCATAATTTTAAAATGTTCATCCTTGATTTTAATTCTAAAGTATCTTAACAATTTGTTTTTTTTTGTTGTTTAAACGTGATGATGCGGAAGTCGATCAAAGTTTGGACATACTTTTTAGTCGTAACATTTACCTATTGATGGTGATTATAATAAGTTGATAATAGATATAAAAACAATTGTGTGTATTGCCTTGTAGAATGTAAATCTAATATTTTTCTACCGTGATTGGCCAACAACGAACGGCCACACGTTGCTCTCATGCTATGGGACCCTGTATTTTTATGTGTAATGGCGCAAGTTGCTTCCTTGCACATTTGTGTTTTCTAGTCGCGGTAGGTTGCTTCCATGTTATGGAACCCTACATTTTCATTTACTTGTTTTATGTATAACTTTTATCTTTTGTATTACTGATTTTATATATACGTATACATGTTTTTGGCCTTACTTGTTGTTCCAAACTTTCAACTTTAGCTGGGTTGATTCGTAACCAGGACCCCAGTACCCATTGGTGGGGGCGCCGATTATATAACACGTCTTCAGTTTAAAATGATGTTTGTGCACGTGTTTATATGTGTTGGTATTTAAATCTGTTATCAGGTCTGTTTATTTGTCTAATTTACTGTAATTTGAGATGTTTTTGTTTTACGTGTGCTAATAGTTTTGATTACAAGCCGATTGCTTTATCAACCTAAATTATGTAATGATCTTGCATTAATATTCAGTTAAAGGACCGGAGGGGTTTCTTCGCTCTGTTCTCCTATGGCGGGTCCCACCGGACAGGCAAAATTTTGGTCACAGTCACAGCGCGATGTCGCTAATTTTGTTTGTTCGCGGGATTTAAATTTCAAACGCGAGTGGGTTACATCACATATTTTTACTCAATTATACGACATTTTCTGGCGACGAGGATATAAAAAGAAAAACGGTAACAAGCAAGTGGATTTCGGCAAAACGTGGTTATAACAAGGAACCATTAACAGCAAACATTGTACATATTATTTCCTTTAATTTTGACTGTTGCTTATGAACATTTTAAACAATGAGTGAATCTACAAAATATTTTGTGTTCGATAAATTTTATCCAGAAAGGGAGGAATGGGATTACTATTTACAACGATTTAAGGTTGAGTTAACATTACATGGAACGGTACGCGAGGATGAAAAAAGAAACCTGTTACTAACTAGGGTAAGATCTGATTCATTTAAACTTCTTGTGGATCATTTTAAGCCCGACAAAATTTTAGATAAAACATAAGGACATTGTAGATACGTTAAACAAATATTACGGAAAAAATCGTATGTACTCGCAAACAGAATGCAATTTGCGTCGCGTACACGTCAGCAAGATGAGTCGGTTACACAATACTTATCTGGTATACGTGCGTTGGCGGGAAAGTGTGATTTCAAAGAAACCTTCACTGAAAGACTTCGAGATCAGTTAGTTATTGGGTTAAACAATAGCACATGGCACCAATAGATTATTAATCGCATATAGAGACGTTGACATCAAAACTCTTGGTACGGCAAAGGTAAATGTACGCGCTTTCAACAAACACAAATTGTTAACAGTGTATGACGTGGAACAAAACAACGTACCACTTTTTGGTTTAGATTGGTGCCTTGATTTTGATTTAGACATGCCACCAAAGTATGTAAAACGTCCATAAATGAAATGGCAAACACAAAGCAAGATGTAAATGTTGAGCATTTACTAATGAAATATAAAGACATTTTTAATGGGAATTTGAGTTCACTACACGGACATAGTGTAAAAGTACATATGCATCCAAACGCAACACCGAAAGCTTTTAGACCAAGACCGGTACCTATTGCTCTACAACAACCGGTAAATGCTGAGCTAAAGCCTTTGCACTGAAGTTGTCCTGGAATCGGTGGACATGACGAGCGAAGCAATTGAATGGGCAACACCCATAGTCATCGTTGTAAAGTCAAATGGAAGCGTTAGAATTAGTGAAGATTTTTGTATCACAATAAATCCATATGTACAAGTAGATGACTATTCATTACCGCGTTTTGAGGATATTATGGCGAAATTGAGTGGGGGACAACAATTTTCAAAACTTGATCTCCGTGATGCATAGTTACAATTAACAGTACATCCGGAATCGAGAAAATACCTTATAACGTAACACATAAAGGGTATTTTACATACAAAAGGTTACAATTTGGTGTATCTTTTGCACCAGCATTTTTCCAACGAACAATGGATCAAATTCTAAGCGGCATAGATGGAACAATTTGTTATCTGGACGAAATTCTTATTACTGCACCAACAAAAGAACAACACATAGAACGAGTACAACAAGTGCTACAACGATTAGTCGAATCAGGTATAAAAACGCATACGTCCAAATACTTGTAGCTTCAGCACAGCATCGCATTTTTGAGACATCGAATCGACTAAAATGGCTTACATCCCACTGACGAACATATTAAGGCGATTCGTGACATGCCGACTCCCACAAATACAACAGAATTGCGATCATTTCTGGGATCAATAACATACTAGGGAGGATTAATACCGAACCTACAAGTAACATGCTTACCATTACACCAATTATTTAAAAAAAAATTAAATGGAATTGGAATCAACAGGATGAAGAAATCTTCACAACGCTAAAATTACAACTCACTTCGAACAATACACTAGTGCATTATGATCAAAAGAAAGAAGTTTACCTTACTACTGATGCTTCGCAAAAAAGGTTAGGAGCAGTATTATTTCACAAGCACTCAGACAATACATTACGACCTATTGCATACACGTCCCAATCAGCAAGAAAACGTTTTTTACATGTTTTAAAAGCGTTACGTTTTAAAATAGTCGAAATAAAAAATGTTTTTCAAAAAAATATTTTTCTTGCGTTTTAAAAATATTTTATTTAAACATTGATATTGAAATATTTTAAAAATGTTTTCTAAAACATTTTTTAGTAACATAAAACACGTTTTTACTTTATTAGAAATTATACTTTTGCTTGCTTTCACCTATACACTTTTTTCTTTTATATATTGTAACAAAAACACAACTATATAAAATTTTGTTACATATTAATAAATACATATTAAACCTTTTCGTTTTTCTAAAAACTTCCTTGGAAATTTGAACTAATTAGTTAATAACCGCGTTTGCGCAAAGTACCAGTATCTGTGTGAAAAGATGGCGATTTTGTATATTATAATTGCATTATATTTCAAGCTTCAACGAATCAACAATTTCCATGGTATTACTCGCTATGCTGTGTAATGTATTGTTAGTGTATCAGTTTAATCGTTTTCTAATTTGCGTTCTAGTGAAACTTGAATAGATACTTTTAGTATATGTTAGCATTTATTATGATGGTACGTTTTTCGTTGCAAGAAATTTTGCTGAAGTGTAATATTATTTGTTATAGCAGTGTTACACTAAAACGTTCATTCTATGTACTTCATGATTTCCATTCTTTGTGATGTTTTAAGTTTATCAAATGCATATGATGTTGGCTAAATGGGAGATTTGAACGTGCACAACAACCAATTAATCTTGATATGTAATTTTTTTTTATATTGATGCAGTATTATTTTGTACAAAGTTTCAAAATCTTCGTTAGTTGTTCTGGTTTTCGTTTTTACACAAAGAGGCACATGCATAATTAGTCAAAAGTTTTCTTATTTTATGGATAGGATCCTTCGGTGTGGAGGAAGGGCAACAATAAAAACAACCTTTACTGTTCAAACCTTAACAGATAAAGGTTGTTTTTATTGTTGCCGTTCCTCCACCTCCGAAGGATCCTATCTATAAAATAGAAAAACTTTTGATTGATTAGAAACTTTTGTGAAGAATATTATAATTATTTCAATTAATATAAAGTAATTACATGAGTAACGTTTGTTTTACTTTTATGATATTTTGTTAATGTTTGTTATAGGCACCAAATGCGTTTGCAGCCACATGAAATTGAAGTATTTTGAGTACACACAGATTGTATTATCTATCTTTTGTAAGCATTCTGGGCTGGTTCTATAATAATGGTATAAATGTCAGTTAAGTTATACTTAGTTTGATTGTAAAATGTTGTCGTTATTGGCTGTGTTATTGTTTAGTATAAATAAAACTAACAGCCAAATATGTCAGTATTTTGAAATTAAAGCAAGTATAACTAAACTTACAATTATTAAAAAAAAACGTTTATACATTTTTTATACATTAATGTTATATTTGTAAAATATTATAAATATATATATATAAATAATATTTTTTAAACATTTTTAGAATGTTTTTCTAATATTGACTTTGCAACATAATTCTAGCCATTAAGAAGTTTTTGCAGTGTTTTTAAAAATGTAAATATATCTTTTGTAAAACATTGAAAAAAACATTTCAAAAATCTTGTCTGTTGATTGGGGTCTCGAACATTGAACGACATCGAATCAAGGTACGCTACATTAGATAAGGAAGCACTGGCTATAATCTACAGTGTTACAAAGTTCCATCAATATTTGTACGGTAGACATTTCATATTACTAACAGATCATAAGCCACTTGAAAGGATATTTAGCGAAAAGAAAAACACGCCAAAAATAGCGGGTAATAGACTATTATATTGAGCTATGATTTTAAATAACTATGATTATACCATATGTTATCAGCCAGGTAAAAACAACGCACCTGCTCATGCACTATCAAGATTACCCCTAACAAACACCCATCTAACAGAAAACGAGAAAATAGGATTGCCTGTTCGAGGACATTTACTCAACCATGGTCACGGATTCACATTGATTTTGCTGGACCATTTGAAAGCAAGATGTTTTTAATGGTAATCGACGCATACACTAGATGGCTTGAATTTTTTTGCAAGATTATGTATTCCCAAGTTTATCGTATCAAATAATCGACCACAAATAGTGTCAAATGAGTGAAAGTTTATGTAAAACAAATGGAATCACTCACATCAGGGTTACTTCATATCATCCGAAATACAACGGGATTGCCGAACGGGCAGTAAAAACATTTAAAGAACGAATGAATGCAACAAACAAAAAATATGATTTTAATTGCAGATTAAACAATTTCCTATTGTCATACCGAAATACGGTGGAACGATCAACGGGTCGATCGCCTAGTGATTTAATTTACGGAAGACCTCTAAGAACAATTGTTGATCAAATAAAGTCAGAAGTCTCAAGAGCACAAGAATTTGAAACTGCAAAACAAAAATTATATTACGATAGAAAGACAAAAGAAACTGATTTTGAAAGAGATCATACAATGTGGGTGAATAATCCTATAGGTAAAGGATCGGCACCAGGGACAATAATCTCGAGAACAGGAATGTACTCGTACTTATTCGACGTTGATGGAGAAATTAAAAGACCAATTAAGAACGAGATATATGTACATCAGAAGAAAGTAGTAACCCGTGCAATCTTCAGAAACCTCCAGAGGGTCCAGAACGAACAATCGAAGAACATATCGATTTGCCAGAAGATACTATTCAACTAGATAAAAAAAATGAAGCAGAGGCATCATCAGCACTCAGGCGAAATCCGCCACGAGTCAGGAAACTACCTACCCGTTATCAGGACTGACAAACATTTCATTTTTCTTTTATATGTATAACCAAAGAGGGAATATAGTATTACAGAACAATAGTATACGGATCAAGTTATTGTTTTTTTACTAACATGGTAACAGAAAAAAAAATTTTTTTTGACGTTTGAGAATCTATGTATTAATCCAGTGCTAAATAAATAAAGTATTTTTACTCAATTATACGAAAATTTCCTTATAATTAAACTCTGTGAAACCACTGTCATTTATTTAAAATGTAAGATGGCACCGGTATCACAAATTTTGTGACACCCTTGCCACGGCGTTACCTACTGCCATCTACCGATTAATCCAAATAGCGTTATGCTCATATAACAAACACACCAAAATTATGTAATTATTATTTGTTTAAACTTAAACAATGAAAAGTGCAAAAACTAACAAAGTGATATCCCAGAATAGAGAAGAATCAGAAGTGTCACTCAACGTCGGCACCTTTGATGTCGGTAGTCGCAAGTTGAGCTACGCGCAACTGCTGGGCGCATTGTATTAAACACGCATATACGTTTGTAACTAACTAATTTTATTAATCTGTTCACACTAACAATCACAAAACAATTAACACCATAAACAATAACCAAAATTAACACACTAAAAGATAATTAAGAGAACACACATCTAACAGTTGCTCGAAGATATACGCCATCTGGAAATGTTAATAAATAACGCGGTAAATTCAACTGGCTAATGGACCCTGAGGACTTATCGGTCATCGCCATTTTGAATGGATCAATGATCATACAAAGATGCGAGACAATGAGGGGGGCAGTCGCAGTGGAGATTAACAACTCGTGGCTGTACTCGTGTTACATTTCGCCAAACGACACCCTCGACGACATCAAGTGCTCACTTAAAGCACACAACAAACCCGCCATAGTCTCCGGTGACTTCAATGCTAAATCGCCCGGGTGGGGAGAACACAGAGAGGACGTAAGAGGCCGAACTCTAATGGAGTGGCTAGAGTCACAGGACATGTGCGTGATAAATGTTGGCAATACCCCCACCTTCTCTTCCGCGGGTCCACTTCTATAATCGATGTTACGTGCGCGAGTGCCAGGGTAGCCTCCAAGATCAAGGGATGGAGGGTGATGCATGACGAGTCGCTAAGCGACCACAATTACATCACTTATGAAATAGCCGCAGATATGCCTCTCCATAACCACCGCCACTTCCTCCCATCATGGAATATTAATAGACAAAGAGAAACTCAGGAACACCTTCGACCGTCTCATACACCTATGCAAAGAAGTAACACCGGAATCCTTGACAGACATAATGATCCAATGCTGCGATGTCAGCATGCCCCGACGCAAAGAAAACAAGCACAATGCAACTGGGATCTACTGGTGGAACGACGACCTAGCGAATCTTAAAAGGGAATGCCAGCGCGCCAGAAGATCATCGGCGAGAGCCAATAAGAAAACCAACGGCCGATTAACCACAGAAAACCACCACTACAGAGAGTGTAGGAAGGAACTCCGCAGAGCCATATATGCCGCCAAGCCAACGGCATGGCTGGAGCTCTGCAAAAGCGTAGACCGTGATCCTTGGGGTAAGGGGTATAGGATAGCAACGAAAAGGTTGAGGAAAACACAGCCCGGTGCTCAACCCAACCAGCAGCAACTGCACACAATAGTTAAAGAGTTATTTCCAGAGAAACCTTCAAGGAATACCTCCAAGTCTCCGATCGCATACCCCACATCTCCATTCACAGATGAGGAAATAATTGCCGCGGCCAAGAACTTAAATAACAGAAGGGCCCCTGGCCCAGACGGCATTCCGGCAGAAGCTCTGGCGGAGATCGTTATTAACAGCCCTGCACCAATTGCCCAACTAATGAATCACCTATTGCAAACACAAACATTCCCGGACATATGGAAAAAGGCTAGACTCGTCCTACTTGACAAAGGGAAAAGGACCTCTAATGAGGCTATCTCCTACAGACCCCTATGTCTATTAAACATATTTGCCAAGATGTTGCATCTTATACTTGAGAGATTAAGATCCAGCATCGATGCGTCAGGGGGGCTATCTGAGCACCAATATGGCTTCATGCGAGGCAAGTCCACCATGGATGCCTTAGAAAGGGTTGACCTATGGGCCAGAACGACACGAGCAGGCACCTGGAGAACAAGAAGACTATGCGCCCTGACCACGCTAGATGTTAAAAATTGCGTTCAATTCACTAGCGTGGCCAATCATTATAGAAGCCCTTAAGAGCAAGAAGGTAGATACATATCTTGTGAACATTATAGAAAGCTACCTGAAAAACAGGATTCTAATGATACAAGGGCCTGATGGCGTGGAATCTGTCCAGGTGACCTGCGGGGTCCAGCAAGGGTCAGTACTAGGGCCTACCCTATGGAACATCACGTTTGATGCCCTATTGAGGCTGGACTTGGGTTCATCAGCGCAAATCATCGCCTTTGCGGATGATGTCGCACTCATGTCCAGTGCAAGATCCGAAGACGAGCTCACGATAACAACTAACACGGCGATAGCTCGAATTGACAGATGGCTCTCAGACCACGAGCTAAAACTGTCGCCAAACAAGACGGAAGCAATAGTCTTCTCAGGCAGACGCCGTGTGGGCCCCGTCACTTTTACCGTCCACAATCAGTCTGTCGTGCCACAAAACCACGTCCGCTACCTTGGCGTCTACCTAGACAAGTACTTAAACTACGGACACCATGTAAAGACGGCGGCGGCTATATCTATCATCATGCCAAACGTAGACGAACCGAGTATGTCGAAGCGGTGTCTCGTATCATCGGTTGTAACATCAAGCATACTATATGCAGCGCCCATATGGACCGGCGCCATGGAGATAGGAAAGTACCGGGGTATAATCCAAAAAATGCAGAGAACATTTTGCATTAAAATCATTATGTGTTATAGAACTATCGCCACGGAAGCAGCACAATTACTTGCCGGTACTATCCCATGGGACCTCCTAGCTAAGGAAAGACGCAGACTGAGGGAAGGCCTCGGTACCAGAAAAAAAGCTAGAAGAGAAACGCCCCAACACTGGCAGGTAAGATGTCAAAGTGGCCTAAAAAGCAAATGGACCCAGCGCTTGATTCCCAACATTGTTCCGTGGCTAGAGAGAAACCACGGGGAATTAAATTACCACCTATCGCAAGCGTTGACAGGGCACGGCTGCATTGCCAACTACCTGCACGGTATTCGAAAGAAAAGCGACCCATTCTGCATTTACTGTAGGGACGATGTGGAACACACGGTGTTTACCTGCCCACAGTGGACCAGCCTGAGGTACGACATGCCAGACATGACACCGAAACTCCTAATCCCACAGATGCTGAGTCGCAGGCAAAAATGAGAAAGCATAAACTCAACAATTTTTAGAATAATGGGCATGAAAGAAGCAGACTACCTTAGGCTGGAGAGAAACGAAACTACCGCGGGCCAAGAATAACAACGACTGGGATTCAGATCCCGTATTAAAGAGCATCAAAATACCAAGTACGCTATCCCACATAAAAGATTTTAATCGGACCATTAAATAATCAACTTTATGTTTGTGTTCTTTTCTATGTTTGTACCATCGACTCATACACAACTATATACAACAATTTTAAATACATGTACAAGCTTTTTATTATACTTTACTTTTATCATTGAGCACAGGACTATATACAATATTTTAAATACATGTACAAGCGTTTTATTATTATATTTTACCTATATTAATGAGCACAGGACTGATTCCATCTAGCTAGCAAGCCGGTAGAATAACTGGCGATGCAGCTATAGCCTCAGAGCGACCGACGGAAAAACTTGATTGTGTTCCGATCGCTCTCTAGAACTGGCTAAACCAGGAGGTATATAAAAAAAATTCAAATATACTACTTCAAAGCCCAGCCCAGGTCTGGATTTAAAGCTCCCCGTAACGTATGCGCACAGCAGTTGCGCGAATATTAACCGAGATCATAAATATCCTAGAGTGACACTTCTGATTATTCTCTATTCTGGGGTGATATCCCGTACGAGCCTCCAGGATAAAAACATACATTTTGTCTCAAAATTCCTTATTCCACTAATAGGCACTCGAGACAAGTGTCGATGTGTATTGTTTTTATATATTTATCGTTTGTGGTGGTTAGATGCAAAAAATTGTACATAACTCAGTGAATTGTTTGGGGTTTTATTTCGTGCTTTGTGGGGGTATTAGAGGAATAGAGAAGTGAAAAGTAAATAATCAGGAAGAGTTAAAATGTGCAAAAAAAATAGTATTAGGATGGTATGGAACAAGTATGAAGACAAATAGACTACTAAAGAAAATTCTAGAAATGAAAAGACACAATAAAGACATGCCAGAAACACAAAACCTATAACAGCCTAATGCACTAAAAATATCAGTATTTAAAAACCTTCATCAAACCTTAAATTATGGTGATCATTACAAGCTGTCAATTTCTTATTGTGCCGACTACATTGTAGACCAGCCCATTTATTTTACCTATAGTATAAATATCATATTGTACTTACATAGTCATCTATGCATTCGTAAAACAAAATCCCACTATGACCACTTTCTCTTTGATGTTCTTCAACATCCGCCTTAGTTTCACTTCCCACATTACAATCATTCACGCAACACTGATACTTAATATTTTTATGAAAGCTTTTGTGTGCTTCGTACCGACCATGATGCAAAAATTCCCGTCCACATATTTTACATTCGTATTTTCTTCTTTTCATAAGGTCTGAATCTATAAAACTAAAATTAATTTTTTTTTTATAAAATAATTGAGAAATGCTACCGTCTTTATTTTTTATTCTAATCTTGTTAGTGTTTCTATTTACTATAACAAGTTCTCCAAGATCTTCACCTTCTTTACTTTGTAAATGACCAATTATTTCGTCACCACCCTTATTATTACTTTCCGTTTCTACCTGAGTTTCATCTTCGGAGAACGAATCCTCCCCTAAGACGCCTTCTTCTTTAAATATCCTATCTAATTCCTTACCCTGAAATTATATATATAATTTCAATAATACCTAAACAATGAGAAAAAGAATAGAGAAAACAAAGCATAATGTAGCAAAGACGGAGTAGCCCTTATGAAAACGAAAATAAGTAAGAAAAGAAATGTGTTTTAGGTTTTGACAGAAAAACATATCAAAACAAAACATGTGCGTGGCAAAAAGTTGTAAAAGTAAAAAATATGTGTTTTGCTACAAATTAAGTATTAACAAAATTTGCCCTTTGTACATAGATACCTGTACTGCTTCTTGAAATCTGGATGGCACTTTAATTTTCCTTTTCCGCCTACTGTCAACATCATCTGTATCATCTTCTACATCTTGATCTAATAAATGTTTGGGATCTTCTTCTTCCTCGCCGACAACACCTTCTGCAGGAGGGGGTGGTTTTGGTGGTCTGCCTCGTTTTCGTTTAGGCCGCTCCAAACCTTTCGCTTTAAGCGACATTTCATGTTCTGGTGGAAATAAAGGACCTTCGGAAAATACTGAAATGTTTCTCATATAAAATGCAGATAAGAATGAGACAATCACAAAAAGTACTTTGTATAACAAATTTCTCTCCAGATTCATCTGATTCAATAGTGTACGTTTCAACACTTGAAGATGGATTAACGTTTTTTAAAGCACTTTCTAGCTGCTGCCTTTGTTTTTCTTGTCTACGAAGTGTGTCTTGTTGTGCACGAAACAAATCTCGCAGCTTATTTTGGCCTTCGACAATTAAATCTAAAAACTGTTTGGTTGCTTCTAATTGTATGTTACAACCGGGACAAATTAAAATAGGAAATCTTCCATCACGTTCTACCTAAAAATTGACAATTCTGAATTAGATAAATTTGGAGATTTCAAAAAAAGCAAAACATTTTAAATTTCCCACATTTCGACTCCATACTTAATACGCAAATAGGAAACTAAGTTGTACTCAATATGAATCCCAAAATTTTAAATAATTACCTTTAAGGGCAAATACTTGTTCACAAGTTGGCTTAAATCTTGTTCCTTTTCTCCATGTGGAAATAGACTTGTGCCGTTTTTGTTTTCTTGAGCGCATAATCTACAAAAATACGAGTCGCATAACAATTTTGTAACCTCCATTTTGTTCTTTTATTTCATACACGATTTGTATTGCGTGTTGCAGAACTTGTTATTTCGACCAATCACGTTACGTTACTCAGTATTTAAACTAGTCACAGGATGCGTCAATAGGATTAAATTTAAATTGACTTGGAACAAACTTAACTTGAATTAAAACCTGACACCAAATATGCAATGAAAATTCTTTAATTTATTACTAGTCTAAAGTAAATTACATAATTTATTTAATAAATATGCTTTTGTAGCTGATTAAACATTTAAACTTTTTTGGAGTTTTCGTTCTCGGTTTTGTACTCCAGAGTTCAAGTCTGATCGGATTTTGAGCAGACGCAGATTTAGAAACTAATGTTGGAGGCAGCGATGAACCCGTTTTGTATGACGTCAGAAGAGCATGAAATACAAATTATAGTCATAAGTTGAAAAGTGTTAACGAAATTGATAGCATCCGTACTAGACTTTTGGCGTTTTTACATCTTTGCTTGAAAATAATTTGTCAACATTTTGCCTGTTTTTATAATAGGTTTCATCAGAGCTCAAAAATCTTTGGTGAGTCTAAAATGAACAAAAACGAAGAAAACAAAAACTCTATCGAACAAGGTGAAATGCTTCTAATAAAGCCACGGTTAATCGGGAAACTAACTTATTAGACGGTCAGACCAGAAAAAACACGCATTAGGAAAATCAATTACATTGGTAATATTTGAACGTTTAAAGTAAAGAATACAGCGATAACAATACACACGTCACTCAAACTTCAAGTTGGATTGTGTTTTTAGCATCTCAAAATTTCACATAATGAGTTGTAAAATAGTAATTTTCTGTAAAGCTGGCACAATACCTTCATCGCTAGGTCGCTTCAGCTGTACTTTTCCATCAAAAATGGAAACTAAACTAGCCGATTACGTGAAAGATATGGATGCTTCATTCTATGGGCTTACTTTAAGAGACCTTAGATTATTAACTTTTGTAACTCGAGATGGTAGAGCTATTTCGTTATCAGTAATTTTCCCACAGAATTAAAACACGAAAGGTTAAATGCATCTATTGAATTAACTACAAACACAAAATAAACGTTGCTTTTTAACATTAAGGTCCTAAACAATATTTTAGGAAACACTTTCAACTAACGTACAAAGTAATATCATTAATATAAAGTAATTTAAATGTCGAACGGTGAAGATCCGTTGCAACGCACGAACAACAGGTACTCGCGTACGTACACGACCGTAGCGCAATTTGGTTGTTGCATGACTGCCGAATATTCATGCGGTATGCATTTAATTGTTTTATCTTCTCCAGTGACGTACCCTGGAAAGAGTTGCTACACTTTTGAATTTGCAGAAGCTAACCATATTTCTCATAGGTTTCATACAAAAAGAAAAATAGCTGGAAAAACCTGGGCTCGTGATTTCCGCACACGTCAAAATTTTTCTGTAAGACAACCAGAAAAGTGTTCGATTGGACGAATGATGGGATTTAATAGAGTACAGGTTCAAAAGTTCTATACCAATTTAAGATCACTGTACGAGAAATACAACTTTCCGCCTCATCGTATATACAATATGGATGAGACAGGGCTGTCGACAGTGCCTAATAAAGTGCCTAAAGTTGTGGCGTCTAGAGGCAAAAAACTCATTGGAAAAGCCGCAAGTGGTGAAAGGGGAGAACTATACACAGCTGTATGTTGTATGAGCAGTGCTGGTACGTATGTGCCTCCAGCTATTATTTTCAAGAGGAAAAGGATGAATGAAGATCTCTTTAAAGATACCCTTTTTGGAACCCTGCGACAAATATCAGATTCTGGTTTTATAAATTCAGATCTGTTACTGGAATGGATGAAGCATTTTAAGCAGCATACTAATCCAACAAAAGAAAACCCAGCATTGCTTATCTTCGACAATCATGTTTCCCATAGAACTTTAGCAGTAATTAACTATTGTAGGAAAAATTATATTCACCTCTTGTCCATACCACCTCATTCAAGCCACAAAATCCAGCCGCTTGACAGAGGATATTTTGGTCTACTGAACACTGCTTACAGCCACTTTTGTGGTGAGTGGATGGTAAGTAACCCGGGAAAAGTAATCATCCAAAAAAATGTCGGAGAATTATTTACAAAGGCCTATAATAAAATTTCAAATGTTGAAAAGGCAGTCAATGCCTTTAAATCTACTAGAATTTGGCCTTTTTATACAAAAATTTTTGTTGATGAGGACTTCGCGCCGTCACTAGTCACAGATAGAAAATATGAAGCTCAGTAGTCAGTACTTGTAGCAGAAATCCACCAAGACAACAATATTATTCTAGAAATTTACGATCAGGCAAACGAGCATGCAAATAGCCCGTTAAATATATTGAAAGAACCGGTGTTATTAATTAATCTTAACGACTATAAGGTTGAATCTTTTAGCGACTCATACAAACCTAGTATTACTAACGCAACGAAGACAAGAGCTGAAATAGAAATTCAGCAAATGAATAAATCAATCTGCGAACATGCCATTCTGACAACAATTGACACAAATAGATCGACGGAACCATCAAAGACCCTTGAAATAAAAGAAATGTCAGTGACCCCTCAGGAATTACGTCCACTTCCAATGATTAAAACTGATCAAAATCGGAGACGAATCTCCCAAAAATCGGAGATTTTAACTAGCACTCCATATAAGCAGTGTTGTAAATAGATAATTTTTAAATTATATAGATACAGATAATTTTTTTTCTTGCAAGAATTATCTAGTATTAGATAATAGATAAACTATTCAAACTTCATATAGATAACAGATAATAGATGAAAAATCTAGGTAGTAATAACGATAGATGGAGTTCATTTGAAAAACTACTATGGAATGTGGAAAATTAGTAAAGAATAACATACATATTGTAACTTGAATTTTACGGGACACTGGATTTTTTATAAATTTTATTTAAATAATTTAAATACAAAATTATATATATACAGATACATATAACTTATATATTTTTGATTGTATCTAGATACATATAAATAGATAAAAAATATGTATCTAGTTTAATTTATCTATATAAATTTATATAGATAATTTACAACACTGCATATAAGACCGAGCTAGAAGAGAAAGAAAATGCAAAAGCATCTAAAATTAAAAAAAAAAACTAGTAGAAAATGTTGATAATCGAAGAAAGAAAACAAAAGTAGGTATAGTAAAGAAGTCCAATCGCAATGAAAATAAAGAAAAATTCGTAAAGCAGAAGACATCGGAAATAAGAAAACGTTCAAAGCAAGAGAAAACCTTGAAAAATAAAACAAACGCGCCTAATGAACCAGACGCTATATGTCCTGGCTGTGATGAAGAATTCGTAGATCCACCAGACGAAGACTGGATTCAATGTTTAGAATGCGAAAAATGGTGGCATGAATCTTGCTCAAACTATCTAGGAGGAAATTATGTTTGCGATTTTTGCATACAATAACCGCGTACTCTTAGAATACCTTGTGCGTACTCTTACAACCTCGGACTACTAAGAGTACGCATGTGCAATACTTTGTTAATTTGATTTTGTTTATTTAGATTGATTTTATTTGCATATTTTTTATAGTAAATAACTTAAAGAAATATACAAATATTTATTTAAAACATTTTCCAAGTGAAAACTGTTAATTTGTAATGGGCAAAAACAGTTTAAGTGCGTACTCTTACAGTTTCTTCCTTTATTAATTTCTTTACAGTATACAGGATGTCAGAAAAAAAGAAGAAATTGTCTGGATACCAAAATTTGCTGAATAAAAGAAAAAGAGAGAAAGAACTAGAAAACCATGTCAAAATTACACATTTTTTTTAAAACCCGAGTCTACTTTGCCAAATTTTAATAACAAGAATAATACAGCTGAATCCCAATATTCTCAACCTGTACTTTCGAAAGATGCTGCACTATGGCCAAAGAAATTACGTCCTAATAATATTCAAGAATTAGTAAGACGTGGCCCTACTCATTATCAAAACAAAAAGGATATTTATCGAGAGATAGTTCGAGTGGGGCGTAAGCTTTCCAATAGTTACTTCTTTAGAATTTTATCGAACAAAGAAACAATTGAGCGTTTTTAGTTGTTGTATTCCGAAACAAGAAAATTTTCTTTACAGCTTCAGTTGCAAAATTTTTAATGCCATTGAAATCTGTTCGCCTTAGTGATGAATCTATGGTTACAATGACTGGCAGCTTTTAAGTGAACATTTAAACATTCATGTAAAGAGCAAGTTACATATCGAAAATGTTCTAAAATTCCTAGATCTTTCTAACCGTTTTAATAAAAATGAAATAATTGATTCTGAAATTCAAAATATAATAAACAGAGAAACTAAATACTGGCAAGCTGTTATAGAAAGAATTTTTTACGTGATTCGGTTTTTAGGTAAGCAAAATTTAGCTTTTCGTGGAAGTAGTAATAAGTTGTTTAAAAAAAACAATGCATAGAAATGATTTCCAAATTCGACCCGATTATGTCAGAACATACAAAACGCTCTCAAATAAAAGATCACAAAAATATCTCGGGGATAAAATACAAAATGAAGTAATGAACTTGATCAGTGAAAATATCAAATCCAAAATTTTATAACTAACCAAAAACGCAAAATATTATTTTATATTATTAGACTGCACTCCTGACTCTAGTCACCAAGAACAAATTTCCGTTTGTATAAGATTTGTTAATTTAAAGAGCACGGGAATTAGTATAGAAGAACATTTTTTATTATTTTGTGCTATAGATGATGGGTCGGGTGAAAGCTTGACAAAACTTCTTTTGTCGGCGTTAGTGAAGGAAGGCTTAAATATCAACGATTTGCGAGGTCAGGGTTACGACAATGGGGGAAATATGCGGGGTAGGCATAATGGTCTACAAAAAAAATTGGATTTCAATCAGCGAGCTTTTTTTGTTCCTTGTTGCAATCATACCCTAAATTTAGTTGTCAATGATGCCGCAAAATCGAATACTTTGAGCATCAATTTTTTTTCTTTAGTTCAAGAACTGTATTTTTTTCAGCTTCTACTAAACGCTGGTCAATTCTGAAATCTAATTTATCTAATGTAACAACTTTAACTTTAAAACCTTTATCGGATACTCGATGCTCTAGTAGAATATATGCAATAACTCCTTTACGGTATCAGCTTGGGGAGGTTTATGATGCTTTAATTGAAATAAGCGAAGGAAACTAAAAATAATGTAAAAAAATTGCAAAATTTTGAGTTCATTTGCATTCTTATATTGTGGTATAATATTTTAAGTAAAGTTAACATTGTTAGTAAAATTATTCAAAAACCGAACTTTGATGTTGCTCAGTGTTGTAATCATCAGGAATGGGAAAATGTTAGTTGAGATATGTGAGGAAAAAGGGTGGTCAATTCTTAATGGAAATATAGAGGAGGGGGACAGAGGTGACTACACTTATATGGGAGGGAGGGGAAAATCGGTGATCGATTACGTGATAGTGAGTGGAGAGATGTGAGAGGACATAGAAAGTTTTAAAGTGGGAGATGAAGAGGAATCGGATCATCAGCCACTGGAAGTGATTTTAAAAGGAAAAGAGCAAGGAAGTAAAGAGGAACAGAGGGGATGGGGAGTAAAAAAAGTGTGGACTGAGGAAAGTATAGAAAGATATAAGATGAAGTTGGAGCAAGTGATTTGGGGAGATGTAGGGGGGGAAGAAGGACTAAAGGAGTTGACTGCAGAAATGGAGAAGGCGGTAGAAAAGAAAAGGTTTGAGAGAAGACAAGAAAAAAAGAGGAACGAAAATAGGTGGTGGAATAGAGAATGTAGAGAGGCAAAAACAGAGATGAGAAATGCTAGAAGAAGATGGAAGAAAGGTATAATAGATGTGCAGGAGTATAAGGAGAAGAAAGTGAATTTTAAGAATGTATGTTCTGAGATAAAGGTGTCGTATAAAGAGGAAATGGAGAAACAAGTAAAAGAAATAAAGAAAAAAGGAGAAGTGTAGGAATTTCGAAACAAGGAGAGAAGAAGAGGTAAGAGGAGAGGAAGTTTAACGGATATAAAGGTGTGGTTGGGCTATTGTATGAAGCGTTTGGAGGGAACAATAGAAGGACCAGGGCAGATGATATTGCAAGGGGTAAAGACAATACAGGAGGGGTGGGAGATAACGAAAAAGGAAATGGAGGAAGCAATAAATAGACTAAAATTAAGAAAGACGGCAGGAACGGACGGTACGCAAGGAGAGCAATGGAGATATGTAGGGGAGAGAGCGAGAGGAAATGTGAGAAAATTTTTTAATACAATATGGAAAGGGGAGGAATTGCCAGGGAGTTGGAAACAAAGTTTAATTCTGCCGGTATATAAGGGAGGGGATAGGAAGGAGGTAAAGAATTATAGAAGGATTAGTGTCACTAATGTAAGTTATAAATTGTATGCCATGATTATACAAAGGAGGTTGGAAAAGAAAGTGGAAGAAAAAAGACTATTACCAGATTGGCAGATGGGATTTAGAGTGGGAAGAAGGGCAATAGACAATGTTTATATATTGAAACAGTTAGTGAATGGAGAGCTAGAAAAGAAAAGGGGTAAAGTATACGCGTTCTTTATGAACATAGAAGCTGCGTTTGATAATGTAAATAGGAAGGAAGGAAACTGGAAGGGATATATAAAGAGACTAAGAATAAGGTAAAAATAGGGGATAGTGTTAGTGAAAAGTTTTGGACGAGGAAGGGGCTAAGGCAGGGGTGTTCTCTTAGCCCTATTTTATTTGCACTGTATATAGGGGACATAGAAGAAGTGTTGAAAGGAGATCAGTGCGGTGGGGTTGTCATGGAGGGAGGGATTAAAGTGTAGGTGTTGGCATATGCAGACAATATGGTCATGGTGGCAAAAAATGAGTTGGAGATAAAAGGT
The DNA here is from genome assembly GCA_035610365.1 of Aquatica leii. Taxonomy (NCBI): domain Eukaryota; kingdom Metazoa; phylum Arthropoda; class Insecta; order Coleoptera; family Lampyridae; genus Aquatica; species Aquatica leii. Next base: position 118,819,074 of record CM069434.1, on the reverse strand, counting down.
ATGATAAATACGATAAAGAGGTACCTGGAAAGGAAAGATTTGGGTTTAAATGTGAGAAAGTCTAAGATGGTAGTTTTTCAAAAAGGGAGAGGAGGGAAGAAAAAGGAGGAGTTAAGTTGGGGAGAACATAAGATAGAGGCAGTGAAGGTTGTGACATATTTGGGATATAGGCTAAGGTATGATAATAAAGATGATGCGCATATAAGGGAGTTAGCAAAGAAGGGTAGCAGGGTATTAGGGCAGGTATGGAGTTTAGGGGAAAGAATATTTGGAAAGGAGATCGAGAAGAGAAGATGGCTGTTTGAAAAATTGATTAAAAGTGTGATGATGTACGGGGTGGAGGGATGGGGTTGGAAAGAGTGGAACCTATTGGAAAAGGTACAAATAAAATATTGGAAATGGATACTAGCTTTAGACAAGGAGACGCCAGAGTACATAATAGAGGAGGAGGGGAAGTTAGAGAAGATTAGAATAGAAGCAAAGAAAGGGGCGATGGGTTATGAAGAGAAAATGAAGGTAAGGAGAGAATGTAAAATTTTGCAATGTTGCTGGAGGACGGTAAAAGATAGCAAAAGCATATATGGGCAGGAAGAAAGGAAACTGTACTACCAACGAGGAGGTTTTGCAAGAGAAGAGGTGGAAAGAAGGAGAGAGGAAAAGAAGTTAAATACGGAGGAGATAGTAAGAAGAGATAAAAACTCGCAAGTGCAAGAGAGGGAAGGAAAGATAAGGGAAGGAAAGTATAACGTAAGGTATGGGAATATAGTGTCCAGGGGGGTTCCTAAGTATCTGATGGGGAGAAGAAGCTTAGAAGAGAAAAAGACTAATAGCCAGGTTTAGATGTGGTAATGAGGAGAATATAAACAAGTATTGGAAGGAGGATGTAATGAGAAGATGTAGATTATGTGTGGAGGGATGGGAGGACATAGAGCACTTGAGTGAGGAGTGTGGCGAGCTAAGGGAAGAAATGAGGGGGAGGAAGGTTTTCCTTGGGGAGGAGGGGGAAGGATTGGATTGGATGAAAGCAGTAAGGAAAGAAGGATAAGAAGGGAGGGTTAGGTCTAACGATTTAGAATATTAAGATGGTGAAGGGAAGATTTTATGGGAGAAAGTTATTTTAGTTTTAAATTTCTGTACGTTTTATTTTATTATGTTAAGAGAATGATGTAAGGATAACGTAACCCATTGTAAAGCTGAATGGCTTAACAATTAACAATAAATAATAATAATTAATCCCCAAAACGGTTATTGATAATTTTCATTTTAACAACAATTGTTTGTTTAATGAAAATTTTTAAGACTTTTAGTTGAAAAATTAATACCTAAAAAACTATTAAAGATATTTATATGAAACTTTTAGGATCTATAGTTCAATACTTATATTTTATCGAGATATGTAAGAGTTTAAAGTATTTATTAATTTTAATATTGTTAATTATCATTTAAGTTAACAAATGAGTATTTAAATGTCTTTATCATTTTCCCGTTGAAGACTCGCGCGGAAAGCTTGCCTTTTTACTCTTCCTGCCAAACCATCGCAAGCTCCTTATCCGTGAGATGTAGCAAAGAAGTTCCATTCCGCATTTATCTTAAAATCCTTTTTGTGGTTTATTAAATTAGCAAAATTATACTTATTTTTGTACTGAGAAGCAGCTCCGTCCGAAAAATAGGAAATTTTTTGAACCTTATCTGCTCCAAACTTATTTTTTAAGAATTCAATCAATTTAGAATTAAAAAGGTGAACTGAACTCGCGTCGTGACTGACTTTTTCTGAAATTATAAAATAGTTTTCATGTTTCATTTCTTCATTCCCTCTATAGTACACTACGTAAGGGTGAATTGTAGCCTGGTTGTTATTCCAATGATGAAATTGGATTTCATTTTGAACAAAAAAAGTGTAATTTTGAGAAAAATCAAGACAGACAGATTCCTTTTTTTCATTAAAATAAGATGCTTGAGATCGTGTAAGAAAATCATGTCGCAATAAATCAGGCCATTTTTGTCTTAAATCATTAAAAAATCTTCTTTTTTTTTCTTTTCTTCAACGATTTCAGTCCTGTAAATATTAAAGCATGAGTAGTTATCAAAAATTTAAAGTATAATAGTGATTTAGATATACTTTTCCTTACCTATCTGTACTTTTCCATGGGCTGTATGTAATTTCACTTATTTCGTGATTATCAAGCGATAGTTCAATTTTATTTATAACATTATCAGTTCCTGGGCATTTATTATAGTTTGAAAAAAAACACAACGATGGAGATTCTTGGCAAACAAAGCTTCTGATTAAATCATTTGAACTTTCTGAAAAATTTGTTCCCCTTTTTTTCAATTCATTTTTTAATCCATTCAACTGCAATTTAAAATTTTGCTGAATTTTACACACACAAACATTATGAGTCCCACTTTTTTCAGCATTCACGAGGACGAAGGGTCTGAAATTTTGTTAGTCCAATCTTCTCGTCAGGAAAAGCTTCAGTATATTTTTTATATACTTCATGAATAGTATAGAATAATAATCGTTTTTGCTTTTATTCTTTTCGTCCATTTTCCATGATCGAGACATAATCTTTCATACCAGGCATTACCCGGCTGATATCGTCAGATAAATAGCAAGCTTGGATGCTCTCGAGTGTTTCGTTACTCAGAGTCTTACCTTTCTTCATTTCGGGCTGTGATGCGAATCCTTTTTCTTCCCTGATTTTTTTTGCGGCTTTTATCATTCGTTTAGAAACTTAAAAGAGTTTCTTTATCATTTTAATTAACCAATCTGGAGGAAGCGTAGTCAAAACTTGAATTTTGTCAGCACTAGTAGTTGTTTCATTAAAGCATTGAGTAATAATTTAAGAAGAGGCGCAAATAGTGTGTTAAAAATCGTACTGTAGTTTTATCTCTCTTGTTTCTCTTTTTTTTACCCGTCTGTACCCCCTCTTTTCATAAACTAATAGACTAAGACCTGCTGCCATCTGCAAAATCGTGGTTTTTATTTTGCGAACTTACTTATTTGTTATGAAGTACGAGTTAGAACCTTTTCTTATATTTGTGTTTACTTTACCGTTTACCTGTTCAAAACAGGTTAATATCATAAACAATAGCTTGTATTATTACGACACAAGTCAATGTCAAATAAACTTAAACAATATCATGCTTTATATTTAAGAAAACAAAAAAAATTGTATATTCAAATATTTATTTATTTTTGTAAAATATAAATCGAAAACATAGAAATAACTAAAACAATGCAAATTAAATTAAAAGAAAATTGTTATGGGGATTATTGTTATTATTCGTCAATTTTAAAAATTATTCAAATTACCAGTCCACCAATAATAAATTCGTTAACATTCAAAATGTATATACTATTTTACATATGCTTCGAGCTTTAGAATAATGAAGCTTATCTTCAAAAAAGTAAAAATATTTACAACTTATAAAAAGTTAAGATTACAAAAATCTCAAATCTAAAAATTTGTAACTAGATAATTAAAAAAATGTAAGTTTTACAAAATGTTAAATGTTAATTATTTTAAAAAAGGAAGATGCACGGTGCAATTTAGAAACAAATCTAAAAAAATTTAAGTTTAAAATCATAATTGAACTTGGTTTGCTCGTTCAATAAAAAAATTGTATTTGATATTTTAATATAAATGAACTCTAGTAATTCAAGAATTTCTCAGTGAGCAAATTGCTTCTAAAACAGACTTTTTTATAACTACTTTAGCTTTTAAAGTTACTCTTTAGAACACTTTTAAGTGGCTTGTGAAAAAACTGAAGCCTCCATGAAGCGTTTAAGTAGCTAAAAATTCCGCAGTTATGTTACTGTTAGGTAGCTCCTTTAATGCATTAAAATCGGGCTTATACAGCTCTTTGTGGTACTAGCAAAGCTTTAAAGAAGCTCTAAAGGAACCGTAAACCGCACTTTTCAGAAACAACTATACAGCTTAAATTGCTTTATTTTTACTACCATTAAGTAGCTTAAAAATTAAATAAATATTTCATTAGAAAAAGAAATCTTGAAATCGCTACCTTTACTTAATTTCTTGAAAAAATTGAGAAAAGTGATAAAGGAGAACCCATTGAAAGACCTAGATTTTGTTTAAAAAATTGATTATCAAATTTATCACTTATTTTTACTGAAATCTTCTTAAACAATTTAGAAAGTAAATATATTTCTGAACACCAAATTTTCTTAAAAAAAAATAATATTTTGGAAAAAATTTGTTAATGACATTTTTTGTATTTAAAAAAATTGTAAATATTTTTTGTAGACTTTTCTGAAGATGAGCATCATTATTTTAAAGCTCGAAACATATGTAAACGAATTTGTTATTAGTGGACTGGTAATTTAAATAACTTTAAATTAAAATTAATGTTAAATTTCTGAAAGAATAATTGACCAATTCATCCTTTAAAAGAATTTTTGACGGAGAATCCATTTGTATCACTATGTTGCGCAGTTTAGTCAAAACTTAACGGCTTGACGAATTTGAGAACACACTGTGGTCGTTCCAGTATCTTCAAAATATTATAGGACGTACCTTCAACTATAAAACATATATTTAAAAAAATTACTTATTATTGCTTGTCTACTTATACCTTCGTTTAGTGAACTGGAGCTGTAGAAAGAATAAATTTATTCGTCTTCACGATCGTCATCAATAAATAACAATCGACGTTTTCTTCCATATGTTTGAGAAACTACTACATTTGAGTATCTTAGGTTGATGTTCATATCAACAATTACAGCTTCTGTAAAAAATTATACTAAATAAGCCCAAAAAGTAAAAAAAAATTAAGTTGTTAGTATTTTAAAAATAAAGTTTTGAAAATGCAATTAGTATTAGTATTTTCAAAATTTTATGATTTTTTTTAAAACAATTGTAAAAATATTTTATGTATTGTTGGATTTGTATTGAAGTGCTTTCAGCATGCTAAAATAAACATAAAAGAATTTTGTTTATAATTTTTTTTATTTTTTAAAAAACTAAGTATTTATTAGACAAGGTGCTAAAGAAATGCGGCCCTAACATTTACAAAAACGATAATTTTATTCGACATATGCCAACATCAACAAAAAACATTTAAAGCAATGGCCAGAACTATTATGCAACTACGATGAATCGATCATTATGTAAAATAATGATCGCGATATCGAGCGTCTGTACAATAACGATCGTAATCATTGATCGCTTATAAAATAACAATTGCGGTTGTGGAAAAGAAATTAATACTTTTAATTATCGCATAAACAAATAAGACTAATATAACACGATTTTACCTATAATATTTACTTTAATAAATGTATAATAAACTTTAAGTATGCAGGTAGTTCACGGAAAATCGTAAAATTTTGTGTAAGTAGGTAAATAACCCCTTTGCTCTTTTCCTCGTAAGAATTTTAAACCACATACAGATTTTTTAATAAAAAAGTAACATGGATTTAAACATTGAATTATATTTTTTTTTGTTTACAGAAATTTAACAATGCATTCTTTTCAAAGAGAATTGGAAAACTCTTCTAGGAAAGAACTTTTGTAAAATTTGTGTCACACATTCAGCATTTTAGGAAAAACCTAGCTTTATATAAACACCAAGGTAAATCATAAAAACACAGGAAGTTAAAAACAATAAGCATTAACTGCAAATGACAATACGTATTTGAAAAGAATTGCAAATTTATGTTTAATACATAAATCTTATGTTTGAGACAAATATCAACACGAGTTATGACTAATTACTCAACAATCTTTTTAGGGTTAATTTCAAATAGAAACATTTAATTTACGAAAGAACGACACTTATTTTTTAATATGTTGTTTATTAATGCTTTAAACTATTTGTTCGTAAGTTTGCATCAGAATTCAAATAGCACGTCATGTCGACAAAAAACATCACAGTAGTATCTATTTTCTGTGAATTTTTGTAAATATTTTTTTTTAATCTAAATATGAACAAATTTTAATTAATGTATTGTTTAGAAACAATATTAAAAAATACTTAGGTATGTTGATTTTCAATACTCCAAACGTTATTGTATCCCGGAAAACGAAAATCGAATGTTTATGGCTAGATTTATGACTAACTTTACACGAGCGACTTTTTAGCAACAGTCGATTACTAATTAATTCTAAATACCATGATTGCGATCATTGATCGTGGAAAGTAATAGCGATCTCAGCCACTGATTTACAGTAATTATTTTAAGTTATTGTACAATTAAGTGCAACAAGAAGAAGAAGAATTCGGACAAGGAGATTCTCCGATGCTAATTTAAACCATTTTTAAATGTTTGGTAGAAAAAAATTTTTTTTAAATATTTACCTGATTGAAGGTGTAGAACAAAAACTGCAGTGTGTTTAAAATTTCCTTTTGTTGTTATACATTATCTCCGAAGATGCTTCTCACAAATCTTCTTTTGTTTTAAATCTTCCAAGTCCATGTGGCAATGTTTATATTTCCACAGTTTTTCTAACATTCTTTAGCACGCACTTTATCACTAATAAAAAACTTAAGAAAACTAGTACCTTTGTTTTCGGTATTATTATTTTCACAATTAATATAAACACAACCGTGATTTGTAATTTTCAAAAATAAATCAAAAATATATTTACACTTAAACTAAACAAAAGTTCAAACAAACATTACTACTACCAGAATTTTAGAAATCGTATCGCAATGTTAACCCAAGAAAAACTTTCAATTCAATACCGAAGCTTTCAAGTCGACAGACACGCAAGAACTGAAAAATCTCGATCCAATACAAACGTGGCGACCTCTACATCTCGATCCAATCAGTCAATACTTAAGTTGCATTTCTTCTTACATTTATTATTCAATGATTAAAGGTAGACTTAAAATTATTAAGCAAGAGATCATTTGAATTAATTATTAATTATTACTGTTTTCGCTGTAAACACAATAAGTAATTTATTCTGTGCTATAAATCAGATAGAGACAATTCTAACCTTCAAAAAGCCTACCCAATGTTACACAATTTGTTATTATTGTGTGTTTATTGTATGTGTGTATTTTTGACTCGCGTTTGTTTGAAACGACACTTTAACTTTAGCTGGGTAGTTTCTGTAACTAGGACCTCAGTACTTACTGGCAGGGTAACTATTTCTGTTTCTGTATAAAATAATAATATCTCTGCACGTGTTTGTACGTGTTGGGATTTAAATCTGTCATCATATTTGTGTATTAGTTTAATTGACTTAAATTTGGGATGTCCTAACTTTCCGATGTTTATTGATATTTTTGATTATGAACTGATTGTTTAATAAATCTACATTACTTACCTATTCGCCTTATAGTGCAACGGTTATATTTTCGTATATGGCCAATTTGAACAAGAAAACCGTCGTAGTTAGATCTATTAAATTGCCGTTCTTTTTTTTACTGTATGATCGATATTGTTTAAACATTTTTTATACATATTTTTTTATATAAAGTTAAGTCCATTATTGTTAGTCAGCACCAGAAAAAAACACACAAAGCATTTTTTATGTTTTAATTAAGTCGATTTTGTTAAATTACAGAATAGTTTGATAATAATATATAATATATGATAAAAATGTGCTAAAAATGTTATATAAGTTTATTCAAGCGTGAAAAATCTTCAATGATTGTAAACAGAAGGTTTACAAAGTTTATTTACGTCGTTTTATAAAGAACGTTAGGTGTTCTCCGATGAATACAAAAAGTGCCAAAATCAAGCCGATTCCCCAAATTGCAAAAATTGAACAAACATTTTCTAATCCTATCGCAACCTTATCAGTATAATATTTGTGATTATCGTCTGTTTTATAAGTTCTTTTGAAATTTGAATTGATGACATCGATTAATCCCGACTCAATTATACGTACTATTGCTGCATTTAACGTGTGCCAAAAATAAGAATATAAGTATAGCGCAACTGAAAATTTTGCTTTTGCATTGTATGAGAGGTCTACAAAATAATTAAGATTGTTTTTTGAAGATTCCTTAAATAACCGAAATGCATCTTCGTACAAATAAATACTGCAATTGCGGATAATCGCATTTCTGATAACATCTTGTACTTGGTCTTCTTCATACATTTTAATTCTTGTTCTTACTGTTTGGTAATATTCCTTTTTTTCTAAAGTGACCCGACTTAAGTTTTCAAATACTACAATCGGAATGTCGGAGTTGATTAAATCCTGTTCATTTTTTATAAGATTTTTATATTGCGGCACCGTTAAAAGTTTCACTAAGTTTGAAGTAAATCCAGTTTGTATGTGGATCGAATAGATTACGTACGCCATAAATATAAAACGAAAACCAAACGTTGTCGGAGGTTTATAAACTGACCCTAATACAGTAATCGAAAACACATTAAGAAAGATAGCTAAATAATCAATAGAACTATCCTTGCTAGTACAATACTTTAAGATGGCCCACAATATACATACCATCACAAATGACAAAAAAATTAAAATCCACATTAATGATTTGTATATAATCCACAATACTTTCCACGGCGATATTCTTATAGGTACAGGTACGATCCATATCATTTCAGTTTCAAATAATAAAACGGTATTTATGCCTTTGGAACTTGATTTATGTGCATTTAAGAACACGGTAAACTCTCTGTAGTCATATTCGTGTTTAAATTTTTGTCTAAAGTTCATTTTTAAGATTTCTGCTACATGTGTCATCGTGAACACGAACAAAGCAGCATATCTTAGTTTGGTTAAGTAAGGGTAGAGATCCCAATGAGTTAACAAAATGAGGCTGCAGTTTGAAAACTTCCTTACTGTTTTTGGAAACTCATACAAAACAGTAGAGTTGCAATCGGTTATAATGTAATCATTAAGTCTTGTTGCACATTTATTGGCAGCTGCGTATGGATCAGCATAATACACCTTAAAGTTGTTGTTAGAATCGTATGTTATCACTGCCACGTTAATGACTTGATGTTTCCACAAAAACGAAAATATATTAGAAATGTTACTGATTGCACACGTAATAAATATATACTTTGTAACAGGAGGTATACTATCGGCACTATAATACTTTTCACCGTTTATCGAATGTTGAATTCCAAGTGTTAAGAGCGTAATATTATTGTAATTCTTTAAATGCATTACTGTGTTAATTTTGTTTGAGATAACTTTCTCCGTGTATACCGCTTTTTGAGTTACCGAGTAATCCAAAAATACATATGGATTCGAAATTGCAATAGGCAACATATTTTCGTTTTCAAAATTAATAAATAAAATTGTGTCGTCGTAATTAAAAATTTTTTTCATTGTATGCTTCACACAATCTTGCATAGAAGTACCATGGTCCTGTATTTGCAGAAATTCACACAATTTAAGACACAGAACCATTGGAACAATATACTTGAACATTTTTTCTTGTGTGAATACTTCAAACGTCTCAAACAAACAAACGTACATATCGACAATACTAAAGGTTGATTATTGTTATTAAAGTGACAACCTTTAGATGTAAACCTTTATTATTAGGAATCAATATCAGAAAAAAAATACAATACGTTAGAGTGAATTAATCGAATCTGAGTTTCTAACACTATGTTATTTTCTATGTTACAGTAAAAAAAAAGTCGATTTCGAAAACTGACTTAATGCGATAGATTATATTAATAATAATAAATAATTTAAAACAAGTAGCACGACCCTTTTATTATTTATTGTTATTATAGATTAACCAAACATGTTAAATCAAAAAATTAATAAGTATAGTAGAATAAATAAAAGCCAAATCAAACAAAATGTTCTTTAAACAAAATCACAAAACAGATTGATACTGATTTTACAAAGAATATTTAATTTTCAACTTCTATAGCAAAATATCAAAGATAAATTTTAATTGTCCAATCTGGAGGACGCGTAGTCAAAACTTGAATTTTGTCAGCCCTAGTAGTTGTTTCATTAAAGGCAGACTTAAAATTATTAAGCAAGAGATCATTTGGATTAATTTCATTATTAATACAGTTATTAGTAGAATGCCACCCGCGATCCCCCACCACTTTCGCGAATTAAATTAATTCGCGGGGTCAATTAAGGTCATTTCGCGGTTTCGCGTTTTAATCGGCGGTTTAATTTGCGATTTTGATTTTAATTCTTGGAATAATCTGTTTGATTTAATTGGAGTTTTAATTCGCGATTTGATTAAATTATTTTAATTCGAGTTTTGATTCGTAGAATAATTTCAGTTTGATCAAATTATTTTAATTTACGTTTTGATTTACATTTTAATTCCGTTTAATCAAATGAATCCAAAATTAATTAATGCAATTACATTTATTTAATCGATATAAGATCATGACTTCAATTAAAGTTAGTTTTGATTCTGTGATTCTTTGAAAATCTAAACTACCTTCTTACCTATTTGAGCTACCCTTGTCCATTTCTTAGAAAATAAAAATCGGGAGAAACTCTTAGAATTTATTGATTGATTTTTGGAACTTTTGCATATACAAACAAAATAATTATAGCTTTGATGAGTATGCACTATTTTATTAGCATAATTATTAATAAAACCGACAAATTATAAAATGTATAACAATTACAATTAAAAATTATTGATAAACATAGGTACAGTTGTTTCACTTGAAATTTTTTTACTACATGTTAGTATACCTATTTACAAAATTGGAACTTATAATTTTTGCATGTACAAACAAAATTAGAAATAATTATAGCTTTGATAAGTACTACTTATTAATTTTCATAACATAATTATTAATCAAAATGACAGATTATAAAATGTGTAATAATTAAAAATTATTGATCAACATACACTTTTTCCCTTTACATTTTTTTTACATGTTAGTATACCTATTTACAAAATATATAAGTAATTCTAAAATAAATAACACTACAATTTACAATTTATAATTACATGTATACAAGTTTATTAATTACATACATAAATAAGTAAATATAGATAAAATTAGTTAAAACCGTACGGTAGTGTATCGTATGTATCGTTAATTCGACGCCGCTTTGAATATTGTACACGATATGTTTTTGTTTCTGGTTTTGATACAACATCGTAGGTAGAAGTTCTAGCAATACGCCGGTCTGTTTCTACATATACCTCCTCTGCATTGTTTAAGACAGCATTTTTTATTGTATCGAAATTTATAAACTTGGGCATTTTTGAAATTTAATGAGATACCTGTGGGTTTCTAGTTAATTAACAATCCACCACTACTTTATTTAATATAGATACAAACTAAGTAACATTATGTACACTACAAAAATAATAAAACACACAACTTAAGCGTTATTACAAAAAGGGGCATGCTAACAAATGTAACCGAACGAGGTATTGCGTTGCGCGCATCGTACTCCGCTCCCCGTCGGCCGGACACTGCCGTTGACCTCGTTCCTGGTTCCCTCTTTCTCGATCGTGCTAAATTCGAAATGCTGGCGGTCTCGATACTAACCGCTACATACCCTTTACCTTACATACTGTTACGTAATCGTTTTTTAATGTTGAAAACAACTTGAACGCGTAATTTTTTGGTCCTCCACTAACAAATTCAACAATTTTACTATTATTGCCGTACGATTTTACCTCGTCGGTCATGTCGCCTAAGAAATCACCAACCGAAGGTGCCCATTGACCAGGTTTTTGCGTAAAAATGACAGAATCTGTGTCAAAATAAAGCACTCGTTTTCCAAGTTGTTCTAAATAATTATATAAAACTAACCTAGCATTTGCGGTAGTATAAGCAGCCAATACGACATTTACTGTTTTAAGCGGGTCTACAGATTCCTCAGGTCTCAGCCAGTTTACGATAATCACATTATCATCAATAGGTAATATAGATTGCACTTGTTTTGAAGGATCGGTCAATAGTTGGAAAAAATTATGTGGTTCTGAAATTATTTCTGTTTGAGTTAAGTTTTCACGCTGTCCAAATTTTCCCCAAAATGAATTTAAAAACAATTTAGAAATATATCGTAGCCCCGGATTTGATTTAATTTTTGATTTATCAAGGCTTATACCTTCATGTGTTAAATAATCTTGTATGTACCGATCCTTTGTGGTTTCATCTACACACCACGTAGGCCAACCACTGCATTCTTGTTTTACCTTCAGAAAATGATCTACGTATTTGGAAAATAGACCGCCGCTCTTAACGTTTTTATCGTATTGACACACTTTATACTCCCACATCTCGTGAATTTCCAACACCACATAACCTAACTCAATGCTTTTACGGAGTTCGTCTGCAACATAGGTTCCCGTAAACTTACGTTCATCTTGTGTATGAAAACAGCTACTCTGACACATCGTTTCGCAACATGTTCGGCACAAGACAAACATAAGTTTATTATGCATCTTCAGAGGCAAAACAGGATGGTATAGTTTCTCTGGTGGAACTACTGTACATTTGATAATACCTTCTATAGTACTTAAGTTTATATTTTTGCACTCCTCGCCTATATAAATTTTTGGATGTCCTATTGGGTATTTTGCATATTTGTTTACATACGGATATAATGAACACACGTCTAAATAACGAATTATTTCATCCTCTTCCGCTTTATAATATAACTTAATTGCGTTTGTTCGTCCACCAAAGAAACTATCACGGGGATTTAAAGGAGTTATTTTAAGCATATTATTATTGTTTAACTATTCCATTGCTTCGTGATTTTCTTTTAAGTACTTTTTAAATACACATTCCCACATTTCAATCAAGTTATAGTTGTGAGAGCGAATTCTTGCTGATGTAGCTTCAGTTTTTTCACGACGAGCGAACATGGTTTTATTTTTATCATTATTGAGCTCTACCGTTTGATTAGGAAAGCATTTCTCACACCCGTGATAAAAACATCCGTGAAATTGATAAACAGTATTATTAGTTTCGTCAAAACCATCAACAAGAATTCCTTCCCTCAAACGTACCTCCCGCCCATTAAGTGCGTGCTGAAGGGTTATGCCTTGACTATGTTGTACCCATAATAACCATTTTAGTGCAATGTTCGATTGATTATTAGACATACGGTAACCCCCTGCTGGAATAAGACCAATTGTGTTTTCCGTAAGAAAATTTCTTCGATAAACTAAGCTACAAGCCCCAGCTATGGTACAACACTCGCGGAAAGGATCGACATTGTTTTCTAAAATAATTTTTTGCCAAAATTGTAAACATGCTTTTCGCAGAATATTTACGTCTTGCGTACAATATTCAATAATTTCTTTTTTAAAATTAAATAATGTACCACGTGCTAATTCAGAGTTGTACCACAGCAAGAACTCATTTCGGTCAGAAGATGACATTTCGTCAATGCCGTAATAACGCACGTCCGGTAAAGGTCCTAAATAATTATTATTATCTGCAGTATTAAAGAAATGGGGAAAGTGACCTTTTGACCCCTCGAAATTAAACGTTTTCGGCAGTTTACTCAAAGGCATAGGCATAAAATTTAGGCTGTCAATAATTTTTATCTTTAAATTACAGATCAATGACATAATTTTTGCACCATTAAATATGATTTTCGGGTTCCATGCAGATGGATTTTTCAATATTGTTTTAAAAATAAATATACAATCATAAGATTTGCTATTATGGGCTAGGGCAACAATTTCGTTATTTCCGCGTGCTAAGTTAGTTATGTATTCAAGAAACTGAGTCACCGGAGATTCATCGAATATATGAATCCGTTTTCCACATATTTACAATCTTGTTTTATGTTATCGTCGTTATCAATACACGATTCAATGCACAGTTTGCAAACATTTTGGGCCACACACAAGTTTGGTTCATGTACGAATGTACGTTCCGATCCATCTAAAGGGGTTTCCTGTCTACACTCAAAATCATAAAAAACGAAAATAAAGTTTTTGTCGCGTTTAGTCTCGTTGATTTTGTTTTTGGACATGTAACAAAAATGATTATTAGGTTGATTGGTTTTGCATGTTAAACAGTATCGAAAACCGCATTTATGTGGATATTTGCTTTTCCATATACTGGATAAACAAATAGTACACCGTTGAAGCTGTTTACACAATTTTTTGTCTCGGTGTTGTTTTAAACAATTTTCTCCTCTAAAATCGCGATTGCAATATTTACAAACAATTCTTTCAAGTTGTTTGTTACATGGAGGATCAGAATGGCACGAGGGGCATATGTATTTACAGTTTTTGTGCTCCCGTTGTTTACTTTGTCGTACACGGCAAAACTCACAAAAATATTTAGTTGAAAACGCTGAAGTTAAACTAGTTATTACATTATAATGTTCTTCTTCTAAAATTAAATTTAATACTATACGATCTGTTGATCGAGGCCCTTCAAAATAAACAGAGCTACCTAACCTATGATTATACACTACTATTGTGTACCTAACTAAATAAGTTTGAAATTGTTCAATGTGCTCTAGAGTGCCACCATTGCTTAAATCAACCCCCGCATCCTGACATAACTGATAAGCTTTTTGAGTTTGTACCGAATAACCTTTTTTCATAAACAAAAAATCAGGATCGTTTGCTCTCCAAGCAATAGCGACAACCAAGACCCTAGCTAAACATAAATTATCTAAATTATTAATAGGTATGATTCCCGGTTTACGTTGACAGAATTCATCAAAGGTAACTCCTGTCATTCGTTGACGCGTTTTACCGTACCCGACAGGAAGCGATATACGGTCTACTTGTAAGCGTAAAGTGTCATCCGAAAAAAAACTTACATTACTTTGCAGAATTTTATCAAGAGTAGTCATCATAACGGCTGAACTAAGTTGATCCATTCTACGAAAAGCAAAACATATGGGTTTGTCTGGAAAGTTGTCGTTTGTTAGTATCATTCCCAAACGATCGGATGAACTATATCCGTCGGTTACGGTATTGATGACTTCATCAAGTGCATTCTGCAATTTATACAACGGTTAATTAAATAATACAAACGGGCTAAACACTTATTAATATAAAAGAGTTTTTGCACAGTTGTGATGTTTATATCGAAATAACTTTAAAAACCCAATCATAAACAACATTTAATTTAAGTTTTAGAAAAAATATAGACTAATAAGATAATCACGTAATAAAAAATAAGAGTAGATAATCTTTTTACGTGATCGTGAATACAGTATGTAGTAAATAAAAAATGAATGTTTAACCAAATAATTATAATATACGATAAACGAAAAGTACTTACTTTAAGCCATTCAATTGGTCCTTGTTCAATGTCCGGATTATTAAATTTCAATGTTACCGATTTGGATGTAACACCGAATTTTTAATTAATCTTTCCTGTTCTGAAAGAATCCGAAAATATTTAGCTGTCTGTTTTGGAGATTCTTTACGGACCGACGTTAAATTTAAGGTACCTCCGTGTTGAATGTCTTTTGATGTCGAGGGAACTGCAGATGATCCGATCGAAGTATTCGCTTTGCGACGCTCGACCTCTTTCTAGAAAGTAACATAAAATTAAAAATAACGTAAACAAAATAAGTACTAAAATACCATTTGTGAAATTGAATTGTAACAAATTTTGATTTTCCAAGTGCATAATTATTTATTGAATATAAAATTTTGTAAAGAAAGTAATTTGTATGTACTTACTTTTTGACCATGGTAAACTATCATAGCTAGTTTGAAAAATCTCTTGGAATCGTTAACGTCCATAGAAGCACCAGCACTTAAATACTTTAAAATCAACTCGTAAGCTTGAAATAATTCATTCGCACTTACAAATCCCGCATCAATTAAATTTAAAACATCAGTAACTGATAACGATTGAGCCATTATAAATTTATTAAATCAACTTGTGAAGTAGACACTGTTCTCACAACAATCGAGAAACTATAAAAATATTTCTATAACGTGCACCCCTATTTATATTAGTACAAAGTGACTAAAGTTTTCCAGTTTCTGCAAGTAGAATCTTGTTTGAAATGTATGAGTCATTTACCCTTATTGATACTATACGTGTATAATGTTCAAGGGCTTATTGAAGATATCGGTGTCATATAATATTTTTGGGTTGTTTATAATTGTTTTAAATTTAATATTTAATTTAATGTATACGATTTTTGTCACTTTTGAATTTATCTATTTGAAATAAAACATTTTTTTTAATTGTAATAGTTTTTATTTACTCAAAATTAAATTACACATATTCACATAAAATTTAATCTATCATAATAACTACTAGCTACGTTAAATACATTCGTTTTCTTTAAAAAAATCTTAGAAAATAATGTTACAATACAGTCATTTTTTATTAAATCAGTATCAAACATGCTTAAAAATTCAGTTACAGGTACATAATTGATTCTAAAATATAAATACATTAAACAATAAAGACCACACACATCTGAATGATAATCTTGTAATATTTTAGAATTATAATCAAAACACTTCGAGTTCTTTTTCAAAAATTTTAGATGTAACCCCCGAGGATATCTTCCAAAACTATCAAAATATTCCGCATTGCCATGTCTGTCAATAAATATAGCTACCCAATGCTCTCCCGGTGATGTGGATGCAGCTGTGTTTACGATAATTGCACTAGGTCTATTTACCGTTTTAGGTAGCATGTCCGAAGCAGTAACATGAAGAGAAACATTCTTCATCAAAGAGTTCGGAATTAAATTCAGTGCCTGCTGAAGATGTAATGTGTTCATCACGGCGTTTTTCCCGTTCCCAATCGTTGATTATCAAAGCGTTTTCTAAAGCGCACATTGGCGCTTCTATGTTGTGATGTATACAACGAAAGGTCTTTACGTTTTTTTTTAATTTTCGTATAGCAGGGCAGCCGCAATCTTCCAAATTAAACACTGGTTTAGTTAAAAAGCTTAAGAAATCCACTTTTTGAACACCTTTAACGTATATTCGATTAAATTGTTGCAATATGCGCCGAATTTCAGCTTCAAACTTTTCATAGGGTATATAACCAGAACCCCAGCGAAGTCCATGAAAATGGTTCTCCAAATACAAGATTTCTTTCTTTTCAGCGTTAGATAAAGTTGAAAAATCTGAAGGTGGTTTTATAAGCAATATAGTTAGAAAAGGACCATCGCTTGACACTACTGCTATCTCTTTCGGTATAAATTTATTCTCGTATCGAAAACCTTGCACATCAACAAACGCGTTCATCTTTCTCAAACGGTTTACAATTAACTACTAAAGTCTACCATTATATTTCGATGTTTATCCACTTCAATAACGTTATCGAATTCTGCGTACACGATGCAATTTACAGTCTCAGTCAGCGCTTCTTCAAATCCTACTTCAATACGTAATGAGCCGTTTTTTAGGAGATTCCAATGAGTACTAGAATTTGCTGATAAATCAGGAGTTAAGTCGAACGCCATTAGACAGTATCCATTAGGGTAATCTTCCCGCGAAATTCCGTTGCCTTCGTTTAAGAAATGTATTCCTGTTCCCGAAAACAACGTATGATATGTGCGTACATAATTAGATTTTGTAAAATCGGGTTGTAACGGTTTTGATGGTATTTGTTGTCCGTCGATGTATAAAGACATGTAATTGATTTTGTAATGATGAAAATTGTAGGGATTAGATTTGTAATCACCATTGAAAGTCTTGTTTGATACAAAACCAATGATACACCGCTTCGGTAGTTGCCCTAAGAAAACGTTGTCAAGAGATTTTCTTTGTACTCCTGATGGAATAGTTAAAACTCTAACGTCTGCTTTAGTTATAGGATATTTTGCAGATGTGGATTCCAAAGTTTTAGCGTGCGCTAGTAATATAGTTGGGTTAATTCTCATGCGTCGAACTAATAAACTAACGTCCATGATTTTCACTTTGTATGCTGAATTTTGAGCTGCCATTAAACTAAATGAATCTCTTGACCGCACAAATCTAATTTTCATCTCGACGCCATTAATAATAAATTTTTCTTGGTTAAATAGATCTGAATGCACGTGTCCGATCATCTCAATTTGTTTGCTGTTTTTAGTTAATTCTTTTCTGCTAGCACAACCTTGATTTTCTTAAAGATTATCCATCTTCCCAGGAGTGTCACTATACCATAACGTGCAAGTGAGATGGGATTTTTTTGCTTCTTTTCCATAATTTAACAAAGTTTCAATATATGAACGATATGCATAAGTATTGCTTGGTGGCGATACAAGCTTTTGATTTAAATACACTTCTACTTGCGAAAACAACGAATGCATCCAATTATTTACTGGTGCTACGTCATCGGTGTCAATTAACGATGTATCGTCTTGTTTAACAATTTTAGCTGTTAGGTACAACATTGTCTGGCTAGTGTCCAAATAATCGTTACCATTTCCGGGCACAACAAACTCTATCGGTGCATCATCCGTTAGTGAAGACAATGGTTTGTAGAATATCCATTCACCATTTTCAATACTTGTTTGCGTGGACGGAAGAGCGAACAAGTCTAATTCGGATTTAATACATTCGCATGATTGTGCATGAAGAAAAGCCATTTCAATTAGAAAAAATGTCGTTGCAAGTCAAGTTCTTTAAGGGTTTTGCTGTTTTCTTGACAACACGCTGTACCAACTGACGTGTTTGACTCTGGCGTAGCTTTTTATACCCCGATCCCTCCATTAATTTTTCTATTCTATCGTCAGCTTTTCGTTTAAGATTTTGACCGGCTTGGCGCGTACGGCTTTGAAACGATTCTTTTATTGGCCGATTTTCTAGCACATCACCTAGAATACTGCTACCAGTTTTTAAGACTTCTTTTCCCACCGCTTGAGCACCTGATTTAAATAATGGGATTATACTACGGAATATGCCACCTAACCAGCTTCCTATTCCATGACCTCTTTGATAGGGGGCTCCTCTGTAGATTGCTCCAATACCGCTGCCGGCTTGATTCATGTAATACTGTTGATAGGGGCAACTCATTTTATTTAAGTTTCTTAAAATGTAGTTTTAAATTCAATGTTCCAAACTCAAATGGCATTGGAAACCCAGTTTCGGTCTTTATATTTACTTCGATGTTTTCAAATTCTTTCCTCATCACAGGTGCATAATGCACAGGTGAAAACACGACATCTTTATGACATCCATAACTATAGCCATCCGACGTAATGTTGACAATTCTTAAAAGCGGTGATAAAACGTCACCAACTATTTGAGGTTCTACGACGTCACAATAAATAAACATTTGAGATGGAATACCAGACCAAATATTTGCCGGATGTGTGGAATCTGTGTAGACGGCTATGTTATCGTCTGGAGCATACCCCAGCTGCAAGGACAATCTTCTCGAAAAACCCATCATAGACAAACTCGTTTTTATTTCTGTCGATATACGTTTTGTAATATTGTTGTAATTAAATTTAAATAATTTAGATATTAGCTCGCTGTTATTCATTACAGTAATGACAGCTTCAACCGATTCGTAATTTCCTGAGGGTATTTTAAAAACGTGCCATCCGCCGAAAGAGTAATTAACGTAATCGCGATTTTTAACAAAATATTTAGCTGCGTTTTCTAAAATCTTGTCCACGTCGACTTCATTTTCAGGGGGATCAATTCTATAGTACAATAAATTGTCACCCTCGTTTATAGCCATAAGCGAACACGGGTATTGAATTTCAGATACGCCAACTAACCATTCACCAGTCAGTCTTAGACGTTTAGGTAATTGAGTTATAAAACTTGTAGTAACGTTATTTCGAAAATAGTTCATAGAACTGTTACTTAATAATGTAAGATAAAACTCCGATGCGGTATTCATATTTTCTTAAAATTTGCAGCTGATACCCAAGAATTAAACTTATCGGTATAACCTCTCCACTTGACCAGATACTTTTTGTTTTTGCCTGATCCTTTTACTTTCAACACTTTTTCAATTTTATATAACGTTTTAAAGTTTATTTTAACGGGCTGCAATTCTTCTTCATAAAAAGTTCCTTCGATAGGATCGCCTTGTAAATCTTCAAGTCTATAAACAGGCGGTTTACGTTTAATAACTTTAATGATTTTAAACACTTCTTCACTCCAATTTGTTACATATCCTTTCTCGAAAACTTGTTTAGTTCTGCTTACTCTAACGTGTTGATCTATTTTATATTTAGGTGTTCGCTGTTTACCCACGCCTTTTTCGTACAAATTGTACCAAACTTGTAAAATGTTAGTATCGTTTACTTCGTTAGGGGTCATCTTTATACTTCGATGATAGCGATTGTTGTACGACGCTATTAAGTCTGATAAAATATCTATATAACGATACGTATTTGAAAATGTAAAATAACGCCACATTCTAGTTTTAAGTGTTCTATTAAATCTCTCAATCACTGCTGCTTTCACATCTGGATTATTAGTAACATAAAAATTAATGTTGCACTCCTTAAAGAACTTTTGCACTGATTCAGCCACAAACTCTTTTCCTTTATCCGTTTGAATATTTGCTGGTGTATTTTTATATTCACTAAAAATTTCGGTAAACGCTGCTACTATATTTTTAGCTGTCTTTAATTTTATAGGTTTTGCCCATGCTTTTTTACTAAACACATCGATCACTGTTAATATAAAACTGTTGCCGTCGTTGTATTCACGTAAAGTTCGCATATCGCATAAATCAGCTTGCCACAGTTCGTCTATGTTGCTTACGATGTATTTGTTTCTTAAAAACCTTCTTCTGACTGGTTTGTGAATTGTATAAGCATCTTGTTCTTCTAACCACTTCTTGATACTGTTACGGTTATGATGATTTTTTAACGATTGAAATAATGACTCTGTTCCGGCAAAACCACTAGCGTGAGCAGGATTGTAGTAGATAACTTCCATTATAATTTGAACGAATCCCAATCTAAAACGCGTGAAATAGATTTACGTTTGGTTTGTCTCTGTGTAGAACCTTTTTCAATTTTAGACGGTTTCATTTCATCATCCCCGTCGTAGCTCAGTTTCGCTTTAAGTTCCGGTGTTGTACTTGAAGAAAGAATGTTGCGTCGATTCAGATTTCCTACCAGCTCATGTGGAAAATTAATGTCTTTCATATACGATGCAAGATGACGCCAGCCAGGAGGATTTGTGTTTTTACGTGGTCTAAGCGCATCATGAACCAAATCGATAATATTTGATGAAGGTAGTACTTCACCTTTTATTGAGACCGTTCCATTTCTATCCCAAATTCATCACCCGATGCACTTAATATACGTATAAAGTTCTCAGCTTTTTTCTTGTACGTAGTTGGTAATGTATCTATTATATCGTCGTTTGAAAGCATCATACGTCTCTTTTCTTCGATCGGTACACTAACTGGTTGCCTCACTTCATCCGCAAAGTGTAAATACCTTTGCAAAATTTGATTATAATTATTCCACTTGTCATGGTCTGATAACTGTGATTTTAGAACACTGTGCATTTCACTGTCCAGTTGCGACAAAACGTTATTTTGCGTAGTTTCCGAAGATTTTAAGCGCTGAACGAATTCGGGAGGAACAATAATCATCTTTTTAGCATGTTCCATTTTTGATATATTTTCATGAACTAGTTTAAAAGACTGCCTATTACACTGCTTATTAAAGGTGCTAAGATAAAAGGTAGAAATGCCCCTCCTTGCTGCACCAGTATTTGTTTTTTCTTTTTAATGGATTCGCCCTGTCTTACGAGTCTTCTTAGAGTGTTCTTATGACGACCGAGTCGAGCTTTCTGAGTACTGGATAAAGGAATTTTTCCTTTTAAAGTGTTATAAACACATTCACAAATACAGTGTATCTGTTTATCATTTGCACATTTAAGTAAAGCTTGCGTTCTTTAGGCCCTAATTTTGTTAAAGCACGAAGCAGCTCTGCATGTTTAATAACCGATGAACCCATTACGACTGAATAATGTCAAACTTATCTGTAGACGTGTATTTAAAGCCTTTTTTTTGGTATGTAAACACAACATGCGCCATTTTCACCAAAAACATATGTTCCGTAACGAACAATATTAGGTGTATCTTGTTTTAAATCCATTAACATATAACCGTGCGGCTTCGATGTTGCATCATTATAAGCTTCTTCTAAAAACTTTGTATTTTCAGGACAAATTTGTCTGGTCAGATGTTTGATTTGCGCCTTGTCGCGAGGGTTTTTAAATAAAATAATGTAATGGGCGTTTAACGATATGTCCCTTTGTCCTTTTCCTTGATGAAATATATTTTGAGTCAGAAAAAACACGCTTAAATTGCGATGATGACAGCCCTTAGTAAATATATCTACTATTGCTCCATTAGTTTCGCGCATTAAATCATCAATTATAATTAACATAGGTTTTGTACCATCAATCATATCTATACTAGGTAAACCATGATTAAATTCTACTAGGGAATTCATATCTTTATACAATGGTTGCCATTCATCGTAGCACCACAGCACCTTGTTAAACTCAACATTGCACATTTCAGTATGTTTTAAAAAGTTGACGATAAAGTAAGATTTGCCACTACCCGAGGGTCCCGCAACAATAGCTGAGAAAGGATGATAAAATTGGTACGCCATCACGTACTGTTTAAAGTGGAATAAATAAAAAATTGATTAGAAATAGTTTATATATTAACACAACGTACATACATATTTTAAGGGTGATAAGTATGAAAACTTTGATACAAATGTCTATCATCATTATCGTTCATAAATTTTATTATATTATATAAAATACAGTTAGGAAATTTGTATACTAGTTCATGCATAACTACATTATCAATATACTTATTAGATAAAACTTCACACATGTCACTGCGAGTTGCACTATTCAGTCCTTTTCTGTCAACAGCTTCTACTACGTCAGTGGTAAAACTATCAACTATGTCATCAACACATATTAACGATTGCAATTTGATTATAATACAGTTCTTCATGTCGCGAAGATTTTCTAACGTAACGAGACCTAAGTACAACTAAAAAACATCTGTGGGATCTTTTGGTACAAATCTCGCCGCGTTGACACCATTTGAACAAATAATCTCGTAATTTTTTAATTCGCACTTATAGTTATCATCAGTTTTCAAACACTCAATAATGTCATTAATCTGATCGAAAAGCTGCATAATATCCATTTGATGAAAACACACCCCTTGGTTCAAGCCTTGTTTTATAATTTTTACACAAGGTAAAAAATTATTATATTTAACGGTATAGTTAACTCATGAAGAAGACGATGGCGCTCCTTTTGCATTTTTAGTGATAACTCTTCTTTCTCTATTTTAAGGTTGTAGTATCTTGCACCAATTTCTTCAGTCCTTTTACAATCAGTGTTCACAGGCTTAAATTCAGGAAAATTAATTTTACGTTGATCAATTCTCCTCTTTAATGTAGGGGCCTCTGAAGTATTATAAGGTCTATACATTTTTGCTGCGTACATTTTATCTTGTTTCACCGTTAAACATACAATTGTAGAGTTCAACTAGATCTGTTGCAAGTGCAGCAATAACATCTAGTTTTATACTCGCCAAATTACTACCCCCACGCTTCTATTCATTAGCAAAAACGTTTGTTCAAACGTGCTGCGACCTGTATGTGATTTAGTTACCTTATTTAAACGTGCACCCATCTGCATGTTGCATTTGTTTTCAATTAAGTCAAAAGATTTGTCATCATTTATAGGTTTGATAAAATTTTTATGGAACATGATGAAAAGGGTAGTAATTGACGAATCAAAAAATACTGTATTAAAAATGGTTGTGTGGAGTTACGCTTATCATCAAGCACGTAAAGGTAAATGGATAGAAGCTGTTATAGATAGAGACCGTTTTCAAAATCGAATAAACAGTATTGGTTCTAAATTAGAATATATTTTGGATCCACAACACCGAATACGTATATACAAAGAACGTTATTAATAATTCAATTTGGTACAATTTATAAAATACTAATTAATAATGAAAACGGTAAATCTTTACATAAAAATTAGAATCACAATAAATAAATTTTCTAATACAGTTTTCAACAAGTTGATGCAAGCCGAAAACTTTTCAAGAAAACTGACGTCACCACGATAAATTCTTTGGTAGTCTATAGGTACATAAAAATATGAATCATAACAAAGTTAATTTTGTTATACATTTAGCTTACTTTCAACAAGTTGGTGCAGGCATAAAATGTTGACGTTATCACGATAAATTTTGTACTGGTCTATAGGTACATAAAAATATGAATCATAACAAAATGAATTTGTAATACATTTAGCTTACTTTCAACAAGTTGGTGCAGGCAGAAAATGTTGACGTCATCAAGATGCGTACTGTGCTAGTATTTAAATACTTGAGGATTAAAATATTGTCAGTACCGCATAAGATGTCTGTAGAATCTGTTATAGATAAAGTTGGTGATGTAATCATTGTTTCTTGTTTTCGTACAAACAGTATAAAAAAACGGTTAAAGAAGTTTGAAAAATGAGAACTAAAATTTTTTCCAATCAATTTTCTAATTAATAATGTATCTGCGTACGAATTAAAAGAAGTGTGAGAAAATTTACCGCTAAGGTATCAAGAAAACGTTAAACTACAACAGTGTCTACCCTTTTTGAAGCATTACAACAAAGACAACATACAGTTAGACGCAAAGTTAGACGGACCACCGCCTTCTATAAAAATGTGTTGGACATGTAAAAGTGAAAAAGTGTATGTTGATCAATAATATTTAATTATTACACATTTTATAATCTGTCGTTTTGATTAATAATTATGTTATGAAAATAGTAGGTACTCATCAAAGCTATAATTATTTCTAATTTTGTTTGTACATGCAAAAATTATAAGTTCCAATTTTGTAAATAGGTATACTAACATGTAGTAAAAAAATTTCAAGTGAAACAACTGTACCTATGTTTATCAATAATTTTTAATTGTAATTGTTATACATTTTATAATTTGTCGGTTTTATTAATAATTAGGCTAATAAAATAGTGCATACTCATCAAAGCTATAATTATTTTGTTTGTATATGCAAAAGTTCCAAAAATCAATCAATAAATTCTAAGAGTTTCTCCCGATTTTTATTTTCTAAGAAATGGACAACGGTAGCTCAAATAGGTAAGAAGGTAGTTTAGATTTTCAAAGAATCACAGAATCAAAACTAACTTTAATTGAAGTCATGATCTTATATCGATTAAATAAATGTAATTGCATTAATTAATTTTGGATTCATTTGATTAAACGGAATTAAAACGTAAATCAAAACGTAAATTAAAATAATTTGATCAAACTGAAATTATTCTACGAATCAAAACTCGAATTAAAATAATTTAATCAAATCGCGAATTAAAACTCCAATTAAATCAAACAGATTATTCCAAGAATTAAAATCAAAATCGCAAATTAAAATGATCAAACAGATTTTTCCTCGAATTAAAACGTGCATTAAATAAAAAACGCGAATTAAAATGATTTAATCAATCCGCGAATTAAAACTCCAATTAAAACGATTTAATCAAACAGATTATTCCAAGAATTAAAATCAAAATCGCAAATTAAAATGATCAAACAGATTTTTCCTCGAATTAAAACGTGCATTAAATAAAAAACGCGAATTAAAATGATTTAATCAATCCGCGAATTAAAACTCCAATTAAAACGATTTAATCAAACAGATTATTCCAAGAATTAAAATCAAATCAAATAAAGTGCGAGAACGATTCTACTGGATGAACTGCAAAGAGAACGTCATGAAATGGTGCCGTAAATGCATAGTCTGCGCATCAGGAAATGGTCCAGCAAGAAAGCGCAGAGCACCCATGAAGCAATACAACGTAGGAAGCCCTTTGGAAAGAGTAGCGATTGACATCGCAATGCCGTTCCCAGAATCCGATTCGGGAAATAAATACATCCTGGTGGCGATGGATTATTTCACGAAATGGACGGAGGCTTACGCCATACCCAATCAGGAAGCAGCTACAGTCGCAGACGTATTAGTAAAAGAGTTTTTTTGCCGGTTTGGAGTTCCGTTGGAATTACACTCCGATCAAGGCCGCAATTTTGAGTCCATCCTTAGTCTGATGGCATGGTTGAACGGATGAATCGAACAATGGGCAAGTACTTAGCCAAGGTAGTGTCCGAACACCAAAGAGACTGGGATCAGTACTTGCACCTCTTCTTAATGGCGTACCGATCATCCGTTCACGAAAGCACAGGCCAAACACCATCCTGTGTCATGCTCGGTCGTGAGATACGATTACCATGCGATCTTCAATTTGGACGAAGACCGGAAGAAGAAGTCGCTGGAGAAGATTACGTCAGCAAGCTGGCAAAGAGGCTAGACGAAGTACATGAAGAGGTCCGTAAAAACACACAAATTGCCAACGACAGGATGAAGACTAGATATGACGTCAAGGCACAAAATGGTGGGTTTCAACCTGGCGATATGGTCTGGTTGTATAATCCTCAAATGAGACGTGGTTTGTCGCCGAAGCTGCAAAGGCAGTGGGAGGGCCCCTATGAAGTCGTGCAGCGTATTAATGACGTCATATATCGCATCCAAAAACAATCCCAGAAGCAAGTCAAAAGTGGTCCACGTCGATCGTCTAGCCCCGTTTGCTGGCGATAACCACAATACGCAAGTTCAGGTCCGAACCAGAGTAATAAGTAGCAGAACCAGGAATCCAATCGATGAAATGGAGTTCGAGAAGTTTATGAACTTATACGGAGATTCTGAAAAAGTTAGGTTCGGAGTTACCACCGAGGAACAACAAGACCTGTTCCAGACACAAAAAGATTACGCCATCGCACATTGCGTGAGCGAGGATCTTGACATGTCCAGAGGGGTTGCAGTCGTGTTTAAAAAGAAGTTTGGACAGCTAGATAAATTACGAAGACAGCAACCGGCAGTCGGAAAAGTTGTTTTTTTTTACTTTTTATAACTTGTTCAAAGTAGGTGTTGGCACACTGAATAAACTTTCAACTTCCTATTACTTATCGAGAAGTTCTCGGGGCTGGCCATTAACAATACTTTTTTTGATTGTAAATGCTGCGGGGATAAATAGTGAAATTGTATATAGAAATAATAATACAATTTTTTAATAAATTTGGACAAGGAAAAAAATCACAATAATTTTATCAAATGTTCTGATTTTAGCTTTCCAGAAATTGAAAATTATAAATGTTTCTGTCAATTTAAGATGTTTTATTTCAATTCTAGTCTATTGGGATCTGATAGACCCCATCAGACCGAAGTTGTCCGCTTGAGCGGCCAGTCTTCTGAAAGATTAAAAGATTTAATCCAATATTTATCTGCCCACCGGAAAAGCAGTTTTACGCACGTCTTTGCTTCGTTTGTAGAAAAAAAATGGATTTACAGAGTTAATTTTGAATTCGTAATACTTGACTACTTCAGTCGATCATATTCTCACATGTTTAATCTACCGTCGTAATACTTTCTATTTTTGGTATCTGATTATGGTTTTTAAAGCAACGAAAACCAATCATATAAGAATCTTTTATGTAGTAAATTGAACTGTTTAACATTACTATATAATTGATATTACTGACAAATTTGTCATGTTTAGACGCCGGTATAGTGTTTCCAAAAAAGCACATAAACTTTAGTAATTTATTCTATTTCTATCTTATTTATTTTGTAATTTTAACTACACTAAACAACAGTTTTTTCATTATTACAATAAACCTATTTAGGATTAAATAAATTTCTACTACTAGCAAACTATTAATTAATATCAATGTCATGTAATCTCTTGTAGCTCTAAAAAGAATTTGTGATTAGACATGTCGATGATTTTATTATAAAACTTACATCACTTGCAATCTTTGTGAGAGCTTCAGCCATTGTAGTACCCGTTTGCTCAACCATACTATAAAAAACGCCATTTTCATTCTGTAACAACAAATGGGGGTGATCGAATTCTACCATTCTCCCAGCATCCATCACCATAACTTTATCAGAGTCCATTACAGTGTGCAGTCGATGCGCTACTGTAAGTACAGTACAATTATAAAATTTCTTCCTGATTGTGTGTTGAATAAGGGCATCAGTTTGTGGATCAACATTAGCTGTAGCCTCATCCAGAACTAGTATTTTGTTGTTTCGTATAATGGCTCGAGCTAAACACACTAACTGTCTTTGACCGACACTGAAATTCGAGCCTCCTTCGGACATCACTGAATTTAACCCGGCAACTAAATCACTAACCGCTTCTTTTAACTCAACCTCTTCCAACGCTTTCCATAAAACGTCGTCAGTATACTCGTCAAATGGATCCAAATTCTTTCTCATGGTACCAGAAAAAAGCACCGGTTCTTGCGGAATAATCGATATCTTCGATCGCAAATCGTGCAATCCCAATGTTTTTATATCAATAGCATCAATAACAATTAAACCTTCAGTTTCTGTTAGTTGAAATAGCGCAGCGATCATTGAAGATTTACCCGCGCCGGTACGACCAACAATACCAATTTTTTCAAGCGAATTAATTGTGAAATTAAGATTTTTCAGGACAGGTGGATCTTGAGGGAAGTATCTTAAGAACACATTTATAAATCTAATTTCACCTCTGTTGGGCCAAAATTCCGGTGGTTTTTTATCTGGAGCGCTTTCAAACGCTCGTTCGTGATCAATATCGCTGTATTCAAGCACGCGCTCCACTGATGTCATTTGATTTTCTAACTCTGTAGACTGTCTCATTCCCCATTGGAACATACCAGTTAAACTAATAGCTTGAGTCAAAGCTAAACCGACATTACCTCCAAATTTTTCTAAAAAAATATTAGATAATTTATGTATGTTTAGTTTTTGATACTTACCGCTTACAATCGTAAGAAAACTGACTGTTACAGACGCGATATAGAGAACGCAAACCAAATCTAACCAAAATCCAAATGCTCTTGACGTTGATATGAATAGGTACCAAGCAGAGCTGTGCAAATCTTGATGGTTATCAAATTCTTTTTCTAAAATGGATTCAGCACCAAACGCTCTTATAGTTGTTAATCCTTGAAGCGATGCATTTAAATATGCAAAAACAGGGCTGCGCGCTAAAAGCACTCTTAAAATTAGAAATTTAACAGTAGAGACACTTACTAATTCCTTCGAGACGTTTAATACTTCGACTGGATGTTAAGTAAAATGTTCTTAGTCCGAAAAAAATTAATACCGTTAAAAACGTGGGTATCATAAGCCAATAGTTAACTACGCCAACAACAATAATGATACCAACTAAACCGAGTCCAATTTGCACTGCGTCGATCATGGCAGCAGGAAGCAGTTCATCCACTGCACCCATATCTTTAGAAAATCTATTTAAAATTCTACCGGAAGTGTTTGTATTGAAAAACTTCATCGTTGCATGTGTGATACTATTAAACATGTTATCGTGTAGACGTATGGACGAATTCATACACAAAGTGAAAAATGAAAATGATCTAGTAAGTGTTATTACAATGACAGCAAGAGCAATTCCACTGTATATGTAAATGCAAGTTTCTCTTGAAAAGAACCAAAAGCTATCACTACCCGGTATGGTTACGTTATTTGCTAAAGCAGCACTGGTTTCGGTGCTATCAGCATTTGATGGAGATACGAACGATATAATGTCATCGCTGACATACACCGTATGGTTGGTATTATTAGACTGGACCATTTTTAAATTATGATAAGCACTAGCACTGTAATCGCTTCGGACTTGCTCCAAATTTACCCTATAAATGTAATCGTTTTGATTGAAAGTTTGTGTACTGGTAATGCATACTCACCAATAAGTAAGAAAGTAATCAGCGGAACTTGCAAAGAACTGTGCCAAAAGAAATAGTAATACCAGCAGAAAAATGCAAAAATTGTTAGCGCCAGATTTGAAGTATGCCTTGTAGACGCTACTCGACACCGACCCAGAACTTCTTTGCTCTTCAACTTGTTGTGGTTCTTCGAGGGTTTTTTCTTCTTCCACGGAACTAACACTCACAACTGAGTTTTGACGATGCAAAGATGCTCTACGAGGCAATTCGGTGTCTCTGTCATCGTCATCTTCTGCTTCTTCGTTTGCATTTAGTAACTTAGCAAAGTCCAGTCCAGATTCTTGTAGTTTTTGAAAAGTACCCTCTGCTTTTATTATTCCATTTTCAAGAATGATAATATAATCGACATCTTTCAAGTATTGCAATTGATGAGTTATTAAAATAACCGTTTTTTCTTTTAAGTAGCCTTTAATACATTTTTCAAAAAGTTCTTTTCCGACGTGCGTATCGACTGCCGATAATGGATCGTCTAAGAGGTAAATATCGGATTCTTTATATATCGCTCTTGCTAAGTTGATACGGGCACGTTGCCCACCACTAAGCGACACTCCTCTTTCACCGACAATGGTTCGATCAGCATAAGGAAATAGACTAAAATCGCGTTCTAGAGAACATTTTTTTACTACTGTTTTGTAGCGAGTTTTTTCCCACGATTGCCCAAATAAGATATTTTGACGTACGTTTCCGGGAAACAACCAAGGTTCTTGAGACGCGTAACTTAAAGTACCGTTAATTTCTAAAGTGCCCACTAATAAAGGAAGCTCTTTTAGTATCGCGTGCAATAAGCTTGTTTTTCCACTTCCAACTGGTCCAATAACACCTACCAAACTTCCGCGTTTAATCTGTAGATTTAAATTGGTAAAAGTGTTGTCGGTAGAAGATTCGGACCATTTAGCGGTGCCGTATTGCATGTATATGGCTTCTTCGCGGGTACCTTTAGTGTACATGTGACTGTGATTGGCTTTATTCATAGATCCGTACTTTGTACTAAAGTTCTTATCGCCTTTTTTAGGATCCTGCGATAACTGGGTTTCATCGTACAACAAAAATTTATTCAGACGATTGATAGATACGTTTGCTTCGGCAATTTGTGCAATACCTTGTGGAAAATACACCGTCATCGATTGTCGTATGACGTTGTAAAATCCTGTTAGAACGAATACTTTTTTTGCGTCGATGTCAAAACCCCAAAGGACGTACGCTAAAATTGTTACAAACAAGCTCAAGCGGGTTGTAAACATGATGAAAGATAACACGCAAGCGCGAATATACGCAGTTAGCCTTAACGACTTGATTTCGTATCTGCAAAGTGTTCCAATAAATAAAAATGCAGATAGTATTATGATACCTACCTTCGAGCAAAAGCAACCAGCTTAGCAAACGGTTTTTCCCAAGTGTACATTTTGATAACTTGTATGCCTGAAATAATTTCGTTCATTAAACGAACTCTTTCATCTGTACGTAACGCTGTTCTCAACCGGAAAGTCGCTGACTTTTTCCCCAAAAATACTAAAACGGCAACGTAAGGTTTTGAATCTTAGGTAAAAATACTTACGTTGCACTGGAATAAAGAATAACAAAAATACGACGCCAATGACTGCTGATATACCAACTTCTTGGTACATAAAATAAGTAACGACGAAAGTTTCTAAAGGTCCCACCCATAATTGATGAGCAAATAGAACGGCAACATCAAAACGATTAACATCGTTTGACAACAAATTCACTATTTGACCAACGGTTGTTTGTCCCACAGCAGATTTACTTAGTTTTAATGCCTTTCGATAAATTAAAGAGCAGCAAGCCACTCGCATCTTCATGCCCACGTGCAAAATTCCCATCATGTACGGGTGCGTGACAAATACTATTATTAGAGAGCAACCGACGACGCCCGCGGCATACAAATACAAATCTCTTTGTGTGAGATGTTCATAATCGTTCATGTAATAGGCTACTAATTGACCTAAGAGTATTGGCTGCGTTACTCTAAAAAAAACAAACTTCAATTATATTAGTTACATAAACGTCTTACTTACCTAAAACATAATTCGGATAACGCTAAGACTAATCCATAAATAAAAAATTCTAAACCAAATGTTTTAATTAAGACTCTTCGTAACGATGGTGTACGATTACTTTTCGTTGCTTTTTCGACTTCTTTGCGCCAAGCCGATTCAACCCGATCGCCTAATTTGTTTGATTTGTGTTCGGAAAATGTTTCGTATAAGTCGTGGATTTCCAGTTCTCTTCGGTAGCCTTCGATAAACGTTGGTAATGTGTAACTAAAAAATAATCGTGTTAAAAAAGTTTAAATTTAATTCAATTTTGGTGTTAGATTTTTATAAAATTTTATGGTTGGTTATCTTTACTAGCATAGCTAAACCAAATCAAAATATAATGTTGATATTGATATTTGGTTAGATTTAGTCTTTCCCGCATCGTATTTATCAGTTGATTTCGGTATTCCAGCGTTTGTAGTAGTTTACTTTTTTTAGCGTACTAGCACTGCAATAACTTTTCCAAAATTCTATTTCTACGACCTCCACCCTTCTTTATAGTTTATTAAAACAAGGACCGCTCGTACTTTTTGATTTTTTATTACCTTTTCTTCTTTTCAAACAGTTTTTTTTCGATATTTTCTTCCTTTTGAGTCAAAGTTTTCTTTTTTCTCCAACAGATGATTTTTCTTTCAGGGGGTGTAGGTAATACTGATAGCCAAGATTTACTGAGTTCTAGACTTTCTTCTCGGTTCATGTTAGATGGCTGGGTTGCGTATTCACTTAAGAAAGAAGCAAGGATCCAGCACTTTTGTTTTACCAAAGTTTAGCGCGTATTCTTCGTTCCACGCGTGTTCGATTCATTTCAAAATAATTTCTTGTTTTAATACAAAGTTATAAACGCTATCATAAGAGGCAACATATGTAACATCATTCATTCTTTTTAAATATTTCATAAACTGTAAAGATACGGCATAGAGTGCGCCTATTAAACTAAATATTCCAAAAATGTAAAAATATACATGGTTAAATAGAATAAAATAACAAAGTTGATAGCTATTTTCGGTATAAACGGAAGTCGGTCATTAGTGAAAAAGATCATATTCTATGCTATGTCTAAAAAAAACTATTTTGAGTAGTTCTAGAGATATCTGTAACAGGCCATCATCGTGACACACCCTATATTTTTTAAAATTGTTTAAGGTATGTATTGTTGTAATGTAATGTTAACTCTCATGTATATGCAGATAGTGTCCCGTTTTTCTTTTCTCGAGTGTACTTTGAAATTCGAGTAATGTTGCTCTTATTGTTTCTCGTTCATCAAAAATTTTGGTTTTTTAGCGTTTGTTTCTACCTTTATTTTTTTCACATTTAATTTAAATTTTTTCTTTCGTGATCATTGCAGTTTACCCTTTAGCCTTTTGTATATCTTCGATGATAATTTTTGTAAATTTGGTTACAATATGACAATTTATGTTTCAAATAATGTTATTTCGAATATCCTTCAGTAATTCTTTTCTTCAGATGAGCAAACTAAGTAGTTCACTATAACCGTAGAACGGGGTGACTTCGGACAACATGTAGTTTTTTTACGTGTGCTTACAGCGACAACCCTCTGCACGATAAGGCATATATGACTTTACCAAAAGTTTTCTACAAACAATGGTGCGTTACGGTCGTTCGTCGCTACCAGTTTTGCGTTTTTGGTGATTTTTCTTTTGGAAATAGATTCTTAATTCAAAAAATAGTGAAAAAGTACGTTGCGCCCACCTCACCTGCATGTTTTTGTCCAATTTTTGTTCTTACTACTAGGAAGGGTGATGTTTCTTATAATTTTTGTTTTCTGGGGTGATTTCGGACATCTGCAGTGATGTGAAAACCCGCAAGAGGAGCATACGGCAAGCTTCCGAATTTTATGGTGTTCCGAAGTCCACTATCAACGACACAATTAAAAAAACTGTCAAAACAATTGGAGGTTAGACATTATTCTCAGAAGAAGAAGGAAGGCTAGTGGCAGTCGTTGAACTGGCGGCAGAATGGGGATTTGTCCTTTCTCCATACGATCTCCGAGTGATTAAACAATACCATGACAAAAAAGGAATGAATATAAAAAAAATCCAGATAACTTTCTAAGTAATGAATGGGGGAAATCATTTTTATCTCAACACCGTAATCTTACGACAAGATTTTGTCAAAATATAAAGAGATGTGAGGCTCAAGTAAGCAAATGCACCTTAACGGAATATTTTAGGGAGTTCCAAACATCTCTGGAGAATGTTGGTCTATTGCTTATAGTTAACTATGACGAGAGTAATTTCAGTGATGGCCTAGTTAATGTTAGAGTGATTTGTAAAAGAAAATCGAAATATTACGATAAAATAATGGATTCTTTAAAATCTAGTGTAAGTGTAATGATGTCGGCTTCGGCAACTTTCGAACTTTTTTCACTTTTCGTTGTGTATAAGACTAAACACCGTTATCAAAAATGCGAAGAGTATGGACCGCGTGGATGTGGTTACAGTGTGAGTAGTTCAGGATGGTTGGATTTACGAATTTTTTTGGAATTGAGGAATGTGAACGTTAGAATATAAAGTTTATATTACTTCCACCAAATTCTACACATTTCTGCCAGCCCTTAGATGTTGCTTATTTGCTTCTCTTTAAAACGCATAGTGGAATATTTTGACTGAATGGAAGTCCAAACGTAAAGGTACATTACAGATAAGAGACTTTCCAAAACTTCTCAGGAAATTCTTAGAGGAAATTGAAGCAAATTACAAAAAAAAAACTATGTTGTCCGGATTTTGCATTTCGGTTATTTTGCCCTGCAATCCACAAAAACTTTTAAACGGCTGCCTCAAAGACTTATGACTGAAGATAGTTTCCAAGGAGAAGAAATATATAGATCCCTACTTGAATTTCTCAAAGAAAGCAGAAACTCTGAAACAAACAAGGCCAAACAGGCGCAAACAAATAAATGTTTAACCAGAGAATATACCATACACGTCTGGTGCATAAAAATTTAGAAAAACCCACAACGTTCCATTAGATTATTCCGATACAGACTCCTTGCCATTAGCTGATTTTGTAGTCGTCAAGAATAACCTCAAATTATTTGATAAAAATTGTTTTTCATCCGACCAAGAGACTACTCCTCCAAGGAAGATATTAAAATTTACGATTTTATATTAGCTAGCAAGAATTCATATAGAAAACTCATTAAAAAACAATTTCTATATTGCAAAAATTGTATTCGAAAAAAGCAACTTGGGGACGTTTCCCAAACGTGTCTGATGAAAGCATTATTGGAAAGTTTGAAACTGTTCAAGTGCTTTCTTCTTGTTTATAGGTTCGAAGAGGTCGTTATACTTTTTTCAATTTATCTGATCTTGTTATAGAAAATATTATAACTGTATTTGTGACATAAGAATTTACTTTTCTAGAATATTACTTATCAGTTTTTAAATAAATTGTTTTTTTGTTATGATTAAAAAATGTTTTTGTTATAACAAATAATTTTCCAAATTTTTCATATGGTTAAAAAAAGAAAATTTTTGCCCAAAGTCACTCCACTCGAAGTGGTAACTTCAGACAGTTTTTAACAAAAAAAATCTAATAACCGAAGCAAATATCAAACATTTAAGACGACCAAAATGATACAAGATGTTAGGGATATTTTTAGATATCATAATATTTAATCTGTTAAAAAAGTTAACATTAGAATTACTTCCGGGTTTGGACCGTATCATTGTTGTTGTAACCGAAGTTGCCAACGTTAGGACCACTTTCGTAAGGGCGTGAGATAAATCGCAAAACTCAAACAAGTAACCGAAATCTAACTAAGAACTTCTCAAAAGTTAGGTTATCCATTTGTGAAACAAGCCATAATCTAAACTCTAAAAAAGTAAGAAAGAAAACGAAAACTTGAAAAAGCAAACGAAAATCTAACAAAGAACCACTACCGAGTTAGGTAATCAACTTGTGAACCAAACCAGATTCTAAACTCCGTAGAAGTGTCTTAAAAAGAAATAGTTTCCGTATTTAAAGGAAAAAGATCGTTACGGAGGGTTAAGCTAGACCCTGATTGGGTTACGGTTATTAGGGGGCGTGTTTTCGAAAAATGGCTAATGAACGGGAACCAAAGAGAGGATAGCTCGAAACCATGATCGCGATTGAAGTTATTGGGGTGATGATGATGATTTCTATGCTTCCCGCTAACAAGTAGGTCTGTATCACAGACAAAATATAAACTACGCCTTCGACCAGGTAACACGTCGTACAACCAAGTGGTCTAACTTTAAAATTACAATTAGTTTTTCCGAAAGCTTGCGACTAGCTAGTGACCTCTTCGCATCATTCCCTAAAACTGAATTCAAATCTAACAAAGACGTACATGCGGCGTTATCACAAGTAAACCCCTTTCATACGATCACTGACGGCAAATCAATGCCCAGTGTTTCCCTCAATTAAATTTTATAAGTTCGGTAAGTAATTGTTTCCTGTAATGCGATAACAAAGGTAGTGTAGAACAACAACAACAAAGAACCACTACCGAGTTAGGTAATCAACTTGTGACCAAGCCAGATTCTAAACTCCGTAGAAGTGACTTAAGAAGAAATAGTCTCCGTATATAAAGGAAAAGAATCGTCACGGGTGGTTAGGCTCGACTCTGATTGGGTTACGGTTGATAAGGGGCGTGTTTTCGATAAATGGCTAATGACCGGGAATTCGCTTATTATCATCAAACAGATTCTGTCTCAACATGGCAAGGACTTGAGTTTGGTTCCCCTTATTAATAAGTGTCTATCCTCTACTTACTTCCAATTTGTTAACAAGTTTTACGAACAGGTTTCTGGTGCTGCTATGGGTTCTCCTCTATCACCTGTTGTAGCTAACATTTTTATGGAATCCTTTGAAATGGTTGCTTTGGAATCATCAATATTAAAACCTAAAGTGTGGTTTAGGTATGTTGACGACACGTTTATTGTTTGGTCTGATGGTCATCTTGAATTGTCTAAGTTTCTTGATCATCTTAACAATCAACACTTGGATATCAAATTTACCATGGAAATCGAAAGTAATGGTTCTCTTCCATTTCTTGACGTTTTTGTTTGATGATTTCTATGCTTTCTCGGAATTTCCTGTTGAAAAAGAATGGAGATTTGGCAATCAACGAAACATTATTAAAATATATCATGTGACCTGTAGTAAAATGATGTTCAGCAACCGCAGACTTGGAAATATACCTTTTTCTTATACAACGATCATGTTCTGAAATGCGAGTAATGACGGAACGACCAGTTTTACCAATGTAGACTAAACCACATGAACAAAGAATTTGGTATACACCTTGAGATGAAAGTATAGGATATTTGTCTTTGGGAGAAGAAAGAATCTGAGAGATTTTGCCTGTTGAGTTGAATATGGGTTTAATACCATACTCTTCGACAACATTACTTACCAGCAGTCTGATACCACTCTACGACTAACCACTGAAGGTCATATCAAAAAGTTTCAATTATTGGAATCCAAGAATCGTAAAGTTTCATCCACTACTAACTCCTTAAAGACGGTTGTCAATTTATCTAGTTTGGTCCTCACCTCAGAACAGGAATCGGTGCTCTCTAAGGGTTTGAATTTTGCGGTTGCTCCCAAACGTATTCCCAAAGAAGATATTTTATAGTACGGTTTCTTTATTCTCCTTATTTAAACTTTAAGTAACACTATTGGAATCTTTTTTCAAGGAGGGGCATAAAAAAACTGCTTAGTTTTTCTTTGAGGCGACGTTTCGTTTTTTTGTCAATTAAGTTTAGGACGTGTTTCATGTTTGTCAAAAACTTCGGAGTAATTGCTCAAATGTTCTACGTAATTTCTTACGTTTATTGTTTTTTCTGTTTACATCTATAATTTAGTTACTACTAACTTATTAAATTAGATAGTTGTTGTACTTACGCTAATAAATTGCAGTGGCCTGATGAAGTGCACATTTAGTGCACGAAACGTCGCCTCAAAGAAAAACTGAGCAGTTTTTTTATGCCCCTCCTTGAAAGAAGATTCCAATAGTGTTACTTAAAGATATTTTATGTGCTGTTGAGTCTTCTATAAGACATCTTCCTCGCCACATTTCAGATCCCATTCGTATTAACACTGGCAAAATCCTTGAATCATCTAAAAGTCCTAAATCCAACATTTCTAAGTCGAAAGAGTCAGCTCTAAAAAGTCTTCGTAAAAACCCTAATATTATTGTTTTTCCAGCCGACAAAGGCAACGCCACTGTAGTTTTGAATCAAATTGATTATGTTACAAACATCAATTCTATATTGTCTGAGGAAACTTACGCTCTTCTACTTCTACTTCACTTTTTACTAAAGTTCCTATTAAGGATTCGCTTATTATCATCCAAAAAAAAATTCTGTCTCAACATGGCAAAAATTTGAATTTGGTTTGCGTTTCTGGTGTTGCTATGGGTTCTCCTCTATCACCTGTTGTAGCTAACATTTTTATGGAATCCTTTGAAACGGTTCCTTTGGAATCATCAATATTAAAACCTAAAGTGTGGTTTAGGTATGTTGACGACACGTTTATTGTTTGGTCTCATGGTCATCTTAAATTGTCTAAGTTTCTTGATCATCTTAACAATCAACACTTAGATATCAAATTTACTATGGAAATCAAAAGTAATGGTTCTGTTCCATTTCTTGACGTTCTTGTGACTCGTAAGCCCGACGGACTTCTGGGTCATTCTGTCTATCGCAAACCCACCCATACGGACAGATACCTTCATGCTTCGTCTCATTATCATCCTGCACAGAAACGTTCTGTGTTATTGAATCGTTGGTTCATCGTAGAGTCGTCGAGTGGTATCAGACTGCTGGTAAGTAATGTTGTCGAAGAGTTTCCAATCATCCGGGGATAAAGTGTTGGCCAACTCAACATGAAGATAAAAGAGTTGTTTCGAAATGGTGTCTAACTCTCGCCTAGTTTGCTTAATCCGTTCGCGTATCAACGCTACACTACCACGGTGTAGGATGTTTTTAGAAGAACGTGTCTGAATGTGGAACTTGATTATGAGGAATGCAGGAATAATGTTGTGGTCACGACAGCGACTAAGAAAGGTTCAATTGCACAAAAGTTTGACGAGTTTGTGGCAAAGTTCTTCTTCGTAAAAATGGTATTAAACCCATATTCAACTCAACAGGCAAAATCTCTCAGATTCTTCCTTCTCCCAAAGACAAATATCCTACACTTTCATCTCAAGGTGTATACCAAATTCCCTGTTCTTGTGGTTTAGTCTACATTGGTGAAACCGGTCGTTCCCTCATTACTCGCATTTCAGAACTTGA
Organism: Aquatica leii; assembly: GCA_035610365.1. Classification (NCBI taxonomy): domain Eukaryota; kingdom Metazoa; phylum Arthropoda; class Insecta; order Coleoptera; family Lampyridae; genus Aquatica; species Aquatica leii. Next base: position 118,780,045 of record CM069434.1, on the reverse strand, counting down.
TCGTTGTATAAGGAAAAGGTATATTTCCAAGTCTGCGGTTGCTGAACATCATTTTACTACTGGTCACAAGATAGATTTTGATAATGTTTCGTTGATTGCCAAATCTTCATTCTTTTTCAACAGGAAATTCCGAGAAAGCATAGAAATCATCAAACAGCCCAATAACTTCAATCGCGATCATGGTTTCGAGCTATCCCCTCTTTGATTCCCGGTCATTAGTCATTTATCGAAAACACGCCCCCTAGTAACCGTAACCCAATCATGGTCGAGCATAACCATTCGTAACGATCCTTTTCCTTTAAATACGGAGACTATTTCTTCTTAAGTCACTTCTACGGAATTTAGAATCTGGCTTGGTCCACAAGTTGATTACCTAACTCGTAGTGGTTCTTTGTTAGATTTTCGTTTGCTTTTTCAAGTTCTCGTTTTCTTTCTTACCTTTTCAGAGTTTAGATTATGGCTTGTTTCACAAGTGGATAACCTAATTTTTGGGAAGTTCTTAGTTAGATTTCGGTTACTTGTTTGAGTTTTGCGATTTATCTCATGCCCTGATGAAGCCCGTTACGAAAGTGGCCGAAACGTTGGCAACTTCGGTTACAACAACAATGACACGGTCCAAACCCGGAAGACATTTTAATGTTAGTATAGATTCCGGCCGTGGAAGCCTTCGCTATTATGTTAAAAAAGTTGCAAAAAGTGCACCCCGTTCTACGGTGCGCATTGTAATCTGAATGGAGTTATACCGTCACCTGATAACACTGGTCTGCATAAAAATCGGCCCTGATACCATTCTTGACGATTCTTATGTAAAATGACCTCCTGAATCCTGAAATGAGCTCCGTTTTTACCCATCACCTACCTATTTTGAGGGGACCCCATTTTTTTTTAATTTTTTGCATTTTTTTTAGAATTTTAACTTATAGCCGTTAAACATCCCAAAGCAGGTAATAAAATTTATACCAAAGTATATGGCAAAAGTTTTGCTATAAAATGTATATAGAAACAACAATAAAATACAAATATATAAGAACAGTAAAAAAATATCAATAAACAGTTAAGAAGATTCACTGCACGACGCTGGCGATCTTAATACCGCATGCAGGTTTGAACATGAATTTTCGACAGGTTTGAACTTGCATTACTCTTCTCATTATAGTATATTACATTGTTTGCTTAACTGCTTCGATCAGTACATCTATAGCTGTTGCAGAGTTAACTTGTCGACGTTTTAAACGTGCTGGATTTTGTGTTCATTTTTGTTCATTTGTGTAAAACAGTAAAACTACTTTTACTCCAAATTTTTTCAAGTGATTAAGTGTGATTTGTGGTTAATGTCGGGCGTTGAATTACTGTTTAATTATGCCACGCGAGTGTAAAAATCTTCCCGATAGCTTCTGCTATGTCTGCGGGGAATTAACTTTAAAAGCGCAACGAAAACCCCTTTCTCCGCTTGTTAAAACAGCTTATAAATTGTACTTTGATTGTCAAGTTGGCGACCAGGACAAGACTTGGGCTCCATCAGTTTGCTGTACGACTTGTTACAGTAGTTTGACCAAATGGCTCAAAGGTACCCGTAAATCAATGCCATTTGCTGTGCCTATGGTTTGGCGTGAACCTCGCTGTCATCTTACAGATTGTTACTTTTGTATGACTTCCACCGTCGAGTTTTCGAGCAAAAGTAAGCATACAATTCAGTATCCCAATATTCCGTCAGCTCTAAGACCTGTTCCTCATAACAATACTTTGCCAATCCCAGAGCCCCCAAACACTTATACTCTAGAGCCGGAAATTGATTTAAAATACTCTGAGCCACAACCTGGGGCTTCGAATGATACGTTCAATGATGATGAAGAGTATTCCGCAGATTTAGTTTCTCGGCAACCTCACCTCCTCACTCAATCGGAATTAAATGATCTTATCAGGGATTTGCAGTTACCCAAGAATAAATCTCAGCTCCTAGGATCGCGACTTCAACAGTAGAATTTCTTAGAAAAGGGAGTAAAAATATCTTCTTACAGGATCAGACAAGCAACCCTGAAATGTGTTTTCTCAGAAGATAAAGGTTTAGTGTGAGATGCCATGTGGCCCAGACAAATGGAGACTGTTTATAGACTCATCAAAAACATGCTTAAAAGTTGTTCTGTTGGCAAATGAGAATGACTTCCCATCAATTCCAGTTGCATACTCTGTTGATATGAAGGAAACGTACGAAAACATCTTCAGAATCCTTGATAAAATTAGTTATCATGATTATAAGTGGAAACTTTGCGCTGACTTAAAAGTTGTTGCTCTACTCACGGGCCTGCAATTAGGATTCACAAAATATTGCTGCTTTCTTTGTGAATGGGATAGCCGAGCCCGAGATAAACATTACATCGTACGGAACTGGCCTCTGCGAGAAAATATTATTCCTGGTCAGAAAAATGTCGCCCACAATCTTTTGGTTCCGAAAGAAAATATTTACTTACCACCTTTACACATCAAACTTAGATTGATCAAGCAGTTTGTGAAAGCAGCGGACAAGACAGGTGGCGCATTTGAATTTTTGAAAACAAATTTCCTCGTCTTAGTGAAGCTAAAATCAAAGAAGGCGTTTTTCCCCAGATTAGACAACTCTTCCAAGATTCGACGTTTATTGAACACCTAATTCGAAAAGAAAAACGAGCTTGGCTTGCATTTCAAAACGTTTGTAAGAACTTCCTGGGTAACCACAAAAGTGAAGATTATGTCGCTCACGTCGAGGAACTGCTTTTTGCGTAAAAGAACATAGGATGTAACATGTCTCTTAAAGTTCACTTCCTTCACTCGCATCTGGACTTTTTCCCTGAAAATTTAGAAGCAGTCTCAGATGAACACGGGGAACGGTTCCATCAAGACATCGCTAAGCTGGAGAAGAGATTTTTAGGGAAGTGGAATGCAAGAATGTTGGCGAAGTACTGCTGGTTTTTGAAACGAGAGAGCTGTACCTCAGGGTATAAAAGGAAAGCAAGCACCAAGTAACGATGAATATCTTTTTATTTATTACTGTTTATAGCTAAAATAATTCTTTTTCCCATTTAAATTAAATTCATGTCTATATATATTTATTATTATAACAATTATTATAATTATTATTATCGTTCGATAAATAAATTATAATTAATTTATCGAAAAGTGGTAAAATTAGAGATTTGGGGCTCCCTTGAAAATGGTGGGTGATGGAAGAAAACGGAAGACATATTTGGATTCAGGACGCCATTTTACATAAGAATCACCCGGAATAATGTCAGGGCTCGATAAAAAATATTTTTTTGCAGACCAGTGTAATTAGTGTGTATGATTTTTTTATTCAAAGTAGGAATTGCAACATTTTATATTCCTGACTCCAATGACCACCAAGCAAAGAAGTTTGTGTTTACATTTAGACAAAGTTTTGAACGTACTAAGAAGCATCGTCATTCTTAATGGAGATGACTTTAGCTTGAAATGGACATTTCGGTATTACTTACTGATTGACGTACGAAGATGACGCTTAGAGAACTTCGTAGGTAAACGAGACCTACGCAAGAATAGCAACTTGGTCAGATTAAATAAAGTCGTACGATGTTTTATGAAGCACTCTATCGAAATAAAAAAGTCAAAGCGTGTCAAATTTGTAAGAACAAAACTATTAATTGTATGCATACATGTTTTCAATTTGTATGTCAAATGAGAGTATTTTCCTTCCAGCTGGAAAATCCGACGAATCTTTCTTTCCCACTCCGATTCGTACCTTCCAATTAGACTACTCTTCGACCGAATGCCTAATGATGTCTGACATCCTAAACTAGACCGATATATTTCATGTTCCAATGATCTTGTTTTTTGCCTTTTCCTAGTAGTACAATTTCCGGTAAACAGTCATCATCGTCATCGCTAACAAATTGTAAAAGTCTACGATTTACATTTTAACCATTTATTGACGTTGAACGTAAATAAAAAAAAGGTTAAAAGTCAGCGACTGCCACTGATAACTTTATAGTAGCTCCTAATAAAAATAATATTGTCACAATATTGTAACATAAAATACCTAAAAGTAAGCAAAGTACTCTAACCTAGTTCGTTAACCTGCTAAGAAGACTTCAAGTCACTCTACACCATATCTTCATTAAAAAAGTAATGTTAGAAATTGCGATAAATCTATAATTAGAAATTTTACGATTTGCAAATGTCAAGATTATTGTGCCGTAGTTCAGTTACTAATTCGACCCATCTATCTATAAATAGGTTGCATAACCATATTTTTCCTGTTTGAAAAAAGCTCAATTCAATGAAATTTCTCCACATGAACCGACCAAAGATGCATTTATTATCTAGACAAATGTTTACTTAATCTCCACTCCGGTACAAACTTCCATGAGTAATTGAATGTTTGTTTCTTGTTTAGAAAAAAACAAGCGCGTAAAGTCAATATGTCAATGAGCAAATAATCTTAGAAAGGGTAATCTTTATATCGACCATGTCAAACAATCAAATTTTTATAGTACTCGTAAATTATTGTTATTAAGTATTAAAGTTTATATTTTTATATAAACACTATAAAATTGTAGGTGTTACATGTACAAATACTTACAAATTTATCGTTTAGTTTACTTTGTGGGTATATTTGATCTTTCTGCCCCAAAAAATTATCGTTTGATTAATTTGCTTTTTGCACTGCTAATTGAGAACAATTTTTTTATCTTTTGTACTGATAAGTTAGTTTTTTTTATTGTGATTAAACAAGGAAAAATGTTTTTGGTGTCTAGGTCGTGTTGTTTAAAGCAGAAAGAATAGGTAAAATGAGCGTAATTTTCTTTGGCTTTATGGTTTTATATAGTAGACAACTCATTTTTCATTACTATAATAAAGATAAAAAACGACTCCTTTAATTTAGTTCATTAGGTTAAAAAAGCAACATAGTAATAACTCAAAATTATAAGATGCCAATTTTTTTAATGATAAAAATAAATAAACACAAACTTGTTTGTAAAGTAGGCGGACATTGATTCACTACTTCTGAAACATTGAAGGGTTTTACGGGAAGAATTTATTTTATTATTTTTATACAGGGTGTTAATACTTAGTTGTAACATCATAAAATGGCAGTTAGAACTCATTGAAATAAACAACTTCTTAGTTCACATTTATGATTTGGAGCCGCAGTTCATAGTAATTGGCTTTTGCTATGGTTTTGGGGGTTGCCGGTGCTTGTCGGACCGATGAACTTTATAATTTGAATTACGAGGACGTTGAAAATAAACCTGACGTAAGAATTGTTAAGATTCTGCAATCCAAGAACAAAATCCTCCGATCATTGTGGTAACTGGTTGCAGTGAAACAGTTAATTGGTTCAAGATTCTTGAAAAATACATGAAGTTGCGTCCCACTAATACCAAATAATGCACTAGAAGCTCGTAATGTTTATCGGAGAAAATATCTAGATCGTCAACAACCAAGTTGCCGCATTTTTAGAAGAATATGTGTATGCGTTTGTCAGAGACTAGAAGTTTTCACCCAACAATTGGTGGGAATTCCAATAGATTTAGTCGAACCTTTATTTGAAGTCGTTGTTCTTTAGATTAGATGTAAATCACGTAACAGTTTGGCAAGTTCTGAAGGAACAAGGTCTCCATCTATTTTCTAGACAGAAATTGCAAGTTTTGGGACTTAAACACTTCCAGCCAAGATTGTTGTTTTGTCGTTCGTTTCTTGAACGTTGCAATCTTCAGAGGCGTTTTGAAAACTTAATTTTATTTACAGACGAAGTTTGTTTCACATAGGACGGTGTATTTAATTTTCACGATAATCATCTGTGATGTAATGAAAATATTTATTAGTGCGCATCAACGACGTTTTTCAGTAAATGTATAGGAGTACGTTATTGGACTCTACATTCTCCAAAACTGGTTGAGTGGTGAAAATTACTTTAATTTCTTAAATAACGTTGTTGATGACTTACCGCTAGTCATTCTTCAATGAAGCTAAATTTATTATTGAGAAGATAATAAAAGGAGCATAAAGAAACTTTAACACCAGACTAAGACTTGGGTTTCAACATAGTGGAGCACCAGCTCACACAACCTGAAAAGTCATAACCTAAACTAAGAAAAGTTGTTTGTTTCAATGAGTTCTAACTGCGATTTTGGGTGTGATAACATCTATTTTTTTGAAAGTGATTACTATACAATAAATTAATAAAAAAATAGAAGAAAATTTAAAATTTAATGCAATAGACCCTGTGATCCGTTCTTTCTCTTTGCACGCATCGAAGGCTGGTTTTTGATAAAAAATAGTTATTTGTAATATTTGCCATTAGAACAACGTGTGACAGAATAGCGTAAAAATCTAAAGAAATTGTTTTGAAAATCATTGGTTTTTTCAATCACATTAACAAGCATTTTTTTCTTAACTATTAAAAACAATTTTTGTATAAAGGCTTAATAATTACAATTTCTTTTTAATACTATAAGATTATAACAACTTACCAGAATGTAATGGCAGAAAGAGGATTAGCATTTTCGCGGGGATTCTCTCTTTTCTTCCTATACTTTTCCGAATCCATAGTATATTAAGTTCTGAAAAAATAAGCAGTTTTAATAAAAACAAATGTATAGTTCATTTCAGTGGCGGCTGGTGGTCAATCATACAAGAGGGTCAATTTAAAAAAAACGCAAAGATCGCAAAAAGGCTAAAAAAACATTCTTACAGTAACGTAATTTATATTTAAGATCAATTATGTTTAAGATTTAAGATATTCGTCTATAATTACAATTACCAAAATAATCAATAACAAGCTCATTAAAATTTACAATGATTTTTCAATGCTTAGCATAGAAATGCACATGGTTCTTGTCTCATAGTATTGCCAATTGCGTAGAAATGTTTGAATTCTTTTTAACACAGAGAAATATCGCTCTCTTTCCACTGTAGTCATATGTAAAGTCAATCAATTGTTTTATTTAATATATGTATCTATTTTTAGTTTTTACAAACATTTTCATTATAGTCTTTAATTGACATCACAATTGCTTTTTACTTTTTCTTTATTGCTATAAATCTGTAACACTAAAATCTATTATTTATTTCAAATTCAAATCCGCAAATCCAATCTAACGAATCATACACAGATTCTTTAAAATTACTGTAAACTTCTTTATTTTTATGTTTACTGGTTGGTCGAATTTGAAGTAAAGGCGGAGGACGAGCATTAAATTTAAATTCTAGATGTGTAAACAATTATTAACTATTTATTTTTTAATGTCTTGTAACACAGTTATTATGAAACAAAAACGATAAGTCGGGAAAAATGAATATTATCGATCAACTAAGAAAATCAACTGTAAAGTTTGTCATATGTGATAAGAAATCTGTATTTAACACACAGGTGCTGCGAAGATAACGATAGATGGCGTAAGTCACGTAAGCAATGTAAGCATTGCACTCAAAGATAATTGCACTAACTATTATCTTTGGCGTAGGCGGCCCGGCCGAAGACCCTGCGAAAGCATTTAAACATTTACTTATCTTCTTTTCTAACTCGCATAAAATTGTATTATGTGTGTATCACTCTTGATTACAATAACTATCATCGTAATATAATGTAAATGCGGGCACAAGTACGTGTCAGCCTCGGGTAAATTCGCAAGCTTTCGTATCTGTTGCGTTTAAATTGACAATTATTTAAACGCATGAAATTTAAACACTGATAATTTGATTTAAACGCAAATTTTCTGTAAATTTAGAGCAAATAAAATACCTTTCTTATCCATTTTTGGAGGGTCATTGACCAAATGACCTAATAGAGAAGCCGCCACTGGTTCATTTAATGCTATTTTAACTATTTGTGTAAAATATTTTTTTGTATTATGAATTATATTTGTTATCGAAAAGTTATCTTAAATGAAAAACAAAAAAATTAATTTCTTACTAATTGCATACACTGTTTTTTCTATTAGAGATTGGAAAGTATATTAAATTTGTACATTTTTTAATAATCATTTTTGCTTTGGTATTAGAGAAATAATTTTGTGAATGTCATGATTTGACAAAAAAATTGTTAAACTGTCTGATACAATTGAATTGTCTGATCTTCAGGATTTGCCTATAATATCTGTTCAGTCTTTGTCACCAACGAAATTTAAAAAAAAGTACAAAAGTGGTTATCGGCAATTTGAGAAGAAAGTCAACGAGCGAATGTGATCAATCAAGAAGATTTGCTAGTATATGTTGTACTAAAATCTAAACTCTATAAAATATCTACATGGTGGAGGTTTACCTCAATGTTGAGGACAGCATTATCAACGAAGAAAAATATAGATAGTAAATTTAATAGCTTTTATTAAACGAGTTAAGTGGGACAGAAATAAGAAAATTGTAAGCGAAGTAGAAAAAAACCGCTCCAAAGTGCATAGCGCCCGTGGGCACTGCCGTGTTGCTCTAGGGGACAGCGCGGTCCATAATACACTGCACACCGCTTAATAGAATCACACTGCGACTTCGGGTTTTTGATAACAATAACCGAATGATAAAAAGAGGCAATATTAAAAAAAAATGTTTATTATTTATAAAGCAGTAAATACATGCAGCGTATGTCTGATTAACAAATTATTAATTTAGAAGATAAAATTATAGCACCAATACAACCAAAAAATATCAAAATAAAAGTTCTAATAAAACATTAGAAGCAAAATTTTTAGTTAAATTAAAGACCTGATGTATTAAACAGTTTGTTAACGCCGTTAATAAAAAAAAATCAAATATAAAGTTATAATAATTCACTGTTCTAAGAACTACAGATTTCTTCTCAGTAATTTGACACTAAAAATAAATACAAAATAATGTTATCACATAAGACGCCACGGAGCTATAAAAGAAAAACTAAAAGAGCTGCTTGAACTCCCGAGACGCTTCAAGCAGGGCGTCTTCTCCGGGAAGTTTCAAGAAGTTTTGCTATCCCAAGGGCGATTCTTCAAGATCGACATAGAGACGATCGAATATCTAAACCGCAATTGGGACGACTCCCAGTATTTACTCAAGAACAGGAGAGTGGATGAGCAGACCAAATAATTACTCTTGCCAAACTCTTTGGAGCGACACCAGCATAGATTCAACAAAGCGCCTACACGTTTGCCAAATTTAATAATTTGGAAAAATGGTTTAGAAAGGAAAAAGTCTTAGCGGATAGTGACTGGTTAGAAGGATTTTTACGACGAAATCCACAAAATACACTAAGGTTACCAGAATCAACCAACGTAAAACGTGTACCAGCTTTTTTATGAAGAAGAAATTGGATTTTTTTGCAAACTTTAACACTTTAACAAACACGTACAAATTTTTTCCAACAAGAATATTTAACGCTGATGAAATCGGTATTACAACAGTAAAAAACGTCCAAACAAAGTCAAAAAATAGTAGGTTTTTTAACTCATGGATAAACTACGGGTTTGGGTCTAAAATTTACGTTTCTACAATGTTTATTTATGCCAAGAAAAGAATGGCTGATCACTTGAAGAGTAACGGGCATCCAGGCGCTATTTATTGCTGCTCAGATAACTTTGAACATTGTGTTAAAGTTACAAACGAAGATCAAGTTCTGTTATTATTAGATAACTATTCCAGCCACTACTCTTTAATTGTCTACAATTTTTGCAAAGAAAGAGGAATTATTACTCTGACCATTCCGCTACATACATCGACCGATTTCAATCACTGGACGTTATTTTTTATAGTCTTTTAAACGCAGCCTGAATACGGTATGTAGTAAAATATGAGAAGTCACTCGGGAGAAAAAAAATTTTTTTGGTCAATAAAGCTTCTGGAAGAATTGCAACTATTGAAAGCTACTAAGAGTTTTAAGGTAACGGAAATATTCTTTGTGAACCCTGATGTTTTCAACGCAGAAAATTTTGTCCCTGATGAAAACTTACAACCAACAAAATTTAATCACCAGATTCCTTGAAATAAAGATAATAGAAGAGACGAAAGGGAAGAACATATAAAGAACAAATAATGGAGGTAGACATAAACGAAAATAAAATAAAACAGAATTTATTATTTGCAGAAATAATACCAGTTCTTAGGTGTTCTAGAATTAATAATCAACTGAAAAACAAAGCAGAAAAAGCAACACTCCCAATTATTTACTTCTACTTCCATCGAAGTCGCTTTAGAAGAAAAAGAAACTACAAAACAGAAAATGTTGCAGAAGGTAGAACAGTTAAAAGTAAAAAGAGTAAAAAACAACTTTTCCATAACTTTAATGCCACCAGCGTAATGGTGAAAAAAGCAGTAATAAATTAGAACTAGAACAGAGAACTAAGGTAAGGAAGAACACTAACTGTGACGGGGAAAAAGAAAAGTCAGACACTGAAGTTACCGAGGACATTATTTCCGAAGAATTTGGGAAAAAATGGCTAAAATGTGTGCGCTATTCTAAATAGACTCACAGTAAATGTGCTAATATAGAAAAAAAAAGAAATTTTGTGTGCGATTTCTGCCAATGAAAAATGTTTAGGGTATTACCCCAAGCTACGACGTAATACCGGACATTCATATACTTGTTTTTTAATGTTATTTTAGTTTTTATAAACATGTATTTTGTTTTTTTAACATGTTATCTTTTACTTAAACTTTCCAGTTCCTCTTTAAATCATAAAATCTCTGAATATTCAATACTTTTGTTAAGGTGGTTTGAAACACGCATTTATGCCTATACTATACAATTTCCAAACTAGAAAGAAAACCCACCATTCGATTTTTTTCGAACTTTGAGCAAATACAGCTAATTAATTACTTATTCCACAAAATTTCGGTTTCAAAAATTAGTTTAAATGACTGTTTTTTTTGTAATATCGTTTTAAAGATAGTCGAATCTTTCTCCAGTTTACCCTGCATAAACTAAAGCAAAAAACTATCTACGGCAATGCTAAAATAAAAACGTTTTCCGGGATTGAACCATGTCAATCTTGAAGTCAAAATTGCCAAGGTTTCGATCACTTTTGGTAGGAGTACACCACCAGGGTGTGAAAGAAATCTAAAAACTAAAAACTTTCGAGAATCTGATCGTTTAATAGAAACATCGACATCAAGTTAATACAGTACATGCCGCTTAATAGAATCACGTTGGCAATATACGAAATTCAGAAAAAAAAACAAATAAATGTTTATTGGTTAAAAATCAGTAAATACATACAGCATCTATCTGATTAACAGGTTGTTAATTTAAAAGGTGAAATCATAGCATCAATACAAGCAAAAAAAGTGTTCATAAAACGTTTAGGAAACTGGATCTGTAACATTACAGTTTGACGACATCTTTAATAAAAAGAAATCAAAAATAACGTTACGACGTTTAATTGGCTGTTCTAAGAACTACACATTTCTTCTCAGTAATTTGCTGACACTACACTACTAAGAATACATACATAATTCAGTTAAAAAATTAATACAAAATAGGTTATTGTTTATGTATAGAAGCAAATCTGAGAAGGAAATTGATAACATAAACCCAAATTATGATTACTATAAAATGATAACATTACCCAATTGATAACATCCGTGATTTCAATAACCGGCGTGCACTGTACTTGTAATGAAACTTTAAGAAATTCTTGATCTCAAAAAGGTGCAATCTACTAAGAATTTCTAAACAGTTAAATAAAAAGCAATTTTTAAAAATATGTGAAGAATTGAGTAATCTCTGATTGGGGTGCGGTTGAGTCGGGATATGTCTTAGACAGACTAGTAACAACCTAAAACCAAAACTGATATCACGGTTAAAGTTATTTTGAAGTTATTTGGATCTTTGATTAATTTCTATATTTTCTCGGATTTTTTTATTGAAAAAGAATATAGATTTCAGTAACTATACGTTGACTGCTTATCACTAGATGGCACATCTTACATCACGTTCATAGAGATTTCGTAATTACCCAAACAAAAACATGTTGCCTCGTCACAAAAGAGAATTTGCTAAAAATATATTGAGCAAAAGTTTAGCTGACTGAGCGGTATTGACAACAGGACTAAAATGTATAGGTATCTTTCTTGTGAATTTTGGGAAGTTTCTATAGACGAGGGGGTTTTAGAAACCAGAGTCGATTTGGTTTACTTTAGTTTAAGCTTTGTAGAAAAGCAAAACAAGAAGAAAACAAAATGGACTTTTAAAACGTAATCTGCTTGGGTTAACACAACGAAGAACTTTCAAAAGTAATTCTTCCGATTTCGAAACGTTGGGTTTAGAAATTTTAGTCGGTTATTCTATAGTTAGTTTTTATAGAAACCAGTTTTAGAAATTTTTATTTTTGAAATGCAACAAATAAAACTTGTTAGGATGATGTATATTTCATATTGTAAGTAATGTCAAAAAAAAACAAACTAACACCGATTCTGTATAATTAACAAAATGTATAGAATTTGGCTCTTTACTACTCACGGTTGTCTTCTAGACGTCTTGTTTAGGGACACATAAACTTGTTAGTTTTTAGACAACTTTTTGTTATTGCGCTTACACTAAAGAACAATTAAATCTTTGGACAACTGTATATTTTCTAGATTTGGATTGTATAAACTACAATACTGTTTTTAAATTGTCATGAAACATACAATTATAAAACACTACTAATTAACAATTTATTTCTCTTTACTTGTTTAAAAGATATATTAAAAAAAAAGATAAAATTAATTATAAAACACCACATGCTGATAAACAAAATTTTAAATATTGACTAAAATAATTACAATAACGATAAGGATAGCGTAGAGAATTTGTCAGCGTCAGATAATTTTAAAGTAATAGTCAACGGTATTGTTTAGTTGAAACATAGTGCATAAAAACCAAAAAAAAATTTTAACTAAGTTTTGACGGGACACCGTCTTGTTGAAATTACAAGTTATCTAAGTCAGAAACATCAGTTTAATCTTTTTAAACTTGTACTAAATCGACGATTAGTGTAATATTTATTATCTTTATAAATAAAAGTAAAAATTTGTACTTTTACAAAAAGTATCGCCAAAACAATATAATTTGTATACTGTATTAGACACCATTATATTTTACTTATAAAATTCATTTATTACTCCTTAGATTAAACTATCAGTTTTTTTTTGAATAAATATTATAGAGAATATGAGAATAGAACAACAGTGTTTAAAGTGTACTTTTTTCTAAATCTCCTAAGTAAAAAAAAGCTGATAACAATAACAGCGCCAACTAATCTCTTTCCACAACACAGTAATTGCGCATAATTATTTATTGTATGATAGCACACAAAAATAAAAATTTCAATCGTTTAGCGTAAAAAAATTTTTTTCTTCTATCCCAAAAAATCTCTATTTTTTATTCTTTAAATTTTATTTATGCTACACAAGAAGTTGGATTTGCAAATAGGTATAAAAATTTAGTATTGCATAATACTGCATTAATCCGTTTAAATATCAGAGCTACAATTATTAACCTCATTACATTTGCCATAATATAATTTTAACGACACTTTGTTAATGGTTGTAAAAAAGTTAAATCTCTGCGAATTAATAGATTATTTAAAATATTTTTGCTTAAAATTACTACAAGTGTAAAGAAATTTTTTATTGCAATCACGGAAGTATTTTTTTAAACATTTTTTTTAAATAAGCTTATTAATGTATGTATATTTTTACTTTCATGGCGCTGTTCAATGTAGAATGATAACGTTCGACTTTAGTGACCTTTCGGCTCAACTCCAACGTATAAAATACTAATTCTTTTTTTAACAAAAAATCAAATTTAAAATCATTTTATTTTTTTTCAGTCTACATTAAATGCGATCAACTATAGCACATTTTGTTAAAAAAAAATTATACTTACCGATTAAAACACTTATTTAAAAAAAAACTTAAAACACAAATTGTATGCACAATTTATTTACTTAATGATCATATTTAATTATTATAAGCGTGCCGTCAGTGCCGATGTTGCGCTTATCCTAAATGTTTTCACCAAAAAGTTAAAAATCTTCTAGTGGTAACATTATTAACTATCGTTGTGACGTTGACGTGCCTTGTAGAAATCTGCTCTGATAAAACTAATCGTCTTTTTGCGTTTTAAGATTGTTTTATGTCTAACTGTTATCATAGAACATTTCAACATGCGTTATAGTTCTGTTTTAATTACAAAAAACAATATATTTTTACCAAAAATCCAGTCCTTCATTTTTCAAAATATAATTTTTCTCTCTCGATATTTTTTATTGCGTTTTAGTTTAGTTTTTTTTTAATGGCAATTTATAATATTTTATGGTTTTATCTGAAGACAAAAACGTTTAAGGCTGCTACTGTTACCAAAAAAGTCAACATTTTATAATAAGGTATACGGGAAAGAACTAAAAGAAGATAATTGTCATATACGTACACTGAAAAGAAGAAAAGACAGGACGCAATTTGTTTCTAAGCACAAACATACAGGGTGTTAAAATGTGTAAAATGTTTAAGTAGGTAGTAGTGTGAACCAAAATAAACAAAAAAGTCTTAATAAATATGGGTCCGCAAAGTAACGGTTTCAGAGATTATTATTTTTGAAACATTTATTTGTATTACTAATTTATTGTGTACTAACAAAGGCAGCTTCTAGCAAAAACAAAAAACGGAGTTAGGTACATACGAAGGTACCTTGCTTTCGTAGCTACAACTGCTTGATGCTATTTACAAGAGTACTACTCTAATATTGTCAAATATCAAATAATATAGTCCGTACACGTATTAGATAAATTTTACTCAGCCTTTTTTCTTTATTATGGTATGATAAGAAAAAAATAAAAAAAAAGGGAAGAAAACCAAAAAGCTATCTACTACAATGCTTTTAGTAAATTAATAAGAACCTAAAGAAAAATTTCTAAAAAATTTAAAAAATTAAAATATATATACTAAAGATAATTGAGAGGTCATCGGCTACAATTTTTTTGACAAGTTTAAGTTTATTTTCGAAAAAAAAATGAAAAAAAAAAACAATTTTGATTTATCCTACACTCAACTAAACAAAACGGGACAACTTAATTAGTTCGAATGAAATAGTGATGAAAACTAGGTTTGTTAGCGAATGCGATCGGTAATCAGTCCCGCGCCGTACATAGGGCAAAGTCGTGTGGTGCACGACGGCGCCGAGGCGCCGAAAAGCCTCAATATTACTATTTATAAAAATTTATAAATTTTGAAATAACTTGAAATAAGTAATGTTGAGAAAATACTTTTGAGTTTGAGTTTGAGACGTCTAAACATTTCCATTTTTCATGAATAATGTGTTTATCTGTTTACTTACGTATTAATTTCTTTGCAGTATACAGGATGTCAGAAAAAAAGAAGAAATTGTCTAGATACCAAAATTTGCCCAATAAAAGAAAAAGAAAGGAAAAACTGGAAAACCATGTCAAAATTACGCATTTTTTTTCAAAACCCGAGTCTACTTTGCCAAATATTAATAACAACAATAATACAGCTGAATCCCAATATTCTGAACCTGTACTTGAAGAATGTTAAAAAGCACGTTAATAAATGTTGCACCAAGTTCATTAAAAAGTGTTATTTTTATCGAAACTTAATACAAAATAGTTTAACTAACGACAGTTGTGTCAATTATATAAACAAAGCACTCTCATTTTTTTATTGCAACCCCGTCGCTTTAATTAACGGTGAACAAAACTACACTACAGTCTGTATCTTTTCAACACCCTCCCCGGGCGAAATAGTTCGCACTTCCAAGGGGTAGAGACATTGAATCGGCCGTTTAAGTCTTGTACCATCACTAGTCAAAATTTCACACGCTCTTGTTTTTCCGTCTCGTCCTTGAAGGGTCTGTTCAACTTTTACCAGCTTCCATGACAATTTTGGTTTGTTCTGGTCTTGTAATAAAACTATATCTCCATTATAATGACTGGTTTCACCTTCTCCGTATAATGAGCTGATCTTAATTGTTGTAAATAATCTCTTTGCCAAACCTTAAAGAAGCTATCTATAACTGATTGCCTATTTTTCCAAATCTGCACAATTTCATTTTTTCTTATCTTTGACGATTTTAAGTTAGGATTAAATCCAAGATCATATTCACCAATCAAAAATTTCGCTAGCGTTAATATGAATAAGTTTGTTGGATCGTCGTCGATATACGTGAGTGATCTAGAGTTAATGATGGCTTCTACTTCAGCCAAGACAGTTCTAAGTTCGTCATAACTACAAATTTTCTTCCTAAAGTCGGTTTTAAGGCAGTTTTTACACTCCTTACCAAACTCTCCCAAAATCCACCCCACCACGATCCTCTTTCAATACTACATTTCCACTCAATTCTTTTGTTTCTTGCCAAATCCTCTGGTCCTTGTAAAATTTTTGATAATTCGTTAAGCTCCATGGCAGCACGTTTAAATGTTTTTGCGTTGTTCGAATAAATTGTCTTTGGAACGCCACGTCGGGCAATGAACCTGCGTAAACCCTGTACACAGCTTTCGGTAGACAAACTTTTAACCAACTCAAGATGGACTGCGCGAATAACGGCACAAGTAAACAACATTATATATGTTTTGGTTTTGTCGTCATCATTAAATCTAACGTATAATGGTCCTGCAAAGTCTATTCCGGTAATCTTAAATGGATTCACCACATTTATTCTATCGCGGGGTAACGAAGCAAACGCTTCCATACCCGATTTTTCTTTTAACCTGTTACAAACTACACATTTACTTATTATTGATTTTATCTTCTGTCGACCTTTAATAACCCAATATTTTTTTCTTATAAGAGCCAATGTCGAATTTATTCCGCTATGCATTGATTCGTTATGAGCTTTCCAAATTATTTTTGTTGTTAGTTTGGAACTCTTAGGCAATATTATGGGATGTCTTTTATAAGCCGTTACGTTAGCTTCCTGCAGTCTTCCGCCAAATCTTAATAAACCATTTTCATCGATAAAAGGGCCGAGTTTCAAAATTTGCGAGTCCTTTGATAATTCTTTCGCTTTTTGTAAAGTACGTATCTCCTTGTTATACTCCTCTAGCTGAGTTACTTTGATCCAATAAATCTCTGCTCGATTCATTTCTTCTGTGCTAATTTCACCTGTTATCCCTTTTTTCACGTTCTTAACGTTATTTATGAATCGATGCACATTGGACGTTGTACGTAAAATTTTTTCATAATTGTGATATTTGTCAAGATCAAAAATCGGTTTTAAAACTCGTTTGTTTTCTAACGGTTAAAGTTCTTGCATATCTCCTATTACACAGGTCGTTATAGAATTTTCATCAAGTTCTTCAGCAGGCCAGTTTGTCTTTTTCCAAACCAACCAACTAGATCCGTGAAGAAATTGTTCATAATTTTCTAATATTTTTCTAGCTGGAATACCTCTTGTTAATAGATCTGCCGGATTATCTTTTCCGGAGCAATACTTCCATGTTACGTTTTCATTAGACTGAATTTCACTCACTCTGTTTTGAATAAATGGTTTCCACCTGTTCGCTCTTCCTTGAATCCAATAAAATGCGATCTTGGAATCCGTCCACAAAAAAACCTCTTGAATATTTAAGCAAAGTTCGTTCACGATATATTTCTGTAACCTTGTTGCGCATAATGCTGCGGTTAACTGTAACTTCGGTAACGTTAAAGTTTGCTTTAACGGTGTAACTCGATTTTTAGCCATTAAAAAATTACACTGTTTACTTTTTAAACACTTTAAATACGCTATGGCACCATACGCCTGGGGACTAGCGTCAGCAAATACATGTAATTCAACGGCATAATTTTTATTTGTAAGGACACAACGAGGGATTGTACATTTGCTTAAATTGGATAAGTCCTGTAGCCATGGTAACCATTATAATTTAATTTCTGCCGGTAGTAATGCGTCCTATTTTAATTTTTCTTTCCAAATTTTTTTGCAGTAATATTTTTACTTGGACGGCAAATGCACCTAACATGCCGAGTGGATCAAATATATTTAAATAATTCGTTTGGTTGGTTCACCAAAATTTGTAGAATCGTTTAATATGCGTTGTAGATCTACGCTTAACTGATCGGTCACTGTATACCAATTTATTCCTAAAACTTTCCTTGCACCATTAATTTTTGAAAAATTTGCATTATCTTCACTGGTATCAGCAAATTTCCTCGTTAAAGCAGAACTGTTTGAATACCACTTTCTAAGATTCATACTTGCAGTAGACATTACGCTCTTAGAAAACTCATAAATCTTTAAAGCTTCGTTTTCGTTATCAGCTGCTATGACGAAATCGTCTACATAAAAAGACTCTAACAAAAGTTTTCCAAAATCTCGATCAAGCTGGCTTAATAAGTGTTTTCTCAACGTAACTGCCAGCAAAAATGGACTGGTGGTAACTCCGAATGTAACACGACACATTCTATAAACCTGTAGGTCTGGTAATTCTTCCATTGATGTTACTTCATTGTTAATCGGAAGTTTTAACCAAAGAAATCTATGAAAATCACGATCTTCTTCACTCAATGAAATTTGCAGAAATGCCTTTTCTATGTCAGCTATAAGACCTATGTTACCAGCACGAAAATTCAATAGAATCTTCACCAAATCCGGTGCTAAGTTCTATGCCTATGCGGCATATAGTAGGTGGCGTTCTGTTTTACCTCTATTTCGTTAACAGGTTCAGCACAACCTAGTTTGATGTATTCATGCACTGCTCGATCATATTCAAGTTGGCCATTTTTACAAGGTTTCTTTATTAAGTTTTTTCCACGGTAATGTCACCTCGTATCTACTGTTCTGAAAACCCCCGTTATTTTTAATAAAAGTTTCGGTAAAATCGTCTATCGATTTTGTTTCCGAGACTTTAATTCCGATTGTCTCTAAACCCCAAAATAATTTTAAATTAGGTTCGTTAATTATTCCGCTCTCACTATCGCTTTTAAACATTTGAGTATACAAAATAGTCGACACGTTGACTACAGAGCTTTTCGTTTCTTCACAGCTGCTTTCGTGTATTGTCCAACCAAATTTTGTATGCACAGCCGACAATTTATCCGTTAAATGCTTAGTCCCGTTATTAACAATTAACCAATAATTATCAGCACCTATAAGTAAAGAAATTCCATACTTGTCTAACTGACCTTGTTTTAAATCGGTTAGTTTATGATTTTTGCTAAATTTACATATTAATGGATCATCCAATGAAGGCGGCATCAAGGAATCGAAACAAATTTCAGGAGCTTCAATAGCGTGCAATGTTATTATTTCATTATTATACTGACTCTTTATGCTCACCTGTACTTTGTTACACAACTTTGCTATTTTCTTTTCGATACCTCCAAATGAACAAATCGAAATTTTGTGAGTTCGAACGATAGGTAAATTAAGTTCACGCGAAACACATTGTTTTATAAATGTCAATTGACTTCCGCCATCGACAATTGCTCGCACCAAAATGTTTTTGTCGTTACGCGAATTCAAAAAAACACATGCAGTTTGTAAATATACGTTATCGATGCGACCACTAGAAAGGGTTGTCACGACGGTCTGTTCGTCACTAGTAAGTTTAGGCTGATACGTCGGATCACATAAAGCAGTTACATGCCTGCCTTTACAACTATCACAAGAAATGTCTTAGGTTTTACAAAATTTAGACCTATGATTGAGACCCGTGCAACGAAAACACCTAAAATTGTTCTTCAAAGTAGCTTTTCTTTGATCTAGAGTTACAGAAGCGCTCTTACAATTTTTTGTTTCGTGATATTTATTTTTACAGAACAGACAACATTCTTTTACAACGTTTATCAGACCTTGTGCAGTAAAAGCGGCGTTATTTTGCAATTTATTATTAAAACGATTACAAAAATCATTATTAAAGTGTTTACCGTTTGATTTATCTTTATTTTCGCTAGATGCAGTTTGAGCTTGTTCCAAAGCGTCAACTTCAATTTTAATAAAGTGCAATAAGTCTGTAATTTGTTTATTATAATCCATACAGTCTGTATCACTCGTGATAGAACCCACTACCAGTCCTACTTGACTTTCGTTATCATCTTGAGCTGCTTTTAACTTTAACTTATTGAACTGCAGCCGTACGTTATAAGGAAGTACTTTAAAAATCATGGATTTTACCATTAGTCCATATTGTTCAGGAGAAATACCTAGAGACTAATGAACGCGTTATTGACGAGGACGTGTTAAATAACACTGGTCTGCATGAAAATCGGCCATGATACCATTCTTGACGATTCTTATGTAAAATGATCTCCTAAATCCAAAAATGAGCTCCGATTTTACCCATCACCCACCTATTTTGGGGGGACCCCATTTTTATTTTATTTTTTGCATTTTTTTTAGAATTTTAACTTATAGCCGTTAAACATCCCAAAGCAGGTATTAAAATTTATATCAAAGTATATGGCAAAAGTTTTGCTATAAAATGTGTATAGAAACAACAATAAAATACAAATATATAAGAACAGTAAAAAAATAAAAATAAACAGTTAGGAAGATTCATTGCACGACGCTGGCGATCTCAATACCACATGCAGGTTTGAACAGGAATTTTCGACAGGCTTGAACTTGCATTACTCTTCTCATTATAGTATATTACATTGTTTGCTTAACTGCTTCAATCAGTACATCTATAGCTGTTGCAGAGTTAACTTGTCGACGTTTTAAACGTGCTGCATTTTGTGTTCATTTTGGTTGATTTGTGTAAAACAGTAAAACTACTTTTACTCCGGATTTTTTCAAGTGACTAAGTATGATTTGTGGTTAATGTCGGGCGTTGAATTACTGTTTAATTATGCTACGCGAGTGTAAAAATCATCCCGATAGCTTCTGCTATGTCTGCGGGGAATTAACTTTAAAAGGGCAACGAAAACCCCTTTCTCCGCTTGTTAAAACAGCTTATAAATTGTACTTGAATTGTCAAGTTGGCGACCAGGACAAGACTTGGGCTCCATCAGTTTGCTGTACGACTTGTTACAGTAGTTTGACCAAATGGCTCAAAGGTACCCGAAAAACAATGCCATTTGCTGTGCCTATGGTTTGGCGTGAACCTCGCTGTCATCTTACAGATTGTTACTTTGGTATGACTTCCACCGTCGGGTTTTCGAGCAAAAGTAAGCATACAATTCAGTATCCCAATATTCCGTCAGCTCTAAGACCTGTTACTCATATCGATACTTTGCCAATCCCAGAGCCCCCAAACACTTATACTCTAGAGCCGGAAATTGATTTAAAAGACTCTGAGTCACAACCTGGGGCTTCGAATGATACGTTCAATGATGATGAAGAGTATTCTGCAGATTTAGTTTCTCGGCAACCTCACCTCCTCACTCAATCGGAATTAAATGATCTTGTCAGGGATTTGCAGTTACCCAAGACTTAATCTCAGCTCTTAGGATCGCGACTTCAACAGTGGAATCTCTTAGAAAAAGGAGTAAAAATATCTTCTTACAGGACCAGACAAGCTACCCTTAAATGTCTTTTTTCAGAAGATAAAGGTTTAGTGTTCTGCCCTAATGCAAATTTATTGATGACAGAGCTACAGATGCCATGTGACCCAGACAAATGGAGACTGTTTGTAGACTCATCAAAAACAAGCTTAAAAGTTGTCCTGTTAGCAAATGGGAATGACTTCCTATCAGTTCCAGTTGCATACTCTGTTGATATGAAGGAAACGTACGAAAACATCTTCAGAATCCTTGATAAAATTAGTTATCATGATTATAAGTGGAAACTTTGCGCTGACTGAAAAGTTGTTGCTCTACTCACGGGCCTGCAATCAGGATTCACAAAATATTGCTGCTTCCTTTGTGAATGGGATAGCCGAGCCCGAAATAAACATTACATCGTACGGGACTGGCCTCTGCGAGAAAATCTTATTCCTGGTCAGAAAAATGTCGCCCACAATCCTTTGGTTCCGAAGGAAAATATTTACTTACCACCTTTACACATCAAACTTGGATTGATCAAGCAGTTTGTGAAAGCAGTGGACAAGACAGGTGGCGCATTTCAATTTTTGAAAACTAAATTACCTCGTCTTAGCGAAGCTAAAATCAAAGAAGGCGTTTTTGTTGGTCCCTAGATTAGACAACTCTTCCAAGATTCGACGTCTATTTAACACCTAAATCGAAAAGAAAAACGAGCTTGGCTTCCATTTCAAAACGTTTGTAAGAACTTCCTGGGTAACCACAAAAGTGAAGATTATGTCGCTCACGTCGAGGAACTGCTTTTAGCGTACAAGGACATAGGATGTAACATGTCTCTTAAAGTTCACTTCCTTCACTCGCATCTGAACTTTTTCTCTGAAAATTTAGGCGCAGTCTTGGATGAACACGGGGAACGGTTCTATCAAGACATCGGTAAGCTGGAGAAGAGATTTTCAGGGAAGTGGAATGCAAGCATGTTGGCGGAGTACTGCTGGTTTTTGAAACGAGAGAGTTGTACCTCAGGGTATAAACGGAAAGCAAGCACCAAGTAACGATGAATATCTTTTTATTTATTACTGTTTATAGCTAAAATAGTTCTTTTTCCCATTTAAATTAAATTCATGTCCATATATTTATTATTATAATAATTATTATTGAAACGGTCGAGAAATTACTTGCAAATGCAAGAACCTTCTAGAAGGCTGTTATCTATTTTCTAGAAGTTATAGCGAAAAATGAGGAACGATCGAGAAGGATTCGCCGATGTCTATAAAAGCCGAAGATGGAAATCGTAGGTCAGTTATTGCTGGAATGCGAATGTGTTAAGAAGATTATCAAGTTGAAGATAAATAAGTGATTAGCACGTGCGAGAGTTTTAAATAAATAACAGTGTACACCGAATCGAGTGAACGTGACTCACAGTGTGATATCCGAGGACGTTATCTTATCTCGTGTTATACAACGGTTATACATAAATTATAGTGTAAGTGTTTTTATTATTAGATTTTATTAGTTCGGTTAATTTAAATGTGTACATATTTCTATAATAAGTAAACGTAGTTTTAGTAGTTTTAAATAAATTAGTTTTTAATAAATAAAGACGTAACATTTGGTGTCAGAAGTGGGATATCGTTCGCGAATTTTAGTGTAAATATCATTAAGAAATATCGCTTCCGTAATAAAAACATTCATTGCGTAAATATCTGTTAAGATTCACGATAAGCGTGTTTATTTATAAAGTTAATATAGTGTTTATTAAACTTTTTCTTTTAACAAGTGCGTGATCGCGATATTATTTAAATTCGTTTTCGTGGTTTAATATTAACAAGTGGATCGTTATTAAAATTTTGTGTTATACAAAAACTGCATTTTAAAAAGTAGTGTATTTAAACTTTATATTCGTGTTATATTTAAATTTATGCCGGTGACGCGTTTGCAAGCAGTTAAAATGGATGCAAAACTATTTGAAATTCTCGAATCAATGAATAAAAATATGGAAAAAAATAATATAAAAATGGGCGAAAATTCACAGAAAATTGAAGAAAATTCAAGAAAAATGGAAGAAAATTCTAGAAGCTTAAAAGAAGAAATACGAGCGAGCATGGAAAATCAAATAAAGACTATTGAGAAACAAATACAAGTTAGTGTAGGAAATCAAATCAAAATTGCTCAAGAAGAAACACAAGCAGACATGTTATGTTTAAGAGAAGAAATATGCGAAGTTCTGGAAAACGGAAAACAATCTATGAATGAAAAAATAGAAGCTATAGAGGACAAATTAGAAGACAGAATGAAACTGCTTGAAGAAAGAATGAACCAAATGAATTACCATGGCGAAGGAAGCGTCACGAGTGAGGATTTAATAATAGACCATCGTGAAGAAAACACTCACAAGTTCAAAGTTGTACCACCGAATTTTGATAGTAAAGTTCCATGGTCAACCTACTACAAGCAGTTTGAAGCCGCAGCTACTGCTAATGGTTGGAGCAACAAGCAGAAAGCGACGTCTTTAATAGTGTCCTTACGTGGAGAAGCGCTTGGAATTTTACAAACTGTTCCGGACCATCTGCAAGAAAATTACGAACTATTAATATCACGATTAGAAATGAGATATGGAGATGCCCATCTTCCACAAGTCTATCAAGCTCAAATTAAAAGTCGGGTTCAAAAAGCTGCCGAAAGTCTACAAGAGTTTGAAGCTGACATCGCCAGATTAACACGGCTTGCGTATCCTACAGCACCAGATACCTTCTTGGAGCAGTTGGCTATTCAAACCTTCGTAGACGGCCTCCGAGACAACGAAACTCAGCAGACTCTACGGTTAGCACGACCGAAGACGTTGGATGACGCTTTGGTGCATGCTTTGGAGTTTGAAGCAGCAAAACAAGCATCGCAACGAGATGGTCATAGACTCTGCTGTGCTACAGAAGTACCCGCGCAGACACTGGAAAGCATCGAGGAGATAGCGCGACGAATACTTCGGGAAAGAGGAGTGACGGCTTTGAACTGCGATGAAATAGGCCAGGTACGAAGACATCGTACCAAACCTAAGAAGAGGACTAGAAGAACCCTCGAAAATTTGGAACGAGGCGAGCGAAAGAAACAAAAAGTAATCTCATCTAGTCAAACTCCGGAAGTTACAATCCAAATGGCATCGCCTAGGGAGCAATTGCATAGCATTTATCTCGATGGCAAGATCAATGGGAGAAGCGTCCAGTTACTGGTTGACACAGGAGCGACGAAGACCATCATTCGTCCTGACATGTTATTGGAAAACGAGAAGACATCACCAGTAACAGTACGACTTCGAACGGCGACGGGCGACGAAATACCTACTCACGGACAAGTCAAAGTAACCATTGGTTTGGGAAATGGAGTACTCGACCATCAAGTACTGGTAGCCGACATCACGGAAGAAGTTATCCTGGGAATGGACGTGAAAACCTCAGCCAAGACCAGCTGGCTAAAGTTAAAGTGTTGATCCAAGAATACCAAGATGTGTTCGCGCTAGAGAGTGGCTCCAAAGGAAGAACTAACGTGGTGAAACATAAAATTAATACCGGAGACGCTCGGCCGATACGACAACATCCACGCAGACTCCCTTTGGCGAAAAGAGAAGAAGCCGAACAAATAATTACGGATATGGAGAGAGAAGGCGTGATTGAACCTTCAAGTAGTCCATGGGCATCCCCAGTGGTACTCGTGAAGAAGAAGGATGGATCAACGAGGTTTTGCGTAGACTACAGGCAGCTAAACGACGTGACCAAAAAGGACAGCTACCCTTTACCCAGAATTGACGATACGCTAGACACCCTGTCAGGATCCCAGTGGTTTTCTACGTTAGATTTAAAGAGTGGATACTGGCAGGTAGTATTAGAACCCAAGGATCGTGAAAAAACAGCTTTTACGATCGGAACTGGTTTGTGGCAGTTCACTGTAATGCCCTTCGGCCTGTGTAACGTTCCTGCAACGTTCGAGCGTTTGATGGAGACCATCTTGCGCGGATTGTCTTGGAAGACGTGCTTGGTTTACCTGGACGACGTGATCGTGGTTGGAAGGTCGTTTGAAGAGCACTTAAACAACTTGAAGGAAGTGTTCCAGAGATTACGTGGGCTAACCTCAAACTGAGCCCAAAGAAGTGCCACGTATTTAAGAAGGAAGTCCAATACCTTGGCCACGTCGTATCTAGAGATGGAGTAAGGGCTGACCCAGACAAAATCCGAGCAGTGCAAGCATGGCCAAGACCGATCGACAAACATCAGGTCCGAAGTTTCCTTGGGTTGTGCACTTATCATAGAAGATTTGTCCCCGGATTTGCCAATATTGCCAAACCATTGACAAAACTAACCGAAGAAAAAGCAGAATTTAGATGGAATGAAGACTGCGAAAATTCTTTTAATAAACTAAAACAGGCCCTAGTCACTTCGCCGATTTTGAGTTATCCAAGAGAAGATGGAAAGTTTGTTTTGGATACCGACGCAAGCAATCTGGCCATAGGCGCGGTCCTTTCGCAGGTTCAAGATGGACAAGAAAAGGTTATCGCGTACTTTAGCAAGGTTTTGTCCAGGCCAGAAAGGAATTATTGCGTGACTAGGAGGGAGCTGTTAGCAGTCGTTAAGTCCATCGAACATTTCTACAAGTATTTGTATGGACGAAAATTTTTACTGAGAACAGACCACGCCGCTTTAAAATGGCTACTGCAGTTCCGTAACCCAGAAGGACAAGTGGCAAGATGGATCGAGAGACTGCAAGAGTATGACTACGGCACAGAACACCGTGCCGGAAGCAGTAATCGGAACGCTGATGCCTTGTCTAGAAGACCATGTCCGGCGGACTGCAGCCATTGTTCGCGACTGGAAGAAAAAGTCGAATGCCTCCGGAGAACTGCTATGGTTGATGATGAGTGGGAATCTGAGCAGTTACGTCGCGAACAAGAAGACGATCCTGAAATAATAAGACTACTCCTGGACTGGAAAGAAAGCGGCCGACGACCAACCTGGGAAGAAGTGAGTGCTTTGGGCAAAAATATCAAAGCGTACTGGGCGCAGTGGGACTCCTTGATAGTAGAAGACGGTCTTCTTAAGCGATCCCTAGAAAGTGCCGAGGGCACGGGAAACAGACTACAGCTGGTAGTGCCAAAGAGCAGGGTGACCGAAGTGTTGAAGCATCTCCACGATGGGACATCGGGAGGACACTTTGGCATTAAGAAGACGTTGGGTAAAGTGCGAGAACGATTCTACTGGATGAACTGCAAAGAGGACGTCATGAAATGGTGCCGTAAATGCACAGTCTGCGCATCAGGAAATGGTCCAGCGAGAAAGCGCAAAGCACCCATGAAACAATACAACGTAGGAAGCCCTTTGGAAAGAGTTGCGATTGACATCGCAGGGCCGTTCCCAGAATCCGATTCGGGAAATAAATACATCCTGGTGGCGATGGATTATTTCACGAAATGGACGGAGGCTTACGCCATACCCAATCAGGAAGCAGCTACAGTCGCAGACGTATTAGTAAAAGAGTTTTTTTGCCGGTTTGGAGTTCCGTTGGAATTACACTCCGATCAAGGCCGCAATTTTGAGTCCATCCTTAGTCTGATGGCATGGTTGAACGGATGAATCGAACAATGGGCAAGTACTTAGCCAAGGTAGTGTCCGAACACCAAAGAGACTGGGATCAGTACTTGCACCTCTTCTTAATGGCGTACCGATCATCCGTTCACGAAAGCACAGGCCAAACACCATCCTGTGTCATGCTCGGTCGTGAGATACGATTACCATGCGATCTTCAATTTGGACGAAGACCGGAAGAAGAAGTCGCTGGAGAAGATTACGTCAGCAAGCTGGCAAAGAGGCTAGACGAAGTACATGAAGAGGTTCGTAAAAACACACAAATTGCCAGCGACAGGATGAAAACAAGATATGACGTCAAGGCGCAAAATGGTGGGTTTCAACCTGGCGATATGGTCTGGTTGTATAACCCTCAAAGGAGACGTGGTTTGTCGCCGAAGCTGCAAAGGCAATGGGAGGGCCCCTATGAAGTCGTGCAGCGTATTAACGACGCTATATACCGCATCCGAAAACCGCCCAGAGGCAAGCCAAAAGTGGTACACGTCGATCGTCTAGCCCCGTTTGCTGGCGATAACCACAATCCGCAAGTTCAGGTCCGAACCAGAGTAATAAGTAGCAGAACCAGGAATCCAATCGAAGAAATGGAGTTCGACAAGTTTATGAACTTATACGGAGGTTCTGGAAAAGCTAGGTTCGGAGTTACCACCGAGGAACAACAAGACCTGTTCCAGACACAAAAAGATTTCGCCATCGCACATTGCGTGAGCGAGGACCTTGGCATGTCCAAAGGGGTTGCAGTCGTGTTTAAAAAGAAGTTTGGGCAGCTAGATGAATTACGAAGACAGCAACCGGCAGTCGGAAAGGTTTTAGGACTACGTGGTGACGGACGCTTCGTTTTCTATCTGGTCACCAAGAAATACTCACGTGTCAAGCCGTTATACAAAGATCTGTGGCGAACATTATGGAGTCTCAAGAGACAAATGGAGTTCCATCATGTTAAGAAATTGGCAGTACCCAAGCTTGGTTGTGGCTTAGATCAACTGAATTGGAGGACAGTTCGAAACATGTTGGAGGTCGTCTTCCGAGGAACAGGCATTCAAGTGTTGGTCTGTAGTTACCAACCGAGGAGAGTATTGGGTCAGGAAAAGTCCATTGACTGTTACTTTTATGGTCAAGAAAATTGCCGAAATGGAGGAAGCTGCCGCTATCGCCACGATCCCTTTTACCGGTGTCGCATCCAGTCTCCTGTTCTGGGACAGAACAGTCCTAAGAAGGGGGCAGTGAAACGGTCGAGAAATTACTTGCAAATGCAAGAACCTTCTAGAAGGCTGTTATCCATTTTCTAGAAGTTATAGCGAAAAGTGAGGAACGATCGAGAAGGATTCGCCGATGTCTATAAAAGCCGAAGATGGAAATCGTAGGTCAGTTATTGCTGGAATGCGAATGTGTTAAGAAGATGATCAAGTTGAAGATAAATAAGTGATTAGCGCGTGCGAAGTTTTAAATAAATAACAGTGTACACCGAATCGAGTGAACGTGACTTACAGTGTGAAATCCGAGGACGTTATCTTATCTTAAGTGATAGTTTTATACAACGGTCATACATAAATTATAGTGTAAGTGTTTTTATTATTAGATTTTATTAGTTCGGTTAATTTAAATGTGTACATATTTCTATAATAAGTAAACGTAGTTTTAGTAGTTTTAAATAAATTAGTTTTTAATAAATAAAGACGTAACATTATTATAATTATTATTATCGTTCGATAAATAAATTATAATTAATTTATCGAAAAGTGATAAAATTAGAGATTTGGGGCTCCCTCGAAAATGGTGGGTGATGGAAGAAAACGGAAGACATATTTGGATTCAGGACGTCATTTTACATAAGAATCACTCGGAATAGTGTCAGGGCTCGATAAAAAATATTTTTTTGCAGACCAGTGATTTTTCAAAATTCTACGTCTAGGCACTGTTTATTATAATACATTTCAAAAGCGAATCTTTATTTATAGTACAGGTAGAGAGATCAACAAACTTTTTCTGACTACTCAAAATTTGTGTTTGGCTATAGGTATTAAATATTTTCAAGAATCACAATATCAAAACAAAGGTTTCTATTAAAAATTTCTAGGTCGCTGTTCCTTTATCGAAAATGCTTATCACATTTCTCAAAATATTAATTCGGCAAATTAGGCACACCAAATTTCTTTGTACGTAGCTTTTTTTTTTATTGTCGGGAAATGTACTAGCACTCAACGTTTTTATGACTTATATATTTTTTCCATACATTACATAGATAAGCCAATATTTTCCCTTTGGTAAAGTTGTGATTGCCCATTTAGTAGGTATATGCTGAATTTTGTTGACGACAAAACTGACGTCTGATCTATCAGGAGGGGGACATTAGTGTTTAAATAGTTGGCCGGGATTTGTTTGCGTTAAGTTTTTTGTCGCGGTGCGTATTGTTATTTGTTTTTGTTGAACTTTTTTTAATTTAATGTAAATAATTCGTATTTCGTGTTTTTAATAAACATAGTGTGTGGATTATGGATTTTGAAGTATTTGAGAAACGAGGTAGCAAATGGTGAGTTTTTAATGTAATTGTAATTTTAAGAAACTGGTGTGGTCACCACACGACTTGCCTATGACTCCCATGAGGAATGATGAGGGAATATACTTATACATATTTTTTTTAACGTTATGTTGTCATAAAACCGCTTTGAAGTGATATGTACACGTTTGTATTGACTTCCTACCATGCTATAGTTTTTCTCTTCGATTTCATTAAATATATAACCGAAATATGGCAAATTAAGCTTATCTTGTTATATTGGCTAACCCCTATATTTGTGTGCATCGATATTGCTATCTCTTTTAGTAAACCAGTAAAAATGATTATTTTTACCGTATCTTGCTTTTTTTAGAGATTTGGGGGTCCCTTGAAAATGGTGGGTGATGGAAGAAAACGGAAGACATATTTGGATTCAGGACGTCATTTTACATAAGAATCACCTGGAATAGTGTCAGGGCTCGATAAAAAATATTTTTTTTGCAGACCAGTGTAATCGACGTAAACCGCCAGCATCATTTTCGTTTTTAACTAGCGGTAAAGAACAAAGTTTTTGTACATGTCTATTATACGCTCCGCTTGTCCATATTCCAATCGTAAAAGTTCAACTGCATCGTTATACGGCTAGACGTTAAACCAGAAATTGAAAATGCAGCTTTTCCCAAACCTTAACAAATCGAGTTTTGGTAATCTTACCGATTTTAGTGTATTCCTTTGCGGTAGAGTAATTTCTGTTTGTGTACCTTGAATAGCCGGCATCCTCGACACATCTAAATTGTGTGCGCTTTTCGGTGATTTTAAAGAATCGCGGCAGTCTGCTCTTAGCCTTCGTTTTATGCATACTTCTAAACTTGCAATAGCCTCCATAGCACTAAATTCATAATCGGCAACTTTATCACACTCCGATTGCATTGTCTCATCCGATAAAGTTCTCATATTTTTTTCCTTTAATCCGTTAATTGATACTCGCAAAATTTTTAATTTTTTCGCACGTTACCTCCAATTCATCAGTTTGAATTTCCGCAGATTTTATTATATCGTTCACGTTATTACATAATCTTGTTAGTTGAGAACGGTAATTTTTTCTTAACGTTACATCGACTTTATTCGATTCCATGTTTGACAACACAAAATATTTTGAACGTTATACGTTAATACGATAAAACAAACACTTCCCGGGTTTCGAAATGTTACACCACGTTTATTAAAAAGGGTTATTTTTATCGAAAATTAATACAAAATATTTTAACTAACGACAGTTGTGTCAATTATATAAACAACCCCGTTGCTTTAATTAACGGGGAACAAAACTATACTACAGTCTGTATTTTTTCAACAAAGCAAGTATCAGCAACGCACAAGAAACTGATCTTCTAGAAAGCAATCCATCAACATCTTCAAGTTCCGCTGATAATGAGAAATCAACACCTTCAAAAATTACCAGAACGGAAAATATGAGTCAACTTTTGAAAGATGCTGCACTATGGCCAAAGAAATTACGTTCTAATAATATTCAAGAATTAGTAGAACGTGGCCCTGCTCATTATCAAAACAAAAAGGATATTTATCCGAGAGATAGTTCGGAGTCGGGACGTAAGTTTTCCAATAGTTACTTCTTTAGAATTTTACCGAACAAAGAAAAAATTGAGCGTTTTTGTTTGTTGTATTCCGAAACAAAACTGCTTCTGTTGCAAAATTTTTATTGACAGCGATTTCAAATCTGTTCGCTTTAGTGATGAATCTGGTTACAATGACTGGCAGCATTTAAGTGAACATTTAAACATTCATGTAAAGAGCAAGTTACATATCGAAAATGTTCTAAAACTGCTAGATCTTTCTAACAGTTTTAATAAAAATGAAATAATTGATTCTGAAATTCAAAATGTAATAAACAGAGAAACTAAATACTGGCAAGCTGTTATAGAAAGAATTTTCTACGTGATTCAGTTTGTAGGTCAGCAAAATTTAGCTTTTTGTGGAAGTAGTAATAAGTTGTTTAAAAAAAACAATGCATAGAAATGATTTCCAAATTCGACCCGATTATGTCAGAACAAACAAAACGCTCTCAAATTAAAGATCACAGAAACTATCTCGGGGATAAAATACCAAATGAGGAGCCCTAGGTTTCCGCGGAGTGTTTTTAGGGGCTCCGCGAGCAAATACATGAAAAAAATTAATAGTCATGCGTAAGCTTAAAAAAAAGTAATACTTTTTAAAATGTTTGTCGTAGACTAAACTACTAAAGGTATATCTACTTTAATCTCAACAGAATTATGTTTACGTTTAAAACACGTACTGCATGCTTTGTTTTGTATAGTGCGTTATCAAGGTATACATATATAATATTTCAAATCACTGACCTCTGGGCATTGGATATATTTTCAGCAAACAATTGTGATTTAAGAGTTTGTTGAATTTGGATGTACATGTAAATATAAACAATGAGTAGTTGCTAGGAAGATATTTTTGATACGTACTTTTTATTTGTATACATATTTCAAGTTTTATAAATAGGTATAGGTAGATGTTAATTTCGTTTAGATACTAGTAAACAATACTAAGTGCTTTTAATAGCTACATTAAAAATTACAGAACTTAAAACAAGAAAAAGCTTACGTATGCTTTTTTCTGTTAAAAACCTTAAAAAATATGAATTTACTAAAATTTTTTTGAATCTGAAATTTATCAAAGTAATCTACCAACGTGAACAAATTTCTTTCAGTCAACACTTGTCTGCGTTAATAAAGGATTGTTTACATTTGGTAACTTTAATGGCGGAAAGTGGCAATATATTTTAGTTGCTTCATAACTTAAAATAACCAATAAACTATTACGCTAAAACGGTGCAAGATAGAGGAAAGTTGCACATAAACATTTTTATAGAAGACAAAATTTACTATAAAAAAGTCGGCGGAAGGGTACAATTTACCTTCAATAGTTTAGAAGATACACGAGTGCAAAGTTGCATAAAAATTACTTTAAAATTCTGTAACTCTTAAACTATTAGATATAATTATACACTCCCGCGGACTTTTTTGTAGTAAATTTTGTGCTCAATAAATTGTTTATGTGCAATTTTTATCTATATTGTACTGTTTTTGCAGCCTACAAGACGGAAGCTCGCGCGGATCTAATTCTGCAATTACTATAATCATTTTTCATCACTGCTGAGTGAAATTAAGACTTATATTTTTAAAACATAAAACGAATCGTAAGGAATATCTTGTTTAATATTAATAAACACTGCATCTGAAAAATACAAAAAATGAAGTAAAATTGGGCACCACCGCAAGTTCCAGAATTGTTTCATCTGAGCGTTTCATCGTTTCGTTACACGAGCCTTCGAATCAAGCTCCCTATAAGTGTTTTCAACACTAAAAATTGAAAAGAGGTTGGAAATCCTGTTATTTATTTTCATTTTATTCCTTTTGCTTTGATCTTTATTTTAGATTCTTCAATAAAATAAATGCCATATCAATGTTTAGTTGAAAAAACTTTTTTCTTCAGTCTTTATTTTAAGCTCTTCTAAAAATACACTTTATTTATTAAGAAAAATTATAACTTATGGCATTTCCGCTTTTGTTTTTCTTTTCGAAAACTGATTTCCTTTTTTGTAAACGTTAAACGTTGGCATTTATTGTTTTCCAATTGTAGCAAAATCTTCAAATCGATAAAAAAAAATTTAAGTTTTGAGTCTTCACTTTTTTATTTTTATTCTCGAAAGATATTAAAGCTATTTTTTAAACACATTTTATATTACACGAATGTAATATCCTATTAATAACATTGTGAATATAAGCTATTGCACTTAAGTTTTAATTACAATGTAAGTAGCTGTTTTTTTTAATTTCTTTTTTTAGTCGAAAAGTGAAAGAAGTAAAAATTATAATAAATGTTTGCAACAATTGCTAACTTATAAACTTATAAAGGCTTATTAACAATGGAATGATCTTGTGCCAAAAAAGATATTTGCTGCATTTTATTTTTATACAAAATACTTTCGTGTATAAATAAAGAGATATAATCTTAATAAGCATAAATAAATTAAACTTTATGTATGATTTAATTTCCACACGTTACGTTTCTTTAGGGACGGGGGAGCCAGCAGCACTAGTATAATAAACAAAAAATTCGTATTTCCCCTATCACCCGTATCCTGGTTTACTATAATTCGATAAATATTCGTTCTTATCGTTCAAATCCAAGAAAACTGCTTGCACTGCTCGGACTTTGTCTGGGTCAGCTTTTACTCCAGCTCTAGATACGTCTTGGACAAAGTATTGCACTTCCTTCTTAAATATGTGGCACTTCTTTGGGCTTAGTTTTAGATTTGGCTCACGTAGTCGTTGGAACACTTCTTTCAAGCTGTTGAAGTATTCTTCAAACGACCTTCCAACCACGATCGCGTCGTTTAGATAAACCAAATACGTTTTTCAAAACGTTCGAACGTCGCAGAAGCGTTACACAGACTGAAGGACATCACAGTAAACAAACCAATTCCAATCGTAAAAGCAGTCTTTTCACGGTCCTTGGGTTCCAATTTTACCTGCCAGTAACCACTCTTTAAATATAACGTAGAAAACCAGTAGATGCTGACAGGGTGTCTAAAGTGAAGTCAATTCTCGGTAAAGAGTAGCTGCCCTTTTTGGTCACGCCGTTTAGCTGTCTGTAGTCTACGCAAAACCTCATTGATCTTTCTTCTTTACTAGTATCACTAGGGACGCCCATGGGCTATTTGATGGTTCAATCACACCTTCTCTGTGCATATCCGTAATTATTTGTTTGGCTTCTCTTTCCGCCAAAAGAAGTCGGTTTGGATGTTGTCGTATCGACCGGCGTCTCCAGTATCAATTTTATGCTTCACCACGTTAACATAGATGTTGTGAGCACTTCTTCGGCGAGGTATCTCATCACACTTTCAGTTCTTCTAGCAGAGTCTTCACTCAATAAGACTTCCACGGCTGCCTTTTCTTGACAAAAGAAACGGAATTTCTTCACTGTCGATCTGCAAGACATCGTTCTTCATATCCAAATATACCCATGCTTCTTTATAACGTCTATTCTCATAATAACTTCTTCTGTGATGTCGGCTAACAGTACTCTATTTCCCAAACGAATGGTCACTTGTACTAGTCCGTGAGTAGGTATTTATTCGCAGGTCGCCGTTCAAAGTTGGACTATTACTGGTGATGTCTTTTCATTGTCCCTTAATATGTCAGGACAACTGATTGTCTTCGTCGCTCCCATGTGAACCGATAACTGAACGCTTCTTCCGTTAATGTTGCCATCGAAATAAATACTGTGCAATTGCTCCATAGGCGATACCATTTGAATGGTACTTTCCGGGACATGGTTTGTTGAGGTCGAGTTTCGCCTCATTTGGTCGACCTGCTCTAGTTTTACGGACGCTCCTCTGGTCTTCTCTTGGGCTTACTACAGCGTCGTGATACGTGGCCCACTTGCCCGCAGTTCCAGCAAGTCACTTCTCTTCCCTGAGTTACTTGTTCGCGGAATATACGTCGCACGATTTCTTCGATGTTTGCCTGTGTTTGCGCTGGTACTTTTGCAGCACAGCCGAGCTTATGGCTGCTTTACTGCGACGTCATCCAATGTATTAGGTCGGGCTAACCGAGGAGTTTGCTGCGTTTCGCCGTTTATAGCAAGCATGTAAATCTGGCGATGTCAGCCATGAGCACGATTCTTTATTTGGGCTTGGCACACCTGTTGAAGATAAGCATCTCCATATCTCATTTCTAGAGTTCGTAATTTGCTTGGAGGTAGTCAGGAACAGTTTGCAATATTCCAAACGCTTCTCCATGTAAGGGTACTATTGAAGACGTTGCTCTCTACTTGTTGCTCCAATCATTAGCTGTAGCTGCGACTTCAAACTGCTTGCATATTGACCAAGGAGTTTTTTCATGGGAAGAATCTTAAACTTGTGAGTGGCTTTTTTCGAAAGTCTATTAAATCTTCGCTCGTGACACTTCCTCACCGTGCCAATTCGTTTGGATCATTCTTTCTTCCAGCAATATTGCTTCTATTTTGTTTTCTAGAACATCGCATACTTCTTCTCTTAAAATTAACACATCTGCTTGAGTTTCTTCTTGAACAATTTTAATTTGGTTTCCTACACTAACTTGTATTTGTTTCTCAATAGTCTTTATGCTCGTTCGTATTCTTCTGAGAATGTTCGGGCAGTTTTTCTTACATATTTTTATTCATCGGTTTTTGACTATTTTTTATCGATTCGAGAAATCCATAGGCACTTATAATAACGAGTTACCGGCATAAGTTAATAACAGGAATAAACAGTTTAATAAGATATACAGTCACTTTTAAAATGCAATTTTTGTATAACACTAAATTTCAATGACGAACGGAAATAATACGCACTGATAAAAAGGGTTACTTAACTAAGTTAGTAAACACACCCGAAGCACGAACTAATGATTTGTTTACACAATCTTTATATTACAGGAGCGATATTAAATTACTTATATTGACACCACTGTAACGATTTTTAAAACTAATTTATTTGAATACGAAATATTTACACGATTAGAACTAAACGTAACTAATTAAATCTAATGATATTTAAGAAAAATACATTAATTTATATATCACTTATTACTATCACTCAAAAAATAATGTCTTCGGATAACTTCTGTTTATCTAAACCAATATTTGTTTATATTAAAAACACGTACACTTACAACGTCGTATTTAATTTTCACTAGCACGTGCACTTTATTTATTTATCTTAGCATAAACGTTAATCGCTTATTTATTTAAACCGACAAAGCTTTTTTCAGATTTAATTCGAAACGTTGACCTCAGCTTCCTTTATCG
This sequence comes from Aquatica leii, assembly GCA_035610365.1. Taxonomy (NCBI): domain Eukaryota; kingdom Metazoa; phylum Arthropoda; class Insecta; order Coleoptera; family Lampyridae; genus Aquatica; species Aquatica leii. Next base: position 118,743,667 of record CM069434.1, on the reverse strand, counting down.
AAAAGATCTATAACTTACTCCTCGAACGTATGCCGTTCTGTATATGTCAAACGACTGACGAGGGGTGTCCACAAGGCTCGGGATTGTGGAATCGGTTGTAAATGACTACCACCAGATTGCGACATTTTTGCATACGTAGACGACATCACTTGAGATCATAGTTACAAGCTAGGCTGGCAGCAACAAACTGACGGTTTCAGCGTACAAGACTAAATACATTTTTTTAGTTCTAGTTTAGAACGAGATCCTTCACTACATCTCAAAAACATTCTCGTCCGTAGGGTTTTCGAATTCAAACAGCTTGAACTTTTGAGTTTTGTACAAAATTGCGCATTCGTAGTTGACTGCACTTGTTCTACAAATACTCACGTTTAAAATGGAACCTTGACAAAAAATCTTTTGTGAATATCGTTAACTGTGCAGTTATACCCATGCTCACTTATAGCCTAGACATGTGGCACCACTATTTGATCTTTGGTACTACCGACATCGACTCACTCCCGTGGTCAGAAAACTGGCCTCCCTCCAATTCCTCAAAACTATCCTCGGGTCATATCGCACCGTTCCCGTAGATACCCTCTGTGTAATATCCTAGTATCCTCCCCTACAATTTTGCAGGAAATTTACTGCACCAAAGTTCTTGACGTGCAATTTCCTTGACCAGCACATTTCGATCAACGTCTTTTTCAGCTGCTAAACGTCACCTCAAGGTCTTGATTTTGAGTGAATGGCAGAGGCTGTGGGACACTTCCCAGAAAGGGGATATCGCCTACTCCTACATCCGAGACGAAAGGCAGTCAATTCCTTTCATCACACGACGGAAGTCGTGTGCATTTTGAATGACAGCAGATGTCCTTTGTGTCTTCCCGACACTCCAGCACACCAGACTCTCGCTTGTCGCGAATTCAATCACGTTCAGAGTGCCGATTCCTCTTAGTCCATTCTTTGACTGATGCTTCATACAAACTTATATACCATTTTTACAAGCAGAGAGCATAGTTAAATAACATTTTTGGTTTTCGTTTCAACTGTCACTGCTTGAGTTAGCACTCCGTCTTTCTCTCATAGCACGCACTTATACTTAGCCCATCTTACCGGTTTTCTAATCTTTCTACTCGTAACATTTTCCAAACCTAACCTATCCCTGTCGGAGCGAACTTTTACCGAGCAAGTTTGGATAGTTTGGTGGGTCCACATCAGTCTCCTCGATATTCGTCCCTAGGTTCTCTTTTAATTCTCGCCATGCTTTCATTATTATCGCGAATTTAATGATTCTCCTCGTCTCTATGTATGTGAAATCCCATCTGTCTCCAACCTAATTATTCAGAATTTTTCGTTTTCCAACTTTCCTTTTCCTTGTCTTTAAAAACGTTTTGAATTATCTATTACTTTTTTCATTTTGCCTCCATTTTACTATTTTGGTTTTCTCTATGTATGCTCCTCTCTCCACTATTCCTTTTTTGTCTTGTTAGTTCGCGTACATTAGTCGCATTCTATTCGTACGCTTGTGTTAACCGTTAGTGGTTTCTGCATAAATAAAAAGCAAACATTTGAAATAATTTATTCAAGAAAGATAATAACAACTACTAATGATCTTATGCATACATGGTAAAATAGAAGAAAAAGATATTCAGTTAGATATAATGCACCTGGACTAGTCAGGTATAATCCACTACACTCGCTGAGATAATCGCGTTACAAAACAAATTGTGAGATTTATAATGAACACAATTTTATTATTAATATAATACAAAAAGGAATATTCCATTTAAGTGATAGGAAAAGCTTAAACAAACTTTTCAGTGGCTAAACACTTAAAAAATCAGGAATGATACACAGTAGCGACATTGTTTTAAAAAAAAATTAGCCGAATTGAAATGTAAATCCGCCAGGGAAGCCGCTACCTGAAGAAAAATTGAATTCAGCACCATGCCCTCCACCTCCAAAGAACGTTTGGAATACTTGTGTGGGATCTATATCTAAAAAAAATTAATCTCGAAAAAAAAAATAATTAAAGGGCATAACTTACCGTGCATGCCACCTTCGAAATCTTCCATATCCTGGCCACTATCGTACCGAGCCTTTTTCCTCGGATCTGATAGGACTCCATATGCTTCTCCAACTTCTTTAAACTTTTTCTCTTGATCTTTTTTCTCTGCCTCACTCGCATTAGCGTGCCTATCTGGATGATGCACAAGAGCACGTTTTTTATACGCCTTTTTAATCTCGTTATCGGTGGCAGATCGGTCCACTCCTAATATTTTATAATAGTCTTTACGTTTAAATTTTTTGAGCGCCAACTTAGCATCCTGTAACAGTTTCTTGGTTTCTCGACTCTTATCCATTTTGAATGCCTTTTCGTAATCGCGAACTGCTTCTTCGTGTTCTCCGAGATCAGTATAACATTTGGCCCTACGTAAAAGTGCTTTGAGGTAAGTTTCATCCAAATTTAACGCAGCCGTACAGTCGGCAACGGCTTCTTGTAGCTTCACTAACCGCGCCAAAACTGTTGCACGATTGAAATACAACTTTGAGTTAATCTTCTTATTTAATGGATCAATTGCGAGTGCTTGTGTGTATAAATCTATCGCCTCCTGGAATTTACAGTTTTTGTATGCTTCGTTGCCTTCATCTTTAGTTTTCTTTAAGAATTTTGCACGTTTGTACGAATCCATTGCTTTTTTATGATCAGGCGCTAAGCGCAACACCTGTTGGAAATGATTAATAGCGCTGTCAACATTGTCTTCATAAAATAAGCAAATACCTCGTACATATATTGCTTCGGCACTGCCTCTGTCCATGTGTAAAATGCTATTTACAATATCTCGAGCTTCTTGGTATCTACCCAAAAATGCCAAGCATTCAGCCTTTTTAATTTTATATCTATTACACGTGGGTGCTTGATCTAAACATCTATCCATGCAATAAATAACTTTACGGAAGTCTTTTTTGTCGTAAGCCTTTACAGCTTCGTGCTCGTATTGTTTTATAATCTCGATGGCTTTTTGATCGTTATTTAGAGACGCATTTGTTGGATCTAACTCTATGATTTTGGCAATTGCTTGTTCGGCAGTCATAATATCACCAAGAGCTATACCACATTTCACAACCCGTTGGTAACCTTTTATAAATGATGAATCTAGTTGTACGGCTTTACGTGCATCAGACAGTGCTTCTTGGAAATTGTTTAACATTATGTAACACGCAGCGCGATTACCATAATATGCCGCCATATCGGGACATAGCTCGATGGCTTCTGAATAAAGGGGCAGTGCTGAACGGTATTGCTTAATTTTAAATAACTGATTTCCATTTTCCTTTTTTAGTTCGGCCAATCTGCAAAAGAAAAAATCTACCGTCAACAAAAGATACTAAGTTTTAAAAAAGACATTAAATAATGAACTTCCCAAACGTCTCTACGTAGAAGTTAAACAAAAACGCTTAGCTGACGTTTCAGAATACAAAATTTCATACAAATAACGTACGAGTCCCTAAATGTACCAATTGGATAAACTTTACTATCAAAAATTTTATAGATCGACATTATAACATGGAATTGAGAACCATTTTGTTGTGTGTGTGACAATCAATTTGACAATTCAAATGTAATGGGAACGAATGTCATCGATGATTATCCGATTTAGTTATTTTAGCAAATCCAAAATACCTGCAACGAAAAAAATAAAGTTTCAAAATAAAAAAAAAATACTTCGACGTGTTTGTAGATTTAAATTCTTCGAAATAGAAAATAGAGGCTGTGATACAGATTAATAAAACCAGCGAGTGAAAAATACGTAAAAGGTGTGTTGTAGAAAATGTGTATAAAGCGGTCTAAGAACAGTAGCGGGTTCTTATTCAACAAAGGCGAAATACCCCATCTAAATCACACTCACCAGGAGTACTCGTGAGTTAGATAAGAAATAAAATAAACCCACACAGTTGCTTACATTTTAGAAAGACCGAAACGACCGCGATGTTTACCACGGTAAAAAATGACAAAATTGGTAAATTAGCAGTAAAGTAAGAAAATGTTTTTTCGTTAACAGAAACCTGGCGCCTAAATTCTTGCTATTTATACATTGAATAAAAATGATCTTTGAAGTAACAGACTGGTTTTTCAGTAAACTTCGCCTGAATTGTTTAAGGTTTAAGGTAGTGTCTCGTTTTTCTTTCCTCGAGTGTACTTTTAAAGAAAAATTGGGATTTTCGGTATACTGAACTTGTGAGACTGTTTTCTGCGTATATCTGCATAAGCATCGCGTGTAGTGTTAGAAGGAATCTAGTGTCAAGAAATCATAACATCTACAATAACACTATAACCGCTGAAAGGGACAATTTGACCCTCCGTGAACTTTAAAACTTTCTAACTTTGTGTTTATATAACCTTCAGTTAGCACCATTTTTTAGTATTACATTTTTTTAAATAGATTTCGCAAAATAAAGTTTATTTCAGACTTTAAACTGTTAAATTATAGAAAAGGTCAATTTGACGACAAGTGGCGCTTTTAGGTATTTACATTCTGGGAGTTCTAATGGTAAAGCTTTAAATAAACAGGGTGTGTTTGAAATACGACTACAAACTCAAGGAATAGTTTTCTTGTGGCAGTAAATGAAAATTTTTCCTTTAAAGATTTAGTCTAAAGTAGATCAGTTTTGAGATATTTGTAATTAAAGTGTTCGGGCCGCTACTGACTATCTTAACAAATGAAAATTGTTTGTTGATTGTAACTATGCGGTAAATGATGGGTGTAAAGGATGTAAAATCCGTAAAACGTGCTGATGTAATGTTAATTATTGCTTTCTTTAATTTTTCATCATCTAGCAAATCAATTGTTAATAAAGTAATTAAAGCAGATAGTAACGATTATTTCTTAGCATTATTACTGACCTAGCTGAACAAAATGTACTTTGTGTACACGATCACGTTTATCTTCCGTTGTAACCAAAACAAGACTTCAGATAATTAAATACAAAATTCAGCTTTCTTAGAGTTCGACCATCTGATTTATTTCTGTCTCGATTTTTTAACGGATTTCTTTAGTTGATTCTAAGTTATTCGTATTTCTAATATTTAATATAAATTTTCTTTATTATGTACAACCTTGATACTGTTTTATTGTACAGTGAGTGAATTATAACCTGCACACCACACGTAGATTGTAGGTTGAGCTATATCCTAATAAACAATTGCCTTCAATAACCTTTATTTTGGCATGTGTGCAAGTACTTAGAGAAACTGGAGGTGTTTCTCCTACCTACGAAAACCGTGATCAAAAAAGACCACCCCATGTATTAGCAACTGAAGAAAAATACATTTTTTTCAATAAAATCAAAACTTTAATATTTGCTTTTCTTTAATGTATGTGCAGATAATGTAAATTGTAAAAGATCGGGCACTAAGTTTTACAGAAAATAGAGTGCTGAATTTTTACAAGACGCATTTTTTGGTATGAAGAAAACCTTAGAGAAATTCAACAAAGTAACTTTCAGTGGCGGTTTTCTATTAATGTTTGGGTGCGTATTTTAAGAAATAGTTTATTTTGCCAGAAAGACTAACAGGCTACTTGTACTTTTATAAGAAACTTTTGCGCTTTTACCGCTTGAAGTTCGCAGAACAATGTGGTTTATGCACGATAGAGCTCCTCCGTAAGTAAGTCGCCCTGTTTGCGGTTTCTGAAATATAATTTTTAAGGGTCGTTGGGTTGGAAGGAACAGCACTAGACGTTGGTCAGCCCGTAGGCCAGATATTAACCCTTTGGGTTTTTTTCTGGAGCTATGTGAAAGGTGGAGTATACAAAACCTCCCGTAAATTGCAAATGCAATTAGACAATGTGCAATTATTTACGTGAGTAAAGAACAATTTTCGGCGACGATAAGACGTTTGTGTTTTATCCAATGGAGGAGGCATTATCTAGTGTACTTGAAAAGAATGTACAGAATAACAACTTCATTTAACACAGTAATTTAACTACGCGTTATCCGATAACATTGTTTTGTATTTATCTTTATTTTTTGTGTCACCAAATCGCTGAGAAGAAATTTGCACTTCTTAGAACAGTTTATTTTTATTCGTGGTGTCAACAACCTTAGAAGACTTAATTACTGTAGCAGGTCCGTAATTTACGATTTGTTTTGCTAAAAATGTTGATTTTTTTAAATGTTTTAATGGAATTTTTATTTTGACATGTGTTGCTTGTATTTATGCTCTAATTTCACCTGGTAAAATAACAACCCGTTAATCAGATAAACTCTGTATATCGCCGATATATTCCCCAATAAGAACTGCAGTAAAGCCTCGATTATCCGCGAGTGTCACCAATTTTTTTTTAAATTACAAACCTTAAAAAGAAAAGAGAATTAACCTTCCCCCTCTACATACATAATTTCTCGGTCTGTCAAGGTTGTTGTCAGCGTTCACGCTTAATGTTCTGCTAGTTCCTCCAATTAATAATGGCTGAAAAACGAAAGAAGGTTGTATGAAAAAAATTCTAAACCAGAAAGTAGAGACATTTTAAAACAAAAAAAACCTTTGGCTTTGGCATCAGCGTCCAAAAATGATTTTGGGGTAAAAAAACAAAAAACAATAAGGAAATTTACCTATAATGAATGTAACTCGGTATTAGCGGAATGGTTAGCTTAGGTGCAAAATTAGCGAGATTGGCCTACACGGAGAAAAATTGAGCAGTGATCAACAAGCAGCTACTGATTATTAACGTGATTTTGAAGAATTTATGTTGTCTGAAGATCTGTCATATGAACACTTTTATAACGCGACAGGTACAAAAATAGCAAGGAAATAATTAGTCTTGCCATGCAGCAACGCTGCGGATACATAAGTTTCTTGTAATCGGCAAATCTAAGAAACCGGGGTCTTTTAAGATAACACGAATAGAAAATTTACTAGTTGATTATTTCAACCAAAAGAAAAATGGTTCGATTTTTATGTTAAAAATATTTCGGTGTAATTTTCGTACTGTATGAATTTTGTCCCAAAACGTACCTTTTTTGACATACAGAACATCTGTCACCTATAAAATCTTAAGCTTTCCCGGTTGTTATGTTTATGATTATAAGCGACTTTCGGCGTAGACCGCGTCGTAGTAAAACACCCAGACTTAGGCTTGGTCCTAGTCTCTGCTTGAGAGCCAAAACAAGAAGTAGAACTTGGCCTTTGCCGTATTGTCGTTCGTGAACCCAAACAAACTGACGTTTCGCAAGACATTGCAGCTTGCATCTTCAGAGTGGTAAATGTCACTGAAAGAAAAAGTGTAAATGACGATATTTATACCAATAGCGATTAGCGTGATTAACGGACCTTATCTTTCCGTTACCGCTTGACTGACTTCGTTATTACTCGGAGTAAGTGTTTGTGTCCTTTCCAAGAAGGTCGATCTTTGTCTTAGAGGATATAATACTGGTAGCCAAGATTTGCTGAGTCTTAAACCGTCTTCTCGGTTCATATTACATGGATGTTTTTCTATTTCCACAGCTTCGCGGATTAGTCTAGGAAAGTAGAAAGGAGTTCTATAAAACACTTTAGTTTGGTCAAATTTCAGCGCGTGTCGTTAGTTCCACACGTGTTCTATCGTCATTTACACTTTTTCTTTCAGTGACATTTACTACTCTGAAGATGCAAGCTGCAATGTTTTGCGAAACGTCAGTTTGTTTAGGTTCACGAACGACAATACGGCAAAGGCCAAGTTCTACTTCTTGTTTTGGCTCTCAAGAAGACACATGGACCAAGCCTAAGTCTGGGTGTTTAATTACGACGCGGTCTAAGCCAAAAGTCGCTTATAATCATAAACATAACAACCGCGAAAGCTTAAGATTTTGTATTATAAACCTCTACGGCGAGGAGGTGTTTTTACAAACTAGATCTTTAGATCGTTTGCGCCAAAAGAAAGAAAAGCTACTTACAGACCTAGCATTGCTAAAACGTTGCCGAGACCACAACGTATTGCCATCCTGTATGAGAATTAAACATCACTTTCTAAATTCTAATACTGAGCGAATTTTTCGCAAAGCTGGCTTCGAACTGTTACGTTCGGAAATTCACAATGAACGCAAAGTACTGGATTCTGTCAGCAAACAGTTATACAAGCTACATTTAACTTTGTCTAACAAGTGAGAACACTCGATATGGGTAAAAATAGATGCTATCACTACGACACAAGCTAACAAGATTTATGAACAATCAAAAATAAAGCAAACAAAGAATAAAGTAATTGTCAACCTAACAGACACGGTTTTGGATACACAGACCACATCCTTGTTAAAGAAGGGTTTTAAGTAGCCGTTACGCCTAAGACAACTTCGATAGAAGATATAGTATGTGGAGTAGAAGCTGCAATACGCACTCTACCTAAGGAGATCTCTGAAACTATTTGACACGATGTTTGCAAGAATAAGGACATTTTAGTATTGAGAGCAGATAAAGGAAACGCTACAGTCGTTATGAACATACAAGATTACAACGACAAAATGACGAATTTACTCTCAGAAGATTGCTACATACGTCTACAGAGAAACCCTCTAAACTCCTTATGCACTAAGGTAAACTCGGCCATCAAAAACTCCACTACTATAGATAATAACAAGAAACAAACTTTGATTGTCAAAAATCCAGTTATGCCACGAATCTACGGTCTTCCCGAGATACACAAAGAAGGAGTCCCCCTTCGACCGATAGTGAGCACCACCAATTCACCAACCCAATCGTTAGCACGTTATTTAGCTGCAAAACTCTTGCCGTCGAGGGGGTAACCACGAGTGGATATGGTTGTACACCTCCTTGGATGTATGTGGATATGACGGATATAATACGGATATAGTTGATATATGTATTTGGATATATCGGATATGTTTGGATATAATTTGGATGTTTGGATATGTCGGTGTTATGCGCATGTCTTGACGCATGCCTTCAAACATGCCTTCAAGCAATTTTATCTACATGTGCTTATTTTCCGTTATTTTTGCGTGAGGTTTTCTTGCAGAAAAGTAATTTAAGTATTCAAATTTTAAACAAGTGATTAGTGATTACACGATACAACTTTATGAATAGGTAAGTTCCTGTACATTCTTTCGTTCGAGTAATTTAATTTAATGCCCACCTATTCATTACAAGAATATGAATCCCGAGATCGTTGAATGTCTGAGTCAGCATGATATTGAATTACCACTTTATCTTCAACATATTTTAAAGTTTTCCGGATATGATAATTTTTAATTTGTTTTCCAAAATGACTTCTAATGACATTAATCCATAGAGCAATTCGCTAGAGAAGAAATGCATCAATTTATTACGAAAGACAATTTAGAAAATTTACGGTTTTTTTAAAACTAACCCCGAAAGTTTTAAAATAGTTCCTGGGCACCAAAAGTTACTGCTTGAAGCAGCTAATAAGTTCCAACTACATAAAAAACGAAAGGAATCCCAAAAATGGACAAATAATTCTGAAATTAAAAAGAGAACGAGAAGCCTCCATAGCGCAGAATTTACGTCCGACAATTCGTTGAGTTTATTACAAGAAAATGAACAATCCGACAGAATCATAGCAATTTCTGAACATATTTTAAAAACTCAAAAATCCTATTTATTTGGTTTGATTTCTAAGTTGCCGAATTACACTGAACTTTCAATTAAAGTGAATAAAATTCACGTGAATGTAGTCCAAAGAGATGAGCAACTGTCAGGAATGATATCTTGTCCATTTTGTGAGAAACAAGTTAAATTGTGCTGGATGAAACAAAAGGTAAATTATAACGCAAGACCGATATATGGAAATTATCATAATCATGTAGACACATATCCCAAATGCTGGACAAAAAGGAACAAGAAAGAATACCGTTACTAATGAGACGAATGAGGTAATTACCAACTTCTTTAAAAAATCTGACGATGGTGACAAAATCGATAGCGAGACCGACAGTCTCGCCGACAGCAGAACTGGTCTGAACACAAACGACCCTGAAACACAAAATAATAGTAAACAACTGATTATAACGGGTCCGCCAAGGGAACCTGATGTTTTTAACATGTATAGTATGAAGCCACTGTACTTCGTAGAATAGCGGTAAGTGGGGGAACAACATCTTTAGTAGTTGCCATTGCAGTAATCATGGAAGCGTGGCGCAGTGAACATCGTGCATTCGTTATCGAAACTTATTTTAAAAATAGTGATTCGGTGATCGCAACACAGCGTTTATTTCGCACCCATTTCAACATTGGACGTCATGGTAGTGTTCCAAGCCGTAACACAATTAAATTATGGGTTAAAAATTTTCGTCGACATGCGTCTGCAATGAAGGTTAAACCACCAGGGATGCGACGCACTGTTCGAACACAAGCAACTGTTGAGAGGGTGAGACTAGCCATCGAACGAAGTCCACGTCGTTCAGTTAATCGACAAGCAAGTGCTTTAAGAATTTCCGAAACAACAGTACGGCGTATTTTGCATATGGACTTAAATTTCCACCCATATAAGTTAGCAACTGTTCAAGAACTGACTGCCCAAGACTTTGTAAATCGTGTGAATTGTTGCAATCAACTTCTAGACCTTTTTGCTGACAATGACTTGAATGGCTTAATTATGTCCGATGAAGCGCATTTTGAGTTATCTGGGTGTGTAAACAAACAAAATTTTCGTTATTGGAGTTCCGAAAATCCCAGACAGCTCCATCAACGACCTCTGCATAGCCGCAAGGTAACTGTATGGTGCGGAGTGGCGCGATTCGGTATAATTGGTCCATATTTTTTTGAAGATGGTCTCGGAAATGCAGTCACGGTCAATTCGCAACGATATGTGGAAATGTTGAATGACTTTTTGGAACCAGAGCTTCGTCGACGTAACATTGATATGGATACTGTATGGTTTCAACAGGATGGAGCAACAGCCCACATAGCACGAGTGTCAATAGCTCGATTACAAGAATTGTTTCCAGCAGCAGTAATTTCGCGGAATGGGGATGTGCCTTGGCCGGCACGGTCTCCCGACCTGACCGTTTGTGATTTTTGGCTATGGGGTTACCTAAAGAGCAAGGTGTATTTAAATAAACCGCACACAATTCAGGAATTAAAAGAAACATTCGCAATAAAATTCATGCAATTCCTATGAATATGCTAGACCGAGTAATGAACAATTTGCAAAATCGCTTGGGACAGTGTGTACGCGGTGAAGGACGTCACTTAAACGACATTATTTTCCATAAATAAAATGGCATATAATATACTATCGATTACTTGTATGTGAAAATAAATATCTTGTTACATAACTGTGTAGTTTAGTACCAAAACTCGTCAGGTTCCCTTGGCGGACCCAGTAACAACAACCTCATAACAGATTATTTCCCGATTCTTAATGAGATCGAGTACGTTTTAAAGCAGAATCAAGAAATAGAAAAGATGTTAATTGAGAAAATATATGAAGTTAAAGAAATGAAAAAAAGCCTTGTAGAAAACACTAGTGATGTTTGATCACCCAACGTAAAAAACACAAGAGGCATGTTGAAAATAATCTGCGACGCTGCAGTAAATAATAGTAAATGCAAAAAGAATGTTTGCAACAGATATGACGAAAATTAAAAATTATTCTGTGCTTCTTTGTTCTTGATTGGAGGGCGCCTACATATCAGACATTGTACAAAAATTTACTTGGTTCAATACCATCGATTACAACACTTCAGGTATGTTTAAGGACCAATGAGCGAATTTTGGAAGGAGAAATTAGACTTTTCCAGCTAAAGGCATTTTTGAGCTTAAGAGGATCCGTTGAAAGTTTGGATTTCTGAAGATCAAACAAGGATTGTGAGTACTAGGGAATACGATTCAGTAAACAATAGAAGAGTGGGATTTACCACGCCTTACGATGAAAATGGATGTCCAGTAGTAAAAAGTATTATGGCCACAAGTGCGAGTAAAATTCAAGAATATTTTAAAAAGCAGACTGTAGCAAATAATCTCTATGCAATTGTAGCACAGCCATTAGTACGAGACGCCCCATCCTTCACTTTATGTGTGTTTGGATATGAGAATAAATTTTCTAATGAAACTATATTAAAAAGATGGCAGTATATACAAAATGAAGCAAAAAAGTTAGGTATTACTATAGAAGGATTTTCGTCAGATGGAGATCCCAGAATTCTTAAGGCCATGAAAATAAAATCTACCATGCCATGTACAGAATGTAACAAACCATTTCCGTGGTTTCAAGCAAATTATGAATGTAATCACCCGATTACTATTCAGGACACTATCCACATAGGTACCAAGTTACGGAACAGACATCTAAATCCCTCTGTAATATTACCTATGGGACGGTATTTGGGGCAATCAGTCATTTACGAATCCTTATCAATTCTGCTTCTAAAGATAAACACCTTCTAACTCAGGCTGATATTGATCCAGTGGATAAAATGAATTCTAAATCTTTAGAAAAAATTATGCAGGAAGCAGTTTCGGAATTATTAGAGGAAAATGTGATAGATACTGATGCGACTGTTACTTATTTAAAAATCATGAAATACGTTGTAGAATCATTTACAGATAAAAATCTAAAGGTCTCAAAAAGAATTTACAAAATATGGTATTCGACATTATTTCTTCGATATTGGAGGTATTGGATTAAAAATAAAGACGGTTACACAATTTCACAAAATTTTATAACTTCGAACTATTATAATTGTATTGAAATTAACGCACATGGTTTGGTACTGCTTGTTCAAAAAATGAAACTAAATAATAGCAACGACTTACTGCTTCCATGGCTTATGAGCAGTCAGAGCTGTGAAAAGCTTTTTAGAACACTAAGATCAATGACAACTGTATTTTGAACTGTTGTGAACTTCAGCATGTTGGATGTGATCCGACGGTTAAGTAGAATAAATTTCTTGAATGAGGTAGTAACAGATTTAGGTAAGCGTAAAAGTACTTTTACTTGATCATTTTCGTTAATATATATATTGAACACTTTCAGGTCAAAATGATAAAAATAGGTTTATTTTTCCCAAAGAAAACAACCCTCGACTAGCTAACTCGAGAGCTAACTTGAACAAAACGTATACAATTACTAAAAATACTGAAAAGCTCCCAAACGACAAGGAAATTAATGAAATACTTATGAAGTGTAAGTTAAATGTTATAGAAACAGCAAACAGAATGGGCATGGAATTAGAAACTGAAGATTGGTTAAATATTAACTTACTAATAATGGAATATCAAGAATTATATAGCATGGAAGAAGAGAAAAAATTAACATACACGGAAAAAAGAGAAATGACAGAAACATGTGACCAAAACGAAATTCAAGGTAATCTCTCTTCGAAAAAATGTTGCTGTTTCACTTACCAACAAAGTTACATAATATAATTTTTATAGGTAAGGAATGTTTTGAAGAGGATGTTCCAGAGGAAGTTGTCGATCTCACAGAAGTGGATCACTTTTCAAATGACTTAAATGTAGGAAATAATCTAAACTTAAAAGATTACTCTCAGGATCTCGCCCAGTATTCTTCAGTCAAGAATTATCTGCAAAATGGTCCATTTTTAAAATTGTGCGTTGGCGAGAGACATATGATAGTAAAAAAATGTTCATTCATACAGAAAAACACTATGCAATATTCTTTGATCATCAATAGTACTTAGGTCGTGATGTTGAAATTCAAAGAGATCAACTACAAATAAAATTCTTTGAGTCGAATTTAAATGAATTTAGGTGGCCTAAAAATAATCAGATAGAAACGATAAAAAAAATTGTTTTATGGTCCTCTGACACTTTTAGATTGTCTTCATTTGAACTGAAGCGAACAGATAAGCAAAACATTATCACGAAATACAAGGAACTAAAAAGTAAGAACTAACCGGAAATAACTTTTCGTGCGGAATACTGAAAACTTTTTTGTAAAATTTATTTAGTATTATACTTACTTTTTATTAAAGTATTGTTATACATGTAACCTTTTTTTAAATAATTTATGATATATAATGATACATAGTTTATTTTAAATTTATATATTGGTTTTTATTGTTCTGCCTTGATCACAGAATAACTATTATTCTGTGCCTTGATTTTACCAAAGAATGTATTATATAATACATAATACGTCCTTTGATTTGACTTGACTAAGGAAAAAGTCAATCGATTACTCTAACTTTCATTAACACAAAGACCTTGAACACCTGACCTTGTAAATATGCATTGGTTAAACTGGAACATAAATAAATACCTTATCTTATATCTATGAACTGGTCCCGATATTTTAGATATTATTTGGATATTTCAGATATAATTTGGATATTTTAGATATAATTTGGATTTTTATGGATGTGGGTGGATATGAATGAATATTTGGTAAATATCCAGATATTTTAGATATAATTTGGAAATTTACATAATTTTTAGTCGTGGTCTCCCCCTCGCTTGCCGTTGACAGGAAATACAGAAACTCACATTAAAGATTCTACAGACTTTGTAGAGAAAATTAAGAAGTTGCATATAACAAAAGAAGATATCCTAGTTAGCTTTGACGTGGTATCTCTTTTTACTAAAGTCCCGGTCGACGAAGTGTTGTTTTTGTTTTTGCTCAAGGAGAGAATTACTGAAGAAGAAGTTCTGCTCATCGAACTCTGACCTAAAAGCACTTATTTCAGTTATAACTTATTTAAACAAGTAAAAGGAGCGGTCATGGGTTCACCGCTCTCTCCAGTTAGGTATAGCTAATATTTACATGAAATATTTTGAAGCTGAAATTTTGAAAAATGTTGACTTAAAACCAAAAACTTGGTTCAGATATGTTGATGATACGTTTGTTGTATGACCTCATGGCAAAGATAAACTAAATCAGTTCTTTCAACATCTAAACTCTGCACATAACAGCAATAAATTTACTATGGAGTTAGAACATAACAGCAGTCTAGCCTTTCTTGATTTACTGGTGATAAGAAAAATAACGGAAAATTGGGACATTCCGTTTATAGAAAGAAAACGCACACGAACAGATGCTTAAACGCCGAATCTCACCACTATCCAGTACAGAAGAATACTGTTTTGCATACTTTAGCCAAAAGAGCTATACGTGTGTCATATAATGAAAATCTACAAAAAGGAAACACGTTGGAGTCCCTATAACAAAATGGATACGGGTTCAAAGAGATCGAAAACGCATGGAAAAGAGCAATAAATCCAAAAGTCAAAAAAGACTTATCACCTCCTACTAGCACCGCTTATTTACCGTACTGTATGGGTTCGACAGACAAAATAAGCAGAGTGCTAAAGAAGCATAATATTAAAACTGTCTTTACGACTAAGGATACCCTGAACACCTGATTTAACTCTGCTAAAGACAAACAAGGGGTTCTAAAACATGCCGGAGTTTACAAAATTCCTTGTTCCTGTGGATCTAGTTATATAGGACAGACGGGACGCTCTATTGAAGTTAGAGTAAAAGAACATATGGCTGGTTGCAAACACCGCAGAGTTACTCAGTGGCAGAACACGTGTGGAACTAAGGACACGCGCTCAAATTTGACCAAACCAAAGTGCTGGCTAGAACTCCTTTCTACTTTCCTAGACTAATCCGCGAAGCTATGGAAATAGAAAAACATCCATGTAATATGAACCGAGAAGACGGTTTAAGACTCAGCAAATCTTGGCTACCAGTATTATATCCTCTAAGACAAAGATCAACCTTCTTGGAAAGGACACAAACAGTTACTTCGAGTAATAACGAAGTCAGTTAAGCGGTAACGGAAAGATAAAGTCCGTTAATCACGCTAATCGCTATTCGTATAAATATCGTCATTTCCACTTTTTCTTTCAGTGACATTTACCACTCTGAAGATGCAAGCTGCAATGTCTTGCGAAACGTCAGTTTGTTTGGGTTCACGAACGATAATACGGCAAAGGCCAAGTTCTACTTCTTGTTTTGGCTGTCAAGAAGAGACTAGGACCAAGCCTAAGTCTGGGTGTTTAACTACGACGCGGTCTAAGCCAAAAGTCGCTTATAATCATAAACTTTGAAGTTGCTCAGTGTTGTAATCATTTAAATAATTTGAATAATTTTTTGAAAGCTTTTATTGAAAGGTTTTAATGATCTATTGATTGATGCTAAAGAAATATCATCCAGCTTAGACATAGTACCTAAATTCAAAAAACAAAGAGGTCTAAGACCAGAAAAAATTTAAAAAAAAACCTGATTATGAATGTGACGATGAACCGATCCACGACGAAACTTTAAGTTCAAAGTTGATTGTTTTTTTAATGCTCTAAATGTAATCATAACATCAGTAGATGAGAGATTCCAATTACTTTCTTCTTACTCTTAATAATTTCGCGTTTTTTATGGTATATTGATAAATTTTAAAATTATTCTGAAAACGAACAATTAGAATTATGTCAAAAAGTTGAAAATTATTTATGCGAATCTTCGGTAAGCCTCGCTGGTACTTCGGCTGACACGAAGTTGATTTGGCTTTCGATAGAAACTTCCGTAGTTTCAAGTTTCAGTGATTTAATAAATTAGTTCGTAAATTAGTGAAGTAACCAAGTAACATCATGGTAAGTACTATTTTATCCACAAATACAATCATAAACTGTCAGGTCAATCACTACTTTACAATAATTCCCACTAACTAAATGCGTGCAAGTCCTTTTCTTTGCTTAAAAAACAATCCGGCGTATTTTAGTGACTAATTCCTTGACGGTCGTTCTACCCGAGGATCTATCATTTTTTAAATCGTTCAATCAAGGTTAAATTTAGGCTCGAATTTAGGCTATAATAATTATTACGATAAAAGGATACTATTAAGTTCTCGATAAAAATATACAAAATGTTCCCTAAAAAAACGAGCTAAAAAATAATAAACGCTCAGTAAAAGATTGCAAATACACTTTATGTATGTATCACTGTATTCAATTTATTCACAAAAACAAGGGAGGGATAGCAGGGGGTGTGTAATTACCTAGCAACCATGTCATTAATCGTTATAATATCTCCCTCA
Source organism: Aquatica leii (assembly GCA_035610365.1). Classification (NCBI taxonomy): domain Eukaryota; kingdom Metazoa; phylum Arthropoda; class Insecta; order Coleoptera; family Lampyridae; genus Aquatica; species Aquatica leii. The sequence continues at coordinate 118,726,672 of CM069434.1, read as the reverse complement.
CCACCAAATTTTTAATAGGCACTACCGTCTTTGTCTTTATATTTGTTTTTTTCAAAGGATTTGCCAGCGAATATCAGCAAACAGCTAAAAGATATAATATCCGAATTTATAGAAGAAACGGGTGTCGTGTTCCCACCATATATTATTAAACTATTAAATTACTGCGGTTGGGATAATCAAGTATCGTTGTCGTGTTTAAATGACGAACATATCACCCAAATGGAGCAGTTCGCGAAAGATGTTCTACCTGATTTACTAGATGATGACGAAAAAAAGGATTGTTTTGCCATATTTGCTAAGAAAGTAACATACTTAAGAATTGTTGATGGTCACAAACAATTACTGCCTAGATTAAGTAAAATAGTATCCCGAGAAAATCGTCTAAGAGACATTTCAAAAACTTTAAAGAAGAAATGTAAAGACCTGGGTAATGACCGAGGTAATGACAAAGAAATCAATGAAGAAACAGAGGCAACCAAAAAATCTAAAAAGAAAGCTTCAGAGTTAGATGAAAATATGAACGCTGCTGATCATGCTCGTGATCATCTGAAGAACCTGGCAAATAATTATATCAAAAACTTTTCAAAAGAGTTGGACCCGGCAGAAAGGAATACAGTTTTAACAGAAATAGATAAACTTGACATTCAATTAAAAGACGAATTTGCAGAAATCAAATGTCCTCATTGTTGCAGTAAAATAAAAGCATTTCATGTTAATTCCAAATATGGGAAAAAATGGGTATTGTCCAATTTCAATATACATTTTAAAAACCATTTTAAGAAAGATCGCCAGAAGGCTGCTTCTTCGTCGGTACCTCACCAAACAGATTTACTTTCTTTTGTGCTAAAGGATTTTTCAAATGAAGTTGCAGAAAACAATGTAAGCAGAAGTGAAACTGCAAGTTCTTCTTGCCTAAACGAAAGTTTAGATGACGTGGAACCGTCATTTTTTTTGAAACGCAGAACTGAAGATGAGGCACACGGTTCTGCGTTGTTCGAAAAGATGCCTCAGCACACAAAAGAACATTCGCAAATTTCAAAATGGAAGGACAAATCATATTCAAGACAGCAACGACAACTAAGAAAATTTGAAGTATACGATGAGAGACAGCCCAAGATCACAGAATATTTTAATATACTTAAAAGTATCCAAGAGTGTTTACAAGAAGATAGAGCTTTGAGAATGGAAATTTCGAGGGAAATTTGTCCAAACATGGAAGAATCTGAAAAACAGATCGACAAATTGCTTGTTATGCTTCAAGACACTGCTTTAAGAAATTTCGAAAAAAACAAGCATGGGAAAAGATTTTCAGAACCTTTAAAATTATTTTGTCTCTATTTTTACATAACCAGCGGACGGCTCGCTTACGAAACTATATACAGGAATATGACAAGCTCTTTGCCTTCCTTATCAACAATACACAGAACATTAGATGAAGGTAAAAGAATAGAGGAAGGTGCCATAAGAATGTCTCAATTAAAACAATTTTTGGTTCAGCGAAACTTACCTTTGAAGATCTTTCTCAGCGAAGATCAAACCGCAGTAATTCAAACTATTCAATATGAACCCAAATAAATGAAATGGTTGGGTTTGTATCCCCCTTGAATCCAGAAACAGGTTTTCCAGAAAGAGGAAGGTTTGTAGTCAATACACTAACTGATATAGAAAGAGCATTTAACGAAGAAATTGTATCTAAAAATGCATATGTTTTCATGGGACAAGCTCTTCAAGATAGGGCACCATCTTTTTGTATGTGTCTACGGATCCGGTAATAAATTCAGCGCTGAAGATGTTTTAAACCGATGGCAATATCTGAAGAAGCAAGCCAGCCTTCATGATATCGAAATTGTGGGTTTTTCCAGCGATGGGGATACCAGATGTTTGAAAGTCATGAAGGAAGCAAGTAATTTTCCATACAAACCTTATTTTCAGGTAACAGTGAAGTTTATCTTTCATAGCTATTCATGAGAAATATATGTTTCCTTGTATTTTTCAGATGGCATTCTCCCCTGAAAAATGCATTTTTATCCAGGACACCGTCCACATATGAACCAAGTTAAAAACGCGATTTTTAAAGCCAAACGTTTATCTACCCATGGGAAAGTTCATCGTTTCGGTGAGACAGATAGAACAACTGATTGAGACGATATCAAAGGACCAACACATGTTATGTAGAAGTTACTTAGATGGTAGAACCTATTTTACAGTACATACTACCATTTCATATAATAATTATGCTTATTTTAGGAATAGATAAGATGAATTTTGAAGCGATCGATAATTTGTCATCAAGAAATGTCATAGAATTATTTAAAAAAATTCCAGAAAGTAATGCAACTCAACAGTATTTATTAGTAATCAGAAATATATTGGATAGTTTTTTGGACAAAGAAATTGATATACTGGAAAGAGTATACAATATCTGGTATTCAATATTTTTTCTCAGAATTTGGAGGAGTTGGATCAAACGAAATATATAGCGTAGTGAAAAACTTTATTACATTGAATTCATATACATGCATCGGAATTAACGCACACAGTCTTCTACTGTTGATAGAAAAATGTCGAAAAATTGGCGATGAAAAACTCATGCTACTATGGTTGTGTTCCAGTCAGCCATGGGAATAAATTTTTAGGCAAGCTCGTGCTATGACATCAACATTTTGAACTATTGTTAATTTTTCAATGTCTGAATTCATTAACTGACTGAAACGTATTCAAACCCTTAATGAAATCAGCATCGATTTAAGTAAGTGCAAGTAACCACATTAAATGTTTTTTAACTTTATTTTTTTATAGAAGATTTATTTTGCTTCCCTAGAGAAGAAAATGGAAAACTGGGCAAAGGTGCAACAAGCAATATAAGTTCAAAACTTCCTTCCGTGGAAGAAATAATATTTACACTTCAGCGGGCACAAATTAATGCAGTACATAATTCTGGAGTTTTGGTACTGTATCCTGAGGAGTGTGAATCAGATACAGGTTCAATGATTGTTGTGGGCCTGCCTAACGTAAAAACGAACAATGATTTATTTGAAGATATTGCTGAGGACCTCGGTGAGGACAATCCAGACCACAATAATTTGAGAAGCGAAGCAGATAATCTTGAAGAAATACTTTTAGAAGAAATATCTGACACAGAAATAAGGGACATAAAAACCGATTTAAATTTTCTTTCAGGTTTTGATAGTCTAAATCTTTTCTGAAAGTAACGTTGGACAATCAAAAAACAATTACGGTTCGCAAATCCAGTTATGTTGGTTTTGAGTTGACCGAATTTTCCGGGTGCGTTGGCCAAAACTGCAACAAAGAGAAAATACGAAGAAACCGACAAAAAACGTATAAAAAACAATCGAGACGCTCAACAAAACAAAATTAGTTCCAATGAGACATGTGAAGATGAAACAGATGTCAGTGACAGTGCATTATCTTTAAGAAATACTAGTGAGAGTGAAGGGGGATTTATCAGTGAAGACTATAAAGTGACAGAGTTGTTGGAATTGAAAATTGAAAGTTTTTAATGCTATCTATTACGATACAAAATGGTATATTGGAAGAGTTTTGGAAATTAATGGTGACAAAATAACGATAAAATTTTTAAAAGAAGACCTTGGAAATTACTTTTGGCCCAAAAAAGATGACATTGCTAAAGTTGATAGACAGTTTGTTTTCTACGGTCCGCTGAATTTGGAAGGAATTCATCCATTTACAACTAGAAGACACGACAACAGCAAAATTAGTAGACTTTATAAAGAAATTAAAAGGGACTGGAATTAATGTATCTAGATGTGTATTTAGCTTCTTATTTTTTTTTGTATAATAAATAGTTTATTAAAAAAGTTAATATTATCTTTTTTTATTTCATCACGTAATCGCTATTTTAAAGGCGAAAATTACAACTATATATTAAGTGAATTCGCTCATTTTTTCAAATGCTATGCACGGTAATGCGACAATATTGCTGTCAGCAATAGTGAATTCGGCAATGTCGGTAATTGCAGGCAATGCAACAATAATGCACGGCAATACACAGCATTGCGGCAATTTATTGTTAATTTCGGAATTGCGGCAATCCATTGCTGTTTTCGGCATTAGTGTACAAGATTTTCACGAGTCAAAAGCCCCTCGGTTTATAATTATGTTATGTACCTCAATGCAAAAATAGTTGTATGGCACCGGTGTGAAGTTAGCCACGGATCTAGCCATAGAAATTTGTTTTGAATTTAATGCCAATATAAAGCCTTTAAATATTTCGAAATGAAAGTTATAATATAAATGTAAGCTACAAACATGAGTTAATATATTTATAAATAATTTTTATTAAAAATAATAAAAACAATTTCAACAAACATGTATTTAAACATGTAATTGTAAAAGTGCGATTTTTACAAACATAGTCATTTTTGATTTCTTTGAAAATTCGTTTATGGTTAGATTAAATAACAATTAACAACATATTAAAAAATTACGATGTGGTCATTTCTTAAAAAAAAGTTATTTTACGTCGAAGTTGCAGCAACGCTCCGCTTACATTCCTGCATAAACAAACGCAATTTTCACAAAGATAATCATTTTTGATTTTTCTGCAAATTTGTTTATAATTAGATTGAACAATTATTAACAACATATTAAAAAATTACGATGTGGTCATTTCTTAAAAAAAAGTTATTTTACGTCGAAGTTGCAGCAACGCTTCGCTTACATTCCTGCATAAACAAACGCAATTTTCACAAAGATAGTCATTTTTGATTTTTCTGCAAATTTGTTTATAAGTAGATTGAACAATTATTAACAACATATTAAAAAATTACGATGTGGTCATTTCTTAAAAAAAAAAGTTATTTTACGTCGAAGTTGCAGCAACGCTCCGCTTACATTCCTGCATAAACAAACGCAATTTTCACAAAGATAGTCATTTTTGATTTTTCTGCAAATTTGTTTATAATTAGATTGAACAATTATTAACAACATATTAAAAAATTACGATGTGGTCATTTCTTAAAAAAAAGTTATTTTTTGTGAAACACGTAAATGCGCTATTCCAGTTCGAGTCGTGCATAAAAAGCAAAATTTTCACAAAGATAGTCATTTCTGATTTTTCTGCAAATTTGTTTATAATTAAATTGAACAATTATTAACAACATATTAAAAAATTACGATGTGGTCATTTCTTAAAAAAAAGTTATTTTACGTCGAAGTTGCAGCAACGCTTCGCTTACATTCCTGCATAAACAAACGCAATTTTCACAAAGATAGTCATTTTTGATTTTTCTGCAAATTTGTTTATAAGTAGATTGAACAATTATTAACAACATATTAAAAAATTACGATGTGGTCATTTCTTAAAAAAAAGTTATTTTACGTCGAAGTTGCAGCAACGCTCCGCTTACATTCCTGCATAAACAAACGCAATTTTCACAAAGATAGTCATTTTTGATTTTTCTGCAAATTTGTTTATAATTAGATTGAACAATTATTAACAACATATTAAAAAATTACGATGTGGTCATTTCTTAAAAAAAAGTTATTTTTTGTGAAACACGTAAATGCGCTATTCCAGTTCGAGTCGTGCATAAAAAGCAAAATTTTCACAAAGATAGTCATTTCTGATTTTTCTGCAAATTTGTTTATAATTAGATTAAACAATTATTTATAACATATTAAAAAATTACGGTGTGGTCATTTCTTAAAAAAAAGTTATTTTTTGTGAAACGCGTAAATGCGCTATTCCAGTTCGGGTCGTGCATAAAAAGCAAAATTTTCAAAAAGATAGTCATTTCTGATTTTTCTGCAAATTTGTTTATAATTAAATTGAACAATTATTAACAACATATTAAAAAATTACGATGTGGTCATTTCTTAAAAAAAAGTTATTTTACGTCGAAGTTGCAGCAACGCTTCGCTTACATTCCTGCATAAACAAACGCAATTTTTACAAAGATAGTCATTTTTGATTTTTCTGCAAATTTGTTTATAAGTAGATTGAACAATTATTAACAACATATTAAAAAATTACGATGTGGTCATTTCTTAAAAAAAAAGTTATATTACGTCGAAGTTGCAGCAACGATCCGCTTACATTCCTAACAAAATTCCTGCATAAACAAACGCAATTTTCACAAAGATAGTCATTTTTGATTTTTCTGCAAATTTGTTTATAATTAGATTGAACAATTATTAACAACATATTAAAAAATTACGATGTGGTCATTTCTTAAAAAAAAGTTATTTTATGTGAAACGTATGGAACGCCGTTTTACTTTTTATTGTCCGTTTTTATACGTAACTTATGAAATAACTTCTTGTACATATTAAAAATGTTTGTTACAATTTAAATTTTGATTTGAAAAACTTTAGGGTAGTATATTGTAAGTTGATTTAAAATGTTACTTGAATAAAAATGAATGTTAAAATCAGTGGTCGGAAGTATAGCGATAATAGTATCGCGATACGAGTATCGCTATACTTTATTAGTATAGAATATCGTATCGCGATACATTTGAAAAAAAAGTATCGATATAGATATCGCGATAGTTTTCTTTAGTATCGTCTATCGCAAAATGCGATACTTTGAATCGATACTTGACGAATTCTAAATTCTATATAGTACTTTAAATTACAACTAAATAATCCTGTACCTGTAATGTCTACAATTTTTAAATGTACCATTGTATTTACTTTCTTTAAAACAGGTATATCTTCTCCATTGTCTGACAATTGAATTTTATGGCCTTTGGATCAAAAAGGGTTGAATAAACAATTTTAAGTAAATCCTCACAACCACTCAAAAGTCACATTGGAAAAAAATAGTTTTATGGTAAGGACTCTAGATGTAGTACTTAGAAATTGTATATTTATCTTTTTTTGATGCCTGTCACAACCGAACCATAATCCAACAGCCAGACAATAAAATATAACAGAATATGAACTAGCTTTTGATTCCTTAAGTAGTGCAATTTAGGTGTAATTTTGCTTTTTGCCACATACTTTTAAGCATTATATAAGCAAGTACTTACAAAACATATGTATTTATTTTTAGAAAAAATATAACGTTTGTGCCAACTGATGAATGCAACTGTTTTAAAAATCCGTATAATTTAAATCTTTATTTAAATTTTGTTTTAAATCTAAATACCTTGGAGATAATACAGCTTTAAAAAATAGACTTATAATTAATTTTTGTTTTATGTTAAAATACGGCTAAATTCAAATTGTAATTTCTTTCAATTAATTTCATAACGTGAAGCGACGATTAGTAAGTATAACTGAACCTTAAGAATAAAGTAGCAACTCAAAGTAATGTAAAATTCATATCGGGATTTCTCTCCTCAGTATCGCAATAAGTAACGCAAAATTAAAGCGATACTATTATCGCTATCGCGATACTATTCTAGACAAAGTAAAGAGTATTGGTATCGCGATACATTTTTGCTCCAAGTATCGCTTATCATATAGCGATACTTTTAAAAAGTATCGGTCCGACCACTGGTTAAAATTGAAGTAAGTAACATTATAAATCCACGAATTTTCACGAATAAATTAAAATGTTAGAATAACTTTTAGCAACTAACATTTTAAATGATAGAATTAAAATGTTAGTTGATAATTTTAATTGGTCGCTTCAATCGGTAGCGTCATTTAGAACTACCATGTACATGTATTTCCGTATACTGAAATAGTTCCAAAAGTTACCACTGATCACAGCGACGAATTAAAATTATCAACTAACATTTTAATTCTATTATTTATAATGTAAGTTGTTAAAAATTAGTTTAGCATTTATATTCATTCATAAAAATTCATTGATTTCTAATGTTGCTTCGTTTATTTTCAATGTATATTTTTATTCAAGTAACAATTTAAATCAACCAACAGTTAAAAACATCAATTTTTTAAACTAACATTTTAAATGTGGTAAAACTCAATTTTATACATTTCAATTAAATCTTTCAGTTACTTTATTGTTTTACTATTACATACTAAATTTGTTTTGCTACAATTTTAAACAAACTTCAATTTTTATTAGGTTTATTTTTATGTTTGTCTATTTATTTTAATACATTAAAACTGTTTGTTAAACAAACTTAACACATTTAAATTGTTAGCTAAAAAAGTATTTACTAATGCAATATATTGTGCTCAAAATTTTCTAACAGTCATATTAAACACTTTAATTTAAATTGAGAAAAAAAGTATATGAACAAACATTTTAATTCATGTAACACTTTTTATATAACAAACAAAAAATAAGAATCATTTAAATTGTACAATTAAAATGCATGTCGAATTAAAATGTTACATGAAGTAAAATGTTTGTTGATAATTTTAATTCTTCAATTTTAAATCAAGAAGAAAATTACCAACAAACATATTAATTCTGAATTAAAATGTTTGTTGATAATTTTAATTCTTCAATTTTAAATCAAGAATTAATTTTACCAACAAACATATTAATTCTGAATTTAAATGTTTGTTGATAATTTTAATTCTTCAATTTTTATTGGCGCTGTAGGTTGCGGAAGTTGTGAGCACTCTAACCAAACTATAGTGCAAGTTTACCACTGGTTAGAGTACTCACAACCTCCGCAACCTACAGCGCCAATTAAATCTGAAGAATTAAAATTATCAACAAACATTTTAATTCAGAATTAATATGTTTGTTGGTAAAATTAATTCTTGATTTAAAATTGAAGAATTAAAATTATCAACAAACATTTTAATTCAGAATTAATATGTTTGTTGGTAATTTTGTTCTTGATTTAAAATTAAAGAATTAAAATTATCAACAAACATTTTAATTCATGTAACATTTTAATTCGACATGCATTTTAATTCTACAATTTAAATGATTTTTATTTTTTGTTTGTTATATAAAAAGTGTTACATGAATTAAAATGTTTGTTCATATACTTTTTTTCTCAGTTTAAATTAAGGTTTTTAATATGATTGTTAGAAATTTTGAGCAAAATGTATTGCATCAGTAAATACGTTTTTACTTAACAATTTAAATGTGTTAAGTTTGTTCAACAAACCATTTAAATGTACTAAAATAAATAAACAAACATAAAAATGAACTTAATTAAAATTGAAGTTTGTTTGAATGCAACGGAATTAAATTTAGTAATAAAAAGCAAAACGGCGTTCCATAGAAACGCGTTTTTTAATATGTTATTAATAATTGTTTAATCTAATTATAAACAAATTTGCCGAAAAATCAGAAATGACTATCTTTGTGAAAATTGCGTTTGTTTATGCAGGAATGTAAGCGGAGCGTTGCTGCAACTGCGACGTAAGTAGAAAGGGCCCACTATCCCCTCCACTTTTGACGTCATTACTGACCTCGGAAGGAACGTGGGCGACTTTTGTGAACGTGTTTTTCTCTCTCTCACAATGAATTTTTTTCTCTCTCACACATTTTTTTCTCTCTCACACATTTTTTTCTCTCTCTCACACAATGAATTTTTTTCTCTCTCACACATTTTTTTCTCTCTCGCACATTTTTTTCTCTCTCACACATTTTTTTCTCTCTCTCTCACAATGATTTTTTTTCTCTCTCACAATTTTCCTTTTTTATTTTACATCATCTGGTAATTTTTTATGCGTCATAAGAACTAATGATTCGAGTGAGAAGGAAAATATTTTTATTAAAAAAAGCTGCTGGTGTAATTGGATTCGAACTAGGGCTTTCTCGATTACAAACCAACGACTTTGGCTAATGCTCCACGAGGGCATTGGATTTAAACAGTCAATTTAATATTGTATACAAAAAATTGCAAATTTAAAAATTAAGTTTTAATGTGTAATTGTTCTATAGTAGTTTTAGATTAAGAATTATTAAAATTGTAAACTGAAAAATAACAAAATTAAGTTGCGCGTTAATTTTTCAAAACTCAAGTTTTAGAAATTAGAGATAATTAATAATTCTAATATAAACAAAAATTTAAAATAAAATTTTAAACAATTTTAAACGAGTAAAACAAAAAAGAAATTAAAAAATTTGCGGTAAAAATACTTTTCAAGATAACTGAATCATTTTAAAAATGGTGACAAAAAAAAAATTAAAACAACAATAATTTTTAACAGTTGGTACTAAAATTAGTTTTAAAACAGCGTAATAATTTTAACAGTTGGTAGTAAAAATGTTTTTAAAATGGCGGCTTCATTTTAAAATTACAGATTTGTTACTCATATACAAAATCCTATAAGTTACAATGTTCTAAATTTAAAATCAAGTATCTAATGTGTAGAGTAATGATTTAAAACAATAATTTGAAATCAAAATTAAGCTTAAAAAATAAAAATCGAAGCAGTAAAGTAAAATAATATAAACAATTTAAAAAAATTAACAAAGATGGACTTACCGTGCGGTAAAAAAATTTACACAAGCACTTTTTAAATATGGCACTTTAGTTTACTATTATCTAAACGCACGTGCTCACCCACTTTCCTCTAAGACCGAACTGATTGCAATTAGAAAAATTTATTTTACCCCTACTTAATTACTTGGTTAATGTCATTGTGAGTCAAAATCATTCAATTACTTGAAAATTTGGAAGTTTTTATTAAGAAATGACGCACAGTTTTTGTTTTCACGTTATGTAAAAGGTTTTTCCAATTAAATTTTCAAATAACAAGAATTAAAAACTTTATAGCTAAATTTTATGTATAAGAATGTATAAAACAATAATTAAAACAAAACACGTGACAACAAAAACATAGGAATTGCAAGTAATTATTAGAGGAATTTACTCGTGCACATTTTAACAGAAATGATTCACACATTAACTTAAGCCCAATTAACAATCTTTAATATTTGCCACGAAAAAAGAAATATTACGTGCTACGTGCAAACGAACAAGTAATGCAAATTGCTACAGAGCAAACAACTAAACCGAATTGTTTGTTTAAATTAAAAAAGTACTGCAACTAAATTGTAAATTTTACCTAGTACAAATACTTGTTTGCTTATGACAAATAGAAATTTTAGCAATTACAATTAACGCAAACTAACTAATTATTGAAAGATTACAACAATTAATCACCGAAGCGCAATACTTTTAAATGCATTATTCCTAGAAAAAGCAAAAGCAACTACATTAAACAAACAAAATGCACGTTAACTAACTTTGGTAAAATAAAAACAATTTTCTAAACTTTAAATACGTAAAGTTAATAATAAGAATTTTCAACATTTTTGTGAAAACTGTACAACCAACAAAAGTGCATTAACAATAATTAGTATTCAATGTTATAATAATTAATTCCGTTGACGCATTCCTCAATGTAGATATTTTATAAAAGAAAACTTGAATTTTTATATCTTAAAAACGCACAGAATCTTATATCGCAAAAGCAACTACATTAAACAAACGAAATGCACGTTAACTAACTTTGGTAAAATAAAAACAATTTTCTAAACTTTAAATACGTAAAGTTAAAAATAAGAATTTTCAACATTTTTGTGAAAACTGTACATTGTGCATTAACAATAATTAGTATTCAATGTTATAATAATTAATTCCGTTGACGCATTCCTCAATGTAGATATTTTATAAAAGAAAACTTGAATTTTTATATCTTAAAAAACGCACAGAATCTTATATCGCAAAAAAAAAATACTGTAAAAATATTAACGAATCAAATATTGATAGCAAATAAAATATTACAGAATTAATATGGTTAAACTAAAAGTTTCATGTAATTAGGAAAAATCAATTAGAACAAGTTGCGTCAAATTCCATTTCACCAATAATTGTATAAAAGCGAGTATTTTACAACAAAATGTTTAGTATTTGTTACAATTGTGTACAAAAACGCTTCTCTTTACGATGTCTGCTTCAACAATTTTAAATTTGTTCGGGTGTGGAGTGTTCCGAGAAGACGAGTTAGTTCAGGTGTATGAAGACATCTGCGAAAGGATGGTGCTTCATGGAGAAATTATCGACCAAGAAGACGAGGTCATACTTATGCGTCTTATTGAAAAAGTTACCGCCATAAAAGTAAGATTTCTTAAAATTTATGTAATCTGGTAATATTAAGTTTTTAATTGTAGAGTAACCTGGTGACACCATCTACGACGTGCCAACCAAATGTAAGTTATTTTTAACTCTTAGTAAATATTTTATTTATTAGTTTTATTATAGGATCTTGATGAGTTAACGACTGAGATTCTACCATCTACATCGCGCGACGCCGATTATTATGTGAGTCATTTATCATTATTATTTACTATTTCACCTAGAATTAATTTCAAATTTTAGGGACACGTCGGAATGGGTTACCCTAGTACTTTTCAACATTTTACATTTATTAACCAAGGAGAAAAAAAGGTTAAAAAGTTTAACGCTACATGTAAAACCTTGGTGTTTAAATTTAAAGACGTGGCTACACCCATGAATCCGTTGGTCTGGCTAGAGGTAAAATATTAAACTTAACTTTACTATTTTATTTATAAGATTTTTTGTTTTAGAATGCATTTAATGAATTGATGGGGCATTTGCTAAAAGATGCGGCTCCGGCAGATCGCGTAGGTTTAGTGCTGCGGAACGACAATTACCCAGAGAAGCCGGTGGGTATATCGTTTCGTCGTGTAGACCAATTAAACACAAAAGCGGTCATGGCGACATTAGAAAAAGTTTTGCAGAGCAACGCCAATTTTTTTGCTTCTGACGCTTTACGTTTGCATATGGATAGAATTACTCTTCCTGTAGGCATGGGTCGCGACAGGATGACCGGAGTTACGTACATTGAGTTTTGCAGGCGTAAGAAAGGAATAATCGTCGTTGAAAATGCCGACACATTATGTCTAGCTCGTGCTTTGGTCTTATCAATCGCATGGAGAATCAAAGATCCACTATTATACAGTCTTCAATTAGCTGGAAACCTCCAGACCAAAGCGCGAGCTGAGGGCTTGTGTGCAGCTGCAGGAGTTGATCTAAGTACCGGCGGGACTCGCGAACACATCATAAAATTTCAAGATCACCTTGTAAATTACACAATTGTTGTATACAATAATCGTTTAGGTAAGTACTTCAATTTTTGTAATATTTATATAACCGTTACAAAAATTGAATGGTTTTAGGTAAATCAGTTTACTTCGAAGGCCCTCGTAGCAGCGATAGAGTAGTTTTAAATTTAATTTTAGAGAAAGGCCATTACAATGTTATTACTAATTTATGTTCAGCGTTTTCGACTAAATACTTCTGCGAGATGTGTAGGATACGTACAGACAACAAAGAGCTCATAAACAGTGCAAATATATTTGCCCGGCTTGCCATTCAACACCTCCATGCAACAAAGATCTAGAAACTGTATTATGCAATTTATGTAACAGAGATTTTCGAGGCCCTGACTGCTTTGCAGAACATTCCAAGAAATTGTGTAAGATTCTTACAAGGTGTAATTCTTGTCTTAATAGTGTGTGGTTAGATAAGTCTAAACCTCATAAATGCGGGTACAGTTACTGCAACAACTGCGGTGCTGAAAAACCTATCCGTCACTTATGTTTTATGGCTAAAAATTCTTCTAAAAACTTAAATAAAAATTTTCTTTTTGTGTTTTATGATTTTGAATGTCGTCAGGATACTTCAGTAGTTGGAACTACAAACATGTTCTTACACACGCCAACATTATGCGTTGCTCAGCAGGTATGTCAGTCTTGCGTTAATAATGAAGATATTAACCAAGATTGGTTTTGCTGTGGGAAGCGGCAACATATTTTTAAAGAAGATCCTGTCGACAATTTTCTAAATTACGTTTCGGCTCTAAAGAAAAAAATTAAAAAAGGAGACATTGTGGCGTTGGCACATAACATGAAAGGGTATGACGGTGCTTTTGTTTTGAAGGGGTTGGTAAAAAATACGAATGCTTGGAATCCGAAAATTATATCAACGGGGACCAAGTTAATGTCAATTAACTGCGACGGAAACATCAAATTTATTGATTCGATTAATTACATGCCAATGCCACTGTCTAAGCTTCCCAAAACATTTAACTTTTCCGGTGGTAAAGGTTATTTTCCACACTTTTTTAATACTTTAGATAATCAAAATTATGTTGGACTTATCCCTCCTGCACACTATTACGGTTGTGACGAGATGTCTATTTCAATGCGAAAAGATTTCTTAAATTGGTACGAGCAGCAGGTACAAAATAATGTTATTTTTAACTTTCAATTAGAAATTGTTAAATATTGCATTGAAGATGTTAATATTTTACGGAAAGCCTGCTTGGAATTTTGGACGCGCTTTACAACATCCAACGGAGTCGACCCTTTTCGAGAATCTTGCACAATTTCTGGAGCCTGCAATGCAGTTTACAGACGGAATTTTCTTCAAGAAAATTCTATAGGACTCATACCCCCAAATGGCTACAGAATGGCTGACAAACAATCAACCATTGCAATTAAATGGCTGCTTTGGCTCGAACACTCTTTAGGAATCAAAATTCAACACTCTGGAAATAACCGCGAAGTTAGACTGAAAGAGGGTTTTTTAGTTGATGGTTTTTGTGCGACTACTAATACCGTATACCAGTTCCATGGTTGCTATTTTCACGGCTGCGAGACTTGTTTTCCAGACCAAACAGCAAAACTCTGTGGTAACAAAAACGACACAATGTTTGCAAGGCGTGAAAAAACTACAGCTATATCAGCCCGCATCCGTTCTTTTGGTTACAACTTGGTGGAAATGAAGGAGTGCGATTTTAGGAACTTTACCAAAATTAATATTCAAGCTAAAGAATGTGCATTAAACCATGCCATAGTTCGAAACGAATCTCTGCATCCTCGTGACAGCTTCTTTGGGGTCGAATAAACGCAGTTAAATTCTATCACAATGCAGAAGAGGATGAAGTAATCCGATATCTTGACGTATGTTCACTTTACCCTTTTGTAAATAAATATGGAAAATATCCGGTTGGCCATCCAACAATTCATGTTGGCAACGATACGTGTGCCAAACTACCGTTCGATACCATTGAAGGTATCATAAAATGCACCGTTCTACCGTCACCAAATTTGTACCATCCTGTTCTGCCTTGTAGAATGTACGGTAAACTTATGTTTATTCTTTGTAGGCTTTGCGGTGAAAACATGTTATATAACGATTGCCGCCATACAGACGATGAACGTAAGTTTACAGGTACTTATGTTGCGGACGAACTCCGAGAAGCTTTGTCACAAGGATACAAAGTGTTAGAAATTTTAGAAATTTGGGAGTATGAGATTGCACAATACAGTAAAAATTGTAGATCTGGAGGATTGTTTACATCATATGTTAATAGTTTTTAAAGCTAAAACAAGAGTGTAGTGGATGGCCTTCATGGTGTACGGATGACCAGACCAAAGATCGGTACGTAACTGAGTATCTCGAACGAGAGGGGATTGCGTTAGATAAGTCGAATATTTCTGTCAACCCCGGTATGCGATACATCGCTAAATTATGCTTAAATAGTTTTTGGGGCAAATTTGCCCAACGCGAAAATCTAATGCAATCCTCTATCATACAGGACCCTTATGATTTATTTAAGATGCTGACCGACCCTTCGGTGGAGGCTCATTCACTCACTGCTGTTGATGACGATACCGTTATTTTGAATTGGGACAGGCCGGACGAAGGTATTGTACCATTAAAAACCGTAAACGTAGCTTTGGCCACTTACACCACAGCCAATGCACGATTAGAGTTATACAAATACTTGAAAAAGTTGGATAGACGTGTACTCTACTTTGATACAGATTCGATCATTTTTACACAAAACCCGGGAGAATGGGTCCCCGCAACAGGAGATTTCCTTGGCGATATGACTGACGAGATCGAATGTTACGGTCCTGGAAGTAAAATAGTTGAATTTGTTAGCGGAGGTCCTAAAAATTATGCATTTAAGGTGTTTTCGACAAAGTCTAAGAGTTATGAATACACATGTAAGGTAAAGGGTATTACTTTAAACTTTAAAAACGCACAGGTTGTCAATTTCGAAACCCTTAAAAGCCTGGTTTTGGATCAAGCAGAGGACACGTATGTTCAAACGGATCGACGTATTTGTAGAAACTCCATGTACGATGTTCTATCACGTCCGGAGAAAAAAGTGTATAGAGTAAATTATACGAAACGACGTCGACTCGAAGACAGTGTGGACACACTGCCTTACGGATACCGTTCATAACTTTGTAGTGGTTTTCTCATTTTACTGTATATAGTGTATTTAGGTATCTATTATATGTTTTAGTTATTATTTTTAATTTGATCTTTATAATTTATTTTGGTATTTATTGTAAATGTATACATATTTAAGCGTTATTCACTTTTTATCCTTTTTAATAGTGAGTATTTATGTATTGATTTGTTTTATTGTGTTATCTTTTATTGTTTAAATTTCATTACATTTTATTATTAGTATTAATATTGTTCATATTTATTTGTAAATGTCTAATGAGTTCGTTAAATATTTTTGTAATAAAAACACTTAAATAGCAACTAATTGTTTTTATTTTGTTAATGTGTACAAAATCTTATAAAATATCTAATACATTGGTTTTTAAAATACAAATTATACAATAAACTAATGCATACATCGTTTTTATTAAATCATTATCAAATATTTCTAAAAATTCTATCATATTTGTATTACAAAGTTTTAAATATAAATATACAAGACAATATTGACTGCAAAACATAGAATGAAAATCTTGTAAAATTTTACAATTAAAAGTCCAAGTACAACAATTTCTTTCCAAAACTTTTTATGATATCCTAGGGGCGGTCTTCCAAAAGAATCAAAATATTCTCCATGTCCATATTCATCAATGTAAAACGCTGCCCAATGTTCACCAGGTTTATAGGAGGGGTCGGTGTTTGCAATAATAGCACAAGGTCTTTGTATACGCCATGGTAGTTGATTAGAAGCACATACAAGTCGATGTACATTCTTGGTGGTCGGGATGTTCTTCAAACATTGTTGAATTTGTACCGCATTCATCTCTGCTATTTTTCTTTGACCATTCACATAAAATTAAAGCGTGTTCCAGAGCACACGAAGGGCTTTCAATGTGATGATGTAGACATTTGTTTGCTTGCATCTCTTTTTTTAGTTCTTTAAAGGTTGGACAACTGTGCCCGTCCATGTTAACTACCGGTTTATTTAAAAATTTAAAGTGTTTTGCTTTTCATAACCTTTAACAAAAATACCGTTAAAAGGCGTCAACAATTTTCTAAGTTCGTCTTCGAAATCTTCAAAATTTATATATCCAGTACTCCATTTTAGACCATGAAAATAATTTTCCAAGTAATAAACTTCGTTTTTCACTGATTTTGGCAAAGTAGAATAAGGCATCGGTGGCTTTATGAGCAAAACTTCGCAATAGTCACCATCTGACGAAACAACCGCAACTTCTTTAGGAATAAATTTTTTGTCTGCTCCGCGAAAACCTTGCAAATCAACAAACGCGTCCATTCTTCTCAAGTGTTAATTAATAACTAAGTCGAGTAAAGTGTCGAGTATTCTTAACTACTAAAATCTACCATTACATTTCTATGTTTATCAATTTCTATGACGTTGTCAAATTCTGCGTAAACTAAACAGTTTATAGTTTCACTTAACGCATCTTCGAATCCGACTTCTATGCGCAACGACCCATTCTTTACAAGATTCCAATGTGTATTCGCATTTGCCGATAAATCCGGTGTTAAATCAAAAGCCATTAAACAGTAACCTTTAGGGTAATCTTCTCGAGATATATCATTTCCTTCATTTAAGAAATGAATGCCGGTTCCGGAGTATAAAGTATGGTATGCTCGCACGTACAAGCCTGATTTTGTAAAATCCGGTTGAAGTGGTTTTGACGGAATTTGCTGGCCATCAATATACAAAGACAGATAATTAATTTTATAATGATGAAAATTAAACGGGTTGGTGGCGTAATCTCCATTGAACGCTTTATTTGACACAAATCCAATAATACAACGTTTAGGTAATTGGCCTAAGAAAACGTTGTCTAAAGACTTTCGTTGAATCCCTGATGGAATAGTCAATACTTTAACATCGGCTTTAGTTATTGGATATTTTGCGGAAGTAGATTCTAACGCTTTTGTGTGTGCAATTAGAATTGTAGGATTGATTTTCATTCTTCTTACTAAAAGACTGGCTTCTAAAATTTTCACCTTGTATGTAGACCCTAATTTAGCCATTAAACTAAACGAATCTCTTGAACGAACAAATTTTATCTTCATTTCAACGCCGTTAACAAGAAATTTTTCTTGATTAAATATGTCAGAGTGGACATGTCCTATCATCTCGATTTGGTTATTTTCGGAAGTAAAAGATTTTCTTTTAATGAATCCTAGATTGTCTTCCGTCAAATTATCCATTTTTCCTGGTGTATCACTATGCCATAAACTACACGATAAATGTGAAGATTTGGCTTCTGATCCATAGTTTAGTAAAGTTTCAATATAAGAACGGTATGCATACGTATTATTAGGCGGAGATACAAGTTTCTGATTTAAATAAATCTCAACTTGACTAAATAGTGAATGTAACCAGTTATTTACGGGTCCTACAACATCCTCAACGTTTAACGAAGTATCGTCATGTCTCACGATTTTAGCTGTTACATACAACATTGTTTGGCTTAAGTCTAAGTAATCATTGCCGTTGCCAGGTATAACAAATTCAATCGGTGCGTCGTCAGTTAACGAGGATAGCGGCTTATAGAAAATCCATTCGCCAGATTCTATACTTGTTTGAGTTGATGGAAGGGCAAATAAATCTAATTCAGATTTAATACATTCGCAAGATTGAGCGTGAAGAAAAGCCATTATTAATTTCTGTCAAAAATATCGTTGTAATTAACTTTCGAATTAACAGGCTTGCGTCTAGAAGTTGACGTCTTCTGGTTAATTACAGACAGAGAATGACTAGTTATGTTTTGACGCCGTTTTTTATATCCAGAGCCCTGCATCAGATTTTCAATTTTAGTGTCTGCTTTGCGCTTCAGACTCTGACCGGCTTCCCGCATTCTATCTTGAAACGATTCTTTGATTGGTCGGTTTTCCACAATATCTCCTAAAATATTACTTCCCGTCCTCAACGCTTCTTTTCCTACTGCTTTCACGCCTGACTTAAACAATGGTAAAATTGAACGAAATATACCCCCCAACCAACTTCCAATTCCATGACCTCTTTGATATCGGGCACCTCGGTAAATAACACCAATTCCACTACCGGCTTGATTAATGTAATATTGTTGATATGGACACGCCATGTTAGTTAAGTTTTTTGAAATGAAGTTTCAAATTCAACGTTCCAAACTCGAATGGCATAGAAGCTGCCGTGTCGGTTCTTATATTTATTTCTATATTTTCAAACTCTTTTCTCATCAGGGGTATGTAATGTACAGGAGAAAACACTACATCTTTGTGACATCCGTAATTGTAATTGTCAGAAGTGACATTGACAATTCGTAATAAAGGTGCTAAGACATCTCCTACTAATTGTGGTTCTACAATATCACAATAAATAAACATTTGAGATGGTATACCTGTCCATATGTTTGCTGGATGAGCTGAAGTTTTTTCTTTTGCTAAATTTTGATCGGGTTGAAAGCCTAATTGAAGTGCTAATCTTCTTGAAAAACCGAGTACCGATAATGTCGTGTTTACTTTTAAGAAAACTCTTTTTGTTATTCTGTTGTATTTAAAGTTTATCAGTTTCTTTATTATTTCGTGGTTATTAATTTCAGTAATAACGTCTTCGATTGATTCGTAGTTTCCTGGAGAAATTTTTACAATATGCCATTCTTGATAAGAAAAATGAATTGAATCTTTATTGTCAAGAAAATGTTTCGTTGCAAGATTTAACACTTCTTCGAGACTTAACTCGTGTTCTTCGGGTGGTTCAGTCCTATAGTACATTAAGTTATCAGTTTCTCCAACTGCTAAAAACGAACACGGATATTGAATTTCAGAAATTCCAACAACCCATTCTCCAGTCAATCTTACTCGTTTAGGTAATTGTGTCATAAAATTTGCAGTTGTATTGTTAGGGTAGTAATTCATAGAACTATTACTTAGCAATGTTAAATAAAACTCATTCTCGGTATTCATAATTGTTGCAATTCGTTCGATAGGACCCAAGAATTAAATTTATCGCTATATCCTTGCCACTTTACAAAATACTGTTTATTTATTCCATGACCTTTTTCTTTCAACACTTTATCAATTTTATATCTAGTGTCACTAGTAATTGTAATAGGTTGTAATTCTTCCTCATAAAACGTTCCTTCAATTGGCTCGCTATTTAAATCAACAACTCGGTAAACAGGAGGTTTGCGATTAATAACGTTGCTTATTTTAAACACTTCTTCGCTCCAATTTGTTGTATATCCCTTCTCAAAGATCTGTTTAGTTCTACTAATCCTTACATGTTGACCGACTTTATATTTAGGTATTCGTTCTAGTCCAACTCCACTGCTATACAGGTTTTGCCAAACTTGTAAAATATTTGAATCATTTACATCATTGGGTGCCATTTTAATGCTTCGATGATATCTATTATTATAAGACAATAATAAATTTTGTAACACATCAATGTACCGATATGAATTGGAATATGTAAAGTAGCGCCACATTCTTGTTTTAAGAGTTCTATTAAATCGCTCAACTACAGCGGCTTTAACATCCGGATTATTCGTAACGTAAAAATGAGTGTTGTGTTCTTTAAAAACTTTGTACAGTTTGTGCAACAAATTCTTTTCCTTTATCCGTTTGAATGTTTAGAGGTTTATTTTGACATTCTTTAAAAATATCTGCAAACGCATCAATAACGTTTTTAGCTGTTTTAGTTTTTAGCGGTCTAGCCCAAGCCTTTTTACTAAATACGTCAATTACGGTTAAAATGTAATTATAGTTGTCGTTATATTTTTTCAAACTTTGCATATCACATAAATCAGCCTGCCATAATTCAAACATATTGTTTAGGAGGTATTTGTGTCTTGGAGACCCTGTTCTATTAGGTGTATGTATAGTATACGATTCTTGTTGTTGTAACCATTTTTCAACACTGGGGCGATTATGTTTATACTTTACTGATTGAAATAAGTCATTTGCACCCGCAAACCCGCTAACGTGAGCTGGGTCGTAATATACGGTGTCCATTATCAAAGTTTGAAAGATTCCCAGTTTAAAACCCTTGACCTGCGGTTCGATCTTCTCGGGGTTTCAGGTACTAACTGCCTCAACTCGTCATCACCATCATAGTTTGGCGCAAAACTTTGATCACTTCTAAGTGGCGAAGTTACCGCTAGTTGCTCATTTCTAGTTTGTGAAACATCTCGACGTTTTAAATTTCCAATAAGTTCTTGCGGAAAATTAATTTCTTTCATATAAGATGCAAGCTGTTGCCAGCCTTTAGGACTGCTAGTTTTTCTAGGTCTTATAGCGTCATGTACTAAATCAATAATATTCGAAGATGGTATATTTTCTCCTTTTATTGTTACAACTCCATTCTTATCCCATAGTATGTTTCCTGAAGTGTTCAAAATCCGCAAAAAGTTTTCCGCTTTTTTCTTGTATGTAGGAGGTAACGTGTTTATTATATCAGAATCCGTCATCTTTGTAATCTTTTCTTCTTCAACTGAAATGTTAACAGGCTGTCGGCTTTCACCGACAAAATGTAAATACCTTTGAAGAATCTGATTATACATATTCCATTTATCGTGATCTGCTAGTTTTGAATTTAAAACTTTGTTCATTTCGATGTCCAACTCTGACAACACATTGTTTTGCGTAGGTTCAGGAGTAGTTTTTAACCGCTGTATTAATTCCGGGGGAACGATAATCATCTTTTTAGCGTGTTCCATATTAGTTAAAAAGACTTCCTAACACACCGCTAATTAAGGGTGCTAAGAGAAACGGTAGAAATGCGCCTCCTTGTTGTAATAAAATCTGTTTTTTCTTTTTAATGGATTCTCCCTGTTTTACTATTCGTCTCAACGTGTTTTTATGACGAGAGAGCCGTCTCTTCTGCGTTCCTGACAATGGAACTTTTCCTTTTAAAGTATTGTAAATGCATTCACAGATACAATGTATTTGCTTATCGCTGGCACACTTTAGCAAAGCTTGTCGCTCATTAGGTCCTAATTTTGTCAAAGCCCGTAGAAGTTCAGCATGCTTAGTGAGTACGTTAGTCATTGTGATTGAATGATGTCATATTTATCTGAACTTGTGTATTTAAACCCTTTTTTAGGAATGTAAATGTAGCATGCGCCGTCTTCGTTAAAAATTGATGTTCTAAAACGTACAATGTCAGGCGTACCCTGTTTTAAATCAAAAAGTAAATATCCATGTGGATTCGATGTTGCATCGTTATAAGCTTCTTCTAAAAATTTTGGATTTTCGGGGTATACTTGCCTCGTTAAATGTTTTATTTGGGCTTTATCTCGTGGATTTTTAAATAGAACTATGTAATGGGCATTTAATGATATGTCGCGTTGTCCTTTACCTTGGTGAAAGACGTTTTGAGTTAGGAAAAATACGCTGAGGTTTCTATGATGACAACCTTTAGTAAATATATCTACAACAGCACTGTTCGCTTCGCGCATTAAATCGTCAATGATTATTAAGTTAGGTTCTCTTCCATCAAAAGAATCCATAGACGGTAATCCTTCTTGAAATTTTATATTTGGCAAATCTTTATACAGAGGCTGCCATTCATCATAAAACCATATGACATTTTCTAAATTTAGTGTCACACACATCATTAATATTTTTTATAAAGTTTACAATAAAGTAAGATTTACCACATCCAGAGGGTCCTGCAACAATTGCTGAGAAAGGATGCTGAAATTGGTACATGTTAATGGTCGTTATCTTAACGAGAACTAACTGCGTTTAAAATAAAACAGGTTTTATATAGAAGAAAAAAACTTTATTTTTATTGGTTATATTTTTTGTTTTTACCTACATGTCATGATAGTAAACTACTAAATTCTTTGTACATAAACCGCTCATCATATGTATCCATATAATCCTTTACCGTAATGTTCATAAAACCTGGAAATTTGTGAACTAATTCATATAACATAAAATTTTTGTTATACTTTTCTTCAAGAACTTCTTCGAAATCTTCATAACAGGCTTCCTGTTTTTTCTTTGAATCTACAAAATTCACCACATCGTGTATAAATTCTTGAAAAGGACAGTCACAGTTTTCTCTGTCGCTCAGTAGTGACGTGAAATAAGATTGCATTCTTCTAATGCTTTGTAATGAACTAAGGCCTACATACAATTGAAATTTTTCTTCCACATTTTTAGGCACAAATCGAACAGCGTTCACATCAGTTGTGTGCACTATATAATTTTCAAGATGATATTTACCCACATCTTTGTGACTGAGGTCTTCTATCATGTTACCCAATACACTTAGAAACTCGGTAAATTGTGGTAACGTGAAGTAAACACCCGAATTAAAACCGGACTTTATTATTTTCAGGCAAGGTCTGAAGCCATTATAAACATCTATTCCTAGACGCGCAATTTTTGAGTAACTGTGATTTAATGGAATAGATACCTCGTTAAACAACTCGTGTTTCTCGCGTACTTCTAATTTTGATTTATCTTCTGAGCTATTGATACCGTATGATTTTTTGGCTTCTTCAAACAAGGCGTAGTCTTTAGCGGTAGGTACGTACACTGGCGATGCAGGTGATCTATAATTTTTCTTCCAATCTTCCCTTTTAGAATAAGGTGAAAACTTCTTTACATCACGTTGTGGTGTTTTAGCTGCCATCACAAGAAGTTTTATATTGAAGTATTGATTCGAATTGTGAACAAGAACTAAATAAGGTTTAGTAAAGACGTGCTTTTATATCTTGATAGGGAAAGAATGTTTGTACAAAAAGTATTTCTAGTAAAATGTTTGTCACGTGACACATTAGAAAAAACAGGTTAATGATTCAGCAATTTTGCCTTTCGGTAAATATACAAGCAACATAGTAGTTTCACATTTATTTAAAAATTAACTCGCCATTTTAGTACTAATCTTTCATAGGAAATTCTTTATTGCATTTTTTAATATATCACTATATTATTTACAATTGATCGTTTCGATTCAACTGTTTGGTAGCCTAGTGGTTAAGGTCGCCGCTTTGTAATCAAGAAGCCCGGGTTCGAATCCAGGTGCACCCACAGCTTTTTTTAAATAAAAATACTTCTCATTCGAATCATGAGACTTGATGACGCATAAAAAATTACCAGTTACGCGATGACGCACGACGCAATCAAAATTACCAATTATGCGATGATGTAACAATGTAAGAGAGAGAAAAAATGTGTGAGAGAGAAAAAAAATGTGTGAGAGAAAAAAAATGTGTGAGAGAGAAAAACAAATGTGTGAGAGAGAAAAAAATGTGTGAGAGAGAAAAAAATTCATTGTGAGAGAGAGAAAAACACGTTCACAAAAGTCGCCCACGTTCCTTCCGAGGTCAGTAATGACGTCAAAAGTGGAGGGGATAGTGGGCCCTTTCTACTGACGTAAAATAACTTTTTTTTAAGAAATGACCACATCGTAATTTTTTAATATGTTGTTAATTATTATTTAATCTAACTATAAACGAATTTTCAAAGAAATCAAAAATGACTATGTTTGTAAAAATCGCACTTTTACAATTACATGTTTAAATACATGTTTATTGAAATTGTGTTGTAGTAATAAAATTATTTAGATTAATTTCATATCTAGTTAGCTATATATTGTCTGACGTAAAAATAAAATAGTTGTGTAAATCAAATCATTAAAAACTTAAATAGTAATTACTGAATATATACTATTATTTTACCCAATTATAATAGGTTATGGGCCCAGTAGTTACGTGTTAATTTTATTTTACGTTCAAGTGATATTAGTGAATGAAAAGTAAAAAAATCATTCTCGCATGGTGTGCTGCATTGTTACAATCTTTATTGATTAATTTCTGTTGTAATTTAATTAAATTACTATAATGGCAACGGTGGGAGATAAAATTTCAATTGAGAAGTTGGAAGGTGCAGTGAATTGGAGAAAATGGAAAATGTTGATTCAGTTATTGTTGAAAAAACATGGCCTGATTGACATTGTTTTTGGTAAGTCCGTAAAACCAATTGAAGATGATATTGAACAAGAAAAATGGGAATCTAATGACGCCGACGCTATGTTGTATATACTGACTACACTTGGCGAAGAACCTTCGACATTAGTGATGACTTGTTCCAGTGCTTATGAAGTTTGGGGTACTCTGATTTCAGTGTATGAGCAAAGCAGCGAACAGAGGCTAGACAGACTGTTAGAAGAATTTTTCCGTTGGGAAAAAGATCCTACAGAAGATATTGCAACTCATGTAGCAAAATTACAAAGGCATTTTGCTGAACTGAATGACTCTTTATTGCAACAAGATGAATCAAAACTTAGTGATCGAGTTTTAATTGCAAGAATCTTGTCTACATTAGGACCTGCATTTCGTGAGTTTAGAAATGTCTGGGAGGCAATGTCCGCAAAAGACAGAACAATTAAAACTTTGATTGAGAAGCTAAGGACTATTGAGCAGCGTGACAATGTGGAGTTGCAGAAAACAGCACTCTTTGTAAATAGTAAAGTGAAGAAATGGGAAACTCAAAAAGAGAATGTTATCAAACCTACTTGTGAAGAGACTTCAAACGTTAAGAAAGAGTTTAAAGTCATCAAGTGTTTTAAATGTGGTAAAAAAGGTCATATAGCTTCAAAGTGTCCATCAAAACAAAAACCCGAACAATCGGACCAATCTAATTTTAGTTTTGTTTTTTCTGATAGTGTGAAGTACTCGGAACAGTGGATTGCTGATAATGGTGCAAACACACTCATTACTTCAAACAAAAGTTACTTTAGTGAGTACAAACCATTCCAAGTACCATGTCCAATGTACCATTTTAGTGCATCAAGTAAAATTTTTGCTGTAGGTCAAGAAAAGATCATAATTGAAACTAAATTAAATAGTGATTGGATTACAACCCAATTAGAAAACGTTTAGTATGTGCCAGAGGCTAACAAGAATTTGTTTTCTATTAGTAAAGCCACACAGAAGGGACACACGTTCATTGTAGATTATAATCGGTGTCGATTTACTATTAATAAGGGCAAGAAAATAACAATGACTGGACACTTAATGGGTGACATATATGGATATACGAGTTGCATTTCCTGCTAACGGGTTGGTAAATTTTCCAACAAGGCAAGATAGTGTACAGCTTTAGCATGAAAACTTGAGCATCAAAACAAACGCCATGTAATGTCTGTTCTTGCAAAATATGGTACCGATGTACCTAAAGAAGATTATTTTTGTGAAGGATGTGCCCTTGGAAAGTCACATCGTGGTTCATTTCACTCTAGGCCTAACCCTCCTCAAGCAGTAGGCGAGTTGATCAGTGCTGACGTTTGTGGACCAATGGAAACTAAGTCAATTGGTGGAAATCGATACTATGTACTTTTTAAAGATGTTTTCAGTAAATATCGTCGTATATTTTTTATAACTCATAAAAGTGAAGTTGCAAACTGTTTAAAGGTTTTTCTTGCCGAGGCCAAACAAACTGGGAATCTTGTGAAAGAACTGTTGTCTGATAATGGGACAGAATTTATATCGAAAGAGTTTGTGACAGTAGCTCAAGAAAACGGTGTAGTGTTGCGAACTACATCACCTTTTTTGTCCAGAACAAAATCCTTGTGAGAGAGAAAATAGGACTATTGTGGAGTCGGCTCGCTCTATGTTGCAAATAAGCAAACTACAAAAATCTTTGTGGGCTGAAGCTTGCAATACTGCGGTGTACATATTAAATCTAACCGGACCCAGTCTAGTAGAAGGTAAAGCCCCACTGGAATTATGGTCTGGCAAGATAGTTAACAATCTAAAGGATTTAAGAGTTTTTGGTACTGACTGTTTCGTACATGAGCCAAAACAGAAACGAAAGAAGTGGGACGCGAAAAGCATTCCTGGGAAATTTGTAGGATATCATGGTTTCAGGGATGGCTACAGAATCTATGTTCCAAGTAAAAATAAAACTGTGATTAGCCACGATGTAAAGTTTAACTCTGAATTAATTGAAGCTTGTTTGGAACCCCCGAAAACGGTTAATTTTGATCTTGTGACATCTGAACAAGAAACAGTGAAAGTAAATGAAAATGTACAAATTGAAGATAGTGTTGTACCAAAAACATTCACAGAAGACGAATTGTCTAAAGATGTGACTGAAAGACATTACCCGGAAAGGATAAGGATTCCTAAGGTATTTCCTAACTATATATATTTAGCTACAGATGCAATTTCTGAACCAATAACTGTAAAAGAAGCTTTGTCTGGTAATATGCAATTAGAATGGCATTCTGCTATGTCTAATGAAATTGAGTCGTTTAAGAAAAACGATGTTTGGGAATTAGTTGATAAACCTGTAGGTAGAAATATTGTGCGAAACAAATGGATATTTAAACTAAAAAAGAATTCGAATGGTGACATTATTAAATGGAAAGCTAGGTTAGTAGCAAAGGGTTGTAGTCAAAAATTTGGAATAGATTTTTTTGAAGTATTCTCGCCTGTATTGCGGTATGAAACATTTAGAATGTTATTAGCTCTTAGTGTGCAACTCAATTTGAATATAGATCATCTTGACGTAGAAACGGCATTTTTAAATGGCGTATTAGATGAGGACATATTTATGTATCAACCTGAAGGTTTTGTTATAGACGGTGAAGAAAACAAAGTTTACAAACTTAAAAAAGCCGTATATGGTCTGAAACAGTCGTCAAGGTTGTGGTACCTTAAAGTTAAAAATATTTTAATTAATTTAGATTATGTACAATCGAAATATGAACCTTGTCTTTTTACTAAACGTAATAATGGAAAGATAGTTATAATTGCTCTTTACGTTGATGATTTTTTTATATACTATAATGATTGTAATTCTGCTTATAGCTTAAAAACAGAGCTAAGTAAGAAATTTAAAATTAAGGATCTTGGACCGTTATCCTATGCATTGGGAATTAAAATTGTTCAAAATAGAAACGAAATTTTTATGTGTCAAGATCAATATGTAAAAGAGTTGTTGTATAGATTTGGAATGGCTGACTGTAAGATTGTGAAGTCTCCTATGGAATACAATGCAAGATTCACTGATACTAATTTTATTGAGAATGTGCCATATCAAGAACTAATTGGCTCATTTATGTACTTAAGTGTTTGTACTAGACCTGATATTACGTTTGCAGTATCGTTTTTAAGTCAGTTTAATAAAAACCACACTGTTGAGCACTGGCAAGCAGCTAAAAGGATTCTGCGATACCTAAAAGGAACTAGTAATTATGGCATAAGTTATAAATGTAATTTTGAATGTAAGCAAATTAGTTTGTTAGGTTTTGCAGATGCAGATTGGGCAAATGACGCGAAAGATCGCAAGTCTTATACTGGTTATGTTTTTAGTATAGGTTCTGGGCCTATTTCGTGGGGATCTAAAAAGCAAAAATGCGTTTCTTTATCTTCAACCGAGGCAGAATTTGTTGCTATAAATGAGGCTGCCAAAGAAGGAGTTTTTCTCCGCTCTTTGTTAATCGAAACTTGCACTGATTTTGTTAACTGTAATGGTCCAGTGATACTTAGAAATGACAATCAAAGTGCAATAAAATTAGCCGGTAATAATACTTTTCATTGTAAAACAAAACATATTGATATTAAATACCAATATATTAAAAATATTATGGATGATGGGATCATTTGTCTGGAGTATGAGCCAACTGATAAAATGGTGGCAGATGTACTTACAAAAGGACTAGCGACCCCAAGACATAGCTTGCTTTCAAACAGTCTAGGTCTTAATGATAATAATTTTAAGAGAGAGTGTTGTAGTAATAAAATTATTTAGATTAATTTCATATCTAGTTAGCTATATATTGTCTGACGTAAAATAAAATAGTTGTGTAAATCAAATCATTAAAAACTTAAATAGTAATTACTGAATATATACTATTATTTTACCCAATTATAATAAATTGTTTTTATTATTTTTAATAAAAATTATTTATAAATATATTAACTCATGTTTGCAGCTTACATTTATATTATAACTTTCATTTCGAAATGTTTAAAGGCTTTATATTGGCATTAAATTCAAAACAAATTTCTATGGCTAGATCCGTGGCTAACTTCACACCGGTTAACGAAGTCAGTTAAGCGGTAACGGAAAGATAAGGTCCGTTAATCACGCTAATCGCTATTGGTATAAGTATCGTCATTTACACTTTTTCTTTCAGTGACATTTAACACTCTGAAGATGCAAGCTGCAATGTCTTGCGAAACGTCAGTTTGTTTGGGTTTACGAACGATAATACGGCAAAGGCCAGGTTCTACTTCTTGTTTTGGCTCTTAAGAAGAGACTAGGATCAAGCCTAAGTCTGGGTGTTTAACTACGACGCGGTGTAAGCCGAAAGTCGCTTATAATCATAAACTTTGATGTTGCTCAGTGTTGTAATCATTTAAATAATTTGAATAATTTTTTGAAAATTTATCGCTCCGATAAAGGTTTTAATGATCTATTGATGGATGCTAAAGAAATAGCATCTAGCTTAGACATAGAATCTAAATTCAAAAAACAAAGAGGTCTAAGACCGGAAAAAATTAAAAAAAAAAACTGATTATGAATGTGACGATGAACCGATCCACGACGAAACTTTAAAGTTCAAAGTTGATTGTTTTTTTAATGCTCTAGATGTAATCATAACATCAGTGGATGAGAGATTCCAATTACTTTCTTCTTACTCTAATAATTTCGCGTTTTTATGGAATATTGATAAATTTAAAAATTATTCTGCAAACGAACAATTAGAATTATGTCAAAAAGTTGAAAATTTATTAAACGACAAAACTCGCAATGAACGAGACATAACTGCGGTGGAACTTGTTAAAGAATTGCAATATTTACAAAATTTTCTTGTGCTTTTTTTATGAAAATACTTTTTACAATTATTTTTCAATAGTGGATAATAATGCCTAACTTAACCCGTATCTGTACTCATATATGAACGTAATAGACCCCATTAGTGATGACGTCAAAATTGTCTGGGAAATTTAAAATTTTGGACAACTCACATTTTGACGTCGAGAAATTGACCCTTATCGCCACGTTGTTAAGGTTTATAATAAAAAGGTGTAAGTTTGCTTCATATTTGTGGAGTTATTATAACGAAATAAGTGACAAGGGGTTTTTAAATGTTAACCACGAAGCTTCTATTTGTGTGTTAGAAAGAAATTTCAATGTAAAAAGGCACACAATTGTTTTAATTTCGAATTTACGATAAGGATGCAAACCACAAAAATTCAACTTAGTTACGCCATACGTCGCTAATGTACTAAAAACTACTACTATTAATCTAATAAATTAGTATAAAACAATTAACAATGAAACGAATACTAATAAAAGGTAAAGGCTTAGGAAATACGATAATGAACACAGGCAACACAGGAACGAGAGCAAGTTGAGAATTAAGTAATATTGGAGGTTATGTAGTCCAGAAAGCACTGCAAATACAAAATCATAACAAAGCGACGTATGGCGTAACTAAGTTGAATTTTTGTGGTTTGCATCCTTATCGTAAATACGAAATTAAAAGAATTGTGTCTCTTTTTACATTAAAATTTCTTTCTAACACACAAATAGAAGCTGTGGTTAACATTTCAAGACCCCTTGCCACTCATTTCGTTATAATAACTCCACAAATATGACGCAAACTTACACCTTTTTATTATAAACCTTAACGTGGCGTTAAGGGTCAAATTCTCGACGTCAAAATGTGAGTTGTCCAAAATTTTAAACTTCCCAGACAATTTTGACGTCACACTAATGGGGTCTATACAAATTTGGGGCGTTATTTCAAATTTGCACAAGGGCACCAAAAGTGCTAGGCGCGGGCTGCTAGAAATGAAAACTTGTAATATTCAATGACAGAAAAATCTTGGTGACCAAAAATCCTGGAAAGGCAACAAGTACCATAGTCAAAGATTATATTGGAAAAATCTGGGACCGCATTATGATTGCACCAGGTTGCAGTGTGTTTAACTGCATGAATTACTTAATGTGCAAGCAATGCATAAAAATTATAGCTGATTATACATTTTTAACTTCTTTAAGTATAGAGCTCCGAAACAATGTCTCAAAACCCATCGAACTTGTACTTAACAATAGCAAAAATATCTAATAATCAAAATTATCTGTAACCGTTTATGACTCACCCTCTATATTTTATCATACATTATATTAAAACTACCAGATTTTTGGTAGAAAAGAATAACTGTAAACTGATTGAAGTATGATCATTGACCTTTTTTTTTTGAAGATAATACAATGCTCCTAATAAGAAGTGCGTAGGTAGAAGTTGACTCATGATGGACAATATTATAAATGTCATATTGTCCCACAAAGTTACTAAGAACATATTCAGTTGATAGTTATCAGCATTATTTGATAAACTACTTATGTAACATAGCGCAATGTAGATCAGTTACAATTTTTAAGTTATCAGAAGTAAATAACGTTGACGTAAAGATTACTATTATCTCAACGTTATTTATTAGAAAATAGTATAAGCAAAAGGCACAAGTAAGCAACGACCTTTAAATTCAATTCTGTAGCTACAAATAAATAGAACAAAAATAAGCTGACATTGGGTGAATATAAATAACAACAAAACTGAATGTAGAGGACATTGAACGGGTAGTTCGCAGATGGTACAATAACAAATATTTTTTTTAATAAAGGTCATTAAAGCTAATTAAAATAACTCGAATTAAAAAGTACTTACTTTTCTGGATTTGTCGGTATAATATCTTGAGGATCATCTAAGTCCATTTTCAAATCATTAGCATCTGTAACGTCCACCATCTTGCCCCGGAAGAAACCACAACAGAAATTGCGCTTGTGCAGCTGATGTACAATACCGCGATGACGTTTGTTAATTACGTCAAAATTTACCGGCAAAATCAAATGGTGTGATTGCCATTCTTTCTCTTTTTTAAATTCCCATCCTGCAACAACTTCGCAGATAATTTTCTATAATTAATTTTAAAAAAAAACTAACCTGCTACTATAAATTTAAAACTGTCCTTAAAAGCATAGCTTTTAAATTTATCTAAAACAAAAGAAACCATGACAAATTTAAAAATAAAATGCGTCGACAAAAATTGTTCGAGCACGTACATAAAAATATTAATAAATTCGAAATTAGATTGGACAAATATGTTGTACAGCCAACATCGAGTGCACAAATCGATCGCGTTCCTAAAAACGAAGAGATATTTGAAGAAAGAGATTCCGATTCCACCTCATCAAATCTTGCCGAATTAAAATATTTGAGAGCCAAAGAGTTGAATGCCGACAAATTCGCCGCTTTTGCGCGAGAATTTATTCCTTATAAACCAAAACTATGCATGTGGACTTATATGAATCAAATCGATATAGAAAAATTAATCAAAATCACTAGCAAACGGGAAATTCGTAAAACTATCGGTAATTAGAAAACCGTTTAAAAACTATAGTATGTTTTTTTTTAAATTTTAGATAACAAAATGACAATGGAGTATCCTAAAGGCATCAGTCGTTTATTAGCCGTTGAAATGATGTACTCTGTGTTACAATTCTGCAAAAAATCGAAGTTTAACATCAAGCAAATAGGTACAATGCTGTCAATTTTTTATCTTACGCATCAATATTTTTTAAGCTCATTTTACACATCGCCCGAGAAGACGTTTATATTTTTTAAAGAACACCTACTGTTTCACTGCCTAGAAGTAAGTTTATTTATTTTAGTTTGTATTTTCAATATTGAATGTTTTTAACATAACATAACATCCCATTTTTGGTCCTTCGAGTAATTTGCCGGTCTAACTTTTATGTGCGTTTTGCAAAGAGAAGACTAAATGTAATGTTCAGTGCATCCTACATTGTGTAACCAACATCCATCTAATAAGAATCACAAAAATTTGCTAAATCAAGGAAACTGGGAAAGTCCAATACCAGTAAAGTAAAGAAAATTTATTTTAAATCAAGTTTGACTTAACATCATTAATATTAAACTTTGCTAAAAATCGTCGAACTTGCAAGTTCAGTAAGATGAACACTGTGTAATACAATTGCAAAAAAAAAAGAAACTGTGGTGCTTATTTCGTTTATTCAGGCAATTGCCAGGGTTACTCTGGGTGCGATAAATTCAAGAAACCTGCCAGCATCTAACTTGAATTAAGACTAGTAATAGATGCGACATAAACTGTCTTTTGGTAGTACATTGGTCATGGGGCGTTGCTATGGGCGTTCATGCATAGTAATCCTAGCTTAGAGACGTGTGCATCGGTTAGGATATGATGATATTCTTGCGGATTTATTTATTAGAAACTAATTTATTTAAACGACTAAAAATACGTTTACTTATTCTAAAAATATGTACACTTTTAAATTAACCGAACTAATTAAATCTAATAATATTTAATGAAAACACTTACACTAATTTATGTATAACCGTTGTATAACACTATCACTACACGAAGATAAGATAACGTCCACGGATAGCTTCACACTTGTTTATACTAAAAATCACGTACACGATTATTCTCGGTATATTTATGTACACACGCGTGCTAACGACTTATTTATCTCAACTTGAATAATCTTCTTAATACTGCTGCATTCGCGTTACGACAATAACTGACCTACGATCTGTCTCGTCGGTATATATACACATACGGAAATCCTTCTCGAGCGTTCCCTATTTTTCGGTATATCTTCTAGAAGATGGATAACAGCTTCTAGAAGGTTCTTGCATTTGCAAATAATTTCTCGAACGTTTCACTGCCCCCTTCTTAGGACTGTTCTGTCCCAGAACAGGAGACTGGGTGCGACACCGGTAAAAAGGATCGTGGCGATAGCGGCAGCTTCCTCCATTTCGGCAACTTCCTTGACCATAAAAGTAACAGTCAATGGACTTTTCCTGACCCAATATTTTTCTTGGTTGGTAACTACAGACCAACACTTGAATGCCTGTTTCTCGGAAGACGACCTCCAACATGTTTCGAACTGTCCTCCAATTCAGTTGATCAAAGCCACAACCAAGCTTGGGTACTGCCAATTTCTTAATATGATGGAACTCCATTTCTCTCTTGAGACTCCATAATGTTTGCCACAGATCTTTGTATAACGGCTTGACACGTGAGTATTTCTTGGTGACCAGATAGAAAACGAAGCGTCCGTCACCACGTAGTCCTAAAACTTTTCCGACTGCCGGTTGCTGTCTTCGTAATTCATCTAGCTGCCCAAACTTCTTTTTAAACACGACTGCAACCTCTTTGGACATGTCAAGATCCTCGCTCACGCAATGTGCGATGGCGTAATCTTTTTGTATCTGGAACAGGTCTTGTTGTTCCTCGGTGGTAACTCCGAACCTAACTTTTCCAGAACCTCCGTATAAGTTCATAAACTTCTCGAACTCCATTTCTTCGATTGGATTCCTGGTTCTGCTACTTATTACTCTGGTTCGGACCTGAACTTGCGCATTGTGGTTATCGCCAGCAAATGGGGTTAGACGGTCGACGTGGACCACTTTTGGTTTGCCTCTGGGTGGTTTTCGGATGCGGTATATGACATCGTTAATACGCTGCACGACTTCATAGGGGCCCTCCCATTGCCTCTGCAGCTTCGGCGACAAACCACGTCTCCTTTGAGGATTATACAACCAGACCATATCGCCAGGTTGAAACCCACCATTTTGCGCCTTGTCGTCATATCTTGTTTTCATCCTGTCGCTGGCAATTTGTGTGTTTTTACGGACCTCTTCATGTACTTCGTCTAGCCTCTTGCCCAGCTTGCTGACGTAATCTTCTCCAGCAACTTCTTCTTCCGGTCTTCGTCCAAATTGAAGATCGCATGGTAATACTATTTCACGACCGAGCATGACACAGGATGGTGTTTGGCCTGTGCTTTCGTGAACGGATGATCGGTATACCATTAAGAAAAGGTGCAAGTACTGATCCCAGTCTCTTTGGTGTTCGGACACTCCCTTGGCTAAGTACTTGCCCATTGTTCGATTCATCCGTTCAACCATGCCATCAGATTAAGGATGGAGAGGCGTTGTTCTAGTTTTCTTAATTCCCAACAGTCAGCAAACTTCTTGAAACAGCCCAGACTCAAAATTGCGGCCTTTATCGGAGTGTAGTTCCAACGGAACTCCAAACCGGCAGAAAAACTCCTTTACTAATACGTCTGCGACTGTAGCTGCTTCCTGATTGGGTATGGCGTAAGCCTCCGTCCATTTCGTGAAATAATCCATCGCCACCAGGATGTATTTATTTCCCGAATCGGATTCTGGGAACGGCCCTGCGATGTCAATCGCTACTCTTTCCAAAGGGCTTCCTACGTTGTATTGCTTCATGGGTGCTTTGCGCTTTCTCGCTGGACCATTTCCTGATGCGCAGATTGTGCATTTACGGCACCATTTCATGACGTCCTCTTTGCAGTTCATCCAGTAGAATCGTTCTCGCACTTTACCCAACGTCTTCTTAATGCCAAAGTGTCCTCCTGATGTCCCATCGTGGAGATGCTTCAACACTTCTGACACCCTGCTTTTCGGCACTACCAACTGTAGTCTGTTTCCCGTGCCTTCGGCACTTTCTAAGCATCGCTTAAGAAGACCGTCTTGTACTATCAAGGAGTCCCACTGTGCCCAGTACGCTTTGATGTTTCTGTCCAAAGCACTCACTTCTTCCCAGGTTGGTCGTCGGCCGCTTTCTTTCCAGTCGAGGAGTTGTCTTATTTCAGGATCGTCTTCTTGTTCACGACGTAACTGCTCAGGTTCCCACTCATCATCAACCATAGCAGTTCTCCGGAGGCATTCGACTTTTTCTTCCAGTCGAGAACAATGGCTGCAGTCCGCCGGACATGGTCTTCTGGACAAAGCATCAGCGTTCCGATGACTGCTTCCGGCACGGTGTTCTGTGTCATAGTCATACTCTTGCAGTCTCTCGATCCATCTTGCCACTTGTCCTTCTGGGTTACGGAACTGCAGTAGCCATTTTAAAGCGGCGTGGTCTGTTCTCAGTAGAAATTTTCGTCTATACAAATACTTGTAGAAATGTTCGATGGACTTAACGACTGCTAACAGCTTCCTCCTAGTCACGCAATAATTCCTTTCTGGCCTGGACAAAACCTTGCTAAAATACGCGATGGCCAGATTGCTTGCGTCGGTATCCAAAACAAACTTTCCATCTTTTCTTGGATAACTCAAAACCGGCGAAGTGACTAGGGCCTGTTTTAGTTGATTAAAAGAATTTTCGCAGTCTTCATTCCATCTAAATACTGCTTTTTCTTCGGTTAATTTTGTCAATGGTTTGGCAATATTGGCAAATCCGGGGACAAATCTTCTATAATAAGTGCACAACCCAAGGAAAGTTCGGACCTGATGTTTGTCGATTGGTCTTGGCCATGCTTGCACTGCTCGGATTTTGTCTGGGTCAGCCCTTACTCCATCTCTAGATACGACGTGGCCAAGGTATTGCACTTCCTTCTTAAATACGTGGCACTTCTTTGGGCTCAGTTTAAGGTTAGCCCCACGTAATCGCTGGAACACTTTCTTCAAGTTGTTCAAGTGTTCTTCAAACGACCTTCCAACCACGATCACGTCGTCCAGGTAAACCAAGCACGTCTTCCAAGACAATCCGCGCAAGATGGTATCCATCAAACGCTCGAACGTTGCAGGAGCGTTACACAGGCCGAAGGGTATTACAGTGAACTGCCACAAACCAGTTCCGATCGTAAAAGCTGTTTTTTCACGATCCTTGGGTTCTAATTCTACCTGCCAGTATCCACTCTTTAAATCTAACGTAGAAAACCACTGGGATCCTGACAGGGTGTCTAGCGTATCGTCAATTCTGGGTAAAGGGGAGCTGTCCTTTTTGGTCACGTCGTTTAGCTGCCTGTAGTCTACGCAAAACCTCGTTGATCCATCCTTCTTCTTTACGAGTACCACTGGGGATGCCCATGGGCTACTTGAAGGTTCAATCACGCCTTCTTTCTCCATATCCGTAATTATTTGTTCGGCTTCTTCTCTTTTCGCCAAAGAAAGTCTGCGTGGATGTTGTCGTACCGGCGAGCGTCTCCGGTATTAATTTTATGTTTCACCACGTTAGTTCTTCCTTTGGAACCACTCTCCAGCGCGAACACATCTTGGTACTCTTGGATCAACACTTTAACTTTAGCCAGCTGGTCTTGGCTGAGGTTTTGGCATTTGGTGGTAAGAATGTCTAATAGATGTTGTGGACACTTCTTCGGCGACGTATCTTCGTTCGACTTCACGCATCTCACAATTTGTGATACTGGCGTGCATTGGCCTACCACGGTCTTCTTTTTCAACGTTACAGGATCTGAGTTGATGTTTAAGATCCTTACTGGCATCGTGTTCTTTACTCGTACTAAAGTTCTGCCAACGAGTAGTCCCTTTTCAACTAAACCGCCCTCCATTGATTCAATTGCGCGTATGTAGCCTTCCCGGAGATTTCCATCCAGGCGTGCCATCACCACACTTTCAGTCCTTGCAGGCAGAATCACGTCTTCACTCAATAAGATTCGCACGGCTGCCTTCTCTGACGAATGAAAAGGAATTTCTTCATTGTCGATCTTCAGGACATCGTTCTTCATATCCAAATGGAACCCATACTTCTTTATCACGTCCATTCCCAGGATAACTTCTTCCGTGATGTTGGCTACCAGTACTTGATGGTCGAGTACTCCATTTCTCAAACCAATGGTTACTTTGACATGTCCGTGAGTAGGTATTTCTTCGCCCGTCGCCGTCCGAAGTCGTACTGTTACTGGTGATGTCTTTTCATTTTCCAATAACATGTCAGGACGAATGATGGTCTTCGTCGCTCCTGTGTCAACCAGTAACTGGGCGCTTCTCCCATTGATCTTGCCATCGAGATAAATGCTATGAAATTGCTCTCTAGGCGATGCCATTTGGATTGTAATCTCCGGAGTCTGACTAAATGAGATTACTTTTTGTCTCTTTTTCTCGCCTCGTTCCAAATTGACAAGTGCTCTTCTTGTCCTCTTCTTAAGTTTAGTACGATGCCGTCGTACATGGCCTATTTCGTCGCAGTTCAAAGTTGTCACTCCTCTTTCCTGAAGTATTCGTCGCGCTATCTCCTCGATGCTTTCCAGTGTCTGCGCGGGTACTTCTGCAGCACAGCAGAGTCTATGACCATCTCGTTGCGATGCTTGTTTTGCTGCTTCAAACTCCAAAGCATGCACTAAAGCGTCATCCAATGTCTTCGGTCGAGCTAACCGGAGAGTCTGCTGCGTTTCGCTGTCTCGGAGGCCGTCTTCAAAGGTTTGAATAGGCAACTGCTCCAAGCAGGTATCTGGTGCTGTAGGATACGCAAACCGTGTTAATCTAGCGATGTCAGCCTCAAACTCTTGAAGACTTTCGTCAGCTTTCTGAACCCGACTTTTAATTTGAGCTTGATAGACTTGTTGAAGATGGGCATCTGCATATCTCATTTCTAATCGTGATATTAAGAGTTCGTAATTTTCTTGCAGATGGTCCGGAACAGTTTGTAAAATTCCAAGCGCTTCTCCACGTAAGGACACTATTAAAGACGTCGCTTTCTGCTTGTTGCTCCAACCATTAGCTGTAGCTGCGGCTTCAAACTGCTTGTAGTAGGTTGACCATGGAACTTTACCATCAAAATTTGGCGGTACAACCTTAAACTTGTGAGTGCTTTCATCCCGGCGGTCCATTATTAAATCTTCACTCGTGACACTTCCTTCGCCATGGTAATTCATTTGGTTTATTCTTTCTTCAAGCAGTTTTATTCTGTCTCCTAATTTGTCCTCTATTGCTTCTATTTTCTCATTCACAGACTCGCAAATTTCTTCTTTCAAATTTAGCATATCTGCTTGGGTTTCCTCTTGCGCAATTTTGATTTGATTTCCTACACTAACTTGTATTTGTTCCTCAATAGTCTTTATTTTAGTTTTTTTTTTTTTTTAGTTTTTATTTTAAGTTTAATAAACACTATTTTATACATTATAAATAAACACGCGTATCGCGAACTTAACAGTTATTTACGCAATCAATTACGAGAGCGATATTAGATTACTTAATGGTATTTACACTAATAAAAATCACGAACTTCACACCGTGACACCAATGTTGCGGATTTCTTTATTAGAAACTAATTTATTTAAACGACTAAAAATACGTTTACTTATTCTAGAAATATGTACACTTTTAAATTAACCGAACTAATTCAATCTAATAATATTTAATGAAAACACTTAGACTAATTTATATCACTTACACGAAAATAAGATCAGGTCCGCGGATAGCTTCACACTTGTTTACACTAAAAATCACGTACACGATTATTCTCGGTATATTTATGTACACACGCGTGCTAACGACTTATTTATCTCAACTTGAATAATCTTCTTAATACTCTGCTGCATTTGCGTTACGGCTATAACTGACCTACGATCTGTCTCGTCGGTATATATACACATACGGAAATCCTTCTCGAGCGTTCTCTATTTTTCGGTATATCTTCTAGAAGATGGATAACAGCTTCTAGAAGGTTCTTGCATTTGCAAATAACTTCTCGAACGTTTCAATATGATACCCAATCAACATTCACTATACATAAAATAGAAACAAGTGACTTAGGCATATGCACTGAACATGAACTGAATTGAACAATATTTATTAGGTAGTGGCCTACTGATGTCTGACGAGAAGAATATTTGGTTTGTCCGGTTTTCGTCGTTTCCTCAGTGTACGATCAGTCGTTCTATTACGAGATGTTTGCCTTAGTCAGTTGTGTTTTAAGCCTTGCTATTCATTCCCTGAATAATTATCGTGTGGTTGTTTCAGTTTTCATGTTTTTAGCGGGATTATTCTTGGCCAAAGTGTGAAACGGTCTATTCACATGAGCATCTATCGATACTTGTGCGATACGAGTTGTGACGAATTGTGTCTTTATGATTATAAGCGACTTTCGGCTTAGACCGAGTCGTAGTTAAACACCCAGACTTAGGCTTGGTCCTAGTCTCTCCTTGAGAGCCAAAACAAAAAGTAGAACTTGGTCTTTGCCGTATTGTCGTTCGTGAAACACTAGTGTAGTTCAAGTTTTTTCAAGCGTCCAATTAGCGGTTTTCACACATTACCTATTTCTACACTTAGTTGACTATGATGATACGTTTATAATTTGGAACCATAGTGCTAGATGCATCAGCTGAACAACATCAAGTCACATCAAATTTACCATGGCAAAAGAAAAGGAAGACTCGCTACCAGTCTTGGACGTTCACGTGAAAAGAAACAATTAAATGATCGAGACTGCTGTTCGCAGAAAACCAACTCATACGGGCCAATATCTGAACCATGCATCCAACCACTAAATAACAAACAAGAAAGGGTAGCAAAGTCTTTAAGCCTACAGATTATGTAATACAAAAAGAGGACTTCAAGAAGAAATCAAAAACATAAAAAAGGGACTTAAAACAATATTGCTACCCAATAAATATAATAGAAGAGCTTCTTAATAACCACTAAAACCAACATAAGTCAGCAACCAAAAAAAGAACTACCGAAAGCATTACTTAGCATCACATACGCGAGAGGCTTATCTGAAACGATAAAACTCATAAGTAAAAGTTACTAAATTTCTACATAGTGTTTAGATCATCAACTACAATTAGAAGTATCATCTCTGATGTTTGCAATGACGGGTGATAGATATGAACCTATTGGAAGACCGTCGTTGTCACTGATGAATATGTAAGTAACAATTGCTTGCGAAATATCAGTTTGTTTGGGTTCACAAACGCCAACACGGCAAAGGCCAAGTTCTACTTTTTGGTTTGGCTCGCGAGGAGAGACTAGGACCAAGCTTAAAAAGTCTGTGTGTGCAATTTCTATGGGAAAGTCCTTCGTAGCTAAAAGCTAATCTTTTGATGAATTGTTTTTCTTTAAGTAGTCGTCGAGAACAAAATTGGCGCTCACGTCCACTAAGTATTGTACCTGGGGAACTGGGAGCGTTTACACTCTTTTAATTTATCGCTTTCTAGCAACTGCTTAGTTTTCTTCACTTCCGTATCGTGCGTCGAGGTTTACTGTCACGTATTTTTGCTGAGTCGTGAATCGTCCGGCTAAAATAAAAGAATTTGCACTTGGTTGAGTTATTTTCGTTTGATCACGTCAGGGCACAAATTGTAAGGAACTGTTAAAGAGTCTATTCCACGGTGCAGTCGATCTTGAGGCACTGGTATATATGTGTTCATTCAAAGTAATGGTTTAAACTCATCTTCTCGCTTAGCGTCGTGGTAGTAGTTTCTTCAACGGCAATAAAGGCAGGATTTAATCGGGCTGTGAAAACTTAGGTTGGTGTTTTTCTTTTGCTGCGTACCCTTTTTATAATAACGCTGACCAATGAAGCGCTAGGATTTGTCGCGTGGAAGATGACTACGTGATTGCGTCGTCCAGTGCATTGTCAAAGTATAAAAGTAATTGTTTTTGCTGACATTGTCAAATCAATAGCTTTTTATATGCAACGCGTAAAATGATTGACAACGTCGTTCATTAACGACGGAGACAGCTAACAGCATAGTTACATCTTTTTTTTGCAACCGGTCAAAAGTTTTATGCCCGGTTGCACAAAGCAAAGTTAATTATGTCTAATTCGTAGCTATTGATTTGACAATGTCGTCAGCAAAACATTTGATTTTGTACTTGACAATCAATTACGACACTTAACATCGTCATAGTTAACAATGCTTCATGCAGCCAGGCCTTAGTAAGAACCGTTTCCACAAATGATACGTGATTCTTTTTTATTAAGTTGTTATTGAACAATTTGACTTTAGATGATGACCTGATAAAATTGGCAATACTTTGTGTGGATGAACTACCAACATTATTGTTCTCGTGTTTACATTCAGCAAGTTTTACTAATCTATTTTTTTTACTCTTTTTAGTGTTCCCCTGATAGCGTACAATTGTTCAACTACTCGGAAAGCAAAAGCATTGCCACGTACTTTTGCAAATTGTATCTATGCAATTTACCTCTGCTAAGATTGCTCACGTTACCTAATTTTGCCTTTCGACTTCATTTTGACAAATTACCACAACCGGAGGTAAGTGAAGACAAGAAAAAAAAATAAACAAATTTGTAATTCAAAAATGTTTTAATAAATCAGTATTTATTGAATAGTCTTTGTGCTTGTAATAATTTCAATTATATTTGATTAAAAAAGACTTTACTTCTACAGTGGCAAATAAAGTAAATTTAGAAAAGAGTACACAATTTTACTACTCCAACGGCTAAAAGCTTTCTTCACTTTGTCCAATTTCGTTATTTTTTTTTTGGTTTTGCCAAAGGAAGGCGTGGATGTTGTCGTATCGGCCGAGCGTCTTTGGCATTGATTTTTTGCTTTACTACGTTAGATCTGCCTTTGGAGCTGATGCCCTGCAGCCCCAACACATCTTGAAACTGCTGGATCAACGTTTTAACTTTGGCCAGCTGGTCACTGCGTAGGTTTTGCCACTTATAAGTATGTCTAATACCTTTCGTGGATATTTTTTTTTCATTTAATAAGATTCGTGTAACTGCCTTCTCTGGCAAATTGAAAGGATTTTATTCACAGTCAATCTTAAAAACAACGCTTTGCACATCCCAATGGAACCCATAACGTCCATTCCCAAAATAATTTTTTTCGTAATGTCGATTACCAGTATTTGATGGTCGAGTACTCCATTTCCCAATCTTTGTCAGTCACCGTTCAAAAACTTACTGTTACTGATGGTGATGTCATTTCATTTTTTAGTAACATGTCAGGACGAATGATTTTCTTCTTTGGTTTCGTCTCGATCAGTAACTGAGCACTTCGTTCATGAAACTTCTCATCAAGGTCGTACTATTTTTTCGATGCTTTCTTGTCTGCACGGGCTGTTCCACAGTACCACGGAGCTTATGACTACCTCGGTGCGCGACGCCTTTTTCGTTGCTTCAAGCTCTAAGGCATGGGTTAAAGTGCTATTCAACGTCCTAAGTCGAACTAAGCTATCTAGTGTAGTAAGAGCAGCGACTTCATGGGTGTCTTGTGAATGGGGCACCTAACAAACGATTTTTACCTTATATATTTTCGTCTGATCTTTGAGTAGACTTTTTAAATCGCCTCGAATATTCTCAAAGTTTGAAAATGTTTCATCAATATTTATCGCAAAACATAAAAACCTGAGAAGTATAGACACTAGCTAAAATGAAAATCCAAAACCAACCCAAATACAATAACTCAACCCAAGAAAAAACGTAAACAAAAGATATGGTTTCTTCGCTCACTAAATATTACCAATCTGATGCGTCCAAAAGTTGCATGAAGCCGAATAATACTTCAAAGAACCAAAGAAACTGAAACCAACAAAAGAGGATGTTTCAAAAAAGAGTTACTCGTTGCAAAGCCGACAGTAGTCGAAATGCTAGCAAAGAAAGAAAAATCAACGCAGTCCCATAGACTTTACTGAACCACAATCCAAAGCAAATCAAGAGAAAAAGAAGAGGTATAGGAAAGAAACTACAGACAAGGACAACGTCTTAAAACCCCAGCCCACAAATACAAATCCAACCCTGAATATGATCCCTAAAACTAATGAAGTTGAAATAAGAAAACCAAGTATGAATATCTAGCAGATCTTGTATGTTGATATGCAAATTCAGAAAAAATAGTGAAAACAAAAACTAAGGCAGTTGTGCCAAAAAATCGTTCACGATAAGAAATTCTTTAATAAAAAAAAAGATCCTAAAGATCTAAGAAAAGCAAAACCAACGAACAAATCCTAAGCAGAAAGATTCTGATTGAAAAGTCGACACAAATCTGACTACTTAAAAAGTAGAGAAACAAATCAGCAATCCGAAAGTCACAACCACAAAGTCCCAAAATGCTAAAAACTATAAGTGTACCAAACAAACTAAATTCCCAAACCGCAGCACAGAGTCGCTAGTCCTGGTTCGTCATGTTTTATATATCACAATGGAAACTAAAAGTCAAAGAACAGGTTAAAAT
Organism: Aquatica leii; assembly: GCA_035610365.1. Taxonomy (NCBI): domain Eukaryota; kingdom Metazoa; phylum Arthropoda; class Insecta; order Coleoptera; family Lampyridae; genus Aquatica; species Aquatica leii. The sequence goes on along the minus strand of CM069434.1, from coordinate 118,682,534 downwards.
ATTTCAAGATCAAAAGAAACCCAAAGAAAAGTGCCAATATTCTAACAGTGACTGACAATATCAATATTTCAGTTTTAGACCAAACACAACAAAACAAAAACTCACTAAACCCGATAAAACAAAAGAATTAAGTAACTGAAAAAGAAAAGTAACATAGTTGCAGTGAACACTACAAAGAAAAAGTTACTAAAAGAAAAAGAAAGAAAGCGTTCAAGCAACTAACTATAAGACCTAGAAAAAAAGCAAAACCAACAATTGCCTTTAAAGCAAACCTTAAGGAGCAAAAGAAAAAGAAAAATAAAGAGTAAGAAAGACAAGATAGAAAGAAAAGAGACAGACGGGGAAAAGCTAAGACGAGATGTCGATGAATCGTTCTTCTCTCCGTAGACGAAACGAAGTGGGTGACCAACCCTACGTGCCCAACCAACCGCTCAAAATACATAAAGAGAAGAGAAAAGATATCACGTTAGCTAAAGAACGAGTGTATACTAAATGCTGTCTCAAATCGGAAAGTTACTACAATACTTTAAGGCCAACAAGCGGAATAGGAAACTCATGAAGAAGAAAAACCAAATCCAAAAGAAGAGAGAGAATCTTATACATGCCGTACCAATCTAAAAAATCCGACTAAGCAGATATAACTATATAAACAATCAAAAAGGTAGTCTGTCCTGAAGTAAGATGGAGAAGAAAGAAACCAAAACAAATTTATCAAGAAACTTAACCAAAGAAGAGAATAGCCACACAGCACGCGAGATGCAATGGATATACATATTTATCCATATAATATCCATTGATGTACATCCGTAGTTTAATATCCATTGTACATGCATCTTATATACATTCATGGATATCTGTGAAATAGGATTATCTTAAGTGTTATAAGTGTGATGTTCGGAAACATTTTTTTTTATGTATCATGTTACATAATTTTGTGAGTTGCTATTTTTTATCAAAATTATTTAGAAATAATTATATTCTCTAAAATTTAACATTTGTAGTAAATATTTAACATGCAACAACAAATTTAATGAAAAATTGAAAAAGTAAAAAAAAATACTTGGCGCGATTTAATTTAAACTTTCTTCGTTGTTCGTTTGTTTTCGCCAAGGTTTTGGCGTATATTATCGCCACTGAATTAATCAAAGAATTAATTGCACACGCAAACTTTTTGGCTTTTTGTTTAGCTTGTATTTATCGTATGCAAACCATATTGTGCTTTAAAATTTCGAAAAAATGTGTTTGTTTTTCATCATTTAGGATGGATGAGTAAACAAAATAAGTAAGTATTAAATTCAAATATAAATTATTTCTTAATAATAAATATATAACCTAAAAACTAACACGTTTTCGAGAAAATATATAATGACTTTAGAATTTGTAATCTAAGAGCCAGTTTGTGAGTTTATCTACAATTTCCCAATTCATTATTCTTATTGCTGAGTTTTATTTAATTGAAATTTTTTTTTAGATCGATTCAATCTACTTTGTTGGATGAAAAGATACAGCAAACGAGACATGTTTTAACCAAGTAATTGCTCTGGATCAAGCAAAACAAATTTGTAATAATATTTTAAATTTAATTTATGGTAAGAGGCTTCGGAGTATTTTATAGTTTATAGGTTAAAACTTAAAACATTAACTTTATATGTATATTAACGTAATGTGATTTCAAGTGCATTACTGCCAAACTTGACTTTCATGTTGTATTTTATTTCACGACTATTTACAAAGCAATTCTTTATAATTACTTCAAAAACTTCAAAATTTAGTTGAGAAATTGCTAAAAAAGTGCATAAGTTATTTGAGCATTACAATGTAATTTTTATTTTACAGTATCCATAAGAAAAAATTCAAATTGTGGTGCAGCTTTACAACACGCAATAAACACCAGGAGTAGTGGGTACGAAAGATGCCAATAAACATAAGCACAGAATGAATGTAAATAGGTTTTTTATATTTTTTAAATTTTTTCAGTACATATATGGACATTGTATGTTAAGTTTCCAAATTGTTTTATTAATTAAATTAAAAATGATAATACCATTGTATGCATTTAATTTGTGTTAAGTTGCTAACATTGCCAATGCTTTTAAAATTGCGCACTATTTATGTGATGGCAAAGTACATATTATATTGCACAGATGTCACTGGCATTCTGCATTTGACTTGTATTAATATACATAACTTGCCGATATTGGTTCGATGCAATTTCTGCATTGGCAAGATTCATCCGGCAATATATCGGCCGGTGTGTCACCTGGTTACCGGCAGTGTACTTCATTTTAGTACATTGCCAGCATTCTGAGTGCCGGCTAAGGAGTACATTGCCAGTACAGACCCATTGATTTGTGTTTATTGGGTAAAGACAAGGTATTTTTGCATATTTGAATTTACTTTTGCTGTACATTAATCTAGTAAGTATTTGGATTCCTATAATATAAATAATGGATAAAAGCTCTAGAAAAATGAGAGAATGTGTAAATAAAAAAGTTCGATTGTGTTTGAGTGAAAATGAACAAGTGGTCATATTTTCTGTGGACCAACCGGAGTTGTTACATCTGGAAAATATCACTATTGGCATTTTGTATTGACTTTATTTGACGTGTGGCCATATTTTTTGTTAATATATAGATATGCACATATATTTTACCTACATATGAAGGTTCTATAAAAAAATGAATGTTTATTATACTTTAATTAAATGTTCATTGAACCTCCATATGTATGTATTTTGTACGTTCATATGACTGTTCAATATATCTCCATATGGATGTAAAATGTTTATCCACCTGGAGGTCCTATGGACATACTATGAAGATTTTTCCGTGACGGAATGATATATCCAGTGGACCTCCATCCTTGCTCCATAATATTAAATATGGATGTTCGATGCACCTCCGGTATCCATGGTTGGTGTGTACATTTCATATCCATTAGATATGCTTTTGCTGTGTGGGTATCTATGACAGCGATTAGAAAGACAAAGCAAACCAGAAATGTCGAAACGAGTGGATGTTGACGAGAGAGAAATAGCTTCCGCATCTTTAGAGCGACGACGGACTTTAGAAAGGTTTGCAGAAAAGTCCTTCGAGCTGTGTCAGAATGGCGATGGAAAGCCAGCAATAACACCATCGCGCTTTCGATCTAAACCAAGCTCTTTCTGCGACCGACAAACCGGACAGTAGCAAACGCATTTCGCCACTTTAGGTTTCATATGAGTTCAATAAAAATAACGCCAATGAAGAAGTAACTTCTTGGCAACGCTACGATGACCAGAAGTTGAATGGAGGCGATGGTGGTGGATAATTGACGTTGGTCGTTCGGAACTACTAGCTTCCACAGATGCTTATCGTCAGGAAAAATTGTTACTCTTTTGCAAAGATAACATATACTGAACCAGTACTCAACGAGAAAATTGACGAGGACACGCTGACACTTTCTACACTAACTGGTTATACCATTGGTCTTTAGCAAAGCAAAACTTTGAGGAAGTCAAACCCACTAATGGCAATTAATAAGTAGTAACAGAATCAAGAAAAGAAAGAACTATAACCGCACAAAGAAAAATCGAGCCCCGACGTTGGGAGGCCAAAAACTGAAGCGACTTAATGAGCAAAGCTATGGATCAAATTAACCTCGTAGGTAACGTTTACGGCTGGGCAAAATTCATACAGCGCGGGAAACCATAGCAAGGTGTTTTAACATAACTCTTCTACCAATTCATGACTTTTACTTTATGTTATCTTTAAAGTCATTCATACAAAAAGTACGTGGTTTTAACCCCAACGTTAGTATTTGCAAAATTCGTCACTTGGTGTAAGATTTCTGCGATTCGCGAATAAAATGCTCTACTGTTTGTGGTTATACTTATACAGGGTAATGAACGGTATCTTGTATGTGTCGTAACACATATCTGAAATATCTTTCTTATTTTATATTGGACACCTTGTATATTATTCTGCAAGTAGTTTAAGTTAGCTTTTCTTAAAACAATCATACACTACTTATAAATTTTGATAATTTTGTCACCGTAACTCACTGCATTTTTAAAAAAATAAATAATTATTGAAGAGTTTATTTTTATAGTGTAAATAAAATACAAAACATATCCATTATTTCTAAATGTTACAATTATTGTTATTATATACAATAAATTCATACTATTTTATAAACTAGAAACACCTTTTCAGAAAGCATAAATTTATCTAATAATTTCAGTAAACAATTATCATTATTTACGTCAACTCGTATGAAACTGAAACAAATCCAAATTTAAACTGTTTGGCAACGCGAGGTCTGACTCAGTTAAATTTTTAAGCCGTTCATTTACAAACTGATCGACGTTCATCACTTCGTCCGAGCTGGTACTATTATCTAACATTACAGTATCTTGGCCATTATCGTTTAAAATTAATTCTTCAACTGAATTGCGTAAATTTGGCAACGAATTTAATAAGGAGTTTTCCGATAGTAACTCGTTATGTAAAGAAAGTTCTGGTTGTTTATTCCTTTCTAAAGGTTTAAGATCCTTCTCTTTTTCTCCGAAACTTTCGGAAAATGAAAAAGCTTTTGTAGACATATCACAGTTTAAATTAAAGCCATTGGTTGAATGATTGAAATTCAAAGGGTCTATTGTACTGCTGGGTTCACTTATGTTATTGCTTGGATAAGTATCGCCGTTTTCATTAAAAGAATCTTTAGATTTGCATATATCAAAATTAGTATCTGCAATTAATTTGATATTATTGTCTTGACCGTTAGTACTACATGGTAAAAGGACTTGAACTTCTTTGTGCAACTTGCTCTCATTCAGAGCATAATTGCCCGGTTCAATTCCTAAAACGTCGCTTAGAGTACTATCGACCAAAAATAAATTTTTATCAGAATCAATAGGCGTTTTAAAAAACGATTTGGCTACGATCTTCACATTATTCAATAAATTCACTAATTCTCTACAAAATTTTATTCCTCGTTGTCCTACTGGGTTTTTATTAGATATATCCATGAGGTAGTTCCAGGTATCGTCGTAACGTGCTTTGTAGTAATCGGATTTTGGTCTGTGTTCAGGGTGTTTCTCAAAATGACGTAACATCTTGTTATTGCCCAGATAAGCCTTTTTACATTCGGGACAACGAAACTGTGAAGAAATTGAACGTTTTCGCTTGTGCGTTTCTAAACGATCTTCAGGCAATGTAATATGTACAGGTTCAGAAACCACATGCACATTTGGAGATTCAAAGTCCGTGGTTTTTAGGTCGCCGTTCATATCAAGACTGTCGCTTTCTGACGTATCTATCTTTTTAAAATCCTGTAATAAAGTTAATAATCAATAAACAATGGAAATCGATATTGTACTGATACAGGAACATTGAGTTTACAGAAGGAAATAAGGTTCTGTGGTGATTCAAACCTTAAAAAAAGTAGTGAGTGAAAACTGTTGTCAAGAAAAGGTACATTCATAATATTCAACAAAATTTTACAGAAACCTGAAGTTTGAGTTTATTTAGTTTACACTGTACCAGAGATATACCAAAGAAGGACATTAGGGCAGTAGTACAATCAGGTTAAATGACTAGGACATATTAGTAGACGAAAAGAGTCAAACAATGCAGAAAGTTTACAACCTACGTTTAGTACAATACTCTATGTACTAAAATAATCTTAACTTACATTTTTAATATGTTGTGGTGGTCGTGTGACTCGTCCCGAACGTGTCCTAAATCCTTTAACCAGTTTCGGTGGTACTATTATTTCTTTAACGTCTTTCTCCTCGTTCATTGGTTGTTTCTTTTTACGACCTCTTTTTAAAGGTTTGATGGGTATAGGCTGCAATGTTACTATTATATTTCTTAAAATACGGTACGACCACTACCTTTAAATTTAATTCATCAGGATATACGACTCGATAAAAAATATTTGGTGGCGCATTTTCCATTTCTTTTTGTTCTTCGCTTTTGACATTTAACTGTAAGGCTTGGGCTATTTGTTGCAAATACTCCGGACTTAAGTTTTGAGTCGAGTGTAACAACTCCCCGTCTTTAATAATTTCAATAGGATTCTCACAAGAACCTAAAGGTTTCAAAACGACAACTTCGTCTTTTCTGTTTGTATTGTTTACATTCTTTAGTAAAACTGTATTATCAAGTTTTTGTGGTTTCATGTTTTGGTTAATGCTTGAATATATGTCTAAAGTAGTACCTTGTCCTTGGTTTAACTGAACGATTTGTGACATACTGTCGGGCTAAAACCAAAATTAATTACAAACTTCTATAAAACCACTTAGTAGTAGAAATATTTACTTGTTCCAAGTTGATTATGTATCCAAGGTTTGGATTTTGCCCATTCACATGTTTGTCACTCGGTGTATGCATTTGAAGTCCAGGTATATTATTTGCTTGGTTATCACCAAATAGTTTTACAAAACAACCTTGAGTTGGTTGCACATCCATTTAAATATTGTTGTAATATTTAAAAATAATCAAAGATTTAAAGAAAGAATTTCTTTAAGATGAGGTTTGAAAAAGGTTACAAAATTTTGTTATCCATTCTGATTGTTACGCCATCTATGATTGTTTAATTCAAATTATTATACATGGTGGTTCAAAATTTTATTCGGTTGTAACTTAAATTTATTATGAAAAAAACTAAAATTAACGAGTGGATTGGTCTTACAAAAAATCTTTAGAAGTAATGATAGATAAATGTTATTAGCGATAAAAAGGAAATTGACAAAGTGAGAGTAAAAACTTTATCTCGGTAAATAGTTTATAAACATAAAAGATTACACTATAGTACTTTAAACCTGAATTATGAATCTCAATTTATACATTGAAAATCATCATTTATTTATTATATAGATAAAGATTTCAACGCTGTTAGAGATTATCAATTATTGTGTGATCCGGACTTACTAGTTCAATAACATATAATATAACGAAAAAAAGAGCGTAATTGTTTATTATTATACGTACGTGTTTAATACCTCAATGGCGTAGTTCAATTTGTAATGAACTTATGGTTACTTATTCTTATTTATAAATTTTTGTATATAGGAGATAAAATATTTTAAAAGCAGCATACGTGCTCCTGGATAAACAAACAAACGTGCTTTACTGAATTTAATGATTTAATACTCTCGTACGATTTTATCTCCTATAATTTATTCAGCAACCTAGGCAAAACTATGAATATAGCAATGTACCTTTGTTTTTTTTAATTTTAAATATTTTTAGATCGCTTATGTACAGTAAATCGAGTCTGTATCTATCAAAAAGATAGAGTACTGCGTATTTAGTTTATTTCAGTTATATTTATTTAAATATTTTTATATTTGAAATGAATAGCAAACGTTTAAAAATTTTTTTAATAGGGTAGCCTAAGTAACATCATCAATCATAAAAGTTGAAAATTTAGTTTTTGACAAGTATAATTCATTTTTAACGTATACTATTATTCACAGTGATTTAATGTCAAAACCTTTGCACACACGTTAGAAATTGAAAGTGCTCGTTAGTAGAGCGATTTACCGAAGACATTAAATTTTAAATCACATCCAAATTTCGCGGCTAACAAGTTGCTCCGCCCATATTTAGTTGAATAAAAAATGGCGAAGATGTTAAAAAGTTTAACTTCGATAGAAAAAATTTTAGTTAACAATGGATCAAAGGTATTTTAATTTGGTTTCGTTTAAACTAAATCTTATTCACGTTTTTCAAAATTTTTTGTTTCTGACGTAAAGTCACGAACATAACCTTAAAAATCTACTAGTGATTACATAAAGTATATCTTTTCGTAGGTTTTTAAAAATACTCGCTGGAGTTTACAACTACAACAATGTCGTAACTTGAATGTACACGAACACATAAGTTACACGTTACTCAGTAAAGGAGGTATCAAAGTACCTAATTTCGGTGTCGCAAAAAGTGCATCCGAAGCCAAAGAAATTGCTCAAAAACTCAACACTAAAGACATGGCGTTAAAAGCGCAAGTACTTACGGGAGGACGAGGTAAAGGACATTTTAAGAACGGTCTTAAAAGTGGTGTTCGAATGATTTATGCGTAAGTAGGTGTAAGATAAAGGCTCAACTTAAATATAAAAAAATAGGCCAGAGGACGCAGCAAGAGATGTCGAAAAAATGATTGGTCAATATTTAGTTACCAAACAGACAGGAGCAGCCGGCATGATTTGTAACTCTGTAATGGTTGCTGAGAGAAAATACCCAAGGAAAGAATTTTATTTTGCTGTTATGATGGAACGAGCATTCAATGTACTTTAATACAATGTTATGTGCAAAATTTAAGTTTGGTTTTTCAGGGACCTGTAATCATAGCATCATCACAGGGAGGTGTGAATATCGAAGAAGTTGCTGAAGAAAATCCTGACGCTATTATATATGAACCAATAGATGTTAAAAATGGTTATACTAAAGAACAAGGTTATAAAATAGCTGAAAAAGTTGGTCTAAAAGATAAAAAAGACCAAATCGCTGAAATGTTAGCTAATTTGTATAAACTATTTATGGAAAAAGATGCATTATTGATTGAAATTAATCCATATGCTGAAGACACTGATGGAAATTGTAAGCTTTGTCGGTTGAAAATTTAGTATCTAAATAGGTTTTATAGATTTTGCTTTGGATGCCAAGTTTCGGTTCGATGACAATGCCTCTTTTAGACAAAAAGAATTATTCGCTCTAAGAGATTTTTCCCAAGAAGATAAAAGAGAAGTGGCAGCTGCTAAGTTTGATTTGAATTATATTGCTTTAGATGGAAGTATCGGTTGTATGGTAAATGGAGCTGGCTTAGCTATGGCTACTTGTGATATCATTACGTTACACGGTGGCTCTCCTGCTAACTTCTTAGATGTAGGTGGTGGTGCTACTGCTGAAGCAGTTAAAGAGGCGTTTAAAATTATTACGACAGATCCTAAAGTATTAACTATTCTTGTTAATATTTTTGGTGGTATTATGAGGTGTGATATTATTGCCGAAGGTATAATTGCCGCAACTAAAGAATTAAAATTGAAAACGCCAATTATTTGTCGATTACAAGGTACTAATGTAGATGAAGCTAAAGTGTTAATAGCAAATTCTGGAATGAAAATTTTACCTATTGATAATTTAGACGAAGCTGCTCGTTTAGCAGTAAAGCTTTCTAACATTATCAGCATGGCTCGTTCGGCTAAATTAGATGTACAATTTGAAATGCCATTGTAATTCGAATAAACGCTAAAATTTTAAATGTATCTATATTAATAAATCTATTTATTTGTTTTAAATAAGTTTTATCGTTTAGGTTTAATTATAAAATTCTAACTGTTAGTGTAAACATTATTTTATGCTATTGTTAATATACTCCTATTTAAATAAACGTTAAAAAAGCGTATTTTATTTTTGATTATGAAGTTGTTATAATTAGAACATTTTGATCATTAGAAATATAAATATGCACAGTATCAAAGTTATTTTATATATATATATATATTATTATAAATTAAAACAGATTTTCGGATTTCTTCTCGTGTTTTATTAAAATTATTTTCACAACGTTTCAGCAAAATCTCATTTGCCATTTTCAAGTAATATGTAATATTAAAGTTTTATAAATTACAATTGAATGAAGTTGTCACTGTCAAAATGTTTTAGTTTGACTTCTTGTCACTGGACCCTGCCGTATTTATAATAATAATAATTTTACTCGTGAAAACATCAAACACAATATATATATATATATATACATATATATATATATGCAGGAGGTGGTCTCTATTCTATGTTATCAGTTGGATGTTTAGAATGATGTAATCAACGTTTCCCATAAGTTACAGTGTAAAGAAAATTCATATATACTGATTCTTAGAAAATTGATTTTAATGTGCTTGACCCATAAGCAAAGATGGAAGTTAACGTTTCGCTTACTTTCTTGAAATGTAATACAAAAATTTGGTACACTCATATACCAATGTACAAAATTTATGTTTAACAACTGCAGTTATGCGCATCATATGAATTACGTTTACACGTACACTGCCTCAAAAAAGTAATTGGACATTTTTAAGCGCGACCTGCAAGGTATGCAACCAAACTTACGTTATAACAAAACGCCTACTTAAATTTGACAATATTGGCATTGTAGCCAATACTTACAGTGATATTACGAGGTTACTAACCATTCTTCATAAGCACTGCCTGTACTCTAAAATTCTAAATTCTTTGCCGAGTTTTCTATTTATTTATGTTCTCTGCTTAAGTAAATAAAAAAAATTAATTGTTATTTATGATTAAATAAGTTTAATCCTATAACTCGAATAATAATAAACTGTGTGCTCAAATATGAATCTACAATACTAATTAGCCTAAAAGTCTTAATATATCCGGATTAAATTAAAGTAAACATTCCGATTTTCTTTGTAAAGGAAGTATTATCACCATTAAAACGTAAAAAAGGTTTACGTTTACTGAAAGGCACTGATAAAGTAATGTTATTAATTTAAGTGAAAAAGTTACGTCTTTCAAGTTAGCAGTACAAGCTTAGCAGAATCAAATAAAATATAGTTAGGAATTTGTTGCGAAAGAAAAAAAATTGTAACATTCTTACTTTTTTAGTTATGCGTTTCTCGGCTAACTTGAGAGTAGCAGTACATAGTACATCATTCTAAAAAGTGCTTTAATGAATTTATTTCCTGTTTAAAATGTGTGTAGAATAAAAAATAAAGCTATCAGTTTTTTTCTTTTACAATTATTTAACTACAATTTAGTAACAAATTCTACTAACATTTATATATATAGTACTAACTTGCCTCAAGTTTAATGCATAAGTAAAAAAGTAAGTTTTTTCTTTCACATGAAATTATAGTAACAAACTCCTAATTATGTTTTATTTGATTTTGCTAACTTGGTACCCAATTGCTATGTGACTGAAGCTTTTATAATTTTATTATAAACAATTTCTTGTGATGTAGGTGAATAATTGTGCAATCTGAATTGTACATCTATCATATCTATAAAATAGGTATATATACTCATGTTTAAAATTGAATACACTGTTAATATTAAAGAATATTATCAAACGCAAAATAAAAAATTATTTTATATAGATTATTATAAATTTATTAACATTGTCAAAAAAGGCAAAATAATAAGTACAAGTAAAAGAAAAAAGTATATAATCATATAAATTTAAAAAGAGTTTAAAGCAAGATATGAAACATTATTTCTTTTTTTGGGGATATTTTCATTTTCTCATCTTATTTTTACACGATATTTCTGTAAAGCTGGGGCCCCGTCCGCGCCTAGAACCTCCCCGTCTACTTAGAATTTCTGCATTACGTCGAAATTTGATGGGACAACTATTGCGACACATAAATTTGTTTCTAATAGCATGGAACAACGCTTAATATTTTTTTAGTTTGTTTTTAAATTTTTATTGAACATTTTTAGCCGCAATAAGTAAAAATTTTTATACTTTCTATTTGCCCTATAATTTTTTTGCCATTGCGTACTTTACATGGTGTATAAATATAAATAAAAATTTAAGGAAAAACAATTAAAAAAATTTTCAAACCGCAAAAATGTAAAAAAATCATCTTACTTCTGTAGGGTCCATAAACCCGTTCTCGGTTCAAGAGAAAAATGATCATAGAATGGTTTAGTGTTCAAGAACACAGATAACAATGTTTGAAAACATTTTTTGTAATATGTAAAACCTTTGCTCCTATTATATTTAATAAAATTCCATTTTTTTAATTTTGTCATTTTTCTTTATTCAAATTTAAAAAAAATAACAGGCAATGTAAACAGAGCACATATTTAACATTATACTTAATCAAAATTAATTTGAATTACTTGAAGAAAAAAAATAAGAAAAGCTAATATTTTGCGTAAGGTAACAGGACGCTCAAATACAACAGTAAAGCACAATTAAATACGGTCCCATGAGCTGTGAAGAAGGTTTAAAATAAACTTCGCCCTGCGGTCTATAGGCTGTGACAAAAGTTTAGTCGCGGGGCTTAACATGTTAAATACTAGCCATTTGTTCCAGCTTCGCATGAGTGCAACCTATGTATATCCTACGATGTGACATCTTTTAGATTAATCGTTACTTATAATTAATAGGTTTTCGAAGTATTGGGTATTTAAAAAAATGGTTTTCTTTTTAGACCAAGGTTAAGACTTAGTGTTTATATGATTAATTTAGAAATAAACTTAGTTGATCATTTTGTACAAAAAAAAGAGACTGATTTTTTCAATGTTTGGTGATATTTCCATTACTTAGTTTTACCAAAAACTTGCAAGAATTCTGTTTTGATTTATATAGTTAACGAAACTCATATTAGTGTTGATTTCCAGTTCAGTTACATCTAACTAAAGATAATATCATTTTAAAAGAATATTAATTAAGTAAATTTGAGTTACCTTCTGTCTAATACTTAAACTAGTAGGTTCGATATCATCCATAAATTGGGTTAAATCAGCAAAGTTGAAGCATTTTTTCGTGTATTTACGACAGTGTAATCACAAAAAAAAAGAAAATCGGATTTTACCTATATTCATAAAAATCCATTTTCTATGAAAAAATACAAACTGCGAATAAATGTTATGAGAATTTGTAATGAGAATTAAGATTACAATTGTTCAACAACTAATTACGTTCAAATGATTTTTACGTTTTAATGGTGATAATACTTCTTTTACAAAGAAAATCGGAATGTTGACTTTAATTTAATCCGGAAATATTAAAAATTTAGACTAATTAAAACAGTAATTTCGTATTTGGGCATGCACTTTAAATTTATTATAGCTGTTAATGAAACTTATTTAATTATAAATAACAATTAGAATTTTGTTAATTAATGGCTATAGCATTCATTTAAAACTTAAGCAGAGAACACATAAATACATATATAGAAAATTCGGCAAAATTTAGATACATACTTGCAGGTAAGAAGCATGTTCTTGTAACGCTTGAGGCGGTGCTTATGAAGAATGGTTAGTAACCTCGTAATATCGTTGCAAGTAATGTCTACAATGCCAATGTTGCCAAATTTAACTAGCCGTTTTGTTATAACGTAAGTTTGATTGCCTATCTTGCAGGTCGAGCTTAAAAATGTCTAAAAACTTTTTTGAGGCAGTGTACATATTACATAGGTGCAGATATGCAGTGTACAAATTACGTACATGAACAAATGTAGGTTAGACGTATCTATGTACCACATATGTACATTCAACTAAACAAAAAACGAGACACCTTGGTTAATTCGAATGAAATAGTTAGCGGTGTAAACTAAGCTTGTTAGCAAATGCGATGGATAATCATTTCTGACCATTTGCGTTGCCATTCAAAAAATTTAAATTAGACAAATAACAAACATTGATAATACCAGAAGGTCAAATTGTTTATCCCCAAAAACTAAAAAACTAACAGCATTTCCTAAAACTTAATTAAAATCTAACAAAAACGTACATACGGCGTTATTACAAGTAAACCTCTTTTATTCATACAATCACTGAAAATAAACGACTGCGCAGAGTTTCTCTAAAATTAATTTCGTAATTTTTGGTAAAAGTTTCTTGCAATACGTATAATAATTGCATCCAACTATTCTAAGATGTTATCGGAAGTGTTAGCTACAGCGACATACAAAGAAATCGTGTGGGGGTATGGAAACTCGCTACCGACAATTACGAAAAAATTAAATTAACCTCTACAACCACAAGAAATAAATTCTTACCCCAAACAAAGACGTTCGCTCAGATCGCCACAATATTCGATTTCATATTTATGTGTTGGGCGTACACAATACTCTAGATGATGTTTGCGTGCTTCAAACTTTCCCGGAAGAATAAATCGTGTTTAAAATTTGACATTCTATCTCTGGTTAAATGACGAAAAGTGGATGTACCGAGAATAAAGTTTATTTACAGATTTCTAGTTTTTATTTTGCCATCCGAGCTTTTTTAGCCCATTACGTAACTACACTAACGAACAAATATTGACGTTTGCGATGTATAGGCACCACAAAAAAATTATTATAATACTATTTTTTGAACACAATTTATATTACACCCACTTAACATTTTATTAGATAATAACATTGTGAATATAAGTTATTGCACTTAGGTTTTAATTACGTTTTAAACAGTTTTTTTTAAATTTCTCTTTTTGATTGTAATTTTCTGCATTTTTCAGGAGGCACCAGCACTAGTATGATATCGTAGTTTTCTTGTTACTTATATCCTATAACACAATAAATAACCGTTCTTAATGTATTTTTCAGAAATAAATAAGCGAATTTTAAACTTGATGCATAACATCCATTGTTAACACAATGGTTTATTTTAAACGCTTTTTTGTTTTGGAATGAATTGTCACTTTTTTTATAATTATGTTTTAAAAAAATGACTAGTTTTATATAAGGAACATACAAATTGGAATACTAACATTTTTACTTTCCTAATAGCGATCGCAATTTAAAAAAAATTTTTTTTTGAAGAATTTTACGTTTCAAGGTCTCCTGAATCAGAAAAACGTATTTTTGACCAAAAAAATTTGGGCGTCTGTGTGTAACGTTGTACCCACGATAACTCTCGAACCAAAAGTCCTAATTACTTGAAGTTTGTTATGGAGCGTGTTTTTAATATTTTCTCGGTGCTATCAAAAGATGGGTCTGATAAAGAAACCGGAAGTAGGTGTATCTGCCATTTTGAACAGTTTTTCTTATATAATTTTGTACGAATTTAAATTATTCGAATTATTTTTACAGTTTCTTATAGAGTTAATTCTTTTTAACAATTTATTCAAATAAAAATTTTTTCTAACATAAGCAGTTTATTAGATATTTGATTTATAATTGAAATTGAATTCGATATGATCCTAGGTTCGAATCCAGCCTACAATTTTTTTTTAGAAAAAATTTATATCTTGAAAGAAAAGCAAGATACGTTAAAAAATAACAATTTTTCTCTAAATTCGTTTGACTTTATATACGGAGTGCTGCATCTTATTTAAATTATCTTTGGATGTATACCCACGATAACTCTCGAACCAAAAGTCCTAATTACTTGAAGTTTGGTATAAAGCTGGCTTTTCATATTCTCTCGGCTCTATCAAAAGATGTGTTTGATAAAGAAACCGGAATTGGATGTATCCGCCATTTTTAACAGTTTTTCTTATATAATTTTGTACGTATGTAAACTATTCGAATTATTTTTACTGTTTCTTATAGAGATAATTCTTCCTAACAATTTATTTAAATAAAAAAAATTCTAACATTAACAGTTTATCAGATATTTAGTTTGTAATTTAAAATGAATTCACAAATATAATATAGTTTCGAATCCTGCCTGCGACGATTTTTTTTAACTGATTTAATTTTATTCATTACGTCAAGTCGCAGAGGAGTACGTTAAGTGTCCTTACTAAATAAAAAAAAACAATAGAAAAAACCACAAAGTAGACAGTGTTGTAAATAGATAATTTTTAAATTATATAGATACAGATAATTTTTTTTTCTTGCAAGAATTATCTAGTATTAGATAATAGATAAACTATTTAAACTTTATATAGATAACAGATAATAGATGAAATAATCTAGGTAGTAATAACGATAGATGGAGTTCATTTGAAGAACTACTATGGAATGTGGGAAATTACTGAAGAAAAACATACATATTGTAACTTAAATTTTATGGAACACTGGATTTTTATAAATTTTATTTAAATAAAAAATTATATATATACAGATACATAGAACTTATATATTTTAGATAGTATATAGATACATATAAATAGATAAAAAATATGAATCTAGATTAATTTATCTATATAAATTTATATAGATAATTTACAACACTGAAAGTAGATGTACTTTAACTGGAAATGGTACTTTTCTTTATAAAAATATAATATACATATACACCTATCCCTCGATTTACACGGTAGATACGTTCCTGAGAAAAACGTGTAAATCGAAAAGCTTGCAGAAAATGCATAATTTTGCTATTTAACAGTTGTGACTTTTTTCAATATTTTTAGATGTACACAGAAATAAAAATAAAACGCATTGACAGGTTATTATATGTAATATATTACGGAAACACTGGTTTTTATTTGAGATGTGTACGCAGCGCACGTGTTCAATCACAGTAGCGTTTAGTAGAGTGCGATAAAAACAAAAAAAAACTTATTTGGAAAACCGTGTAAAAGCGAAAACGTGTAAAACAAGTACCGTGTAAATCGAGGGATAGGTGTGTAGTACATATCCTATAGCCATCTAAAAGGGACGTCCCGTTGCAGATACGCAAGGATGTCCTATAAGGACATCGTAGGGATGCACACACTTGTGAAAAAAGAACGTCCCCTGAATGTCCCTAGGACGAACACAGAACCAAAATGGGATGACTTTGGGACATTCAGTGATCCGTAACATCATGTCCCCGGGACATCCTTGGGACATCCTTGTGTTTGTTGGGTTGTAGGTTCGTAGTAAGACCTTTTGAGCAAAAAATGTTAATTATATTATTGTACGTAATTTAAGTAAAATTTTGTAATGCCTTATTGTCCTGTACCTATTAAAACGCTGTTTACACAAACTTTTCAAAATTTATATGTAAGAAGGCAATATAAAAAAATACTCTTTAAAAAGGCAAAAAAGACAAAAATTTACACAAAAAGGCAAAATAGACAGACTCCAGGCATTTGCCTGACTGTCAGCTGATTAGTAATAACGTTAGGGTCAAGCACGTGTAAAAACAACGCACATTACTTAATCGATTTTATTCAAGAGCTGAAAATGGAATTTTGCAATTCAGCGTTGATAACGTTTTTAGCCTTCAAGGTAGTAAAGAGAGAGAAAAAAGCAGCAGCAACCAACATTACAGTAGGCAATAAAATTTCTGTATTTGTATTTTTATCGATAATTATTATATACTACAAACGGTGGCAGGGAAAAGTTTTAACTCAGATGCAAACGACAAAAACGTTATTCCACTTTTCTTAATTGAAGTTTCTCGTCTAAAAATAGTTTATGTATACATTGGCATACACTTTGGATATGCAAGATATGCGCTTGAATAGGTAGACCGCAGTGCTGACCGTTGACTGTCGAGAAATATGGTAAAAATAATTATATTCCGATTATTTAAAAACAAAATAGTAATGAGAATATGGCAGAATTGTATGTTAATAATATGCTAAACAGAGAAAGTCTTTAGTCTGTAATAAATCCTAGTTTTGAATTTATTCAGTACTGCGTTAAATTCAAGCAGACCATGTTAAAATTATATAGAAAATAAACTTTAACAATATATCGTAAACTGCATTAATTTTTACAGCGTACGCTAAACGCAATTAAACATTTTCAAACAATAACATTTTTCAATAGATTCCGTGTCGATAAACAATACAAATAATTACATATTTGAAATCATTTATTTGTCTTAATGACGTTACTCCGGTCCTGTACAGAGTTCAACGTCAAAATCTTGGAAAAGTGTTAGTGCAAAAAAATGGAAGATGGAAATGTAATTATTCGTGAAGCAAAAAAAGATGATATGCAAGAAGTATGTGAATTAATCAGGGTATGTATTTTTTTATAAGAATAAGTTTTACGTTTAGAAAAGTACAGAACCGTCTTAAGTACAACTCTCTTCAGGCATTAGCAAAATATGAAGAATTAGAAGACCAGTGTCAAATTACTCCAGAAGTATTAATTCAAGATGGTTTTGATACAAACGCCCCAGCTTTTAAATGCTTCATGCTTGATTGCCGATGGAGCTATAGTTGGATACGCTGTGTACTTTATTTCTTACTCGACCTGGCTGGGAAAATCAACATTTTTGGAAGATCTTTATGTAAACCCTGAATTTAGAAATCGTGGTGTGGGAAAGAAATTATTTACAGCTGTAGCAAAACAAGCACAGGCAAATCAAAGTAAACGCTTAGATCTACATTGTTTATCATGGAATAATGCAATGAATTTTTACAAAAACATCGGAGCTAAAAATTTAACTGAATGTGAAAAGTGGAATTATCTCAGAATTGATGGGGAAGATTTAAACAAATTGTAAAAACATACATCATTTATTAATATTATTTAATTTAACATAAATAAAATTCATTCAATTTTCTGATGTTCTTGTACCATATGTTCATCTAATTTCAGTCTTCGGTTAAAAGTCTCTGTACACAAAGGGCACCTGTAATGATATTACTTTAAAAAAGTTTAATAAACTTTGATACGTTGTTACCTATGATTTCGTTTGTAAGTACTGTCGGCAGTTTTTTCATGTAATTTCTGATGCGAAACTAAATTATATCTTTCAGCAAAACGTTTATCACATAGAGTACAGACATATTTTTTTTCACCGGTGTGTACTCGCATATGTCGTTTCAGGTGAGACGCTGATAATAATGCCCTTCCACATTGTGAACATTTATAGTCTTTTTGGCCCGTGTGTGAAAGTTGATGTATGTTGAAAGAAGTGTGATGTACAAAGCGTTTACCACACAAATCACACTGATAGGGAGTATCACCTGTATGAATGGGTAAATGCCTATGCAGAGCACCTTTCTGAGTAAACGTCTTTTTGCAATACATGCACATAAAAGGGTAAATTCCATTATGCATACCCACATGTATATCTAATGCCGTTTTCTGCTTGTACGATTGTCCACAGATTTCACAAATAAATGGTCGTACATCGCTGTGTGACGATTGATGACTTTTTAATTCGCCCAATGTTTTCCACGTTTTAAGACACGTGGTGCATTGATATGGTTTTGATGCACCGACATTTCTCTTTTTTCTTTCCCTACTAGTGTTAAGCAAGAACGTTTGTTCAATATTTATCCCGACATCGGTTGACAGATTTTGAATATCATCCTTTATTGAAACTTCTTGCTTGATATTTTCATTAATGTTGTGTGTATTTATATGCTCTTGTCTCACTAGTTTTGATTCAAAATCCGGTTCAAACTTGTATTTGACAATTTCGTCGCTTCCAGTTTGGCAATAAACACTGCACTTAATGTTACCATCATATCCTAAGTAACTCCACACGGTTTTACGTATTTCTTTGTACGAGTTTTCAGCATAATCCAAATCGTCAATTAAATTCTTACAGTTGTTACAAATCAACGAGTTGCTACTGATAAGAATATTATTTTTACAAGTATCTGTTAGATATTCTCGAAGGAGTTTATTGGTGCACTTGGTAAAATTTAAGTCGACGTTGTAGTTAGTGCAAAATAAGTTATTTATTTGTGCTCTGCACAACAAACACTTATCGTTCATTTTAAAATGTTCTAGGTTATGTCGCAATACACAATTTATTTTTTTTATGTTTTTAGTAAATTCTGTCAATATTTGTATTTTATAGGCAGGTACTTGACAGATTAATAAATTTGTTAAATAGAGATTTTGTTGGTTTTAAATAAGAAGATAAATCATGTAATTCTAACGATAGAAGTAGAAGAGATAGCTTCAAAATAGATATGTCGCTATAGTATCAGTAATGAACGTTACTAAGCTCGCGACTTATCAGTGATTATAAATTGAAAAGGAAGAAGCAGTTATATGATAAGCAAAATTTCTATTTCCGTAAATTTTTGTGTGGTGATATGAGTTGGATGTTTAAATTTCGCGCGTGTATGCATTAAAAAGATTCCTTCAGTTGGTGCTTCTGATTAGTACTTACATGTTTTATAAATTTTAAATTTTGTTCTTGGTGAAACTTACGCAGACTGCCGTTTAGTAAGTAAAGCATATAATTATGGATTTAATAAGAATGCAATACCGAGTGAAAGTGTAATTAAGTGTAATTAAATGAGGGTTGTGCCATTTTGCAGTATTGCCAACCGATAGATTCCGTCAAATCAAACTGTCATTGTCGTATCATTACTTTAATTTACCTTTAATACTTGTACGAGTTGGTGCTGATAAATAATAGTCTCAGCGCTAGTTTAGAATTATTATATGTCTGGAAAAATTTATTGTAAAAAGAGATCGTGAAATACACCGTTAGTGATTAATATTTTCTAAGGTAGGTTAGACGTACGAATACAAAGCAATCTGTTTTTTTATCATGTCAGAATGCGTCACGAACGAGTTAACTGTAATTCTTTCGTGTGTCGCTTTAACAAAAATTTCCCCTTTTTTATTTACTCGCGAACGTCGAAGCAATCGTTAAATTAACAAGTCCTCGGTCGATTAAAGTAAATTTTCGTGCGCCCTTGAACCAAAAGAATGAATCAACATTCCGCCCCTTAATATACAACGTTGTTGTTTCTTGTAGAAAATGGCAAATAGAACACCTGCAGCCCAACGACCTAATGGATCGACTCAAGGAAAAATATGTCAGTTTAAATTGGTGCTATTGGGAGAATCGGCTGTCGGTAAATCTAGTTTAGTTCTACGATTTGTTAAAGGACAATTCCACGAATACCAAGAAAGTACTATAGGTGCTGCATTTTTAACGCAAACTGTATGTTTAGATGATACGACTGTTAAATTTGAGATTTGGGATACGGCAGGACAAGAAAGGTTTGTGCCTTATCGTATTTAAAGTGTTTATTATCTGTCAATTATCACGTTGTTTTTTTTTTGATTAGACATACAAATTAAGGGTAATGAGGTTGTACTAATCAGTAATTGATTAAAATTATTTGTTATTTTAAGTGATTAATTTATTAAAATTTTTAGGTATCACAGTTTAGCACCTATGTATTACCGAGGTGCACAGGCTGCTATTGTCGTTTATGATATTACAAATCAAGATACATTTGGACGTGCAAAAACATGGGTTAAAGAATTACAAAGACAAGCAAATCCTAATATTGTTATTGCTTTAGCGGGGAATAAACACGATTTGATGAATAAACGTATGGTTGAATACGAAGAAGCGCAAGCTTACGCAGAAGAAAATGGCTTGCTTTTTATGGAAACTTCTGCCAAAACTGCTATGAATGTAAACGACATATTTTTGGCAATAGGTAAGTCGAATTAAATGTACAAATGCTAAGAGGTTATCAATTACTTTATTGGATTAAGTGTCAACGTAATTTAATATGTATTGAACTACTACAAAAATAGTTTGAGTGGGAGGTATCGTCTTTCCATTTTATGAGTGATTGTATTTCTCTGCAGAACAGTTTACGCCACTATTTTACTCTTCTTGTAATTCCTTTTCTTGGTTTAGGTTTGGTTTTTTCTGGGTGATTATCTACTATTGGGGAAACTACGACTTCATTTGTTAAGAAATGTCTTGCATTGTTCTTTAAGGAAAATCATTCTTCGGGCCGAATAGATGTTATCTTACAAATTCTGTTATGTAACCTATAAAGATTTATACAAATTTTACTATGTCACAATGGTATTTAACAAACAATAATACAAAATATGTTACTCAAAAATAGCTAACTTTGTCATGGATATGAGAGTAATTTTAACCAAGAAAATAGTTGGGGGTGTTGAGTTTCACCCGGACGGAGTTATTAAATACGATCACAGGCAAAATGTGCCGCACCGCTGACTTTGGAATCTACACGACGCGTTTATTTCCGTCACTCTTGTCCCTTTAGTATCGCTGGATTACTTAAGTCTACGGTAAGTTTAACCTAGTTGCTCTTCTTTAAAACAAGCAGTTACGACCGCGTCTCGTGCCTTCTCTCTCTGGGTCGCATCCCTCAGACACGCTACTTCTCTGTAAAACCACAGATGTAATCCTTTGTCCTTATTGCGATAGCCTCCGCGACTTTCTGGTTTGGTCACTCCTCGTGTAAGAAAATATTTAGAGTCTTTCCCAATCACGTTGTGATGACGATCCTACTTACTTCCTTAAAGGGACGAGTTTCGCATCATTCGCTTGCGGCTGTGCCGCGTCGCCGGTCGCACTCCTTTTTTTTATATTTGGGTGACGAGCGATGCTCAACCGGGCTCGTAAAAAAGTTTAAATTTACCTCATGATGTAAACTAAACTTCCCGCCCTTGCAAGTTTGAGTAGGCGATGCGTTTACCCTGTCCGAAACAGTTTGTTTCATCTTAACATTATTGGACTTACTCTTAACTTTAATCCAATAATCTTAAATTAAACTCGACGCACCAGTTTTCCGCTCGTGCTGTTTTGACTAGTCTTGCCGTTCTCCGTTGTCTCTATAGTTTTCGATCACGTATTACCTACTGCTGTTTCTGGTTTTAGTTCGTGTCACCACACCATTCTTTTTGCGTCGCGTTCTGTTATCTGGTGTGCGTTTTTTGGCCACACCAGTACGATCCGTGTCGGTCTGGCGCCCACGTCTCTGTCTCTATATTCACATCGGTTGTTTTTTGCTCTGCTTATGTCGAAGAGGTATGCCGGAAAAGTGTCGTGCTCTGTCAAGAGTTGTACCGTGTAGCGGTCGAATGCCATTAGTACGCATTTCGAGCTCTATGAACCTGTCTCCTCTCAGCGCAATTAAAGTTAATTTTTATTATTGCAATTGTTTGCGCAGGGTGTGCGTTCTTATGCTCTACTAAAAATCATTTGCGTCAGTCTCGGACTATCGATATTTTTTATAATGTCTGGGGGGGGGGGGGGACAAGTTAATGATCGCTCCCTCTCCGTCTTACGTAAAAGTTATGTTTTTCGTTCTTACAGACTCGTTTAGGTATGCACTGCAACTTCAGTTTTGATTGCGCTACCCTAAGTCTGTTTACTTTGGAGGGTGAGTGTTCGGTTAATGATTTCCAGACTTTTTATATTTTTTAAATTTGTAATCCAACATATATCATAAATCATCCAATAATGACTGCAGCGCAAACAAAAGTTTTTGGCGGAGTAATGCAGCGCAAACGAAGAATATATTGCGTCTTAAAAATTCAAAAAAAATATCCGCAAGGGACGGTCGGCCTAAGAAGGTTATTGAGCCTTTCGACTCGCGAAGCTCCTAGCGGTATCGTTGCATCCTTTGTCTAGATAGGATGCGGCTTTAGAGGCGTTCAGGCCTAATCCCGCGGATGGTAGCTTCGCACCAACGCCCGCTCGGGCGAGTGCTTAACCAAATGTCCGACCCTGCGGTTCCTCTCGCACTGAGCAGGATTACTATCGCAACGACGACGTCATCAGTAGGGTAAAACTAACCTGTCTCATGACGGTCTAAACCCAGCTCACGTTCCCTATTCCTAGGTGAACAATCGAACACTTGGCGAATTCTGCTTCGCAATGATAGGAAGAGTCGACATCGAAAGATCAAAAAGCGACGTCGCTATGAACGCTTGGCCGCCACAAGCCAGTTATCCCTATGGTAACTTTTCTGACACTTCTTGCTTAAAACTCTTAAAAGCCAAAAGGATCGATAGGCCCTGCTTTCGCAGTCCCTATGCTTACTGAGCATCGGGATCAAGCCAGCATTTGCCCTTTTGCTCTACGCGAGATTTCTGTCCTCGCTGAGCTAGCCTTGGGACACCTGCGTTATTCTTTGACAGATGTACCGCCCCAGTCAAACTCCCCGCCTGGCGGTGCCTCGAATCGGATCGCGACCGAGCATAGTTGCGATTTTCACGACGCGCGCAGATACGAGTCCGCCGACGAACTGGGACGACGACATGACCGCACACGACGCCGCCGAAACGACGCCGTGCCGCCAAGCGCGACCCGAAGCCGCGCCCTGAACGCGACGATTCCATCTGCGCAATCGGCTACTAATCGCGCGGGGTGCGCTTGATGCGAGAACGTCGTGACTACCGCGTGGTTAGCGGACGGCGGCGCACGCGCTCCGCGTGATCGAGTAAGTAAGGAAACTACGAAGCCTTAAAATCATTAACCTGGCTCCTTCCATTTGATACCACCAAAATTAATCGTAATCGTTAAGGGTAGTGCAAACAAAACTGAAAGTGGAGTATACTAGCGCATACCTAAATGAGTGTGTAAGAACGAAAAAAAAATTTTACGGAAATACGTAGCGCAAACGATTGGAATAATAAAACCTAATACTACTTGCCGGTGGAAGGGGAGTCAGGTTAACGGAGCTTGGATTTCGATAGTTGGAATGAACCCGAAGTGTTTTTTTCTGTGTTTGTCGGTGTTTATCTCTCGTTTTATTTCGCATTGTTTTTATCGGCATCGATGTCGGCTTTAGCTGGTTCTTTCGCTAATCAGATTTTAGAGTGAGACAAATACTAGACTACTTTAAGACCAAGAATTCTAAAAAAAAAGTAGTTAGATGTAGAATAACTGAAAAAATGAAAGAGATATGGCAAACGGCATGGGAAGTAGGCAAACAAGGTAGGCAATTTCACAAGATTGCTTCTGTAATAAAGGATTAGATAATGCAGTTGCTGGAAAAAAGATACTAAGCACATACTATACAAGTGCCACGAACAAAGAAGAATCAAACTTAAAAGAAAAGCTGTTATTAAAAGATGTCTAATTTCTGATGAAGCTAATCTGTTCAGAAAAAACATGGAGCGATAATTCTGAGGATCTTGTTTTGGAACCGCTGGATACTGGTGGTGTGTGTTTTGGCAGCGTGGAACTATACTTGCGCTGCGTAGGCAATGGACGGGCGGATGTTGTCGATGTTGAAGCGACTGTTGCGGCATAATATCGGATTTAATTTTACGAGTAGGTCGTTGAAAGAGGTTAGCCTCTGAGTAATGTAATACTTCCAATGTAGCTTCTTATCTAACGTGACGCCGAGGTATTTGGTCTCGTCCACCCAAGGGACGTCGTTCTCTGTGATGTGGCGGTGGCTTGTCGGCGCGATGTTTCTTCGGATGAAGAGGAGGGCGGCGCTTTTTCTTTGCCAGTCGTCGTACCAGCTGTCGAGTGAAGTGAGGGTCATTGGAAGACTTCTCTCGACTTGAGCGAATGAGCGGGTTGTTGCCAGGACGGCGGTGTCGTCGGTATAGAATGTGTAAGTGAGTTCGTCAATGAGATGTCAGCCGTCAAGATGTATCGAAGTGGAAATAATGCAGATCTTTGAGGAACGCCGGTTTCTATGTGACGTGGAGTGGATTTGGCGGTGAAAAGTTTAATCGCAAACGAGCGTCGACGGAGGCGTTCGGTGTTGAAGCAGTCGAGGATCTGCTCAGCAATGCGGAGGGCTTGGTGGGCGGTGGAGTGTTTCTTACGAAAAACTGTTCTTAGGGGATGATTTGGTTTGTGTCGACCTGTTCCTGTAATCTCATGAGGATTGTTTTTTCCAATAACTTACCAAGCGTCGGAAGTAAGCTGATTGGACGGTAGTTTTGGGACATGACTTGGTCTTTTCCATGTTTTGGGAATTGCTGTGACGTCTGCGGTTTTCAATTGATGTGGAAAGTGTCGGGATCTTAAGCAAGCGTTTAAAATCGCGGTTAAAGTAGCTATACTTTCTTTGGGGAAAAGTTTGAGGGCTTTGTTGAAGATTCTTCGATTTCCTTGGGAGAAGTGTGCTTAATGGGCTCGTTGGTGGTGGACGTCAGGGTGCATCTGACCTTGTAACACCTTCTCGCGCTTCACACGTGCTACTTTGTAATTCTTTGGAAATTAATCTGATCCGCGGATTTACATGAGATAAATGCTCTTTTCTCTCTAGGGGTTTGTGGGTAGATATTGATCGTATTCTTAATAATAAAAATTACAATGTAAAATGTATATATTGATTTAAACTGATTTCAAAACATTAATAAACAACTTAAAAAATATCATGCACTACGCTCACTAACTCGATCTATACAACTACGAATATAATAAAATGATCGCAATAATATAATAAAAAGTCCAACCTTTGCTGGTGTCGAGTGATTTAGGTGTAATTGTAGCACCGTGGCCCTCCAAAGTTATTTTTTTAGGAAGCACCATAACTGAACCGTCACTCGTACCGTTCACTGTAGGTCCAATTACACGGATTGGCTTGCTTAATTTATTCACATAAATTTATTAGAACCAAAGCTTTGGTAATGGTATTATGTTTGCCGACACTAATTATTTATTCGTCGGTATGCACCAAGTTTAAACGTTTATTAAATTTACTTATAAAGTGACACCGAAGGTATCGCCCCAACACTTCCTGGGTTGGCCCGCACCGCTAACCTCTTAATTATGGTCGTCCAGCCTCTGACTAGTGATGCACCGATGCTTCGGTTCTGCTTCGGTATCCGGCCGCTTCGGCCATTTTTCAAATATTCGGGCTCCGGTCTATATCACCGGAGCTTCGGCCGAATCAGGAATTTTCTTGTTTGAACCTATCAATCTGTCTCTGCTTAGTCTGATTGTTATAATTCGCGACGTCAAGTTCATTTTTTAACGGGCTGTGTTACAGTGAGTATTAACTAGTACAATGAGCAATAAAAAAAGTAATATTTGGAAATTTTATAATATATGTGAAGATCAAAAATTTGCAAAGTGTACAATTTGTGAAAAACAAATATCTCGCGGCGGAACTGGAAAAAATGCATCAACAACTTCGCTCACAAATCATATGAAACGTTTACATCTAAATGAATACGAAATCTTACAAAAGGATACAGAAATGTTAAAGTCAAGTACGTCAGAAACTAAAACTAGTAACAGTAATAAACAGCAATCACAGCAGACATTGTACGATGTTGTAGAACTTTCTAAAAAGTGGGATATTAACGACAAACGTGCTAAATCATTACACACTTATATAGCAGAGATGATTGCATTGGATAATATGCCATATTATGTTGTCCATAATACAGGATTCATAAGACTTTTGAACAAAGTAGCTCCAAATTATAACGTACCGTCTAGAAAGTTTTTTAGTGATAATATAATTCCTGAAATATATGATCGGGTTGTCAAAACTATAAGAAATAAAATTAAAACTGTAAAGTATATATCCTTTACTTCAGATATATGGACTTGTTCCAACACAAATGAAGCTTTTATCAGTTTTACTGGACACTGGTTATCAGAATATTTTGAGTGTAACAACTTAGTTTTAAATTGCAAGCATTTTCCTGGTGGCCATACAGCTGAAACTATCAAGAATGAGATTCAGGAGATGGTTCAAATGTGGGATATAAATTTATCACAAATTCATTTAATAGTTAGGGACAATGGCGCCAATATTGTTAAAGCTTGTAAGGACGCTCAAATGGAGAATACTTCTTGTTTTATTCATACCTTACAGTTAGTAGTACTTGAAGGGATAAAATCTCAAAGGTCAGTAGTTGATTTAATAGCAACATCAAGGAGACTTGTAAGTCATTTTAACCATTCTTCAAAAGCGTGCTCAATTTTGAAAAATATACAAACCGAGTTAAACCTTCCTCATAAAAAAATGTTGCAGGATGTAGAGACTAGATGGAACTCTACCTATTACATGCTTCAACGTATTCACGAACAAAAGAGGGTCCTAAGCATATATACTGCAGATAATAATAATGTAAATTCATTGATCACAAATCAGTGGTTACTAATTCAACCATTACTAAATTTACTAGAGCCATTTGAACAATTTACAAAGACTATGAGCTCAGATATGTCATTAATATCAGAAATTATTCCTACAGTAACAACCTTACTAAAGTATTTATCAAACGAATATGAAGAAAATTTGTTCTTTGGTGTCGGAACCATGAAAGAAACTATGTGTGCAGCATTAAAACAACGATTTCAATCAATTTTTGAAAATAAATACTATGTAATATCTACGTTGCTAGATGCAAGATTCAAGACGGCCTTTTTTGACAAAGATAAAGTAGAACAAATGAAGCTTATGTTAGTTAAAGAATATGCCCCTGACCCTGATCAAATTCCTGAACACGATGACTCCGGTGACGAAAACATCCCTTCAAAAATACAAAAAACAGATCACAAGAAAAACGTATGGGACTATTTTGATGAAATAGCTGGTGCTTCAGCTTGCCAACTTCAATCGAAACCATTCACCAATAAAAAATCTACGAAAAGAACTCAAATTGAAGAAGAATTAAAAACCTATTTGGATGTACCATTAATCAACAGAAAAGATGACCCAATAAAATGGTGGCAAGAAAGAAAAATATTGTTTCCAATATTATCTGAACTTGCCAGAAAATTTCTCTCTGCACCATCGACGAGCGTTTACAGTGAAAGGTTATTTTCTGTAATAGGAAATATTTATGAAGAAACCAGAAACAGGCTACTTCCTAAAAATGCAGAAAAATTGCTTTTTTTGCACTATAATTTGAAAAAAATCAACTTTGAATATTACTACATAATTTTATTTAGCTTCAGTTTTATATTTTGTAAAAAAAAATGTATTTCGTTCTTCGTAAATTTAATAAATACATATTACATGTTCATTAAAAAATTAAACATAGTATTTATTTTAGTAAAGAGGATGTACAGACTTGCTTCGGCCGAATCACCGAAGCTTCGGACTAATTAATAGCCGAATATTCGGTATCCGGCTATTCGGTCAACATGCCGCTTCGGTGCAACACTACCTCTGACCCGGACAAAAGGACACTCTCGGTTTCTTTCACTTTTACACAACACTTACACTACCTTAAACCACAGACTTATAAAACTAACTAGACTATTTTAACATTCTAAAAGTTACGATAGACATTAAAAAAAGGCATTACAACCTGGCGGTGGATAACGTTCGTGCGACGGAAGTTTTTGTCGTCTGAATGGTTTGCTCTGAATTGGGTTTGAGCGTGTCGGCAAAAACTTCGGCTTTGTCTAGATCCGTATAGACCAGACTTTGGGGGCCGTAGATGACAGACATAGGAGGCTTGTTCCTGTTTTTGATGATGTTGTTTATTTGCTAGACGCTGTGGTCTTGTGGATTTAGTGACTGAAGTTTGTCATTGAAGAAAAGATTTCGGTGTTGTTCGACGGCGGTTTGAGATGCGTTAAGACCTTTTTTGTCGTTTGGGTGATAGGTGCGTTGTCATCTGCGTCTTATATTGTTTTTTTCGGTGATCTCGTCGCGAATGTGAAGTGGGAGTTGGCGCTGATCGGACTTGGTGTTAGTGGCTTTCGAGATGCATCTTTTGACGAGGTTTGTGAAACTGTTAACCGTGACTTGTGTAATGAGTTTGCCGGGCTTGAATTGGAAAGATGGCCACATGGTGATGTTATTTTCAAACTGAAGATGGTCGTTTTTTGCTTGTTCCAGTTGTAGAAGCACGGGCTCGTGGTTGGAACTAAGGTCGGAAACGGTAGTTAAATCGTGTAGTAGCCTGATGTTGAAAATTGCTATCTCGATGACGTCCGTTGTGGGGATGGCTGGTGGGTTCGGAGGGTTCGTCTATGACGAAATTTCGGATGCTGGCGAGGTCTGGCAGGAGTCGACCATTGCGGTTCGATTTTTTGCTGTACCAGTCTTGATGTTTTGCGTTAAGATCTCCGGCGAGAATGGTGGGGATCCTAGCGTTAAAAATTGCGTCTAAATCTGCGGTTAAGACGTCTTTGGTGGGCCGCTTGTAGGCAGCGCAAAGAACGATGTCTCCGTTGGCTACCGTGTTAATGACGATTTAGATTGTTTCCAGATTCTGAAGTTGTGGCGTTGGAATGTAATGGTGCGAGATTGACGTAAGCGGCCGTACTTTCTCCGCGGCCTGTGGTTTGGTTGGTGTATTACCATTGTGTTAACAATGGATGTTACATCAAGTTTAAAATTCGCTTATTTATTTCTAAAAAATACATTAAGAACGGTTATTTGTCGTCTTATAGTAAAGCAGGATATAGGTGACAAGGGAAATACGATATCATACTAGTGCTGCTGCCATATCAACATAAAAATAATAGATACTTCGAATTTTTAACTTTGAATGTTTCGACCGCATCTGTTAGTAGTTTCTATTTTTGACGAGTTGGGCGTTTCATGTTGAAAAGCGGTTACAATTCAAATTCGATTACTTTTTAACGCGTTTGATCAAGCGTTAATGCTTTAATACGAATCTAATTAAAATATAAAAATGTTACAGCGAAAAAGCTACCTAAAAATGAACAAACCGCGGGTCCTGGTGGTAGTGGTCAAGGAAGGCGACTGGTTGAAGGTGATACAGGAGCTAAGACAGCAGGCAATTGCTGCAAGTGATGGCCTCCACACGGGCTTGTACCTTTGTTCTCTGATAAAAAAAATGAACTGCGCTATTGCGCTCTAGTGATATATCAGTGTAATAATACAGCCCTTCTTTGAATAATATTACGAACTGTTTTATGTCAGAAATTTCTTTTCTTATACCACTAAATACGCTGTCAAGTTTGATCTTAGGTTTGACAGTTTTATTTATCGGTATATGAAATTTGATCTGATTTAACTTGTCAAATGTTGGATAAAAATTCTTTTAATTCCTTCTACAGATGTGTCCACTATTTTTTAACGTTAATTTTATAATAATACTATTAATAATTGTTATTAGCACCGCATAATCTACATTTGAATGTAATTGTATTCAATATTTGACGGTCAGAAATCGTCCTGCCCTGGCATCTGATTTTTATTGTTTATTTTTCATATAGAAACTATTGTATGTAACTAATATATACTATGTTTGAAAGTAAGTTTTTAGGAAAAAATTCTACCTATTCTATGTATTCAAAAAAAATCAGTCTTTAATAATTTGAAATATGTTTCTTAATGTTTTTCACATTTTAATCGGCATTTTACGATAGAATGTTTCTACCAATTAAGATTACGATAAAAAAAATTGCAGTAACGACTCTACATTTTGAAACAAATTTCATAGGAGCATCACATTGTTATTGTATCGTGTTAATTTTTAATTCTGAACTCATGTGTCGCGTCAAAGTAATTTAATTATAATAGTGGAGTTAATTTACTATAGAATTTGTTAATTTATCAATTTTAAAATCACATTCTATAAGTTGGTAGAAGTACATGTAGTAAGGTGGTTGTACAGTAAGTTTTAAATTGAACAAGCTAATCTTGGTCTGTATGGATGTTTTTATCCATAATTTAAGTAATATTGTATTATAATATATTTGAATATAAATAAATTTATTATTTTCATTATGCTTGCTTATATATGGTTATTATAATTATTCTGTATGCACAGAAAAACATTGTACAGGAATAAATCATAATCAAATAAAGCTGTTATAATTTATGTTGCTCCTACATAATGTGAGTTTTTTTTAAGTTGCCTTTCCTAGTGTAGTTTCGTATTATTTTTTGTTGGTCTTTGTTTTCTTACTTGCAGGTAAAATATAAAGTAGAAATTTTTTGTGTGATCAATAAAGTAAATTTTGCTGTGGTTCGGAACATCGAGAAAAGTATTGTTTTGTGTTTCATTTGTAGTGAATACTTATGGGTAAAATTTACCAACAAAAAACGAACCGACGAGTTGGTCAAAGGAAACAATGACCGCTGCTCTGGAGAAGTTGAAAGATGGGGCGTAGCGCGCCCAAACAATGAAGTCTTCCAGAAGCTACCCGAGAACAAGTTTTGATGATTGTTTAGGATTGCGCCGAAACGTTGGAAGATATAAAGGAGTGGATTAATCTAGATATCACATACACAAAAGGAGGAGTCTTTCTCCCAGACCTACATAGGAGGACTTTTTCTCCGCTTGTGCTAATCCTCCATCATGTGTATTACTCCTCTTCTGTCACCTACATACAAAGCTTCAAATGACCTATATAGTATATTCCTATAGTCCTCTTCCCTGATCTCTACATACAAGGCTTCAAATTGCCTATAGCAACTTCAAGTCGTTCTTTGTTGGTATATATAAGACGACTGAAGGTATACTTACAATACAGTTGTGATCTAGAAATAATTTATTAATAATAGAACAGATAAAGCAGTTTATTTAACAACTAAAAGATAGTGATGTAGCTATTCAAGAACCAAAAAATATTAAGAATTTGGTGGTCGACGGTATTAAGGTGTTACGTGCAATACATCTAATTGATTAAACAATTTATAATTTGGAATTGGAAATAATTGTGCTAATCATTTCCATCTATTTAAATCTTATAAACAAGAAATCGTATTTACGGAAGAGGCGAATGGGTGTGGTTTATGAAGCTGTGAAAATACATAGATGTTTTCAAAGTACTGAAGCAATATTTGAAATTATTGACCACAAAACAATCTTAAAAATTGTGGACGAAGAAAATTAAGTATATTTAGGCCGCGAATCTCTTTAGGAGATATGGTATTTGGCAGTATTAAAAAATTATTGACTAAATCCAATTGTTTCAAAAGAAATTTTTACAATACTGTAAATAATACTGTTATAGATCTACTAGGAGATGCTAAAACTATAACATATCTATTGTTTTAGATCAATTTTTATTAAAAACAGGTGTGGAAATATATTGTTCGATCGTGTAGTGTAGAGCTCCTTCACCTTCTTGTTCAGATTTATAACTCCACATTAATTTCTTAATATAATTCGCGGTAACCTGTGTCTCATAAAAAATCCTCTAAACTTTTTTATTCAAAGTAATATATTTCGATAGGTCGATATTTGTTAACGGCGTTGTCATAATTGAGAGTTTTTTTTAAATAAGGATGTAAATATGACCCGTGACTTTTTTTATATGCTTTAAAGACCTTTTCTCACGCTTACTGCCCGCATTGCTTGGTTATGACTTTTTTCTTCTTATGTTTTTATAGCAGTTTCTGCATTATTTACTGCTTTTGCAACAGCTGCAGCTCTACCACCAAGAGAACCTATTGCCCTTAAGTCAGCGAATAAAGGAATTAACGGTAAAAACTCTTTTGTTTTAGGAATAGGAATTATCCTTTTGTTGTCTTAATACCTTCATAGCTTGTTTAACGGTTAAACACCTATTCTGCAACGTGCTAATTGCATCGCTTTTTAAAACTATTGTTCCCACGCCTTTTATTCCTTTTTGGTCTCATACCTAATTTAGTTTTACCGTTGATTGAAGTATTCTTAAAGATAGTCAACTCATGTAATTAGAAGGCAATACTTGTATACATGTATGATCGCGTTTTTGTTTACTTTTTTTGGCTGTACTGAAGCGCAAATCGTTAATGTGGTCAACACTTCAACCATAGTTAAGTTTTAACTGCAGATTAGAGATGGCGCATTGAACACATGCTATGTTGAAAAATGAGAAAAAAATTTTTCGTGCAAATTATGCGAAGTAAATATAAGGACAAACGTTTACCGATAAACTTGCATTTTACTTATTTTAATCTCACGTGGAAAGAATTTAGTTTAGAAAGATCTTATAAATGGTTGACTTTATTGCCGTTATACATTATAATTCAACAATTCATAGAACTACTAGATATAAACTGATCGACGTAAATAAAGCCAACTCGAAGAACATCTTAAAAACCCGGTTCAATAATAGAAAAGCCTCGAATTCAAAATACCTAAATATTCAAAAGGCGTATTTGTTCGAATTAGTTAACATCTGAGCTATGTTCACAAGAAGTTTTATCCGAAATTGGAGCATGGAGGTTTTTCAAACAATGACTGCAAAAAGAAGAAAAATATCCATACATATATACCTACACTTAGTTGAAACAATATTAAAACGGCATACTAATTCGTTATAGGTTAAATGGTTGGGTTTAGATAAATGGATAAATCTCATAATTCGTGGATTAAAAAACACTGCTGTAATATAAACAAATGAAATACTATTAAACACGTTGGTGTTTCGTATTTAATAGTTGGACACTTGCCCAGGTAATCAATATTTAAACAATACCAGATTCTAGGACAAGTGTCATTGATCAAACAAGTTAATGTTGAATGATATTTTTATTAATCACAGTCGAGTTTTTATACAATAATTTACAATGGTTGTGTAATACAGAGTCGGCAATTTTATGTATACAATTTTAAATGTAGGTTACTATAATGTAACACATACTTAGCAATTTGTTGATATACCGGAAGTCTAAATATAGCGGAAGTCTAAATATAGCTTAACAACTTACGTTTGCAAACGGATTGTTTTAGAATGTGGAGTAATCATTAAGTATGTCAGTGTTGTGACGTATCTAGATACAAGTATCTAGATACTTTTGGAGTATCTAGTTACATATCTAGATACACTGGACAAAATGTAACTGTATCTGTATCTAAATACATTTTTCGTAGTATCTGAGTGGTTTAAATACTAGATACTTTTTTTTGCACAAATTGTAAATTATACAAGTTTTTACTAAACACGGCGGTACTTTTTTCTGTCAGTTCATCATGTACAATTGCCTCCAAAAAAGAATGAACAGTATTTTCGGCAGCTTGTACGCAGTTGTGTATTGCGGGCAACATATATTCATTAAAATAAATATTAATGTTTTCTAAGAAAAAAATTGATGTAACATATTTATCATTGTAAAATTTAATATGTCTCTTCGAAATTGCTATTTTCCCTGCAAGTAAACCTGAGTATTTTGTATTTTTATATTAACTATTTTCAAACGTTTAACATTTGAATGAATGCGCAAGACATTCGAAAACTAACGAACGTGCTCGAGAGCCGTAGGTTCTGAACTTCGGTTCTGAATGGTAAATGAAGGTTATTGTAGTCAAGAGTGAGACAGGCGTATTAAAGTTTCATACAAGAATGATACAAGTTAGAAAAGAAAGTATTTCTTTCGAATGAATCCCGTCATAAGCCGAAGGTCAACCGCCTACCTGATGCAATGTTTACATCGTTTATCTTTTGGTCGTATTTCGTATCAATTTCGTATCATGTATGTTTAATTTGCGGTACGTTTTTCTTTCTTGCTTGCGTAGAAGTGCATTTAATGATTTAGATCTTTGGTCAAACAATAATTATTCTCTTTTTTTAATACCTCCATGCGCTGTTGCTAATTGTAATACGTATAATCAGTACCGGCTTCACCATTTAAGCAAAACATTAATTTTTGTAACACATGATACGAATAATAATGATCACTGTTCTTCCTTTAGATTCTTTAATCTAAATTCCTTAAATCATGCGTTCTATAAAACTAAAAGTATCAACGATTTTAGGAATAGTACCTATACACAATTCATATATAATACGAATTTGTATTATGTTATTTTCTAGATAACATCTTTTTCAAAATCCCGCAAGTCACAAAATTGATGATTATCAAACATGTATAATTTCATAACTTGAAATATTTTTGAAGCTTTTACATTATATCCTATACATTAAAAATATTAATAAATAGTAACAGTACACGTGTTCTATTTTGTATTTAAAGTGGTAAGTTCATAATACGGTATCAGCTATCAAAATTGTTTATATAAATCAGAAGTTTACTCCAAATTTATTCCAGTATCCGTAATCGCTCAAGTTCCTACAGTCGTCAAAGTATTAAAAGTAGTCAAAGTAATTCAGCATCAGTGGTTATTAGCTATTAATTGATTCATGTCTTGTAGACCGCGATTCAAATGAGAACATAAAATTAATGGATTAGGTGTTGTAAAAAGGCTGACAAGATGAACACCAACATACTTTGTTCCACTCGTTTCACACAAATAGTTATGAATGAGATTTACGCAATTAATTATTAGGTTTTTTAAATAAAATTGATTAATATAAATTTAAAAGAAATTAATTTTTTTCTGCCTCACAGAGAAAAATTTTGAAGAAATAGGCTGTTCCAACAATAATGTTTATGTTACCAAGAAAATTTATCAAACAAAACTGTTTTTATCGTTGAGTAAAAAAATTAATGCATCAAACAACAAACAAAATTAATTTTTGTGGAGGTTTTATTTCGTTGAACTGAAAAAAATTTTAAGTTTTATGACGCTTAAATGTAATTTCTTACTTATAAATTATAAATCATAAAACAATCAACAAAACTCATTAATAAAAAAAAATTTTCGATTATGAACACTATTGCCATTGCTTATTAAATCAAAAGTTGTCAAATTTACACAAATAAAATATTTAGAAGTCTTTTAACTTAACATGCATCGTAATACCAACGGTAATACAGATAGATAGTACAGTACGAGAGCAAGGTCTACGCGTGATGTCAGCTCGTCACATGATTTTGGGCAGAATAAATCGAGCGATCGAGCAATCTTCTACATTTAATTATCTTTGTGATATCGCAATCAGCTTTAACAATGCACAGCTATGACGTCACCGTGAATGTAAAGTAGTATAGTCGGTAAAATTTTTCAAGTTTCGAATTAGCGCTTTAATTCACTAAGACTCCGTTTCCTTTTAACATGTGCAATTTACAAAGTAAATTTTTTAATTCAGGATGATTCAAGTAAAAAATTGACGTTCCTACTTTACTTCTTGTAAATGGCACGTTAGAAGGAAACGGAAACATCTTAGTAAAATAAATAATAGTTTAAAAAAACTAAAAAAACACGCTTTAATAAATAACCGAACTAAAAAGAAGAAAATAATTTATAATTACAAACAAAATTATTAAATTCAGAGCAATAATATATAATTATAAACAAAATCACTAAATTCAGAGTTAAAAGCGTGGGGTGCATCCGGATACACGGTAGTCTTTCGCGCCAAGTACCGTAAAACGGGGTGAATAGGAACACATTTTGAACTTTAAAGACGTGTACAACGAAAGTCTTTCATATTGTTTTAAATGTATTATACGCAAAAGTCCGAAGAAGGTTAGTTCTCCATTATGTGAAACTATAAATTTTGTATAATAAATAATAATGCCTTTTTTTTTAAAAAAACCTCTCTGTTCCTATTCACCTGCCAATGGGGTGAATAGGAGCAACTGTCGTTTTATACGTTTGATCGCTTTTCCATGAGTGCTAGGTGAAAAGGAACACTAATAGGGACATAAATACGCTTTTTAATGAATTCAAAAATAATTTTTAACCGACATTAATGCAGAAAAACATTAATTATTTCTTTAATACACCTTATTAATACAAAAAAAAATATAAAACTAGAGAGGGAGATTACACATTTTCATAATTTGTTGTGTTAAGATTTCTAAAATTTAGAAGACCTCTTGTTTCAGTCCATGAGGATAGCTTCATAATGATTTGATGTTCATTAAATTCAGTTTCGTCCGGGATTGTTGGATAATGATACACAAATTGCTTGGTTTCGCTCTTTATTTCCTTTTTCCTAAGGAAAGTGCCCACATATGATTTATCATATTTTGATATTATTTTACAGATATAGACTCTGTTTTTTATTACAGCGGTAGCTCGTTCAACGGGAAACTTGACTAATACCCAGTCACCAATGCAGAAATTATTATCAGACGTCTGTGCAGAAGTAGAAGGCATATTTTTAGTATTTTCGTAAATATTGTTAGTGTCGTTTTCTTTAGAATTTTCTTTGTTGCAATGCGAAAACGGGAGATCATCATCACTAGAGTCATCTTGACCAGTGTTATTGTCAGAATTATCACTTTCACTGAAATTATCGTTAACGGAGGCGATATCGTCACTGTCACTGGTACTTGAATCACATTTTACACTTTTCCCGGCTACGACTGTAAGCTTTTTGTTCTTAGATTTGCGCGTTGGTTTGTCGGAATATCTCATTTCTTTTAACAAGTCAATTATGGACGTATTAATAGCTTCTGCCTCCTGAGGTTGTAAAGTCTCTTTGGGGAGTAGATTCAACACTTCGTCTTTATTAAGAGGAATTATTCCTGTTTTGCGAAACCCTGATATTATGTTTTGTTTTGCATTAGGCATAATTCCTTCCATTAATTCTTTCAGCAACCTGGGAAATATACTTTTGGGATACTAGCCTCTGTTCGACCAGGGCCCTTTTTCCATCGCAGTAAAATTTGACGCCACATTATTTTGAGAGGACGAAAAATGCGACGTTCAAAGGTTGCGTGAGGTTCGTGGAATTGGCTGGTAAAAATACCATATCGATATTATATTTTTGCAACTCCTTCACCAAATTAATAGAAATGTGCGAGGCTAAATTGTCGCCTATAATAATTTTTCGGCCATTTAACTTTCTACAATATGGAATTACTATTTTGGTAGCCCAGTCTTCGAAGCAATCCATGTCGAACCAACCGGATGGTGTGCGATTGTATCTGACATTTCGAGTCCGCCTTCCGTCCATGCAGAATAAATGTTTTGCGCTTTGTAGACAACATAGGGATCTAATACCTGTCCATCACCTGTAACGGCAAACATTATCGAGGTGCAAGACTTGGTCGTATTCATAACCCGTTCTGGATGTTTGCATCCTCTTCTACTTAAAATTTTTGTTTGCCCTACGTCATCCCTTAAATTTGTCTCGTCGTAATTTATCACATGTGTTGGTGGCATGTCTTTCAATGACTCAGAGAGGTTGGAAAAATATTCTTCAAGAATATCTCTAGAAACTTCGGCCCTACAGCGTTTAATATTTTCACACATTCGGTTCGTAAGTTGGCTTTTATGTCTACGCAAGAAGCTGAAAACGAATTCTTTTCCTGGCATGTTGTTCTTAAAGCGTGTAACATTTTTTCCCAACTTATCAAAATAATTTTTAACTAATAATTGTAAATCATACGTGTCGATGGGATAGCCCCAGTCCGCGCAAATATTTATATTTGTTATGAATAACTGCTCTTCATCTTCTGTTAAAACGGTTTGCCCCCCTTTCTTTTGACGTTGCCCTTATTGTGGCGAACCAGGACTGTTGTAGGAATTCCAAATTTTACCGCCGCTTGCCTATATGTTAATTGTTGGGCCCTTATTGCTTCAACAGCTTCACGTAATTTATCGGGATCATGTGAACGATGCCTCTTCGTTGCTTTCGAGACATACAATCGTGGCATATTGATAATTTACCTCTCGTTTATTGTTCCCTCGATTGTTCCTATTCGCCTGGCACTTCGCGAAAATGGACCCTATTTTTTAAAAAAATGTGCAACTTATTATTCGACTACATTTGAACAAAAATTCTATATTACTTTTTAAGAACACTATAATGGTAAATTAAAAAAATATATTTCAGTAATTTTAACGTACAATTTAATACCTTTCCACACAACACTTTAACAGGTACGAAAACAAACGTTTTTAAAGATTACACTTGTGGCACGTACAACAAAACAGGTTAAATAATTTTATAACAACTGGTGCTGACATCGAATGGACTAATACCTAATCATTTATTTTAGCAATAAACCAGATTTCTGTATTATCATAATTAAGAGATATTCAAAGGAACAGGGATCTAGAAAGTTTTGTTCCTATTCACCTCTCAGTTCCCATTCACCCCGTTTTACGGTATCTGTTATTTCTTTTTTTTTTTATTTTGTAATTAATTATATCAATCATTGTTTTAACATGTATTCAGTTCGACTATTGCTGTCAACTTGTCATTTGACTGATATACATAATACTGTCACTAAACACGACGTTTGAATACATACGTGACGAGATATTCTACAGCTGCACTGTTTTTGTTAAATCTAATAATTTTTTTGTAAAGATCAGAGGTCTTTATTTTTTTATATTTTGTGTTCACAGAAATAAATTTATCATTGTTTGTAACAATAGTTTAACGTGTACTTGGCGAGACATTATACAGTGAAACTGTTATTTGTAGGATTTTTCTATATTTTCATAACTCTCCCCTTATTGATAGCTGCCTTTAGAATAATTGTAACAATGATTATAGATGCACCCCACGCTTTTAACTCTGAATTTAGTGATTTTGTTTATAATTATATATTATTGCTCTGAATTTAATAATTTTGTTTGTAATTATAAATTATTTTCTTCTTTTTAGTTCGGTTATTTATTAAAGCGTGTTTTTTTAGTTTTTTTAAACTATTATTTATTTTCTATTTTTTAGTTCGGGTACCTATAAAAGCGTGTTTTTTCAATTTTCTAAGCTATCAGTTATTTTCCGTATTTTAATTCGATTTATCAATAATCAATTTTTGCCGACATGTGATTATGATCTTATGAACTATTTCGTAATCTCATTATTTCATCTAAGGCCTCTTTGTTGCATGGGGTTTTTCCTGTTAGCTTTGAGCAATCAAGTTCTTCAATCCGAATACCGTCTAAAGATCTTCCACGACTAAGTGCTACATAAGCTTGTCCAGCAGCAAATAGTCGCGGACCTAGGTAAATGACTGCATGATCGACTGTACAACCTTGCATCTTGTGAACGGTTGAAGCCCAACTCAGGATTAATGGCAACATCCGCCTTTCCGCAGTTCCATAGCTGTATTTTGCTGGGAACTGTATCGATATCGGCTTAATCAAGTGTACACTATCTAAACCAAAATCAATACGGACTGACGGAATGTCATCCGCATATAATTGGCCTCTGCGGAAATTTGGCCAGATGATTTCTGTGATAAAACCCATGTTGCCATTCACTAAACCTTTTGACACGTCAATGTTCGACCTTAACATCACTTTTGCTCCAACAAAAATTTTTAGTACGTTCGGAAGACCTCCTGTTTTATTAATATCACTAGGTATCACAGAATCTAATTCCTTATTACCTAGATTTCTAGTAGCATCAATGAGTTGGTCTTGTGCTCTTATCGTATGAATAACCGTCCCTTTATTCTCAAAACTCTGGAGAACTTTTTCGTTGTGTCTAGCAACTTGATCGTTTGTTGGATAGATTCTTAATGTTTTCTCAATCGAGAACTCATTAGTCGCATCTGTTAAGACCTTCTCAAGAAGAATTTTAAGATGGTCAGATGTCATTTTTCCAACTCTAAGGGCGTTAAGTACATCTATAAATGTCGTGTCTCCTTGTTGGCGCATGTTTTGTTTGAGTTCAACCAGATGGAACTGTCGCCACAAATGTGTAGCTGGCTTCATATGTTCTGGCTGATGAAAAACTTGGTGTCCTCGAACAGGCGGTAACTGCATTAGATCCCCAAAGAGGATTACATTTATACCTCCAAAACAAGCGTTTGGATTTTTTAGTTGTCGCAAACGTGAGTCAATCATACACCCCAACAAACACAAGGATGTCCTAAGGATGTCCCGGGGACATGATTTTGCGGATCACTGAATGTCCCAAAGTCATCCCATTTTGGTTCTGTGTACGTCCTAGGGACATTCATGGGACGTTCTTTGTCACAAGTGTGTGCATCCCTACGATGTCCTTATAGGACATCCTTGCGTATCCGCAACGGGACGTCCCTTTTAGATGACTGTAGGATATGTACTAGGTATATATGTATATTATATTTTTAATAAAAAATAACTTTATCAAATAAAATACAAATTTTTATTACATAAAACTATATTTTTAAATAATAATCCAAATTATACTCAAATAAAATAAATTTAGATTTCATTTTTTTATCTTCTCGATCCCGGCGTTCTTTGGCCCTCCTTAGCGAGTTTTTTATACTTTCTTCCCGATTTTTTTAAGTGGCGCCTGAAACAATGCAACTACATAAGAGATGGTAATCGTCATGTAGAGTCGATAAAAAGTTAATACGAAAAGCTTATTTTGGTATTTCTATGTAATCAGAATTTACATTTTTCTAAATTAAAGAATTGATAAAATGATACTTCTTTTGTAGAATTATTGATTGATCTTTTTGACAATTCTATTATTGATTAAATCATAAGAGATGATCGATTATAACCAGTTAAAAATTGTTTAAATCGTTCTTTTAAAAAAAATTTGTAAACGCGTCAGTTTAGCAAATTCATTAAGAATTTTTATACGTTTCGCATTTACATTTCATCAGAGGAATGTGATAAAAACAAAATTATTTCTAGACGTATTTTTAACTACGAGAATACGCACAGTAATCATAACGATGAATACCAAGAACGCGATAACGTTCCAGTTTCTTAGTTAGATTAGCGATTTTGTGCCTTATCGGTCATGTTGACATTTTTGGATGACATTGCGAATCGCGACGATAAAAGTCGTGAGATAACGTCACACTTTTAAACCTTAAATAATTTTGAGTAAAAAATTTTTTTTTACATAAATATTTTCAATTCACCGCATAGGTATGCGCGCGAGATGGGGTTTTAAATCACCATTATTAATAATTATGATCTTTTAATTTCAATAAACTTTTATTAAGTTTTAGTAATTGAAAATAATAATTATAAATGATGATTTCTATACATTATAAATAAATACAAGGTACCAAAAACTTACCAAATAAATTTGTTTATGCACTAAAAACCCAAAAAACGTTAGATAATAAAATAAAAAACGGATAAATAAAGCAGCCAGAACACAACTAAAAACAAATACAGAGTGCAAACGGTGCAAACAGACTGTACCACTTTGATATACCAAAGGAGCGTACGGGTGTTGAGTAGGCACCAGAGAACAAGAAGGAAAGTGGGCACGCGCACTCAGTTTGCATTTGTTTTTTCCCGCATAGGACATCCCATCGTACGTTCTTCATTGACATCCTGCGGACGTCCTATTAAAGACATCCTATACAGGTCCGTTTTAAAGCCCGGGATGTAAAGACATCATTTGGACATAAAACGAACGTCCCTGGGACGTCGTGTGTTTACTGGGACAGCATCTCATAGGGTACCATAGAAATTTCATCTATGAACAGAAATTCAACATATTGCCATAACTGCCGCATTACTCTCAAATAATTACCAGTAAGAAGTGGCATATTTACAATCACTCCATCTTTTTGTACTGGTAATTTTAGCAGACGGTGTAGCGTAGACCCACCGACCAACCGTGCTGCAACTCCAGTAAGAGCACCAACTTTTACCACCGGTTTTCCATAACATCGGTTCACTTGGTTTTTCAATAGATTAAAGAGGAATGTTTTCCCAGTGCCTGCTCCACCAGTTACGAAAATTTTCTCTCGTTTAATATCACCATTCAGTTGGTTCTTGATACTTTCTGTGATAAGAATAAACAATTGTCTTTGATCAATATTCATGGCCTGTTGCGCCCTTTGAAATTGATCATTGGTCATTTCCCTTTCTGGTAAGTCTTCTTCTTCAGTTTCAGGATCTATAACTTCTGGCTGTTCTAAAATTTCGAAAGCATGTATCTGGTTGAACGCATTTTCAAGCTGTTGGTCCCGCTCTCGATGCTGACACATATGTCTACTTTTTTCTTTCAAGCGACTCTCTCGAGCTAAGAACGCTACTTTAGCATTATCGAAGCCTTCAAGTAATTCAGTTTCCGAACGATAAGGCATATATTGAACGAGTAAACTGTAGAAAAAGCTTTCTGGATCAGATGCTGCTATAAAATATGGCACCCTAATAACTGCAGGAATATTCCTTACAACCATTTTGCTCTCATTCAACAGCGTAATGAAGGGACGACGAACATTTGATTGTTCTTCATAAGCATCATGATCAACGCTTTCCTCAGTATCGCTTATCACTTTTGGATAGTGAGTCTCAAACAACATAGCAAACTCAGTAAGGCTCATGTTCGCAAAATCATAGTCGGGGTGTTGTAATGGACGCTTTTCATATCTTTCAAAGATATTGCTGTAGTAGCCAGTTGCATTACCACTTCTGTCGAATTGCAATACTTTGTAACGCTGTTCTGGCTTTCTTGTGTTCAGAAAAATACAATTGGGATATGACAAAGCCGATATGCACATTCTGCAGCTGAAATTTGTCGTTCATGAAGAATCTTCATACATATTTTAAAGAGCTTGCGCGAAATGTCATTCTCTTCGCGTTGGATTTGTTGTATTGCTTGTGCAATTCCAGAATCGACACCTTCAGGTTCCGCTTTTGATAGATACTTTGCAATATAGTATGCTATT
This sequence comes from Aquatica leii, assembly GCA_035610365.1. NCBI lineage: Eukaryota > Metazoa > Arthropoda > Insecta > Coleoptera > Lampyridae > Aquatica > Aquatica leii. The sequence goes on along the minus strand of CM069434.1, from coordinate 118,638,920 downwards.
GCTTCGTTTGATCCGCACGGCTGGATATCCATATTACCTGTCCACAGTCTCAATAATTCTGGATGGTAATTATTTACCCAAGCATCTTCTTTACGACGCCTAAGTAAACAAATTCTGCCTCCGTTACGGAGAAAATCATCAGAAGAATGTGATACTATTCGTGTCTCGTCACATTCTTGACGTGGAAAGTTGAATCGACATCTTACGGAGGTATTGTTCTTTGTACATGTTTGTGTATGTCGATGAATTTGACATTTTTTCACAAGCTCATAGAGCTCTGGATCTTCTTCTTCTGTAGGAATTCTACAACAGCAATTACGATCAAGTAGAAGTTTCCCTTCTTCTGTGTCGAACGCTGGATGATTTTCAATCCAAATTACCATATGTAGGTGAGGACTACCACGATTCTGAAACTCAATTCGCCACCAGAAGTCTTTTACTTTTCCTCCAAATACCTCATCATTATTTTTAATGAATTTCATTAAAGCATTTACTCTGACCATGAAATGTCGGCTCAAAATTACTGGGTACTTTTCAATGAGTCTTTGAGTTTCATAAATGTCAAGTGTACTTGGATCAACGTTAGGTCTACCATCGGCTATCAACAAAGCTTTTCGTTGATCTAACCAGTGTAGATCATTTGAACTAAAAGTCACAAAATAGGTTGGGGCTCCTATACATCTGATTTGAGCTAATAACTCGTTTAAGGCTGATCTCCAATAGGCTGCAGAACCTCTTAGATTCTTGACATAAAGATGGACATCTTCGACTGCTCCTTCTTGATTGACAATTTTTTTGGCGCATGCTGATATAGTACTTTTGATTCGATAATATTCAAAGAACGATAATGCATAAAATAGATAATCGTTACGCTGAAATCTTGTGTCACTTCCCAAAATTCTAAACTGATAGTAATCCAATGCTGTTATCTTAACAGGCCTCTGCTCGTTAAAACCGTTCTTTCCATAAGGAAACAAAAAATACCAGGCAAATTCTTCTGCTTTCAGTTCATGACCCACATTTACGATATTATCTTTCGTCTTGCGGGTAATGTCATTAAGGTTTCGTGAGACCTGTATCTCATCTTCCACATTAGGAGGCACTACATCAATCGGTCCCATCATTGATGTCTGCAGTGGAATAGTTTGATCAGATAATTCTTGTTGGGAAGTGAAAGTTTGGGATGCTGCTGCTACCCTCTCAGCGCTCTGATGAATTTCTACTTCCTCAGGAGGTATATCATTATGTGTATCTACGATTTCTACATTGATGTAGTCAAGAGTAAATTGTACATTTTTACTTCCTGTTGTGCGTTTACATATCCTCATGAACTCATCGAAATTATCGCATTCAATAACGCAAGCTTTTCCATTATTGTCATTTGCTCTAGATCCCTTTCGGCCACAAGCATGAGAGTTACTGAAGTAATATTTGTTATCATAATGCATTACTCCGAATGATTGGCCTTCTGTTATTAGTATGCCTGCGGTATGTACCGTAAACAGATCTTCTAAACCTTGACGAAGAGTACTTCCAAAGTTTGCTACGTTTGAATCATCATTCAGACTTCCATATATACTTGGCTCTTCATCAAAAGTAATTCGAAATCTTCTGCCGAATGTGAACAAATCATCTTTAATCACCTCGAAATTTCGTACTAACAGGTAATTATCATTTGCTATAGGATATGCCGTTAAATTTCTCTCCGTTTGAAATCTTATATTGCTGTAGATTTGGTCACCTGTTATCATATTTAGATTAAGGATATTCGTAGACCAATATTGTGGTGAAAGAATGCAGGCTCTGAGAATGTTTGCTAATGCCATCGTACAACATTGTGCCCCTGCAAATCCCGATGTGAAAATGAGGTCGTTGCCTTGATGCCATGAAGCACGTACAATTCTCGAGGAATCACTGATATCCATGTAAGCACTTACATTTCTAGTAGCTTCTTCATCGACATCTACAGCAATCTCTACTACTGGTGCTTCTTCTACCCGTATAATATCATTTTCTTCAATTAAGACGCTTTGATCGATAGTAACATCTTTGTAAAGTGGATTGTTCGAAATTAGCCAATACAGCGCATCATATACTTTTTGCTTAGATATTGAAAACTGTCGTGTTACGTTAATATTCTCCAAACGCTCAGTAATGACAACTATTCCGGCATTACTTGCGGTTCTTGGTAACATGTTCGTAAGATTTTCGGTAACTTCGAAAATATCTTGAGCGAACAACACCGCTTGGCCGCGGAAACTATATTGCCCAAATACGCCACTTAGTTTGATAATTTTTATAAATGGAATAATGCGTGAAATAAGTCGTTGTTCGGCTTGTGACAATTCCTCAATTTCCTTTGGAATGGATCCTGGTTCCAGATTGTTCCAATAAGATTTAGATGGTGCAAAATTTTTCTTCGAAGTCAAATGAGTCTTGCACCGATTACATACAATCAAATGGTTTCTTTGTTTTAACTCGCTAGGCAAATATGCTGCTGGCTTAGCTATAGTCCACTTAGAGATTTGATTTTGATAGCACCGTTTCGTGCAAACCTCACAAATCTTATCACAAAACGTGTTAATTGATTGTATAAAGCTTGTTATACTGGCTCTACTTAAGCTCCTCGATTCTGCGTTTCGTTGCCGCATATGCTGTAATCGAGCTGCTCTGTCTTCTTCTGACTGTGAGGCTCGATGTTCAGCATTATGTTGCCGCATATGCTGTAATCGACCTGCTCTGTCTTCTTCTGACTGTGAGGCTCGATATTCAGCATTATGTTGCCGCATATGTTGTAATCGAGCTGCTCTGTCTTCCTCTGACTGTGAGGCTCGATATTCAGCATTATGTTGCCGCATATGCTGTAATCGACATGCTCTGTCTTCTTCTGACTGTGTGGCTCGATATTCAGCGCTATGTTGCCGCATATTCTGTAATCGACCTGCTCTGTCTTCTTCTGACTGTGAGGCTCGATGTTCAGCATTATGTTGCCGCATATGCTGTAATCGACCTGCTCTGTCTTCTTCTGACTGTGAGGCTCGATATACAGCATTATGTTGCCGCATATGTTGTAATCGAGCTGCTCTGTCTTCCTCTGACTGTGAGGCTCGATATTCAGCATTATGTTGCCGCATATGCTGTAATCGACCTGCTCTGTCTTCTTCTGACTGTGTGGCTCGATATTCAGCGCTATGTTGCCGCATATTCTTTAATCGACCTGCTCTGTCTTCTTCTGACTGTGAGGCTCGATATTCAGCATTATGTTGCCGCATATGCTGTAATCGAGCTGCTCTGTCTTCTTCGGACTGTGAGGCTCGATATTCAGCATTATGTTGCCGCACATGCTGTAATCGAGCTGCTCTGTCTTCTTTTGATTGAAAGGCTCTATGTTGTTTTATGTATAGTCGCCTTTTGTTTTTTCTCCTAACCACTTCATCATTCGACAGTCCTAGAAGCTTTTCTTCCAGTTTTTGTCTCTTTTTCGCCAATCTTCTGTTTCGTTGTGTTGTTGTTTCAAGTGCCATTTTTATTCCCACGAGTATTGGACAAATATACGGTCAACCCTCCCAGAGGTCCGATAGAAGGGTAAGGCTATATTCGACAGGGTGCGCCTGGTGCCCTGAAATTGACGCTAGCGACATGACATTTTTCAACACCCTCTGCCATTCATCCCTCGGCACGTTTCTCACCTTATATTGGATTGGGTGCATAGAATGGTTGAATATTTAGCGCTCGACACAAGCTGAAATTGTGCTGTACATATTATAGCTGTGGATACAGAAATATATGTACATGTAGCTTTGAAATTTTTAAATTGGTATACGCTAAATTTTTTAATAATATACAAGCATTTATATTTGCATGGTTCTTTAAATAAATTATCTACGGTCCTTCTACTTAAAGCGGTATATTACATGTGCTCAGCCGGTGGCGGATAGTTCGCGAACGCCAATGCATAGGTTGGAAGGATAAACTTGTATGGACAAGTTCGAACTCGACAGTCTGGACTTCTGCGCAGGCCATTGCGCAAGTGATTTTTTTTAATGTTTTAACAATTTCAGTACTTCAGAATTTTCACATGTAATAAAGATAACATATTAATTTGTTACGAATGATTCTGAAACAATTTGAAAAGAAATCAATCAGTGTGTGCCGGTATCGAACCCGATTTTATTTTTTCCAACGCAAGTATCAAACCGACAAGCTATTGGATAACCTTGCACGATATAGAATTACTTTCTTATTTTAATTTCAAATTTTCGATTTTATTTGGGGTAGGGAGCTTGAGAAACAACTACAACCATATCCAAGGAAGGCACGAAGTGGTAGACGTAGTACATAGTGACACAATTAAAACACAGTCAGGTTGTTTTTGCATATTTCTAGTTCATTGCAGGTCTGGCTTTGTTTTTATAAATGAAAATTTGGTATTTATTTCAATCAGTGATAAATTATGATTAGGAATGTTATAATTTTGTTCAATATCTACTTTATCGGCTGCAAGTCCAATATGTAGACGGATCATATTTGAAAAAGAAGTTATCGACAGTGATCTTATTTCTCGGAGAGGGAACTGAGACACGGCTACCAAATCCAAGGAAGGCAGCAGGCGCGCAAATTACTTACACTTCACGAAGTGGTAGCCATAGTACACAGTAACACAATTTAAACACGATTAAGTTTTTTTGCACGCTTCTAGTTCATTGCAGGTCTGGCTTTGTTTTCATGAATCAAAATTTGATATTTATTTTATTTAGTGAGAATTCGTGATTAGGAATGTTATAATTATTTTATTTAATATCTACTTTATCGACTGCAAGTCCGACTTGTAGACAAAACGTATTGGAAACAGTAGTTATCGACAGTAAGACCTTATTTCTCGGGGAGGGAACCTGAGAAGCAGCTATCACATCCAAGGCAGGCAGCGGACGCGCAAATTACCTGCTCCGACACGAAGTGGTAATAGTGGTAATCAATGTTTTCCTTTTCGTGCCACTAAAACATTTATTTGTGTGTACTTCATGAATTAATAAAAATAAAAACAAACAACAAAAAAATTTGCCTGAAATCTATTTTTTATTTTATTAGTATGTTAATAATTATTAAAACGCAATCTCTGCTAAAGCCACTTCTTTGAATTTGTTGATTAATCAAGCCTGCTATTACAAATGTATTTCGTTTATCACAATTTTTATTTTATTTAGATATTTGTATAATTACAGTTTCGTAATGGTTTTTACAATAAAAACCGTTTGGAGGTGAATGTAAACAGATATTTAATTAATATTCGTTATTTCCATTTTAATTGGTAAGACTTTGTGATTATAAATTTTTTGATCCTTCGTAATTTAATTCCTTCTTTATCGACTATAAATTCAATGCCGTGTTGTTTATCAAATTTTGTTCCCTAAAATCAAGAAATTGAAATTTCTGTCCTGATTATTTTGTTGTAAATATGAAGCCTTTTTCTGAATCACGGTTATTAATATATTATGAATGTTATAAGTAATAGTATCTGTTTATTAGACTCGTCAGAAAATACATATGCATAAAAAATTAACAAGACGAGAACGCATCTATCTTGAAAAAAAAAACAAGCCCAGCGTCCAAAACTAATCGCATGCGCAGTTCACGCGCTCCGTCTTTGTTACTCTCATGCAGAAGATCCGTAAAGAAATTTATTAATCCTGACGATCCTAATCAGGATAACGGAAATTTTTTATCGAATTATTGCATTGTCATCGGTCCTTGAGACGTGTGCAAAGTTTCAATTTGATCAGACTTCTAGAAACCGGTGAAAATTAAGCTCAAAGATTCCGTTACATACATACATACATACATACATACATACATACATACATACATACATCCCGAACTAATAAAAGCGTGTTAATAAAGGGCTAATCCGAAACTGGAAAATTTAAGTTTTAAGAAACTATAGTAAAATTTAACAAGTCACTTCGAAATTGTTGTTTTGCCTGCAGCTTAGAATGACTATTTTCTATTTTTGTATTAACACTTTTTAAGCGTTTAAAATTTTATTTAAAACTAGCAAACTTGCTCGAGTGTGTCCTTGTATAATGTCACGTAAATGAGGGTTTTTGTAGTCAAGAATAAGATATATGTATATATATATATACTCAAAAATTTACGTAGTCGCACCAAAATATAATTCTACGACTTCGCATCCGGAATGTTTTAAGTTTAACAAGTAGTTCTCGCACCAATATATAGCAAAAATTATATATGCGTATTGGCACCATACATATGATTCTGGGCGGAGTCTACCAGTCGGTCACCGCATAGCAAACAAGTTTTTCAAGGTATAAAATGTAACAATACATAATAGTATTTATAAATAACTGCTAATACGTTTCGTATTTAGAATATTGGAATTTCTTTTGTTCAACCGTTTGGTTTGTTTCTTACTTTATTACAATGATTTTATTTTAGAATTGTCTTGTTTTAATTTATTTTGGTTTTTAAATTTAAATGTCACTTATCATGTATTCAAAAAAAAACTGATAAGACTAAGTTTGAGTATTATTTTAATTACGTCTCTTTATTGTTAAATAAATTGAATATTTTAATTGCCTGAATATGAAAGTGTGATTACTTAATAATTAAAAGTTTTGGTACAAAAAAATCAATACTACGGTCTTCTTTTTACGAGTAAATTTTGTATTATTTGCATGTTAACAAATAACATTACTCTTCTTTTTAAGTATACATGTACCTATTTATTGTTTATTTATTCCCACAAATACTTAATTTTTTTTAATTTCTCTTGCTACAAGTAATATTTTCACATACGTATCAAAAAAATAATTGCATCTTTTAAATCCAATTGCATTTATATGAACTGCATTAACATTATTTAACGTTGTTCCACATATTATTTTAAACATTTAGATATCAGTAGAAAAATTAATAAGGTAATAATAGTTAGGCAACAAAAATTTATTTTTATTTATTTTTATTTAATAATTTTAATAATTATTCTATAAACAACTACATGAAACTGATTAATATTTCAGATACTTATAATAACTCTTGAAGTTATGAAATTTTATTTTCAGTGTTAGTTTGAAGATTAAAATTTTATACATATGAGCAAACAAACGTTCTAATAAAAATTTATTCGAGATTTTTTAAATCTTATAATTGACATTGCAAAGTCGAATTGTAATATGTTTCCACATAACAATAAATAAAATTTCTACTCATTCATAAAAAATGTTTAAATAATGCAAATGTATTAAGATATGGAACTTTAATCAATTTTTTGTATATAATCCGGTCAGTCATTAAAATTTTAAATATAGGTACGATTGAACATAATTAATAGAATTTAATTTTTTGAATCCCTTAATTATTGTTGTGTTAAATGTTAACAACAGAAATATTTTAGCTGTTTTACAATGTGCAATGAAACATGATTTTTTTTTTTCAATTGCATCGACGCGATATTTAATATCAACCTTAAATTTATCTTATTTTTACGTATTAGGTAACGTTGGTTTTTTCTTATACTGTATTTATACGGTAATTAGAACTTGTCAATTAAAAAAACATAAATATTTTTTTTTCGATTTTCAGTATAACAGGAAAAAATAGCATTTTATAACTTAAAAAATAATTAGCGTTACATATTTTATAAAGTAGAATAAAAATCACGACGGAAATTTCCGCTACAGGTGTAACCGTGTAACGGTTAAAATAAGCAGAATGCCGCCTTGTAAACAATGGGGCAATAAATAGATTAAGGAATAAATAACTTTTTGTACACTTTTTCGCACAATGGGTATAATACGTTTTTAATCTGAAACATTTGGTATGCACATTAGAATTTGTAAAGAGCACAACCAACTAAACAAACAACTAACAATTTTGGTTCTATCTATCAAAATGTGATCTAATTATTAATCGAAAAAGACAAAGTCATTCGACATTGATTGTACGTGATTTATAATTACCAAAAAAGTTATAAAAAAACATTACAAAGTGTAAGTTTAGTAGCGTTTTAAAACTTTACATTTTGGCATCTGTGTATGCATAAAAATTTGAAATTAAGGTAGTACATAGGTACCACAATTAATACTTTTTAATATTATTAATATTTATAATTTAAAGTCAAATTTTGCGCAACAAAATCCGAAATACTTTTACTTATTTTATTTTTTACCGTTAATTTGAAATAGTTGTATATAATTTGCTATAACGGTGTAGCTGATTTTTGTATGTACAAGGTACGACATGCTTTGATTTCGCTTTAACTCGCCTACAAACGATGCACCAAGTTTGCGAGCTCGTGCCGACGATATTGCAACTCTTGGTTTCGTCTAAGTCGAATTCACATCGTTTTCCTCAATAACTATGTATCAACCAAAACCATACACACAAGTTTCAGTTCCACAATACAAAAAACAAAAAAACAAAATCATATAAGAACTTGGCGATTTTTGGTTCCACAATTAATGGCAGTCGTTCTTCTTTGATAAAATTATTTATCATCACTTATTCAAGTTCATTCGCACTTTTGCGAATTAAAATACGCATTTAATTGCACAATGTGGTTAAGATATCGCGCTACTATACTTTTAACTCGCAATTGGTACCTTTTAGTAACTTCATCGTTAACATGCACTACAAATCACTTTTTACTATGTCACGTTTGCGTCTTTTAACAGAACCATAAGATTAAAACCTACGTATTCTAATTCTATACAAAATATTTGAACAATGTTTTCTTTAATAACGATCAAAAAGTAAAAAGTAATTATTCTTAACTTAAATGAAAAAAACTCCTGTTACATTATACGTAAAATGCACTATAGATTGAATGGATAACTGCACATATTTGATTCTTATCATAGTAGTAAATAAATTGCCATCTTTAGATTAATAATTTCCGAGAAAAATATTATGTAACGTTTTCAAAATGACCAATTTGAAAAAGTATGTATAACGCTTTCATGAATTTTGTATAAGTTAAATTGATGCTTTGAGCTTTTAAATTTTTGCGCTAAATTTACAACAGAATGTCTATTGTCAGTTATTAATTTTTACTCTGGCTGCTCGGATTGGTTGAAATTTCAAATTTTTTTAAATTCTGATTAGCTAATAAGTTTGAGGGAAATAGTCACTGAAATAGTCTATATCACGGTTCCTAATTGTTTCACATCAATTATAATTTAACTAAAACCAATAAAAACCTAACTTTATTTAAAATTAACTGAAATGATATTTGTTTCTAAAGTAGCGAATTTTGAATACTGTCTTTTTACTGCATAGCCTTTCGTACGTTTTGAAACTTAAGAAAATTTCAGAAATAAGTCTGAAAACTCAAAAGTGATTTAAGTATTTAGGTTACCCTAGTAAGTAGGAAGACTTTATCACATACATAAACTTTATTAAAATAGGTACCTATAGTTCGGCCGGTGGATCTTTGCGTTTGTATGATAACATAAAAAGGCAATAACTGACCACTGATCCTTCTTTATTTTTAACATATACTAATCCTGCAGAATGACGACACTTGATTATCCCTATATTTGTCATAATCTGATGTTGTATAAAAGAAATTACTTACCAAGATGTTGCAGAGCTCTTTCTAGTATCTTTTTTGATCTAGTTGACATCCTAATCGAAGAACAAATTTTTGATGATATCTTTTTTTTAATGGCAGTGGAACGAACAATTTGTCGTGGTTTTTTGAAAACGTCCATAATTGTTTCTATATGTAGGTACGTAAAACAACACAAAAACACACAATCATTAACGTTACACTTCACCGACACTAATACAATGCAAAATACTGATGTATATATTGAACAAGTAATTTACTAAAAAAACTAAGTGACTACCTTTTATAGAATTAACCCCATTTTGCAATATGATTTGGTGAATTAAAAACAATAGCAAGACCGTGTGGTAGGGAGACAAGCAATACCATTAGAAAATAAAATTCATTTACCACTCTTAATGACCAATGACTAACGTTCATATTTATTGGAAAAATTTAATAAAACTTAATAATTAAAGTAAATTTTGTTGAACAAACTAAATAAACAGTTTATGCACAATAACATCATAGTCTGATAATGATGCATGACTTTTTGATATAAACGTCTCTTTATAGCCCGCGGCACTCATTATACGTCGACGGGCTATAATGAAATGTCAAAAGTTTTTTCATATAATGTTTCTGATTTTAGGAATCAGATCGCAATTTCTTACCTTCTCATTACTTTTATGGATTCGTTCAGCATCGGTCTATGCTGAATGAGATTTATTGCGTGATGTTCAACTAAATTTAACTCCACAGAAAATAATTTACTAAGTAATAATACATGTAACCGCCGTTGTTTACCTATTTCTCTGACAACTCCCAAATGCAACTATTTCCGTTAAATTAAAAACTTACTGCTACACACATAAAAACGTTATCTGGAATTAAGGAAATATATATTCTCAACAACATTTATTTTATTTAACTGTGCGATTTGTTTGATTTAAGAAAATATACTTTATTTAAAATCACTTAGATTTTGAAACGAAGAAAAAATTTTACCGGAAGAATTAATTTCTTAATTTAAGCAAATATATTCTTGTGGTTTTTGAAAACAGAGATATTCTTGGATGAACATTATCTGTTTGAAAGCAAGCATATGTGTGTTATTTGGAAACATTACTGATTTAATTAAAATCCTGTTGATTGTGCATAAAGTTTTGTATATATTAAGGGCATAACTAGCTTTTATCATAAAGGCTTCGTGATTCCCTTAATACATAAATAACTATTACTATTAGACAGTAATATAAAAATAAACAAATGATGCGTCACAAAACTCCATATTACAACAGATTCGTTGTAAAAAAAAAGGTTGAAACATTTAAGAAACTGTTTATCAGTAATCCAAACAGTAACCTCTTGGTATAGTACTGTTATTAAAGTGTTTGAAACAAATAAGTTAGTAATGGCTGTTTTAAACTATTTTGTATTTGTAAATCTATTTAAAATACCAATTTCCTATTTTGCATTTTAAATAGTTTGATGGAAACCATTTTCCATTTTGTATTTTAAATACATTTAACAAATGTATTATTTCTATTTTGTATTTTAAATAGGTTTTGAAAACTATTTTATTCACCTCTGACTGTACTACTGTTACTATTATCATTGTATATATACTATTATTAATTTTCTGTTTTTCAATTCTTCTTTTATCTAGCTTTTGTAATTGAAAATTACTGCCTTTTGCACTTTTTTAAATTACCTTAATAAAATTTTTATATTTGAAAGCAACAAAACGACATTTACAAGATGAACTGAATTGTAAACATTGTACGTAATATTTGTTGTGTTCTTTTCAACACTCAACTTATCTGAATTAAACTGATCTGACCCTTAACGAACTTTGGCGTTTTTAAAAAAATAGCTGCATGTATTGTATATTTTATATGAACCGTATAAACAACCAATTTAAGGTTATATATTAAGCTACACTTAAAGTGATCCGAAAATTTCTTGACGCTCGAGGGGCAAGGAGAAGGTAACACAGATCAGTTGTGGTGTATATAGTAATTACATCCCGTCATATTAAATTTAAAAAAAAACACTTTGTATGTTGCCAGATCTGATCAGAGTAACTTAGATCTAGTCAGTCAGTTAAAAACAGTGGAAAAGAACACGACTATTATTTCTTCCGTAGAATCTACTGTAACATTCTACAAAATGTCTTAATAACTGTTTTGAGTTTTTTAAATAATCACTATCATTAACATAGGATGACCCTTATAGCAGGTATGTAACCACAAAAAGTGTTGGTACTGATCAATCGGTAAAATCTCATTCAAAATAAATAGACCCCTAACAGCACATAGATATCTTAAATACATCTCAGAGATGCCAAGCCAAGATATTCAAGATACCTTGCAGACATCTCATTACGTCTTTAGACATCTTTAAGACATACTGAAAACGTCAAATGTTAATAAACTGTACATCTTAAATACATATCTTATTTAGACATCTTTAGGATATCTCCTCAAAACATATTTAGGACAAAAAATATTTTGGGTAAAACTGCACATGCAATAAAACACTTTTTTATTGTATGTCATACTTTTTACTATCCTATAAGGAAAGTATAGCGATCGCAATTTTTTTTCAAAAAAATTTTTTTTAATAATTTTACGTTTCAAGGTCTCCTGAATCAGAAAAACGTATTTTTGACAAAAAAAAATTGGGTGTCTGTGTGTGTGTGTGTCTGTGTGTGTGTGTTTGTCTTGCATTAACTGTGGTAGCCTGTGTGTGCATTACACTCAAGTGTGGCGTACGCTTTAGTTGTGGCAGCACACATTCGGACGCCACAACAAAAGCAGCCATACATTGGCTATAAACCCGTTTTATGTGTGCTGCTTTGAATATACTGCGCCTATGAGAATAGTACACGAAATGGCCGGTAGAAAAAACCACTACTGTTTAAGACATGGCGGGAACTTAAGCAGTGTGTAGTACGCCACAATCGCGGCTCTATTTTGCATACGATGAACCTAATTGTTACTACTTTTTTTACCTAATAGTGTGGCGCCCTCTGGTCACACACACTTTACACTATTTTATTGTTCTGAGTTCTGTTGACTAATTAGTTGTGCCTTAATTTTCTTTGGTTGTGTCTAGAACGCCACAGTGAATAGACGTTTTAACAGACTTTTTTTCGGTAAGTTTGCATTTTTTTAAATAATTCTTATTATAAGGCTAAACTGAATGTATTTTAGAAAATGGAACTTAGAAGCAGAGGTAGAAAGATGTTAAACATGGTGATGCAAGAGAGAGAACTGAGCAATCGTTTATTAAATTTGCCGCGGTATGAAACGACAAAAGGTCTCGAAAAAGAGTATAGAGAGCTGGCAATTAAAAGTGAGTACCTATTTGATTACCTAAATTTTAAAAATTTTATCTTATGTACTTTTTCTGTAATTTTCAATTACGATAATACCCATTTTGTAACTTTAAAGGTATATAAGCTGTCCAAAAACTCAAGAAACTAACATTTCAAACAATCTTTTTAAAACAAAAAATTCAAAATAGCGAACTTTCTTATTTAGAAACCGATTTGTCTCAAACTTGAAACTTGGCGATGTTTAGGGTCTGTTGGATTTTATTACATTTAAACAAAAGCAATTTTAGTATGACGAAAGTTCATTTAATGATACATCAACAAACGAGTTATTAGTATATACCAAATAAAAAAATGTAAAAAAACTTTTAAAAATGCTCAAAAAAGCATAAAGATATTAATCAAAAAGCGCTTACAAAACACAAAATTTATCGAAAAAGCAAATAAGCAAATTAAACAAAAAATAAATTTAGAAACGGATGAAAAAAATTGAAAATAAGTTGTACTTAATGGTTATTAGGTTATTACACTCTGCCTTATTTTTCTTAATCTAAATGATATCACAAACATTTCTTGCAATCAACACCCATAAATCTTTCTGGTGAGAATCGCAACTTAGCATTTAGATTTAGACGTAGAAAATTATTTACATTTTGTGTTTTATAGGTTCGTTTTATTAATAGTTTCCTCGGGAATTGATAAAAAATTAATTATTCATACTTAACTCTTATTTTTATCAAATTATTCACTTACGGTAAATTTAATATTGTTAGGATAAAATTTGAAATTCGCGCTATTTTTATTTAGACAAGGTTGGTACTGTAGGTAAAGAATTAAATTAAGTTAGTTACAAACTGTAGTTACGAAATATTGCGAAATAGAAACGAACAAAGGAAAGGGCTTGTTTGATTTTTAACCCTCAACGGGGTGGAGATTACAATTATCAGAAGTGGGATTAAAAGGATTATATGGATTATAAGGATTAAAAGGATTATATGGATTATAAGGATTATAGCGATTATAGCCATAAATGACAGTGTAAAATCGTGTAGAAAAGTAACATCACGTAGTACGTTGAGTAATAAAAGTGCCGTTGGTGCCGTATACGCCATAAGTTCACTCCGATTGCTGACGATGTCTACTACGTCTGAAGTACTACAGGAATTTCCTGAAAATAATGGTCAGGCCGAGAATTTATCTCTATCAGTAGAGGAACTCATTCAAGCTACGGTTCGTGCAGTTATTAGCGAAACTGGTAAACAAAGTACACCAGCACGAGGTAATACATCTCTAGTGCATTCAAGTCAAACGTTTCAAAATAAAGAGATAAGTGAACTTCTTCCAGTGTTTGATGGTCAGAGCGATACTGTTGACGTTAATTCCTTTTTGGAGAGGCTTAATGCTGTCCAGTCTGCATATGGCGTAAGTAATTCGGTTATGCACCTAATTACCGTTGGGAAGCTTGCAGGGGTTGCCAAAAGCTGGTACCATTCAAAGCTATGTCACATATCGATGGATTGGGATGCCTTAAAAATAGAATTGGAAAACTATTTCTCTGCAAAACCGCAGAAGTTGTTGTTAATGAAAAAATTTGAAACGCGTCATTGGAAACGCAATGAACAATTTCAAGATTATTTCCATGAGAAGGTTATGCTAGGTAATAGAATGGACATGCCGGAGGAAGACTTAATTGACTACATCATAGAAGGAATCGACAACTATTCCTTACAAAATATGGCCAGGATGAAAGATTTCTCTTCATTACAAGATCTTCTCCGAGTAATGACAAACGTGACTCAAAATGAAAGGGGTAGTTATTGTTATAGTAAGAAGGTTAACGTTAGTAGAACGACCAACGAAGTCACAGCAGCTACAACAAGCAATGCACCAGTAACTTCACCACCGACTAGGAGCAACCGAGCTATGGTACGATGCTTCAACTGCAACGAAAAGGGTCATTTGTCTTCACAATGTAGTAAACCGCGAAGAAACAGGGATAACAAGGAACCAATAAGAGTAACCAGGTCTGAAGAACCAGACAGTACAACTCACTTGGTGGAATCTACAAATTATCCGCACATGCTACAACTTCAGTTAAGTAAATTCGACTTCTTGTTAGACATAGTTGGTATATTTGACACAGGTAGTCCAGTTTCACTAATTAAGCAGAGTCTTATACCAATACGTCTTGTTCATGCTCAGTTAGATAGTTGTAATTATCAAGGTATTAATAGTAGTAAAGTTAAAATTTTAGGTAGGTTTGAATGTAAAGGAACTGTCAAAGGTGTAGACCTAGATTTTGCATTCTTGATTGTACCAGATGATACAATGAGTCATAACTGTTTGATCGGTCGAGACTGTATTGAGACTAATAAATTAGTTATATCATTAGGGCCGGATTTCTTAAAACTTGAGCGTGTTGATCCGTCATTCACGTCAGATGGAATTCTGAATATAGAATATGTAAGTCAGAACGAACAAGAACTAGATTTAAGTATAGGTGTAAATGATAATGCAGCTAAAGCACAGTTGCAACAATTATTTGTAAAACATTATGAACAAACTGTAAGACCTAGTATGCCAGTAACTAATTTTAAAATGAAAATTAATGTTCAGAGTAATCACAGTCACTTTTTCTTTAGGCCAAGGCGTATGTCTTACAAGGATAAAGAAAGTGTAAATGCTATTGTAAAGGATCTTGTTGAGCGAGGAATTGTGAGGAAAAGTGTCTCACCATACAGCTCACCAGTAGTCCTAGTGTCGAAAAGGAATGGGAAACCACGTATGTGTGTTGATTACCGAACCTTGAATGGAATTACACTTCGTGACAATTATCCAATACCATCAATTCAAGATCAATTAGATAAACTTCAGGGTAAGAAACTTTTCAGCAAATTAGATTTAAAGGATGCATTCCATCATATTTCTTTGGAAGAAGATTCCATTCCACTCACAAGCTTTGTTACTGAATTTGGTCAGTTTGAATATACGAAAATGCCTTTTGGATTAAAGAACAGTCCAGCAACGTTTGTAAGATTTGTATCTCAAGCCTTCAGAGATTTAGTTGAAGGAAATAATTTGATAATTTATATGGATGATTTACTGATTGCTACCACGACGATGGAAGAACATTTTGAGATGCTAAATATTAATGCCGTTTTGAATTATCCAGTACCGCAGAACGTTCGACAGTTACAAAGTTTCTTGGGATTGGTTTCGTATTTTCACCGTTTCGTAAAAAATTTCGCAGAGGTAGCTAAACCATTATATGACGTTTTGAAGAAAAATGCTGAATTTCAGTTTAGTGAAGAACAAAAGATATGCTTTAATCAGTTAAAGGAATGTTTATCCACAAAACCTATTCTATCATTATACTCACCGCATGCCGAAACACAACTTCATTGCGACGCAAGCTCTCATGGATTTGGTGCTGTATTAATGCAAAAACAGTCTGACGGAAAATTTCATCCAATATTTTATTTCAGCCGCAGAACAAGTGCTGTAGAATCTAAGTATCACAGTTTTGAATTGGAGACATTAGCTATTGTGTACGCACTAGAAAGATTTCGAATCTATCTCAGTGGAATAGATTTTAAGATAGTCACTGACTGTAAAAGCCTTAAGCAAACCCTCGAGAGAAAATCTACAAATGCCAGGATATTAAGATGGTCTTTAATTTTAAACAATTATTCATTTCAAGTGGAACACCGAAGTGGGGACCGAATGAAACATGCTGATGCTTTGAGCAGATGTACCGAGATATACATTGTTGAAGAAAGAAGTTTTTCCGAAAATTTGTCAATATTGCAAAGTTCAGATGCCGAAATAGTTAGAATAAGAAAGAAACTAGAGGTTGAAGAGGACAAGCAGTTTGAACTACGAGATGGATTAGTTTATAAAAAATACAATGACAAACTTTTATTCTTTGTGCCTGAGAAGATGAGAAATAATATTTTAGCTCTAAGTCACGACAAAATGGGACATCAAGGCGTGGAAAAGACGTCAGAAGTAATGTTAAGGAATTATTGGTTTCCAGGGGCAAGATCTGTAATCAAAGAATATATAAACAATTGCATTAAATGTATAGTATACTCACCTGTCTATGGAAAACCAGAAGGGTCATTATACAGTATAAAAAAAGGAAACTTACCTTTTCACACGGTCCATCTAGATCATTACGGTCCACTAGAAAAGTCAAAATCAAACTATAAATTCATTTTTGAAATCGTAGATGGATTCACAAAGTTCGTGAGGCTATATCCATGTAAAACTACAAATACAAAAGAAGTTTTAAAGCATTTGTCAAACTATTTCCAAGCGTATAGTAAACCTGTAAGAATAATTACAGATCGAGGATCAAGTTTTACCTCGGAAGCATTCAGAAATTTCTTGGTAGAGAAGGGAATTGGGTTGATTCTAATTGCTACAGGTACGCCCAGGGCAAATGGTCAAATCGAGCGTGTTAATCGTACACTGACCCCAATGCTTGCCAAACTGTCAAACAGCTGAGACGATTGGGATGAAGTCATAGGAGAAGCAGAATATGCAATCAATAACACTATTAACAAATCGACAGGATTTTCACCTAGTATTTTGCTATTTGGAACGAATCAAATAGGCGATGAGCGTGATCTGTTAGGAAAAGCAGTAGTTTTAGAAGAATCCAATCGAGATTTGAGACAAATTAGAGATATTGCAAGCTCTAACATTGAAAAGTCACAGGAATACAGTAAACAATATTTTGATGGGAAACATAAGTCACCTTCTAAATACGTAATAGATGATTTGGTGATGATTGTCAATACCGACACCACTGCAGGAGTAAACAAAAAATTGTTACCTAAATATCGAGGTCCGTATGTTGTAAAGAAGGTATTGGAACATGACCGATATTATATTGAAGATATAGAGGGATTTGAAGTAACACAGACACCCTATAAAGGAATTATTGAGTCTAGTAGAATGAAAGGGGGTTGTTTGATTTTTAACCCTTAACGGGGTGGAGATTACAATATAATGTAAACATATCCACTTATAAGTACAATTAGAAATATGTATTTCGCTAAATATGAATTGATATAAAATACCCGATTTTAGCCATTTTAATATTACCCACGTTGGTAGTCTGAATTTCGGGCAAATTACCCGCAAACTGCAACACCTCACAGTTGCCAGATTTATATTATATTTAGTTTTTTTCTCCATGTAATGTTTTGTAATAATCACGCATTGGTCGAAATAAATAGAAGCAAAATATGTGGAAGTGACTATGTTACCGTTTACATTATCATCAAGTTTAAAACAAATTAAATTTTAAAATAGATTTTAAAGTTAAACAATTTTTCAAGCCGCCAAGAAATTCTTACAAAAAAATTCTAAAAAGTAACAAATTACTAACAAAAAATTTCGATATAAAATCTTGGGGCGATTATCCAAGATACCATGTTTTCGAAATAAAATAAATTATTGTGAGTAGCAGCATCTTGATAAAATGAATAAATAACTTTACCGATTGGTGGTTTTAGAAACAAAATAAGTCGCCTAATGTAAACTGGATCACATTTGATGATTAATGAATTGTGTATTCTTTTATTCAGATTTCCAAGATTCATCGATATCTTCATCTACTGATAAACCCCTGGCAACTATTAGTCCAGAAATTCTACCTATACAAACAATACAAATTGACTTAGAGCAAGTCGCGCATTCAGAAAATTATAGAGTCATAGATTTTGAAGACGAAGAAGAATTATTATCAGAACCAGAACCTTTTGGTTCTGGTGGTTCCGAATCTGAATACTTAGCTAGCGACGAATCCCGCAGCAGTTCGATAGTACCGGATACTCCTGAAAATATGCTATTAAGTGATACCGAATGTGATCAAGTTTCACGAAGTCTACCCGTTGATCATTCTGAAAAGTTTTTTTCAACGGACACCGACAACCTTTCATCCGTTGTAACTAGTTCCATCAATAAAACTAAAACAAAAGAACTAGTTCAAATAAACTGTGCCAAAAAGACATCTAATGGTAAAAGAATTCGCAATAAAGACCACAGTTGTTATTTTTGCCACAAGTTGCTTCGTAATTTAGCTAGACATTTTGAAAGGGCGCACTCTAATGAAACGGAAGTTGCCAGAATATTGAGTATGCCTAAAAATTCCAAAAGACGACGAGAAGCCTTTAATGCTTTGACGCGTAATGGTGATTTTTATCATAATTGTGACGTACTCTTATTAAAAAAAGGAGAACTCATCTTAACGCGCAGACCAACCGAACAAGAAATTTCATCCAATGCATTAGCTACTTTGCAATCTAGAAAACTCAATTCCGTTGATTTACTTCCAGTAACTGGCGATTTAATCAAATTAAGCAAATTTTTAGAATGCATGATCAAAGAAACAAAGAATGACATGAACAAAGAAAGGAGTTTTCAAAATTGGAGTAAACTAGCATCATTTACTTTAAGTCGTATAATTCTTTTCAATAAAAGACGTTCAGGAGAAGCTGCAAGGATGAAAATTGAACACTACACGAGAAAACCATCATGGCAAAGTCAAGGTGTGCAAGAGATGAAAGATTCTTTAACGGAATTTGAAACCAAGTTAGCAAATACTCTAACAGTAGTAGAAATAATAGGAAAGCGAGGAAGGAAAGTACCAGTCTTGCTTACTAAAGAAATGAAAGAATCTGTCGATTTGCTACTGGTAACTCGCACGGCAGTGGGAGTACCCGAGGAGAATCCTTTTGTGTTCGCACGGTTAGGTGATTTAAATTCTTATATGAGAGGTCACGATTGCATTAAGAAATGGTGTTCTGAAGCAAATTTGGGGTCGCCAGAAACAATAACAAGTACAAAGTTACGAAAGTACGTAGCTACCGTTAGCCAAGTCTTCAATCTTAAAGAAAACGAGTGTGATTGGCTGGCGCGACATTTGGGCCACGACATAAGAGTCCATCGTGAATTTTATCGCCTCCATGAAAATACAGTTGAGCTAACCAAAGTTAGCAGATTGCTTCTGGCAGTGGACCAAGGGAAAACACATACCTTTGTTGGAAAATCTTTGGAGGATATCGAACTTAAAGGTGAGTTAAAAATGTTTGGATATTATGCATATAATTAAGAAAACCTATTAAGTAACACATACAGTACAAGTTGTTTTTTAAATTAGGAAAAGACATTCAGAACGAAAAATTAATAGACTTATAATATAAATTATCCAAATTTATTTTTCCAGATTTACCACCCATAGAAGAAGATTATCCTGATCAAAATGATGACGAAGCTGATGATGGAGAAACTCCAACAGACAGTGCTGATGTTTCAAGTCGTAGCACTACGAACGACGGGAGAGAATTAACATCTGAACCATTGATTGGAAAAAAGAAACAAAAATCTAGTACGTAAATTTATTATTCTCATTTTACAAAAAGTGGGCAACAAAACCTAATTTCTGACCAAACTGTAGGCTGGATTATAAAAATTGTTTTTACAAAGTAGTTACCTAAAAAGATGTAAAATACACAATAATTTTTAAACCGATTGGTTTGGCCAAAAATAAAATTTTCCGCTTGTCCATGATATTATCTATACGAGGTATTAAATAATTGCAAAATCATAGCTTAGGGAATTATATCTTCTTTTGTTTCTTTCTTAGAAAACAATAAACCTAAAAGGACGAAGAGAGAAGCGGCTTTAGGTAGAGTTCCATGGAGTGATTCAGAAAAAAAAGTATTATTGAAAAAATTTAAAATAGAAATAAAAAATGAAATCGTACCGGGAAAAGATAAGTGTACAAAAATTAAAGAGGAGCATAACGATGTACTTAGCCGTAGATCATGGACTGACATTAAATTTTTTGTTAAAAATGTTATAACTAGAAATAAGATTAATAAAAATTAGCTAGTGAAAACTGTAATGTTTTTTACTATTGCTATTGTCATTACAATGCAATTTAATTTTTTCAAGTTAAACCAGTTTTTTCACTTTTCGATAACTTTAAATGTTCGTTTATTGCTATAGTATAGCAAATAACTGGCAGTTAAAATTATCCAAAGGTGAAAACTGGCCGTTTCCAATCTAACATATATCTCTTTATCGCTTCTGCTTCGTGTCTGTCCAAGTGTCCAACGTTTTTTTCCGCCTCTGAAATATTTAAAATAAAATACTGTAGCTCTAATTTATCTTACACTCTCCAAGAAGCATCTATTTAAAAAGAAGTATGTTTCATAAATTGAATAAATAAAAGCAGGAACTACTTCTAACGATAGTTATTTATGACATGAGTTAAAATCACTTTTAACCCACATTCCATACATCAAGTAAGTACCTATTTATTCTATAAATACTACTAATTAATAGTTTAATGATTTTTTTTACGATTTGTAAATATTAATAATTAATTCGACAGTTTACTAGATTAAAAAGTACAATCTATGATCCAATAAATTTCAGTTAGACATAAAATGACATTATACTACGACACATGATTGTTCAAAGTATAGTGAATTTATTAGATCATAGATTGCGGTTTTTGTTAAATTAATTTATAATTTTTACAATCACGGTTCATGATCATGACTATTAATTTAAGCTCTACGAAACTTTCGACACACATACACCAACCTGAACATGTGGCATCCTTAACATAGTACACAGCAAATACATTTCTTGTAGCACCCTAAACACATTTTTGGATAAATCTATTTCATGTGGCAACGGATGCCACATGTTTGTTTAAAGCTTGTAGTATTATCTCAAAAAATTACGGTGAGTAAAAGAGCGCCTCCTATCGCCTTAAATTCGTAATTTTAAGTACCATGCGCACAGTGGTCGACAACAAATGTGCCACAATTTGGTGTGTAGGTCGGGGTGCCATAAACATACGTGGACGTGTATGTGTGTGTGTGTGTGTGTCTGTGTGTAACGTTGTACCCGCGATAACTCTCGAACCAAAAGTCCTAGTAACTTGAAACTTAACTTGGTATGCAGCTGGCTTTTCATATTCTCTCGGTTCTATCAAAATAGGTCTGATAAAGAAACCGGAAGTGGGTGTTTCCGCATTTTTAACAGTTTTTCTTATATAATTTTGTACGAATGTAAATTATTCGAATTATTTTTATAGTTTCTTATCGAGACAATACTTCCTAACAATTTATTCAAATAATTTTTTTTTTATCAACATCAGTTTATTCGATATTTAATTTACAATTTAAAGTAAATTTCATTATATAATCTAGGTTCAAATCCTGCCTGCAACGATTAAAAAAAACATTTTTTTTGGATCAGTTTACGTTTCAAGGTCTCCTAAGTCAGAAAAAAATATTTTTGATAAAAAAATTTTGGTTGTCTGTGTTTGTGTCTGTCTGTATGTAACGATGTACCCACGATAACTCTCGAACCAAAAGTCCTAGTAACTTGAAATTTTGTATAGAGCTAGATTTTTATATTTTCTCGGCTTTATCAAAAGATAGATCTGATAAAAATACCGGAAGTATCCGCTATTTTGAATAGTTTTTCTTATATAATTTTGTACGAATGTAAATTATTCAAATTATTTTTAGTTTTTTATAAACATAATTCTTCCTAACAATTAATTGAAATAAATTTTCTTCTAACATTAACAGTTTATTAGATGTTTAATTTATAATTTAAACTGATTTCCATTACATAATCTATGTTCGAATCCTGCCTGCGACAATTTTTTTTTTAGAAAAAATAAATAGCTGGTTGCACAAAAGTCTGGTTAGTTGGCGATTTACTTATCGTTTTTAATACAAGCATATCACTTCAAAGTGGTTTTATGACAACATAACCTTATAAAAATACATTTCTTTATCATTCCTTATGGGAAAGTCGTGTAGTGGCCACACCAGTTTTTTTTACTGATTTACTAAAGGGGTAAGTAATATCGTGGCGCACAAATATGCTAGAACATCAATACAAACGTGTACATATCACTTCAAAATGGTTTTATGACAGCATAACCTTCAAAAAATATGTAAATATTTCTTCATCATTCCTCATAGGAAAGTCGTGTGGGACCACACCAGTTTTTTTAATTTTTGAAGGTGGCGTTAACACTTCATCACTTATTGAAGCCTTACGTTTCAGTCACTGATATCCTAAAAATAATATGAAATTCTTATGCTTTGAACAAATAAAATATTTACCAAATATAGCAGTCCGAAAAAATTTATATTGTTTATAAACCAGCACGTGTTAAAATGCAAATTTGCACATTTAAATTGCTGTATGCAATTTAGATTGAGATAGGACCAACTGCATATAGATAAAGGTTACACCTGCACGCCAACTTTCTTATCCTGTACTGTACCAATCCATTTATCTATTTCTGTACCAGAAATATCTAAATTAAGTTTAAAATTCTGTTATACGTTATACTGTTGTTATAGGTTAAATGAAGGTTAAATCATATGACGAACACTTAAATTCTTTCTTGCAAACGTTAAAATAATATAATACACCTACCGACAAAGGCTACAAACATACTTTTTGATACAACTCTGCCATTCATAAAGAAAACTTTGAAGAATCTTAAAAACAAATGTCTTTAAACCATCTTAAGTCAGACGTCTTTAAGATGTCTTACAGCAGGTATCGTTAAGACGTCTTTTTGTAAAAGTTTTACGTTATATGTACAAAATGATCAAGATACCTATAGTTGTATCGGTTTTTGTTTACCGTGAAATGTTCCAATTAAGAAAACTTCTGAGAAACCAACAACACTAAAAATTGGCCAGAATAAGTTTGTGTTAGATATCGGTAGTCCATTAATATTAATAACTAATTTAATTAATTTGAGAATATTTTCTTGCCTAATGCAACTAAAAAATGATGTGAGAGCAGTATGCACTCCTATGTGACAGTAGTTACCTGGTTCCACTGAAATTAAAATACATAGATTAGACGGTGTTTTCAATAGTTTTACTATATAATCAAGACCTTTTTCATAGAGAACTTGTAAAACCATATTTAAACGGAGTGGGCAATACTACATGTAACACTTCAAAAAAGAACAAATAAAGTTGATGATTTATTCTACCTGGGATGTGTAACGTAGCAGGAGTATATAACCCCAGAGCAAATCATCTAGGGCTTTTCTTCCTATTAGTACACATATCGTTTGGAATTCTATGTATAGCGATGTCTGTAATTCTATCTTCAGCTTGCGAGTTTCGGCAATTTGTAAAATGTATGATAGGAAATAATTTTAGTACTCAGATGCTTAAAAAATATTCGTTATTTGACAACTACGCGCTGCACTAATGTTGGAAACTGTTTCCAAGGCAACACGAAGTTTTCTCTAGTCGTTTTTAAAAAGGAAACGTGAGTTCAGGCCAAAACACCTATCACCCAATAAAGACAGTTCTACACAATCATATATTTGAGTACCTATTAAAACAAATATTAACACTAGAATGTGATTCTTGTAACAGTTTTGATATTATAATCAACACAAAAAACAGAAAATTTGAACTTATGACTTAATAAATAAATAAATTTATAATATGTAGTCTGTGGTTAAGCATTGATAAAATAAAAATAGAAGCAAGTTAAACATTTAAATTTGAAACATGAAAATATTTAACAATTAATAATATACATTACATGTAAAGAAAAAAAAATTAAACAGGTAATTAAATAACTATGTTGAATCAGACAATGGAACGGCTAACTCTGCATCAGAATCCAAATCAACATCTATAGTTTTTTTAAATTTTCTATGTAGATTTGACTTTCTATGAATTCTTTTTGTAGTTTTTCCGATAATTCTAACGCTTCTTTATAAATTGATTTAACATCTTCCAACATATCTCCAAGACGGTTATTTAACTTCGTAAATCGGTGAACTTCCATTCGTAAGTTATCGCTTGTAACAGGGTTCACTTCAAGATACTTTCTATCTGAAACTACTATGACATTCTTCAATAACTCTATAAGATCTAATGTATCATCTGTAATTTGAATTGTATTCAATAGATTATGTTGTTTATCATATTTTAATTTTAAAGGATCCTTTAAATAGGAACACAGCAACTGACATTGTATAAATTTTTCCTTTACTAATTTTAAGAATCGTAATTTTTTTAAAAGTTCTTCGCTGGCAATAGTTTCTTCATGTATATCCAATGCTTTTTGTCTTAGCACCTCAAGTTTTGTTCTGTATTCTTCTATAATGTCATTCATATAACTAATTTCTAGTAGTAATATTTTCGATTCTTTTAGGACAACCTCATGAATCTTTTCAAAGTTATTTATCAAACCATAGGTAGTTTTATTAATGGCATTTGCAACATTAGACATTCGATAAATGTTTTGTTTAGTTACTGATTCCTTTTTACTTACTTTTAAAGGTAATGTTAAATTGGGATAAATACTGTGATTCCTCTGTAAGTGCAAGTATAATATAAATTGAGATAATTTAAACATAAACTTAATAAATTTGAAGCCGCCAGGTGATATTAATTGAGATTTTGTAATAGTTGGAATATCAGCATCTTCATAAATTGTATTTATTTCATTAATATACTTCAGAATTTCCTTGCGAAACTCAAACTCGCTGCAACGATTATAAATTGGCCAAGTCTTGATTTTTTGTTTTAAGATGGATTTGTCCAATATTTCTAACAAGTAATAAATTGCTTGCTGTGAACCAACTTTGTTCTTTTTAACAAACATGTCTTTTTTAAATACTTCAGCGAATGCCTCACTAGGTGGATACCATAACGTTAAAATATAGACATTCTTGTAAAATTCTTCGTGAAGTTTCATCTCCAGCTCTTTTTGCATTTTTAATGCCACGTTTTGAAGCAGACTTCTTTTTAAATCGGAGAGAGAGGAAAGTTCTACCCTAGCTCTATTTCATTTTACCGGCACTGCCACGTTAACATCTACAATATTCCTAAAACAACTAGAATTTTTTACATATCCCTAAATAAACGTTGAGAGTGGTGTACCTGCTTTGCAAAAAGTGAAGGACAATAACCTAACTTGTAAATGAAAATAGTTGGATAATTCCAATGGCAATTATCTACATAGTTTATATTATTACTATTATTTGAATTCTTAATAAATGGTTTGACTATTCATTAGAATAATTGAAGTCTGTTGATCATTTTTGTTTTTATTACACCAACATTGAATAAGATATGTTTGAAACGATTTGGTATTTCACTCGACTAAAGAATTCGATTATGTTTTCGATGCAAACTTATAATACGTAATGAATCTGAACAGTTAATATTGTTCGGAGATGGAGTTTTTATAGTTGTTATTTTAACGATAATTCTAGTGATAGTTATTTTATTTTAATTATTGCTACTAACCGAGTTAACAAGAATTTGTTGTATATATGTGAGTTATGCTTAATTATATAGTTCGGAGTGTATTATATACATATTGTATATGATTATGAAATACATTTAATTTTTTCAATGATAATTTAATCATTTAAACATTGAACTGTGTCCATCACTAGTTATAGTCATAATCGGAAGTTATAACAACTTTGTACATGTGACCCATAACGTGGCCCCTGCTTTTGTGTTTATTCAAGTTTGTTTTGGTTTTTTTTCAGGTCTCTTGACAGCATCCTGGACATCTCTATTAAAAGTTAGGTTATTGTTTTGTTGAAGGTTTTGTTGTCAAGAATGACATTTATTTAGGGACATTTACAAAAATTCTAGTTAGTTTAGGGTAATTGAAGGTGCTGATGTTGCAATGCCGTTAAAATGAAATAGAGCTAGGGTAGAACTTTCCTCTCTCTCCGATTTAAAAAGAAGTCTGCTATTTGAACTTGTTAAACTTTTAAATTTACAAACAGCGACATCTTATATCGTGCTTAGAATCAATAGTAGCGTAGCAAACTGGAATAGATATCGGCGTTATTTAAATAATATTTTAATTACCTTCAAAAATAACTTTTTGTAATTTTTTATATAACTAGCTTTTAAATTTTTTTAGTTATAATAATCTAGTTTCCAAATAATGATTCTTATTTATAAATAAATATTTTTAGAAAGTAAAAATCGAAAATGACTAAATTTGAATTGATTTGAATGCAAATGTAAACTTAGCCGGTAATATCGTTCAGATAGTAGCAAAGTAGTAGACACAATAAAACAAAATTATGAAGTAAAGAATAATAACCGAAGACTAAAGGGGACAGGATCGAGTGCATCGTTCAAACGCAAACAAGCATAATTCAAAGTCCACTACGTAGATTAACGTTCTCGAACAAGATCGAGCATCATCAATCAACAATGAACAAGAGCAAGCAAACTGTTTGAAATTTTGTACATGTTGTTAATATATGCAATGTTTAAAATACAAATTGTAGTGCACAATCGCATCGTCCTTATGTTAAATAAGAAATATATTGATTCCCTATTCCCTATACTCATTTTTAACCGTTAATGAGTTATAAGGATTTGTTTGATATTAGTACAACTTTCAATTATTTTAATATTCCAGGTAGTAGGCTTTGTCACTAATCTGTTAGTAAACGTTATCGTTGGATAGAATCTAATTCTAACAGTTATGCAGAACGGTTTAAAATGATAGTTACCTAGACCCATCTTTAACCGTTAATAGGGAGTTATTGCACGCGTTATGATTGCTTTCCCTTATTAACGCAAACCTTATTTTGACATTTACGCGTGCGCAGAAGTTTTTATTAAATAAGGGAACCTTAATAAAATACTGCCTTCCCTTATTTACGAACGAATATGGTAACAATTTAAGGTGACGTTATTTCCCTTATAGCGTCATGTGATAATAATCTTAACCTTCAAAGTTTGTTTACGTTGGTAGTTTTACCCAATCAGCAAGGAAACGTTTTTTCGTGTTTTAAAAACGTTACAACGTTTTAAAATAGTTGAAATAAAAAATGTTTTTTAGAAAAATGTGTTTGTTACGTTTTAAAAATATTTTATCTATTCATTGATTCTACAATATTTTAAATACATTTTAAACATATATTCTAAAGCATTTTTTTAATATTTAAATAACGTTTTTGCACTTGCAACGTAAATTTGGCCATTAAGACGTTTTTGCAATGTTTTTAAACATGTAAATATATATTTTCAAAACGTTAAAAAAAATATTAAAAAAACGTTTCCTTGTTGATTGGGTAGAGGGAAACATAAAAAAGAAAATGAGTACGAGTGAAAAAAAAGGGAGACTACATATAACAGATAAAATAGATAATTGTTAAATTATATAGGTAGTTTTTTTTTCAAAAATTATTTAGTATTAGATAATAGATAAACTATTCAAACTTTATATAGATAACAAATCATAGATGAAATCATGTAAGCAGTAATAACGATGAAGTTCATTTGAAGAACTACAATGAAATGCGGAAAATTACTGAAGAAAAACATAAATATTGTAACTGAAATTTTACGGGACAGTTGATTTTTTTATATATATTATTTAAATAATTTACATAAAAATTATATATATGCGCAGATACATATAACATATATTTTTGATAGTATCATATATAAATAGATAAAAATAATTTATCTATATAAATTTATATAGATAATTTACAACACTGATAACAGCTTCTAGAATTTCGTTCATTGAAACCGCCAACAAATATCACAAGTACAAAAACGAAAAACTAAAATTTAAGAAACAAATGTGAGGTTAAAAATAATGTAGATAACTGATGGCGTGCAATAACTCAATTGTTACCGTCAAAAATAAGGTCTTGCCGTATTAAAGTACGGTAGTATTAATTAACGCTTAACCTTAGAAGCCGTTTTGCAATAACTCCCTAATAGGGAGTCATTGCACGCATTATGATTGGTTTCTCTTATTAACGCAAACCTTATTTTGACATTTACGCGTGCGCAGAAGTTTTTATTAAATAAGGGAACCTTAATAAAATACTGACTTCCTTTTTAGGGAGTTATTGCAAAACGTAAGTTTTGTTATGTCTTTAAAGCGTGTTACCTAATCATAACTTACGAATGAGATATTATGTTACTTACCGACATTTTCATTGTTTTTAATTAATAAAGTTTTTGATAGTTTTAGACGTTTTGCACTAATTAGGTCAAGTAAATACGCAAATTAAAACGTATAGCACTAATCGTGAAATTTATGTAGTGACGAGAAAATAATTTTTTGTAAGTTTTGTGAAAAACTTATCTATACGAGTACAGACACAGACCGCAACTAATTGTATTTTATTCTCTTTTATACTGCAATTTTGCTAGTTTTTAATGCAATTTTTGAAAATTTTATATGCAATTTATGGCGCAATGTTTGAAGATTTTTACTGCCACAACTTCCGCTCTTTAGTTATATGTATCTGCGCATATATATATATATATATGTGCTTTTGTAACTTGTTTGCCTCCACACATTAAACGTCCATAGCTCCACCCTTAGCAATAGTCGTAAATTAGTTATTTTTGAGCTATACACTTATTGTCGTTTTGTCAATAGAGGTTCACTTACAGGGGTAACATATTATTAAGTTTTAAATATATATCATTTAGTATAGTGCACGTTCGCGTTAGCCTCCGTAACTACATAGTATGTTTCTACCTCCGCGTATGTAATTTTGTTACATAGCACGAACGAGTCTGCCTCCAACGATGTTGTCAAGTCTGTAAGATTCTTCTAAGAAGTAACCTGATAAGTTTAATTAAGTCAGCAAATATTTTATATTTTATCCCAAACTATAATATGCAGTCATTTTGGTCTGTTATTGTAAAGAGTGAAGTTGATTAGTGATAATGACAATGTTTGCAAATATGAAACCGTTTAAAAATAAGATTCCTTTGTCACGAGGAAAATTGCTAGTAAATCAAGTTAATAGCAATAAACATCATAGTAAGTTATTTTTTTTATTAAAATAGCACTAAAACTAAACAATACCAAGTGATAATTAAAGTATAAACTCAACATAGTTTATTATAGTCGTCCAAAAGATTCAAAACTCTTTAATGTTATATTTTGCAGTAATTTTTTCAAGTTTAAATGACGAACAGGACTAGAATTTATTTAGTTATACAATTTTAATTATCATAAGATTTTCAATTCACATGGAAATAACACAATTTCTACGCTGCATGTACATTTAAGTATTAATAAAGAGTATTAAACTACAAAATTGCTATTACCAATATTATCAATTTCATTTACTATTTCTACTACTATTATTTGGGAAGTTAATACCTTGTATTGTGTATCATACTTTTTTTGTAATTTCAACAGTTACATCTAAAAGCTAAATCGTTCGTTTAATAGTAAAAGTATTTGCTGCGTTACTCTATTTAGGTGAGCGTCATAAAAAACGCCAAAAATAGTAATACAACAAATTTAATTTAACAAAAAAATTTAACTTTTTAATAGTAACTATTTTTGTGCATCAAATTTTTTTGTTTATATATTTTTATAAATTAAAAAGCATTAAAAAATAAGTTTTCTTATAATAAACACCACAATTTTTAGCACAAAAAATACGTTAATTTAAAAAGGGTTCTTAGACAGAGACACACGCTACATTTATGTATCTTTGAAAACATGATTATTTTTAAGAAGTTTAATACAATTAGTCTTACAGAAAATTTTGAAATAACGATTGTACAGTTGTGTTTTTGTTTTGAGTACAATTTTTACAATGAAGCTTTACATTACATGAAATGCCATCTTTGGCAAAAAAATTAAACAGTTAATAATATTTTGAGTTTTTTTTTCTAATTTAAAATTGAAAACTCGCTAAGGACAGTGTGTTTTTAAATATGACTACAAACTCTTACTTTTTTAAATAATATTACAAAAGAAATGTGGTGTTTTATTACCATGTTTTTCTTAGCTTGCTTTCTTCTTTGTTTGTTTGATTGTCCGCAAAATTTCAAATTTTGTAATCGATTTTTTGACCACTTTTACTGCACTAATCAAGCTAAAATTTTTTAGACAGTTGTGTAAGCTATGCAAATCGGGCAGGTTTTTAAACTATAAAAAAAGTTTTTTGAAAAAGCACGTTTTTCTTGTGGACTAAAAAGTAGAAAACAACTTTTCTTAATCTTTAAACGTGGGCGCATTTATAAGAACTTATATAATTTAAGAAAATACATTTATTTGCGTCTACGCTTTAAGTTAAAGAAAAGTTATTTTCTACTTTTTAGTCCGCAAAAAAACGTGCTTTTTAAAAAAACTTTTTTTATAAAATATTTATTTCGATTTTTTAGTTAGTTTTCTTACAGTTTATTTCAAACTAATTAACACGTTAACGCACTTTTTCTTTTTCTATGATAATCACCTCCAATTTGAAATTTTTCTTCTGTCTTTTTTGGTTATAGTAAGACACCTTAATTTAGAATCTTCTTTGTAGCTGCAAAGACATCTATATTTCAGCTTTTTTTTATTTACTATGCTTCATTAATTTTTTTTCTTTTGGTATACTCGTCTCCTTTCTCTAGCAGATGTTTGTTTGGTACTTAATGTCGTTTACGGTGTTATTTAATTTGTCAAATTCCTTTTTATTTCTTTGTTGGTTTGTTTTTGTACAGTATTATCATTGCTGTAATCGCTATAATAGTATAGTACTTACGTATAATGGTTCCTATATTATATTTACTAAAGATAAACACATAGAGCTAGCAAAATCACACAATAAATAAAACACCTGTGCATTCATACTACATAAATAGATATCAAGTACGCGTTTTGTAATTTACAAGTGTTCCACTCTAGAAATACCACCTTTTCTATTGCATATTAAAACTTAGAAAATGCCCAAGAAATGCTAGGTTTACAACAAGTGTACTTTAATAACCAGACAACAAATTAATAAAATGATCACAATTTGGACCCAAAATAGAGTTACGCAAGTTTACAAATAAGCCAACGCTATCTAAAAATTATAAAAGCATCTTTTATAATCTTTAGTAATAAACGTTACTGTTCTTGTTACTCAATATTTCAATAACTTTGTTTTATTTAGGATGTAACGAATCTGTCACGAGTGAGGAGGAATTAACAACAGAGAGCATAGAAGAAACTAATTTAATGGCAAAAAAAAATAAACAAACTTTGGTAAATTGAATTCTTATTTTATTAAGATTTTTTTTAAATTCCGTAACCTACAATAGTTTATATTGAACAAAATTTATATTAAAAACTAATAATAACCTTGTAGTTTATAGAACGTTTTTACATGTTCTAATAACATTATATTCTTTTATAGGAATGGGTAAACTCCAATGATTTTAAACTTAAAGCTGCCAATAAAAATATAATTACAAACGAATTAGAAGCAACAGTTTTATCTAACACAATTAAACCTATCAATACAACTGATACAACGTTTAAGAAAGAACGTTTTAAAATTAATCCAAAAAATGCAACGTTTAATGTTGATGAAACATGTAAAGCTAATGAAACAAAAATGAATAGTAGTGAACTAAATACAAAAAAAATAGAAAACATTTTTCCTAACGAAACTCAATCTGCAAATACCATAATCAATTCTAAAATGACTACAACCTCAAATTTTTGTTTAGATGATAGTAATTCTGAGCCGTCAATCTATCAATATTCTTCTTCTTCGTATGTTCCTTCTACTACCTTTAGTGATCATAGCAGTAATTATTCAGAACCAGATATTTTAATACCAAATCAAAATATTACCCCTATTAGACACATAATCCATTTAGATAAAAACTTGGTTCTCAACCCTAACAATAATATAACTTCGTCACAAAATAATGCATCTTCGTTGAACATTGATAACTATATATTACAGTCCTTAGAAAACAAAAATAATAAAAAACTAAAACATAGAACGATTTGCAAGTTTTGTAAAAATAACGTGACTAACTTTGAAAGACATTTAGAGAGGCAACACAGTAACAAACCAGAGGTGATTGAATTGTTAGGTTTCTCAAAATCCTCAAAAGAAGGAAAAACAGAGCGAAGAAAAATTATTGCTTTATTACGATATATGAAACACAATTTACAA
This sequence comes from Aquatica leii, assembly GCA_035610365.1. Classification (NCBI taxonomy): domain Eukaryota; kingdom Metazoa; phylum Arthropoda; class Insecta; order Coleoptera; family Lampyridae; genus Aquatica; species Aquatica leii. The sequence goes on along the minus strand of CM069434.1, from coordinate 118,606,007 downwards.
AATTTGTTGAAACCGGAAATTCTAATAAACTACCTTGCATTTATTGCAAGAGGTTAGTTAAAGCATCATATTTAAGACGCCATTATAAAGTATGCGTGGTCAAACCAATAAATAAATCAAATCAAAAGATTCAGCATCAAGCTCAATCACAAACCTTATTAGCTTGTGCTGCAGATACGGAAAATACAGCTGCAGCGATTCAATTGAAAAATGAAGTTTTTCTAAGAATGAGGGCTGACGACATTGCATTTATTGCCAAAAAAGATGATCTTATACGACGTTATGGAGAAAATTATTTAAAACGACATAAACGCGCACAAATTGTTGTTCCATGTTCTAATAAAATAAGAGAATGTGCAAAACTTTTAAAAGAAACGCGCCGTCGAACAAACAACAACAATTTGACGTTTTTTGACATTATAAGTACTTGTTATTATGACATCATTGTTGCTAGTGCAAAGACTATTAGCCGTTACGATGATACTTTAAAAAAATACTTGGCTCCTAGCTTGGCCATACATTTAGGTACTACACTAAAACAAATAAGCGATCTATGCAGTCATTTGATTTTAAAAGGGGCGTTTAAATGTAACAACATTGAAGAAAAATTGAAAGATTTAAAACGATTCAAGCAAATGGTTGAAACTCAATGGAATTGTGACATATCTTCTATAGCATTAAAGGATTTGGCCGAAAACAAATGGAACAAACCAGTAAAATTACCTTTAACAAAAGATGTTCTTCAATTGAGACATTATCTTGACCAAGTAGCTAACGAAAATTTTTACATTTTGCAAAAACAGACATTTGATAAAAAAGCATTTAGAACATTAACGGAAGTTTCGTTGATTCTAACAATATTATTTAATCGAAGAAGGATAGGGGATGTGCAATATGTTTATGTTGACTCTTATTTAAAAGATTTTGAAAGTTTTGACCAAACTGAATTTCTTGATGCACTAACAGATTCGGAAAAGGTATTAACTGCCAACTACAAAAAAGTTGTTGCTGGTGGCAAAGGAAGTCGAGCAATCGTAATATTATTTCCAAAAAATGTTCAAACTTACATAAATCTCTTGTTAAACATTAGAAGTAATAGTGATATTGTTCCCAAAGTAAACCCTTATTTATTTGCTTGTCCTGGAGTAGAAAAACAATGGATAAGAGCCGATGTTATAATCAGAAAATTTGCTAATGCTAGTGGTATTGAAAACCCAGAAGCAATTTCATCCAATCGATTAAGAAAACAGATTGGAACTTTAATGCAAATTTTAAATTTAAATAAAGAGGAATACGCACAATTTTCAAAGTTTATGGGACATACGGAAAAAACGCACGCAGAGTTTTATGAGTAAGCAAATTTTCTTCAATAATTCTTCTTTCTTATTGATCTTTCTTTCTTTTTTGCATGATAACTTGTAGTGTTTCTGTCATCTTATTATGTATACAATTTATTATTATTCGTAAAAGGTTTGCTAACTTTAAACTTTAACCAACTTTTTATATCATCAGTTTTCAAATCTGAATACCAAACTGTATATTTTTATTTGAATTTTAAATTAAATTACATCTATTACAGAATTACTCAAGACGCATACCAAGCGGCAAAAGTTTTAAAACTGTTAACTCTTTTTGATGAAGGGAAGGGTTTAGAATATAAAGGCAAACCATTAAATGAAATAAACTTAGAATGCATCAACGAAATAGAAAGCGACGCCAATACAGAACTTAACGAAAGACAAGAGGAAATAGCTGAACAATTACCGGAAACAAGTCAAGAGGTAGTACTTCAAACAAATTTGGATACAGAGGAGAATAAGAAAATGCACAGAAAAAAATGCAACAGAGTTCGTTGGACACAAAATCAAAAAAATATCGTCTCAAAACACTTTAGATAGCATATTCAACAAAAAATACCTCCAAAAAAAAATGAATGTTTAAGTTTGATTCAGCAATATAAAACTATATTTGATAATCTGGATTGGGTAAAGATCAAAACCTTTGTTTATAATATTTATAAAAATAATGATTAATATTTAATATAGAAATTGCATTATAATTTAAATTTTTTTTTACTGAAGTAGTTTTTTTATTATAAAAACTGTAATAAAACTTGAACGATGCTATGGATATTTTCTTTGTGTTTTTTTGCATATCGTATATGTATACTAATACAATGTTTTTAAGTAAAAATAATAATTGACATAACTCAAAAAAACGGAAGTATACTCAAGTATGTGCTTAATTTTTTAAAACTACTGCAAATAAACCGCAATTATTGTTTGTATTAAAGAATTCGATACAAATGATACAAAACATTCGTTTTTTGAAGCTTAAAATATTTCTTAAAAAACGTGGTATAATAACTGTTAATCAAAGTACTTTTAAATAGATATAAAAAAGTTCAATCGTTTTATTTTTGTCTTAGTTTTTTTTATCGCAGCTTATACAGTTTATAAACCAACATCTTAAATAATTGAATATAATTTCTAAAAAATAGTATCTTTACCGTTGAAATAGTGTTCAAATATAAGTAACAGTGTTGTCAAGATTATGGAGGCAAACAGATCCACTGTATGTGTTTATACAAGCGGAGTCAAACCCTACCGCTAAATTTAGCAACTTGTATAAGTGTATATAAAGCAGCGCTCGTAGCGGTAATCGTTCAAACTAAAATGTATATAACAATATGTGTAAGTAGTTATGTAGTGAGGATTCTGGATCACTCAGGTAAGATCGGCGGGAGATCGTAAAATTTCGTTGCTATCGTTTTGTTTCGGGTATGCTCGAGTTGCATTCGGACTTGGTAAGTCAGGATACATCGTATTGTGATGGGGGAATCGTAAAATATCGTAAAAATCATTTCGTTTCGGGTATCTAAATAATATTAATAAATATATATGTAATATGTATCTGAATATATACAATATTATATATAAATCCAGTGTCCATTAAAATTTCGGTTTTGCAAATTACTATAATTACGTAATTTTTGTAAAGAAAAAAATTTTACTGCTTTATTTTTAACATTAATTATAAATATTTGTATACAAAAAATGCTTACTATTACATTGAAATACTGTGTCTTCACTTACATTTTTTTCAATGTTATAATTGTAGACATTACAAAGAATGTGCTTATTTGACAATTTATTCACCTACTTTTATGTTGCAGTTGTATACATTCCAATGACATTATTAATTTTGCAATTCTGTGCTTTTGATTACATTATTTATGTTTGTATTATGATGTGTTTCAGATATAAAATTATACTAATCATTCTTAAATACCCATGAAATGATTTATTACGCTTGAAAATATTTGTCATCTCTAATAAAAATAACTTTTGTCTGTTCATTATTGAACAATTTCTAAATAATTTAAAAATAATCCATTTACAGCATTACTTATGTGAGTGCAAGAAGTCTATTAATAGACGATTAGTATAAAATTAAGCGTTTTAGTAAAATTTACCATTTCGGGAGCAAGTGATTGTGAACTATCATGATTTTAAAGTCTCTCTTCACAAAGATTTATCAACAAGTTTACGATTGAAGATATAAACAAAGTTAATATCGTGATTAGTTCGGGAAAAGACATCTATCTCGTTAGCCCAGAAGTTTTTAGTAAAACAACAAATATTTAATTTATTCAATAACGAAACAACAATGAGTGCGACTAAGAAAAATATTCAACTAGAGTTAAAAATCTATGAATTGTGTAGAGATTTAAAAAATATCAAGCTGAAATGAGCAATAAATGTTGGAAATAATGATACATTTTTTTATTTTACTATTATAGGTTTTATCATACATTAGTAAACATATTAGGAAGTCGGTGATAGTAAGGAAGGGAGGAAAAGATTATAAAATTTTGATTTGAATTGAATGTTATATTATTTTCGTGTATTTTTTTGTATTTTGGTTTGATTTATTGTTATTTATGCAATACTGTTTTTATTTATCCAGCTGTTGTGAGTTTCATCAAAGCCTAACTACTTTACATACATTTTAATACCGTTCTTTCCTAAAGTATTTTTTTTTTAATTTGAGTTTCGGGTGCGTAGTGGAAGCTCGGGTACGCCCGCAATTTTTCTAATTTGAATTTCGTCTAAGTTCATATTCGGTCGTAAGATCGAGATAGTTCAAGGTTTCGGGAGGAGGTAAAGGTGGCAACGTCTATTTTTTCTTTCGGTGTTAAATTACATATTAACGTACGGGTTATTGGCACGCTTATAAAGTGCAGACTATTTATTCATTTCTTTAATAAAAATCATGCATTTAAAATTACTAGATGATTAGATTAAAATAACTTGAATAGATAAAATAAAACTACAGTTAACAATAAAGTAGTTTGGCTAACCCGTTCCTTCTAAAATATCTTGGGTGGTTTCTATCAAAAATTTTTAAGACCTCTTTAAAATCACACTTCAGATTATTAAGGATTACAGGACGGAAACCCTTAATGATTACATTTATTTACCGTTAAATACACTGCCACCGAATTAAGATAACAAAGTTTAAGGGATAATACCTGGTCTGAATCAAAAAATTAGATTTTTTTTAATCTTTTTGTGATGTTATTAATGATTAGATCAATTTGAAATTTTGAGGGTTCATTACACTCATCTTGATGTCCAAAGAAAATTTTTTTTTTTAGTTTTTATGACAAAATGGCGGCTTAGCAATGCATAAAAAAAGTTGATTTTTTAGGCGTCCCGCGGCTAAAACCACAAGTCTCAAACTAACGTATCTAAAACAATAGACATTTTTTTCTGATATACTCGGGTATAACTACAGAAGTACATGTGGATATACAAAAATAATGATTTTTTGGAAACTCGGGGGCAGTTTGAAAAGAAAAGTCGATTTTTCGACTAACAAATTGGTCTTCATTTGTCTATAAAAATCGTAATTCTTTATAAAACTTAAAAATCGTGTGTACTTCTGTAGATAATCTATCTAAGAAGCTACAACCAAAATTTCAAGTTAATTGGATAAAAATTACTCGAGTTCTACTGCTTGCCGTTTTTAAAATATGGTTTTAAGAAAAACGCATTTAAAGTTTTACAATGTATTTACTACACAGGCAATATATGTTCAATATTTGCTTCAAAGTACCAATTAACTCTATATGCATCTTATTTAAAAAAAATTATCCAGTGTAAATTCGTAACGTCGGTGATGAATAAAATAGGCCAAACTCGCCCTGAAATTTAATTTGTCGTTTAGAAAAGCTCGGATTTGCTTCAAAAATTCGTTTTTTACGTGCATTAAAAATTTTTTTCAACAATGGATGATGACAGGCATTCTTCTTAACATGTTTTTGCTTCATTTAAACCAATTCAAAAAATTCAAAAAATAAAAAAATTTAGACTAGAGATTGCGCTTAATAAGTTTTTTCTAATGAGAAAAGTAACTTAACTTCAATCATTTTGGCTCACCCTGTAAATTTATATAATAACGATTAAAATAATAACTAAAATCAATACAAAACGATGGAAATTAAAATAAATAAGCAATACATTTAAAAAATTTAATTAAAAGTTTAAAGAACTTAAATAAAAAAAATCAACTTGTAAGCATTCTTTTTCGAGTACAAATTGATTATAATAAGTACACAACGCAAGAAAACTACAAACTTGATGTTTTTAGATTTGTTTTGATCATGCTTGCACTGCTCGAACTTTGCTGGATCAGCCTTTACTTCATTCCAAGATACAACGTGGCCAAGGTATTGCATTTTTTCTTAAATACGTGGCATTTGGTTGAGTTTAGTTTTAGTTTTTTTCTTAAGTAGTCGTTGCAACACTCCCTTTAGGTTGTTCAAATGTTTTTTAAACGACCTTACAACCGCAGTGACGTCATCTAGATAAGCCAAGTACGTCTTCTAAGACAGTCTTCGCAAGATGGTCTCCATCAAACATTCGAATGCTCCTAGACCGTTACACAAACCGAAGGACATCACAGTGGACTGACATAATCCAGTTTCAATCGTAAAAGATGTCTTTTCATGATCTTTAGGTTCTAATTCTACCTGCCAGTAACCACTCTTCAAATCCAACATGGAAAACCGATGGGATCCTAAAAAAATGTCTAGAGTATCATCAATTCTTAGTAAAAGATAACTGTCTTTTTTATTCACTTCGTTAAGCTGTCTGTAATCCACGTAAAACCTCATTAATCCATCTTTCTTCTTTACTAATACCACTAGGGACCTTCATAGACAATTATTTTAAGGTTTAATCGCACCTTCTATTTCCATATGCATAATTACTTGTTTGGCTTTTTCTAATTCTGCCAAAGGAAGCCGGCGTAGATGTTGTCGTATAGGTCTCTGGTGTTACTGCGTCAGTTCTTGTTTTGAAACCACTTTCCAACGTAAACACATCTTGATACTGCTCGATCAACGCTTTAACTTTAATCAGCTAGTCTTGGCTGAAGTTTCGGCACTTGGAGGAGGTAAGAATCTTTTTGTATACGATCGGTTTCTGTTTGAGTTTGATTTGTTGTTGTTTATGCAATACTGTTTCTATTTATCTAGCTGTTGTAAAATTCATCAATGCCTATCCCGTTTACATACAGCATTCTTACACTGAATCACTTCTTAATTTGACAGGACATTTAACTATTATTTTTACGTATAACGTTTTGAAATATTTTGTAGCAGTTTCGTGACCGTGTACTTCAAACGATATCTTGTCTCCTAACTTAAGTCGACAATCAGTAACTGTAATGTATGAACAATCATATGACGCGCGCCTAACAAAGAAAATGCAAGAAGGAGATGTTAGCGCACGATCGAAGGAAATGCAACGGCATTTGTGACGACAAGGTGCAAGACATAAGACGCATAAAGTAATGTAATGTAATTAACATAAATCAAGAATGTGGTCTTAATAAAGATATGTTGTTGTTGTTTTTAACCAACATTTTTAATATACAACCGTGCATAGATAACAATAACCTGCTTGCTTGTATAAGATTTTCCATTCATCTTTAGTATAACTTATTATTCAAGATTTATAGATAATATATCAATTAAAGCTTTTTCCTATGGGAATGAATATGAACTTTTGCCTGACCATTTCAGATATTTATTATCTAGAAGTCTGTTTGTGTGAAATAACAAAACATGGTTGTAGAACTTATATATTAGCTATTGTTTTATGTGTATCGTCCTGTACTTTTTCCACAGTTATTTGAATATGTTTAATTATGTGGCGACCAAATTTGTCTAAAGTCATTATCATCTTTAATTATTGGCGCTTTCTGTAGTTTTTCTATAATAGAGACAATTTCGTTTGTGTGACCTGTATGGCCTGCTATTTTAGATGCTACTAACAACCTCAACCTGTCAAATAATTCGTTTGCATTATCTTAATAAACATATTCGGTATGATGATTGTTGACTTCTTTAAACATTTATTTTCGTAAGGTTTTTTTGAATCTCTTTGGTGTTTCTGAATACCCAGGCTATACAAAATATATGAGAGCAATAATAGATTTATATTTGTCAGATCGCGTTTTTTTTGTATGTAACGATTAGGATCAAAGTTACTTCTGCAAACATTACTGATATCTAAAATTTCTTTGTATATATCCAAATCTCCTTAATTATACGTTTTAGGAGTGTTTTTAAATATTAATGGGGGTTCCTTTGTATAATTTCCATATACTTTTATATCTACACCAACAAATTCTACTGCTGACGTTCCTATAAAGAACTTTTCTTAAAATCTATCATGCCTTATTTCAGTTCTGTGATTTAACAGGAATCATAGCATCTATATATCTTCAAGGAGGCAATTCATCAAACTCTGCTAAGTATTCTTCATAAATATTACTATCAAAGATTTCTTCTATATTTTGTTTACTTTCTTTAACCAACTGTTGCATTAGATCGTATAATTCATAATCATCTACCTCAGCTAAACGTTCTGAAATTATAACGTCTTCTTTTAAATTTGAAATTGTAGTAGCATTATCATCAAAAATCTTTTGATTTTCTGTTTTATTTACTTTATCATCTTTTAAGGATTGAATTTTTTTTTTTGAAGATTTAAAAGTTTTCAGCTGCATGTATTTGCATTTTTTTAAAAGTCTCAAGCGGAGCAGATTCAACAATATTTTCATGTTTTGGTTTTAGATTTTGTTCATATTTATTCTTAAGAGAAGAGAACTTAGTATTTTTAACCTCTCATTGATCTGATATAGTTGCCAAACGTTAATTATAGGAAAAAATGCCTTTTCCTTTATAATTTCACCTTATTTTAGTAATTCAAATTTGCGTTTTAATTCTTCTCTTTTTTTTATTAACTTTTTGGTTAATTCTTTTTCATTTAATAAATTATGATATGAATGCATTGTGGTTAAACCTCAACGTAGTTTTTGTTTTTTCTAATATTAATTGAATATACTTCTACACTTGTTTATTAATCGTTCGCAACGATTAGACAATTAAACAGCCTGCAAACAAAGCAGAATGCTATGCAACGGTAAACTATATAGTTTGTTCAACAGTATTATTTGTACACAAACCATTGATAAATTAAACAGTTTTCTTATTGAGTACGCAAATTATCTATAAATGAGGAAGTGATTTGTTGTTAATCTATATAGATGGCTTATACAGTATTAAATCTTTTATTGTGAGATGGGTTAAATAAAAGAATCAAACCCTTTTCTGTATCCACCCGAATTAATATCTCTTTTCTTATCGATTACTAATAAACCATAATTGTTTTTTCAACAGATTGAACACATCTTAAATTAGTCAAACGATAAATCCGCACTCATACATATTATCCTCATAAATATAATGTAGATATAATGCATCTTGTTTGAACACTATTATAAAGTTAGCATTATCGCCAATTAATTGTTTTGGAATGCGGCTATAGATTTGACATAAGTAAAAACAATCTATCTTATTGTGACTAAAACATTATCTCATTAAATTTTGTTTATCACCCGCCACATTATCAAAAATAATGAAGGAATTTGATTTGCTTCAGACGGGGGAGATATGTTACTTTCTTAAATTACTAAAAGAAAATGAGATTTAGAGTAAACATAAACGTTTTGAAACGCAAATCATTGATACGTTCAATTAAGCTAACTATTATATTGGTTTTTCCACAATTTGATGGTTCATTAATAAGACAACGAATTAATGATGATAATAACTTTTCAGGTCTTCTATAGGTTTCAAAATTTCTTATATTATTATTTGTGACTGTTAGTAAAAGTGGTTGTTGTAGTATTTGCCTTTTGATAGTAGAGTGCAATGTGTCTATCACACATATGAATATAACAAAATTTCAATTTAGTGAGTTAGTGTGTATCCGATAGCAAACATGTTTCTAAACTACTAAAAGAAAAACAGTTTATACCCTCAATAGCTGTTAACAAATTCTCTAAATATTGGTAATGTGCATAAAACAAAGATTTAAAGCTGTTTTAGACCAATCAGAATTGATCACGCTCAGTAGCGCCACCTTAAAAAAATTTAAGATCTCTAAAAGGTTTTCAATCAAATCAATTACCTTTTACGTTTATAAAAAATGTTTGCTTAATAAAAAAAAATTTAAACTGATCAACGACTTCAGTTAAACAAAGTAAAATTGTTCTTAGTCCTTATGACGATAAACGCATTCTCAGTTTTGATAGTACTGAAACAGGACCGTGGGTTTATCTATATCAATCGTTTTGATGGGATTAAAAAATCGGTTTGTTAAGACAGGTAAAAATTAATTTCTTAATATAGATTATTGACAAATCACCGCATGGTCTATAGATAATTAGCTTGCAAACAGCTTTACAAATAGTGTGGTTTGTTTACAAACAGCTTTACAAACAGAGTGGTTTGTTTGCAAACTGCTTTACAAATAGTGTGATTTGCTTGCAAACCACTGAACAGTTTGCAAGCTAACCACATTCTATATGTTTGGTACACAAACAGTTAACCGGTTTGTTGAGACGACTTTCACCACTTGTTTTAGACTAACTACAATTGGCCACGCCCATTAACATCACCTCTAACAACTCTCATCTACCAATTTATTATTGACCTTACTAAAAATCGGCTCCCTCAAACGGATTCAAAACTAATTTATTAAACTTAGTAATGACAATAATAAATGAAAAAAAATAGCAACCGATTTTTAAGACGCTTCAACAAACCGATTTTTATACCAATGTAACAAACTGATGTGATTTTTTGCCAATCAAATTGGTAGATGAGAGTCTATTAATAGACTTCTTGCACTCACATAAGTAATGCTGTAAATGGATTATTTTTAAATTATTTAGAAATTGTTCAATAATGAACAGACAAAAGTTATTTTTATTAGAGATGACAAATATTTTCAAGCGTAATAAATCATTTCATGGGTATTTAAGAATGATTAGTATAATTTTATATCTGAAACACATCATAATACAAACATAAATAATGTAATCAAAAGCACAGAATTGCAAAATTAATAATGTCATTGGAATGTATACAACTGCAACATAAAAGTAGGTGAATAAATTGTCAAATAAGCACATTCTTTGTAATGTCTACAATTATAACATTGAAAAAAATGTAAGTGAAGACACAGTATTTCAATGTAATAGTAAGCATTTTTTGTATACAAATATTTATAATTAATGTTAAAAATAAAGCAGTAAAATTTTTTTCTTTACAAAAATTACGTAATTATAGTAATTTGCAAAACCGAAATTTTAATGGACACTGGATTTATATATAATATTGTATATATTCAGATACATATTACATATATATTTATTAATATTATTTAGATACCCGAAACGAAATGATTTTTACGATATTTTACGATTCCCCCATCACAATACGATGTATCCCGACTTACCAAGTCCGAATGCAACTCGAGCATACCCGAAACAAAACGATAGCAACGAAATTTTACGATCTCCCGCCGATCTTACCCGAGTGATCCAGAATCCTCACTACATAACTACTTACACATATTGTTATATACATTTTAGTTTGAACGATTACCGCTACGAGCGCTGCTTTATATACACTTATACAAGTTGCTAAATTTAGCGGTAGGGTTTGACTCCGCTTGTATAAACACATACAGTGGATCTGTTTGCCTCCATAATCTTGACAACACTGTTACTTATATTTGAACACTATTTCAACGGTAAAGATACTATTTTTTTAGAAATTATATTCAATTATTTAAGATGTTGGTTTATAAACTGTATAAGCTGCGATAAAAAAAACTAAGACAAAAATAAAACGATTGAACTTTTTTATATCTATTTAAAAGTACTTTGATTAACAGTTATTATACCACGTTTTTTAAGAAATATTTTAAGCTTCAAAAAACGAATGTTTTGTATCATTTGTATCGAATTCTTTAATACAAACAATAATTGCGGTTTATTTGCAGTAGTTTTAAAAAATTAAGCACATACTTGAGTATACTTCCGTTTTTTTGAGTTATGTCAATTATTATTTTTACTTAAAAACATTGTATTAGTATACATATACGATATGCACAAAAACACAAAGAAAATATCCATAGCATCGTTCAAGTTTTATTACAGTTTTTATAATAAAAAAACTACTTCAGTAAAAAAAAATTTAAATTATAATGCAATTTCTATATTAAATATTAATCATTATTTTTATAAATATTATAAACAAAGGTTTTGATCTTTACCCAATCCAGATTATCAAATATAGTTTTATATTGCTGAATCAAACTTAAACATTCATTTTTTGGAGGTATTTTTTATTGAATATGCTATCTAAAGTGTTTTGAGACGATATTTTTTTGATTTTGTGTCCAACGAACTCTGTTGCATTTTTTTCTGTGCATTTTCTTATTCTCCTCTGTATCCAAATTTGTTTGAAGTACTACCTCTTGACTTGTTTCCGGTAATTGTTCAGCTATTTCCTCTTGTCTTTCGTTAAGTTCTGTATTGGCGTCGCTTTCTATTTCGTTGATGCATTCTAAGTTTATTTCATTTAATGGTTTGCCTTTATATTCTAAACCCTTCCCTTCATCAAAAAGAGTTAACAGTTTTAAAACTTTTGCCGCTTGGTATGCGTCTTGAGTAATTCTGTAATAGATGTAATTTAATTTAAAATTCAAATAAAAATATACAGTTTGGTATTCAGATTTGAAAACTGATGATATAAAAAAGTTGGTTAAAGTTTAAAGTTAGCAAACCTTTTACGAATAATAATAAATTGTATACATAATAAGATGACAGAAACACTACAAGTTATCATGCAAAAAAGAAAGAAAGATCAATAAGAAAGAAGAATTATTGAAGAAAATTTGCTTACTCATAAAACTCTGCGTGCGTTTTTTCCGTATGTCCCATAAACTTTGAAAATTGTGCGTATTCCTCTTTATTTAAATTTAAAATTTGCATTAAAGTTCCAATCTGTTTTCTTAATCGATTGGATGAAATTGCTTCTGGGTTTTCAATACCACTAGCATTAGCAAATTTTCTGATTATAACATCGGCTCTTATCCATTGTTTTTCTACTCCAGGACAAGCAAATAAATAAGGGTTTACTTTGGGAACAATATCACTATTACTTCTAATGTTTAACAAGAGATTTATGTAAGTTTGAACATTTTTTGGAAATAATATTACGATTGCTCGACTTCCTTTGCCACCAGCAACAACTTTTTTGTAGTTGGCAGTTAATACCTTTTCCGAATCTGTTAGTGCATCAAGAAATTCAGTTTGGTCAAAACTTTCAAAATCTTTTAAATAAGAGTCAACATAAACATATTGCACATCCCTATCCTTCTTCGATTAAATAATATTGTTAGAATCAACGAAACTTCCGTTAATGTTCTAAATGCTTTTTTATCAAATGTCTGTTTTTGCAAAATGTAAAAATTTTCGTTAGCTACTTGGTCAAGATAATGTCTCAATTGAAGAACATCTTTTGTTAAAGGTAATTTTACTGGTTTGTTCCATTTGTTTTCGGCCAAATCCTTTAATGCTATAGAAGATATGTCACAATTCCATTGAGTTTCAACCATTTGCTTGAATCGTTTTAAATCTTTCAATTTTTCTTCAATGTTGTTACATTTAAACGCCCCTTTTAAAATCAAATGACTGCATAGATCGCTTATTTGTTTTAGTGTAGTACCTAAATGTATGGCCAAGCTAGGAGCCAAGTATTTTTTTAAAGTATCATCGTAACGGCTAATAGTCTTTGCACTAGCAACAATGATGTCATAATAACAAGTACTTATAATGTCAAAAAACGTCAAATTGTTGTTGTTTGTTCGACGGCGCGTTTCTTTTAAAAGTTTTGCACATTCTCTTATTTTATTAGAACATGGAACAACAATTTGTGCGCGTTTATGTCGTTTTAAATAATTTTCTCCATAACGTCGTATAAGATCATCTTTTTTGGCAATAAATGCAATGTCGTCAGCCCTCATTCTTAGAAAAACTTCATTTTTCAATTGAATCGCTGCAGCTGTATTTTCCGTATCTGCAGCACAAGCTAATAAGGTTTGTGATTGAGCTTGATGCTGAATCTTTTGATTTGATTTATTTATTGGTTTGACCACGCATACTTTATAATGGCGTCTTAAATATGATGCTTTAACTCAACCTCTTGCAATAAATGCAAGGTAGTTTATTAAATTTCCAGTTTCAACAAATTTTGTAAATTGTGTTTCATATATCGTAATAAAGCAATAATTTTTCTTCGCTCTGTTTTTCCTTCTTTTGAGGATTTTGAGAAACCTAACAATTCAATCACCTCTGGTTTGTTACTGTGTTGCCTCTCTAAATGTCTTTCAAAGTTAGTCACGTTATTTTTACAAAACTTGCAAATCGTTCTATGTTTTAGTTTTTTATTATTTTTGTTTTCTAAGGACTGTAATATATAGTTATCAATGTTCAACGAAGATGCATTATTTTGTGACGAAGTTATATTATTGTTAGGGTTGAGAACCAAGTTTTTATCTAAATGGATTATGTGTCTAATAGGGTAATATTTTGATTTGGTATTAAAATATCTGGTTCTGAATAATTACTGCTATGATCACTAAAGGTAGTAGAAGGAACATACGAAGAAGAAGAATATTGATAGATTGACGGCTCAGAATTACTATCATCTAAACAAAAATTTGAGGTTGTAGTCATTTTAGAATTGATTATGGTATTTGCAGATTGAGTTTCGTTAGGAAAAATGTTTTCTATTTTTTTTGTATTTAGTTCACTACTATTCATTTTTGTTTCATTAGCTTTACATGTTTCATCAACATTAAACGTTGCATTTTTTGGATTAATTTTAAAACGTTCTTTCTTAAACGTTGTATCAGTTGTATTGATAGGTTTAATTGTGTTAGATAAAACTGTTGCTTCTAATTCGTTTGTAATTATATTTTTATTGGCAGCTTTAAGTTTAAAATCATTGGAGTTTACCCATTCCTATAAAAGAATATAATGTTATTAGAACATGTAAAAACGTTCTATAAACTACAAGGTTATTATTAGTTTTTAATATAAATTTTGTTCAATATAAACTATTGTAGGTTACGGAATTTAAAAAAAATCTTAATAAAATAAGAATTCAATTTACCAAAGTTTGTTTATTTTTTTTTGCCATTAAATTAGTTTCTTCTATGCTCTCTGTTGTTAATTCCTCCTCACTCGTGACAGATTCGTTACATCCTAAATAAAACAAAGTTATTGAAATATTGAGTAACAAGAACAGTAACGTTTATTACTAAAGATTATAAAAGATGCTTTTATAATTTTTAGATAGCGTAGACTTATTTGTAAACTTGCGTAACTCTATTTTGGGTCCAAATTGTGATCATTTTATTAATTTGTTGTCTGGTTATTAAAGTACACTTGTTGTAAACCTAGCATTTCTTGGGCATTTTCTAAGTTTTAATATGCAATAGAAAAGGTGGTATTTCTAGAGTGGAACACTTGTAAATTACAAAACGCGTACTTGATATCTATTTATGTAGTATGAATGCACAGGTGTTTTATTTATTGTGTGATTTTGCTAGCTCTATGTGTTTATCTTTAGTAAATATAATATAGGAACCATTATACGTAAGTACTATACTATTATAGCGATTACAGCAATGATAATACTGTACAAAAACAAACCAACAAAGAAATAAAAAGGAATTTGACAAATTAAATAACACCGTAAACGACATTAAGTACCAAACAAACATCTGCTAGAGAAAGGAGACGAGTATACCAAAAGAAAAAAAATTAATGAAGCATAGTAAATAAAAAAAAGCTGAAATATAGATGTCTTTGCAGCTACAAAGAAGATTCTAAATTAAGGTGTCTTACTATAACCAAAAAAGACAGAAGAAAAATTTCAAATTGGAGGTGATTATCATAGAAAAAGAAAAAGTGCGTTAACGTGTTAATTAGTTTGAAATAAACTGTAAGAAAACTAACTAAAAAATCGAAATAAATATTTTATAAAAAAAGTTTTTTTAAAAAGCACGTTTTTTTGCGGACTAAAAAGTAGAAAATAACTTTTCTTTAACTTAAAGCGTAGACGCAAATAAATGTATTTTCTTAAATTATATAAGTTCTTATAAATGCGCCCACGTTTAAAGATTAAGAAAAGTTGTTTTCTACTTTTTAGTCCACAAGAAAAACGTGCTTTTTCAAAAAACTTTTTTTATAGTTTAAAAACCTGCCCGATTTGCATAGCTTACACAACTGTCTAAAAAATTTTAGCTTGATTAGTGCAGTAAAAGTGGTCAAAAAATCGATTACAAAATTTGAAATTTTGCGGACAATCAAACAAACAAAGAAGAAAGCAAGCTAAGAAAAACATGGTAATAAAACACCACATTTCTTTTGTAATATTATTTAAAAAAGTAAGAGTTTGTAGTCATATTTAAAAACACACTGTCCTTAGCGAGTTTTCAATTTTAAATTAGAAAAAAAAACTCAAAATATTATTAACTGTTTAATTTTTTTGCCAAAGATGGCATTTCATGTAATGTAAAGCTTCATTGTAAAAATTGTACTCAAAACAAAAAAACACAACTGTACAATCGTTATTTCAAAATTTTCTGTAAGACTAATTGTATTAAACTTCTTAAAAATAATCATGTTTTTCAAAGATACATAAATGTAGCGTGTGTCTCTGTCTAAGAACCCTTTTTAAATTAACGTATTTTTTGTGCTAAAAATTGTGGTGTTTATTATAAGAAAACTTATTTTTTAATGCTTTTTAATTTATAAAAATATATAAACAAAAAAATTTGATGCACAAAAATAGTTACTATTAAAAAGTTAAATTTTTTTGTTAAATTAAATTTGTTGTATTACTATTTTTGGCGTTTTTTATGACGCTCACCTAAATAGAGTAACGCAGCAAATACTTTTACTATTAAACGAACGATTTAGCTTTTAGATGTAACTGTTGAAATTACAAAAAAAGTATGATACACAATACAAGGTATTAACTTCCCAAATAATAGTAGTAGAAATAGTAAATGAAATTGATAATATTGGTAATAGCAATTTTGTAGTTTAATACTCTTTATTAATACTTAAATGTACATGCAGCGTAGAAATTGTGTTATTTCCATGTGAATTGAAAATCTTATGATAATTAAAATTGTATAACTAAATAAATTCTAGTCCTGTTCGTCATTTAAACTTGAAAAAATTACTGCAAAATATAACATTAAAGAGTTTTGAATCTTTTGGACGACTATAATAAACTATGTTGAGTTTATACTTTAATTATCACTTGGTATTGTTTAGTTTTAGTGCTATTTTAATAAAAATAACTTACTATGATGTTTATTGCTATTAACTTGATTTACTAGCAATTTTCCTCGTGACAAAGGAATCTTATTTTTAAACGGTTTCATATTTGCAAACATTGTCATTATCACTAATCAACTTCACTCTTTACAATAACAGACCAAAATGACTGCATATTATAGTTTGGGATAAAATATAAAATATTTGCTGACTTAATTAAACTTATCAGGTTACTTCTTAGAAGAATCTTACAGACTTGACAACATCGTTGGAGGCAGACTCGTTCGTGCTATGTAACAAAATTACATACGCGGAGGTAGAAACATACTATGTAGTTACGGAGGCTAACGCGAACGTGCACTATACTAAATGATATATATTTAAAACTTAATAATATGTTACCCCTGTAAGTGAACCTCTATTGACAAAACGACAATAAGTGTATAGCTCAAAAATAACTAATTTACGACTATTGCTAAGGGTGGAGCTATGGACGTTTAATGTGTGGAGGCAAACAAGTTACAAAAGCACATATATATATATATATATGCGCAGATACATATAACTAAAGAGCGGAAGTTGTGGCAGTAAAAATCTTCAAACATTGCGCCATAAATTGCATATAAAATTTTCAAAAATTGCATTAAAAACTAGCAAAATTGCAGTATAAAAGAGAATAAAATACAATTAGTTGCGGTCTGTGTCTGTACTCGTATAGATAAGTTTTTCACAAAACTTACAAAAAATTATTTTCTCGTCACTACATAAATTTCACGATTAGTGCTATACGTTTTAATTTGCGTATTTACTTGACCTAATTAGTGCAAAACGTCTAAAACTATCAAAAACTTTATTAATTAAAAACAATGAAAATGTCGGTAAGTAACATAATATCTCATTCGTAAGTTATGATTAGGTAACACGCTTTAAAGACATAACAAAACTTACGTTTTGCAATAACTCCCTAAAAAGGAAGTCAGTATTTTATTAAGGTTCCCTTATTTAATAAAAACTTCTGCGCACGCGTAAATGTCAAAATAAGGTTTGCGTTAATAAGAGAAACCAATCATAATGCGTGCAATGACTCCCTATTAGGGAGTTATTGCAAAACGGCTTCTAAGGTTAAGCGTTAATTAATACTACCGTACTTTAATACGGCAAGACCTTATTTTTGACGGTAACAATTGAGTTATTGCACGCCATCAGTTATCTACATTATTTTTAACCTCACATTTGTTTCTTAAATTTTAGTTTTTTCGTTTTTTGTACTTGTGATATTTGTTGGCGGTTTCAATGAACGAAATTCTAGAAGCTGTTATCAGTGTTGTAAATTATCTATATAAATTTATATAGATAAATTATTTTTTATCTATTTATATATGATACTATCAAAAAATATATGTTATATGTATCTGCGCATATATATAATTTTTTATGTAAATTATTTAAATAATATATATAAAAAAATCAACTGTCCCGTAAAATTTCAGTTACAATATTTATGTTTTTCTTCAGTAATTTTCCGCATTTCATTGTAGTTCTTCAAATGAACTTCATCGTTATTACTGCTTACATGATTTCATCTATGATTTGTTATCTATATAAAGTTTGAATAGTTTATCTATTATCTAATACTAAATAATTTTTGAAAAAAAATCTACCTCTATAATTTAACAATTCTCTATTTTATCTGTTATATGTAGTCTCCCTTTTTTTTCCCTCGTACTCATTTTCTTTTTTATGTTTCCCTCTACCCAATCAACAAGGAAACGTCTTTTTAATATTTTTTTTAACGTTTTGAAAATATATATTTACATGTTTAAAAACATTGCAAAAACGTCTTAATGGCCAAATTTACGTTGCAAGTGCAAAAACGTTATTTAAATATTAAAAAAATGCTTTAGAATATATGTTTAAAATGTATTTAAAATATTGTAGAATCAATGAATAGATAAAATATTTTTAAAACGTAACAAACACATTTTTCTAAAAAACATTTTTTATTTCAACTATTTTAAAACGTTGTAACGTTTTTAAAACACGAAAAAAACGTTTCCTTGCTGATTGGGTAAAACTACCAACGTAAACAAACTTTGGAGGTTAAGATTATTATCACATGACGCTATAAGGGAAATAACGTCACCTTAAATTCTTACCGTATTCGTTCGTAAATAAGGGGAAGGCAGTATTTTATTAAGGTTCCCTTATTTAATAAAAACTTCTGCGCACGCGTAAATGTCAAAATAAGGTTTGCGTTAATAAGGGAAAGCAATCATAACGCGTGCAATAACTCCCTATTAACGGTTAAAGATGGGTCTAGGTAACTATCATTTTAAACCGTTCTGCATAACTGTTAGAATTAGATTCTATCCAACGATAACGTTTACTAACAGATTAGTGACAAAGCCTACTACCTGGAATATTAAAATAATTGAAAGTTGTACTAATATCAAACAAATCCTTATAACTCATTAACGGTTAAAAATGAGTATAGGGAATAGGGAATCAATATATTTCTTATTTAACATAAGGACGATGCGATTGTGCACTACAATTTGTATTTTAAACATTGCATATATTAACAACATGTACAAAATTTCAAACAGTTTGCTTGCTCTTGTTCATTGTTGATTGATGATGCTCGATCTTGTTCGAGAACGTTAATCTACGTAGTGGACTTTTGAATTATGCTTGTTTGCGTTTGAACGATGCACTCGATCCTGTCCCCTTTAGTCTTCGGTTATTATTCTTTACTTCATAATTTTGTTTTATTGTGTCTACTACTTTGCTACTATCTGAACGATATTACCGGCTAAGTTTACATTTGCATTCAAATCAATTCAAATTTAGTCATTTTCGATTTTTACTTTCTAAAAATATTTATTTATAAATAAGAATCATTATTTGGAAACTAGATTATTATAACTAAAAAAATTTAAAAGCTAGTTATATAAAAAATTACAAAAAGTTATTTTTGAAGGTAATTAAAATATTATTTAAATAACGCCGATATCTATTCCAGTTTGCTACGCTACTATTGATTCTAAGCACGATATAAGATGTCGCTGTTTGTAAATTTAAAAGTTTAACAAGTTCAAATAGCAGACTTCTTTTTAAATCGGAGAGAGAGGAAAGTTCTACCCTAGCTCTATTTCATTTTAACGGCATTGCAACATCAGCACCTTCAATTACCCTAAACTAACTAGAATTTTTGTAAATGTCCCTAAATAAATGTCATTCTTGACAACAAAACCTTCAACAAAACAATAACCTAACTTTTAATAGAGATGTCCAGGATGCTGTCAAGAGACCTGAAAAAACCAAAACAAACTTGAATAAACACAAAAGCAGGGGCCACGTTATGGGTCACATGTACAAAGTTGTTATAACTTCCGATTATGACTATAACTAGTGATGGACACAGTTCAATGTTTAAATGATTAAATTATCATTGAAAAAATTAAATGTATTTCATAATCATATACAATATGTATATAATACACTCCGAACTATATAATTAAGCATAACTCACATATATACAACAAATTCTTGTTAACTCGGTTAGTAGCAATAATTAAAATAAAATAACTATCACTAGAATTATCGTTAAAATAACAACTATAAAAACTCCATCTCCGAACAATATTAACTGTTCAGATTCATTACGTATTATAAGTTTGCATCGAAAACATAATCGAATTCTTTAGTCGAGTGAAATACCAAATCGTTTCAAACATATCTTATTCAATGTTGGTGTAATAAAAACAAAAATGATCAACAGACTTCAATTATTCTAATGAATAGTCAAACCATTTATTAAGAATTCAAATAATAGTAATAATATAAACTATGTAGATAATTGCCATTGGAATTATCCAACTATTTTCATTTACAAGTTAGGTTATTGTCCTTCACTTTTTGCAAAGCAGGTACACCACTCTCAACGTTTATTTAGGGATATGTAAAAAATTCTAGTTGTTTTAGGAATATTGTAGATGTTAACGTGGCAGTGCCGGTAAAATGAAATAGAGCTAGGGTAGAACTTTCCTCTCTCTCCGATTTAAAAAGAAGTCTGCTTCAAAACGTGGCATTAAAAATGCAAAAAGAGCTGGAGATGAAACTTCACGAAGAATTTTACAAGAATGTCTATATTTTAACGTTATGGTATCCACCTAGTGAGGCATTCGCTGAAGTATTTAAAAAAGACATGTTTGTTAAAAAGAACAAAGTTGGTTCACAGCAAGCAATTTATTACTTGTTAGAAATATTGGACAAATCCATCTTAAAACAAAAAATCAAGACTTGGCCAATTTATAATCGTTGCAGCGAGTTTGAGTTTCGCAAGGAAATTCTGAAGTATATTAATGAAATAAATACAATTTATGAAGATGCTGATATTCCAACTATTACAAAATCTCAATTAATATCACCTGGCGGCTTCAAATTTATTAAGTTTATGTTTAAATTATCTCGATTTATATTATACTTGCACTTACAGAGGAATCACAGTATTTATCCCAATTTAACATTACCTTTAAAAGTAAGTAAAAAGGAATCAGTAACTAAACAAAACATTTATCGAATGTCTAATGTTGCAAATGCCATTAATAAAACTACCTATGGTTTGATAAATAACTTTGAAAAGATTCATGAGGTTGTCCTAAAAGAATCGAAAATATTACTACTAGAAATTAGTTATATGAATGACATTATAGAAGAATACAGAACAAAACTTGAGGTGCTAAGACAAAAAGCATTGGATATACATGAAGAAACTATTGCCAGCGAAGAACTTTTAAAAAAATTACGATTCTTAAAATTAATAAAGGAAAAATTTATACAATGTCAGTTGCTGTGTTCCTATTTAAAGGATCCTTTAAAATTAAAATATGATAAACAACATAATCTATTGAATACAATTCAAATTACAGATGATACATTAGATCTTATAGAGTTATTGAAGAATGTCATAGTAGTTTCAGATAGAAAGTATCTTGAAGTGAACCCTGTTACAAGCGATAACTTACGAATGGAAGTTCACCGATTTACGAAGTTAAATAACCGTCTTGGAGATATGTTGGAAGATGTTAAATCAATTTATAAAGAAGCGTTAGAATTATCGGAAAAACTACAAAAAGAATTCATAGAAAGTCAAATCTACATAGAAAATTTAAAAAAACTATAGATGTTGATTTGGATTCTGATGCAGAGTTAGCCGTTCCATTGTCTGATTCAACATAGTTATTTAATTACCTGTTTAATTTTTTTTTCTTTACATGTAATGTATATTATTAATTGTTAAATATTTTCATGTTTCAAATTTAAATGTTTAACTTGCTTCTATTTTTATTTTATCAATGCTTAACCACAGACTACATATATTATAAATTTATTTATTTATTAAGTCATAAGTTCAAATTTTCTGTTTTTTGTGTTGATTATAATATCAAAACTGTTACAAGAATCACATTCTAGTGTTAATATTTGTTTTAATAGGTACTCAAATATATGATAGTGTAGAACTGTCTTTATTGGGTGATAGGTGTTTTGGCCTGAACTCACGTTTCCTTTTTAAAAACGACTAGAGAAAACTTCGTGTTGCCTTGGAAACAGTTTCCAACATTAGTGCAGCGCGTAGTTGTCAAATAACGAATATTTTTTAAGCATCTGAGTACTAAAATTATTTCCTATCATACATTTTACAAATTGCCGAAACTCGCAAGCTGAAGATAGAATTACAGACATCGCTATACATAGAATTCCAAACGATATGTGTACTAATAGGAAGAAAAGCCCTAGATGATTTGCTCTGGGGTTATATACTCCTGCTACGTTACACATCCCAGGTAGAATAAATCATCAACTTTATTTGTTCTTTTTTGAAGTGTTACATGTAGTATTGCCCACTCCGTTTAAATATGGTTTTACAAGTTCTCTATGAAAAAGGTCTTGATTATATAGTAAAACTATTGAAAACACCGTCTAATCTATGTATTTTAATTTCAGTGGAACCAGGTAACTACTGTCACATAGGAGTGCATACTGCTCTCACATCATTTTTTAGTTGCATTAGGCAAGAAAATATTCTCAAATTAATTAAATTAGTTATTAATATTAATGGACTACCGATATCTAACACAAACTTATTCTGGCCAATTTTTAGTGTTGTTGGTTTCTCAGAAGTTTTCTTAATTGGAACATTTCACGGTAAACAAAAACCGATACAACTATAGGTATCTTGATCATTTTGTACATATAACGTAAAACTTTTACAAAAAGACGTCTTAACGATATCTGCTGTAAGACATCTTAAAGACGTTTGACTTAAGATGGTTTAAAGACATTTGTTTTTAAGATTCTTCAAAGTTTTCTTTATAAATGGCAGCGTTGTATCAAAAAGTATGTTTGTAGGCTTTGTCGGTATGTGTATTATATTATTTTAACGTTTGCTAGAAAGAATTTAAGTGTTCGTCATATGATTTAACCTTCATTTAACCTATAACAACAGTATAACGTATAACAGAATTTTAAACTTAATTTAGATATTTCTGGTACAGAAATAGATAAATGGATTGGTACAGTACAGGATAAGAAAGTTGGCGTGCAGGTGTAACCTTTATCTATATGCAGTTGGTCCTATCTCAATCTAAATTGCATACAGCAATTTAAATGTGCAAATTTGCATTTTAACACGTGCTGGTTTATAAACAATATAAATTTTTTCGGACTGCTATATTTGGTAAATATTTTATTTGTTCAAAGCATAAGAATTTCATATTATTTTTAGGATATCAGTGACTGAAACGTAAGGCTTCAATAAGTGATGAAGTGTTAACGCCACCTTCAAAAATTAAAAAAACTGGTGTGGTCCCACACGACTTTCCTATGAGGAATGATGAAGAAATATTTACATATTTTTTGAAGGTTATGCTGTCATAAAACCATTTTGAAGTGATATGTACACGTTTGTATTGATGTTCTAGCATATTTGTGCGCCACGATATTACTTACCCCTTTAGTAAATCAGTAAAAAAAACTGGTGTGGCCACTACACGACTTTCCCATAAGGAATGATAAAGAAATGTATTTTTATAAGGTTATGTTGTCATAAAACCACTTTGAAGTGATATGCTTGTATTAAAAACGATAAGTAATTCGCCAACTAACCAGACTTTTGTGCAACCAGCTATTTATTTTTTCTAAAAAAAAAATTGTCGCAGGCAGGATTCGAACATAGATTATGTAATGGAAATCAGTTTAAATTATAAATTAAACATCTAATAAACTGTTAATGTTAGAAGAAAATTTATTTGAATAAATTGTTAGGAAGAATTATCTTTTTAAGAAACTGTAAAAATAAATCGAATAATTTACATTCGTACAAAATTATATAAGAAAAACTGTTCAAAATAGCGGATATACCTACTTCCGGTATCTTTATCAGATCTATCTTTTGATAAAGCCGAAAGAATATAAAGATCCAGCTTTATACCAAATTTCAAGTTACTAGGACTTTTGGTTCGAGAGTTATCATGGGTACATCGTTACACACAGACAGACACAAACACAGACACCCAAAATTTTTTTGTCAAAAATATTTCTTTGTGACTTAGGAGACCTTGAAACGTAAACTTATGCAAAAAAATATTTTTTTTTAAATCGTTGCAGGCAGGATTCGAACCTAGATTATATAATGAAATTTACTTTAAATTGTAAATTAAATATCTAATAAACTGTTAATGATAGAAAAAATTTTTATTTGAATAAATTGTTAGAAAGTATTGTCTCGATAAGAAACTATAAAAATAATTCGAATAATTTACATTCGTACAAAATTATATAAGAAAAACTGTTAAAAATGCGGAAACACCCACTTCCGGTTTCTTTATCAGACCTATTTTGATAGAACCGAGAGAATATGAAAAGCCAGCTGCATACCAAGTTAAGTTTCAAGTTACTAGGACTTTTGGTTCGAGAGTTATCGCGGGTACAACGTTACACACAGACACACACACACACACACACACACACACAGACACACACACACAGACACCCAATTTTTTTTTGTCAAAAATACGTTTTTCTGATTCAGGAGACCTTGAAACGTAAAATTATTAAAAAAAATTTTTTTGAAAAAAAATTGCGATCGCTATACTTTCCTTATAGGATAGTAAAAAGTATGACATACAATAAAAAAGTGTTTTATTGCATGTGCAGTTTTACCCAAAATATTTTTTGTCCTAAATATGTTTTGAGGAGATATCCTAAAGATGTCTAAATAAGATATGTATTTAAGATGTACAGTTTATTAACATTTGACGTTTTCAGTATGTCTTAAAGATGTCTAAAGACGTAATGAGATGTCTGCAAGGTATCTTGAATATCTTGGCTTGGCATCTCTGAGATGTATTTAAGATATCTATGTGCTGTTAGGGGTCTATTTATTTTGAATGAGATTTTACCGATTGATCAGTACCAACACTTTTTGTGGTTACATACCTGCTATAAGGGTCATCCTATGTTAATGATAGTGATTATTTAAAAAACTCAAAACAGTTATTAAGACATTTTGTAGAATGTTACAGTAGATTCTACGGAAGAAATAATAGTCGTGTTCTTTTCCACTGTTTTTAACTGACTGACTAGATCTAAGTTACTCTGATCAGATCTGGCAACATACAAAGTGTTTTTTTTTAAATTTAATATGACGGGATGTAATTACTATATACACCACAACTGATCTGTGTTACCTTCTCCTTGCCCTCGAGCGTCAAGAAATTTTCGGATCACTTTAAGTGTAGCTTAATATATAACCTTAAATTGGTTGTTTATACGGTTCATATAAAATATACAATACATGCAGCTATTTTTTTAAAAACGCCAAAGTTCGTTAAGGGTCAGATCAGTTTAATTCAGATAAGTTGAGTGTTGAAAAGAACACAACAAATATTACGTACAATGTTTACAATTCAGTTCATCTTGTAAATGTCGTTTTGTTGCTTTCAAATATAAAAATTTTATTAAGGTAATTTAAAAAAGTGCAAAAGGCAGTAATTTTCAATTACAAAAGCTAGATAAAAGAAGAATTGAAAAACAGAAAATTAATAATAGTATATATACAATGATAATAGTAACAGTAGTACAGTCAGAGGTGAATAAAATAGTTTTCAAAACCTATTTAAAATACAAAATAGAAATAATACATTTGTTAAATGTATTTAAAATACAAAATGGAAAATGGTTTCCATCAAACTATTTAAAATGCAAAATAGGAAATTGGTATTTTAAATAGATTTACAAATACAAAATAGTTTAAAACAGCCATTACTAACTTATTTGTTTCAAACACTTTAATAACAGTACTATACCAAGAGGTTACTGTTTGGATTACTGATAAACAGTTTCTTAAATGTTTCAACCTTTTTACAACGAATCTGTTGTAATATGGAGTTTTGTGACGCATCATTTGTTTATTTTTATATTACTGTCTAATAGTAATAGTTATTTATGTATTAAGGGAATCACGAAGCCTTTATGATAAAAGCTAGTTATGCCCTTAATATATACAAAACTTTATGCACAATCAACAGGATTTTAATTAAATCAGTAATGTTTCCAAATAACACACATATGCTTGCTTTCAAACAGATAATGTTCATCCAAGAATATCTCTGTTTTCAAAAACCACAAGAATATATTTGCTTAAATTAAGAAATTAATTCTTCCGGTAAAATTTTTTCTTCGTTTCAAAATCTAAGTGATTTTAAATAAAGTATATTTTCTTAAATCAAACAAATCGCACAGTTAAATAAAATAAATGTTGTTGAGAATATATATTTCCTTAATTCCAGATAACGTTTTTATGTGTGTAGCAGTAAGTTTTTAATTTAACGGAAATAGTTGCATTTGGGAGTTGTCAGAGAAATAGGTAAACAACGGCGGTTACATGTATTATTACTTAGTAAATTATTTTCTGTGGAGTTAAATTTAGTTGAACATCACGCAATAAATCTCATTCAGCATAGACCGATGCTGAACGAATCCATAAAAGTAATGAGAAGGTAAGAAATTGCGATCTGATTCCTAAAAATCAGAAACATTATATGAAAAAACTTTTGACATTTCATTATAGCCCGTCGACGTATAATGAGTGCCGCGGGCTATAAAGAGACGTTTATATCAAAAAAAGTCATGCATCATTATCAGACTATGATGTTATTGTGCATAAACTGTTTATTTAGTTTGTTCAACAAAATTTACTTTAATTATTAAGTTTTATTAAATTTTTTCCAATAAATATGAACGTTAGTCATTGGTCATTAAGAGTGGTAAATGAATTTTATTTTCTAATGGTATTGCTTGTCTCCCTACCACACGGTCTTGCTATTGTTTTTAATTCACCAAATCATATTGCAAAATGGGGTTAATTCTATAAAAGGTAGTCACTTAGTTTTTTTAGTAAATTACTTGTTCAATATATACATCAGTATTTTGCATTGTATTAGTGTCGGTGAAGTGTAACGTTAATGATTGTGTGTTTTTGTGTTGTTTTACGTACCTACATATAGAAACAATTATGGACGTTTTCAAAAAACCACGACAAATTGTTCGTTCCACTGCCATTAAAAAAAAGATATCATCAAAAATTTGTTCTTCGATTAGGATGTCAACTAGATCAAAAAAGATACTAGAAAGAGCTCTGCAACATCTTGGTAAGTAATTTCTTTTATACAACATCAGATTATGACAAATATAGGGATAATCAAGTGTCGTCATTCTGCAGGATTAGTATATGTTAAAAATAAAGAAGGATCAGTGGTCAGTTATTGCCTTTTTATGTTATCATACAAACGCAAAGATCCACCGGCCGAACTATAGGTACCTATTTTAATAAAGTTTATGTATGTGATAAAGTCTTCCTACTTACTAGGGTAACCTAAATACTTAAATCGCACGAGTTTTCAGACTTATTTCTGAAATTTTCTTAAGTTTCAAAACGTACGAAAAGCTATGCATTAAAAAGACAGTATTCAAAATTCGCTACTTTAGAAACAATTATCATTTCATTTTTTTTTAAATAAAGTTAGTTTTTTATTGGTTTTAGTTAAATTATAATTGATGTGAAACAATTAGGAACCGTGATATAGACTATTTCAGTGACTATTTCCCTCAAACTTATTAGCTAATCAGAATTTAAAAAAATTTGAAATTTCAACCAATCCGAGCAGCCAGAGTAAAAATTAATAACTGACAATAGACATTCTGTTGTAAATTTAGCGCAAAAATTTAAAAGCTCAAAGCATCAATTTAACTTATACAAAATTCATGAAAGCGTTATACATACTTTTTCAAATTGGTCATTTTGAAAACGTTACATAATATTTTTCTCGGAAATTATTAATCTAAAGATGGCAATTTATTTACTACTATGATAAGAATCAAATATGTGCAGTTATCCATTCAATCTATAGTGCATTTTACGTATAATGTAACAGGAGTTTTTTTCATTTAAGTTAAGAATAATTACTTTTTACTTTTTGATCGTTATTAAAGAAAACATTGTTCAAATATTTTGTATAGAATTAGAATACGTAGGTTTTAATCTTATGGTTCTGTTAAAAGACGCAAACGTGACATAGTAAAAAGTGATTTGTAGTGCATGTTAACGATGAAGTTACTAAAAGGTACCAATTGCGAGTTAAAAGTATTGTTGCAAATTTAAGCTAATTTATTTAAAACGACTAAAACTACGTTTACTTAATCTAGAAATATATACACTTTTAATTTAACCGAACTAATAAAATCTAATAATATTTAATAAAAACACTTACACTATAATTTATATCACTTAAGATAAGATAACGTCCTCGGATTTCACACTTGTTTACACTAATAATCACATACACGCGTGCTAACGATACTTATTTATTTCAACTTGATAATCTTCTTAATACAGCTGTATTCGCGTTTCGACAATAACTGACCTACGATTTCTTTCTTACGTATTTATAGACATCGGCGAATCTTTCTCGAGCGTTCCTTACTTTTCGCTATATCTTCTAGAAACTAGATAACAGCCTCCAGAAGGCTCTTGCATTTGCAAGTAATTTCTCGGACGTTTCACTGCCCCCTTCTTAGGACTGTTCTGTCCCAGAACAGGAGACTGGATGTGACACCGGTAAAAGGGATCGTGGCGATAGCGGCAGCTTCCTCCATTCCGGCAACTTCCTTGACCATAAAAGTAACAGTCAATGGACTTTTCCCGACCCAATACTCTCCTCGGTTGGTAACTACAGACCAACACTTGAATGCCTGTTCCTCTGAAGACGACCTCCAACATGTTTCGAACTGTCCTCCAATTCAGTCGATCTAAGCCACAACCAAGCTTGGGTACTGCCAATTTCTTAACATGATGGAACTCCATTTGTCTCTTGAGACTCCATAATGTTCGCCATAGATCTTTATATAACGGCTTGACACGTGAGTATTTCTTGGTGACCAAATAAAAAACGAAGCGTCCGTCACCACGTAGTCCTAAAACTTTTCCGACTGCCGGTTGCTGTCTTCGTAATTCATCTAGCTGCCCAAACTTCTTTTTAAACACGACTGCAACCCCTTTGGACATGTCAAGGTCCTCGCTCACGCAATGTGCGATGGCGCAATCTTTTGTGTCTGGAACAGGTCTTGTTGTTCCTCGGTGGTAACTCCGAACCTAGCTTTTCCAGAACCTCCGTATAAGTTCATAAACTTCTCGAACTCCATTTCTTCGATTGGATTCCTGGTTCTGCTACTTATTACTCTGGTTCGGACCTGAACTTGCGCATTGTGGTTATCGCCAGCAAACGGGGCTAGACGATCGACGTGGACCACTTTTGGCTTGCCTCTGGGCGGTTTTCGGATGCGGTATATAACGTCGTTAATACGCTGCACGACTTCATAGGGGCCCTCCCATTGCCTTTGCAGCTTCGGCGACAAACCACGTCTCCTTTGAGGGTTATACAACCAGACCGTATCGCCAGGTTGAAACCCACCATTTTGCGCCTTGACGTCATATCTTGTTTTCATCCTGTCGCTGGCAATTTGTGTGTTTTTACGAACCTCTTCATGTACTTCGTCTAGCCTCTTTGCCAGCTTGCTGACGTAATCTTCTCCAGCGACTTCCTCTTCCGGTCTTCGGCCAAATTGAAGGTCGCATGGCAATCGTATTTCACGACCGAACATTACACAGGATGGTGTTTGGTCTGTGCTTTCGTGAACGGATGATCGGCATGCCATTAGGAAAAGGTGCAAGTACTGATCCCAGTCCCTTTGGTGTTCGGACACTACCTTGGCTAAGTACTTGCCCATTGTTCGATTCATCCGTTCAACCATGCCATCAGACTGAGGATGGAGAGGCGTTGTCCTAGTCTTTTTAATTCCTAACAGTCGGCAAACTTCTTGAAACAGCCCAGACTCAAAATTGCGGCCTTGATCGGAGTGTAATTCAAACGGAACTCCAAACCGGCAGAAAAACTCCTTTACTAATATGTCTGCGACTGTAGCTGCTTCCTGATTGGGTATGGCGTAAGCCTCCGTCCATTTCGTGAAATAATCCATCGCCACCAGGATGTATTTATTTCCCGAATCGGATTCTGGGAACGGCCCTGCGATGTCAATCGCTACTCTTTCCAAAGGGCTTCCTACGTTGTATTGTTTCATGGGTGCTTTGCGCTTTCTCGCTGGACCATTTCCTGAAGCGCAGACTATGCATTTACGGCACCATTTCATGACGTCCTCTTTGCAGTTCATCCAGTAGAATCGTTCTCGCACTTTACCCAACGTCTTCTTAATGCCAAAGTGTCCTCCCGATGTCCCATCGTGGAGATGCTTCAACACTTCGGTCACCCTGCTCTTCGGCACTACCAGCTGTAGTCTGTTTCCCGTGCCCTCGGCATTTTCTAGGGATCGCTTAAGAAGGCCGTCTTCTACTATCAAGGAGTCCCACTGCGCCCAGTACCCTTTGATATTTCTGCCCAAAGCACTCACTTCTTCCCAGGTTGGTCGTCGGCCGCTTTCTTTCCAGTCGAGGAGTTGTCTTATTTCAGGATCGTCTTCTTGTTCGCGACGTAACTGCTCAGGTTCCCACTTATCATCAACCACGGCAGTTCTCCGGAGGCATTCGACTTTTTCTTCCAGTCGCGAACAATGGCTGCAGTCCGCCGGACATGGTCTTCTGGACAAGGCATCAGCGTTCCGATGACTGCTTCCGGCACGGTGTTCTGTGTCGTAGTCATACTCTTGCAGTCTCTCGATCCATCTTGCTACTTGTCCTTCTGGGTTACGGAACTGCAGTAGCCATTTTAAAGCGGCGTGGTCTGTTCTCAGTAAGAATTTTCGTCCATACAAATACTTGTAGAAATGTTCGATGGACTTAACGACGGCTAACAGCTCCCTCCTAGTCACGCAATAATTCCTTTCTGGCCTAGACAAAACCTTGCTAAAGTACGCGATAACTTTTTCTTGTCCATCTTGAACCTGCGAAAGGACCGCGCCTATGGCCATATTGCTTGCGTCGGTATCCAAAACAAACTTTCCATCTTCTCGTGGATAACTCAAAATCGGCGAAGTGACTAGGGCCTGTTTTAGTTGATTAAAAGAATTTTCGCAGTCTTCATTCCATCTAAATTCTGCTTTTTCTTCGGTTAGTTTTGTCAATGGTTTGGCAATATTGGCAAATCCGGGGACAAATCTTCTATAATAAGTGCACAACCCAAGGAAACTTTGGACCTGATGTTTGTCGATCGGTCTTGGCCATGCTTGCACTGCTCGGATTTTGTCTGGGTCAGCCCTTACTCCATCTCTAGATACGACGTGGCCAAGGTATTGGACTTCCTTCTTAAATACGTGGCACTTCTTTAGGCTCAGTTTGAGGTTAGCCCCACGTAATCTCTGGAACACTTCCTTCAAGTTGTTCAAGTGCTCTTCAAACGACCTTCCAACCACGATCACGTCGTCCAGGTTAACCAAGCACGTCTTCCAAGACAATCCGCGCAAGATGGTCTCCATCAAACGCTCGAACGTTGCAGGAGCGTTACACAGGCTGAAGGGCATTACAGTGAACTGCCACAAACCAGTTCCGATCGTAAAAGCTGTTTTTTCACGATCCTTGGGTTCTAATTCTACCTGCCAGTATCCACTCTTTAAATCTAACGTAGAAAACCACTGGGATCCTGACAGGGTGTCTAGCGTATCGTCAATTCTGGGTAAAGGGTAGCTGTCCTTTTTGGTCACGTCGTTTAGCTGCCTGTAGTCTACGCAAAACCTCGTTGATCCATCCTTCTTCTTCACGAGTACCACTGGGGATGCCCATGGACTACTTGAAGGTTCAATCACGCTTTCTCTCTCCATATCCGTAATTATTTCTTCGGCTTCTTCTCTTTTCGCCAAAGGAAGTCTGCGTGGATGTTGTCGTATCGGCCGAGCGTCTCCGGTATTAATTTTATGTTTCACCACGTTAGTTCTTCCTTTGGAGCCACTTTCCAGAGCGAACACATCTTGATACTCTTGGATCAACACTTTAACTTTAGCCAGTTGGTCTTGGCTGAAGTTTTCGCATTTGGCGGTAAGAATGTCCAATAGATGTTGTGAACACTTCTTCGGCGACGTATCTTCGTTCGACTTCACGCATCTCACAATTTGTGATACTGGCGTGCATTGGCCTACTACGGTCTTCTTTTTCAACGTTACAAGATCTGAGTTGATGTTTAGGATCCTTACTGGCATGGTGTTCTTCACTCGTACTAAAGTTTTGCCAACGAGTAGTCCCTTTTCAACTAAGCCGCCCTCCATTGGTTCAATCGCGCGTATGTAGCCTTCCCGGAGACTTCCATCCAGGCGTGCCATCACCACACTTTCAGTTCTTGCAGGCAGAATCACGTCTTTACTCAATAAGATTCGCACGGCTGCTTTCTCTGACGAATGAAAAGGAATTTCTTCATTGTGGATTTTCAGAACATCGTTCTTCATATCCAAATGGAACCCATACTTCTTTATCACGTCCATTCCCAGGATAACTTCTTCCGTGATGTCGGCTACCAGTACTTGATGGTCGAGTACTCCATTTCCCAAACCAATGGTTACTTTGACTTGTCCGTGAGTAGGTATTTCGTCGCCCGTCGCTGTTCGAAGTCGTACTGTTACTGGTGATGTCTTCTCGTTTTCCAATAAGATGTCAGGACGAATGATGGTCTTCGTCGCTCCCGTGTCAACCAGTAACTGGACGCTTCTCCCATTGATCTTTCCATCGAGATAAATGCTATGCAATTGCTCTCTAGGCGATGCCATTTGGATTGTAACTTCCGGAGTTTGACTAGATGAGATTACTTTTTGTTTCTTTCGCTCGCCTCGTTCCAAATTTTCGAGGGCTCTTCTAGTCCTCTTCTTAGGTTTGGTACGATGCCGTCGTACATGGCCTATTTCATCGCAGTTCAAAGCTGTCACTCCTCTTTCCCGAAGTATTCGTCGCGCTATCTCCTCGATGCTTTCCAGTGTCTGCGCGGGTACTTCTGTAGCACAGCAGAGTCTATGACCATCTCGTTGCGATGCTTGTTTTGCTGCTTCTCCAAAGCATGCACCAAAGCGTCATCCAATGTCTTGGGTTGAGCTAACCGGAGAGTCTGCTGCGTTTCGTTGTCTCGGAGGCCGTCTACGAAGGTTTGAATAGCCAACTGCTCCAAGAAGGTATCTGGTGCTGTAGGATACGCAAGCCGTGTTAGTCTGGCGATGTCAGCCTCAAACTCTTGAAGACTTTCGGCAGCTTTTTGAACCCGACTTTTAATTTGAGCCTGGTATACTTGTTGAAGATGAGCATCCCCATATCTCATTTCTAATCGTGATATTAAGAGTTCGTAATTTTCTTGTAGGTGGTCAGGAACAGTTTGTAAAATTCCAAGCGCTTCTCCACGTAAGGACACTATTAAAGACGTGGTTTTCTGCTTGTTGCTCCAACCATTAGCAGTAGCTGCGGCTTCAAACTGCTTGTAGTAGGTTGA
The DNA here is from genome assembly GCA_035610365.1 of Aquatica leii. Lineage (NCBI taxonomy): Eukaryota > Metazoa > Arthropoda > Insecta > Coleoptera > Lampyridae > Aquatica > Aquatica leii. Next base: position 118,572,189 of record CM069434.1, on the reverse strand, counting down.
CCATGGAACTTTACCATCAAAATTTGGTGGTACAACTTTGAACTTGTGAGTGTTTTCTTCTCGGCGGTCCATTATTACATCTTCACTCGTGACACTTCCTTCACCATGGTAATTCATTTGGTTCATTCTTTCTTCAAGCAGTTTCATTCTGTCTTCTAATTTGTCCTCTATAGCTTCTATTTTCTCATTCATAGATTGTTTTCCGTTTTCCAGAACTTCGCATATTTCTTCTCTTAAACATAACATGTCTGCTTGCGTTTCTTCTTGAGCAATTTTTATTTGATTTCCTACACTAGCTTGTATTTGTTCCTCAATAGTCTTTATTTGATTTTCCATGCTCGCTCGTATTTCCTCTTTTAAGCTTCTAGAATTTTCTTCCATTTTTCTTGAATTTTCTTCAATTTTCTGTGAATTTTCGCCCATTTTTCTATTATTTTCTTCCATATTTTTATTCATCGATTCGAGAATTTCAAATAGTTTTGCATCCATTTTAACTGCTTGCAAACGCGTCACCGGCATAAATTTAAATATAACACGAATATAAAGTTTAAATACACTACTTTTTAAAATGCAGTTTTTGTATAACACAAAATTTTAATAACGATCCACTTGTTAATATTAAACCACGAAAACGAATTTAAATAATATCGCGATCACGCACTTGTTAAAAGAAAAAGTTTAATAAACACTATATTAACTTTATAAATAAACACGCTTATCGCGAATTTTAACAGATATTTACGCAATGAATGTTTTTATTACGGAAGCGATATTTCTTAATGATATTTACACTAAAATTCGCGAACGATATCCCACTTCTGACACCAAATGTTACGTTCTTTTATTTATTAAAAGCTAATTTATTTAAAACGACTAAAACTACGTTTACTTAATCTAGAAATATATACATTTTTAATTTAACCGAACTAATAAAATCTAATAATATTTAATAAAAACACTTACACTATAATTTATATCACTTAAGATAAGATAACGTCCTAGGATTTCACACTTGTTTACACTAATAATCACATACACGCGTGCTAACGATACTTATTTATTTCAACTTGATAATCTTCTTAATACAGCTGTATTCGCGTTTCGACAATAACTGACCTACGATTTCTTTCTTACGTATTTATAGACATCGGCGAATCTTTCTCGAGCGTTCCTTACTTTTCGCTATATCTTCTAGAAACTAGATAACAGCCTCCAGAAGGCTCTTGCATTTGCAAGTAATTTCTCGGACGTTTCAGTATAGTAGCGCGATATCTTAACCACATTGTGCAATTAAATGCGTATTTTAATTCGCAAAAGTGCGAATGAACTTGAATAAGTGATGCTAAATAATTTTATCAAAGAAGAACGACTGCCATTTATTGTGGAACCAAAAATCGCCAAGTTCTTATATGATTTTGTTTTTTTGTTTTTTGTATTGTGGAACTGAAACTTGTGTGTATGGTTTTGGTTGATACATAGTTATTGAGGAAAACGATGTGAATTCGACTTAGACGAAACCAAGAGTTGGAATATCGTCGGCACGAGCTCGCAAACTTGGTGCATCGTTTGTAGGCGAGTTAAAGCGAAATCAAAGCATGTCGTACCTTGTACATACAAAAATCAGCTACACCGTTATAGCAAATTATATACAACTATTTCCAATTAACGGTAAAAAATAAAATAAGTAAAAGTATTTCGGATTTTGTTGCGCAAAATTTGACTTTAAATTATAAATATTAATAATAAAAAGTATTAATTGTGGTACCTATGTACTACCTTAATTTCAAATTTTTATGCATACACAGATGCCAAAATGTAAAGTTTTAAAACGCTACTAAACTTACACTTTTTAATGTTTTTTTATAACTTTTTTGGTAATTATAAATCACGTACAATCAATGTCGAATAACTTTGTCTTTTTCGATTAATAATTAGATCACATTTTGATAGATAGAACCAAAATTGTTACGTATTATACCCATTGTGCGAAAAAGTGTACAAAAAGTTATTTATTCCTTAATCTATTTATTGCCCTATTGTTTACAAGGCGGCATTCTGCTTATTTTAACCGTTACATGGTTACACCTGTAGCGGAAATTTCCGTCGTGATTTTTATTTTACTTTATAAAATATGTAACGCTAATTATTTTTTAACTTATAAAATGCTATTTTTTCTTGTTATACTGAAAATCGAAAAAAAAATATTTATGTTTTTTTAATTGACAAGTTCTAATTACCGTATAAATACAGTATAAGAAAAAACCAACGTTACCTAATACGTAAAAATAAGATAAATTTAAGGTTGATATTAAATATCGCGTCGATGCATTTTAAAAAAATGAGGGCGTGTACTAGTGTACACATGTAAGAAGTGAAACTTCTTTATGGCTTTATTTTTCGCAAAATGATCTACATGCAACTTTTCAGAAATTGGTTAAATAAAGTTAAATTAGATAAAGTTTAAACAAAAGGATTTTATTATCATAGACATGAATACAAATAATACAATTATTTCACTTTAACTTTTTGCTACTAAGATTATTACAGCATTTCATTAATTGTAATAGAATTATTACTATCATTGTCATCGTTATTATATATTTTTGTAATTAATGGCTTATGGTAACTGAAATATGAAATTGAATCTACAAAAATTAGTTAATTGATTTACAAAAATTAATAACATATTTCAGAATTTATACTCTATGCCAATTAATTGATGTTCATTAAATTAGCAGTCGTATTAATTAATAAATACTATTTTAATGAAATCATATACATTGACCGATAGTTACAATAAGAAACTGAGGTTAACCTTAAATATCTTAAATTTAAAATTAGATCAAGTTTAAACAAAAGGATTTTATTATAATAGACATGAATAGAAATAATACAATTATTTCACTTTAACTTTTTGCTACTATTATCATCGTTCAATCAGAAACTGAGGTTAACCTTAAATATCTTAAATTTAAATTAATAACATATTTCAGAATTTATACTCTATGTCAATTAATTCCACCCAAGTATTAGAAAAATAGATATAATTACTTACTTTTGTTAAAAATCCACTGGAATTAGAATTAAAATAAAGCCTTTGATTTTGTTGATCACTTTAGTATTGATATATTATTTATCACGTCGCTATTGCGTTTCAGAAATAAAATAAGCGACATGCTCTCCCTACTGCGTTGGAGAAACTGAAAGTACTCTTCGTCTGAACCAACCGTGGTAGGGGCAAGAAGAAGATTGCGCGTAACGGAAAAATGTGACACGTAAAATGTGACGCGTAAAATGTGACGCGTAAAATATGACGGTAAATTTTTTTCCAACGCCGATAAAGAAGTTTCACTTCAAAAAAAAGAAAACAAGTTTCAACTTTGTAGAACTATGAGTACAATTGTGGTTATTGTGGAACTTTTATAGTTTATGCAGAGAATCGCGACAAAATCAATTGGCAACATTGAATTTCTTCATCAGCTCAAATAGAGCAATGAAGTGGAGAAACTTTTTAGTGTTAGTAGTTTACTATTAACTCTACGTCGAAATATAATGACGAGACATTTAACATGCTATTAATTTTAAAACAAAATAAGCTTTATTTGTATTTTTTTATGCGATTAAGGTTGATAAAGTAATGTTTTGCTTATACCCAGGCAGCACACTGGCGTCATATGCTGACACTGACACGTCTTAATGACGTCTCGTTTTTGACGTCAATAAGTCATAACCTGCTGTCTGGGATACAGTTATTGTGTTTACAACTAAACCAAATAGACACTTTGTTTTAAATTTTATTTCAAGATTTCGTTAAAAATGTATCTGACATGTATCTAGATACTCTCTTAAAGTATCTGTAACGGTATCTAGATACTTTTTTGAAAAAGTATCTTATCTGTATCTAGATACAATTTATAAAAAGTATATGTATCTGTATCTAGATACTAGAAAAAAAGTATCTGTTACAACACTGAAGTATGTTTACAAATTTTTAAATAAATGTTTTAACACAGATTAATTTTGAATATTATTGTTCATGTTTGAACATATTGCAATGCCATCTCTAAAAAATGAATTCTTTTACCAACTTGAATTGTTGTGAACGGATTGGTTTTTGAAAGTTTTAAATTATTAAATATATAAATAAAATTTCTATGTTTAAATTGTAATGCCATGTGTTCGATGTATAGTCCTGGTTGTAGAAATTGTAGCGTATACGTGGCTTGAGTGGATTTAGGTATAGTGCTGAGGATAAATTCTAACACCATAAGTAGTAAACTGACACTGATAGATATCGGTTTTTTGCTCGTTTGTGGTTTAGCTATGATTGCCATGTTTGCGTTGGTTGCTAGTACTTTAGTTTCATTCTTATTTGTGTCTGTAGTCGACTGATTTTCTGGTAATACTGGTATAGGAATTATGTTGTGGATACTTCGTTTAAAGGTGTTCCCATCTGGCTTCTTGAGTGTGACGACTCGGAGGGTACTTTACTCTTTGGCTGGGTGGACTTCTGCAATTCGGGCTAACGGCCAACGACTTGGATTTATAGTATCTTCTTTAGAAAGCACTAGATCTCCCCCATTTTTAAGTTGTCCTGGCGGGTTTTCCATTTATATCTTTGTTGAAGTCGATTGAGGTAATCTGAAGACCAGGCGTTCCAGACGTCTTTCTTCATCTTCTGGACTATCTGCCATCTCGAGGATATATTTGTATTGATGGTATTTGTTACAGAGTTGGGTGGAGATACAATTGCTCTCCCAATAAGGAAGTGTCCTGGTGTTAGGGCGTCTATATTATCGACGTTGTTGGTTAATGGACACAATGGTGTTGAGTTTAGGCAGGCTTCTATTTAGTGTTGTGGTGTTGTTAGTTCTTCATAAGTTAACGTTGAGTTTTCAATTATGTGTTTAAAATGATACTTCATTGATTTAACTCCTGCTTCCCATAATCTTCCGAAATGGGGAGCTGTCGGGGGAATAAAATGCCATTGGGTACCGAATGTTGACAGAGGATCTTGTACGTCTGACTGATTTATGATGTTGAAGACTTCTCTTTCCAAAAATTTACTAGCACCGACAAAATTGGTCGCTGTACATATGAGCACATCGACCTCTTCTAGCGGTAAATCTTCGAAATGCTGCCAGGAATGCGTCTGTAGTCATACCGCTTACGACTTCTAAGTGGATGGCTTTTGTTGAGAGGCATACAAAAATGGCTATGTAACCTTTGTATGATTTATATCCTCTCCCTTTGCTTGCTCTTATCGGGATGGGCCCGATATAGTCTACTGCAGAATGAAGAAATGGTGGTGATGGTGTAACTCTATGGGTGGACAAGTCTCCCATTATTTGATTTGCCGTCTGGGCCTTGTAGCGAATGCATTTGTTGATGATAAAACGAACTGTTTTGTTCCTATTAGCTATCCAAAATTTTCTTCGAACGTAAGCTAGTGTAGTTTGGTTTCCTCCATGTAGTGTTTGTAAATGAGCGTTCTGGACTATTATTAATTGTGACAGCTGGCAGTGGGACGGCAGTACAATTGGGTGCTTTTGTTCATATGGAAGTGGAGAATTCCTTAATCTCCCCCCTACTCGAATAATGTCCTTGTTGTCGATGAATGGATCCAGGTTAAAGATGTTGCTATTTTTCTCAAGCGGATTTTTCAATTGCAATGTCCTGAGTTCTCTGTGGATTGTTTTTTGTTGAGTTTGTGTGACCAGTTGTAGTAGTGTGGCATTCAATTCTTGAACCAACAGACGTCCAATTTGTTTTGGCCATTTTTTAGCCTGGTTGATGAATCTTCTGCAATAGGACATAACTCGAACCATTCTTGTTAACGATGAAAATTTTGTGACAATTGGATTTTCTAGGGAATGTACGGCAATATTGTGACAGAGCTTGATTTCTTTTTTGTTTGGAACGATTGAACTTGTTTAGGCCATTGGACTTCGTTTAGCAGCGATTTTGGACCATTCCACCAGAGCGCTTTTTACAGCTTTTCCATCTGAAAGAGTTGTCTTCGTACAATGGAATAGTAATTTATATAACGAGTTCCTTTATGAATTGGACGCTTTTTTTTCCAAGAGGGCATTTTTAAACCCGAGTGAAACTAAATTTTGTTTGGATCTCGCGTCACGTTGAACGAAAACGTTTCCTTTTTCCCTCCACCATTCATCCGTGTCGTCGATTGTCGTATTCATTTTTTTTGAGCGCGGCCGCTGCTACTTTTTTCGGAAACGACGCTTTTACGGCGGCCGTCGCTTTCGCTTTTTACGGTTTGGGAGCTTTCGGTTTTTTTGTCGACATTTTGTTTTTTTCGCTTTTGACTTCGATTTCGGTTGCTGTTTCGAGGTCACGGCTACCGATTGTTGTTTTTTGTCGACGGCGAACGGAGCGACGGCTATCGATTGTTGTTAGCTTTTTTTGACTTTCTTGTCGACGAGCGCAGTCGCCTTTTTCGAGGCGCTCGACGCCGGTTTTTTGGGCGAAGCTTTGGCACGCTTGGCGACCGTAGACGTCGTACTATCACTCGAACGATAATGTCCGCGGATAACTTTTATTTATCTAAACACTGACACTTGTTTACATTAAAGTCACGCACGTTTTTAATTCGTTGTATTTATCTCGACACGGCTTAATCACTTATTTATTTAAACTTGAATAATCTTCTTAACACTGCCGACTTCGAATTACTGATAATAACTGCCTTATGATTTGTTTGTACCGCATTTATACATTTCTGCAAACATTCGAGAATCCTCTATATTCTTTCGTGAACGTTCTAGAAGTGGATAAAAAGTACGGGAACGTTCTCGAAATTTACGAAAACTTCGCGAATGTTTCAGTATTCAAATTGTATTTGCAATTATTTCATTAGCAGTTATCATTCGCGTTGACATCTAAAATGCTAAAAGAGAAAACGTGTATCTATAACTTCAGGGTAGTTATTCAAAGATTACAACGAAAGTAAGCATGTTATTTGGTGCTCGTGAATGCGCTCAAAAAAATTTTAAATTCAGAGTTTGTACACAGGAAATCACATGAATAATAAAAATCGAAAAAGTTAAACTAAAACACATAAACGCTGATGAGACGACTTTGTCAAAAACTGACCCGAAACATAGCGTAGAACGTAATCAAGAATTGGCCGACACTGTTGGCCAAATTAAAAAATGAAATATTTTGTAAGTTTTTGGAAAAGTATATTAAACAGAATGTTCTTTACAAGTCTGCAATATGAAAAAATTACGTTCCGGAAGTATTTAGCAGAATCTTAGAGAAAAGACAATAAAGTGGCAAATCATAAAATTTGGGTGTCTCTGGATGAAACTACCGACGTAGAACAATGACACTTAGCAAATATAGATTTTGGATTAGGGGTTCATGAAAATCGCAGAGACGAGGTAAGATCTCGGCTTCTAAATTTATTTTCTTGAAAAAATTGTTGCTTTATAAAATTAGAATTTTCACTAATCGTAAATATTTGATTTAGAATTACTTACCCTGTATAAACTTTTATGTACCACACTGTATTGTGAGCAATATTTAACCTAATTTTCAAGAATAAAAACAAACAGATGAAACAAACAGAACGTAGCCGGAAAATTAAAAATAGATTAGTTTAAAAAAACGTAGAAGGCTATGTAATGTCAAAAGTATGGAAAAAAACTTTATTAAAAACAAACTTCAAATTTGAACAAAATTAAAATAATAAATTTTATGTATGTTAAGTGTATTTAAACAATCAAAAATGAGTCGAGCATACACAACACCCATTCAATATGGGCCAAATGGTTGTCAAGTAAATATTGATGGTAGTCAAACGTGTAGAGAAACGCAGACTTTAGAAATTATAAAAGAATTTAATCGAGTGTACGAGTCAAAGTTACAGGAATTAGGTAGTATAGGCGGAGGAGATAACTTACTGGTATGTGTATGATGATGTTTCTTCAAAATTCTTTAGTAATCGTTATAGGCTAAGTTACATTTACAGCAAGATTGGATTCGTGATTTAACTCAACAGAATGAAATGTTAGTTAAGGCGGTTGAAGAATTGGAAAAAGATGCTGCAGAAAGAGTTTCTATGCTCGAAGAAAGATTACAAAATGGTGCTCAGGTAGGTTTTCAATTTTTTTAAATTAAACAGTTTGGGCTACTCAAATTTGTACGATGTGAATGTGATTTGACTTTAGGTGATGCGAAAGTGCAAAGATAATTGTTCTGTTTACTTAAACGAGACTTTCCAGAAAATGGATTATCTATACAACGATGTGCATAATTTAGTTGAATTTGTAAAACGTGTTCGTGATAATAAACAGTGGAGTATTGAGGGCTTAGACTTTTATACTATTAATGCGTCTTGTTTATTGAAACCTTGCAGTGGTTGTTGTGATTGTCTGTCATTCATACAGTAAGTATATTGAAGTTTAATTTATATAGTTTTAAGTATATTGGTCAGTCACTAAAATTTTTTACCAATAAGTGGGTTTTATATATTGCTATTGTAAATATGTAAGTCGAATTGTGGCTTCTTTGGAATTTATGAAAATCATCACTTTGTTGCACAGTATTCAAAAGTCTGTCTATTACTAGCCTCTTCCTTCATCCTTTGGTATTCACAATGATTGTTTCTTTAGTGCATTCGTATTATACAAAGTTGGATGGAAGAACCTTTAGTTCCTCTCTTACTGTAAAGGGTTTGTTTTTTTCTTTATCTATTTAGAAGCTTGACCTTATTTCATTGTACACATACTTGGAGAATTCTGCTTTTAACGATTCTTTAACTTAATTTACTTTTAGTTTGACTCATTTGGTTTAACATTGAAATGTGTGCTGATTAAAATATACTTAGAAATCTTAAGTTGCTTTATGCCTATTTTGTACCTAACTTTGTTTATCTTTTTAGAAATATTCCAGTTCAAGACAACCAACCGTCGCAACAGAAACAAGAAATAGTAGGTCTAAAAATAACTGACAGTTTACAAAGGCGCTTAAAATCAAATTCCAATAGCAAACTTCGAATTATTTTAGAAGTCATAGATAAAAAGTGAATTGAATTTAAATAATGAGAAAATTTTCTAGTTTTTTATGTACATATGTGTTTAATATATACTACTGAAGCATCCGAATTCATCTTGTTTTGTATTGTTTATTAAAGAGTTAAATATTAGCTTCTAGTTTTGAAAGCATTAGGCTTTAGTGCGTTTTACGCATCTGGTACAAATTCAGTAATTTGTGTTTTGTTTTAGGTAACACAAGAGGCGAAAGCCCTTGATAAGTAAGTATTCATTCTCTGATTCAATTAAATAGACAAAGTTTAAAAAAAACATTCATTTTACTGTACCCTATTCCAAAAGTAATTCTTTTTTTTTATACGCAGTAAGCTGAAAGAGATGGAGAGGCGCTTAAGCCAGTCTCCAACGGAAACCGACGTACACGAATTGAACTTTAAACTACGCCTGAAAGATGAAGAATTAAGTTCGTTTAAAAGGGTGAGTACTTATTCTACTTTATGTTCGAGTGAGAAATTTATGCTTGTTTCGCGACATTTGCGAGACTTTTAATTTAGATTAAAGTTACGTTTACGTAGATCAAATCTTTAATCTAAATTCGAGTGTTTGTAACAGTTTATATCCGTGCGGGATTCCTAAATTTGTTGAAGTGGCCAATAGGCACGATGAAATTTTATCGCTGCGTCGTGATTTACAGAAAGTAGAAGCAGAATGTCGCAATGCTGATGAAGTGATTAAATGTAAGGATAATAAAATTAAGGAATTGGTATGGCAGATAAACTGTTTGAAACAAAAGGTAAGTAATTTTTAAGTTTATTTACTTATAGATAAAGATCGAGGCATTCTCCAGATCTTTTTCTCTAAGTACGATGTTGTCAAGAGGAAAGATTATAGTAGATGACATGAGAAAAGACGAACGCTTATTTCAAAATTTGGTAAAAAAATCTGTTCTTTTGGTTAATACTCTTACGTTTTGAATTTGTTGTCGTTTTGTTGAAACTCTGGTGGGTTTTTCATTTTTTTTGACTAATTAGTGTTCTACCTAAAACATGAGTATTAAACTACGATAGTAATGATGAAGAAACTATTACTTGAAGGCCCAAGAGCTTGGAGAATCTGGGAGGCCAAGGTTTGGGAAGTTTGCATTCAAAAACTGACGAACTTGGCGGGTATTATGTGCGGGAGCTCCGCCTTGTTGTAATCACATCAGTGTTGCCAAAGGAACGTTCATAAAAAAATTTGTCCAATTTATTGCTATGAATTTTAAATATCTGTCCAGTAATATGATTGTTCAAGAAGAAAATGTCTACTGTATAGGTACCCAAAATACAAGTTTAAATATTTAAAGACCAATTGCGTTGTTTGGTAGAAATGATAGTTTTCATTGGAGTAGTAATCGAAATTATGTAGATTTACGAAACCAGTTTGGTTGGTTGGTTGGTCGGAGAACATAACGGTCTCGAAGAAGATTTTGTCTTCCGTAAATTTTTGATGCGATTCATTAACAAAAAATCCTTCGCCGAAATCATCTTCTGTTAATTCCTGATGTAATTGCATATACGGATGATACTGGTGTTTCCGCAATATTTTGTGCGGGTCAATCCATTTGAAATGGTTCAGAAAAAATATTTTGGTTGCTTGAACATTTTAGAAAAAATCGATATTTATACCATCAATTACCTATGGAATCAGTAGTTCAAAACAATGTTTATAGTCGACCGTTTGAAGATGGCGACCATCTTTGTTTCTCCGCGCATGCCGATTTTTGAGTTTGCAAACTTACGGAAAACTTATTTTCTTAGGACTGGTAAGTCATAGACTAATAATTTAAACACCATTGTTTTTCTTACAGTCTGCTCTACTTTTTATGTTCTATTCGCTATAGAAATATTTTTAACTCTAATACTTGAAAACTGCTCTTGAAAACAACTGTGTTCATCTCTCCAGAAGCCGCTTTTGAGTGTAATTTTTGTGTATGTTGTGATGTATATTAAGGTTGATTTTTGGCATGATAATAAACCTAACTAAGTAGCTTGTATTAAAAGTACTCTTAATCCTGATATTTGTTACCTGATTTTTTTAATAATTTTTTTTAAATTTTTGTTAACTTTAGGCTTTTAATCTCTCTTTTGGGGAACTTGATAAAAATTTGTTATTGTTTGCAGTACATAAATAAACAGTAGAAGTAGTATTAAACTATATACTTGAAATAAACGTAAGATTGATTATACAAAGAATAATGTAATAATTGACACCAGATTGACACATGCTACATACATTAGAGAGAGTCTTACACACTAGAGGGCACTATTAATTGTTTTTTAAATGCGGTGTTGTCCTTTTAACACTTCCTTCACAACATTGCATTCGTGAGAATCTTGGAGTTTGAAGACCAACTCTATTGGATAGAGTATCGAAGCGAAGACGTTCGAGTGGTTTTGTCAAAAGGTCAGCTAATTAATCCTTTCCGCTGACATGTTCAAGTCTTAATTCATTATTCAGATATCGTTCTCGCACGTAAAAATGCCTAACTTCTATGTGTTTGGAACGTTTATGGTATTCTGGATTTTTCGCCAATTTTACTGCGCTCGCGTTGTCTATGTATAATTTCGGAGTAAAATTCATAATTAAAGGATCTAATAATTCTGATAAAAGTCTCTTCAGCCAAACCAATTGTTTTGCTCCTTCACTTGCTGAGATTATCTCAGCTTCTGTCGTAGAAAGTGCTACGACCTTCTGCAACTGACTTATCCAGGATACCGCTCCACCACCATAGGTAGCTATAACACCCGTTGTTGAGCGTCTTGTTTTCTTGTCACCGGCAAAATCGGCATCACTGAAAACTTTCAACACAGTATCATCTTTTTGATATGTGATACTACAATTCGATGATCCTCGCAAATATCGAAAAATTCTTTTTACATTCATCCAATCCCAGTTGGATGGCTTCTCCATTGCCCGCGCAGCCTTATTGACCGCAAACGCTATATCTGGTCGAGTTGCTGCCGCTAAATAAGTAAGACACCCTATGGCTTCTCGATATGGAACGTTTTTCGCAGTATTCAAGTTTTCTCCTTCCTCACGACCCACTGGAGTTGAGACAGGGTTTGATTCGGCCATTCCAAATCTCATCAATATTTGTTTTGTATAAGCTTCTTGACATACAGTAATCGAACCATTATCGTGACATGTTATTTTCATACCAAGAAAATTTTCTAATGAGCCCAAAGAAACTTGAAATTCCAGTTGTAAATCATTCAAGAATTCTTCAATTTCATTTTCATTGTTGCCAACGACCAAACCATCATCAACATAAATAGCAACATAGAGATTATTTTGGTCGTTTGTTCGATAAAATAGACACGGATCAGCTGAACTATTTTTCAGACCAACTTTCTTCATAAATTCAACAAACCTCTCGTTCCAGCAACGAGGTGCCTGTTTTAAACCATACAGGCTTCGTTTCAGGTGACACACCTGATCAGTACCATCTTCAAATCCATCAGGTTGCTCCAAATAAACATCTTCTTGAAGTACTCCATTCAGGAATGCCGTCTTAACATCAAATTGTTTCAATGTCATTTGCTTTGTGGCAGCTAAAGCAAGTAACATCCTAATGGTATCGTAACGTGCGACTGGACTGAAAGTCTCTTCGTAATCAATGCCTTCTTGTTGGACAAACCCTTTTGCTACGAGTCTAGCTTTAAATCGGATACTTCCATCAGATGAAATTTTGCGTCGCAAAACCCAGCGATTTTGTAAAACCTTCATATTGGGTGATCGGTCCACCAGATCCCAAGTTTGATTTTCTTTTAACGATTTTAATTCGTCATGCATAGCTAACATCCATTTTTGCTTGTCATTTGACTGGACTGCTTCAGAATACGAATTTGGATCTGAACACTTATCTGACTGAATTTCAGATAGGAATACAAATTCATCACCTACCATCCAATTCGGTTTTCTAACTTCACGCTTACTTGTACGGGGTTCACCCTCGTGGCTGTTTTCTACTGGAATATTTTCTCTTCCTTCGGATACAGATGCAATATTTTCAATTTCTTCTGTAGGTTCACTGTTTTCACTAGCATTTTCTTGCTGTGTATCTTCATTTTTAATTTCTTCTGTTAAAGTAACATTAACACTTTTCTTCTTGCTACATGTAGTTTGTGCTTCCTCCGATTCTGTGCTTTGATTAAAGCTACAAATTACTTCTGGTTTAAATTTCACATCGTGGCTGAGAATAACTTTTCTTTTAGAAGGAATCCATACTCTATACCCATCTTTGTGATTTACATAGCCTACGAGGTATCCAAAGACTGCTTTGTCATCGAACTTAAAGCGAAAATTCTTAGGTACATGCACATAACACTGCGTTCCAAAAATCTTTAAATGGTTAAGCTTACCCATTTCTTTTCCATACCACAATTCGTAAGGGGCCTTGTTTTTAATAGAAGATTTTCCTGTGCGATTGAGTAAGTATGCTGCTGTTACATGCCTCAGCCCATAATTCTTTCGGAAGTTTTGTTGAATTAAGCATCGAACGAGCTGCTTCGACTATTGTTCTATTTTCTCGTTCAGCTGCACCGTTTTGTTGTGGTGTGTAGGGTGGTGTTATGAAGTGCTCAATCCCTCGACTTTCTAACAGTTCAGTAACTTGTTTATTGTCAAATTCTTTGCCTCCATCACACCTGAAGCCCTTTATAACATGACCTTTTGTACTAGCTTCATTTAAAAAAGTTTTAAGCACACCTACCACTTCACTTTTATGTTTTAAAAGATACAGTCTTCGAAATTTACTAAAATCGTCTTTTAAGCACACGTAGTAACGAGCACCACCTAATGAGACAATATTCATAGGTCCATTCACATCTGCATGAATCAAATCACCAATGTTACTAGCTCGATTAGTATTCGTTTTGAATGGCAAACGATGCATTTTACCGACTGCACATCCATCACAAAATTGTTCTTCAGTATAATTTACATCAATGTTCATTCGTTTTAACACGTGCTTTACATGTTGCTTGTTTTGATGTGCAAAACGTTCATGATATACCTGTAAAGTGTCATTGTTGGTAGTTAAGTTCACTTGCACTGTTTGCTCTGGCTTAATGACACACATATTCAAAGCATACAACCCATTACAAATAAAACCGTTCATTACAACACTATTACTGTTTACATTGCAAATTGTAACTTTGTAATTATCCATCGTTGTGCTATACCCATTCTCTGCTGCAGCTTTCACCGAAAATAAGTGAGCACTTGCATCAGGTACGTATAAGACATTCTTCAGTTCGGCATCAATCCATCCATTGTCATTTCGAACCTGAACTTTAATGGTACCTTCTCCATGGGCTAACATGACTGCCTCTTGCTTTCCCAAGCAAATTGTCTCAGGAACAACAAACTTCGTATACAACGTAAAGTACTGTTTATTTGGGGTTATGTGTCTAGATGCACCACTATCGCAATACCAGTTGTCCGCAGCTACATTCACCTTTTTACCAACTGTTGCACCCATAACTTGAGTATAAAATGCTACACTTCCCACTGAAGATTTATTACTTTTATCTGCCTTTTTTAATGGACATTCTGCTGCCCAATGCCTAATTGTTTGCACTTGTTACAAGGAAATTTCTTCTTCGCACGATTCATATTACTTTTAGACTTTCCAGCTATGTCACTTTTAGAACTACGCACAACAAATGCTTTTGTTTCGGATGCATGTTTATCACTATGCGTTTCACGCAATTCAATAGTGCACAACTTCTCAATTAATAAATTCAATTTTTGCTCCTTTGAAGGAATTGTATCCCACAAATCTTTAAAATTGTCATAGTCTTTGCTTAATGTTGACAGAATTCGTCCGATCAGCATTCGTTCTGATAATGTGTTCTCTTCATGCTTTTGTAACTCATCATTTAGATCAACAAATAGCTTTTGTAACTTAGCTACATGCGTACTAATGTCTTCCTTTTCATCACGTTGAATTCTAAAGAAAGATTCAATAAGCATGTTTAACCGCTGAGTGCTACTGCGCTCGAATCGGGCACTTAATTTATCCCACAATTCTTTTGCATTGTTACATGTAAGGACAAGCTCCGCCACTGAATTGCTCAATGCGCCTGCAATTATGCTAGCTGCCTTTGCATCCTCCTTTTGCCATTCAGCTACCTTGCTCTTCTGTTCTGCTGTCGACTCTTCTGTTAATACAGTACAGGTTCGCTTACCATCAATTAGATCTTCCAATCCATATGCTCGCAGAACCATTTTCATGTGCCATTTCCATTTGACCCAATCTTCCGGACCTTCTAATTTGTCGATAGTTACTTTAAAATCACTCGACGCCATTTTTGTTGATATACCGTACACTTGTAATTACATCAACTTTCACAATTTACCGGAACTATATACACATATCTGGGCCCATAACCTGTTTGCAGTACATAAATAAACAGTAGAAGTAGTATTAAACTATATACTTGAAATAAACGTAAGATTGATTATACAAAGAATAATGTAATAATTGACACCAGATTCACACATGCTACATACATTAGAGAGAGTCTTACACACTAGAGGGCACTATTAATTGTTTTTTAAATGCGGTGTTGTCCTTTTAACAGTTATTTTATATGTTATGCTTAGAGGCAACATAGAACTACTGTAAAAATTTCAATCTGTATATTTGAGTGCTTTAGTAGTTACGAAAAATTTTTTAGATTAAATTCTAGACTAATTGACAATTTATTGAATCCTTTGCTTTTTGAGAATGTCTTGCACTTTCTCTTTTATTTGCGTACATTGAGCAATCACTAGACAACTTTTTGAAAGAAGTTGTAGGTTCACATGGGTGGTAGAAAAGCACATTAACATCATTGTGCTCTAAACTTATTTCCATCTCCAATTCACCATTGGCCTTCATAAATACATGCAATCGTATCATGAATTTCCAGTGCAATATTAATAATAGATGTTGATCTTCAAACTTGACTGATTTCTGTTAAAGTGACGTCTTTATTATTACAAATCACGCTTATGACTAACAACAAAATGCAAAACACCAGCTAATACTAACTAGGGGAGAGTGGTCCACAGTGAGACGGTTTTTTTCCAATCTGCCTCTTTTCATGAATATGGTCATATTTTATTAAAGAAAAATACTTTCTAGTTAAACTTAACTTTTATTTATCATAAAATGTAAGAAATAAAAACAAAAAAATTACATATAAATATATTTGACTGTGAAAAATGTCTCAGAGTGTTCCATAGTGGTCCGCTATGAGACAGATTGTGGTCCACAATAAGACGCAACTTACTACACATCTATGGTGCCAAAATGTATTTCAAATTGAATCTTTTGGTTTTGCCAAACGATTCTGGATTTGGAAGTATCATAGCAATGTCTCGCGAAAGCACAGAAGTAATTTCTGGTACATTTGGGTAATAAAATTTGTTTGATTTTTCTTTTTTTCGTAGATAGCTTACATCATACTCGAGGTCGTTGTTCATATGACTTAAAGTTTGTCCCGCAAAATATTTGATGGATTTTTTCCTGCAAATTTTACCAGTACATAATCATTTGGCACCGCATTTCTATCAAGTTCTTCAAATCCTGTTATTGGAACATCTATATTTACATCATACTCTGATAAATCATCAAACATCTCAACTTCATCAAGTTTCTTTTAACTGCTTTTGCCTTTACGTTTTTGTGCTTGTTTTGCCTCTAATTCCAGTTTTTCCGGGGTATCGGTCGGAATAAAGCTTTTCCCTTTTCTTATATTTTGAACTTTCTTTCTAGCGCCCACTTTAGGAAAACTTCTAAACTGTTGAGGACTTACAAAATTCTGATTGATGTTCTGATTGGTAGATTTATTTTCAGTAATGCTTACTGCTGAGGTAGATGGTGTTTGAAGAATATTGTCATTAGTATTCCCACTCTGTTCTTCATTTTTTTCAGAAACTAAAGGTAGTGACGTAGAGCTCAGTCATCGTTTAGAGGTCTGTCAGTAACACTGCTAGGAAGAAACGCATCGTCTGTAAAAATATTTCCCGATTGTACGAAAATATACCTGACGTACGGAAACCTGATATTATATTAATTGGTGTCATAGAATGCTGAAACGCAATAGCCATACATTTAGGAATATCGTATATGGTCATGGGTATTCCTGGATGATGCATAAGCCAAGAGTCAACAGCTCTATTATAATGAGCTTTGAACGAAAAATATACACTGACATCTAGAGGTTGATGTTTATTGCTACAATGAGGCGGAAAAGTTAAAATTGTCACACCATGTCCCTTAGCCTAATCGATGCATTCAACGGACAGATGGCTTTCATGGTTGTCAAACAATAAAAATGTAGGATTTTCCAGAGAGGAGTTGGTGTTTTTAATAAAATGGCGCATAACTTCAACAAATAGTTGACTGTTTATCCATCCTGACGGCGTTGCAAGCCCTAAGCTTCCCGATGGCACATTCCGAACCATGTGCGGTTTAAAGTGCGTTCTAGGAAATATAATAGCTGGCGGTATTGTATTGCCTGTTGCACTAATAAAAGAGCATACTGTTACTAAGGAACCCCGCTCCCCACTTGTTGTTTGACTTACTTGCTTAACTCCTTTGCAAGTTATAACTTTCTTTGGTTTCTGGAGGGTGGTAGTTCCAGTTTCGTCCAGATTCCAAATTCTAGACCCATTAGCAAAATTTTTATTTCTTTTAAAGATATTTTCCAATTTATCAAAGAAAATTCTCACATTATGCCGATTAACCTTCGGATTACCAAGCAATTTTTGAGGCGCCGATTACCAAGTGGGGTCAGAAAGTTTTTTTTTTATTTTGTAAAGAAAAACCGATTAATTTGTAATGATAACCTTTATTAATATTTTAAATTAACATTAGATTTCATATAAACTAATAAAAATATAAAAATAAAAGGTAAACATAAATTAGTGAGGGCAACAACTATTACATATTATTGTAGTTTTTTTCTAGCAATGTTGTTTACATACAAAGAGTTTGCACTTTTCACATGTTTCCGAACATTTTTTGTCATTTGCTCTTGGACATATCTTACAACGACCTCTTTTTGGGCGAGCGATAGTTTCGTCTTGCGGTCCCACTTCCTCTGGCTCTGTGCCTGATAAAACCATCGCTATTGCATTCTGCACATGTTTTGGTAATCCTTGAAGTGTACGTTTTTTTATATGTGGGATTACTAATTCAAACCCAAGTTTTTGCAAAAATAATCTCCTTCGGGATGTTTTCACTTTTTCAAAATTTCCAAATTTCGTAGTGTATAGAATAAATGCATTCATGGCAGCAATATCAAGGAAATTCAAAAATAGAACAAGAGGCCAGCGATTTGTATTTCTTCTGCATGAGTATTCCTTCACCATTTTATCGACGCTGTCCACAGCTCCTTTGCAGCTATTATAGTCCAAGATAACATGCGATTTGTAACTGAGGTCTTCTCCGGACAATTCCAAATCTTGGTGTTGCGTTGAAAGTAGCATAACGCTTCTATATTTTTTAGGTACGTAAGATACTAAAATTGTGTCTTCTCCATATAGAATTTCGCTTGAGTATTCTGCTCGATTTCTTTTTGGCAAAAATTCTTTTGGTATTTCTCTACGTGTTTTACGAATTGTTCCGGTCAAGGTTTTTGATTGCTGCAGTAGCTCCTTCGCCAAAGACATAGACGTAAAAAAATTATCTGTGGTAATACCATAACCCTCTCTCACACCCTCATCCAAATCCAAAACTACCCGCTTCTCTAGAAATGAAATTTTATACTTGTGCATAAAACGATAAAGTTGTGTTTTACCTTGTTCCCGTTCTGGAGCGTTGTCTACCATCCCAATATATATTTGGAAATTCCAGCAATATCTGTTACTAACATCGCATAAAGCCCAGATTTTAATTCCGTATTTATCTGGCTTCGACTTCATATATACACTCGAAAAGGACATTTTCCACGGAAAGGAACAAGTTGTTCATCAATACATACTTCAGCATTAGGGTTATTCGATTTTTTGCAATTTGCAGCGAGAATATCGTGAATGTTACGAATAGCTGCTAATTTATCTGTTGCCCGTCGTTCTTCTCGGGTGTCCATATCGTCAAATCGAATGTATTTCAAAAGGTCTCTCATTCGATTACGAGACATTGCAGCACAAAAAATTGGTCTATGAAGAGACATGTATTTCGTACTTTACAGCTCCAATATTGGTTCTTGGCGTGCTTTCAAACCACCAGCTAGAAGCAGTAATCCAAAAAATGCATGTAACTCATCCGCATCTACTGGCTTCCACGTATCCCCTACAATTCTTCTAGCTCGAATGTTTGTTTGTCTAAGTATTATGTCCATAATGTCTTCCGAGTTAAATAAATGGAAAGCATGTTGAAATATGTTCACTGAATTTTGTTAATCCTGGCGGTGTTTTTAGAATATTTCGCTGATTTCGTCTTCTAACATGAGACTTATCTTTTTTCCATATGGAACCATCTTTACCCACCAGTATATCTTTATCATTGGGCGAATTATCATCATTGTCATCGTTTTCCGAACTTTCAATCGGGTTTACATCAGGTACACTTACTTCTTCAAATTCGGCATCACCATCGTCAGATAAAATTTCATCTTCAATTTCATTCAGTAAATTAATATCGCTAGCTATTTCTTCCACTTCACGCTGAGACAAATATTTTCTAGCCATAATTCAACAACAACTATTTCCAATCAAATGTAATAACACAGCAGACACACTTTTCAACTGATTCGAACAAACTCACCAAATGTAATGACTAAAGACGGAATGGTAGTAATCATGATTCAGACGAATAACACGTTGAAACACGTTGAAACAAACAGATTAGATGACAAATGCAGACAAAATATTAGAATTACTTTTTAGAACGTCGGTTACCAAGTGGGGTCAAATATGACCCCAACGACAATTTTTTTTACGTCGCAAAACAAATAACAATTGAAAAATTTGTTATATATTATTAAACATTGTTGAAAGAAACTCAGCTAAAAAAATATTGGGACAGTTGTAAAAAAACCTTTAGAAAAGACAACAAAAACAACACGTCTGGGGTCAAAAAAGACCCCAACGGTAATCGGAAGGTTAAAAGACGTTGCTCGTGAGAGGCTATAGCCCTCTGGTTGTCCGATGCTTAATGAAGGATGTCTTTTTAGAAAACCTCTCATTCATTCTAATCCTGCAGCTTTGTTTTCTGGCCAGTTTTTTGGAATTTGCATATTATTTTTTACAGCTGTTTCATATCCTAACGACGACACTCTAGAGTTGTTAAACCGTAATTCATTTTTGAACAAATTTCCAGATGATTTGTCATAACTGTTCTACACTCATAGTTAGGTCTCATCTTAACATCGCCGTCTTTGTTCATTTACTGTTTCCTAACATACCTTGCTAATGTTTGAAATGAAACTCCCTTCAACTCTGCTGCTTTACGAAGAGATAAAACATCTTCTAATACAAGTTTGACTCCTTCACGCATTGAATTTTATGAGAATATTCCGATGTCAGTTTTCCTCTTTCGATTTCTCGCCACTTTCTTAAATTTTCTTTGTGTAAGTAGTTATTTTTTAAATGATTTGGATGAGGCACAGCAAGGCACATAAGTAAGACGTCTCACTGTGCCCGATGTAGATGTGTCCCACTGTGCCCCATAGGTAGGTTTTCCACATAATCTGATTTATGTCTTAAAATCAGTAGAAATAATTTACTAATTGTATTAAAGTATATATATAACGATCACTATTGCTTCTAAAATAATTACTTTTGTACACACTTTTTCAACCAACCGTCATTTGAGAACAATAATAAACTGCACAGATCTGCAAATTGGCGGGAACATGTAACCGCCGATGAAAAATATTAAGTGGGGTTATGAAACAAGGCAGAGTTGCCAATTTGTGAAAGAAGTTACTGTCTCACTGTGGACCACTCTCTCCTACTCTAGGTGGCGCTCTTTATCAATGCTTTGAGATATATTTAACACGCCCACTATCTCAAAAAGTTGATCAGGCCAAGTTTTTCCAAAAAGTACACGTTTTGGTTTTGGCAAACCTTTTTTCTAAATATATGCAGTCATTTCATTAGTTGAAAGATATTGAATGTCAACTATACACTTTGCAAGAGCCTACCTAATGAAATGATGCCTCATGTGTTTTGATCTTTCGTCGAAAACAGGATTAGCCGATAATTTCTGAGCACTTTGATTATCATTAAATAGCACTACACTGTCCTTCAATCCAATCAATTCAATCAAGAGGTTTCTAAGATAGATAACTTCTTTTGAGGTTTCGCTGAGGGCCATGTATTCGGTCTCGGTGCTGGACAAAGCAATCGTTTTTTGTTTGCAGCTTTCCCATGCGATGGCTCCTCCCGACAACATGAAGATAAATCCAGTGTACGATTTTCTGTCTTTTTGGTCACCTGCCCAATCAGCATCAACATAACCTTCTAAGTTAAAACTGTCTTTACAAAATTTTAAGGCATCACTTTTAGTACCTTGCAAATAGCGTAACACACGTTTTGTACATTTTCAGTGTTCCTCTAAATAACAATTATTAAATTGACTTAAATAACTTATTGTAAATGCTATGTCCGGTCATGTTAGGACCGCGAAATACATCAAGCTTCTGATAAGGTACATTTTTGTCGTTAACATTAACTTTAGAACTACAATCTATGTGCAAGTTACTTTCCATAAGAGTACTAACACTTTTGTAATCTGCCATATTAAATTTCATGAAAAGTTCATTAACATAGTTTTCCTGGTCTAAATAAATAATATTATTTTTAACATCTACTTATTCTTACACCTAAACATTGTTTGGCTTCTCCCAAATCCCTAATTTTAAAATTTGAACTTAATTGTTCCTTTAAAGAATTAGCAATTTCTATATCCTTAGAAAAAACCAAAAAATCGTCCACATACAAAGCTACAATTGTTAGTAAACCATCCTTTCTTTTTGAGTATAAGCAAGGTTTGGATTTACGATAATCTTAACCTAGTAACAATTCATCGACCCTTTTATTCCAAGCCCTGGATTATTGTTTTAGTCCATAAACAGCCTTATTTAATCTATACACTTTATTCTCATTACCACTCGATGTAAAGCCTTCAGGTTGTCTCATATAGACATTTTCCTCTAAGACACCATTCAAGAAAGCTGTCTTCACATCTAAGTGTCTAATGCTTAAACCTAACTTAACTGATAAAGCAATTAAAAGTCTTAGTGTCGAATGTCGAACCACAGGAGCAAAAGTTTCTGTATAATCAATGCCCTCCTTTTTTGTGAATCCCTTGGCAACTAACCTAGCACGATAATTGATTCTGTCTTCACTATCACACTTTGTTTTGTACACCCACTTGCACTCAACTATAGTTCCTTCCTTCGGTAAATTTACTAGTTCCCAAGTCTTGTTGTCTTCAAAGGATTGCATCTCTTCAATCATAGCATTTCTCCATTTTTCTTTATCAGGTCTCGACAATGCCTCTTTTATGGTTTTCGGTGCTTGAATGTTCGCATCTGCACATAGGTATGTCACATAGTCTTCAAACTTCTTTGGAGTTCTTTGTCTTTTGGACCTTTGAGGTTTTTCTCTGAGTTCGTACGATACACCTACATCATAATCACTGTCATCTTGATTATTTGCAGCATCACAATTTATTGAATTTTTATCTACACCGATGTGCATCATGACTACCAAAAATTCTTACATGCCTTAAGGGATTTTGTTATTGAGTCCAGACGTAACACTTCGGTTACTCAAGTATACTGCAGTGTTGACGGCTCCGCCCAGAATTTCTTTTCCAGATTAGCATCAAACAACATACACCTGGCTTTTTCCACTATGGTTCTGTTTAACCGTTCTATCTAACCATTTTGTTCTGGTGAATAAAGAATTGATTTTTGATGTAGTATGCTCATCTGCTTCAAAAAATTCTCAAATACATTTCCTGTGAACTCGCTCGCCCCCATTGTCACTTCTTAAAATCTTGATTTTTGTTTCCGTTTGATTTTCCACTAAAATTTTAAATTGTTTCAAGTAATCAAATACATTGTCTTTGCTGTGTAAGAAATAAACGAAAGTCATCTTACTGAAGTCATCTCGAAATGTAAGAAAATACCTGGCACCACCTAACGATTTCATTTCCATAGGACCATAAACGTCTGCGTGTATAATTTCTAAAATACTGCTTGCACGAGACCCTTTGCTTGCAAATGGTAATCTTGCTTGCTTGCCTTCATTACATACTTCACAGTTTCACCGTTACACATCATGCCTTTGACAGTTCCATTTTTTAATTTCATAATGTTTTGATTCATATGTCCTAACCGACGATGCCAAGTTTGGCCTGAAACTGAATTTCCTGTAGCTAAGAAACACTGCTCTGCATGCACAATGTCCAGTTGGTAGTACATGTTATCGACCAATTTGCCGCAACAAGTTCATTGCACTTATTAAAAATCTTGCAACCATCAGTACCAAAAACTGCTTTGTTACCATTCTTAACAAGTTGACTAACCGATAAAAGGTTGGTAGCAATTTGTGGCACATACAAAACATCTTTAACCACCACTACTTTCAACTATTACTTTTGAATTGTTTGCAAATGTAATTTCACCTGGACTTTGTTTATCTGTAGCTTCTGTTAACCAACTTTTGTTTGCAGTTAGATGTGCACTTGCACCTGAGTCCACATAGCAATCATTCTTATTAAATTGTCCACTTAAAAACACAGCACTAAAAGCATTCGCAGTATTCGCACTGTCGTTCTTGTTTGTTTTTAAACCCGGGCATTTGTTTTTGAAGTGTCCAATCTCCTGACATTTGTAACAACGGATTTCTTTTTTAACATCTGAATGTTGTGGTTTGTTTGGATCACCTGACTTGTGTCGCCATCATGCTTTACCGGCAAAAGCGTTACCTTTATGTTGTGCGTTACTTGCATTACCGTCTTCATCTCCCACCATATCCAATAACTTAGTTTTTATTGCATCATTAGTTACTGTAATGCCGCTATGTTCGATACCCATTATCATAGGACTATCCTTATCTGGTAATCCTGCTAACAATAAAGATCCTATCCATTCTTCACTGACTTCTAATCCCGTCCCTCGTAGCCTTTGAGCCGTTTCAATCACGTGATTTACATAGGGCGGCATGTTGTCCATGTCCTCCAATGGAGTGGATATCAACGATCTTAGCAAATTTATTTTTCTCGTGAATCCAGCATCATCGTTGTGCCGTACTTGCTTCCTTTATATGGATGTACAACGAGGTAACAACTGTTAAAATTAATTTTGCTTTTACTTGACTAATTTTCTGCGCGTCCGTTTCTTTTCCCTCAATGCACTGTTTCAAGCCATCAAGATTCACGAAGAATTTTTCCTCGAAAACCCACTCACTATAGTTTTCACGACTCTTCAATTTCGGAACATTTGCAAGATACTTTTTTTAACGCCCGTTTTTTTGCACTGAGCTCATAACCTGTTGAAGTAACGTCTTTATTATTGCAAATCAGGCTTACGACTAACAACAAAATGCAACACACCAGCTACTACTAACTACTTTAGGTGGCGCTCGTTATCAACGCTTTCAGATATATTTAACAATTTTGATGTGAGGTAACATCTTAAGTGAGTTTCAAATATAGTTTGAAATTTGTGAAACTATCTTGTGCCAACTATTTTTCTGCACTGGACGAATCTGTTTTTTAACTGTACTTCGTATAGACTGATATCTATTTGACGAGAAAATAAGAAATATTCCTGATGTGATTCTGGCAGAAGTTGAACATCTGATCAATATCAAGAATTTGATTCTGTATTGCTGTTTGTAAACTAGCTCTTGTCATTTCCCGTTTTGTGATCCCATCAACACCATCACACGCATTTTTTTCGTGGCATGAGGCCATTCTCCTTTCTGACCAAAGTCTCTTTCGTGATAACAGTTGTTGACAAAGTTCTTTTTATTTTTGTACTGGCTTCCATTTCCAGCAGAAAAATTAATGCATTTTTTACTTCAGTTTTAGTTGTTTGATCTTTTCAATGACTGGATTGAAAAGTATGAAAAGTTGTTGTACTGTGTTCTCTGCAGTCGCTTATAAGTTACGTGCTGTGGCTTTTGATTGCATCACCGTCTTTTAAATAAACAACAAAAGGGTGTACTATAGCTTGGTCATTTACCCAGTATCCTGAAATTGCAACCTGATCCAAAAGTGTGAAGCTTTCAGAGAAATCTGCTAGTATCACACATTCAGTATTTGTAAGATTTTCTTTAATAGTTTTCAGAACTCTACTTTGAATTTTTGACACAAAATGATGACTTTTGAGATTTTGCAGATGGTCCACCAAACACTCAAAGAATTCATATCGACTTTTTATTACTGTTATTATTTCTGCTTGAATTCCACGTTTTCAGACAAACAATTTTCTTCCTCTGATTCGTTGAACATGTCAAGCAATGTTTGTGTACCTGGACATTCATACAAATACATTGTGCGCCCTTGATGCTTCAACTAAAATACAGAATTTCGGGCGTAAAGAGCAAAACTTGGATCTTTCAATTTTACGATCCGAGTTAGCTGCCTTAAAAGTAACATAGAGTTTATTCAAATTACAGAGTACTAATTGTTTTTGTTTTGCTACTTTTTTGTCATCGATCTTTCGGAAATACAATCTTACCCTGGATACAATCTTTATAAAATTGGATGACTTTCTGCACTGTATCTGCTTTAATTTTGGTTCCTAATTTTTTGCTTAACTCATGAAGTATTCCTTGTTCCTTTACAAGCGCTTGACTGTGTTCTATGTATAGTTCACCATGTTTTGGATCTTACCGTGTGCGCTAGAGGTGCGTCTCCGATACCCAAGGGCAGACCGACGACAAAAATAATGACTAACACAATTGAAAATATAAATATAGTATTAGACAGAACGTAACTTGATTGATAGTTACCTATGCGTGGGTCAACAAATCCTAACCAAGAAAAACACAATTTCCGAAGAAATAACCAGACGAATACGGAGATGGTGCGTGTTTATAATCGTTACATCCTTAAAGATAGAGAAAGTAAGCCCTGTAATCAGTGTTTCATCTCGGCTATCTTCGACGGTTCCCAAACATGTACTTTGACAGAGAGGAATGACATTAGTATCAAATGAAATGAAATGGGGAAAGTTGACATCTAGCAGTGGATGGCGATAGGCTTATTGCAATCGTCTTGGTTATTACTGGGTGTAAGCGGCGGAGTCCTGTACGTAGGATCCCTACGCTTTTTTGTCTTGGATATCTCGAGTAAGTGATTAACTGAAAAAGAGCGTATAAAAATAATAAATTACATTGATAATTCCAATCTCGAAAAGGAAAAGGTCATGAAATCAACCAATACATAAATTCCTATTACTCAGTCAGAGTAATTCGATTCTCGCTGAATTTACGTTCATCCTACATATTATTTGAATATTAAATAGATTTTATTTGCGTTAGTACGAATGACTGATGAATTTTAATTTGTCACTAGCGACTGAATTTATATTCAAAGCCAAGTTTTAACGAAATGACAGCATTAAAAAAATCTAGATTTTTCGGTCTTTTTATTCTTGTTTCGAATTTGAATTTTGTTCGAAAGCATCTACCAAAGTTGTTATCGATTTTGACGTAGTCTTCTTGAATACATTTTTTTAACTACTTGAAAGTGTGTTGCTAATTGAGTCTTCTCGTTTTAAACAATTGCAACAAATAACGCCAAATCCAGGATGAATACTTTTTAGTTTAACTAAAACGTTCATCGATTTGTCTTTAACGCTGATTATTTTTTTATTTATTTTAGAATTATTGAATTTAATGTTTTTCTTAGATCATAAAGCTAGAAGATAAAAAAGCTGTCCAAGAAACGTTAAAACCCGTCCCACCAAAGCCAGTCTCTCCAAAGTTACGAAAAAGACCCTCGAATCGAAATAAACAATCTAATAATTATTCTTCGATTTGTGCATGTGATAAACCGATTGTTATAAAACAAAACGAAGTAGAAGTTTCTAGAGAAAATTACCCTAAACAAGATTGTTCGAAACTGTGTTCTAGAGATGATACTATTTCTCTTTTATTGCATACCGAGCTAGATCATGTAGCAAACGCCGAAGTAGATTCTTCGCCTAAAAAAGAAATCGTTTCTTCGTGGCTACCTACAAATAAACCTTCTCATTTGCAATATCTGTGTTTATACGAAGGCGATGTAAGGGAGAATGATAGAAATGCATTAAAAGGAGATGTTGCGCGTAACAATTTTTTATTTACTTCTGAAAATTGTTTTTACAGTTCTAATACACATAGAATTGCTGCCGGTAAAAGTAATCTTGTAAGTTTTGTGTATATGCTTAATTTTATTTATTTTAAATATATTGATGCTATTAGAAAAGAGTGTCGCAGATGGGCTGCTGTTTAAGTGCACAAAAAATTTTGCACGAGTATTACGGAATTTCTGATTCTTCTGGTAGCTACGGTGTCATAAAGAATTTTCAAGAGGTGGCAGAAGTGAATTTAGTCAATACATCAAAGCGCATTCCAATTAAAACTTACATTAATAATTTGGAGTTGAATATTAAGAAAAGTGCTGGGGCTTGTATTGGTGTCAAGAAAAAGGTGCAGTCGCCGACCAAACCGAAAAAAATCACTTTAGATTCTAATCATATATATAGGTAGTTTTAATGTAATATAAATAAAGCTTGTAATCGAAAAGTTTTTTTTATTATTTACACAGTAATGCAATTGACCATGTTCTTGAACATATCTGGACTTTAATTTTATTGACATTGAGTTGGTTATTCTGTTCTTTTTGAATTTACCTTGCAAAATCTTTAATCTAATTGGCTCATAAAACATCAAGTTTGACTTTTAACAGCCTAACTTATATAAATCAACACATAAAAGTTAATTCTGATATTATGAGTCAATTACATGAAAGCTTCTTAATCAACAAGGAAGCATTTTTGAAATGTTTTTTCAACGTTTTACAAAAAATATATTTACATTTTTAAAAACATTGCAAAAACGTCTTAACGGCCAGAACTACGTTGCAAAGTCAATATTAGAAAAACATTCTAAAAATGTTTAAAAAATATTGTTAATATATATTTATAATATTTTACAAATGTTACATTAATGTATAAAAATGTATAATTAACGCTTTTTTTTAATATTGCAATATATGCTTAAGGGTAGTTCTACAATCATGGTATAAATGTAAGTTTAGTTATACTTGCTTTAACTTTAAAATGTTGACATATGTGGCTGTTAGTTTTATTGATACTAACCAATAACGACAGCATTTTACAGTCAAACTAAGTATAACTTAACTGACATTTATACCATTGTTATAGAACCAGCCCTAAAATGCTTACCAAAGATAGATAATACATCTTTGTGTACTTAAAATACTTCAATTTCATGTGACTGCAAACGCATTTGGTATTTTTCTATTTTATGGATAGGATCCTTCGGAGTGGAGGAACGGCAATAATAAAAGCAACCTTTATCTGTTGTTAAGACCTGAACAATAAAGGTTGTTTTTATTGTTGCCGTTTCTCCACACCGAAGGATCCTATCCATAAAATTAGAAAACTTATGACTAATTATGCATGTACCTTTTTGTGTAAAAACTAAAACCAGAACAAATAACAATCCAAGATTTTAAAACTTTATACATACAAAATAATGCTGCATCAATATCAGAAAAATTTACATACCAAGATTAATTGGTTATTGTGCACCTTCAAATCTCACATTTAGTCAACATCATATCAATTTGATAACCTTAAAACATTACAACGAATGGAAATGATGAAGTACTTAGAACGAACGTTTTAGTGTACCACTGCTGTAACAAATCATATTACACTTCAGCAAAATTTCTTGCAGCGGAAAACCTACCATCATAATAAATGCTGACATATACTAAAAGTGTCTATTTGAGTTTCACTAGAACGCAAATTAGAAAACGATTAAACTGATACACTAGCAATACATTACACAGCATAGCGAGTAATACCATGGAAATTGTTGATTCGTTGAAGCTTAAAATATAATGCAATTTATTATATACAAAATTGCCATCCTTTCACGCAGATACTGGTACTTTGCACAAACGCGATTATTAAGTACTGTTACAAGCTTTTTGCTAGTTTACGAACCTGCACGGCCAACTCACAATAGTCGGTGAGAGGGGAAGGTTCCTAGATAATAACGAACAGATATTTAAGGGCGCCAGAGCTTATCCAAAGTCACTTCTGTCCCGCTCAAGACAGGTGGTAATAAACTTGTAACTAGATGTTAGGTTCGTAAATGCTAAAAGAAACGAATAAAAAAGAAACTCAATCGTTAATAACAATTTCACTTTAATTCCTCTATACTGATAAATAGATTAACGTTTGAATTGATAACAGTTGGATAACAGGACCAAGAATAATTTTAGTTCGAGTATAACTAAATATCCGAAGTATCGGCAACACACAACACATATGTAGATTACATTGACATGACTAGCGAAGAGTAGATGGTAGTAACTTTCGTCTGCATACAATATGCGAAGTACACAAAATAATTAGTAATATGGCATTACTGACAATCAAACACAGTGATAATAAATTACTACAATAATGTTAACTTATCGTAACAAAGCGTGCGAAATTAATATAGTACTAACGTTAATCAATCGTTGGTAGGACACAGCATGCGCAACTCAACATAAGTAAAATTTACTACCTAGCTGGTAAACAACAATATCGATAATTACAGAACTAATAGCAAAAGTTTCGTGAGTGACCCGGTTGACTACGAAATAAAACATATAAAATCACTTACCATAAATACAGGAATTTCCACTGGTGTGAAGAAAGTACTTTCCCGACACGTAACCCTGTAAGCAATTTGAATCGCAAATCGTGTCAAACTAATGTCTCACGAAATCAACATCTACAACAATCATTACTTAAGGTACAATAAAGTATAAATAATATAAACCGGTTGTCGTATGCTGTGGTACCCTTTATCTTTGGTTTAATTTGTTATAGCCATAAGCCTTATAAAGAAAAAGTTAGCATCGTCCCATCCAAATATTTGTCGAGGTTCATTCCTTAGTAAATTGGTATCGAATACTGAATATCGTTAGAACACAAATAGGTGGTTAATACAG
The DNA here is from genome assembly GCA_035610365.1 of Aquatica leii. Taxonomy (NCBI): domain Eukaryota; kingdom Metazoa; phylum Arthropoda; class Insecta; order Coleoptera; family Lampyridae; genus Aquatica; species Aquatica leii. Next base: position 118,541,931 of record CM069434.1, on the reverse strand, counting down.
GTCACGGCGTGTCTTCCACGTGTAGCACTCTTTGCCCGGGAAGGCTCCGCAAGAACCCCAATTTCGTGGCGTGGAAATCGCCTTACGCTGGTGCCCGTGTACGGCAACGTGCTGACGTATTTAGCAGTCGTTTACGATAGCCATTTATCGATAAGGTACCAGATGTTAACGAAAGGAACGTAAAATGGCTGTTAAAAGGAAGACAGAATTACGAACGGAATTGTTACTAAAAGACGACAATAGCTTACCCTGTACGCTTTGAAGAAATCAGATAATTCACTAATTATAATTGGTTTTCCAGATGGTAATAGATAACATAACTATTCAATGTGTCCAGACCATTTTACATCATTTACGTGTGACGAATTCCCGCAAAATGAATCGCAACGAGAAACGAACGTTAGAGGGCGTCAACCCGAATCTAAATTCCCGTTGAAAATACATAGGCGTACGTAAAGAAAATTTCGTCCGTAACAACATAGGCGTACGTAAAGAAAATTCGACCGTAACAGTACTTAATTCAAATTTGCAAGAAAGTTTTTTGAAAAACGAAAAGGTTTAATATGTATTTATTAATAATATGTAACAAAATTTTATATAGTTGTGTTTTTATTACAATATACAGGGTGTTTAAAAAAGATGCGGGAGTATTAAAGGGGGTGATTGCCCAGGTTATTTTATACAAGTTGCGCGCGTATTGGCACGTCACAGGCTATTTTTCAAGAAAAAACTAGGACGCCGCTGATTCCTCTAAAAATAAAAATATGTTTTTATTCTTTGTTCAATTGTGAAGAAAAAAGCTCTCTTAACTTTTTACCGTACGACGTATCGTTTTTTAGTAAAAAAAACATTTTACTGCATATCCATTTATCATGCGTACAAAAATATTTTTAAACAGTCCTGTTTTATTCACTGACAGAGAATGACATATTGAATGAGTCTCGTGATTAATAATTTTTTGTGTCGAATTTGTTGAAGTTCCTTAGCATGAATCGCTATACGAATGCTGAGATGACTACATTTATGGACTTGCTAATGGAAATGCATTAGAAGCTAGGCGGTTGTATACTGAAAGATTTCCTGACCGTATTGCTTCTGATAAAAAAAAAATCGAATGTATTTATCGGCGTCTTTATGAAAAAGGCACATTAAGACGAAGTGGAGGATCAGGAAGACCAAGGACAGCAAGAACGATAGAGCTGGAAGAGGATGTGCTAGACATGATTGAAGAAGATCGAGGTACTTCTACTCGAAAAATTGCTGACGCTTTGGATGTAAGTAATGGGACTATTCGGCACATTCTGAAGGAAAATTTGTTGTATCTATTGCATATACAACGCGTTCAAGCACTTCTTCTTGCTGATTTTTCTCCTCGCATTGCATTCTGTCAATGACTTTTGCACAAAATGGTTCAAATCCCTCAACTCCTGATGTTGATTCTGTTCACCGATGAAGCGAATTTTTCAAGAAAGGCAATACGGAATTTTCATAATAGCCATGTATGGTGTGACGAAAATCCACATGAAATTGTTGAAGATCGTTTTCAATATCAGTTTTCTTTGAACGTTTGGCTTGGGATTGTGGGTGACTGCCTAATTGGACCGGTATTTTTACCAGGGAGACTTACTGGAGAGGTGTATCGCAACTTTTTGGAAAACACGCTCCCTGGATTTCTGCAAGACGTACAATTAGCAATTAGAGATGCAATGTGGTATATGCACGATGGCGCACCAGCCCACTTTAGTCAAGTAGCTCGTGATTTCTTAACACAAACATACGGAAATCGCTGGATTGGCCGAGGTGGACCTCACTTATGGCCTGCACGATCCCCGGACTTAAATCCTCTGGATTTTTTTCTGTGGGGCCATTTAAAGTCCTTGGTGTACGCTACTCCATTGTAAAACGTAGAAGACTTAAGAAATCGAATCATTGCTGGGTGCAACTCAATTAAAACCGATCCTGGTGTTTTTGAGAGAGTTCACCAGTCAATGAGGAGAAGATTGGATTCTCGCATCCGAGCTCGAGGTGGTCACTTTGAACTTTTTTGTATAAAATGACCTGGGCAATCACCCCCTTTAATATTACCGCATATTTTAAACACCCTGTATAAAAGAAAAAAGTGTATAGGTGAAAGCAAGCAAAAGTATAATTACTTATAAAGTAGAAACGTTTTTTATGTTACTAAAAAATGTTTTAGAAAACATATTTCAATATCGATGTTTAAACGAAATATTTTTAAAACTCAACAAAAATATTTTTTTGAAAAACATTTTTTATTTCAACTATTTTAAAGTCTTGTAACGTTTTTAAAACATGAAAAAAACGTTTCCTTGCTGATTGGGTTTTGCGAGGAAAATTTAAAAAGAACAGAATGACCAACGTCAATAAAATTAAAGTCCAAAAATGTTAAATTGGTTTAGAGAAAACACGGTATTACTTAGATGTCTCGTTCCCAAACGGGGTTTTGCTTAAGGCTTCAAAAGCGCGAAGAAATAGTAGTTTCGAAAATTTGCCGTCTTCATTGTAAAAAGATAGGTTTTCTGCACGGCACTTAGGGTGTCAAATTGAATCTTACATAAGATTCGATACGTTTGTGTTTAAAAGTGTAAGGCCCGGTTGCATAAAGCATTGTTACCTTTCACGATGTTGTTAACTGCGTGGTCATGTCGTTAGGCGTCGTGATTGGGGCAAAGTTAATTGTTTTGCTGACATTGTCAAATCAATAGTAACGATTTAGTTAACAACGCCGTCGTTAACAACATAGGCAATTTGCTGCCCAGAAAATACATACTTTGAGGTATGTAAGCAATGTTTATATGTAACATCATAATGTATAAATATTTTCAAAATGTTTTATATGTAATATATTTCCGCAGTAAATTTTTCGAAGGTTATTACATCCAACATTCTGCTTGAAACAACTTCGGAGCACAAACCAATCTGTCTTCTATTGCTCGGACTAACTAGGATTCACCCGGCAACGCTCGGCTAGGTTTGCGGTGTGAAAAACACTAAGTCTTACAACAACTTTGTATATATTTGCAAAAAGATAAATGTTTTATACAGTATGTTACTATAACAAAAACTTCTGTTTCTCTTATCCTGTTTCGTTGGCGCGTGCTTATTATAATCCTTAGCGCTTATACATCCGCGCATGCTATTTTTTTAAGACATTTTATATTACACTATGTAACAACCTATTAATCACATTTTAGGTAGTTGTTTTTTTAATACCTCTTTTTGGCCAAAATGTCAAAGAAAGTCAATTATAATAAAATTTTTAAATAATTGCCAACATTTATAAAGGTTTATTAACGGTAGAACGATTTTGTCAACAAAGATATTTACTGGATTTGCTTTAGAAGATTCGTATTTCCCCTGTCACCTATATCCTGTTTTACTATAATACGATAAATACTCGTTCTTATTGTATTTTTTAAGAATGTCTATTAAGAACAACAAAGTATTTTATATTTATTTACTATTCTTAGTTATTAAGTCGCTGTTATAGTCTCAAAATTTGAGTTAAGCGGTCTATTATTTATTATATGCGAATTGAGAATATGACTTATCGCCACACTTAATTATTGTAAGAGTAATTGTAGTTTATAATTTAATTTACGATTTAGTAGAAATATCGCATCAAATTAGTTTCTCCTGAAAGCTATTTGTTGTTGATAATGCCTCTACATACGAGTGTTAAGTTGAATGCTCAAATCATCGCGCGCGGTCTTAGTATTCGAGGAATTGCTCGAATGTTTATGATTTCACGGACTACTGTGGGACGTATTCGAGTCAAGTGGTATCGTGAGTACACGATAAATAGGATCATCGGGAGTTTGGGGTGAAGTTGTTTGTACCACCCGGAAACAACAGATGGCCAATTTTATCGCCAGAGACCGCGAACATTAATTGCCGCCATTGAAACTGCTTGGAAGTCGATTAGTGATGATTATCTACGTGTTCTTGTAGCATCAATGCCTAGACGACTGCAAGAGTGCATTGACAATCAAGAAGGTCATACTCATTATTAGCAATCGTCTGTTTAATTTAAATAAAAACGGTAAATATGTAAAACGAGTTTTTTTTTACTATCTAGGATCAAATTTCAATTTAGGTGGTAACGCTAAGGAATATCTTCTTGGATTTACTGTAAAATATAAATTGAGAATTGAAATTTATTTAAAAATAGCTTGTTTGTGCTGCCAACATCGCAAACGTCAATATTCGTTCGTTAGTGTAGTTACGTAATTAGAAAAAAAAAGCTCTAGGGTGGCAAAATGAAAACTACAAATCTACATAAAACTAAGTATTTAAAAGTCAATTATTATATTAGAACGAGTATACGTCAGGTGGAAAAGTCATTTAAAAATCTTTAAATTCAGTTAAAATTTAAAAAAACGATGACAGATTTAGTAATAAATGTAGTGCCAACATATTTTTGGTAATTCTTTTATTTAAAAAAAATGTAATTTTACAAAAAGCAACACAAAAAATAATGTACGTTATCCTCGTCGAAAGAATCATACAAAAATTCACTCATGTTTGTTATGCTATACCTTACTTTCGACTATTGTTACGTAAATTACTATTTTTATGTAGTTATACGATTTTTTGTTTAATTTTTCTTAAATAAATCTATATTTTATTAATACGATAAACTCTGAATGACTGATGATTGTATTGCACTGCAATGAGGTATACGGAGCGCAATAAAAAAGTTGCATTATTTTTTCCACGGCGTATGTCTGTTGTCAATTTTTAGATTACAACAGCGACTTAATACTTAAAATAGTAAATAAATATAAAGGTAAACTACTTCATTGTTCTTATTATTTATCGTGTTATAGTAAAGCAGGACATGGGTGACAGGGAAAATGTGAATGTTCTGTTTCTCATAGTAGTGATGGTGTCCCTCTCGCTCCTAAAGAAACGTAACGTGTGGAAATTTAATAACACATTAAGTTTGATTTATTTATTCTTACGAACATTATACCCGTTTATTTATATACGAAAAAATAAGTCTTTATAAGTGTGTTAGCAATGATTTAAAAGATTTATTATAATTGCCATTTTTTGACATTTTCACCAAAAAGAGATATTAAAAAACAACTACTTTAAACGTGATTAAAATTTAAGTCTTATATTTACGAAAATATTGGGTATAATAATAAAATGCAGTTTGGTGTTCCAAATCATTCAAAAATAAGAATATGTTGATTTTTAATTTTTGCGAATAAACGATTTTACTTCCTGTCAATATTTATTATTTGTTTAATTTGAATTTCTGCCAAAGCAAAAAGCCTAGTTTACACCGATAACTATTTTTATCGAACTAACCAATGCGTCCCGGTTTTTGTTTAGTTGACTGTACAAAGTGGAACTACTGGGCGTGGCTTATACCTCTGACATACTACAAACTAAATTCTCTACCTTATTCGCATTATTAAAACCAATTGACAATGTACCTAATATGTTTAACCTCAACGAAATGCGTGATGAATGTCAAGAAATGTGACATTGTCTACTTTACTTTATTTTGTTTTCGTTTAAAATTAATTGCAATATTACCATTTTTGTTAGACATTATTTGTAAAAATAAAAAAAAAGGTTGATATACTAACCGTGAATAGCTAATAAATAACGTCATGTGCCATAACTATAATTACGAGCATGAGCGATTCAGCAATATTTACTACACTCAGCGAGGCACTTTTTAAAACGAGCGTAAATCTGGAGATTAACATCATTCCACAAATGACTTACTACTCTTTTATTTCTCAATTATGGTGTAATTGGGAATTTAGTTTGTTAGTCTACTGTCAAGATGGAAACTTTACCAGGCCCAAATTACATAAAAATTTAATAACATGAGTGAAATACGATGGCACAGCCATCTCATAGTATAAATATACTATGCATGAATACTAGTTATAGCCATTTACTTACTATTATCATGTTAATCACATAGTTTATTAATATAAAGTTATAGGACTGTCAATGCATTAGTATATGTACCGTAGAGTGTTCTCCCACTGCTGAAGAGCCTCAAAAGGGCGAAACGGCCGTTCAGTGGTTTACTCGAGTGGCATTTTCACATTTGCATTGACATTGTTACTTTACTATGTTTATACATTGTGTTTTTAGCCCGCGGTATCCAAAACTTATTAGAATTACGCGGGTGTAAAATCAGCTTTCAACGTTTTTATCTCTACAGCCATTCGCTTAAAAAATTGAAGTTTTAACATTAATTGTACATTGTAAAGTTTTCAGATCAACAAGTTGTATGTTAATATACGAAACTAAATTAATATATCAAATTACTTGAATTTATGCTTAGAAAAAACGTATCATAATTATATTATAAAGTTCAAATACTTTATAACGTTAAAGTAATCTATTACTCAAAGTGGAGTAGTATATGGGTGTAACTAATAATCTCTTAATAGGGGGTGGATATGGTAATTTTCAACACATTTTGTTCATAAACATGTGGTCTAGCTTTTCATCAATTTTTCTTAAATTTTGTTTTAATAGTTAGATGTAATTACGGACCTGGTTGTTCGTTATAAGAAAACGTGATATAATATTATCGAAACTGTGTCAAGTTTACTATTAAGTATTAAGTTTTTGATGACTAAATAAACAACATTTAAGAGATATGGTGTCGTTTTTAATTTACTTCAAGATACTTAATAACAACAGAAAAAAGTAAAGCAACAATGTCAATCGGTTATTTTGAAGTCATAAATGTAGAAATTAAAAAGTGGAATTAGTAAATAATACGTAAAACTATGAAACTAAATTGAACAAGTAACAAAAATAAATACCGAATATCTAACTACAAAAATAATTGGATGTATTTAAAATATCTTAAAATAAATGAAAATCGAATCGGCAGTAACGCACAACCGAAATAGAAAAAGAAATTTTAACTACATAGTCTTATTTTATGTTAACCAGGGTTATGGTTTCTGTACGTGTTCAACAATCTACAGTAAAATTAAGCAAAACAATCCTCGCATTCTTGCACTTTCTACGTGTTTACTACTGAACGATAATGAATTGGGTTATTGGTTTTTTTTTACGAATTTACATTCTATGCCAGGGCCGTCTTAAATTTTAATATTAATTTTTCTCGAAAACTATAAGGAATGGACCTTATGTTTATAATACAAATATGATCTAAATCATTACAGCTATCTCCCATTAAGGGATTATTAGTTGTACCTGTTACACCCTGCATAATTAAATTATTATAAAAAAGTCTTTTCCACACATGTTTTAATTTTTAATTTGTCTTATAAACATAACATGTTTTGACATTTTTAAATGTCATCAGTATTACTAGTATTTTAGATTCAACTGACAAGTGTCAAAAATAACAAATAATCAATATGGCGGTAGTTGTGCCCTTTTAGAATACGAAACGCGGCTTCCTAATACAATAACTCGATAAGTACACTGCAGCCTTTTAAACTTTGATGTTTGTTGTCAAGGATCTGAAACAACTCACGTAGACGTCGATTTTTAGCATATTCGAGTGCGGCTAATGTTTTTAGGTCTTATTTATAAGCGCTGTGAATCTCGAGCAGCACTATTGGCAGTATCTCGTGTCAAGCTTTTCGATTAAAGCGTTTGAACATGCTATTAGCCTGTGTGTGATATAAAATCTTGTGTCATCTGACCTTTAAGAAGTAATAAAATTGTATAAACTTTTACAAAATAACTATCCTACAAACATGCAGTTAATCAGCAAATTTATTTAGTTTAAAATTTTGTACGTTTTTAATTAAAAGTCGATAAAAATTCCTAATCCGATTATAGTGATTTTCTATTTTCTGTTTATATACTCAACTAGCAGCCTATAGTAACTTAAAAAATCGACACTAATTATAATATTGTTAAAGTCATTTAAACGCACGCCCAACTTCGAAATTAGATTAAGAATTAGTTCGTAAGTACGAAGTTTGTTAGTCACCAAAAATGCGCGGTTTCTTTTCGCGGGGAGTACACTAAGGTCGGCACCAGTGTCGATTTAAAATCGTCAGTTACAAAGAGGTCACGTCGTTAATCGTCTCTATTCTTGTGTTGTCGTTTTTCGAGATGTTGTAATGTGCACAATTAGCGATACTTTGTACCGTTTGCACCAAACCATCGATGGTATAGTAGTATAGTAGGGCCGGTAATCCGGATGATTGGAATAACTGCGTAGGTGCGAAATCGTGGACGGTTTCTCCAACGATCCAGTGTGTCTATTGTTAAAGCTTTAGTTAGCAGTTTTGGATTATACGTTGCAATTCTCGAATGGGTGTTATTTTTTGGAACAATCTGTTGGTTTATGCTGGTGGATTGCCGAAGTTGGCGTGAAACAGCACCAATATTTTAGACTATTACAGACTTGTTACTTGGCGCGGATACATACTCAATATTGGGATTATTCTTTGTTGGCAATGGGAGAGGCGTAGTAGCCTTTTGTAGATCTCAAAGTCGAGCTTTTGTTGAATCGTAGTGTGGTAACGGGAACCTGTCCGTCTGACGATCTAAGAGTTTGTTTGGAGATTGGGCTGATTTCACAACGCTTTAACAATGGCCGTGCGTTTGTGGTTCGTAGAACGATCGTGTCTCCGACCGATTATAGTTTCTCGGAGGAGCTAGCGCGGTATTAAATAGAATCTATGTCAATGGAGGAAATCTGCGGTGACACCTACGCCTCAGATCACAGGATGTGGAATAGGTTTAAGATGATATTACAGCAGTCGGTCATATTGAAAAATTTAACGAATTTGTTTACTTATCTTAAATAGCATGTTAAGTAAATATTAGGCTGCTGTGTAATATAATTACAAATTTAACTCTTACAAACATACCAATTTTAAATTAACTGTACCTATCATTTAGTAATCCGTTAACTAATTTAGTAACATTTTGCTGTACATCGTTTAAGTTGCTAGGTTGTTAGTTACATTTCAGTTTGCTTGTTTCGCATTTCGTTTACGTTGTTGCTAAATGTATTTGTTTAATTTGTATTCATCCACTAATTTTCTTCAAACATTTACGGTTTGCGGTAGCAATAAAACAAATTATATCTTAGTTTTTTGTTTCATTTAGTACTTTAATATCTATTATTAAAATTATAAAAATAGCAATAGTACTAGCGGCAACATTGTAAGTATTTAAAGTGGTTATTTGCACCAAAAACAAATAAATTTAAAATTCGTTGTTGCCATCTAGATGTGTAATTTTAAAACATTAGTTGCATAATTTGCTATACAAAACGATTGTAGCGTGCAAATATCCCCTTAAGGGGGAAGTTTCGACTTCGACAATATCACCGTGACTTAACGGTAGTACGGGCGACTCGAGAGATTCTAGAAACTTGCTTACTCTCGGTTATTTTGACAACAGATTCCTAGTGGCTTGTAGTTGTATCCGAATACTGACTAGGGTGAGAAAACCCGAACGTTTATTGATCGGGATCCGATCTATTTTATCGGTAGGAGTCAGATAAAAGCACTGGTCCCAAGCTTTGGGGTTCGGATGCGTTTTGTGGTCGAACTTATATTGGATCGTATTTACTTACGTTCTAAATTTCTGAGGTTCCCAGGTGTTAAACTTAATACGACACAGTTTGTCCTACTTACTTCTAGCGACCTCTCGCCGGTGGAATGTAAAATATGAAACAATTACTAATTTTGACATTAATCAATTTTGACTTTTATTGCTGACATGATTAAATAAATTTTTTTATTGTACTATATTAGATGATATAAATTATTGTAAAATGGATAATAATTCTAATCGAAATTGCCCCATTTCTAAAAATGTGTTAAAGTGCACAGATGTCGAAGAAATTTCGATGCATTTACACGGACAAATTGGTACCGAATGCGGTTTATTTTGTTTGCTAGGCGCGAACATTAATAAACTATTTGAAGATTTGTATAGTAAAGATAAGCGACTTCTAAATCAACGAGATGTTATTAATTTACTCGTAAAAATTATTAATGTTCTTTATAAGGAAGGAAACTACTTTGAGAACGTGTGTTTTTCGATTTATTTATATTATATCTATACATTTACTCGATGTTATAGCGTGTACTTGTCAATGTACTTACTAAATGTGTTTCAAGATCTGCTTATGCTCAAAGTAGAGAAATAAAGAAACTAAAGTCTAAAAACACAATACATGTGAGACGTCAATTTTTATCACATTATCGTTTAATTTATTTGTGTTGTTTTAGAGAATTGCTGACATCGAAACAGATTCAACAGATCTTCGGAAGAAAGTAAGACGATTTACGTATAAAATATAAATACTAATTTAAGCTTTAGTTTAAAGAATTAGAAACAGAAAATACAACCTTGAAAGATACTATATTTCAAGCCAACAGAGAGTTAGAGAAGTTCTACGAACAAGCTAATGATTACGTACGTTTTTGTCGGGTTTTTGATAATATTGCTAATTTAACGTTATGTTTAGCTGAAGGATAGAGATGAATATAAGCGTAAGTTTAAGGAGAGTACCGATGCCCTTGAAACTATTCAAAACCAGTTCAAGTCGGAAAAACAGGCGCTGGAAAGAAAAGTTGTAGCTCAAGAAGATACTATTAAGAAAATGAACTCAGAACAGGTGGGTGTTTAATGGTGTCATATTATAATGTTAAACGGATACTTTTAGTTCCTGATCAAAGAAGAACTGATAAATACAAGACGTCAAAGCGATTCTTTGGTACGCATTATTTTTTCTTTCTTTCAATTAAATGGTGTACGTAATCCAAGCATTAATCCTTTGTGATTTCCAAACATCTTTCAATTTTATTACTGGTTTTTGTGTAGTAGTTAAAAGTATGTTACATTGTAGATCTAAGCCAGTGATTCTCAACTACTGCCTCGCGGCACCTTTGTGTACCGCGAAATTTTTAAAGTGTGCGCCAAATTTTAGAAATGCATATAAAAATTATCATAAATTATATTACACAGTGTATTATAGGTAAGTAAATTCTTTTAAACTTATCTTATAGTTAGTGTGCCGCCAAATTTTTAAATTGTTAGAATTGAACCGCGGCAAAAAAAAAAGGTTGAGAATCACTGATCTAAGCTAAGATGTCATCCTCAGTGAACTGATACTAAAACTATAATTATAACTAAAGCTTATTTATACTAAAATAATGTGACACTTCGTTACGTCTCACAAATTTTCACACTAAGTTGAACAATTCAGAAAAACCTTACGGTCCGTAGTCATCGTTGTTCATCAATTTATTAATTTCTTGTCTTCTATTTTACTATTATTTTCGATCATGCGAGGCAACACTGGATTTATCTATTCTCTTATATTTGACATGAGCTTAGTGCTTTTTATTACGGGTTTTCAGGGGTCTTCTGGTTTATGTAGCAAGCTATGGTTCGAATCATTTTCTATAAATCGCATGGTGTTCGTAACACTTTCTTGGTCACGTAGCTTCATTAGAATTCACGCATCTCGCAATTTGAGATACCGGCGTACATTGGCCTACTCTGGTCTTTTTTTTCAACGTTACTGGATCTGAGTTGACGTTCAAGATTCTTACTGGCACCATGTTTTTCACTTGTACTAAATTCTACCAACCAGTAGTCTCTTTTCCATCAATCCGCTTTCCATTGGTTTAATTGCGCGAATGTATTCTTCACGAAGATTTTCATCCACCACTACAGTTTCAGTTCTTCCAGACAGAGTCACATCTTCACTCATACTTCTTCCCAGGATAACTTCTTCGGTGATATCGACTACCAGTACTTGATGGTTGAGTACTTCATTTCTCAAACCGATGGTTTTTTTTATTTGTCCGTGAGTACGTATTTCTTCGACTATCGTCGTTCGAACTCGCACTGTTATTGGTGATGTCTTCTCATTTTCTAGTAATATATCAGGACGAACCATGGTCTCCGTCGCTCCCGTGTCAACCAGTAACTGAACACTTCTTTTACCTTTTGTGTTGTCTCATCTGTGAGTTAAGCGGTCTAGTGTTATATTACCCACACTTGTCGATTGGTGAATTTCTAGTTAAAAGCGAAGATTTCTTTACGTATCGTGCTCGACGTTGTGTGATTCCATTTAAGGACACAAAATTCGAATACAACCTGGAACGTTTCGAATACTTCTGTCTTTAACTATTCGAACACAATAACTAACAGTAACCATAAAACACTGATAAGGCTCACCAAACAGTCTGGAATAAGCTAATGGATAGTTTGTATCACAGCTTCACTTCTACCTGTTTTTTTTACGTTTTCTCGTTTCCTGTTATCAGTGCTTACTTCTTACTTACTTATTTTACGTGTCCCGTCCGTTTAGCACACGTTAATTCAAAATTCTGCAGCCTAGATAGCTTTGTCATTTTCCTCCCATAGGTCCTGATACGTCCCTGGATGTAGTAACAACGGACACGACAGGAGGTGCTCGTCATATTGCAACGCTCTATAGTCGCACGTTGAGTCTTCGGCGAAGGCCCATTGGATGAGGTTAGCGCGGCACTTTGTCACTCCTACTCTTAGTTTGTTGAGGCTGCGCCAGGTGGTATATGGTGCATTGCACCCAATTTTTCTCTCACTTTCACATTCGTGAGAACATTCCATTGCGTTATGCGGTTCGAGCTTTAACTGCCCTGGAGGCCTAAGACAATTTCGTCATGGTTTTTGCCTGTCTAATGGATGTCTTGGTTCTTTCATCACTTTCAACCGTTCAGCATTTGCCAAGACGTCACGTCGTATTTTTCTTGGAGTGATTCCTACAAGCGGGTACAATTTGCCAACTGGAGTGGGTTTAAAGCATCCGGATATATTAAGCTTGTTGTTGAGAGTTGATCCGCTCCACACAGGCGCAGCATACTCCGCATCGGGAAGACATAGGCCTAAAGGTGATGTGCGATGGGATTGCTCTCCAGTTGCATTCAGTAAGCTTCCTGGCAATGTTGTTTCTGGCAAAGACTTTCGTTTTCGTAATTTGGCATTGCTGTTTGTAAGACAGCAATCAAGAATAACTCCTTGGGATTTTGTATTGTTTGAGGTTCTTTCCTTTCCATTTCACTGTAACTTTTCTCCGCGCTTTGTGGTTTTTTAGATGGAAAGCGCACACTTGCGTTTTGATCGGAGGTAGTAGTCATTATAATAGCGGTATATAGTTTCGAATCCTGCCTCGAGAGTTTTCTCTTCTTCTTCGAAGGTAAAGCATTGAGCGGCCAAGGAGGTATAGTCGGCGTAGATGAAGCGGCTCGGGTTCACTACGGTGGGTTGGTCATTTCTATAGATGTTGAAAAGCAGGGACACGAAAGAAGCCTCCCCGAAGATTGAATTAAACCTGTGATTTTCTACCACTTTTGGAATATGGGGAATTGGGTGTACCTAGAAACTGGATAAACAAATAACAACCGGGAACCAAAGATGGGATAGTTCGAAACCGTGGTCATTGAAATTATGTGGCGTGTTTGATGATTTCTATGCTCTCTCGGATTTTCCTGGTGAAGAAAAATGGAGAAGAAAGTGAGCGAAACCTTAGCAACTTTGGTTACAAGATTAACACGGTCTAAACCCGGAAAACGTACTTACTTAATAATGCCGTGGAAGCCTTCGCTATTTTTCTCGTCATATTTCAGTTCCCATTCGTATTCACGCTGGCAAAATTCTTGAATCATGTAAAGTTCCTAAACTCAACATTTTGGAAGTCGGAAGAGTTAGCCTTGAAAGTCTTCGTAGTAACCTCGATATTATCGTTCTCCAAGCCAATAAGGGCAGCTACTGTCGTTTTGAACTGAACTGATTACACTGAGAAAATCTATTTTATTCTGTCTTTTAACTCAAAATCTCACTTCAAAGGTTGAACGCGAGGTCAGCCAAATAATCAGATCTTGTAATCTACTTTCTGAAACCAAACGTCAACTTATTCCCTCAGATTTGCAACTCCATAAACAAGGTATACCTTTTTGATCTATCGTTAGTACCATCCGTTACAAGCTAGCCAAGTTTCTGTTCAACATTCTTTGCGAATTTAGAGGTAAAACCTTTTCTCACATCCTCAACTTTTAGCATGTTATTCGAGGTTTGGAAACTAAACTCTTAAATCACAGAAGTTTTAATGTCACTTTACTCTTTACCAAGGTTCCTATTAAAGATTCGCTTATTATCATCGAACAAATTCTGTCTCACCATGGCTAACATTTGGGTTTGGTTTCTCTTATTGATTACTGCTTATCGTCCATTTACTTCCAGTTTTTATAACAAGTTTCGGGTGCCGTTATTGGTTCTCCTTTATCTCCTCTTGTAGCTAAAATTTTTATGGAATCCTTTGAAACGGTTGCATTGGAATTATCGATTTTAAAATCTAAAGTCTAGTTTAGGTATGTTGACGATACGTTTATTGTTCCGTCCCATGGTAATCTCGAATCGTTTAAGTTTCTTGATCATCTAAATAACAAACAGGCTGATATCAAATTTACCATGGAAATTGAAAATGATAGTTCTCTCTTCTCTCTCATTTATCGAAGTTTTTGTGCAGTTCGTGCAGAGATCAAATAGGGAAACTTCTTCCTGAAAATGGTATCATTCCCATACTCAACTCGACAGGTAAAATCTCTCAGATTCTTCCTTCTCCCAACGATAAGTTTCCTTCACCTTCATCTCAAGGTGTATACCAAATTCCTTGTTCATGTGGTTTTGTCTACATCTACGAAACTGGTGCTTTTGTCATCACACGAATTTCAGAACATAATCGTTCTATAAGGAAAAGGCATACTTCTGGCTGCTGTTGCTGAACATCATTTCACCACAACATAGATTTTGATAACGCTTTGGTGAAATCTCCATTCTTCTTCAATATGAAAGAGAGCATAGTAATCATCAAACAACCCAATAACTTTAATCTTGACCACGGTTTCGAACTGTTCCCTTTTTGGTTCCCGGTTGTTACTAGTTTATCGAAGACACGCTCTTTTTGACCGTAACCTAATCAGAGTGGCGCTCAACCAACCGTGACAATTCTTCTGTATATACGTAGACTACTTCTTCTTAAGTCACTTTACAATTATATATTCAAGTTTATAGATTTCTTTCTTAGGAGTTTAGAATCTGGCTTGGTTCACAAGTCGATTACCTAACTCTTTAGAGGTTCTTAGTTAGATTTCGGTTGCTTCTTGGAGTTTTCTCACGCCCCACCACAACATTAACACAGTTCAAACTTGGAAGATGTTTTTATCTTAGTACTTTATATAAAAACACTAGAATAACCACGCCATTATAGTGATTATTATGTTAGTGCGCTGTAGGGTAAATGTAACAGTAAATTTTTGTTATCAGACTCAAGCCCAAAATGAAACTATACAAGCGCTACAAGAAGCAATGCGCGAAAAAGATAAAACCTCTGAGTTGGTAAGAGTAATACCGTTAACGTCAGAAGAATCTTGGACTTCCACGAGTGAATCGACATCAAGAGCAAAAGGTTTCCCAATCCCAAAATCAAGCGGGTACAACGACGACGCAGTTAGTATGTCGGCAGAACTTGCTGTTGTTCGAGTTAGTGCAGACGACGGACTGGTATGATAACATTCGTTTAAATTCACATAAATGTGTATTTTGATTTGTAAAGTGCGCCAAGGATACGTGCTCATCTACATGTGATGGTCTTAAGGCGTTGGAAAAGGTAGTAGTTATACGATACATTACAAATATCAATTTTTAAGTTTTGCAGGTGCAAAAAGAACGAGATTTAGAAAGAAAGATACATAGGCAAGAAGTAGAAAATTTGAAAAAAACTATAGAAGAACTGGAAAAGGGAGGGGTGAGTGTGTTTATATTTTGGTGCTTTGTAAATTAATTAGGCGGTAGTACAAGCATTTTTTTTTGTAAATTGCATAGATGGACGCCATAATCCCGCTCCAAGAAGTGAATGAGCTATCAAAATTGGAAGTAAGTGATGTTATACGAAAGTTTTAATCATGGGTACTAGTGAACGTTTTTGTGTAGATATCTCAGCAACGTATTACAATATCAAATCTGCAGGAGGCTCTTAAAGTTTGTAAAAATCAGTTAGATGATCTTCAACAAAGGTCTTCTAGTGATGTGAGTTGGGCAACTAAGTGGTTTGGATTATCGTCGTCTGTTTCTAAAACGCCTGCAAGCAATAACCAGTCTGTGCATGATGTTTGAATGCGAATAGCGCTTTTACTGTGTATAATGTATTCTTTAGGTTGAATTGCCGTGTGATTCCGCGTATTTATAACACATATTTCACTGCGGTTCTTAATGCATGTTCTGAAAAAAACTACTTCTCAACAAGGTATGAAATTGGAGTGCATACATTTAATTCTAAGTATGTGTAGGTTACAATGCAACGATGTAAACAGTGCATTTTAACGTTGAACTTATTTTTCTGTACATACATTAAAGGTCGATTTATAAACTTGTAGAACTTGCGGTTGAGCTATCAGTTGCCGATTTATAAAGTTGACGGTTGGTTGTTCTGGTACGTCGACGTTCATTTAAAAAAAAAATGTTTACAAGAGAAAATCGCACACAAAACGTTCTTGTGGCGGTTGTAGAAAAAAGAAATATTAATAAAAGTAGGGTTACATTGTTTAGCTCACTGCGGACTATCAACAGTCAATTGTAATCATGTGATTAGTTTAACAATCTTCATTGGTTAAACCACGAAAGGTTCTAACAAACGGCTAAACTAAAAACTAAACTTTATCTCAACGACATCGAACGGAACGCGAACGGCTCGGAATCTATGAGGGCCCGGACGTGCTTGCAATTTTGTAAAATTGGGTGGATATATGCGTGTCCGAATGGGAGGAGGGGCTCTAAATTTTATATACGTCCGAGGTTCTAAAAGCTTTGGAACCGCCACTGTGAAGAGCAGCGGCAACTGTCAATATAAATATGGTTAGGGCCAACCTTATCTTTTAAGAGTGAGCGTCAACAGTGCCAACCGGAAGTTTAACGTCAAGTTTACAAATTGACTTCATGATCTGTCCGTACAAGTCGTCAACGGTCGGTTCAGATCTTAAATTCGATGTCGTATGTCTTTGTCTTCCACTTATTTGTAATAGTTTAATGTCATTAGGTATAGCTACTAAGTTCTTGCTCAGCCAAAAATTGTGAGATTTTTCTTCTTTTATTTTAAATTTATTTATGCAGTTATTAGATTGGTTTAATTGTGCGTTCTTTGTCCTTGTAATGTTAATCATCGGATATGGTTTTTCTTCGCTGTGTTCGTAATAAGTTTCAGTATAAGTTTTCAACGCTGGCTTCTGTGATATTTTATCTGTTTTTTAAGAGTTTTACAATACCCAAAATTTTGTGGTAACACATTACACCGGATAGACTTACTTCAATTTAAAATACATAACTGAATTCGTAGATTTTTTCGTTGAAAAAGGTAAAGCAGGTGTTACACCTCAAACTACTAGATGGCGCTCGTGGCGAATAAAACTGAAAAATAACATACAAAACAAACAGAAAATAACATTAAGCGAATTTATTAAACCATTTAATTAGCTGTGTGAAACTTATAGTAATATAAATTATTTATTAGCTACAAACATAGAACATTGTGCACACAGCTTATCTATATGATGATTTTAGATTGAACGCAATTGAAAAAAATAAAATCTAAAACTAACTCACAACACATACTAAACACATGGATGAACGGCAGATTTAAGCACGAACTTCTTATATAAATTAACTAGACAATGTATGCAACACACATTTGTATCTGCGCAGGACGTTGTCGCACATGCGTAGCAATATTAGTGCAGTACCGGCCTACACAGGTGTATTGAAAAAAATCGGTGCGAAAATAGTACAAGCTTAGTTAAAATTTTTCAGACAGCCTGCCCACGACCCTTGTCCGTTTGTGTATAGGGGAGAGTGGGTAGGTTTGGGACGTTTTGCGTTTGAATGACTATTATACCGTTCTCTCTATTTGGAATAATCTGAAATTTTAGGACACTACTGTATTTAATAGATGTCTACCTATTCAAAACCATTGATTTCTGTTCTGTCTTAAATATTAAAAAAAAAGAAAATTTTCGGACAAATGTCCCAAACCTCCTGATAGGCAGTTGGAATGGGACACATGGCAGGGGGAATTGGACAGGTGGTTAGAAATACAATAGAAAATAAAAATGGCGTTATCGATGTAAACCAATGTATTAGGTAGGTATAACAAATGTTGAAGTCAACGTACATTCTTAAACAAATCAAAATCGATTTCAAAATAAAAAATGGACGAAGTTCTTTGTGTTTCCCCAAAACATTGTGGGGATGGTAGTTTCAAGACAACGTCATTTTTTGGAATTGTAGGGGAAAGGGGGGGACATTGGGACACTACAAACATAATTAGCTGTGTATAGCTTGGTTTTCAATATATTGATCATATAATGTTATGTTGTTGACACCGGTAAGTGTACTATCTATCACCATAGGTTTAGCGCTTATTCACTGATAGATGAATCAGATTTTCAAATTTTCCAAAGTATCCAAATTGTCCCAATGTACCCCCTGGCTGGGGTAGATTGGGCCAGTGCGGGGGCAGATGTGGACAAAAACAATTTGTTTTATTCAAAAAAGTTTAAATAATATTCATTTGGTGAAAAACAATGGTACGATCTAACATAAGTCATATAAAAATAAGAAAAATAAATAAGACATTATTAAATACAAAATTTTCATTTAGCTGATATTATAGGCACAGAAGTCTACTTGAAACCGCTTTATTGAACTAGACCTTGCAGTTGTTTCAGTCGTTCTTGGCTTAGGTAATTTTAATTCCACTTGTTCCAATTCTATTAGGTCCTTATCAGTGACTTGGGGAAAGGTAAATCCATTTCCTTTCTTTCTAAGAAAATTTTTTAAATATTTTCCGTCGACTATTTCTTCCACTTCTCCAACATAATACTTTTGGGTTTTCTTCGTGCAATACTTTACAAGCAAAAAGTCACCTATTTTGATATTTGGCACCCTAGATTCAGAATCTATGATAGCTTCTACGTCTTGCATGAATTCTTGGTCGGAATATTCACGGTCCATTTCACTTAAACAGTCAGATTCATCATCAGCGTAGCTCACTTTAACCTCGGAATCATTTGAATCGTTTGGTTGTTGTTCTTCATTATCAAGCAGGTTACGTTTCACTTGCTTCTTCTTTTGCTTGGCTATCTTTTCTTCTTCCAGTCTATCTTTTTCTGGCGTCTCTGTTAGAATTCGCGATTTTCCAGGCTGTCTTCCTTTTACATTTGATTTCTTTTTTTCTGCTTTGGGGTAAGGCCGTATTATGTCTGGAGATATGATTTCTGGCTGTAATGAAGTTGATGGAGTGCTAATGATCAGCGCAGATGTTGATGGTGTGTCTGTTGCTTCTGAAGCTCTTGAATCTGTTACAGATGCAGCAGTAAAGTCATCTTCCTTAAAAATACCTCTATCAAAAGGCACAATACCGCTTTTTCTAAACCCAGAACATATATTGGCAAGTGTAAAAGCTTTCTGATATGCTTTTTCTGTCAATTCTGCAATTTCATAAATAGATACCCTTTTTCCAGGATGGTTTACCAACCAATCATTGAAAGATTGCTTCAAATAGGTTTTAAATAGACCATATAGCGCAACGTCAAGAGGTTGGAGGCGGTGCGTGCAATGTGGGGGATACGTAATGAAAATAATTCCATTCTCCCTACAATATAAAAGAGACTGGTGTGGGACTCATGGTGGTCCAAAACAATCAATATGGGTTCATCTTTCGTACATTTCGTATGTTTTTGTATGTGTTTAATTAGATCCAAGAATAATATGGACGTGATCCAACCTGATCCTGATTTGTTGGCTAATCCAAGACTTCCGGTGGGTGCACCTTTCATAAAAATATCCTTAAACTTTGCTCTTGGAAACACATAGACAGGAGGAATTGTATTTCCGACTCCACTTATTATAGCGCAAAATGTAACCAGCTCTCCCCGTTCTGCGGATACTGCCTGACCCACTTGTTTTGTACCAGTTTTGGCAATAACTTTCGGTGCATCTAAAACAGTGGCAACGCCTGTTTCATACAAATTGTAGGTTCGTTCTGGTGGTATCTTATACTTTTCTAAAACTTTCTGTAAATTATCAAAAAAATTGCTTTACATTTGTTTCATTAAATCCGGAGGCTCTTGCCATACTGGTATTTTCTGGCTTTCTTAGTGACAAAATTGGAAACCTCTTCATAAATAATTTCATCCAATCTTTTCCAGCGGATAACGAGTTATTCCAGCTCGGCGGATACTTTACATTTAGTTTTTTGGCATAATCGTATGCCAGTTTTTGTGCTTGTGTATATGTGAGACCATAATTCATTTTCGAACTTTGAATAACATATTTGGCTAGTTGTTCTTCTTGGGCAGATGTGAAAACTTGTTGAGACGAATACTTTGACTGGAATGCTGATGAAAATGTTATTTGAACATTTGGATCTTGTCTGCTAGAAGCGCCAGGGTCTTCGTCAGGATTTTCCAGACGTCGTCTTTTTATTTTCTTCACTCTATTACCCACGGTCGATTTTGTCAAGTTGTAGGTTGTGGCTGCAGTTCTTATTGAAAGTCTTCCTTGCAAGACATCTTCAACAGCGGCAATTATATTCTCCTCCGATATAGCGGAACGATTGGTCTTCCTCTTGTAAGTCCTTACCATGTTAATACCTGAAAAATATGTTCAGTAATTTTCCACATTTTTCTTTGGAGCAGATTGGGACAGTGTCCATATGTGCCCCAACTAGATGTCCCAATCTACCCCAATCATGTTTATAAGCAAATTGAAGTTATCTAAATAATTAAAATAAACAATTACTTCAGCATATACCGATATATTAAGGGTAAACAAGTTCACTTACCTCTAAAATTACAACTGAGTTAATTGTAGCATTCATATGGAAAATATTCGACCTCAAACGATTTCAGATTTGTTTACAACAGCGAACTCGTGCACATAACAAAGTGTAATTAGCTACTGAGTCGCATGGCGCTGTTGAAATTTTTCTCTAATAAAATGGGTACGTGGTGCTCTCTAATGGTCAAGCAGTACAAGTAAACTTTGCGCTTAGTGGCGCTAAAATTTGAAATGTCTATATGTGCCCCGTGTCCCAATGTCCCCCCTTTCCCTACTGCTATTTTCTTCGGTAGGAAATACAAACTTTGATGAAGTTCCCTTTCTTCTAAGAAAGCTAACTTCAATCTCTTCTCTTGTTAGGGTATTGACTCTAGCAGCGTAGTGAACAACCTGTTTCTTACCTAAAAACTTACATAAAACAAAATCTCCAACTGTGATATTATTGATGTCAAAATCAAAGTCATTCTCTTGGTCAAAATTTAAATTTTCATTTCAATTTCGCAAATCTCGTATACTCTCACTTGAATTATCTGAATCTTCTGTAAACGTGTCTTTTTTTCGGTTATTGTTATTGAGGATAATATTACTAGAATATATACACATTTTTTTGCATGTTCAATCTTCTGCAACTCTTGCTTGCTTTTCTTGTTGTTGTGGAGCTCTTCTATCTCTTCCTTCTCCGGCGTATCAGTTAATATTCGGGGTTTTCCACGCTTTCAGCGTTGTTTAAATTTACGAGGAGGAACCTTTGGATAAGGCATGATATGTTCTGGTGTTAATACCTGCTAAAGAAAAAAAACAATGGTTTGATGAAGTTTTGAAAGTCATGTATGTAATGATAAGTTGCACATAATGGCAACATAGCATATTATGTAGAATGTAAGAGGAGCATGCGTAATAGAGAGTAGTTACCATAGATGGCGACCGATTAAGTAAAGGTTAGCTTTAAGGAATTAGTTGTAATGTTAAGCATTAAAATAATCAATAAATAAAATACAAATTTGGATTACTACTTTAACCATTATAACATAACATAACATGGCGCAGTCGATGACAAAAAACTAATTGGAAGAAATTAAGATAAGTAAAAGCACGTGCAGAACAAGGAATTAAAACGGAATAATGGAATCCCTGAGTCAACCAAAGCAAATGAATATGGTGGGCGATCTTGGAAAAAATTGGAAAGTGTTTAAAGAGGATTATGCAATTTATATGTTAGCCACAGGGGGAACAGAAAAAAGTAAAAAAGTGCAAGCAGCAATACTTATGCATTGCATGGGAAGGGATGCAAAAGAAATCCTAAATACCCTGGAGGTTAGTAAAGAAAATAGAGAAGATCCTGAAATGATACTTAAAACAATGGATGATTATTTTATTCCGAAGACAAACACGAGTGTGGAGCGACACAAGTTTAATACAAGAATACAACTTCCGGGTGAAACGTTCGATACATTCCTGAATGATCTTAGAAAAATTGCAACAAACTGTGATTATGGTACATTAAAAGATGGATTAATCAAGGATAGAATTGTCTGCGGTACAAGCGATAAAAGGATTCAAGATAGGTTATTGCGAGAAACAGATTTGAACCTGACAAAAGCAATTGGTATATGTAAAGCTGCAGAGCAAACAGATATGCATATAAGGCAATTAGTTGAAAGGACAGGAACTATGGCAGTGGAAGAAATCAAGGTAACACAAAAAACCAACAATAAATCAGCAATTTTAGGTCACCAATCAACAAGTCATAGTCACAGAAACACAAACAAGACACATAGGTCATGGAATACTCGCAGTAGAGAGGAAAAGAATTATCAAGCACAGCAGAGAAGCAGTTGGGCATCAACTAGCAACGAATCTTGTGGCAGATGTGGATTGATACATGGAAGAAAATGTCCTGCTTATGGAAGAGTTTGTAGCAAATGTAAAAGGTATAACCATTTTGCTAGAAATTGTAAAAAATTTATTAAAAATGTGCATGCTATTGAAAATTCTGAAAACATTGATAATAATACTGATGAAATGCATGAATATGTGTTGGGATCACTAGAAATAAATAATGAGCATTCAGATTGGTTTCAAAGAATCAAAATTTTAGATTCAAATACAATAATAAATTGTAAGTTAGACACTGGAGCTCAGATTAATGTGATTCCAAAACATATATTTAATACATTAAACCTAGGAGGTAGAATAAAAAACTGTATTGATATAGTAAGAAATTACGGTGGTGATAAACTGAAAGTTACTGGTTCTTGTGATTTATTAACAGAAGTAAATGGTCAAACCAGTGTAATCAAGTTTGTAATAATAGATACTGACAAGAAATCAGTACCAATTTTGGGTATAAATACTATAAAATCATTAAATTTAATAAAATTAAATGTTGATGCAATTACTAAAGAAGCTGAAAATTGTAATGAAATAGTGCAGGTACATGCTGATTTATTTAAGGGAATAGGTAAAATAGAAATGAAACCGTGTCAGTTTAAATTAAAACAAAATTATGAACCAATTGTGGTTCCTTGCAGGAAAATTCCTTACCAACAATTAAATTTGTTAAAAATCGAATTAGATAGAATGGTTAAAGAGCAAATTATTTGTCCAGTAACAGAACCTACAGAATTTGTGAATCCCATTGTAATTGTAAACAAGCCAAATGGCAGTATACGAATTTGTTTAGACCCACAAAATTTAAACAAAGCAATATTGCGGGAACATCATCAATTACCAACTTTTGAGGAACTCACTCATGACTTAAAAGACATGAAATATTTTACCGTGTTAGACGCAAATAAAGGATTTTGGCAGGTGTTGTTGGATGAGAAATCTTCTAGACTGACAACATTTGCAACTCCTTTTGGGCGGTTTTGTTTTTTAAGGTTACCTTTTGGATTATCTTGTGCACCGGAAATTTTTCATAGAGTATTCAGTCAAATTTTTAAAGACATAAAAGGGGTAAAAACGTACATTGATGATTTAATAATATATGCAAAAACAAGAGAGGATCATGACAAAACTTTAAAACTTGTATTTAAGAGAATGAGAGAAAAAGGGATAAGATTGAATAAAGAAAAGTGCAAATTTGGAGTAAGTGAAATTAGATATGTAGGACATATTTTGACAGAATCTGGTATTAAACCTGATGGTCATAAAGTTGAGGCTATTCAACAGATACCTAGTCCAGAAAATAAAAAAGAATTATCTCGGTTTTTAGGAATGGTTACGTATTTATCGAAGTTTATTGCTAATTTATCGCAGTTAACATACAATATGAGGCAATTGATAAAAAAAAATGTAGAATGGGTATGGTTGGAAGTACATGAAAAAGAATTCAAGAGTTTGAAAGAAATATTAATAAAAAGTCCAGTACTCAGATATTATGACTCGACAGAAGATACAGTTCTTTCTGTAGATAGTTCTAAACAGGGCTTGGGAGCAGTGATCTTGCAGAGAGGAGGTCCAGTTGCTTATGCTTCTAAATCACTATCCGAAACTCAAACACAGTATGCTCAGATTGAAAAGGAGCTACTAGCAATAGTATTTGGCTGTCAACGATTTCACCAATATCTTTATGGTAGGCACTTTTTGGTAGAAACTGATCATTTACCTTTAGAATCTATTTTTAAAAAACCATTAAATAAATGTCCCCTACGGTTGCAAAGATTATTGTTGAATTTGCAAATGTATAATTTTACGGTAAAGTACAAACCGGGAGCACAACTTTATTTAGCTGATGCGTTATCAAGAAGCAGTTATGATGATAAAAATTTTGAAATAATAGAAACTGAAGTTGAGGCACAAGTTAATCTTATAGATTATGTAAGCATAAGTAAACAACAATTTGTAAAAGTTGTAGAGGAAACTAAGAAAGATACTGAATTAGAAGAAGTGCGTAAAGTCATTAAAGAAGGATGGCCAAAACATAAAAGGCAATTAAAAGAATGTGTTAAACCGTATTGGAATTACAGGCACGAATTAGTTGAGGCAAGAAATCTTATTTTTAGAAACACGGAGATTGTAATACCAAAATCTTTAAGATCAGAAATGATAAATCGTTTACATTATAACCATATGGGAATCACTAAAACTGTCTTAAGGGCAAAAGGCTTAATTTTTTGGCCTTTCATTGGTAAAGAAATTACTGATGTAGTTAAAAATTGTCAGACGTGTTTAAAATATCAAAATACTCAACAAAAAGAAATTATGGTTTGTAAAGAAACTCCTAATAGACCGTGGCAATTTGTAGCAGCGGATTTATTTCATTACAGAAAC
Organism: Aquatica leii; assembly: GCA_035610365.1. Taxonomy (NCBI): domain Eukaryota; kingdom Metazoa; phylum Arthropoda; class Insecta; order Coleoptera; family Lampyridae; genus Aquatica; species Aquatica leii. The sequence goes on along the minus strand of CM069434.1, from coordinate 118,516,761 downwards.
AAGGAATATTTAGTAGTTGTAGATTTTTTTTCAAAATTTCCTGAAATTACTTGTCTTAACAATGACACTACTCATGAAATTATGATTCATAACATGAAATCTATATTTGCACGTCATGGTAAACCAGAAATATTATATACCGATAATGGACCACAATTTGTAAACAGAAACTTTCAAAAATTTATGAGTGAATGGGAAATAACTCACCAAACAAGTACTCCTAATTACGCACAGTCTAATGGGTTTATAGAACGTCACGTTCAGACTATAAAAAGGTTAATAAAGAAATCAATAGATGATGAAAAAGACGTATATCTTGCATTGCTAGAGTATAGAAACACCCCAATAAGTATATATTTACCATCCCCAGCAAAAATGTTATTTGGTAGATCCCTAAAAGGTCAGTTACCAATAGATGAGAAACTATTACAACCCGATTTTGACATAAGAAAGTATAATCAACACCTGAAAGTAAATCAGCAGGTACAAAAACATTATTATGACGTACATGTAAAACAATTACCTGATTTGCAACCACGTGACAATGTAATGATTCAAACTAAAAATAAAACATGGGAACCAGGAAAAATAATTAAAATTGATTTGGATCGTCCGAGATCATATATAGTTCAAGTTGAAAGAAATGGTAAATGCTATATAAGAAACCGTAAATTCTTACGAAAATTTGTAAACAAAAACATTGTAAACGACCAGAATTATAATGATATTTTAGAAAGCTTTATACCTTCTAACAATATACAAGTATCAAATCAAAAATATGTAGAGGAAGAGGTAGTAAATAAGAATTTAAGTAGGCTAGATGATAGGTTAGCTATTAAGGAAAGTTTTGATAGTAGTTGTGTAGATAAAACTAAAAGTAGAAGTGGTAGATGTATAAGGAAACCAGTATACTTAAAAGACTACGTGTAGAATATAGTTTACTTTAAAAATTAAAAAAAAAATAAAAAAAAAAAGTAAGGAAGGGAGATGTAATGATAACTTGCACATAATGGCAACATTGCATATTATGTAGAATGTAAGAGGAGCATGCGTAATAGAGAGTAGTTACCATAGATGGCGACCGATTAAGTAAAGGTTAGCTTTAAGGAATTAGTTGTAATGTTAAGCATTAAAATAATCAATAAATAAAATACAAATTTGGATTACTACTTTAACCATTATAACATAACATAACAATGTACCTACATTTACTCACCTCTGAACAAGTTGAAGTCGAAGTGCTTGGTAAATTTATTTGGCAAAACTGAGAATCATTTGAAGTGCAACTGATAGTGCCATTCTCTTTATCTATAGAAGTAGTGGCATTTTCTTGTTCATTTTCATTAAGTGGACGATCTGTTACATATTCCCACTGTTAAATGCAGATCCACCAAGTTCAGCTATATTATATATTGTTAGAGTCTTTCTGGGGTTAGTAACCATCCAATTATCACAAGTTTGATTGTATCTAGCCTTCAATGGTCCATAAACGGAAACATCTAGTGGTTGAAGGCGGTGGCTGCAACGAGGGGGAAAAGTTATAAGCAATACTTCATTATCTTTGGCTGCCTGTATCACCTTGACGTTGACATGGCTATCGTGATTGTCTAAAAAAAGTACAACAGGCTCATCTCTATTACATTTCACATGTTTAATAAAATGTCTAAGAGCCAATAAAAAATTGTCTGAGGTCATCCATCCACTTTTGTGTGACAAACCGAGATTCCCAGGTGGCGCACCGTGAATCATGAAATCTTTAAAATTTATCCTAGGAAAGACGAAAGCTGGTGGAACTGTGTTCCCCGTACCATTAACAACACAACATAGGGTAATCAGCTGACCACGCTCTGCCGAAGTCACTTGTCCAATTTGTTTAGCACTCTTTTCGCCAATGATTTTAGGAGGCTTGTGCACTGTTGTTAAGGCACAGTTCCATATCAAATCAGCCCTAAACGTATGACGATGGTATAATGTCTTGACGTTAGAAAAAAAGTCTCCTACGTTCTTCTCGTTGAAGCTAGTAGAGCGGCTTAGGCTGGTAGCTTCAGGAGCACGAATAGAAAGGGTGGGACTTCTGCGCATAAAACCGAATAAATTATTATATAATATATAAACCGAATTCCTTTTCAGCTTCTTTGCTTTCTTCCCGCTTACGAGTTAAATAAAGTTTCAATGCGACAGCATACTGATAAGCAAGTTTCTTCACTTATTTTGTGCTGAGACCATAATGCATTTTGGATGCAGATTTTAAATATTCACAAACCATTTCTTCCTGTTGCTTGCTGAACACTTGCTTAACAGCGACATTGGGATTGTACTTATATTCAGCAATATTGTTTAATGGTTTTGACGCACTTACATGACGTGGATGATTTTGGGATGTTAAACGCATTTGCAACACATTAATGGAACTACCCTTCCTAACTTCTTCGATTGCATTTTTCAGTTGATTTTCAGTTACTCGTTCTCTGTTGGTTTTACGCACCCACGTTTTTATGCTGAGCATCAATACTTACTTTTTGATGGTAAAACAAAACACAATTAAATTTTTTCACTATAAGTAGCAGCACCACTATCAAAATAAGTGTGTGCAAAACACGCTACTATGGCCACCTATTGCCACTTGCAAGAACATCTAATATGCACAGAATTGTAGCAATCACGGATGTCCCATTCCACCGGCGTCCCATTCTTACCCACTCTCCTCTAACATAAAATAGCAGTTCTAAGCAACCTCATCACATGACTCTCTTCTAACAATGAACAATCGAAAACATGATTCTCTAGAGTTTTAAAGTAGATATTTTCAGAAAATATATTGATTGGCAGTTCATAACAAAAAATATTGTAGAAATTGACATCAACGGGCAACTTTTCATCAGTGCAATTGAATCTGGTACACTATTGCAGATTGTTTGTGCTGCCAAATTGACTTTACTGTGGTTATTAACCTTTTCGATCTTGTCACCTCTATGACTTAGCTACTGGTTTACCCTCTCTCCTCTCCTTTATGTTACCAATGAATATAGCACATAAATACTTTATTAGACATATAAAAATCGCACAAAAATATTGAGTAAGTTCTTACAATCACATTACTTATCTATATAATCTTTACGGACTTTACTAAACCTAACATTAAAAATTGCGAACGCAAAATTTTTAGCGTGAAGGTTAGTACTTTTTCGCATTAGCATTGTTTGAATGTTAAGCTTTGTTTCACGTAAAGCGCGTCTCTAGTCAAGTTCCACATTGAGACGATTATGGCTTTTGTTTTTAGTATCACTAAAGTTGAAGAACCACTCTCACTCTAGGACAATGGTAATGTCAATTTCCACACTTGGAAGTTTCTTACTTTGTTCATGCGTTCCAGTAAAAATCCTCCAAAAACATTCACGAGCTTACCAATGAGTCGTTTATACACTTTTGACGGTAAAATAGGCTTGAGGAGTATCTAGCGCTGGTCAATGATGGCAGAAAAATATTTAGCTGTTAATATAATAATAATATTACAATTGTCTTCCAAAATCCTTGTCTCCCATAAGCCGAATGTCGTTGAAGAGAGATAACTCGTATGTCCTGAACCTGCATTCCTATCACGTGCTATGTATGGATCGAACGCAGTGATAAGCTATAAGGGCATCAAATAATTTCCATTGTATAATGAACCTAATTACTCTTTTCAAAATGTTTTTCCAGCAATTTATTTCATTATCTAATTTCATTGTTAACGTGTGGTCAATGCAGTGCAAGGAGTTGCTTCTATCGTTCATGTGCAGGACATACAATTTGTGAATAGGCGAATTCTCATGAGTTGATACTCGATAATAGGAATTTTTCCAGTCATTAAAACCTTCCTTTTTGACGAACTGACTCTCCTCGTCATTAAAAAGACGAAAAGGTCCACAAAACACATTATCGGAATAAATTAGCCACCTTCGTGTACCTTTTTCGCCATTTAGAAGCTGACGGTTCGAATAAGTGTTTTGACAACTGTCGCGCCTTATCTTTGTAAATCCGCTCACTCTTGGAAAAATCGTCGCTGATTTTGCACAGCCCCTAGTTCGGATTGGGCTGCATTCCTAGCACTGGCCGGACTTCTTCCTTTGTTCCACTTGTCGCAACTATCAAAGTACCTACGCTTGAAGATACTGAAGAAACATCAGTTGACTTAGCACCACTATCACTTGGAATGTCGTGTCTTGGTTCGATAGCGTGATCTTTAGTATCAATAAATAGTTTTCCAAAGAAATAGTCTAATTTCCGCGTTTTTTTAATCACATCAATTTGTATGTCGTCTTTTTCTTTAGCTCGCTTGTGATACTCTACCCCACTTAACCTATTCATAGCTAATTATGTCACATAACAATTTACGTGAGGTACCGTACTGTAAAATATTCACGAACTGTCGCTTTTTGTTAATATAGTATATTACTACAGCTCTGCAGTTGCTATACGCAGTGTCGCGTCGTGTGACGTCACGGGCGCGACAGGTATGTAGAGGAGAAGGGCGCGGGGTGGCGAAACAGGAAGAGGAGAGTCTCTCGCAGCGGCCTTCCCTGCACGTAAGTAAAGCGGTTCATTCATAATTCTGCGTGCAGTCCTGCCAATCTTCTTTTTTATACTACAATTTATAATCTCCGTGCAATAAGAAAGTGAGATTATAAATTATAGTATGAAAAAGAAGACCGGCAGGACTAGTGAGCGTTTTTAGCACACAATGTTTTATTTTCTTCGAGTCGTTTCTTGTCATCATTAATCGGTGTATTTTTTGCCCACTATTGACCGCCCCTAATATATGGCCGCCTTAGAATTGAGCCTTGTGGAAAATCCGCCACTAACCATTTTGGTTTTTATACAAAATTCCAGTTGTCGTTCTTCTTGAATTTATATCACCTGACACCTCACAATTACTTTCATAAAAGTTGCCGAGCTGGAGTGTTCGTTTAAGGTACCGCAATACTTGTTTATAACTGCTTTCCAGTTTGAAGTTTATGGATTATTTAGTGCTTCTGATATAATACTTACAGCATACGCAGTATCAGGCATCGTAGCTGACTTTATCAAGTTCAAATTGATAATAGTCATCTTTAAGCTTTAATAAAGTAAAAAGTTACACATCTACACAGTTTTCATTTCTCCTTATTTTAAATTTCTTTAAAAATACACCGTTTTCCCCGTGACCCGTTAAAAATTGCGTTAAATAGTAGTTAACTTCCCCGGAGTTCCTTGTCACCTATTTTCGTACGTCAGGTATTAACGATTTCGTTCAGGAGGTCCTTGTGTTCCACTCCTTTTGCCATTCATTTAATATTTTATCCCTGTCCCAATGGCCTTCTCTGTCTTTCGCCATAATGTGTAGTGGTACCAGCCCGGCTATTATCATTACGTCTTGCGATGCTACCGTTCTGTACACACTGGTAACTCTTATAGCAATAAGTCGCTGCACTCTGTTGAGCAATTTAGTTATCACCTTCCATTTGGTTGCTTCGGTCCATACATTGGCGGCATACAAAACTATTGAGTCCACTGCACTTACAAGGACCTTTCTTCTCGATGCTCTGGCTCCCCCTATGTTGGGTAGTATTCTACCTAGTGCCCATATACATTTGATCGCCTTGTCCGTGACATATTTTATATGCTTAATAAAGCTTAAGTCTTTATCAATTATAATCCCTAATATTTTAATACTTTTCCCTATTTGTATTTTTTGCCCCAGTAATTCCATATTTGTAACCTCAATTCTCCTTCTGCCCGTGATAAGCGCAACTTGAGTTTTGTTGGGCACTAGCAAAATTTTTAGACATTTCTACTTTTTCAATTATGTTTATTCGTTCGATTTCCTCTAATTTGGCTTTAACTTTATCGCGTAAATGAATCGGAATTCGTTGAGGCGGTTTAATAACTGGTTCAAAATGATCTTTAATTTTAAGACGGCATTCAACATCAATTTTACCCAAATCGGTGAATAAATTGATGTTTTTAGATATTATTAGATCTTTTTCACATTGTACTGAATTAATTCGATTTAACAATTTAAATTCCAAACAATCGTTCAATCCTAGTAAGATTTCATCAGCAATTTAATGCCGGTGTAACCTTGTAATTTAATATTTGTTTGAGAAACTTTATGAGAAGAATTCAAATCATAAACAATTTTGCTTGGGATACAATGTCGGCGCCAGTATTACCTTCTATGTCGGCAATTTCTACCTACTGCTTGCTTTTATTTTTATCGCACTTTTTTACTGAGTCATAGTTTAATGAAGTAATTGCGTATTCTTCACTACTTTTATATGTTCATATTTCTTGAATTTGTTGAACTTCCCTTACATAAGTACCCTGGCCGGACCTATCGTTACCGAGTCTCCTGTTTCGAGTAGCCCTATCACCTTTGATAAAACACCTTGTAGCATAATAGTTCCACCCTTTACACTTAACACACTGTTTTCCATAAGCTTGACAGCTGGCACCTTCATGTTCGTATCCGCATTTTCTACATTATAAATTTCGTTAGTTTGTTTCAACGGCTGTCTTCTAGATTGGCGACTTTTCTGTTTAACAGTGTCAACCTCTACTATTTCTAATGGACGATTCTTTATGGCTTCTATTTACAATTTTCCAATTTCTGACGCTTTACATGCATCGATTGCCTTCTGCAGACTTAAGTCTGAATCTCTTAATAATCTTTCCTGTAGGTTTCTATTTTTAACCCCTAGGACAATTCGGTCTCGTAAGATGCTATCTGTAAGTATTAATTGTCTTTATAAGCTTAACGTCTTTATTTCACGATAGTTTACAAAAGACTGCCTTACTTTAATTTAACAATCAGAATACAAGGTCAGCTATCATCATCATCATCATTCAGCTCTACGCGTCCATTGTTGAACATAAGCCTCCCCAATTGTTCTCCACTCCAATCTGTCTTGTGCTGCTTGTATCCAGTTGGTGCGGACCCTTTTAATGTCGTCCGACCAACGTGTAGGCGGTCTTCCTCTACTTCTCTTGTCCATTCTGGGTCTCCACTCGAGAAGCCGCTTCGTCCATCGATCTCCCTGCATCCGTGCAATGTGGCCAGCCCAGTTCCACTTAAGCCTCGTTATGGCATCTATAACATCGCGAACACCAGTTCTTTTGCGCAAGTCTTCATTTTTTATATGGTCTCTCCAAGTCACCGCGAGCATGGATCTCTCCATCTTTCTTTGCGTAACTCTGAGCTTCCTAGCTGTTGCTGTTGTTAGTGTTAGGGTTTCTGAACCATATGTCAATACTGGCAGTACACATTGATCGAAAACTCTTCTTTTTAGGTGTATGGAAACGTTACTCTTGAAAATTTCTTTCAGTTTTCCGAAGGCTGCCCATGAGAGAGTGAGTCTTCTCTTTAGCTCGCATGTTTGATTATCCCTTGATATTCGGATTTCATGGCCGAGGTATGTATACTTGTCCACCATTTTGATTTCGCTGCCGCCAATTTCTAAGCCACTGCTAGGAACAAGGTTTGTCATAAATTTAGTTTTTGACATATTTATCCTTAGACCAACTCTTCCACACAAGGTCAGCTAATTCATACCAAAATCCTGACCATGATTCTTAAAATAGAATTTATAAAACAACGTATGCGATCAGCAATTTTTACGACTTCTCTGCCATCAACAACTAAATTATATCGATTACGCAAAGTTTCGTACAAACGGCCATCCTGTTTCCGGGTGTCCCCAACCGCCGCAACATTCCTCCACTAGTACTCTGCAATATGTCTGCAATTAAAAGTTTAAGATACTTGAAACACTTCATTGTATAACTTAAATTTTGATTGTAATGTTACCACAGTTCGGATCGGCTTTGCTGGTGATAGTCTTGTTCTTACTTCCTGTTTCGATCATTTGCCTCGTGCGTCAATTCGAGTAATAAGCAGGCGACGTTCACCACCACTTTGGGGTAACGTCGGCCTCGAATAGTACTGTCACTACTGAGCACCTCTGCAAATCTTTTAACTTTGTATCGTTTATCACGCCGCAACTAGGGTAGCAAACAGATAGATCTAACCATCTCGAATGCAACCGTCATCATTGTGCGCCTCTAAACTATTTTCAAAACTTTATCACGCTTTACTCGGGTAATAGGTGAGCCTTTGCTCCAGCTAGTACCGTCTTAGTTTAGCGTCTCTCTTTTCGTACTTTACCAATTACATAACTTTATCTTTCTTTAATTATTGTCGCACGTTTCACTCGGATAGCAGGCGAGCTCATACTCCAGCTGCTACCGTCATCATTCTACGTCTCCGCGACCGTTGTTTCTTTTCTTATGATAATATTTATTTAATATAACCAAATTACGCCGTAGCTCATACTGTTTACATTTTAGTATTTAGAAATCATAACCCACCTCAACCTTTTCACGTTCGTCCTTTCATACTTTGTCAACTTACGTTTTAAAACGATATCCACTTCTTCAACTTGTCGGCAGCAACTACTGTGCGTGCGTTGCGCCTTCCCTCTCTCAAATCTTCGACTTCGTACCGGTCATTGTAAAGGACTTTGACTACTCGGAATGGCCCTCTAAACTTGGATAGAAGCTTCTTACTTGTCCCCGTGGAGGCTTCGCTCGTTATTTGTACTAATACCAAAACTCCAACTTCGTAAAGATCGGCGTCCCTTCTATTCTTATCGTACCGTTGCTTCTGTTTTTGTTGCTCTTCAGTTATGTGTTCTTTAATGCGACCTCGAAGGTCAGCGATGTTTACTCGTGAGGTCATCGCATCGGTTTGCAGTAAACTCAGTAACTTTGCTTCAGCCATCGGTTTTGTTTGATAACCAAACAAAGCTTGTACAGGCGTAGTATTCAAACTTTTATTAAACGAAGTGTTCAATGCACTTTGTACTTCTTTCACGTAACGGTCCCATTTGCTGCTGTAATCGTCAACGCTTGTTGTCGCTAACATTGCAATAATTGTTCTATTATAACGTTCACATTGTCCATTGGCTCTTGGAGTGGCAACTGCGTTTAGGGTGTGCTTGATAGCGTAGGTTTCACAAAATATACGAAACGACCTGGACGTAAACGCACACCCTCGATCACTTATAATTCTAGTCGGTACTCCGAATATGCACATAACTCCTTGCAGAGCTTTCGTGACTTCTTTGACTCGTGTGGATTTGACAGCCTCAATTATGGTGAACTTAGGCGTCAACTATTACTAGTATGTACTTTCGGCCGGTATCTGAAGTCTCGAAAGGCCCTACATGGTCCAAATGAAGAGTATGGAATGGAACTGTAAGCTTTTCTATTGGGTGTAATTTGCCTTGGCGCTTTCCTTGACAGTGCTTATAGTATGCACAATTTAGACACGCTTTCACATATTTCAACACAAATCGTCTCATTTTTGGAAACCAGTAGTTTAACTGAATGCGTCGTAAAGTGTATTCCGCATTCGAATGTCCGGCTTTATCGTGGCACAACCGTACGATCTGCCATCGTGCCATTTTAGGTACGACCCACAGCTTCCTTCCATCCAGTAATTTCCGATACACTTTGCCATCGGGTGACAACACGTATTCTTTAAAGTATTGTTTTGTTTCGGGACTCTCAGTTTTGCTCTCGAGTATCTTACGGATGCGAGAAAGTTGATCATCTTGCAACTGAGCCGCCAAAATCCAATCACCCTCTGTGAGGTCGACTTGATTAACTTCTAACGCGATTGGGTAACGACTTAGTGCGTCTACGTGAGACATTTGTAGTCCGGGTCTATATTTGATTTCGAGATTAAATTCTTGAACTTGCAGCCACCATCTACCGACTCTCGGTACAAGATCCCTTTTTGAAAAAGCGGTGCGCAGAGCGTTACAGTCCGTAACCACTGTAAATTGCAGCCCGAGTAAGTCAATTCGGAAGTGCTGCAAAGCATATACAACAGCCATGGTTTCAAGTTCATATGAGTGATACTGTCTTTGGTCTACTGTAGTTTGTTTACTGAAATACGCTACCACTCGCTTTTTGCCGTCTTTATGAATTTGTAATAACATTGCGCCTACTGCGGTAGAACTCGCGTCTGTATGTAGTTCTGTAGGTAATGTGGGATCGAATATAGCTAGGACGGGTCTCGTAGTAAGTATAAACTTTAAAAAGTTTGTTGTTGCTCGGCCTTCCAGCTCCACTTAGTTTCTTTTCGCGTGAGCCGGGTCAACGGTTCAGCAATTCGAGAATAATCCTTCACAAATTTTCGAAAATAGCCGGCTAGTCCAAGAAACTGTCTCACTTGCTTAACGTTCTGCGGCGGTAACATTGCTAACACAGCTTCGATTTTTCTTTTATCTGGTCGTACACCTTCTTCACTAATTTCGCGCCCAAGATAGTTTATTTTGGTGGCGAAAAAAAAGTACATTTACTGAGTTTTAACTTTAAATTGTGTTTACGCAAGGCCTCCAGTACTACTCGCAATCGGTCTAGACCTTCATTGACCGATGTGGATGGTATTATGATGTCATCCATGTACGGAAAAGGGATAATGTTCTTTAAGGGTCCTAGCACATTGTTCATTAATCGCTGAAACTCGTAATGAGAGTCTGGAGTGATAAATGCCGTTTTGTCAATAGAGTTTTCGTCCATCGGCACTTGATAAAATCCTTGTGCCAGATCTAACCCAGTGAAGTAGTTATATCGGACGCCGTTTTTATCTGTCCCCAATCGATCTATCTGTTCTTCTATTAGTGGAAGCGGATATTTGTCCTTGATAATAATAGCGTTCAACCTTCTGTAGTCTACGCACATGCGGTAATCTCCAGTTTTCTTTTTTCTAAGTAGAATAGGGCTGGCATAGGCGGAACTCGATTCTCTTATAATTTCGCTGGCTAATAATTATTCTATTATTCCACGAAGTATTTCTTTCTCCATCACGGGCATTCGATAGGGGTGTTGGGCAACAGGTACATCAGTAATCAGTTTAAGAGTCATTTTCGTAGCGGCCGTTTTACCTAGATCAGTTGCGGATTTCGAGATTCGATCTTGAAATTCTTCTAATAGCTCGCAGCACTTTAATTTGTCATGCTCGTCAACTTTTTCAAACATTAGTGCTGTTGTTTTGACTTCGTTAACTTCAAAACACTCTAACTCCCGAATTTGTTTAATGTTTCATAGTCGTCGCACAAACACTTCAGAACCTATGTTGATTAGCATTACTTCAGGCAAGTTTATAAAATCACAACCGACGATGCAATCGTATTTCATTTCATGGTCGTCTAACAGAAGCACTCGTAATTCGGCGCTGGGTTGTCCAACAGTGCCGACGCACTCGCCAGAGAAACTTCTTATCGTCGCGTTGTTCTTTTGCACAGACAAATTCAACTTCGTAGCTACTTTTCGTTTAATAAGTGTACATGAGCTGCCGGTGTCAACTAAGCACTTAAATTTGCGGTCATTTAGAAGCACGGTCATAATGTACGGATTTTCTTTACTCTTATCAATGTATAAAGTTTCTGTTGTGTTAACGTTTTGACTTTGCTGTTTCTTTTTAGGGCAGTTTCTCTGTACATGGCCCAAACGATGACAGTTGTAACACTCCACTTTAGGTTTTAGACAATCTCTAGCAAGATGTGGTCCTTCACAGTTGTAGCATTTTGCACTTGCCTAAACTTGTCTAAACGGACGTTGTAGGATAGGTGGTTTATTTGTCTGGTCGCCTCGATGCGAGAATGTCCGCGGCATTTTTCCCAGTGTACTCAGGTACGAATAAAGTTCATTAGTATTTTGGAATCTGGAAGCTCTTGCCGATCTGGCTATGTTTTCGTCAGTTATGCTTCCAATAACGGCGTCGATTAACGAAGTCTCAGGGATATTTAATTTTAGGGCTTTTAGTTTATCCAACTTGTTAAAGCAGTACTCGCCCAAGTCTTGACCGACGTGTGTCTCGTACAATGCAGCTTCTCGAAGAAGTTTGGCAAAAGGTAGTGGCCTGCTAAACTGCTTTACTATGAGCTTTTTCATTTTTTTTCCAGCTTGCAGTTAAATAATCCTGTGAGTCATACCATCTCCTGGCTAACCCGGTAAGTCTGTTAGCTACTAGTTTGACAACGGTTAGATCGTCCCACTTGTAGGCGGCTGCTAGTTCGTCGACTCGATGAACCCAACAATCGATTGACTGATCTGTTTTCTGCGGATCGAATACAGGAATCATCTTATCTTCTCCTTGGGAACTACTAAAACCTGGCTTGTTTTCCACTCGATTAAGTCGTTTTTCGATTTTGCGTAATTTCCTTCTCTTTCGTACCTTCTCGATATGGGAGCTAGATGTGGAGCTTGAACTTGAATTGTCATCTGAACTAGAACTTGATGACGACGATGATTTTTGACGTTTTCTCTTCTTTTGTTTTGCCTGCTGTTTAGCCGAAGTTGTATGCCTACTATCTTTTGATGACATAATAATGAAGTATTCACTCTTATCGCACTAGATATTAAAACTGAACTGTTTAGGCAGCTATGGTAAATCCCACTTCTGATTTGTAAGTATTAATTGTCTTTTGTAAACTATCGTGAAATAAAGACGTTAAGCTTATAAAGACAATTAATACTTACATATCTTTCAATTTTCCATATTCGCACGATTTTATTAATTTTCTTAAATTAGTTAAAAAATTATCGAAAGCTTCATTCTCTTGTTGTTCTCGTTTATTAAATGTAAATCTTTCCATTACAATATTCTTCTTCGGACTACAATAAACTTCAAAGGATTTGAAAACTTTGTCAAAATCTTTCTTTTCTTCTTCAGACAAATCAAATGTATCGAAAATTTCTAATCTCTCTTCTCCAGTTACATTTAATAAAATAGCTGTTCTTACATCTGCGGATTTTTTAATATGTCCTGAGGCTTTCATGTACACTTCAAAGGCACTTTTAAATTTTCTAAAGTTTTCTGCTACGTTTCCCGTAGAAAAATCGATACCCTTTGGCGGTTTAAATTTCATTTTTTTTTTAATTCACTTCAATTTCTTCTTATTTATATTCTTCTTTTCAATTGAAACATACACTTAATTATTACAGTCGCAAGACTGCGCACTATTATTACGATCTCCTGATTTTGCCATTGCTATTGCCCGAATGCTTTGAGGTTTGATTTTCTAAGTGCAGTTTTTGCTGCCGGTCGCTTCTGCGTACGACTTTTACTGTATTTTTCATCAGCTTTATTTCTTGCTTTATTGTAAAGGTTTGCCTGCTCAAGTTTTACTTTTAGCTTTACTTGGTTGAGGATCAATGCCATGGTTTTGCTGCGGATTTTACTAGGCATTATCATGAAGTGTTTGGGTTTTTTTTTTGGTAAGTTTTGACGAGCTACTCGAGTCTAGTTTAGTTATCTCGCTTTCTAGAGTCGAGATGAAGTATAGAAGATTTCCGATCGCTAGTGTTTCTAGGGTTTGGCTATGTTCAATTGTTGTGTTATTGAGGTCGAAACTTTCGTGTCTGAGATTTGATATTCTCTCTCTTCTAGACGCGGAAGTATTTTCGTTCACGGCACTTGTACAGTCGACAGTCGTAGATTCAAGGCTTGCACTTGCGAGTTCAGTTCGGGTTGGGTAGTCCATTTTGGCTGGGAGTTCACTAAATTGTCTATATGGGAAATTGCGAGAGTTGTGGTTTGGCCGGGACAGGGGTTTTTATTTCACCCTATAGGTGTGACCCTGTCCTCGCTGTCCCCCTTCGGCCCCGGGGAGGCATACAACTTTTGGGTGGCGCCTTTCGATATGTCACTTTAATCGCTTATATCACAAGCGTATAGCGCTCTACAACGGAAAGACGATACTATTCGGTTGTCCCCGAAGGGTTCTTGGATGAGTGTTGAAATTGTTATTCACCTGCTTGGATTTATAATTATCAAGCATAGTTAGAAGTAAAAGAGGTCATGTACACAGCTGAGCTGAGCAAGTTCTTATAGAAACCTGTTAATAAATGTTAAAGAAAGAATCGACTACAAACTAATATTATTTTTCTTTAATTTTTTTATTTTACAAAACTACTTACGCAAAATATCTAAACCATATAGTACAAACTGAACTGTATTTTATCATTGATTTACAAATAGTCAATGGTACTAATACAATATATTTATTGAAACTTAGTGCTTTTCTTATAATATGTATGTTTTGGCTACGTTTCGGACTACCAACTAATCTTGATTGATTCATTTGGCAGTTCGAAACATGGTTAATAAAATTGTATCGTTTTCTTCCTCGCCTTCTTATAAGAAAGTATAAATTTATAATTACCTTTTAATATGTAGACATAACGCCTACATCGATTTTTTTCAAGTTACAGGTACCTCTTATTTAATTGATTATTTGCAGTTTAGTCATCTAGTCTAAAATCGGTCAATTGTGACCTCCCTACGCCATAATACGTTTAGTTTGCTTAAATAAAACATTGCTGTAGAATAGTAATCAATTTTTCAATGGCATGGCGTTGTGCATATTATAAATTATGTTTGTATTTGTAGTAGTATTATAGTTTAACTAATTAATTGCGTAGTACTTTAAACCTCATGTATGCGCTTATGTCAAAACTGCCAGTTCTGTAGCTAAACTTGAGTTGTAAGATGATTGCCAAATGTGTACATAAAGATATTTTTGTTAATGTTTAATAAATGTTGAAGATGTTTACGTGTATTATTTGAAAATGCATGCCTGAGTACAAAAAAATCATTACAAACCGACTTTCAGATGGAAAAGGTCGTTCGGTTAGAGAGTAAATGCGCGATGTATTTCGATAAGGTAAAAGACACAAAACAGTTGAGTAGAAGTACGTGTATTTGTTTTTAGATAAAGAAGCTCAACGCTTTTATAGATCGTCTGCAAGATGCTAATTTGGAGTTAGAAGTTAAAATTTTTGAGTATATTCAAGACGTTGCTTTATTAGAAACGAGATTATTAAAGTACCAATTTAGTATTAGAATGGTAGGTGCTTTGCTTTTAGCGCTTCTCAAATTGTTTTATTTAAGTTTTGTGATTCTAATTAACGAGTGTTTTAATAACAGCAGCCTAAGGAACAAAACCAGTTGGTAAAGAGGGATTTGACTAGTGAAAATAATCAATTGCGAAATAAAGTTGACGAGTTGGAATGTGAATGCGAAGCCATGCGTCGCATTGTGGTACGTATCGTTATGACTTTGCGTTTTGTTACTTGTAGGATTTTAGAACGAAGCGAAGGATTTACATAAATCGTTTATCATGATGCAAACTTCGAAAGATGATTTCCAGCTGGAAGCACGACATGCTCAAAAAGAGCTCATGCGCGAAGCACAATTACAGAGTATTAATAATGCTCGTATTAAGGAATTACAGCAACGATTGGGAGAAAAAACTTGCGAGATAAGTCAATGCGGCGAGTTGTTGCGTAATTTACAAAATAAGCTTTGTTGGACAGTTTGCCAAAATAACCAGTTAAAGAACGAGATAACAACGCTTATCACGCACATCAATAATTATGAGGAAAATTATATCGATAATGACAAGCGCACAGATCTTTGTCAGAAAGAAATAGAAGTTTGCAAAGATAATTTGACGGATTTAAAAGATAAGTTGCTAGTGATGAAAGGATTGTTGCAACAAAAAATTGACGAGTATTCTCAATTGGAGACTGAGTTTTGCATACAGAACAATTCATTAGCGTGCATGAAGGAACAAATAAGTTTAAGTGAAAAACAATATCAAGAGGAAGTTGAAGACTTACGTTGTCTGGTCGAACAACTTCAAGCAAAGTTGGCGGCAACCGAAGCAACTTGCAGGTGCTTGCGGGAAGATTACCAACGTAGTCAGGCTACAATAGAAGAATATAATCAAATAGAGTCCGAGTTACGTAAACAATTTACTAACAAGCTCAATGAGGCTCAGAACGAGATTACAGGTTTAAATAACTACGTTGCTCAATTAAAAGAAGAATGTTGTTGCATAAAAAGAGAGTTAAAAGTAAAAGAACAACAGATAGGAGCAGCAAAAGCGAAAATTGTGCATTTTAAAGCATCAGAAAATACGGAATTGATAGCAGCGCAAGAAGAAATCGATAGGTTAAGAACTGAGTTGAGTCAAGTTTTTCAACAACACGAAGTATTGAAAAACAAGGTTAATAGTCACGTCTACGAAAATTACTTTTTTCACGCTTTTTTTTGTAGAATGAAGCTCTTTGTATGCAATTGTGCGAGGTCAAACAAAGTGCTATTGGTTTTCAACACCAAACTAATTTGAATGAACAGCAATTTCATCAATGTCTCTGCGAGTTAGAGTTCTTACGGCATGCAAAGAAACAATTAGAGGCGAAAAACGACGAATTACGTTGCGCTTATCACTCCTTGTGCATAAAATATAAGCAACTTATTGCGTCAGTACCAATTTTAAATAACGAAATTATTGAGTATAAAAGTAAAAACGATGATCTTTTAAGTGAAAGTCGAAATCTTATTAATAATGTTCGAGCTTGGTTAGAAAATCAAGCTCTAATTAACCGACAAGTCGCTCAAAAATTTAATGATGACCATCTTATTATTAGTAAATTGTCAAAGAAACTTGTGTAAGTCGAAGTCTGCTTCTGCATTGCTTCTATTACTGAATGATTTTCACTAACTGCATTTTTAATTACAAGATTAATTGTAAGAGCGGAGTTTTTCACGCCCGTACCTTAGACTAGAATAAGATTACCAGAGGTTGGAACGTGTTAATTTAGAATGTCAATATCCAACATTATTGTTTAAGTGTTTTATTCTACATTGGTAAAACTGGTTGTTCCGTCACACAATCGTTTTCTACGAAGAGTATATTTTACCATGCCCAAATCAGAGTGGCACTTGATCAACTGTGTCAATTGTACTATAGATACCAACCAACTACATCTTAGTTGGTACTGTTTCATTCCAAAAAACATTCTTATTCTAGTGCAATATTTTGAGTAACGCTCTTCTTTATGTATGTTTTTGGTTTGGCTTTGCTTAAACTACATTTTATTACGGCTTTTAAACAAACATTACTTTTTGTGAGCTTTGACTAACACTAGCCTACTAAGATGATCATCGTTAAAACCACGTTTCAGTAGTAATTACATCACATCCTGCACCTAACAGTTAGTGTATTATAGGTCATTGGAAAATCAGTCCGCTTACTCATCTAGATTACACGCAGGCAGTAATGTGGATACATTTGAAGAATCTCTTCCCAGCGATCTTTCTTTGCATACCGAAGAAACTACTCAATCATTTACAGTCAATGATAATTCGGACGATTGTTCTTTGGATGTTAAGTTTTTTACTTGTATTTTACAAATATTTGTATAATTTGTATTTTAGAACTGCGATTTTAATGAACCGTTTACTAAGACATGGTTGAAGAAAGTGGAGGGAATGACAAAGGATCTACAAAAGTCCAGCGAGTATTGGCAGAGTAAAATGTCTGACGATTATTTAGTCACAAAGGACCAATAAAATTGAAATACAACCGACTATTTTACGTATTTTATACAATTTTTTATGTTGTATTTACTGATTTATTTATATTGTATAGTTTCTGATTTTTCTTTTTTCATTGAAAAATTTACTGCTGCGCAACCAACCGCTACTGTTTTATTATTTGTAATCTACTCACTATGGGATGTGTTATGCGAAGTAATAACATTCTGCTAAACTTTCATTGTTTATTATTTTGAAACGAATATACACAACGTTTCGATTGCTGTGGTATCTGCAATCGTCATCAGGTGAATACTAACAAACTTAGAAACTACTGGAGCTTATATACTAAAGACATGTTCGATGAAGCGTTCAAGCGTACAAAATCATCTTAGCGTAACAGATTAATTAACAAAATTACTTAGTGAAGTTTAAGTTATTTTAGAGGTTCGATTAGTGGTTTCCATATGTTGCTTATCTCGACACTTAGCTGGCTGAAAATTTCTTTGTTGTTGATGAATGCCGCTTCTTTAAATTTCCGTTTGTACCAATGTTCCTCTCTGTGTATGATTTTTGCTTCCGACCATTTTATTCGATGTTGGTTATCCCACGAATGTTGCGCGATGCCGGACTTAAAGTCTCTCCTCTCTGTGTGTGCGTCTGATGTTCTTTCAGTCTGATGTCAAGGGGTCTTTTGGTTTCTCCCACGTATGACTTTCCACATTCACATGGACCTTGGTAAATACAGTTTTGAGAATCTCGACTTGTTTGTGGCTTTGTGTTGAAAATTATACTCCTAATGGTGATCGATGATTTGAACACTGTATTTAAGTTGTAGCTTCTCCCTATACGTTTTATTGATTCTGATAAACCTTTGACATATGGGATGCTCAGCAGTGAATTCGGCAGTTCTTCTATCTTAGGTTGTTCCTTGCTGTTCAATTGCTTTTTCTGAAAAAGCTCTCCTACAATCTTTTCTGGATAACCATTCTGCCTTAGATCGTTTCTAATGTTTTTGATTTCTTCTCGTAGCCCTTTTTCTGTGTTGCACAACCTGTACGCTCTGTCGATTAGAGATTTTACTACTCCCCTCTTCGTAGTTGTGGAATAGTTGGATTCAAAGTTAAGATATCAACCGGTGTGTGTCGGTTTTCTGTAGACAGTCGTTTCCATAATTCCCTTGTTCTTTGTTACGTGAACGTCTAAAAAAGGAAGTGAGTTCTCCTTTTCCTTTTCCATAGTGAATTTGATGGATGGTTTGATGTTGTTCAGATGTTGTAGAAAAAGGTCTAGTTGCCGATTACTGTGGTTCCAAATTATGAAGTTATCGTCAACATATCTAAGCCATGTTTTGGGTTTGAATTCTGATTTCTCTATGGCCTGGGATTCAAACCAGTTCATGTAGATGTTGGCGACTACTGGTGATAGAGATGAACCCATTGGTAGTCTTGAGTGAAGAATCTGTCTTTCTCCTGAAAGTACGAGTTCTTGAGGCAACATTCTAGGAGCTTCATTGTTCCTTCTACCAGCGTGTTTCTTTCCTGGATTTTTTCATTTTCTCGGAGCTTCGTTTGGATGATTTTCAATGCTTCTTCAACTGGCACATTAGTATAAAGACTTTCTACGTCGAAGCTGACTAATTGATCCCGTGGTTGCAGCTCTATTGTTTTCAGAATCTCAACGAAATGTTTGGAGTCTTTGACAAAAGATGAGCTGTTCTTCTGTAGTGGTTGCACAATTGGTAGTAAAAATCTGGATAGCTGGTATGTGGGTCCATTACGAGAGCTGGTTATCGGTCGAAGCGGCATGTTGTTTTTATGTATCTTCGGTAGTCCATATAGATGCGGCGGTAGCATCGTTCTCATCCTTGGTGTTAGATGTCTTTCATAGAGTTTTAGGACTTGATAGATCTTCCTCTCCAAGCTTGCTGTCGGATCTTTCTTCAGTGTCTGTGGTAATTCTCTTGATTTAAGACGTCTTCAATTTTTTGGTCGTAGGTGGTGGCATCCATGATAACAGTTGCGGCCCATTTGTCGGCTGGAAGTATTTTCTTGCATTTGTTCTTCCGTAAATTTGTGAGAGCTTTTTCCTCATGTTTAGTGATGTTGGTGTGTTGTTTTCTTTACTTCTCTAGAGCACTTCTGATTTTCCACTTAAATTCTTCTGCTTGTATTGGATTCAAACGTGTTGTCTCGACGGCACCAATGATGTCTAGTACAGGCACGTGTTTTGGTGTTATCGAAAAATTGAGCCCTTTCTGTAGCAGACAGTGGATGTGTCGATATGTTGACTATGGTTCTCCTTGCATTCTTTTGGTTGTCGGCTGCTTTCTGTTGGTTTCGTGTAAGTTTAGCCCATTTTTTGTCGTGTGTTTCTTGGTATAGTTGTCGTACCTTCAAGTAGCGTCTATTTTGCGGAATATTGGTGTGTAATCTTCTTCAAATGTGAACTCTTTTATCTCCTCGAATCTTTGTGTGGCGTCTTGGAGTAATAAAGATTTCTTCCATCGATGGTGGTTGATTTGTGCCCGGATAAACGCAAAACTTGCTGGTTCCAATATCTTCAGGGCTCTTGTTCCTGGTATCGGAGATTTCACTCGGAAGCCATCTGGTATAACTTGGTTGTCTCTTACCCTCCGTAACAATTTAATGTGTGTCTCTTCCTTCGTAATCTTGATCATTGTCTTCTCGTAGTCTCGAAATTTGTTGCTGATTCCGGGTCCATACCGGTCTTCCAACGTTTGTTTGAATGTATTAAACAATGTTGCTTGATGCGAAGTTATTACTTACTACACGGGATCAATTAGTCAGTTTCGACGTTGAAAGTCTTTATACTAATGTGCCAGTTGAAAAAGCATTGAAAATCATCCAAACGAAGCTCCGAGAAGATTATAAACTCCAGGAAAGAACCGCGCTGCCGGTAGAAGGAATAATGAAGCTCCTACAATGTTGCCTCAAGAACTCGTACTTTCAGGAGAAAGACAGATTCTTCACTCAAGACGAAGGACTACCAATGGGTTCATCTCTATCACCAATAGTTGCCAACATCTACATGAACTGGTTTGAATCCCGGGCCATAGAGAAATCAAAATTCAAACCCAAAACATGGCTTAGATATGTTGACGATACCTTCATAATTTGGAACCACAGTATTCGGCAACTAGACCTTTTTCTACAACATCTAAACAACATCAAACCATCCATCAAATTCACTATGGAAAAGGAGAACTCACTTCCTTTTTTAGACGTTCACGTAACAAAGAACAAGGGAATTATGGAAACGACTGTCTACAGGAAACCGACACACACCGGTCCATATCTTAACTTTGAATCCAACCATTCCACATCTACGAAGAGGGGACTAGTAAAATCTCTAATCGACAGAGCGTACAGGTTGTGCAACACAGAGAAAGGGCTACGAGAAGAAATCAAAAACATTAGAAACGATCTAAGGCAGAATGGTTATCCAGAAAAGATTGTAGGAGAGCTTTTACGGAAAAAGGAATTGAACACCATGGGACAACCTAAAACAGAAGAACTGCCCAATTTACTGCTGAGCATCCCATATGTCAAAGGTTTATCAGAATCAATAAAACGTATAGGGAGAAGCTACAACTTAAATACAGTGTTCAAATCATCGACCACCATTAGGAGTATAATTTCCAACACAAAGCCACAAACAAGTCGAGATTCTCAAAACTGTATTTACCAAGGTCCATGTGAATGTGGCAAGTCATACGTGGGGGAAACCAAAAGACCACTTGACATCAGACTGAAAGAACATCAGATGCACACACAGAGAGGAGAGACTTCTAAGTCCGGCATCGCGCAACTTTCGTGGGATAACCAACATCGAATGAAATGGTCGGAAGAAAAAATCATACACAGAGAGGAACATTTTGGTACAAACGGAAATTTAAAGAAGCGGCATTCATCAACAACAACAAAGAAATTTTCAGCCAGCCAAG
Source organism: Aquatica leii (assembly GCA_035610365.1). NCBI lineage: Eukaryota > Metazoa > Arthropoda > Insecta > Coleoptera > Lampyridae > Aquatica > Aquatica leii. The sequence goes on along the minus strand of CM069434.1, from coordinate 118,495,381 downwards.
TGTCGAGATAAGCGACATATGGAAACCACTAATCGAACCTCTAAAACAACTTAAACTTCACTAAGTAATTTTGTTAATTAATCTGTTACGCTAAGTTGATTTTGTACGCTTGAACGCTTCATCGAACATGTCTTTAGTATATAAGCTCCAGTAGTTTCTAAGTTTGTTAGTATTCACCTGGTGACGATTGCAGATACCACAGCAATCGAAACGTTGTGTATATTCGTTTCAAAATAATAAACAATGAAAGTTCAGCAGAATGTTATTACTTCGCTTCAAGCAACGTTGTTTAATACGGATGTGTTATATTCACGGATGTTTATCCCTTCTGCTTAATATACTGGAACGTTAACTCGAATGTTAATAGCATATAAAAACAGTAAAGTTAAAATCGGCCATTTGCAAGGTAGGCGAAATGTTATTGGTCAGTTCGAGTGCCGTTTCAAATTCTATTTCTATTACTACTGCTCTGTCAGAAATTGACAACAAAGATCTCGGTTCAGATCAAACATACTGATATATCATAGTATATATATGCAGGGCGATATCATTATGGATTGTGTCATCTTGCTTTGATTAATATGAGTACTGGAAAGAAGACACAGTCCAGATGGTTTACTACAGCTAATACAATTTTACGGCGTTATCTGGGAGAATCCGTTTGAACCACATGCTTATCCAAATACTTAGTGAAGATATTGTACAACTGATTATAAATTTGGTTTTGTATCACTATTTGACTTATTTACTGTGGGATTTGAGATGTATAGCAAATATACTGGAACTTTTGTACCCTATTTTTCACTAAATAAAACGATAAAAACATTTGGCGCGTCAGGAAACAGCAAATTTTTTTTCGCTGTTTTTACTCCACAGTATTCTACAGTCTCCGCCACTGGTAATGGTAAATTTCAAATAATTTCTATCTCTGTAAAAGAGTTCCCATTTTATTAAAAATTGAAACGGAGGAATCACATATAACAATTGATTGTTAAAGTTAAGGCCATCAAATACGTGATATATAATAAAAGTACGTAAAACGAGCAACAGAAAAATTTGAGTCTACAAAAGGTACGAAATTTTTAATTTGGCAACACTGTAGCTTGCCGGTAATAATTAATTTGCTTACGTTGTAATTATTAAATATCCAAACTGAAATTTTAAAACAATTAAGTACTAAATCAACAAATAAATGAATTTTATAGAATCTTCTTAAAGAAAACTTTACAAAATTAGGTAAATATTTAAAATTGAACTTCTGCACTTAACTTAACCTCAATCTACAAAACCACTTTTCAGTTTAGAAAGATGATGAACCTTAACAAAAAACCTCAAGCTAGTCACAATACCGATAAGCAAGAAACTCTATTAACTTTATCTATATTAACTGTTGCTGCAATTTTATGTACGTATTGATTTTATTTGATTATAAGTTAATTCGAAACTCTATTTTAGCATTTGCCACAAGGCTATTTTCAGTGTTACGTTTTGAAAGTGTTATACATGAATTTGATCCGTATTTTAATTATCGCACAACAAAGTATTTAGCCGAACAAGGATTTTATTCCTTTCATAATTGGTTTGATGACCGAGCATGGTATCCCTTAGGGAGAATTATCGGAGGTATGTTTTTTCCCAAATCTTTAAAAAGATTGTTAACGTATTTTTTAGGTACTATATACCCAGGGTTAATGGTTACTTCTGCTGCTATTTATCACTTATGTTGGTTGTTGAATATAACTATTGATATACGTAACGTTTGTGTGTTTCTGGCACCGTTGTTTTCTTCTCTTACAACTATAATTACATATTTACTTACAAAAGAATTACGCAATGCTGGTGCTGGTCTTGTAGCGGCTGCTATGGTGGCTATTGTACCTGGATATATCAGTCGATCTGTAGCTGGAAGCTATGATAACGAAGGAATTGCTATTTTCTGTATGTTGCTCACTTACTATATGTGGATTAGGGCTGTTAAGACTGGAAGCATCTTTTGGAGTACTTTGGCCGCACTTGCTTACTTTTATATGGTAAGTGTTTTTTAAGTTTTGAATATATAGTGTGTTTGAGCAAATATGTTTATTTATATTTGGTGTAGCGCATTATGGGTAAGTAAAAAGTGGGTAAATTCGTATTTACACTATTCATTTTTAATAACCTCATCTGTTATACAATTAAAGTCATGGCTTAACAATTCTCCTTTTGTTACAGCAATTAATTTCTTCTGCAATTGATTAATTGTTTCAGACATATTAGAAATTTTTGTGTCTCTTCTTCGAATCTTCTGTTGTAACATTCTAATTTTTTTTATTAATTTGTCTCTTCTTAGTTCTTCGTTTTGTGCAAATGTTGTTTGTGATGCAACTGACATTCTTGAAGTACAAGCTTCTTCGTTTTGTACACATCCTTCTACTTTCACAATTTTGATTGGAGGAAAAGAAAAATCTGTGTCTAATATTCTTGGTGGTTTTTCATCTAGTATTAAAACTTTGGGAAATTTAGGAAACAACGAAGGAACAGCATTAGGTTTTAAACGTTTTACATACATGTTTGGCCTGTTTAAATAGTCATCTTCCACAAAATGATCACTACATATCCTTGATGCTCGAGTCGGAGTAAAATTGTTCCTCCTAAGTGCTTGTAACCATTGCATTGTTAACGGTTCATTCTTTAATGGAAAACTACGAAATCAAAGATTAAAAAAAGTACGATCAGTAAATTTGAAAACTTACTGAAAAAATTGTCGAGGGTGTTCTTTAGAATGCTGATTTGTACATCCAGATACGCTACAAGAAGTGGGCATTTTTTTACTTATTAATATTAGTTAATATAAATGTAACGATATAGTATTCAATTCAAATATAAATAGGATTTAAAGTCATAAACAATGTTTAGTCTTCTTTGCAAATGGCCGATCTTGGCTTCACCTTAAATTTCGCAGGAGAGATGGTGCAAGTGTTTGGTCAGTGGCGTAACGTGAAAAAAAGTTTAGGGATTATGTAATAAAGCACCTGCGATAATATTTAGTTCAATAGTAGTGTACTAACATATTCTGTCTACTAAGAGCAAAGTTTGATGCTTAATATAATTATATAAACTAATTTAAATTTATTCTTAAAACTGAAAATACAATTATTAATTTTTCTAAGAAACGTTTTCCTTCTAACTAAAGGTCACATTATAAAACACTTGTGAGAATATAACTTTTAGACGGATCTAGAAAATTGTATTTTTTTTATGATATACACGACCATAGCTAAGAAAGAACATATGGATATTCGAAAATATTGATATTTGCAAATTTGGGAGCACTTTGAGGAGAAAATTTAATTTTGTGACTAACAAATCGGTCTTCATTTGTCTATAAAAATCGTAATTGCATATCAAACTGAAAAATGTGTACTTCTGTAGATAATCTGTCTAAGAAGGTATAGTCAAAGTAAGTTAATCGGATAAAAATTACTCGAGTTCTACTGCTAGCCTATTAAAACCTAAAGTTTGGTTTAGGTATGTTGACGACACGTTTATTGTTTGGCCTAATGTCATCTCGAATTGTCTAAGTTTCTTAATCATCTTAACAATCAACACTTGGATATCAAATTTACTATGGAAATCGAAAGTAATGGTACTCTTCCATTTCTTGACGTTCTTGTGACTCGTAAGCCCAACGGACTTCTGGGCCATTCTGTTTATCGCAAACCCACCCATACGGACAGATACCTTCATGCTTCGTCTCATCATCATCCTGCACAGAAACGTTCTGTTATTGAATCTTTGGTTCATCGTGCCTTTTCTATTTGCCAACCTGAGAATCTAGACTCGGAACTCCTTAATCTTAGTAGAACCTTAGTGAACAATTGTTATGTAAAGTGAGATATTTATAGAGTTATTAATCGTCGTCTACATCCACGTACTCGATTACCTAAGGACATTTCAACTCCCGAATCCAATCCGAAATTGGCTTTTTTACCCTACATTTACAAGGTTACAGATCAAATAGGGAAACTTCTTTGTAAGAATGGTATTAAACCCATATTCAACTCGACAGGCAAAATCTCTCAGATTCTTCCTTCTCCCAAAGACAAATTTCCTACACTTTCATCCCAAGGTGTATACCAAATTCCTTGTTCATGTGGTTTAGTCTACATAGGTGAAACCGGTCGTTCCGTCATTACTCGCATTTCAGAAGATGATTGTTGTATAAGGAAAAGGTATATTTCCAAGTCTGCGGTTGCTGTACATCATTTTACTACAGGTCACAAGATAGATTTTGATAATGTTTCGTTGATTGCCAAATCTTCATTCTTTTTCAACAAGAAATTCCGAGAAAGTATAGAAATCATCCAACACCCCAATAACTTCAATCGCGATAATGGTTTTGAGCTATATCCTCTTTGGTTCCCGGTGATTAGTCATTTATCTAAAACACGCCCTTTATCAACCGTAACCGAATCAGAATCGAGCTTAACCATCCGTGATGACCCTTTTCCTTTAAATACGGAGACTATTTATTCTGAAGTCACTTCTACGGAGTTTAGAATCTGGTTTGGTTCACAAGTTGATTACCTAACTCGGTAGTTGTTCTTTGTTAGATTTTCGTTTGCTTTTTCAAGTTATCGTTTTCTTTCTTACCTTTTCAGAGTTTAGATTATGGGTTGTTTCACAAGTGGATAACCTAACTTTTGACAAGTTCTTAGTTAGATTTCGGCTGCTTGTTTGAGTTTTGCGATTTATCTCACGCCCTGATGAAGCCCCTTACGAAAGTGGGCGAAACGTTGGCAACTTCGGTTACAACAACAATGACACGGTCCAAACTTGGAAGACATTCTTATCTTGGTATAATTTTTTTTTGTTTAGAAATGAACTTGGTATTAGAATTTATTGTTATACTTGCTGACCTGACAGTCGTTGTCCTGTCTTAACTATGAATATAGAATACGAATTGGTATAATAGTTTATTAAAAAAATATTGTTTATAAACATATTATTTATTATTGTAATGTTCTATGATACACAACATTCTTCGTTTTATTTTCTGGTGCCTATAGGTTTGTTGATATGCCAACACGGGAACAGGCGACATACAACTGGCCATGTAAAAAACATGAATTTTCAAGATTGATGCCACAAACACTCAGTGACTGCCTTGCGATTTATTTATCGACATTGCAAATGCTAGTCGCACTGGAAATTGTAACCGTTTAAAGTCAAATGGCATGTCGTTCGGAATCAAAGGAATCCGTGGAAATAAAACTTCTTCGCCTTTGTACTTCCCTATCAAAATTGTGGCTTCGATGACGTTGTTTAGTAATTTTTTCACTGCAAGTCGGGTGCCGCTAAAAACACGTGGCTGGTTTATATTCCGCAACAATTATTACCGTTCCGATTTTTAATTGCAGATTATGAGGTGGTCTTTCGGGCAATTCAAGCGAATTTAAGAATTTCGTTGGATGGTTCACAACATCTTCTTTGTTAGTGACGGAATCAATCGATTTGTATGTTATCAATTCGCCAGTTGTCTTATTTTGAATTTGAAAATTTATTTTGTTGACATCAACGTTTTTTCCAGCCAATATAACGCGTTCGCTCAACGAAACTTGATTATTCTAATTTTGAGCATTGTTTGTGAAAACCTTATCGATAGTTCGGTTCGGTAGTAAAGTGAGAAAAATTGGTAGGTAATCTAATGTATCCAGATGATAAGTCAACACGTATTTTGCCATTACCAATATCAAGCAATTGTTTGGAAAAAACGTCTCCAGATTGGTCGTTCTGCAATTTGACTCTCATGTTCATATTTAATTTCAAACGTTTTAACGTATTTTCATAAAATGGACGACTTTAAACATGCGTTAATTTCGTCGGTTGGCGTCGACCGTGGTATTATTAGTAGTTTGGCGAAAATCACCTGCCAATAAAATCATTGCACTACCAAAGTGGTTTTGGTTCTTTCGTAAATCACGCCCGGAGTTTCGTGCAATCTATCGCATTACTAAAGCAAATCCTAGTTCCTGGTCCTCGCACCCCGGTTTCCGTTACACGGTAGGCGGTAGAACTAGTAAAACTGGAGCCCCTCCTACCGCAGGTATTGCGACCCAGTCTCTTAAAAGAAATCGGCAGTTCAGCGTTTAAATTGGGAACGGTCACATCCTTTACTGACTCTTATTTCTTGTCGATGTTAGCTGGCCAGTGCAACACGCCGAACCAGCTTTTCACACGCCTATAAATAGGGGGTAGCAGTGGAACGAGGCGGGGATAGAGTGCCGTAGCAGCCCCCCCCCCCTCCTAAGGGACATGTCGCACGACGGAATAAGTCAACTTGTGCCAGAGCTAGTTCCCACGTCGCCGAGAGGCCGACACCAGTTGACAGAGCACCGGACAGCGGGTCCCCGGTGGGGCTCTCTGTCACCCTCGGATACTCGTGTTGCTGCCGCGCCACGTTGGACCAGTCGCAGTCTCCTCCATCCTACAAAAAATGGATTCCTCTGCTACCTTGCGATGCTCGAACAGCCCTCGCCCTTTCCGCATAAATGCACCAGCATACTGGGGATACTGGAATTGGGTAGATTGCTGTCCGTTCTATGGATCTAAGGCGCAAGGTCACTCACATAGACCCCGGGCGTATTGGTCCGCGTACGGTTACCACAAGACGCTTCCTGTGCCGGAGGGACTAGTCCCCCCTGCCATGCTTTCGTATAATAGGACTCGGCCTTTCCTCTCCCTTCAGAACTAGGTTTCGGTTTACCGGCGCTGGAAAACCCTAAGGCTCAGGTCGTGCCCCAAGTTCCTGCCTGAAGATTGAACCGAGTTTTAGAATTGGAGCTAGGTCCAGATTTACCGACATGGACAAGACGGGTTACGTCTGCCAGCCGTGCCTCCAATTCCTTCCCTCGGAATTGGGTAGAGTGACTATTATTCTAAGGGAAGCGGTCACATGACAAACCTCTCCCTCACGTATAGATCGTACACAATTAAGTCCACAATCTACGGACGTTATGCCGCCGTAGAGGGGAGCCCTTTAAAGGCGTCAACGCAACTACTACCACGTGTGGATACGGTACGTTTCGGCCGTTGACTCACGACCCAGACTTACGCCTGAGCCCTGGAATTGGGTGGAAACGTATCCGTTTTAAGGGCAACAACACCACATGGTGAAATGTAGGCCTTCAGTGCGGAATAAACTGTTCGACCGCTTTCTAACAACGTAACTGCATACCTGACGAAGCAAGTGCAAGTGCGATACCATTTTGCGATCTAATCGTTGCCAAAATCAATGATATCAAAAACGTTTTCCCAGTTCCACCAGGAGCATCTAAGGAAAAAAATCTGCCAGTTCTATCGTTTACTACTTTAATAATCGTATCGTATGCATATTTTTGTTGTTCATTCAAAATGGGAACGTTTTTTTTTCATGCTTCGGAATCATATTGGGTTTCACGTGTCAACTCTTGATTAAATGCGTCGTGCATTGGTTGATTAGGCATTGTCGTTCCTAATTGTATTAATCCTTTATTGATAATCATTAAGCACATGTCTTCAATTAAAATTAAAGCTGCATTGTGAATTTCTTCGTTAATTTTCAAATCTGGATTCGATGTTCTAAGTCGCTTCTGATGTAATATATCTTCGACCATATGATCTTTATATTTGTTCCATAAATCTATCGGTTTTGATGGGAAGCACGTAGACAAAATTATGGAAAACAATGTTCGTATTTGTTTAGCATGTAACGAAATCACAGCGTCTTCGAGAGTGTGGTCCCAATGAGTGTCATTCTCTAGCAAATAAAAACACTCGTCTTGGCTGGGATGGACTGTGTAAAGACGTCCTAGTGCATCGGTGGAAAATACTTGTGGATAACCTGGATTGACGATTGATTCCAGGAAATGAAAAAATACGCCACATCGCCTCATTAATACTAACATAGCGGCCTATTTGAAAATGAGTGATCTTATCGTTTGAATTTTCAGCAGTAACTCCAAACACAGTCATGTCACTACCTTTGTTTACGTACTTGCAGATATATTTTATAGATTTTACGGAATGGCAAAATTTTACATTTATGTGTGCTTTAAATGTCTTGGAGAGTAACGGCGAAATCGGAATAACCCAACGATTATCAGCTTCAATGTTCTGCTGATTCGATTTGACTTTCCATTGTCATCAGTGGATCGCCGGCGATAAAGTGAATAATCATCGTTTCCACTAATAGTTTCTGTTACTAATTGTCTTGGAAAGCGTTTTGAACATTTTCCGTCAACCATACACGGAGAAATATGATTTAATGTTCCACAGAGACCATGAATTATATTTTTTGTAACAATCTCATGTAACAATGGATCTTCATTATTTTATGGAATTTCCCCAGATATCACATCATCTGCCACTCGACTGAATACATCCAACAGCGCGTTTCGCCAAACACGTGATGTTTAACAATGAAATTCATTTGTGATTTTAATTTTTTTTAACACTCTTGGGGTAATGTGGCGATCAATGGGCGATTGACCAAAAAATTATTCTTGTCGAATTTCTGTCCATTGTGGATTGCATGTAAACGTTATAAACAAATCTGGTGTGCCATAATGATGATATACATACGACATAGCATCCTGAGCGTATTCATGTATATGTCGCGGACTTCCGACGTATGCTGCTCGAAGAATAGTTGTTCTGCCTACATTCTGTGCATTTCCGTCAGCATTGATGGCATCCCGAGGGTGAATGTATTCCTCAGAACGGAGTTTTGTCTGGTTTAACCTGATAAATGTCAATTGTTCAGTTTAATCTTTCACGTACATATCCACACCATATTAGTGATAGAGACGTCGACATTTTAAGATGTGATTGTTCTTATTTTCCCGAATTATCAGTCCGTACGAATTTATTGAACTAATTTTTTATTAGTTCTGAACCTATAAACAAAATTTCGTGTTATAATAACATAAATTAAAGTTGTGATAAAGGTAGTTAACGTGGTTTATTTACCTATAACTGGATTTATCATTTTCATTGAAAAGTCATACCGATCTTCACCTTGCCAAAATAAGATAGGATATTGTAACGCATCATATGATCTATGTGTTTCTGACACATGCTGCAGTTGATTGTTATGCCGGTGTAAAACAATATCTCGGTTATCTAAATTTTCACCCACGACAACGATAGCGTCTTCATCAATTGTTGGCGCATTATAGCGTCTTGCAGGCGTCTTATCGGCTTCGATGACAACTTTGTGGTTATCAGATGGCATGCGTTCTAATGCAGTCTTGAATAATGCAACCAATTCGTTGTGTTGATGGAAAAACATTTGGTGTTGTTCCACAATTGGTCTTTTCACCGATTTATTGTGTGTTAAAAGCAACATTTCTATGCTGTTGATTTCGATTCCGTTCAACTTGATTCCGCGTTTCGCGTGGCTCGTCAGTTTGACGTGCTCTTATATGTCTTTGACTTGCAGCATTGCGAGTTATGCGACTTATGTTTGTACGTCTAATTGCTGGCATTTTTAAAAACACAAATCTACTGAAAATAAAAAATATTCTATTGTATTCTTCTTTATATCAAGTCAATCAAAACAGTCTAACTTTCCCATAGAGTACATGAAATCAGTAAAAAGTTGCGCTCTCTTAAATTATATTTTGATGCTATTTCTTGTCTGCGAAATCTTATTCCTTCCACAAAATCAATAGGTAAATTTTGAAGTCCGATCATTTCTCCAATGAGTTTGTAATTTTTTTTCAAATTTGGATTGATAATAGTAATCCCACATTTTTCCTTTTGAACTTCCTCTAAAGAAAATTGTGTTGTTTCTTGCAGTGAAGTTATGATTTTTTCTGAAACATGTTCTGGTTTAAATCATAATCATAATGCATTCTTTTGTTTTAGATGAGAAAATAGCATACATTTTCAAAATACTACAAAAGTACTTATTGGACAATTTGTCTAAGATTCATCTAGCAATAGCTGAACCAAAACCATAAAATGAGAGTAATAAATGGATATTATTAAATTTTACCTGATTCATTTTTCGTTACCAGAGCTTTGGAATTCTTCAAAGACGTGGTTGTATGGCCCTTGCGAGAGTATCTGTTATTTTATGTTTTACACTGAGATCATGCTCATCTGGTTTAAAATAAATCTAAATTACACTTTGCTTCAATAGTGGAATTGTGGATTGACTTGTGACATAGATTATCAACGACGAAATACTCAATGTCACATAAATAAAAAACGTCCACATGGTAAGCACGTCTAAACACGTAGTAATGTGATTGATTTACAACTCAAACTGCTAAAAACTAAACTGTCAGCAAATATATGATAGCACAGACCTCGGTTATAATTTCTACGCGATTTGCACAACATCCGCAAAAACCCCGTGTGGATTTAAGGTCTGTGTTGTATTGTACTTAAAAGCAGTTAGATTTCCGTTTTTTCTTGTTTTGAGTGTACTCTGAATTTTTGAGGTTTTGTTTTTAAATTGTAACGGAGTTTTTTCCTATTTTCTTGATTAAAAAATCTAATGGAAAATGCTGCTTATTGGTGTGCAATATTTTTTTAAAACCCCAGCATGTACTCGATGTCCGGATAAGGGTACCGAGCGGTTGTATCTCGACAATGGCAAAACCTAGAGATTTGGGAAAAAATCTTTTTAATAAAGTGGACAAGAGAAATCACTGGAAATTATTTTAAAGTTTGTAAATCTATTGCTAGGGAGCCTAACTGCTATGAAGGAACATAAAGTTCACGGTATCTCAGAAAGTTGGGCAATAAGCCATATCATTGAAAACATAATTTGACAGCTTAAGTGATACGATATCGTTTTGCTTTATTATATTTTTTCGTATCTGTCATAAGGTCGTGAGGGACATTTTAATATTTCTTGAACCATTCAACCTATTTAAATATTTTATGATCTTTCAACACAAAATTTTTTCAGTATAAATAAACAAACTAGAGTTACTGCAATGGTTCAAAACGAAAAAACATCAGTGATAATAGTAAAATAAAGAAGCACAGGACGCTAAGAATTACTCAAAGTTTAGCCACAAATAGCTCACAAATGTCCAAAAAATCTTGCATCATTCTCGATCCAATTATTAAGTCTAATTTTAGTAAAAAAACATTTTCAATTTCAGCCCTAAACAATTTTCTAATGGTATTTCGTATTCTTTCATGATAGCATATTTTCCCAGGTTGTTGGTTTCTCTTGAAAAACTACATCTTTCAGCCTCCCGATGTGAATACAACCAAATGCTGACACTCGCTTCGGCTAGAATCCAAGGAGACGTGGAAGAAAAACGTTAAAAAATACCAAAAACCTTTCTCTGTTAAGGGGACTTGTTTGCTGTACTATATTTTTAAAAATTCACAGCTTCTTTATTATTTCTTAGATTTACTTGAAATTTAAAATAAGTGTATAATTGTATTAGACCCATAAACGTGAGTATCAGTTTTTAAATTGAAGCTATACTTTTGAAGATACAGAGTATAAATTGAGAAATATAATCAAATATACTAATTTCTATACTCACGATGCTAGAAAATGTCACTGTTATTCTAATTTTAAAATGTCATTGTTCTATTTGGAATAGTTTTTATTTTATTGTAATTTAAAATTTGCTTGATTTTGTATCTGGAAAATAGCGCTACCTAGCGCGGTTACTCGTAATTCTTATAAGGTACACTCCGAACCCGAACGAAATAAAAATAATAATATCAAACATTTTAAATGATTTGTTATTATTTTTATTTCGTTCGGGTTCGGAGTGTACCTTATAAGAATTACGAGTAACCGCGCTAGGTAGCGCTATTTTCCAGATACAAAATCAAGCAAATTTTAAATTACAATAAAATAAAAACTATTCCAAATAGAACAATGACATTTTAAAATTAGAATAACAGTGACATTTTCTAGCATCGTGAGTATAGAAATTAGTATATTTGATTATATTTCTCAATTTATACTCTGTATCTTCAAAAGTATAGCTTCAATTTAAAAACTGATACTCACGTTTATGGGTCTAATAGAATTATACACTTATTTTAAATTTCAAGTAAATCTAAGAAATAATAAAGAAGCTGTGAATTTTTAAAAATATAGTACAGCAAACAAGTCCCCTTAAGGGTTTAGTCAAAAAATAATGTGGTCCTATCATTTTTCCTTCCACACCATACGTTCAAACTCCAGTGATTTTGATGTAAGATTTAAACAACAAAATATTTGAAAACCACAAGGTCTTAAGTTTATGGTACCTAGTTGTGGTAGTCTTAATTGAATAACGGCTGGGCTAGTTTAAACTTTCAATGTTTTATAAAACAATGTTTTTAATTTTAGGTATCTTCTTGGGGTGGCTACGTATTTTTGATAAATTTAATTCCACTACATGTTCTAACTTTGATGGTGACTGGGCGATTTTCTCACCGCATTTACATAGCATACAGCACCCTCTACTGCGTAGGCACCATATTATCCATGCAAATTTCGTTTGTCGGTTTCCAACCAGTTCAAAGCTCTGAACACATGTTGGTGAGTGTACTCTAATCTATATACTAGAATCAACTATCGTAGATAATTATAGGCACTAGGTGTGTTTGGTTTGTGTCAAATATTAGCCACGGTCGATTATTTACGAAGCAAGCTGACGCAAGAAGAATTCGAAATACTATTCAGCGCTTTGGCTTATACACTAGGCGTTGCCTTGACGTTGTTTGTCGGCGTTTTAACTTTTTCGGGAAAAATTTCACCGTGGACTGGACGATTTTATTCGCTGCTCGACCCATCTTACGCCAAAAATCACATACCGATAATTGCTAGCGTTTCCGAACATCAACCGACATCTTGGAGCTCGTTCTACTTCGACCTGCAAATTTTAGTATTTTTGTTTCCGGCGGGACTTTACTTCTGCTTCGCGCAACTGACTGATGCGAACATATTCTTAATTCTTTATGGGGTCACCAGTATTTACTTTGCTGTAAGTTTATATTTTGACAGTACCTCGAATACACTTGGTTTTAGGGAGTTATGGTTCGCCTTATGTTAGTATTAGCACCAGTCATGTGCATTTTAAGCGGTATAGCAATTTCTCATCTGTTAACGAAATTTATGAAGAACGTTGATGCAAAAACCGCTAACGAACATAGGCGCAACAGAAAGTTAGAATCAAACTTAGTATTAAGAAATGAGATTTCAACGGCTTTTGTTACGATAGTGTGTGCGTTGTTAGTGTCGTACACTTTCCACTGTACCTGGGTAACTTCGGAAGCATACAGTTCGCCGAGTATCGTATTAAGTGCACGGTCACACGACGGAGGTAGAATTATTTTTGACGATTTTCGTGAAGCATACAATTGGTTGAAAATGAACACGCCAGAAGATGCGCGCGTAATGTCGTGGTGGGATTACGGGTATCAAATAACGGCCATGGCTAATCGAACAATTTTGGTTGATAACAACACGTGGAATAATACCCATATTAGTCGAGTCGGCCAAGCCATGGCTAGTTCGGAGGAAAAAGCCTACGAGATTATGCGCGAGTTGGATGTTAACTACGTCTTGGTAATTTTTGGTGGTTTAACTGGGTATTCTTCCGACGACATTAACAAGTTCTTATGGATGGTTCGGATAGGTACGTGTTTTATTCTGTTGTCTATATTCTAATGGTGTGTTGTAGGTGGTAGTACCGATCGTGGTGCTCATATTAAAGAATGGGATTATTATTCTCCGAGCGGAGAGTTTCGGATAGACAAGGAGGGCTCGCCAACATTATTAAATTGTCTTATGTATAAAATGTGTTATTACCGATTTGGCCAAGTTTACACCGAAGGTAAGAGTTTTGTGTACATTAGGATTATAAAAGGTACTATATTATAGGCGGAAAACCACCCGGATATGATCGAGTACGAAGTGCTGAAATTGGCAATAAAGATTTTGAGTTAGATGTGCTTGAAGAAGCCTATACTACTGAACATTGGCTTGTTCGTATATACAAAGTTAAAGATTTACCGAATCGAGGATTATAATTTTTCTATTTTTTATATACACGGTTGTCATTTTCATTGTCGTATTATATTATCAATTGTTTAACAATGCTGGTAGTTTTCATCTAACCATTATATTATCCTAGCTGCAGTAACTTTACAACCACAGGTTTAACCTCAAATGGCCGGACGAAGGAAAGTTCGTATAGTATTCAAAACTTGCGTCGACTTGGTTGTTCTGAATTTCGGGCTTCGATTTAATTTTCGTTGTGTTTTACTAAACATGAGTCGTCTAGAAATTACTAAGTATTGGTTTTTTTCTTAATTTAAAAAAAAAGAAGAGGCGGTCAGATGGCCCGGGAAGAGCCAAATGGTTTTGATCACCCAAGGACGAAAAAAGTCTTAATCGGTCCATGGATAGAACTTCAAATAGAAAAGCGAATCGACAACAGTTCTTGTATTAATTTCACACGAATGTTAAGTATATTTATTTTATCACAGACAGCAGTTCACGTTAGATAATTAGCATTAATATTCTCTCGATAAACTAAAGACTAAGCCAAGAAAAGGTTGAAATAAAATCTCTCGGAAGGTCAATTCCAAAATTGGAATCAAATATAGCAGATGTAACTGCAAAATAATTTTTTACACGTCATTTATTTTAGTGTAGTTTATAATTAGAGTAAGTAGGCATGTGGATGTGAAAAACAAAGTTTCTGCACGCCAACGGAATTTATTTGTTAACTCCAAAACATTTTGGTAGTTACCTACATGTCCTACATAATGCTTTCATGAAATCTGAAAACGTTCACATTATCTACAAGCATTTTGAAAAATGTAGCCCACCCTAAGTCCGACTTCACGAGTCGCACTGAGGTGAGAACTAACATTTTAGTTCTTCAGACAATATTATCGAGTGTAATGTAAGTCTATGATGGTTACTTTCTAATACATTTATTTGAAGGAAATTTTACACTAGGACTGCCCAGTTATAATTAGAACTAAAAGTATGAGATTAGGCAACTCTAGTTATAATACTAATCGTTGTATATCATCTCTGGACTACGTTTGAATTAGTTACAAGAAGCAAGCAAAAGTATAATTTCTAATAAAGTAAAAACGTTTTTTATGTTACTAGAAATTGCTTTAGAAAACATTTTTAAAATATTTCAATATCATTGTTGTAATGGTACATCTCTTGTGTATGTAATATTATTTTGTATCAACCTGTATATTACTAAGTTTAAGTTGGTGCAAGTGCGTAAAGTGCGCGCATGACAGGAAGCAACAGTAGGCAGAAGCAAGCGTGAAGTGAACGCGGGAAGAGAGCGGTTGGTGTTTGTGGTAATCCCAAAAGGATCCACATTTTTAAGCGTTAATACGCCATTAAAATAGCGTATTAAGTTCCAGAGAACCACCAAAGTAGTGTTCAACCTCATATAGCAGAGGGTGAAACGTTAGAAATTGTGCTACAAGCAGATAAAGAAGTGAGCACGTGGTAAAGCAACGCCAGGAGGCGAAAAACACGTGATCGGTATTGGAGCATCCGCCAGCAGCATTCGAAGGTACTACGATTCCACGAAATCGTAGCTTAGCCGCGAAGAAATCAAATAGGAGAATCGAAACAACCACGGAGTGCTAGCGAAGAGAGAAATCAACCCTTATGAAGGTGGCGCCCAACAATTAAAAGCCGTAGTTAAGGTTAGTCGTTAAGTTTATTGGTAAAGCATGTACGTTTATTTTGTTGAGTATTATTAAATGCGTTTATATGACGTTGTTTTTGATTTGGTGTACTATTTCCCAGTAGTCTTGTAGAGAAAGATTTCATGCTGAGCTAGCAGGGAAGGTATAAGTCAAAACGGGCATTTACAATTAGCGTACAAGCGCGCGAAACATCGCAATTGACACTCAAACGTGAAGCATTAAACGAGCACCGGAAAGCGAACCGTTGCAAAGTGACACCCAAACGTGGGGTAGAAACGTGTATCGTTGCATTGTTTAAATGAAATATTTTTAAAACGCAACAAAAACATTTTAAAAAAAACATTTTTTTTATTTTGACTATTTTAAAACATGAAAAAAACGTTTTCTTGCTGATTGGGACAGGATTCGAACGTAGATTATTGTAACGAATTTTAAAACTAATTTATTTACACACATAATATTTACACGTTTATAACTACACGAATGAATTAAATCTAACGACATTTAAGAAAAACACTTAAGCCAATTTATGTATTACAATCACTCTTGAAATAATGTCCGCGGATAACTTCGTTTTATTTTAAAAATGACACTTGTTGACATTAAAGGCACGTTCATTTATATTCCGTTATGTTTATCTTGAACACGTTAATCGCTTATTTATTTAAACTTCATAATCTACACACTGCCGAGTTCGAATAACTGCCCTCCGCTTTTATACATTTCCGCTGTCTTTCGAGAGTTTTCTATATCCTTTCGGGAACGTTCTACACGCCGACAACAACTTCGGCTTCTTAAGACTGTTCTGTCCAAGAACAGGAAACTGGATGCGACACCGGTAGAAAGGATCGTGGCGATAGCGGCAGTTCTCTCCATTTCAGCAACTTCCTTGACCATAAAAGTAGCAGTCAATGGACTTTTCCTGACCAAATATTCTCCTTGGTTGGTAACTGCAGACCAACACTTGAACGCCTGTTTCTCGGAAGACGACCTCCAACATATTTCGAACTGTCCTCCAATTTAGTTCGTCTAAGCCACAACCAAGCTTCTTGGGTACTGCCAATTTTGTAATATTGTGGAACTCAATTTCTCTATTGAGATTCCATAATGTTCGCCACAGATTTTCGTATAACGACTTTGTACGTGAGTATTTTTTGGTGACCAGATAGAAAACGCAATGTGCGATGGCGTAATCTTTTCGTGTTTGGAACAGGGTTTGTTCCTCGGTTGTAACTCCGAACCTGGCCTATCCAGAACCTTCGTATGTGCTGATGAACTTATCAAAATCCATTTCTTCGATTTGATTTCTGGTTCTGCTAGTTATTACTCTGATTCGGACCTCAACTTGCGTAATGTGGTTATCGCCAGCAAACGGGGCGATATATGACGTCATTATAATATGCTGCACGACTTCATAAGGACCCTCCCATTGCCTCTGCAGCTTCAGCGACAAACCACGTCTTCTTTAGGGATTGTATAACCATACCATGTCGCCAGGTTCAATCCCACTAGTTTGTGCCTTGACGTCATATCTGGATTTTTGTGTGTTTTTACGGACCGTCTCATGTATTTCGTCTAATCTGTCGGTCAGCTTCTCCAGCAACTTCTTCTGGTCTTCGCCCAAATTGGAGGTTGCATGGCAGTCGTATTTCGCAACCGAGCATCACACAGGATGGTGTTTGGCCTGTGCTTTCGTGAACGGATGATCGGTGCTTTGCACTTTCTCGCAAGACCATTTTCTGATGTGCTGGCCGTGCACTTACGGCATCATCTCATGATGTCCTTTTTGCAGTTCACCCAGTAGAATCTTTCTCGAATGTTCGCCAATGTCTTCTTTATGCCAAAGTGTCTTCCTCATGTACCATCGTGGAGATGCTTCAACACTTCTGACACCCGGCTCTTTTGCACTACCAACTGCAGCCTGTTTCCCGTGCCCTCGACACTCTCTAGTGATCGCTTAAGAAAACCGTCTTCTAATTTGTCCTCTATTGCTTCTATTCAGATTCCAAAACTTATTCTTTTAAATTTAACATATCTGCTTGGGTTTCTTCTTGAACAATTTTAATTTGGTTTTCTATGCTTGTTCGTATTTCTTCTTTTAAACTTCAAGAATTTTCATCCATTTTCTGGGAATTTTTGTAAAACTTTTCTTCCATTTTTCTATTTATTGATTCTTGGCCATTTTTGATTGATTCGAGAAATTCAAATAGTTTTGCATCCATTTTGGTTTGATAACGAGTTACCGGCATAAGTTATAACGCGAAAACACTAAATTTATGTAACGGGTAATTCTTTATCGAACTGGAACGGCTATAATTACACTCTATAAACAAATGCGCGAACTAAACAGATTTATTTATTCACACGATTTCAACGGGTTTCAATACCTCACACCTGTATCACCAATGTAACGAATTTTAAAACTAATTTATTTACACACAAATATATTTACACATTTATAACTACACGAACGCTAACTTACGTATTACAATCACTCGAGAAATAATGTCCGCGGATAACTTCTATTTATCTAAAAACTGACACTTGTTTACATTAAAGGCACGTACGTTTATATGTATCTCGAACACACGCATTAATCACTTACTATAACTGCCCTATGATTCGTTTGTACCGCTTTTATACCTTTGCGCTATCTTTCGAGAATTTTCTATATCCTTTCGTGAACGTTCTAGATGCCGACAACAACTTCGCGAACGTTTCATTATATTTGAATTATAAATCAAATATCTAATAAACTGTTAATGTTTAGAATTTTTTTTTATTTGAATAAGTTGTTAGGAAGAAGAAGAATTATCTCTATCAGAAACTGTAAAAATAATTCGAATAGTTTACATATGTACAAAAGTATATAAGAAAATTTTAAAAATGGCGGATACATCTACTTTCGTTTTTTTTATTAGACCCATCTTTTGATAGAACCGAGAGAATATGAAAAGCCAGCTCTATACCAAATTTCAATTTACTAGGACTTTTGGTTCGAAAATTATCGTGGGTACATCGTTACACCCAAAATGTTTCTGTCAAAAATACATTCTGCAAAAAAATTGCGATCGCTAAGAGCCTTCTCGAATCCATTTGGATATGAAGAACGATGTCCTGAAGATTGACAATGAAGAAATTCCTTTTCATTCGTCAGAGAAGGCAGCCGTGCGAGTCTTATTGAGTGAAGACTTGACTCTGCCTGCAAGGACTGAAAGTGTGGTGATGTCACGCCTGGATGGAAGTCTCCGAGATTGAACCAATGGAGGGCGGGTTAGTTGAAAAGGGACTACTCGTTGGCACAACTTTAGTACGAGTAAAAAACACGATGCCTAAGGATCTTAAGTATCAAGTCAGATCTTGTAACGTTGAAAAAGAAGACCGTGGTAGACCAATGCACGCCAGTATCTTAAATTGTGAGATGCGTGAAGTCTGACGAAGATAGGTCGCCGAAGAAGTGTCCACAACATCTCTTGGACATTCTTACCACCAAATGCCAAAACCTCAGCCAAGACCAGCTGGCTAAAGTTAAAGTGTTAATCGAAGAGTATCAAGATGTGTTCGCGCTGGAGAGTGGTTCCAAAGGAAGAACTAACGTGTTGAAACATAAAATTAATACCGGAGACGCTCGGCCCATACTACAACATCCACGCAGACTTCCTTTGGCAAAAGCCGAACAAATAATTACCGATATGGAGAGATAAAGCGTGATTGAACCTTCAAGTAGCCCATGGGCATCCCCAGTGGTACTCGTAAAGAAGAAGGATGGATCAACGAGGTTTTGCGTAGACTATAAACAGCTAAACGACGTGACCAAAAAGGACAAATACCTTTTACCTAGAATTGACGAAACGTTAGACACCCTGTCAAGATCCCAGTGGTTTTCTACGTTATATTTAAAGAGTGGATACTGGCAGGTAGAATCAGAACCCAAGGATCGTGAAAAAACAGCTTTTACGATTGGAACTGGTTTGTGGTAGTTCACTGTGATGCCCTTCGGCCTGTGTGACGCTCCTGCAACGTTCGAGCGTTTGATGGAGACTATCTTGCGTGGATTGTCTTGGAAGACGTGCTTCGTTTACCTGGGCGACGTGATCGTGGTTGGAAGGTCGTTTGAAGAACACTTGAACAACTTGAAGGAAGTGTTCCAGCGACTACGTGAGGCTAAGCTCAAACTGAGCTCAAAGAAGTGCCACGTATTTAAGAAGGAAGTGCAATACCTTGGTCACGTCGTATCTAGAGATGGAGTAAAGGCTGACCCAGACAAAATCCGAGCAGTGCAAGCATGGCCAAGACCAATCGACAAACATTAGGTCCGAAGTTTCCTTGGGTTGTGCACGTATTATAGACGATTTGTACCCGGATTTGCTAATATTGCCAAACCTTTGACGAAATTGACGGAAGAAAGAGCAGAATTTAGATGGAATGAAGACTGCAAAAATTCTTTTAATCAACTAGAACAGGCCCTAGTTACTTCACCGATTTTGAGTTATCCAAGAGAAGATGGAAAATTTGTTTTGGATACCGACGCAAGCAATATGGCCATAGGCGCGGTCCTTTCGCAGGTTCAAGATGGACAAGAAAAAGTTATCGCGTATTTTAGCAAGGTTTTGTTCAGCCCAGAAAGGAATTATTGCGTGACTAGGAGGGAGTTGTTAGCAGTCGTTAAGTCCATCGAACATTTCTACAAGTATTTGTAT
Source organism: Aquatica leii (assembly GCA_035610365.1). Lineage (NCBI taxonomy): Eukaryota > Metazoa > Arthropoda > Insecta > Coleoptera > Lampyridae > Aquatica > Aquatica leii. The sequence continues at coordinate 118,474,994 of CM069434.1, read as the reverse complement.
GGACGAAAATTTTTACTGAGAACAGACCACGCCGCTTTAAAATGGCTACTGAAGTTTCGTAACCCGGAAGGACAAGTGGCAAGATGGATCGAGAGACTGCAAGAGCATCGGAACGCTGATGCCTTGTCCAGAAGACCATGTCTGGCGGACTGCGGGACTGAAAGAAAAAGTTGAATGCCTGCTATGGTTGATGATGAGTGGGAACCTGAGCAGTTACGTCGCGTACAAGAAAACGATCCTGAAATAAGACTACTCCTGGACTGAAAAGAAAGCGGCCGACGAGCAACCTAGGAAGAAGTGAGTGCTTTGGGCAGAAATATCAAAACGTACTGGGCGCAGTGGGACTCCTTGATAGTAGAAGACGGTCTTCTTAAGCGATACCTAGAAAGTCTCGAGGGCACGGGAAACAAACTACAGTTGGTAGTGCCGAAGAGCAGGGTGTCAGAAGTGTTGAAGCATCTCCACGATGGGAGATCAGGAGGACACTTTGGCATTAAGAAGACATTTGGTAAAGTGCGAGAACGATTTTACTGGATGAACTGCAAAGAGGACGTCATGAAATGGTTCCGTAATTGCACGGTCCGCGCATCAGGAAATGGTCCAGCGAGAAAGCGCAAAGCACCCATAAAGCAATACAACGTAGCAAGCCCTTTGAAAAGAGTAGCGATTGACATCGCAGAGTCGTTCCCAGAATACGATTCGGGAAATAAATACATCTTGGTGGCGATGGATTATTTCACGAAATGGACCGAGGCTTACGCTATACCCAATCAAGAAGCAGCTACAGTCGCAGGCGTATTAGTAAAAGAGTTTTTCTGTCGGTTTAGAGTCCCGTTGGAATTACACTCCGATCAAGGCCGCAACTTTGACTCTGGGCTGTTTCAAGAAGTTTGCCGACTGTTAGGAATTAAGAAAACTAGGACGACGCCTCTCCATCCTCAATCTGATGGCATGGTTGAGCGGATAAATCGAACAATGGGCAAGTACTTAGCCAAGGTAGTGTCCGAACACCAAAGAGACTGGGATCAGTATTTGCACCTTTTCCTAATGGCATCGATCATCCGTTCACAAAAGCACAGGTCAAACACCATTCTGTGTGATGCTCGGTGGCGAAATACGATTGCCATGCGACCTCCAATTTGGGCGGAGACCGGAAGAAGAAGTTGCTGGAGAAGATTACGTCAAAAAGCTGGCCAAGAGGCTAGACGAAGTACATGAAGAGGTCCGTAAAAACATACAAAATGCCAGAGACTGGATGAAAACTAGATATGACGTCAAGGCGCAAAATGGTGGGTTTCAACCTGGCGATATGGTCTAGTTGTATAATCCTCAAAAGAGACGTGGTTTGTCGCCGAAGCTGCAAAGGCAATGGGAGGGCCCTTATGAAGTCATGCAGCGTATTAATGACGTCATATATCGCATCCGAAAACCGCCCAGAAGCAAGCCAAAAGTGGTCCACGTCGATCGTGTAGCCCCGTTTACTGGCGATAACCACAATACGCAAGTTCAGGTCCGAACCAGAGTAATAAGTAGCAGAACCAGGAATCCAATCGAAGAAATGGAGTTCGTGAAGTTTATGAACTTATACGGAGGTTCTGGAAAAGCTAGGTTCGGAGTTACCACAGAGGAACAACAAGACCTGTTCCAGACACAAAAAGATTACGCCATCGCATATGGCGTGAGCGAGGTTCTTGACATGTTCAGAGGGGTTGCAGTCGTGTTTAAAAAGAAGTTTGCGCAGCTAGATGAATTACGAAGACAACAACCGGCAGTCGGAAAAGTTTTAGGACTACGTGGTGACAGACGCTTCGTTTTCTATTTGGTCACCAAGAAATACTCACGTACCAAGCCGTTATACAAAAATCTGTGGCGAACATTATGGAATCTCAAGAGAGAAATGGAGTTCCACCATGTAAAGAAATTGGCAGTACCCAAGCTTGGATGTGGCTTAGATCAACTGCATTTGAGGACAGTTTGAAACATGTTGGAGGTCTTCTTCCGAGACGGTCTGTAGTTACCAACCAAGAAGAATATCGGGTGTTACAAGCTTTTGGTGTTTTACGAACCTGCACGGCCAACTCACAATAGTCGGGGTGAGGGGGGGTTCAAAGAAACAGTAAATATGCTTAAGGGCGCCAGAGCGGATCCAAAGTAACTTTCTATCTTGCTCAGGACAGAACGGTTCACACTTGTAACACAATGTTAGGTTCGTAATCCTTATACTCGGCTGTTTCTTTGAACCCCCCCTCTCCCCGACTATTGTGAGTTGGCCGTGCAGGTTCGTAAAATACCAAAAGCTTGTAACAAATTTGGCTGCCCAACTTCAGGGGCCCGATTTTCTCATATCGAATTTCTCATTCACTATATTTCTTTTAGCTATTTTCTTTAATTGTTATTAGCGTAGGAGTAGTATCATTCAGTGGTAGGTTATTTCGTTTGTACATAGGTTAAGGTGTGCTGTTGACTTTCTCTCGGTTTTCGTATAACAAATTTTCTTGAATTAGGATTACATCATTTATTGGTATCTTAGTTAATCAGGTTAGGAATAGGTAGCTTATATTGTTGGTTTTCTTTCGATTTTGTCTATTACTTATTAGTTCAACAAAATGGCTACTATTTGGAAATTTGATGTAAACCGACTTCACAAATTCGAACTTGAATACGAATTAATCTCTAGAGGTATCGATACAGATATTAGTGTAGATCGTCTTAGGAAAATGGTACGAACAGTACATCAGGTGGAATTGAATAAATCCTTTACTTCAGTCAAACATTCTATACCATATGGGGAAGACGAGGCAGCTTTCGAACAAACTCTTATCGAACTTACAGCATCGGTGAATAACTTTGATGGGGACATTTCTTCTTCCTTGTTTTTAAAATTAAGTACTCTTTGGCTTCATGCACAACGACGGTGCGAATTATTGAATGCAACCTCTGACTTTGAATTGACTGAACGAAATAAGTTCTTAATAACACTACAGGGGCTAAAAAATGACGTTGAATCAAAGATCCGCAAGGCAAGACCTTCTATTGCTTCTATTTCTTCTCCAGTTACTCATTCTGTACCTCAAGCTAATTCGACTAACTTACATCATGAAGAAGAACCTGACTTGATTTCTTCCGAATCTGAAGGAGAATTGACAACTCCTGTACCATCGGCTGAAGGCTATTCTAAATCTACTACTGTAGCTAAATTTAATATTTCTTTCTCTGGCGATAACTCTTCTTCTGTATTAGACTTTCTTACTAGGATCGAAGAATTACGAGTAGCTCGTAACGTTTCTAAACAACAGTTGTTCAACTGCACTCCTGAAATTCTTAGTGGCAAGGCTTTACTTCTTTTCCGTTCTCGTCGTTCTCAATTACGTTCGTGGAAAGATGTAGTGACATTTCTTAAAGAGGAATTCTTACCAATGGACTACGACGATAGATTGTTAGAAGAGATTCGTTCTCGAACGATGGGACATACCGAAACTATCGCTATTTATGTCGCTATTATGCAAAGTTTATTTAATCGATTAGCAGAACCTTTGTCGGAGGCCCAACAACTAAAAATCATTTTACGAAATCTCTCTCCTTTCTATCAAACTTCTCTCGTTCTTGTCGACATTACGGCACTTTCACAATTATTAGCTATTGGCAAGAAATTAGAGCACAATAAACAACTAGTGGATACTTTTAAACCTCCTCCTTCTCGAAAAACGTCGCGATTACTTGAACCGAATTTAGCTTATGTAGGTCCAGTTGTAGAACCACCAAAGACTTCTACTAGAGGTACTTTTGCTAATGCTTCTGCTCGCTCTCGCCCTTCTTATCCTTCTCCTAGTACTTCGTCTACTCTTGATAATCGAGCTTCTACTTCTCGAATTTCGTCCACTGCTACTTCTGCTAGAGAAACACGTTGTTGGAACTGCAATCGGGTTGGTCACTTATCTCCGCAATGCTCAAGGCCACAAACACTTCACTGCTATGGTTGTGGAAGACAGGGTGTAACTCGTACTTCTTGTCCACGTTGTAATTCGGGAAACTAACTTTGGAGTCTTCGGACCGAGTCGAGGATTCTTGTGAATTATTCTTAAACTCGGACACACCTTTTAATGGCTTAGAAGATAAACAACGATTTCTTTTGGACTTTGTTTTAGCAAGTGTTAGGGGTGACGAACGTCCTTTTTTAAATGTTACGGTTCTGGGAATTCCTTTCAAAGCACTACTAGATTCTGGAGCTTCACGCACTATTCTTGGCGGACCAGGGTGGGAGAAACTACGCTCTTTGGACGTAAATTTCTTGAATTCAAAGACTTCCTTCTGCAAGTTAGCTAACGGGGTGACATGTACAGTTTTAGGTTCTTTATCTCTTCCTTTTCGTCTCGAAGATAAAGTAACAATATTGAATACTTTAATTATTCCTGAAATTTCTCAACCCTTAATTTTAGGTATTGACTTTTGGAAGGCTATGGATTTCGTGCCGGACTTTCGTAAGGGATTATGGAGCTTTAATTCTTCTTCAGAATCAGCACCTAGTGTTGATGTTCTACACGTTCTCTCTGACCTAACCTTGGATCAAAATCTTACTTTGTCTAATTTACTTGACCAAGCATTTCTTTCTCAACCATCGGATCTAGGACAAACCAATTTAGTACATCATCGGATCTTGACTTCGGCTGAACCAATTAAGCAGCGTTACTATCCTCTCTCTCCTACTTTACTCTCAATAGCTCATACCGAATTGGACAAAATGCTACAAATGGGTGTAGTAGAACCTTCTTCAAGTCCTTGGTCTAGTCCGATCGTTCTAGTTAAGAAATCTGACGGTACTTATCGGTTTTGTGTGGACTTTAGAAAAGTCAACGAAGTGACTCAAACGGATGCATATCCGCTTCCCTACATATCTTCTATTCTAGATCGCTTACGAGACGCTCGCTTTCTCTCTTCTTTAGATATCAGATCAGCTTATTGGCAAATTCCTCTTTCTTCTGAATCTAAGGCGATAACAGCTTTTACAGTGCCACAGAGGGGCTTATTTCAATTCACTCGAATGCCTTTCGGACTTCATAATGCACCTGCTACGTTCCAGCGTCTTATTGATCAAGTTATTGGGGCTGATCTAGTACCTTTTTGTTTTGCATACTTGGATGACATCATCATTGCTACGCCTACTTTCGACGATCATAGGCAAGTTCTGACGAAAGTGCTACATCGGTTATTTACTGCTGGTCTCACATTAAATCGAGACAAGTGTCATTTCTGTCGACCTGTGCTGAAATATCTAGGTTATGTCGTCAACAAAAATGGTTTACTAGTCGATCCTGATAAGGTTGCTGCAATCTGTAATATTCCTATTCCTACAAAAGTCTCTGAAGTGCGTAGATTGATTGGCATGGCGAGTTGGTATCGGCGATTCATTCCTAACTTTTCTTTTCTTTGATATCTCCTTTAACTAACTCGACTACAGCTCCACTTTGCAAACATGATAGTCGGAAAATATGTCAACTAAAAAAATTAATTTGAAATTTTTGCCGCTATAAATAATTTGTCCAATCATAATTGAGAATTCGAAGTTGGTACATTCACAATTAAAAGTTGGTTAAAAGTAAATTATGACAGTTTACAGCTGACATTTTCCGCGTGCGTTTAATTAGGTTTAATTAATTACTAATTCCTTTTATTGTGTTCCAGTGTTACTCTTGTTTATTAAAATCAGTTTTTTTGAAGACTACTTTGTTGGTTTATTAGTGAAATACAGGTATGTATTTACAAATGTTTTAATAACATGTAATTATAATGTAAGTATTATGTTTGAAGGTTATCATTATTATGGCTGGAACTACGAAGAAAACTATCCATTCTGAGGCTCGAAACATTATCAAAAATGTTATTCAGTTCTTCGATAGTCAAAAAGCTGCTGGTGAATGGGCATTTCCTTTGGACAAGGCAACCGAACTTGCAGCGGCTGCTGGTGCGTATGGATTTGTTAATAACGGGTTATTAATTTTCAAATGTAAAAGCAAATCAGGAGATTACCACGACGACATGAATCATCATAATTTTATGCAGTGGATCGAAAAACAGTTAATCCCAAATTTGCCACCAAAAGGAATCGTTGTTTTGGATAATGCACCGTACCACAGTGTTCAAATCAACAAACCTCCAACCCAAGCCACAAGAAAGCAGGAAATTAGAGACTGGCTTGAAAGTAACGAGGTTTCAACAACTGGGGATATGCGGAAATCCGAATTGTTAGAATTGGTAAAAAAGATTGGCTACACTAAAACATTTTATGTAGACGAAATTTTAAAAAAACATGAGCATACCGTGTTACGTTTGCCTCCATATCATTGCGATCTTAATCCCATTGAGTTCATATGGAGTTTGGCTAAAAATAAGGTCGCAATGAATAATGTACAGCAAAGCGCCAAGGAAATCAAGGTGTTAGTAAGAAATGCGTTTGATGAAATCACAGCATTAGATTGGCAAAAACAGTGCATGCACGTGGATCAGTTGGCTCAAGAAATGTGGGTGAACGATGGATTAGTTGACGATGTAGTGGAAAACTTTAAATTTGTAGTGAATACTCGTTCATCGGAAGATGACACAAGTTTAGAAGAATATGAAAGTGATTAATAAATCTGTTTAAGTAGGCACTTGTTCAATTAATTTTGATTTCAATTTAAGGATTAATTTGTGTTACTAAAAATTGCCAAGCTAATAACTTATTTGTTTATTCAACAAAATATCAAACTTGAATACATTTAAAATAAGCTAAAAGAATTTTATAAATCTTAAGTTATTTAAAACTGTTTCTGTAAAATTTAATGTTGTTACTAAAAATTGTATATTCATGTTTTGGGTTAAGTTAAGTTTAATAAAGTATTTCTTTTATAGATATGTTTCTTTCTAATTTTGTAAAGAAAAAAAATAAGTTACACTGGTTATGCAGCACACAATACATTTATGTGTATCCAACAATATACATTTCAATTAAGCGCCCAAATACTTTTTTTGGGATTGTACCATACAAGCTACAGTAGCTCCGGTATCCCCTCTCCAACTATCTTGTTTGCTCTGTGAACCTGTAGGAAAAATGTTTCTTTTCTCTGGACTCGAGAGTGTCAAAACGCTTTTCTTACTTTACAAAATTGCTTAGTTTCGGCACCTATTCTTTCTTGCCCAGATTTTTCTCTTCCTTTTACTGTGCAAACAGATGCTTCAGATTTTGGGTTAGGGGCAGTGTTAAGTCAAACTACTGATAAAGGGGAAACTGTCGTTAGCTATATTAGTCGCTCATTAACCAAACCTGAGCGTAATTACTCTACAACCGAAAAGGAATGCTTACCAGTACTTTGGGCTATAGAAAAGTTTCGTCCTTATATTGAACTCTTTGCTTTGGTTACATCGACTACAATCTCCTTCCGGACGCTTAGCGCGCTGGTCTATTCGATTACAACAATACGACTTTTCTATCATACACCGAAAAGGTAAAGAACATGTAGTACCTGATCTATTATCTCGCTCTGTTACACCAGTGGATACAATGACTGAAATTCCTAATGTACCTTCATCTGGCTTTGGCATTACTCTTCCTATAACTGATTCTTGGTATTTGAAACTGATCGACCGAGTTACGATGTTTCCTCGCAAGTTTGCTTCATGGTCAGTAGTTGATGGCCTACTATATAAATCACTCCGAACTTCGTCGAATCATTCTAATTGGAAAGTAGTGGTTCCTAAGAATCAACAAAAGTTAATTATACAGCAATATCACGATCTTCCTACTGCTGGTCACTGTGGAGTTACAAAAACGTTAGCGCGTATTCGTGAACATCATTACTGGCCTCATCTAAGAGCTAAGGTTACTGAATATATTCGGAAATGTACAGTGTGTGCTTCTCATAAAGTAGAACAGAAGGCATCTCCAGGATTTCTAGCTCCTAGAGCAAAACCAGTACGCCCATGGCAAGTACTCTGTATTGATATTGTTGGTCCTTTACCTCGATCTTCGAAGGGCAACTGTTACATCTTGGTTGTGGTAGACTCTTTTTCTAAATTTACTTGTCTTTTTCCATTGCGCACGGCTACGGCTTCTGCGGTTTCTAAGTTAATAGAGGAAAATATCTTCTTACTGTTCGGTACTCCTCAATACATTATCTCTGATAATGGCGTTCAATTTCGCAGTCGCGAGTTTACTCGTTTATGTGCCCAATATCGCACTACTATTTTGTTTACGGCTCGTTACCATCCTCAAGCCAACCCTGCTGAACGGGTTAATAGGGTAGTAAAAACCATGTTGGCATCTTATGTAAAAGGAAACCAACGCTCATGGGATGTTCACTTACCGCACATTGGTTGCGCTATTCGTACTGCGAAACATGAAATTATTGGGATGTCACCTTACTTTGCTTTCTGTGGTCGTGAACATAATCTCTATGGAGACTTATTAGGTAATCCTCCTTCTTCTACAGAAGAACTGCCTGAACCCGAACGTCCAATACGTCCACGCAACGAATTCTATGAAAAACTTCGTTTAAGTATTCTACAAAAACTATCTAAGTCGTATGCTAACACTGGTCATCGGTATAACTTACGTCGTCGTTCTGTTCGTTTCCACGTTGGAGACCGTGTTTGGAAACGTAACTTTGTACTTTCTGACGCCAGCAAACATTTCAATGCTAAGTTAGCACCGAAATTTATCGGACCTTTCCAGATCAAACGCGTTTCTTCTCCTTGGACATACGAGTTAGCAAATAACGATGGAGTTTCTCTTGGGATTTGGCATGTTAAAAACCTTAAACCTGCTGTTTCGGACAACGAACCAGATTCTTCTGTAGACTCAACTTCTTTTCCTACTGATACCTTATGCTATAACTATCACAAACCTCGAAAGCGGTTAAAGCATAGTAACTTCTCGGTTTCTCGATATTTTGACTATTAGCGTTCTTTTATTGGTCCTGATGTACTCTCGGATTGATAATTTTTTCTCTCTTTCTTCTCTGATTTTGACTTTTTGAATCTGATATCATTATTCCTTAGCTGTAGTAACACCTAATATAAGTTTAGTAGTATAGTAATTAGTATAGTATTCCCATTCTTTAGGAGTCAAAACTCCGCAATGGTATCTTTAGTTAGATTTTTTTTTCTCTTTGGGGTTTGCTTTGCTAGTATAGTATAGTTAGTGGTTTAAACGACAGCAACGCCATCACTGTATATATTACGTTCCGCTTTGTCGGCTTTTCGGTGTTGTCTGTCATTGATAGAAAGTTTATCCTTTTCTTTGGTTCTTTTGGAAGGCTTATCTTCCTGAATTCCTTTTATTTAGTTTACTTAGTATGTAAGGTTACTCTCGGATTATTCTATTCCGCTTGTCGGCTTTTGGAATGTTTAAAACAAGCTTCTTTTGTTTTGTTCTACAGTTAAACTCTTGGATATCACAGGTTCTATCTACTTTGGGCGGTTGGTTGGGCATTGTAGGGTAGGTCACTCGGGGTCGGCTATCTAGGGAGAGCCCAACAAACACTGCAGCAACGGGCCAGCGGCATATCGACGCTTGATTTAATTACATGAAGTGCTGGCCCAATGCTTGATATCTGCACAGGTCCTGTGCGCCAGTGTCACTACGGCCGTCGTGCGGTTACAGCACGGCGAGTAACGGTGGACCAACATTACTTCGGCAGTTTACCAGCGCCGACCCAGCACTATAACGAAACACTGCAGCAACGGGCCGGCGGCATATCGACGCTTGATTTAATTACATAATGTGCTGGCCCAATGCTTGATATCTGCACAGGTCCTGTGCGCCAGTGTCACAACGGCCGTCGTGCGGTTACAGCACGGCGAGTAACGGTGGACCAACATAACTTCAGCAGTTTACCAGCGCCGAATACAGAATATAAACATAAATGACCCAGCACTTGGGGCGATGCTACTAAAGTCTTCCTATACACTGAATTTGAAACAAAAGTACTTCGCGATTGGACTAAAAATTGTGAAATTGAATAAGTGAACAGTTAAAATAATCTTACAAAAATTGATTTTTTATTCATTATTTAATATATGAAATAAAATAAAACTAAATAAAAAACAATGTATCTATTAATTGGAATCAATTAAGTAAATCTTCGGTTAATTGGGCAGCATTATTCTGTAATAAGTGTTTTATTGTTAATTGGATCTAAGCTGAAAATTATAAGAATAAATACCTTGTTCACCCTATGCAATCTTCCACCATCTCGAACCCCCCATTTGTAAGCCATAATTTAATTATACTCTCTACTTCTTGCTGTGCAACATTTTGGGTTAATGGGTTTCTTCTTACAGCAACTGAAATAAAAGCATGAAATGATTATTGAGCAACTAAAATTGTATATAGCAATTTATGAATTCTCAAGTTAGTATTGCAAATGCTTTTATCTACTTTCAGGGTGGGAGGGATTTTCCTGGGTCTTGTTCCTTCTGATCATGGATCAGATTCCTTCCTGGGTGGGAGGAAGACTATTGTGGTCAAGCGAGTACTGGTTGCGGTGACGCGCGCTTGTGTGGACTAACGTTGGGGGGCCCAACGACGCGCTTTTACATCTTATCGCGAGGGCTTGAGGTGTGGTTAAGACTTCGACGCCACACAATCGTCCGGCACTTCAACGAGGAAACCTTAGGCTGTGATAGAATTCCTGGGGTAATTTCCTAGTCTCGTGGGGTTGGGTACCGTTCCTCTTCCATCTTCCTCTAGTACCTTGTCCTTTTCCTGAGGGGTTTGTTGGGCTTTGTATTCAGAATGGTTTTGTACTTATGGGTTGGGGTTTAAGGGGATTTTAGGGCTACTTAGTCCTAGACGCTTGTCTAAACTTCTACCTTTCCTATATTCTTTTCTTTTCTCTGGAATTCTTTTAATACTTACGTCCTTACTGTATTGGGTTACTGATTGTTTGTACCTTACTTTTTGGTATCGCTTTATGCGCTTCGGAAATTAGTAAACCGTGTTGGTATTCTTCTTTGCTTTCGGATCAAATTACTCTTGGTTTCTTGGAGATACCATTCGCTTCGTGCGCTTCTGTTACAGTTTTGGTTGTCGGTATTCTTAAGATTCTGGAATATCTCTGTCTCTTCTGTATTTGTGGTAATCTGATGAGATTACACGGGGTTGGGTTTCTTGGAATTGGGTTGGTTTTGGATTTAAGGGTTCTATCCTTGGCGTATGCCTAAATTTCTGTCTTCATTTTAGCTTTTGTTTCGTTATCTCCGCTCCACGCTTTTATCTTGCTGGGGGGGATTCTGTTACGTGCATAAATTTAAATACTGCACTACCCTGTGTAATAATAATAAATCTGCGTATTTTGAAATATGCTTTATTATCTAGTTCGAGGCGTTACATTACGCGGCTACTTCGAGACTGCCACGTGCGTGTTACATACACGTGTTTATAGGCACACATGTTACATGTTCTTTCTAAAAATAATTTGAAAAGATTAAATTTGAAATACACTGAATAATTTGTGGCTTACTAGCTATTTTAACAATTCCTAAATTGATTAAAACATGACACCTAATAGCTACTTAACAACAAAATTTAGTTTGTATCATAATCTTTTAACTGTTTAGTTTGTAACATAATCTTTTAAGTACTTTGGTTTACCAGACAGTCTTTTTGGTCTTGAATTTTGACCATTACTAGTTTGGATATCACTTGGGTTTTTATTTACATCACCGATATTCGTACACGGTTTGAATTGCTCACTCACTACCGCTTCACGCGCACTTTGATTTAAATCATCGCTTTCTGAAACTTTAGACTCTGCTATTTCACTTTTCTTTTCACTATTTGCACTTGTTATCGGTGTGTCCTCTTTCACTTGCGTACTAAAAGGTCGTAAATGTATTCTGTTTCTACGTAATTGAGTTCCATCATCGGTTATTATTTCATAGGATTCGGGCTCATCACATTTACGTGTAACTTTTGCTGGTGTCCAATTCCTTTTACCCATTTGGACCAACACATGCTCGTTTAAATTGAGATCATCTAATTCTTTCGAACTTCTGTCATAGTATTTCTTTTGTTTTTCTTGTTCATTTTTTATAACTTTGTGATATTTATTGTAATCATATTTAGGTGTTAAAAGTGATTTGGTCATTAAGAGGTTAGATCGTAATTTTCGTCCCAATAACATTTCTGAAGGTGATGGCATGTTACTTTTTGGGGTGGTATTGTAGTTGAGAATAGCGTTCTCTATAGTAATGTTCTTAGATTCTATTGCCTTTGTAATTAAGCCCTTTACTGTTTGAACAGCTCGTTCTACTAACCCATTGGATTTTGCGTACGTTGGACTTGATGTCGTATGTTTAATATCATAGGTTTTTGTAAATATCTTGAAAGTAAACGAATTGAAAGGTGGTCCGTTGTCACTTACAATTTCCATTGGAATTCCAAAGTATGAAAATGTTTCTTCTATTGATTTGATGATTGGAGTTGCTGTTTTTAAGCCTACCTTCTTTACTACAATAAATTTTGATAAATAATCAATAATAATAAGATAATCTGTGGCCTTTATATGTGCAAAATCTATACCAACTTTTTGCCATGGTAATTCCGGTATTTCGTGCGACTTTAAAGGTTGTTTTGTGTTTGATCTGGAATACTTCTGGCATGTACTACATTTTAAAATTCTTTCTTCTATTTCACGTGACATTCCTGGCCAATACATTATTGTTTTTGCTTTGTTTTGACAAGCTGTGACACCTTGATGTGCGGCATGTATTTTATCGAGATCTTTGTCTACTTCTTCACGAGGAATTACAACTTTATTACCTTTGAATAGAATACCTTCCGCATAATGCAATTCGTCCTTGATGTCCCAAAACAATTTCGCGTTTGTTTTTATTGAGTTTTTATGTGTTGGCCATCAATTGTTTATATAAGAAATTACTTCTTGTAAAACATTGTCTTTGTTTGTAGAAACTCGAAGTTCTTCAATTCTTTCTTCCGAAGCGCATATAATTTCACTTACTGGTACTGTTTTCCCTTCTAGATAGTCTGTATTTATGGTCATATTTTTATTAGGGTCTCTCGAAAGAGTGTCAGCAATGCATAAATTTTTTCCTGGCATATACTCTAATTTATAATCGTATCTCATAAGTTTTAAAATCATTCTTTGTATACGCGGCGATAGAAATTCCATCCTCTTATTTACAATACTTAACAAAGGTTTGTGATCGGTTTGAACCAATACTTCTCTACCGTAAGTGTAAAGATGAAATCTTGTCAGCCCATTTAAAATCGCTAATAATTCCTTCTCTATTTGCGCATACCTTTGCTGAGTCGGATTCAAGGCTATTGAGCAATAACCAACTGGTTGGTTTTCTTGAAGTGCTACGGCTCCTAGCCCATAACTGCTAGCATCAACAGAGATACATAATGGTTTATTATGATCGTAAAATCTTAAAACTGGCGCATTGCATATTAACTTTTTAAGATTTTGAAAGCATCTTTCTTGATTTTCCGTCCAGACAAATTCGTTTTTATTACTTAGTAAATCTCTTAACACTTTAGTTTCTTGTGCCATATTTGGTATAAATTTACTCAAATAATTCATCATTCCTAAGATTCTTTGAAGGTCCTTTTTACATTTAGGGCTCGTTAAAGCGTCAATCGCATTTAATTTAGAGTTTTCTATTGCAATTCCGTTCTCTGAGATTTCATGTCCTAAGAATTTTATTTTAGTCTTAGCTAATGTAATTTTATTTTTACTAAATCTTACTCTAAATTTCTTTGCCCTTTCGAGAGCTAATTTTAAACGTACGTTGTGTTCTTTAAGCGATTTGCCATAAATCAACACATCGTCAATGTAAGGTATGACACCTTCTAATCCATCAAATACGTGGTTAATTATTTTTTGATAAACCTCTGCCGCACTATTTATTCCGTATGGCATTGTTTTATATCTAAACCTACCGAATGGAGTAGCAATCGTACATAAATTAGAAGTCTGTTCGTCTATTGGCACTTGCAAAAACGCCGTTGTTGCATCTAATACAGTAAAGTATTTTGCACCATTTACTTCCGATAAAACGCTTTCTACCGTGGGAAGTGCATAATGTTCTCTTTTAATATATTTATTTAATGGTCTCGGATCCATACATACCCTTATTGAACCGTTTGGTTTAGAAACTATGACAATTGGGTGAACCCAATCAGTTGGTTCGTTGACCTCTTCTAAAATACCGTTTTTAATCATCTTTCGTAATTCTAACTTTAATTTTGTTTTTAAAGCAATCGGTACCCTACGCGCTGGTGAAATCGACGTTTCAACATTTCCTTTCAATGTAATATGATACGGTTTACATTTAATGCGTGACGATTTATTCTGAAACAACTCTATATAATCGTTAATTATTTCCGTCGCCGAATCTGTTTCTACCGAATTAATACTTTTATGTGGTACTCAGTGGTACTAACCCAAACATAGTTACGTCATGCAAACCTAAAATCGCTTCCGCGTGTTCTGTTGCTACAAAGAAATTCAATACTTTGTTATTTCCATTGAAGTTGCACGATAAAGCGCACTTTCCTAAAGTTTTGATTACATGCCCCGAATATGAAGTAAGCTTTGTTAATGTTGGCATTAGCTTTTGTTTATGCGGTAATTTATCATAAACATTTTTTGGAAGTATGTTCACCTCTGACCCCGTGTCAATTTTGAACAAAACATATTTTCCACTTACTTGTACATTTTCTCTCCATGCCACTGCATTTACCTTTCGGGATGATTGTTCACTTATAGACAATAACGTTAATTCTTCCGAATCTTCCTCAGTTTCTTCAGACGATTTTTCTTCGACAACTTCCTGTACATTTTTAATCCTCCACATCTTCGCAAAGTGATTTCTTTTCTTGCATCTTAAACAAAATTTACCTTGCGCTGGACACTTAACTTCATTTATGTGATTGAGTCCGCAATTTTTACACTTCTTTGATTTATCACTAGATTGATATGTCTTTTTATCACCGTTGTTACCCGCAGTTTTAGTTTTTTGTCTTCTCACTTCACATATTTCGGTTGAATTTGAGCCTTGTATTTGTTCTGCTTGTCGCCTGCTTTCCTCGCTTGCTCTACAATAATCTAAAGCCTTTTTTAATTGTAAATCAGGTTCCCTCAATAAACGTTCTTGAACCCTCTTATCTACACAACCCAAAACTAATCTATCTCGAATTAACATCTCTTGCTGCTCTCCAAATTCACAAGGGACTGCTAATTTTTTCAAATCAGTAACATATTTATCTACTGGTTCACCTAGTTCTTGCGATCTTGAAAAAAATTTAAACCTTTCGAACACTACATTTTTACGCGGTTTACAGTACTCGTCAAACTTTTTGAGCACTACTTCGAAATTGTCTTTAGTTTCGTTCTCCGCATATTGAAATGTATTAAAGATATCTATTGATTCATCTCCCATTAAATTTAAGAGTAAAGCTACCTTCAATTTGTCCGGTTTTGCATTTTTTTCACTTGCCTCCAGGTACAATAGAAACTTTTGTTTATACTTTTCCCAGTTATTGGAAATGTTTCCCTCGAAACTCATGCTAGCTGGTGCACTTATTACATTTGCTTCCATGCTGAGTTATAAATTTGAAAACCGCTGCACTTGTAAAATTTATAATTTTACTGCACTTGTAAATTTCTCATTTACCGCTGCATTTAAAATTTTTTTATAATTTTACCGCTGCACTTAAATTTTTTTTTATAATTTTACCGCTGCCACCATGTAATAATAATAAATCTGCGTATTTTGAAATATGCTTTATTATCTAGTTCGAGGCGTTACATTACGCGGCTACTTCGAGACTGCCGCGTGCGTGTTACATACACGTGTTTATAAGCACACATGTTACACCCTGTATATTGGTTTAATTAAAAATTACTTTTATATTTCTCGACGCCATCTATCGGGTTCGTTGGTCTCTTCGTATTGAGTAGGCGATATCCGGTGAGTTACCGGCATTTTGACTTTGACATCGTTCATGTTATAACCTATGTCTGCGTGAATTAAAAATCGTTTTCTCAAATCATCCACGTGTTGGGACACGATGGAAAATAGAAGTCTTCTTAATTAACTAATTTAATCCACGCAGAGTAAGTGGCTTTTGTTCTTTCTTTGATTAAAGGTAATTTTTATGTCTTTTCGTTAGCGCCATGTGCTACCTCCTAAATATGGGTATTCTGGTTGTAATTTAAAATCTACAAGGGAAAATTATAACTTCATTACGATCGTAAAGTATTCGAATCGTCACCGGCCGTTCCACCACAATCTGGCTCATGGTTCTAGTCGATACCGAATTACGAGGGATTAACATCGACAAATATTTTGATGGGACGATTATAACTATCTATAAGGCCTACGGTTAAAACTAATTAAACCGCAGACAAGGTGTACAACAGCATTCGACAACCGGGTTATATTATATGTACTTTCTTTAACATTAAGTAACGATTTTTGTAGATCTTGATTTCGTGAGGCATTAGTTTGACACGATTTGCGACTCAAATTGTTTACAGGATTGCTTGCCGGGGAAAGCGCTTTCTTCGCACGAGTGGAAGTTCCTGTGTTAGTGGTAAGTGTTTTATGTATCTTATTCGTTGTCAGAAAGGTCACTCACGAAACTGTTGTGAATATTAATTTCGTATTTACTAACGTGATTGGATTACCATTTAGATAGTAATTTTTGCTTATTTTGTGTTACGTATGCTGTGTATTACCAATAATTATTATGATAGTTTAATCTTAATGCCGTAATTATTATCATTATTTCGTATATCCCGCATGCTGTATACCAATGATATTTACTATAAACTATTCTTCACTATTCATGTCGACGTAATTTACTTATGTACTGTGTGTTGCCGATACTACTGGCATTTCTGTAATGAGAATTCGATATACCTGTGATAATCATCAACGATTCTAGATTAAAGTTGTTATTGTGGTTACTTGTTCTTTTATGACAACATACCTTTTTCTTTGGATCGTCGTTATCTAATAACAAACGTTGGCTACTCGAACAGCCGAGTATAAGGATTACGAACCTAACATCATGTTACAAGTGTGAACCGTTCTGTCCTGAGCAAGATAAAAAAGTTACTTTGGATCCGCTCTGGCGCCTTTAAGCATATTTACTGTTTCTTTGAACCCCCCCCCCTCTCCCCGACTATTGTGAGTTGGCCGTGCAGGTTCGTAAAATACCAAAAGCTTGTAACACGGGTCAGGAAAAGTCCATTGACTGTTTATTTCTACCGGTGTCGCATCCAGTCTTCTGTTCTGGGACAGAACAGTTTTAAGGAGGGAGCAGTGAAACGTTCTCAAATTCAAGAGCCTTCTCGAAGTTGTTATCCATCTTCTAGAACGTATATGGAATGATATGGAACACTCGAGAAGGATTTGCAAAATGTATATAAATACGGAACAAACAAATCGTAGGTCAGTTATTTCCGTAATGTGAAGACAGCAGTGTTAAGAAGATTATTCAAGTCTAAATAAATAAGCCGTTAACGCGTGTGAGATAAACCTACGGTGAATAATCGGGTACTTGACTTTAACTTAAACAAGTGTGTGACTTTATCTTATCTTCGTGTCAGTGATAGCGTTACATATAAATTATACTGTAAGTGTTTTTATTAAATATTATTAGATTTAATTAGTTCGGTTAATTTAAAAGTGTACATATTTTTAGTATAAGTAAAAAATATTTTTTAGTAGTTTAAATAAATTAGTTTTCATAATAAAATTCGTTATAATAAAGAGAAAATATATTTAAAAATGTGAAATTTAGTAACACGGATCTGTCACAATAAGCTTTGATGAAGCTACAGTTTCGTTAAGCAACTTTTTAAAAGTTTCTACACAGACTGCGCCAGTTTTATCTCGTTCAATTCCAATTTTCCATAATTTTTCGAAAGTGTCGTCTGGAAACTCGTATCCAATATTTTCGAATATTTTTCTTATAATTTTGGGAGTTCGTGGCTAAAACGTTTAGTTAAACTTACTTGAAATAAATGAACATTAAAGAAAACCATAAAAAAGTCTCTGTAGGTTAAACCATATACAGTATAAATATTGGGACTGATTACTCCTTCAACCGTTGTTTCTTCGGATAAACTTTCTAAATCGGCACGGCATCCATTTTTGGGTACGACGGCATATAACCGATCGTATCTAACACTCGGCACTCCAGCTGCACGCATCTCTAACATATTATTTTGAAACGAGTTCAAATTCGAAACTAAAAATCTTACTGCTATTGTCCGCTACCAAAAAACTACAATTATCGGATTGAGCTATTGTGATATAGTATTTGTTTCCTTCTGGAATATCATCAATTTTTATTATTTCAGGTACAGACTTATTAATATCGGCCAAATATATAAAATCTCTATAATTAATTTTATCTTCATGTATACCTCCACAGAATTCAAAGAAAGGTTCTAGAGACGAATACTCATATTTAACTCCATAGCATTTACATACATTGTAAAAATTTTCTAGAGGTACCCATCCAGTCAACTCCTTAAAAAACATGGGTTTCATCAAAATAAACATGTAAAAGTTAACCTACAGTATCATAATGCAAAATGTGATTTTGAAAATCGAAAAAATTAAAATCGAATTTATTAAACCGTTTCTTCAGATAGATTCTCAACTGATTTAAATAACTCATCCACTGATGGAAATCTCGTTTAAATAAACACATTGGTACGTTTGCATCTTTTAACAAATCTCCAACGCCGTAACATTCTTTACGCGATTTTCCAAACATGTGACCTTTAGGAACCACCTCTATATTTTTAACTCTGTAATATATTAATTATGAAGTAGTTTAATATGAGCAATAATTATACGGAGCAAAAACTTTTCCCAGCTGGTGGTGCGTGCGTGCCACCGTGTCTGCCTGAATTGTATTCACGGAACTGATAGGTTTGGTGTTACACCAGTTACACACACAACGTATCCAAATACCTCTTGGATCATTAATCAAAGTACCACCATATCTTTTATTTGGTTTAAACGCTGGTTGGTAGTAACTACAAATAATGTTATTTAAAGTACTCGTATATTGTTGTTTAAATATACTGTCGATTCTTCATTTCTCCAGGATTGTAATCGTTATGTGATTTTATGTACATATCGTGACCGACTTGGCTGTCCCAAAGTACTTCGTATGTAGTTTTTGGAGGATTAACCACAATTTTTGCAGGTATGGCTCCTTTTATGATTTTCCCAAAAGCGGTGTTTTCAATGTCCATGCCTGCTGGTACACCCGGTATTGGGTCCCTCGGTTTATTAGTTTTATTCCAATACGAATCGTAAGCAGTTTCTTTTAAATCATTTATTAAAGTCTGATAACGCGTTTGGACTTCAGGACGTAGACAGGGTCTTGACTAAAGATTTTGTTAGTAAAATACTAAAGTAAATAGACGTTAATACCTCTGTATTTGTGCCAGGGTGACGATAGTTTTCTAATTTCGGTAGTTTGTATTTGAAAGGAGGATCTTTGAATATACCAGCATCGTGCATTAAAGCATCAACTTCGTGTTGCAGTCGATAGTCTTTTAAACATGCTGCGGCGGTATCTTCGACATTTCCAAAAACTTTTCCGGCCTATAACGAAGGTTTTAATAGTCAAAATAATCATTGCACAATACAGTACAGCACATATCATTGGATTGCGATCAATAAATTTGCCATAATTACCAGACATGGTTGTAAAATATGGTGTTTAGTTTAAAATGTCAAAATTTAAGGTGGTGGAAAATGAGAAACATTACTATAGAAACATGATCTTACAAAAAAAAGGTGAGCTAAATCTTTTGTCTTTAAAAACATGGAACAATTCCTTTTTCCGATGCTTTAACGAAAAATTTTTCCTCTGGAAGTTCCAAATGGTCCACTAACTACTCGAGTACTAAGATTATTTTACCATATAAGTATCTTGTACCATGCTTATGTGACGAACGAGTTTACTTAGAAACGAAAGGCCTTTCGTTTCGCAAGACATTACAGTTTGCATCTTCAAAGTGATGCATGTCACTAAAGGAAAAATTGTAATATCATTAGCCATTTCGGTTCATGTTATATGCATGTTTTTCTTTTTTCACAGCTTCGCCGATTAGTTTGAGAAAGTAGAAAAGAGTTCTAGTTAACACTTTAGTTTGGTTAAAGCTTAGCGTGTGTCCTAGTCACTGCTAATTTTGTAACTCTGCGGTGGAAAAAGACTGGGAAGTATGGAAGGAAAAATTACCAGAGGGTTATAATTGGAAGGTGGAATTTGCAACAAGAAGAGAAAGTAAAGGTAGAGCAAGGGGACTAACGGGCATAAAAAGGAACTGGTCGGTTGAAGAAGAGGAGGGAAACGAGAAGCAAGGGATAGGGATTGTAAAAAATTATGTGGTCAGAGAAGGAAAGGAAAAATATATAGTGTTAACAGTTTATGGGCGGGATATGAGGATGATAAGTGAACAGATTGAGAAAATGGTACAGGGAGAGGAAAAGATTATTATAGGGGGGGATTTTAACGCGAGAACAGGGGAAAAGGGAGGAGTGATTATTGGAGGGGAAGTAAAGAGAAGAGTTAGCATGGATAAGACAGTTAATAGGAATGGGAAAATGTTAGTGGAGATATGTGAGGAAAAAGGGTGGTCAATTCTTAATGGAAATATAGAGGAGGGGGACAGAGGTGACTACACTTATATGGGAGAGAGGGGAGAATCGGTGATCGACTACGTGATAGTGAGTGGAGAGATGTGGAGAAAGTTTTAAAGTGGGGGATGAAGAGGAATCGGATCATCAGCCACTGGAAGTGATTTTAAAAGGAAAGGAGCAAGGAATTAAGGAGGGACAGAGGGGATGGGGAGTAAATAAGGTGTGGACTGAGGAAAGCATAGTAAGATATAAGATGAAGTTGGAGCAAGTGATTTGGGGAGATGTAGGGGGGGAAGAAGGACTAAAGGAGTTGACGGCAGAAATGGAGAAGGCAGTAGAAAAGAAAAGGTTTGAGAAAAGAAAAGGCAAAAAGAGGAACGAAAATAGGTGGTGGAATACAGAATGTAGAGAGGCAAAAACAGAGATGAGAAAGGCTAGAAGAAGATGGAAGAAAGGTAAAATAGAGGTGCAGGAGTATAAGGAGAAGAAAGTGAATTTTAAAAATGTATGTTCTGAGAGAAAGGTGTCGTATAAAGAGGAAACGGAGAAACAAGTAAAGGAAATAAAGAAAGAAGAAGAAGTGTGGAAATTTCTAAACAAGGAGAGAAGAAGAGGTAAGAAGAGAGGAGGTTTAACGGATATAAACGTGTGGTTGGGTTATTGTATGGAGCGTTTGGAGGGAACAAGAGAAGGACCAGGGCAGGTGATATTGCAAGAGGTAAATACAATACAGGAGGAGAGGGAGATAACGAAAGAGGAAATGCAGGAGGCAATAAATAGACTAAAATTAAGAAAGACGGCAGGAACGGACGGTACGCAAGGAGAACAATGGAAATATGTAGGGGAGAGAGTAAAAGGAAATGTAAGAAAAATTTTTAATACAATATGGAAAGGAGAAGAATTGCCAGGGAGTTGGAAAGAAAGTTGAATTCTGCGGTTTATAAGGGAGGGGATAGGAAGGAGGTAAAGAATTATAGAGGGATTAGTGTCACTAATGTAAGCTATAAATTGTATGCCATGATTATACAAAGGAGGTTGGAAAAGGAAGTGGAAGAAAAAAGACTATTACCAGATTGGCAGATGGGATTTAGAGTGGGAAGAAGGGCAATAGACAATGTCTATATATTGAAACAGTTAGTAAATGGAGAGCTATATAAGAAAAGGGGTAAGGTATACGCTTTCTTTATGGACATAGAAGCTGCATTTGATAATGTGAATAGGGAAAAGCTATGGAGAGTGTTAAGGAAAAAAGGAATAGAGGAACAACTAGTGAGGAAACTGGAAGGGATATATAAAGAGAGTAGGAATAGGGTAAAAATAGGGGATAGTGTTAGTGAAGTGTTTTGGACGAGGAAAGGGCTAAGGCAGGGGTGTCCTCTTAGCCCTATTTTATTTGCACTGTATATATAAGTGACATAGAAGAAGTGTTGAAGGGTGGTCAGTGTGGTGGGATTGTTATGGAGGGAGGGATTAAAGTGTGGATATTGGCATATGCAGACGATATGGTCATAGTGGCAAAAAATGAGTTGGAGATGAAAAGTATGATAAATACGATTAAGAGGTATCTGGAAAGAAAAGATTTGGGTTTAAATGTGGGAAAGTCTAAGATGATAGTTTTTCAAAAAGGGAGAGGAGGGAAGAAAAAGGAGGAGTTAAGTTGGGGAGAACGGAAGATAGAGGCAGTGAATGAAGTGACATATTTGGGATATAGGCTAAGGTATGATAATAAAGATGATGCGCATATAAGGGAGTTAGCAAAGAAGGGTAACAGGGTAATAGGGCAGGTATGGAGTTTAGGGGAAAGAGTATTTGGGAAGGAGATCGAGAAAAGAAGATGGCTGTTTGAAAATTTGATTAAAAGTGTGATGATGTACGGGGTGGAGGTATGGGGTTGGAAAGAGTGGAACCTATTGGAAAGGGTACAAATAAAATATTGGAAATGGATACTGGGTTTAGACAGGGAGACGCCGGGTTACATAATAGAGGAGGAGGGGAAGTTAGAGAAGATTAGAATATAAGCAGGGAAAAGGGCGATGGGTTATGAAGAGAAAATGAAGGAAAGGAGAGAATGTAAAATTTTGCAATGTTGCTGGAGGACTGTAAAATATAGGAAAAACATATATGGGCAGGAAGAAAGGAAACTTTACTACCAACGAGGAGGTTTCGCAATAGAAGAGGTAGAAAGAAGGAGAGAGGAAGGGAGGTTAAATACTGAGGAGATAGTAAGAAGAGATAAAGACTCGCAGGTGCAAGAGAGGGAAGGAAAGTACAACTTAAGGTATGGGAATATAGTGTCCAGGGGGGTTCCTAAGTATCTGATGGGGAGGAGAAGCTTAGGAGAGAAACCAGTTATAGCTAGGTTCAGATGCGGAAATGAGGAGAGTTTAAATAAGTATTGGAAGGAGGATGTAATGAGGAGATGTAGATTATGTGGAGAGGGATGGGAGGACATAGAACACTTGAGTGGGGAGTGTAGGGAGCTAAGGAAGAAAGGAGGGGGAGGAAGGCTTTGCTTGGGAGGAGGGGGAGGGATTGGATTGGATGAAAGCAGTAAAGGAAAGAAGGATAAGAGGGGAGGGTTAGGACTATCGATTTAGAATAATAAGATGGTGATGGGAAGATTTTAGGGAATAAAGTTTTTTTTTTGTATTTGATTTTTTTAGTTTACAAATTTCTGTACAAATTATATTAGTATGATAAAAAAATGTTGTAAGGTAAACGTAATCCATTGTAGGGCCGAATGGCTAGACAATTAACTAACAATAAATGTAACTCTGCGGTGTTTGCAGTCAGCCATATGTTCGTTTACTCTATGTTTACTTGATCCACAGGAACAAGGAATTTTGTAAATCCCGGCATTTTAGGGTCCTTCTTTGTCTTTAACAGATCTAAACCAATTGTTCAAGGTATCCTTAGTCGTAGTGGCAGTTTTGATATTATGTTTCTTTAGCTTTTTCTTATTTTGTCTGTCAAACCCATACAGTATAGTTAATAACCGGTGCTAGTAGAATGTGGTAAGTCTTCTTTGACTTTTGGATTGACTGCTCTGGTGGTGAAATTTGGCGTTTAACACGTTCACGCCGGCGCGTACCACCGGTGGCCCGCACTAAACTGCCTCATCGTGGGGCGCGTACTATCGGTGGTACGCATTTGATTGCGCTATTAGACGATACGTAACACCAAATATTTAAATCTTCCAATAGAGCGAAATCTTAAAGCGCAGCCGTCAATGGGCGTGGAGCATGAATTACAGCGCCGGCGTGAACGTGTTGAGTATCTGTTAGTATGCGTTTGTTTTCTATAAACGAAATGCCTGAACTGGCCGTTATTATTCTTTATCGCCAGTACAGCAAGCTGTTATGTTTTAACTTCATAGTAACATTTAATGTTATTATGCGCAGAGTTTAGATGCTGAAAGAACTGATTTAGTTTTTCTTTTCCATGAGGTCATACAAAAACTTTGTGTTATTATATGCAAGTTCTGAATTTTCTCTACAAATTTTGTAAAATTTTTAATGTGAGTTTCGGTATTTCCTGTCAGCGGCAAAAGTTTTCTAGCTAGATTACGTACTAACGATTGGGTCGTTGAATTTATGGTGTTCACTATCTGTCAATCGAGGGAACAGAAATATATAAAAAGTATTCAAAGGAGTTCAGTTCAGTATTTGAAATTCTCAGAAAATCGAAGCAAATTCTAGATAATGAACGTAAAATTTTACAAAATTTAAAGAAAAACTATTTGAAAGTACCCAGATAATAGATGTTTGGAAAATTATAGAGGTTTAAAAGAAGAAATACGAACGAACATAGAAAACCAAAATAAAACTGTTCAAGAGGAAACTCAAGGAGATATATTAAATTTAAGAGTATAAATATACGGTGTTCTAGAAAACAAAATAGAAGCAACAGAGGGCAAATTAGACGACAGAATGCAACTGCTTGAAGAGAGAATGAACTCAATGAATTGCCATGGTTGAAGGAAGTGACACGAGCGAAGAGTTATTAATCATCGTGAATTAACCACTAACAAGTTTAAAGTTGTACCTTCAAATGTTGATGGTAAAGTTCTATAGTCAACCTATCACAAATAGTTTGAAACCGCAGCTGTAGCTAATGGTTGGAGCAACAAGCAGAAAGCGACGTTTTTAATAGTGGCTTTACGTGCTTGGAGCGCTTGAAATTCTGTAGACTGTTCCTGACCAGCTGCAAGGAAATTACGAACTCTTAATTTCATGTTTAGAAATGAGATATATTCAGAAAGCTGCGGAAAGTCTTCAAGAGTTTGAGGCTGACATCCCCCGATTGACACGGCTTGCGTATCCTACAGTACCAGATATCCTCTTGGAATACTTGGTTATTCAAACCTTTGTAGACGGTCTATAATATAGCGAAACGTAGCGGACTAGCGAAACTAGCGGTTAGCTCGACCTAAGCCGGTGGATGATGCAGAAGTACCCGTGCAGACACTAGCAAGCATTGAAGCAATAGCACGACAAATACTTTGGGAAAGGCGAGCGACGACTTTGAACTGCGGTAAAATAGGCCACGTACGACGACACTGTACTAAACTTAAGAAGAAGACAAAAAAAACCACTCGAACACCTGAAACAAGTTGACCAAAAGAGACAGAAGTTAATCTTATCTCGTCATGTACCAGAGATCACCATTCAAATGGCATCGCCTAGAATGAATTGTACAGCATTTATCTCGATAGCAAGATCAATGGACGAAGTGTTCAGTTACTAGTTGACACGGGATCGACGAAGATCATTATTTGTTCTGACATGTTATTGGAAACATTACCAGTAACAGTACGACTTCAAACGGCGACGAGCGAAGAAATACCTACGGACAAGTAAAAGTCACCATTGGTTTGGGAAATGGAGTATTCGACAATCAAGTACTGGTAGCCGACATCACGGAAGAAGTTTTTCTGGGAATAGAAGTTATAATTCGTCACAGACAGCCGTGCGAGTTTTATTGAGTGAAGACGTGACTGGAAGGACTGAAAGTGTGGAGGGCAGCTTGGTTGAGAAGGGACTACTAGGTGGCAGAATGTTAGTACCAGTGAAAAACACGGTGCCAGTAAGGATCTTGAATGTCATCTCAGACACCTTATCAGGATCTCAGTGATTTGGATTTAAAACGTGGTAGAATTGGAACTGGTTTGCGACAGTTCACTGTGATGCTCTTCGGCCTGTGTAACGCTCCTGCGACGTTCGAGCGTTTTATGGAGACTATCTTGCGCGGACAGTATTGGAAGACGTGCTTTGTTTACCTAGACGACGTGATCGTGGTTGGAAAGTTGAACACTTGAAAAACTTGAACGAAGTGTTCCTTCAACGACTACGTGGGGCAAATCTAAAACTAGCCCCAAAGAAGTGCCACGTGTTTAAAAAGGAAGTGCAATACCTTAACCACGTCGTATCTAGAGATGCAGTAAAGGTTCACCCAGAAAAAGTCCGAGCAGTGCAACCATATAGCCAAAACCGATCGACAAGCATCAAGTTCGCAGTTTTCTTGGGTTCTCCACCTATTATAGATTATTTGTACCTGGATTTGTCAACATTTCCAAACTTTTGACAAAATTGACAAAAGAAAGAGTAGAAATTAGATGGAATGAAGACTGCGAAAACGCTGTCTCTCAACTAAAACAGGACTTAGTCACTTCGCCGATTTTAAGTTATCCAAGAGAAGATGGGAAATTTGTTTTGGATACCGATGCAAGTAATCTGGTCATAGGTGCCCCTTTGAAATGACTATTGCAGTTTCGTAATTCGGAAGGACAAGTAGCAAAATGGATCGAGAGACTACAAGAGTATGACTACGACATAGAACATCGTGCCGGAAGCAGTCATCGGAACGCTGATGCCTTGTCGAGAAGACCATATCCGACAAACTGTAGCCATTGTTCGTGACTTGAAGAAAAGATCGAATGTCTCTGAAGAACTGCTATGGTTGATGACGAGTTAGAACCTGAGCAGTTGCGCCGCAAACAAGAAATCGATCCTGATATAAGAGTACCCTGAACTGGAAAGCGACTACCAACCTGAGAAGAAGTGATTGCTTTGCGGGCAGAAACATCAAAGCATACTGGGCGCATTGGGACTCTTTGAGAGTAGAATAGGGTCTTTTTAAGCAATCGCTAGAAAGTAAGGAGGGCACGGAAAACAGACGAGTGTCAGAGATGTTACAACATTTGCACGATGGTACATCGCAGGAGGACACTTTGACGTGAAAAAGACTTTAGGAAAAGTTTGAGAAAAATTTTAATGAGTGAACTGAAAAGGTGACGTCATGGAATGGTGCCGTAAGTACACGGGCTGTGCTTGAAACCGTATAACGTGGGAAGCCTTTCAGAGAGAGTAGCGATTGACATCGCATGCCCGTTTCCAGAATCTGATTCGGGAAACAAATACATCCTAGTAGCGATGGACTTCCGTAGAAATTACATTTTGACCATGGCCGCAACTTTAAGTTTCCGCTGTTTTAAGAAATTTGCCGACTGTTGGAAATTAACAAAACTAGGACAACTTCAATAGTGTCCGAACACCAAAGAGACTGGGATCAGTATGTAACGAACCGTTACTTAAATTCAGTTATGTTTGATTTATTTTGTTTTGTTATTTAGGACCGTTGTTTAATTAGTATTATTAAGAATTGTAGATTATTAATTAAGTTAATTTAGTTTCCGTACCCGTGTAAATAAATAAGGGATTTCCGCTAGTACCGAACGCGCAACTAAGCTCGCGCTATCCCCGCTTGAACCGTTCTCCCACTTCCGGAGTCACGAATAAAAGCGGAACCCCGACGCAGGAACGCCAGTTCCAGTTGGAGCTCGCTTCGAAGAAGATTCCGGGGTTTCAGTGCACCAGCTGGAGTTTAGGGTAAGCCGTTTTGCTTTTATTAACCGGACCTCCGGGGGAGATACCGCTCCCCTTCTTGTCTGCTCTTCCCTACTCTATCCTTTACCGGGCGTCGTATTCGTAGTGTTTGGCTTTGGCCTGCGAATACGCCGTCAACACGTCGTTTCCGTAGTGTTTGGCTTTG
The DNA here is from genome assembly GCA_035610365.1 of Aquatica leii. Lineage (NCBI taxonomy): Eukaryota > Metazoa > Arthropoda > Insecta > Coleoptera > Lampyridae > Aquatica > Aquatica leii. The sequence continues at coordinate 118,447,265 of CM069434.1, read as the reverse complement.
GCCTGCGGATACGCCTACCAGTTCCGTGCCCCCGTCCCCTCTCCAGTACGAATCCGAATAAACCCCGTCTACCGATCCAACCAACGGAGGTTGCTACCCTAGTGCATGCTTGCTCGCTTAGTCACCGACGTCACCGCTTGTCGAACGCACGCTAATCACTCATTGGTTTATAGATCACCTTCCGCTTGCTTGGTTGTGGCCGCCGTTTATGCACCGTTCCTTGTTGGTTTTGAGAATAAATAAAGTTATTTTGATTTACTATTGTGTATTTTATTTCCGTCGCCTCGCTCCGCTTTTAGGTCCGTTTGAAGCCCTGGACAACCGTGTCTTCACTGTAGTTACCCGGACAGTGCAGTCGAATAGGAGAGTAAACTCCTCGAACAAATCTGGCGCCCGAGAACCGTTCCGTCCACTAGTTATTACAGCGAAGCAGTGCAATCCGGAATAAGCGTCACAGTACTTGCACCTTTTCCTAATGGCATACCGATCATCTGTTCACGAAAGCACAGGGCAAACACCATCTTGTGTCATGCTCGGTCGCAAAATACGATGACTATGTGATCTCCAATTGGGACGAAGACCGGAAGAATAAGTCACTGGAGAAGACTACATCAGCAAGTTAAGGAGACAAAGTTCATGAGGCAGTCCGTTAAAACACACAATTTGCCAGCGACAGAATGATGTGGTTGTATAATCCCTAAAGGAGACGTGGTTTGTCGCCGAAACTGCAGAGGCAATGGGAGGGCCTTTATGAAGTTGTGCAGCGTATTAATGACGTTATATATCGCATACGAAAACCATCCAGAGGCAAGCCAAAAGTGGTGATCTGTTCCAAACACATAAGGATTACAGTTTGAACTTCAAAGACAGCAGCCGGCGGTCGGAAAAGTCTTTAAAACTACGTAATGACCGACGCTTCGTTTTTCATTTAGTCACCAAGAAGTACTCCCGTGCAAAGCCGTCATACGAAAACATGTAGCGAACATTATGGAATCTCAAGAGAAAAATGGAGTTTCACAACATTAAGGAATTGGCAGTATCCAAGCTTGATTGTAGCTTAGATCAACTGGACTGGAGGACAGGTAGAAATATGTTTGAGGTCGTCTTCCGAAGAACAGATGTTCGTGTTGGTATGCAGTTACCATCCAAGTAGAACATCGAGTCAGAAAAATCCATTGATGCTAAGTACTTTTATGCTCAGGAAGGTTGCCGAAAGAGAGAGAGCTGGGGATTTTTTTATTTTATTATTATTACTACTATACTTTTCCAATTTAATTAGTTTAGCAATAGATAAGTATATATAATGTCATATAATAATGTGATAAGTATTATAGATATGGATTACGCTGTAGCTTTAATCCTGTTACAAGTAGCAGACGAAGAACAACAACAACGACATCGTAATGTTGCAGAAAGACGCGATCCTCTGACCACACTTAGCAGCTCAACAAAGAGGCCAAGTGGCATTGATATTAACACAAAGGTAAAAATAACTTTTAGGTGATTTGGCGTATCCACTGCGCTCATGACTGTGGACTCCATTAGAACAAGAACCTCCTGCAAGAACTTATGTACCAGCAACGACATAAAATTACAAGGAATGTAATAGAGCGTTGTAACGGAGTTTGAAGGCAAGATTTCGTTGTCTCATAAAACATAGAGCGCTGTACTACTCCACTGAAACTGCTGGACGCATTGTCAATGCATGTGTTATTCTACATAACATATGCATTGACAATGGAATGGAGGGGGTACCCAAAAGTAACCGTAATAGCATTGCCATGGGTGGAGCTTTTGTAGTACTGGTTTCTGCCGCTAGGGCCTGCCTAGCGCAACTCGTCGCCAGTTCAGTGCCGCGCGGGCCGTTGACCTGCCACGTTCTGTTCGTCACTAGCGACCGTTTTTGTTTTTTTTTGTGAAAGAAGTTGTTCCCATGGAGTTTGTTCCGCCAGGTCAGACTGTCAATCAAACCTTTTATTTGGAAGTGTTAAGAAGATTGCGCAACAGTGTTCGTCAAAAAATACCCGATTTGTGGCAAACAGGTGACTGGTTCTTCCACCACGACAACGCACCTGCACACTCAGCCATCACTGTTAACCAGTTTTTGGTTAAAAATAACATGGTTCCGCTGCCCCACGCACCTTACTCGCCTGACCTGGCTCCGTGCGACTTTTTCTTGTTTCCACGCATGAAAAGGGGCATGAAAAGACGGCGATTTGAAAACATTGAAGACATCAAGAAAAGAACGAGACAGGAGCTTGCAGCCATCTCTAAAGATGAGTTCAAACAATGTTTCGAACAGTGGCAGCACCGCTGGGACAAATGTATTACTTGTAATGGAGAGTATTTTGAAGGGGATAAAGTTGTTTTGTAAATATCTCGTAGATTATGACTTGGGTTGTTCAATGAACAAAATAATGGCCACCCAGACCCAGACATGGTTATATCAATCGAATAAATCCTGAGTTAGCTGAGGACAGTGCTAATAAAGCACCAGTGATTCGTGGCATGCCTGCTATGTAGCTTATTTAGTTTAAAATTATACTCATATTTAACAAAATTTGTTTATTATAATTTATAAGTTGGTTTTAATTTTTTAAGGCTTCCGCAATTTTCTCAAGGACTTTGACCTTACGATGTTTATAGCCAGCCATCTCACCCATAATAGCTAGTAATAATAGTTTTTTAAGCGATTTCTCATAACTATCTACTGCTTCTACGGTTTTAGTAGACATTCGAGGCCGTCTTGCTTTATGCTCTGATCTAATTTGTTCAGGCGGTGAAGGTACAGCAGAGGGCAATGATGGAACTTCTGAGGGAAATTGAATCCCTTCAGATTCCGTGTTTATAATTTCAGAAACAAATACTGTGTCGGAGTATTCTGCCATTGATTGGCCAACATTTTGATGGACCTCAATGGACGCAAGTTTGATTATGGCCGCACCAGTAGCATTAGAATGGCGTTTTATGCTAGCAAGTTTAGTTTTCGTTCGGGATCGAGTATCTTGCGGGTTTTTTTTCCAACTGCTCCACGATTTTTGAACACCTCCAGGCACAGTATTTAAATTAGCAGTGTCGCGCCAACAAAGAGCTACCAATTCAAATGCGGCATCGACGGTTCGATTAATAAAACAAAACTTAGTACGCGAACAAAACATACACAGTTCTCTTTATTATTTTACTGGATGTTTTCGGCCCACGTTAATTATAACAGCAATTCAACAAATCAAAATCGGTACAAAACTATAACACACATACACAAAGACCCTCTAAAAAAAACGCAGCAATCACATTCCGCCCAAAAATTCACACCTTAACCTTACAACTAAACTTGACAACAAAAGAAAACCACAGAGTCAAACTAAACCTAAAATTGACATGTTGCGACGGTGTCGCATTGCACTATTAAAACTACAGATATAATTACGGTCTCTGACATTCTCCCAACAAAATGTTCCTCAAACTAAACATGTAATACAAAAGCAAAGTATTATACAAGTAGGTACATAACCAGATACTAATACTACGATTACAGAAAACGTCGCGGTACAGTACAAACACGACCACTTCGCGTCGCTTTTACTTTCGGCACCGACACTCCCGCACTGACACTATCACCACGCTCAAAGATGGATTCGGAATCGGAGCCATTTGGATTTCCAACATTCCCCGCCGTCTCTTCGTCGCCGTGTTGCAGCATGATGTCTCCATCGCCACCATCGAACTGCCGAACACTGTCACACTCCAGGGGATACAGTCTTTGCACAGTATAATGCTTTCAGATCCAGTAGGACCACTCCTTGTCGGCACCTTTGATGTTTGTTCCAAAAAATTTTCTAGCGCAAGATACCACGAGTTGATTTGAGTGGGAGAATTTTCAGCGCTAAATTCAAATTTTAAATATTTTTAATTCAAAGCGTCGATGCCATTCACTTTTTTACGCCCGATGTTATTTCCTTTTTAAATCAATTTTATGCTATTTATGTAATAACAACGGAAATTATATAATACTGTTAAAACAAACTATAAAAAAATATTTATTTTTAAATTTAAAATTCAGTAAAAGTAACTAATATTTATTTCATATAAAACGTGAAGCATTACAAACCTTAAAATGGTCCGCGAACGTGTATTCTCTTTATAAGATGGTATTTACGTTAAATTTAGATGTGCAAAGTCAACAGTGATATGAAATTTATACGTATCCTGAATTTAAAAAAATCGAATTTAGCAAGTTATTTCTTATCAAACTGTATAGCAATTTTTGACGGCCCAGTGTTAATGTATTCAGATTTCAAAAGAAAAACAAACTTTTTATTATATTATTTAACTTTTACAAACCAAAAATACTTAACGTTCAACATCCACTATTAATAAAATTGTATAATCCACAATTAATAAAATTGTATATTGAAATCAAAATAAACAGAACTCCTAATGCAAACTGAAAAAACTTATTCGTGTAACTAGGACTCTTCGGAGCAGTTGTTGTTAGCCGTATAATTGCAATTTTATAAAGGTGGCAGCATAGGTTAAGTTATTTTAAGAAAGTGTTCATCGCAATAGTTGCAGAATTGCTCATCAATTATCTTTGATACCACGATTTTCTCTTTACACACAATTTTTCGAGAGCATCCAATTTTCTCTGCAGTTTTAATTTTCATCGAGTATTTGCAGTCGATGCTGATGAGGTTTCTTGAAAAACATCTAAAAAACAAAGAAAAACAATACCTTATTAAAGACTATGAAATAATCTATACCTTTTGAGGATTTAACAGGAGTCGTTGCTAAGTCCAAAGAATAATAACTGCAACTAGGTTGTACTTCTATTATAGAACCTACAATTATATATTTAATTTAAAAAAAGAAATATTTATTGAAAAGTAATAAACTACGTACTACCAGTCTCGCTTTCAATTGTAAACCTTGATGTGTCCACTGATTCATTTGTCTGTTGCATAGATTCTGAAACTGAAACAAAATGTTTTATATGTACCTACATGTATGTTTTTTTTTAAGTCTATATATCAATTGTGTTTTGTTTTAAAACTTACGACAGTCTTGCTGTGGTACACTATCTTCTACTGGTATCGCTTCGAATAACGTTGGAACAGCAACATTACGTTTTAAGCGATTTTTTAGCAGTGATGAAACCATCCTGTTTTCAAAATGACTGCTGTACATTCTAACTTGCTTGTGACAATAGTTACCATCTTTCTTCGTTAAATCGGCACGACCACTGTTTTTAAGCCAATTTTGACATCTAGACAATTCAACCGATATATATAAACGTATGAATTACTTTTCAAAAATTTACCTTATTGCATCAGCTGGCATACGGAAAAAACGAATGCTTGGATTATTCTTACTATTATTTTTGCAGTTCTTTACACAGCAGTATTTGCGGTATCGTAAACCACTCATTTTCACGCACTTTCACACAAACACATAAATGTACTAAATAAACTTAAAATGAAATATAGAACTAATTGAAACGCATAAATAATACTCTCAACTATTAAAAACTATTTTATACTAAACAAATGATTGATATTACACAAGAAAGATTATTGTGAAAAAGGTTATGAAAACGATGGAAGCAACATAATAATAACAAATGCTAAAAACGAGTTACTGCGCAAGATACCACGAGTCGATCATGCTCCGTGAAATTTTACGGAAAAAAATTCCTGAGAGTGGAACTACTGTTAAAACATTATACTGTGGTCTTTGCAGTGGCCTTAATAACTGCCCCCTAGCGGTTTCTACTCTAACCAAACGAACTCGGCCATCTTTAACCGGTGTGAAGTTAGCCATAGATTTCAGCCATAGAAATTAATTTCTCTATTTCAACATCAGAATTAGCGATTCTTACACTAAAATCCGTGTAAGAATAAGCCAATTCTTACACGAATTTTAGTAATGTTAGTTTTTTCAAAGTTAGTATCTCTGCATCGTAAGTTGACGTTACATGAAAAAGAAATCAAAATTATTGAAAATTAACAATTGAAATTCTAATTTTGATGCCAAAATAAAATAAAAACGTCCTATTAATTCAAAGTTATTTACTTATAAAGGTATAAAGAGAAAATTTTGTATGAGATTTTAGGTTAACACATAAATTTCAATGTCAAAGTGTAAGTGCTGCCAATTCAGTAAAATATAAATTTCCCAATGTTGTTTTAAAAATTAAAATTATACGAAAAATATTAAATATTGTATCGAAATAGAGAAAATAGTATAAAGCACACGTCATAGAATACGTTTCAATCACTCGACCGCTTCATAAACTCACCGCTGCGCGGCTCGTGTATGAAACGCGGTCTCGTGATTGAAGTGCGTTCATTCTGTAACTTGTGTTTTAATATACTATTCCAGTTTCACATCTTAAAAACGAATTAAAACTATTACAAAGTGTTATATCTTTCAATACTGTTACTAAATAATAAAAACAATCAATATTTAACAATATTTAAAAAAAAAAAAAAATTTTAACACTCTCACAGATAAAACCATTTCCTGCATTAACGCTTATTTTTCACCATGACGTGCAATTCTGATTTTTCTGCAAATTCACATACGTATAGAATATGCATTAATAAACAACATATCAAAAAATTAGGATGTAGTTATTTCTATAATTAAAAATAATTCGATTCAAAGTTGAGGTTGCACCCCACGGTGCTGCATGATAACGTTGTTGATGTTTGTTTTCTAAGACAATGTTTGTAGCCCTAAGAAGGGCTGTTTTTTGGTTTTTATAATAAATTTATTATATGACGAAATCTTTCCACATTTAAATGGACGTTGTCTTTTAAAAAGTTACGATTCGGAAACTTTATAAGTTTAAATTTTTTTGTCATTTTTTCGATTTTAGTTAAGATGTTATTAAATATTTTGACTTTTTTTTCCGTTACTTTTTTTTGGTGCATAGTTGGAGTTATTTCATTTATAAATCTACAAGATATCGTAGTTTTAATTGTTATTGTAATAAAAAGTATGCTTCAGACATTGTTATAAACTTATGCCTAATCCCTAGACAATCCGGCGGAGTCATTAGCGATAAGTACGCCCGGTTTAATGGTTTAATAACACATTATTTATCAGAAAAAGCGCGTTTACTTGAAATCTGTTTTTGCGTTTAGGAATAATCCTTTCGTTATTAGAAAAGCATTTAGGACACGAGTATAAGTAAAACATTACAAGTGTTTATAATGTCGAATACAAAATATCGGTGTTTAGACGTTAATCAAAAGGTAGAGATTATCAACATGTACATTCGCCTCCAACCAAAATGACCGCTTAAAATAAATTTGTTGGTTACAAGTTCTGTTTGCCAATTTACAATTTTATAATAGTAAAAAAGTAATTTCTCTAGAATGAACAGCAAAATCTTCTTACTCAAAAACCCCATTACGAATATGTGGGCAGCTCTGAGCAGGACATAGACAAACAATCGCCAAAACATTCTGGTAACAAATTTAAATAATGTAGCGCAAATTGCAAATGAATGAATGTTTCCAAAGATTTAATCAGGTGCCGTTAGCGTTTAGCATCGTGCCGCGCAAGCCCAACTTTGAATCGAATTATTTTTAATTATAGAAATAACTACATCCTAATTTTTTGATATGTTGTTTATTAATGCATATTCTATACGTATGTGAATTTGCAGAAAAATCAGAATTGCACGTCATTGCGAAAAAACGATTTTAATTAGGTACCGTTAGCGTTTAGCATCGTGCCGCGCAAGCCCAACTTTGAAGCGAATTATTTTTAATTATAGAAATAACTACATCCTAATTTTTTGATATGTTGTTTATTAATGCATATTCTATACGTATGTGAATTTGCAGAAAAATCAGAATTGCACGTCATTGCGAAAAACGATTTTAATTAGGTACCGTTAGCGTTTAGCATCGTGCCGCGCAAGCCCAACTTTGAAGCGAATTATTTTTAATTATAGAAATAACTACATCCTAATTTTTTGATATGTTGTTTATTAATGCATATTCTATACGTATGTGAATTTGCAGAAAAATCAGAATTGCACGTCATTGCGAAAAACGATTTTAATTAGGTACCGTTAGCGTTTAGCATCGTGCCGCGCAAGCCCAACTTTGAATCGAATTATTTTTAATTATAGAAATAACTACATCCTAATTTTTTGATATGTTGTTTATTAATGCATATTCTATACGTATGTGAATTTGCAGAAAAATCAGAATTGCACGTCATTGCGAAAAAACGATTTTAATTAGATACCGTTAGCGTTTAGCATCGTGCCGCGCAAGCCCAACTTTGAAGCGAATTATTTTTAATTATAGAAATAACTACATCCTAATTTTTTGATATGTTGTTTATTAATGCATATTCTATACGTATGTGAATTTGCAGAAAAATCAGAATTGCACGTCATTGCGAAAAACGATTTTAATTAGGTACCGTTAGCGTTTAGCATCGTGCCGCGCAAGCCCAACTTTGAAGCGAATTATTTTTAATTATAGAAATAACTACATCCTAATTTTTTGATATGTTGTTTATTAATGCATATTCTATACGTATGTGAATTTGCAGAAAAATCAGAATTGCACGTCATTGCGAAAAACGATTTTAATTAGGTACCGTTAGCGTTTAGCATCGTGCCGCGCAAGCCCAACTTTGAATCGAATTATTTTTAATTATAGAAATAACTACATCCTAATTTTTTGATATGTTGTTTATTAATGCATATTCTATACGTATGTGAATTTGCAGAAAAATCAGAATTGCACGTCATTGCGAAAAAACGATTTTAATTAGGTACCGTTAGCGTTTAGCATCGTGCCGCGCAAGCCCAACTTTGAAGCGAATTATTTTTAATTATAGAAATAACTACATCCTAATTTTTTGATATGTTGTTTATTAATGCATATTCTATACGTATGTGAATTTGCAGAAAAATCAGAATTGCACGTCATTGCGAAAAAACGATTTTAATTAGATACCGTTAGCGTTTAGCATCGTGCCGCGCAAGCCCAACTTTGAAGCGAATTATTTTTAATTATAGAAATAACTACATCCTAATTTTTGATATGTTGTTTATTAATGCATATTCTATACGTATGTGAATTTGCAGAAAAATCAGAATTGCACGTCATTGCGAAAAAACGATTTTAATTAGGTACCGTTAGCGTTTAGCATCGTGCCGCGCAAGCCCAACTTTGAAGCGAATTATTTTTAATTATAGAAATAACTACATCCTAATTTTTTGATATGTTGTTTATTAATGCATATTCTATACGTATGTGAATTTGCAGAAAAATCAGAATTGCACGTCATTGCGAAAAACGATTTTAATTAGGTACCGTTAGCGTTTAGCATCGTGCCGCGCAAGCCCAACTTTGAAGCGAATTATTTTTAATTATAGAAATAACTACATCCTAATTTTTTGATATGTTGTTTATTAATGCATATTCTATACGTATGTGAATTTGCAGAAAAATCAGAATTGCACGTCATTGCGAAAAACGATTTTAATTAGGTACCGTTAGCGTTTAGCATCGTGCCGCGCAAGCCCAACTTTGAAGCGAATTATTTTTAATTATAGAAATAACTACATCCTAATTTTTTGATATGTTGTTTATTAATGCATATTCTATACGTATGTGAATTTGCAGAAAAATCAGAATTGCACGTCATTGCGAAAAACGATTTTAATTAGGTACCGTTAGCGTTTAGCATCGTGCCGCGCAAGCCCAACTTTGAATCGAATTATTTTTAATTATAGAAATAACTACATCCTAATTTTTTGATATGTTGTTTATTAATGCATATTCTATACGTATGTGAATTTGCAGAAAAATCAGAATTGCACGTCATTGCGAAAAACGATTTTAATTAGATACCGTTAGCGTTTAGCATCGTGCCGCGCAAGCCCAACTTTGAAGCGAATTATTTTTAATTATAGAAATAACTACATCCTAATTTTTTGATATGTTGTTTATTAATGCATATTCTATACGTATGTGAATTTGCAGAAAAATCAGAATTGCACGTCATTGCGAAAAAACGATTTTAATTAGGTACCGTTAGCGTTTAGCATCGTGCCGCGCAAGCCCAACTTTGAAGCGAATTATTTTTAATTATAGAAATAACTACATCCTAATTTTTTGATATGTTGTTTATTAATGCATATTCTATACGTATGTGAATTTGCAGAAAAATCAGAATTGCACGTCATTGCGAAAAACGATTTTAATTAGGTACCGTTAGCGTTTAGCATCGTGCCGCGCAAGCCCAACTTTGAATCGAATTATTTTTAATTATAGAAATAACTACATCCTAATTTTTGATATGTTGTTTATTAATGCATATTCTATACGTATGTGAATTTGCAGAAAAATCAGAATTGCACGTCATTGCGAAAAAACGATTTTAATTAGGTACCGTTAGCGTTTAGCATCGTGCCGCGCAAGCCCAACTTTGAAGCGAATTATTTTTAATTATAGAAATAACTACATCCTAATTTTTTGATATGTTGTTTATTAATGCATATTCTATACGTATGTGAATTTGCAGAAAAATCAGAATTGCACGTCATTGCGAAAAAACGATTTTAATTAGATACCGTTAGCGTTTAGCATCGTGCCGCGCAAGCCCAACTTTGAAGCGAATTATTTTTAATTATAGAAATAACTACATCCTAATTTTTTGATATGTTGTTTATTAATGCATATTCTATACGTATGTGAATTTGCAGAAAAATCAGAATTGCACGTCATTGCGAAAAAACGATTTTAATTAGGTACCGTTAGCGTTTAGCATCGTGCCGCGCAAGCCCAACTTTGAAGCGAATTATTTTTAATTATAGAAATAACTACATCCTAATTTTTTGATATGTTGTTTATTAATGCATATTCTATACGTATGTGAATTTGCAGAAAAATCAGAATTGCACGTCATTGCGAAAAACGATTTTAATTAGGTACCGTTAGCGTTTAGCATCGTGCCGCGCAAGCCCAACTTTGAAGCGAATTATTTTTAATTATAGAAATAACTACATCCTAATTTTTTGATATGTTGTTTATTAATGCATATTCTATACGTATGTGAATTTGCAGAAAAATCAGAATTGCACGTCATTGCGAAAAACGATTTTAATTAGGTACCGTTAGCGTTTAGCATCGTGCCGCGCAAGCCCAACTTTGAATCGAATTATTTTTAATTATAGAAATAACTACATCCTAATTTTTTGATATGTTGTTTATTAATGCATATTCTATACGTATGTGAATTTGCAGAAAAATCAGAATTGCACGTCATTGCGAAAAACGATTTTAATTAGATACCGTTAGCGTTTAGCATCGTGCCGCGCAAGCCCAACTTTGAAGCGAATTATTTTTAATTATAGAAATAACTACATCCTAATTTTTTGATATGTTGTTTATTAATGCATATTCTATACGTATGTGAATTTGCAGAAAAATCAGAATTGCACGTCATTGCGAAAAAACGATTTTAATTAGGTACCGTTAGCGTTTAGCATCGTGCCGCGCAAGCCCAACTTTGAAGCGAATTATTTTTAATTATAGAAATAACTACATCCTAATTTTTTGATATGTTGTTTATTAATGCATATTCTATACGTATGTGAATTTGCAGAAAAATCAGAATTGCACGTCATTGCGAAAAAACGATTTTAATTAGGTACCGTTAGCGTTTAGCATCGTGCCGCGCAAGCCCAACTTTGAAGCGAATTATTTTTAATTATAGAAATAACTACATCCTAATTTTTTGATATGTTGTTTATTAATGCATATTCTATACGTATGTGAATTTGCAGAAAAATCAGAATTGCACGTCATTGCGAAAAACGATTTTAATTAGGTACCGTTAGCGTTTAGCATCGTGCCGCGCAAGCCCAACTTTGAATCGAATTATTTTTAATTATAGAAATAACTACATCCTAATTTTTGATATGTTGTTTATTAATGCATATTCTATACGTATGTGAATTTGCAGAAAAATCAGAATTGCACGTCATTGCGAAAAAACGATTTTAATTAGATACCGTTAGCGTTTAGCATCGTGCCGCGCAAGCCCAACTTTGAAGCGAATTATTTTTAATTATAGAAATAACTACATCCTAATTTTTTGATATGTTGTTTATTAATGCATATTCTATACGTATGTGAATTTGCAGAAAAATCAGAATTGCACGTCATTGCGAAAAAACGATTTTAATTAGGTACCGTTAGCGTTTAGCATCGTGCCGCGCAAGCCCAACTTTGAAGCGAATTATTTTTAATTATAGAAATAACTACATCCTAATTTTTTGATATGTTGTTTATTAATGCATATTCTATACGTATGTGAATTTGCAGAAAAATCAGAATTGCACGTCATTGCGAAAAAACGATTTTAATTAGGTACCGTTAGCGTTTAGCATCGTGCCGCGCAAGCCCAACTTTGAATCGAATTATTTTTAATTATAGAAATAACTACATCCTAATTTTTTGATATGTTGTTTATTAATGCATATTCTATACGTATGTGAATTTGCAGAAAAATCAGAATTGCACGTCATTGCGAAAAAACGATTTTAATTAGGTACCGTTAGCGTTTAGCATCGTGCCGCGCAAGCCCAACTTTGAAGCGAATTATTTTTAATTATAGAAATAACTACATCCTAATTTTTTGATATGTTGTTTATTAATGCATATTCTATACGTATGTGAATTTGCAGAAAAATCAGAATTGCACGTCATTGCGAAAAAACGATTTTAATTAGGTACCGTTAGCGTTTAGCATCGTGCCGCGCAAGCCCAACTTTGAAGCGAATTATTTTTAATTATAGAAATAACTACATCCTAATTTTTTGATATGTTGTTTATTAATGCATATTCTATACGTATGTGAATTTGCAGAAAAATCAGAATTGCACGTCATTGCGAAAAACGATTTTAATTAGGTACCGTTAGCGTTTAGCATCGTGCCGCGCAAGCCCAACTTTGAATCGAATTATTTTTAATTATAGAAATAACTACATCCTAATTTTTTGATATGTTGTTTATTAATGCATATTCTATACGTATGTGAATTTGCAGAAAAATCAGAATTGCACGTCATTGCGAAAAAACGATTTTAATTAGATACCGTTAGCGTTTAGCATCGTGCCGCGCAAGCCCAACTTTGAAGCGAATTATTTTTAATTATAGAAATAACTACATCCTAATTTTTTGATATGTTGTTTATTAATGCATATTCTATACGTATGTGAATTTGCAGAAAAATCAGAATTGCACGTCATTGCGAAAAAACGATTTTAATTAGGTACCGTTAGCGTTTAGCATCGTGCCGCGCAAGCCCAACTTTGAAGCGAATTATTTTTAATTATAGAAATAACTACATCCTAATTTTTTGATATGTTGTTTATTAATGCATATTCTATACGTATGTGAATTTGCAGAAAAATCAGAATTGCACGTCATTGCGAAAAAACGATTTTAATTAGGTACCGTTAGCGTTTAGCATCGTGCCGCGCAAGCCCAACTTTGAATCGAATTATTTTTAATTATAGAAATAACTACATCCTAATTTTTTGATATGTTGTTTATTAATGCATATTCTATACGTATGTGAATTTGCAGAAAAATCAGAATTGCACGTCATTGCGAAAAAACGATTTTAATTAGGTACCGTTAGCGTTTAGCATCGTGCCGCGCAAGCCCAACTTTGAAGCGAATTATTTTTAATTATAGAAATAACTACATCCTAATTTTTGATATGTTGTTTATTAATGCATATTCTATACGTATGTGAATTTGCAGAAAAATCAGAATTGCACGTCATTGCGAAAAAACGATTTTAATTAGATACCGTTAGCGTTTAGCATCGTGCCGCGCAAGCCCAACTTTGAAGCGAATTATTTTTAATTATAGAAATAACTACATCCTAATTTTTGATATGTTGTTTATTAATGCATATTCTATACGTATGTGAATTTGCAGAAAAATCAGAATTGCACGTCATTGCGAAAAAACGATTTTAATTAGGTACCGTTAGCGTTTAGCATCGTGCCGCGCAAGCCCAACTTTGAAGCGAATTATTTTTAATTATAGAAATAACTACATCCTAATTTTTTGATATGTTGTTTATTAATGCATATTCTATACGTATGTGAATTTGCAGAAAAATCAGAATTGCACGTCATTGCGAAAAACGATTTTAATTAGGTACCGTTAGCGTTTAGCATCGTGCCGCGCAAGCCCAACTTTGAAGCGAATTATTTTTAATTATAGAAATAACTACATCCTAATTTTTTGATATGTTGTTTATTAATGCATATTCTATACGTATGTGAATTTGCAGAAAAATCAGAATTGCACGGCATTGCGTAAGAACGATTTTAATTAGGTACCGTTAGCGTTTAGCATCGTGCCGCGCAAGCCCAACTTTGAAGCGAATTATTTTTAATTATAGAAATAACTACATCCTAATTTTTTGATATGTTGTTTATTAATGCATATTCTATACGTATGTGAATTTGCAGAAAAATCAGAATTGCACGTCATTGCGAAAAAACGATTTTAATTAGGTACCGTTAGCGTTTAGCATCGTGCCGCGCAAGCCCAACTTTGAATCGAATTATTTTTAATTATAGAAATAACTACATCCTAATTTTTGATATGTTGTTTATTAATGCATATTCTATACGTATGTGAATTTGCAGAAAAATCAGAATTGCACGTCATTGCGAAAAAACGATTTTAATTAGATACCGTTAGCGTTTAGCATCGTGCCGCGCAAGCCCAACTTTGAAGCGAATTATTTTTAATTATAGAAATAACTACATCCTAATTTTTGATATGTTGTTTATTAATGCATATTCTATACGTATGTGAATTTGCAGAAAAATCAGAATTGCACGTCATTGCGAAAAAACGATTTTAATTAGGTACCGTTAGCGTTTAGCATCGTGCCGCGCAAGCCCAACTTTGAAGCGAATTATTTTTAATTATAGAAATAACTACATCCTAATTTTTTGATATGTTGTTTATTAATGCATATTCTATACGTATGTGAATTTGCAGAAAAATCAGAATTGCACGTCATTGCGAAAAAACGATTTTAATTAGGTACCGTTAGCGTTTAGCATCGTGCCGCGCAAGCCCAACTTTGAATCGAATTATTTTTAATTATAGAAATAACTACATCCTAATTTTTTGATATGTTGTTTATTAATGCATATTCTATACGTATGTGAATTTGCAGAAAAATCAGAATTGCACGTCATTGCGAAAAAACGATTTTAATTAGGTACCGTTAGCGTTTAGCATCGTGCCGCGCAAGCCCAACTTTGAAGCGAATTATTTTTAATTATAGAAATAACTACATCCTAATTTTTTGATATGTTGTTTATTAATGCATATTCTATACGTATGTGAATTTGCAGAAAAATCAGAATTGCACGTCATTGCGAAAAAACGATTTTAATTAGATACCGTTAGCGTTTAGCATCGTGCCGCGCAAGCCCAACTTTGAAGCGAATTATTTTTAATTATAGAAATAACTACATCCTAATTTTTTGATATGTTGTTTATTAATGCATATTCTATACGTATGTGAATTTGCAGAAAAATCAGAATTGCACGTCATTGCGAAAAAACGATTTTAATTAGGTACCGTTAGCGTTTAGCATCGTGCCGCGCAAGCCCAACTTTGAAGCGAATTATTTTTAATTATAGAAATAACTACATCCTAATTTTTGATATGTTGTTTATTAATGCATATTCTATACGTATGTGAATTTGCAGAAAATCAGAATTGCACGTCATTGCGAAAAACGATTTTAATTAGGTACCGTTAGCGTTTAGCATCGTGCCGCGCAAGCCCAACTTTGAATCGAATTATTTTTAATTATAGAAATAACTACATCCTAATTTTTTGATATGTTGTTTATTAATGCATATTCTATACGTATGTGAATTTGCAGAAAAATCAGAATTGCACGTCATTGCGAAAAAACGATTTTAATTAGATACCGTTAGCGTTTAGCATCGTGCCGCGCAAGCCCAACTTTGAAGCGAATTATTTTTAATTATAGAAATAACTACATCCTAATTTTTTGATATGTTGTTTATTAATGCATATTCTATACGTATGTGAATTTGCAGAAAAATCAGAATTGCACGTCATTGCGAAAAACGATTTTAATTAGGTACCGTTAGCGTTTAGCATCGTGCCGCGCAAGCCCAACTTTGAAGCGAATTATTTTTAATTATAGAAATAACTACATCCTAATTTTTTGATATGTTGTTTATTAATGCATATTCTATACGTATGTGAATTTGCAGAAAAATCAGAATTGCACGTCATTGCGAAAAAACGATTTTAATTAGGTACCGTTAGCGTTTAGCATCGTGCCGCGCAAGCCCAACTTTGAATCGAATTATTTTTAATTATAGAAATAACTACATCCTAATTTTTTGATATGTTGTTTATTAATGCATATTCTATACGTATGTGAATTTGCAGAAAAATCAGAATTGCACGTCATTGCGAAAACACGATTTTAATTAGGTACCGTTAGCGTTTAGCATCGTGCCGCGCAAGCCCAACTTTGAAGCGAATTATTTTTAATTATAGAAATAACTACATCCTAATTTTTTGATATGTTGTTTATTAATGCATATTCTATACGTATGTGAATTTGCAGAAAAATCAGAATTGCACGTCATTGCGAAAAAACGATTTTAATTAGGTACCGTTAGCGTTTAGCATCGTGCCGCGCAAGCCCAACTTTGAAGCGAATTATTTTTAATTATAGAAATAACTACATCCTAATTTTTTGATATGTTGTTTATTAATGCATATTCTATACGTAAGTGAATTTGCAGAAAAATCAGAATTGCACGTCATTGCGAAAAGACGGTTTTAATTAGGTACCGTTAGCGTTTAGCATCGTGCCGCGCAAGCCCAACTTTGAATGGAATTATTTTTAATTATAGAAATAACTACATCCTAATTTTTTGATATGTTGTTTATTAATGCATATTCTATACGTATGTGAATTTGCAGAAAAATCAGAATTGCACGTCATTGCGAAAAAACGATTTTAATTAGGTACCGTTAGCGTTTAGCATCGTGCCGCGCAAGCCCAACTTTGAATCGAATTATTTTTAATTATAGAAATAACTACATCCTAATTTTTTGATATGTTGTTTATTAATGCATATTCTATACGTATGTGAATTTGCAGAAAAATCAGAATTGCACGTCATTGCGAAAAACGATTTTAATTAGGTACCGTTAGCGTTTAGCATCGTGCCGCGCAAGCCCAACTTTGAAGCGAATTATTTTTAATTATAGAAATAACTACATCCTAATTTTTTGATATGTTGTTTATTAATGCATATTCTATACGTATGTGAATTTGCAGAAAAATCAGAATTGCACGTCATTGCGAAAAAACGATTTTAATTAGGTACCGTTAGCGTTTAGCATCGTGCCGCGCAAGCCCAACTTTGAAGCGAATTATTTTTAATTATAGAAATAACTACATCCTAATTTTTTGATATGTTGTTTATTAATGCATATTCTATACGTATGTGAATTTGCAGAAAAATCAGAATTGCACGTCATTGCGAAAAGACGATTTTAATTAGGTACCGTTAGCGTTTAGCATCGTGCCGCGCAAGCCCAACTTTGAATCGAATTATTTTTAATTATAGAAATAACTACATCCTAATTTTTTGATATGTTGTTTATTAATGCATATTCTATACGTATGTGAATTTGCAGAAAAATCAGAATTGCACGTCATTGCGAAAAACGATTTTAATTAGGTACCGTTAGCGTTTAGCATCGTGCCGCGCAAGCCCAACTTTGAAGCGAATTATTTTTAATTATAGAAATAACTACATCCTAATTTTTTGATATGTTGTTTATTAATGCATATTCTATACGTATGTGAATTTGCAGAAAAATCAGAATTGCACGTCATTGCGAAAAACGATTTTAATTAGGTACCGTTAGCGTTTAGCATCGTGCCGCGCAAGCCCAACTTTGAAGCGAATTATTTTTAATTATAGAAATAACTACATCCTAATTTTTTGATATGTTGTTTATTAATGCATATTCTATACGTATGTGAATTTGCAGAAAAATCAGAATTGCACGTCATTGCGAAAAAACGATTTTAATTTTGTGCCGTTAGCGTTTAGCATCGTGTCGCGCAAGCCCAACTTTGAATCGAAATATTTTTAATTATAGAAATAACTACATCCTAATTTTTTGATATGTTGTTTATTAATGCATATTCTATACGTAAGTGAATTTGCAGAAAAATCAGAATTGCACGTCATTGCGAAAGAACGGTTTTAATTAGGGACTGTTAGCGGTTAGCATCGTGCCGCGCAAGCCCAACTTTGAATGGAATTATTTTTAATTATAGAAATAACTACATCCTAATTTTTTGATATGTTGTTTATTAATGCATATTCTATACGTATGTGAATTTGCAGAAAAATCAGAATTGCACGTCATTGCGAAAAAACGATTTTAATTAGGTACCGTTAGCGTTTAGCATCGTGCCGCGCAAGCCCAACTTTGAATCGAATTATTTTTAATTATAGAAATAACTACATCCTAATTTTTTATATGTTGTTTATTAATGCATATTCTATACGTATGTGAATTTGCAGAAAAATCAGAATTGCACGTCATTGCGAAAAAACGATTTTAATTAGGTACCGTTAGCGTTTAGCATCGTGCCGCGCAAGCCCAACTTTGAAGCGAATTATTTTTAATTATAGAAATAACTACATCCTAATTTTTTGATATGTTGTTTATTAATGCATATTCTATACGTATGTGAATTTGCAGAAAAATCAGAATTGCACGTCATTGCGAAAAAACGATTTTAATTAGGTACCGTTAGCGTTTAGCATCGTGCCGCGCAAGCCCAACTTTGAAGCGAATTATTTTTAATTATAGAAATAACTACATCCTAATTTTTTGATATGTTGTTTATTAATGCATATTCTATACGTATGTGAATTTGCAGAAAAATCAGAATTGCACGTCATTGCGAAAAACGATTTTAATTAGGTACCGTTAGCGTTTAGCATCGTGCCGCGCAAGCCCAACTTTGAATCGAATTATTTTTAATTATAGAAATAACTACATCCTAATTTTTTTATATGTTGTTTATTAATGCATATTCTATACGTATGTGAATTTGCAGAAAAATCAGAATTGCACGTCATTGCGAAAAAACGATTTTAATTAGGTACCGTTAGCGTTTAGCATCGTGCCGCGCAAGCCCAACTTTGAAGCGAATTATTTTTAATTATAGAAATAACTACATCCTAATTTTTTGATATGTTGTTTATTAATGCATATTCTATACGTATGTGAATTTGCAGAAAAATCAGAATTGCACGTCATTGCGAAAAAACGATTTTAATTAGGTACCGTTAGCGTTTAGCATCGTGCCGCGCAAGCCCAACTTTGAAGCGAATTATTTTTAATTATAGAAATAACTACATCCTAATTTTTTGATATGTTGTTTAGTAATGCCTATTCTATACAAATATCAATTTGTAAAAAATCAAAACAGTACGTCATTGCGAAAAAACGATTTTAATTAGGTACCGTTAGCGTTTAGCATCGTGCCGCGCAAGCCCAACTTTGAATCGAATTATTTTTAATTATAGAAATAACTACATCCTAATTTTTTTATATGTTGTTTATTAATGCATATTCTATACGTATGTGAATTTGCAGAAAAATCAGAATTGCACGTCATTGCGAAAAACGATTTTAATTAGGTACCGTTAGCGTTTAGCATCGTGCCGCGCAAGCCCAACTTTGAAGCGAATTATTTTTAATTATAGAAATAACTACATCCTAATTTTTTGATATGTTGTTTATTAATGCATATTCTATACGTATGTGAATTTGCAGAAAAATCAGAATTGCACGTCATTGCGAAAAAACGATTTTAATTAGGTACCGTTAGCGTTTAGCATCGTGCCGCGCAAGCCCAACTTTGAAGCGAATTATTTTTAATTATAGAAATAACTACATCCTAATTTTTTGATATGTTGTTTATTAATGCATATTCTATACGTATGTGAATTTGCAGAAAAATCAGAATTGTACGTCATTGCGACAACCCGATTCTAATTTTGTGGAGTTAGCGTTTAGCATCGTGTCGCGCAAGCCCAACTTTGAATCGAAATATTTTTAATTATAGAAATAACTACATCCTAATTTTTTGATATGTTGTTTATTAATGCATATTCTATACGTAAGTGAATTTGCAGAAAAATCAGAATTGCACGTCATTGCGAAAAAACGATTTTAATTAGGTACCGTTAGCGTTTAGCATCGTGCCGCGCAAGCCCAACTTTGAATGGAATTATTTTTAATTATAGAAATAACTACATCCTAATTTTTTGATATGTTGTTTATTAATGCATATTCTATACGTATGTGAATTTGCAGAAAAATCAGAATTGCACGTCATTGCGAAAAACGATTTTAATTAGGTACCGTTAGCGTTTAGCATCAGCCGCGCAAGCCCAACTTTGAATCGAATTATTTTTAATTATAGAAATAACTACATCCTAATTTTTTATATGTTGTTTATTAATGCATATTCTATACGTATGTGAATTTGCAGAAAAATCAGAATTGCACGTCATTGCGAAAAACGATTTTAATTAGGTACCGTTAGCGTTTAGCATCGTGCCGCGCAAGCCCAACTTTGAAGCGAATTATTTTTAATTATAGAAATAACTACATCCTAATTTTTGATATGTTGTTTATTAATGCATATTCTATACGTATGTAAATTTGCAGAAAAATCAGAATTGCACGTCATTGCGAAAAACGATTTTAATTAGGTACCGTTAGCGTTTAGCATCGTGCCGCGCAAGCCCAACTTTGAAGCGAATTATTTTTAATTATAGAAATAACTACATCCTAATTTTTGATATGTTGTTTATTAAAGCTTATTCTATACGTATGTCAATTTGCAGAAAAATCAGAAATGCACGTCATTGCGAAAAAATGACTAATTAGTTGTCGTTGACATGCAGCATCATGGCGCACAAGCCCAACTTTGAATCGAATTATTTTAAATTATAAAATTAACCACATCCAAATTTTTTATATGTTGTTTATTATGCTTATTGTACCCGTTTGTCAATTTGCAGGAAAATCAGAATTTCACGTCATTGCGAAAAAACGATTTTAATTAGGTACCGTTAGCGTTTAGCATCGTGCCGCGCAAGCCCAACTTTGAAGCGAATTATTTTTAATTATAGAAATAACTACATCCTAATTTTTGATATGTTGTTTATTAATGCATATTCTATACGTATGTGAATTTGCAGAAAAATCAGAATTGCACGTCATTGCGAAAAAACGATTTTAATTAGGTACCGTTAGCGTTTAGCATCGTGCCGCGCAAGCCCAACTTTGAAGCGAATTATTTTTAATTATAGAAATAACTACATCCTAATTTTTTGATATGTTGTTTATTAATGCATATTCTATACGTATGTGAATTTGCAGAAAAATCAGAATTGCACGTCATTGCGAAAAACGATTTTAATTAGGTACCGTTAGCGTTTAGCATCGTGCCGCGCAAGCCCAACTTTGAATCGAATTATTTTTAATTATAGAAATAACTACATCCTAATTTTTTGATATGTTGTTTATTAATGCATATTCTATACGTATGTGAATTTGCAGAAAAATCAGAATTGCACGTCATTGCGAAAAAACGATTTTAATTAGGTACCGTTAGCGTTTAGCATCGTGCCGCGCAAGCCCAACTTTGAAGCGAATTATTTTTAATTATAGAAATAACTACATCCTAATTTTTTGATATGTTGTTTATTAATGCATATTCTATACGTATGTGAATTTGCAGAAAAATCAGAATTGCACGTCATTGCGAAAAACGATTTTACTTAGGTACCGTTAGCGTTTAGCATCGTGCCGCGCAAGCCCAACTTTGAAGCGAATTATTTTTAATTATAGAAATAACTACATCCTAATTTTTTGATATGTTGTTTATTAATGCATATTCTATACGTATGTGAATTTGCAGAAAAATCAGAATTGCACGTCATTGCGAAAAACGATTTTAATTAGGTACCGTTAGCGTTTAGCATCGTGTCGCGCAAGCCCAACTTTGAATCGAATTATTTTTAATTATAGAAATAACTACATCCTAATTTTTGATATGTTGTTTATTAATGCATATTCTATACGTAAGTGAATTTGCAGAAAAATCAGAATTGCACGTCATTGCGAAAAAACGATTTTAATTAGGTACCGTTAGCGTTTAGCATCGTGCCGCGCAAGCCCAACTTTGAATCGAATTATTTTTAATTATAGAAATAACTACATCCTAATTTTTTGATATGTTGTTTATTAATGCATATTCTATACGTATGTGAATTTGCAGAAAAATCAGAATTGCACGTCATTGCGAAAAACGATTTTAATTAGGTACCGTTAGCGTTTAGCATCGTGCCGCGCAAGCCCAACTTTGAATCGAATTATTTTTAATTATAGAAATAACTACATCCTAATTTTTTTATATGTTGTTTATTAATGCATATTCTATACGTATGTGAATTTGCAGAAAAATCAGAATTGCACGTCATTGCGAAAAAACGATTTTAATTAGGTACCGTTAGCGTTTAGCATCGTGCCGCGCAAGCCCAACTTTGAAGCGAATTATTTTTAATTATAGAAATAACTACATCCTAATTTTTTGATATGTTGTTTATTAATGCATATTCTATACGTATGTGAATTTGCAGAAAAATCAGAATTGCACGTCATTGCGAAAAACGATTTTAATTAGGTACCGTTAGCGTTTAGCATCAGCCGCGCAAGCCCAACTTTGAAGCGAATTATTTTTAATTATAGAAATAACTACATCCTAATTTTTTGATATGTTGTTTATTAATGCATATTCTATACGTATGTGAATTTGCAGAAAAATCAGAATTGCACGTCATTGCGAAAAAACGATTTTAATTAGGTACCGTTAGCGTTTAGCATCGTGCCGCGCAAGCCCAACTTTGAATCGAATTATTTTTAATTATAGAAATAACTACATCCTAATTTTTTGATATGTTGTTTATTAATGCATATTCTATACGTATGTGAATTTGCAGAAAAATCAGAATTGCACGTCATTGCGAAAAACGATTTTAATTAGGTACCGTTAGCGTTTAGCATCGTGCCGCGCAAGCCCAACTTTGAAGCGAATTATTTTTAATTATAGAAATAACTACATCCTAATTTTTTGATATGTTGTTTATTAATGCATATTCTATACGTATGTGAATTTGCAGAAAAATCAGAATTGCACGTCATTGCGAAAAAACGATTTTAATTAGGTACCGTTAGCGTTTAGCATCGTGCCGCGCAAGCCCAACTTTGAAGCGAATTATTTTTAATTATAGAAATAACTACATCCTAATTTTTTGATATGTTGTTTATTAATGCATATTCTATACGTATGTGAATTTGCAGAAAAATCAGAATTGCACGTCATTGCGAAAAACGATTTTAGTTAGGTACCGTTAGCGTTTAGCATCGTGCCGCGCAAGCCCAACTTTGAATCGAATTATTTTTAATTATAGAAATAACTACATCCTAATTTTTTGATATGTTGTTTATTAATGCATATTCTATACGTATGTGAATTTGCAGAAAAATCAGAATTGCACGTCATTGCGAAAAACGATTTTAATTAGGTACCGTTAGCGTTTAGCATCGTGCCGCGCAAGCCCAACTTTGAAGCGAATTATTTTTAATTATAGAAATAACTACATCCTAATTTTTTGATATGTTGTTTATTAATGCATATTCTATACGTATGTGAATTTGCAGAAAAATCAGAATTGCACGTCATTGCGAAAAACGATTTTAATTAGGTACCGTTAGCGTTTAGCATCGTGCCGCGCAAGCCCAACTTTGAATCGAATTATTTTTAATTATAGAAATAACTACATCCTAATTTTTTGATATGTTGTTTATTAATGCATATTCTATACGTATGTGAATTTGCAGAAAAATCAGAATTGCACGTCATTGCGAAAAACGATTTTAATTAGGTACCGTTAGCGTTTAGCATCGTGCCGCGCAAGCCCAACTTTGAAGCGAATTATTTTTAATTATAGAAATAACTACATCCTAATTTTTTGATATGTTGTTTATTAATGCATATTCTATACGTATGTGAATTTGCAGAAAAATCAGAATTGCACGTCATTGCGAAAAACGATTTTAATTAGGTACCGTTAGCGTTTAGCATCGTGCCGCGCAAGCCCAACTTTGAAGCGAATTATTTTTAATTATAGAAATAACTACATCCTAATTTTTTGATATGTTGTTTATTAATGCATATTCTATACGTATGTGAATTTGCAGAAAAATCAGAATTGCACGTCATTGCGAAAAAACGATTTTAATTAGGTACCGTTAGCGTTTAGCATCGTGCCGCGCAAGCCCAACTTTGAATCGAATTATTTTTAATTATAGAAATAACTACATCCTAATTTTTTTATATGTTGTTTATTAATGCATATTCTATACGTATGTGAATTTGCAGAAAAATCAGAATTGCACGTCATTGCGAAAAACGATTTTAATTAGGTACCGTTAGCGTTTAGCATCGTGCCGCGCAAGCCCAACTTTGAAGCGAATTATTTTTAATTATAGAAATAACTACATCCTAATTTTTTGATATGTTGTTTATTAATGCATATTCTATACGTATGTGAATTTGCAGAAAAATCAGAATTGCACGTCATTGCGAAAAAACGATTTTAATTAGGTACCGTTAGCGTTTAGCATCGTGCCGCGCAAGCCCAACTTTGAATCGAATTATTTTTAATTATAGAAATAACTACATCCTAATTTTTTTATATGTTGTTTATTAATGCATATTCTATACGTATGTGAATTTGCAGAAAAATCAGAATTGCACGTCATTGCGAAAAAACGATTTTAATTAGGTACCGTTAGCGTTTAGCATCGTGCCGCGCAAGCCCAACTTTGAAGCGAATTATTTTTAATTATAGAAATAACTACATCCTAATTTTTTGATATGTTGTTTATTAATGCATATTCTATACGTATGTGAATTTGCAGAAAAATCAGAATTGCACGTCATTGCGAAAAAACGATTTTAATTAGGTACCGTTAGCGTTTAGCATCGTGTCGCGCAAGCCCAACTTTGAATCGAATTATTTTTAATTATAGAAATAACTACATCCTAATTTTTTGATATGTTGTTTATTAATGCATATTCTATACGTATGTGAATTTGCAGAAAAATCAGAATTGCACGTCATTGCGAAAAACGATTTTAATTAGGTACCGTTAGCGTTTAGCATCGTGCCGCGCAAGCCCAACTTTGAAGCGAATTATTTTTAATTATAGAAATAACTACATCCTAATTTTTTGATATGTTGTTTATTAATGCATATTCTATACGTATGTGAATTTGCAGAAAAATCAGAATTGCACGTCATTGCGAAAAGACGATTTTAATTTTGTGCCGTTAGCGTTTAGCATCGTGTCGCGCAAGCCCAACTTTGAATCGAAATATTTTTAATTATAGAAATAACTACATCCTAATTTTTTGATATGTTGTTTATTAATGCATATTCTATACGTAAGTGAATTTGCAGAAAAATCAGAATTGCACGTCATTGCGAAAAAACGATTTTAATTAGGTACCGTTAGCGTTTAGCATCGTGCCGCGCAAGCCCAACTTTGAATGGAATTATTTTTAATTATAGAAATAACTACATCCTAATTTTTTTATATGTTGTTTATTAATGCATATTCTATACGTATGTGAATTTGCAGAAAAATCAGAATTGCACGTCATTGCGAAAAAACGATTTTAATTAGGTACCGTTAGCGTTTAGCATCGTGCCGCGCAAGCCCAACTTTGAAGCGAATTATTTTTAATTATAGAAATAACTACATCCTAATTTTTTGATATGTTGTTTATTAATGCATATTCTATACGTATGTGAATTTGCAGAAAAATCAGAATTGCACGTCATTGGGAAAAACGATTTTAATTAGGTACCGTTAGCGTTTAGCATCGTGCCGCGCAAGCCCAACTTTGAAGCGAATTATTTTTAATTATAGAAATAACTACATCCTAATTTTTTGATATGTTGTTTATTAATGCATATTCTATACGTATGTGAATTTGCAGAAAAATCAGAATTGCACGTCATTGCGAAAAAACGATTTTAATTTTGTGCCGTTAGCGTTTAGCATCGTGTCGCGCAAGCCCAACTTTGAATCGAAATATTTTTAATTATAGAAATAACTACATCCTAATTTTTTGATATGTTGTTTATTAATGCATATTCTATACGTAAGTGAATTTGCAGAAAAATCAGAATTGCACGTCATTGCGAAAAACGATTTTAATTAGGTACCGTTAGCGTTTAGCATCGTGCCGCGCAAGCCCAACTTTGAATGGAATTATTTTTAATTATAGAAATAACTACATCCTAATTTTTTTATATGTTGTTTATTAATGCATATTCTATACGTATGTGAATTTGCAGAAAAATCAGAATTGCACGTCATTGCGAAAAAACGATTTTAATTAGGTACCGTTAGCGTTTAGCATCGTGCCGCGCAAGCCCAACTTTGAAGCGAATTATTTTTAATTATAGAAATAACTACATCCTAATTTTTTGATATGTTGTTTATTAATGCATATTCTATACGTATGTGAATTTGCAGAAAAATCAGAATTGCACGTCATTGCGAAAAAACGATTTTAATTTTGTGCCGTTAGCGTTTAGCATCGTGTCGCGCAAGCCCAACTTTGAATCGAAATATTTTTAATTATAGAAATAACTACATCCTAATTTTTGATATGTTGTTTATTAATGCATATTCTATACGTAAGTGAATTTGCAGAAAAATCAGAATTGCACGTCATTGCGAAAAACGATTTTAATTAGGTACCGTTAGCGTTTAGCATCGTGCCGCGCAAGCCCAACTTTGAATGGCATTATTTTTAATTATAGAAATAACTACATCCTAATTTTGGTATATGTTGTTTATTAATGCATATTCTATACGTATGTGAATTTGCAGAAAAATCAGAATTGCACGTCATTGCGAAAAAA